>CM077098.1:44367459-45697193 GCA_039513925.1 Platanthera zijinensis | reverse complement strand
TCAAAATACTATTTGCAGGGAAAACTGTTGTTTAAAGTTGCTGTGAAATCAAGCATTAAGCTCCAGGTCTACAAAATTGAGATAGTAATATGTCTTTGTACTGAAAGTCTAAAGATAAATTCCCAGTGCTAAAAAACCTGTCTTTCATAGCAAAACTATGATATCTTTAAATTACCTATTATTATTATCAATGTGAAAAATAAATAAATTTTGTCTTGAATTAATCCTCACATAAATAACAACTAATGATATCAATAATAAACCACTAGATGGAAGAAAGTTAAATATTGAATTTGATTTTTTATTTTGAATTTTTAAAGTTATCAATTTTTTTATGTTAATTTATTTTGTTTTTTTTGTTTTGGATTTATTATTTTTTTGTATTTTGTGTTTATTTCTCTAATATATACATACTAAAAATGCGAATATATATATATATATATATATATATATATATATATATTTGAAATATTTTATATTTGTTTTCTAAATTATTATTTTTAAAAGAATTTTAAGCAAATATTTACAAAAAAGAGGAAAAAGAGAAAAGTTATTTACAAAGAGGAGGAGGAAAGGAAGAGGGGAGTGAGAAAGAATATTTACAAAAATATTTACAAAGAATATATACAAAAAATATTTACAAAGAAATATATTTACAAAGTAAATCTAAATATATTTTTTTGTTGAATTTTTGTTTTGTAAATTTTTTTTTTTTTTTGATGATAAATTTTTTTTTAGTTTTCATTTTATAATATTTTTTTTTCATTTTTGTATTTTTTTTAAAAAATTAAGTGTGGAAAATGGGAGTGCAGAAAGGAAAGCACGAAAACACCCTCATAATTAATCCTAACATTGTCCCCAATGTTGCAATATAAGTATGTGGAACAAAAATGAAATGAAATGCAATATGTACAAAAATAAAACAGGAGGGTAGGAACTTCCCTGGAACGTGTTCGGGGAGGCCCATTCAAAAAACCCTTCATTATTAGTGTGCGAATAGAACCAAAATAGTCCGGAAACTGGAGTAATGGAAATTTTATTATCCAAAAAAACTATCTATTACAAAGGTATAGCCTCCCTTATATAGAATGGAGGAGATGAGATAGAGTAGAAATACCCAATGTGGGACTAAATACAGAAATACAGCATATACAAAGCTAACCGCCTAACCGCCTAACCGCGCGGTTAGTAAGAACACTAACCGCTCGGTTACCACCAGGAGACGAGCCGCCGACCATCGATATCCCAGAGAGTAACCGGCTAACCGCCCGGTTACCAAACCGCCATGCCAACCCGCTATCGTTGCTCAGATATCAGACCGCCAGAGACAACCGCCAACCCGCGCGGTTACCAAACCGCCCGGTCTTTAACCGCCTGTCTGCCCAGTCCTATACAGCAACACTCCCCTCAAGCTGGAGCATATATGTCGATCATGCCCAGCTTGCTGCAAATGTGGAAAAAGGAAGCGGATACAGGCTTTGTGAAGATATCTGCTAACTGTTTCTCTGACGTAACAAACGAAATGCAAATCTGGTTCTTCAACACTTCTTCCCGAATGAAGTGACAGTCAACCTCTATGTGTTTTGTCCGCTCATGAAAGACCGGGTTCTTGGAAATGTAGATGTCCGCCTTGTTGTCGCAAAACATGGGAAGCGGATAGTTGTAGACCTCTCCTAAATCCAGCATGAGAGCCCGCAACCATTTCAACTCGCACGTGGTTGATGCCATACTTCGATATTCTGCTTCCGCACTAGATCTGGAGACAACGGATTGCTTCTTGCTCTTCCAGCTAACCAGATTTCCTCTAACAAACGTGCAAAAGCCAGATGTCGACTTGCGATCCCCTTTGTCGTCCGCATAGCTAGCATCGGAGTACGCTTCCATTCTCAAATGGCCATTCTTCTGAAAGAGGAGACCTTTCCCAGGAGATGTGTAACACCCCAAAAAGGGCCAAAAGACTCAACTTGAAGTTTGAGTAGCAGGTCAGGTTACACGGCCTGGGACACGGGCGTGTCCCAGGGCGTGTCGGGTGTACACGGCCTGGGACACGGGCGTGTCCCAGGGCGTGTTCTATTTATTTTGCGAAATTGGCCTATTCAGGTCAGAGCCGGACACGGCCTTGAACACGGCCGGGAACACGGGCGTGTCAGGCTGGACACGGGCGTGTCAGCTGCCGTGTTCCGACCCGTGTTCTGGTTGCAGCTCGATGGAGCAGGAGACACGGGCGTGTCTCAGGTTTGACACGGGCGTGTCAGGTCCGACACGGGCGTGTCGATGACCCGTGTTGTTCAGTCGGTTCAAGCTGTGTGTACCGCTTAAGGGGTACACGGCCTGTGACACGGGCGTGTCACAGGCCGTGTCGGCCAAAAAGTGATTTTTTTGGGAAGATCTTGGCCGTTCAGTTTCCTCTCTTTTGATCCAAAGGCTCAGGTGATTTCTTGGGCTGGATTAAGTCGTGAGAGAGAATGAAGAAGCCATTCTTCATTATCCTTAAGGAAGAGAGAAAGAGAGAGGAAGAAGGAGGAGGAGGAGGAGAGCAAGCCACCGGCGGAGCTCCCGTGGTTCGATTCGTGATCCGAAGCCGGCGTTGTGACGGCAAGGCTGCTGCGGTTCTTTCTCACCGGCTAGTTTTCGATGGCACCGAAGAGATCGACAAGGGTAACGATCTCCCTCCTTGGACATGTGAAGTCCTTCTTTTCTGCATTGCATAGGGAAAGCCCTCCCCGCGAGTGTGCGGTGGGTTGTGGTGTCCCTTGGGGTAGATATGTGAAGTCCCCCTTGTTAGAGGCCGGAATTGGAGTACGGCTCTAGGCATGCTGTGTGAAGCCCATCTGGATGTAATCTGGATTGGTTATGCTTGTTTGCATATCGGAGAAGGCTCCGTGATAATGGCTTGTGATGTCTATGGCTTGTGATGCCTTGTTCCTACCTGTTGCTTGGTGCGGCAGGAAGTACTGGACGATGTCCAGGAAATGAAGAGGGTTGGCGGCAACTCTTGTGGCCGTGTGTTGCCACTTTGTGAGTAGTTGAGCCGTTGGGCTGTAACTCGATGAAAAGGCAGATTGCCGAACAGGAAAGGTGAAACCGACCCGCGCCTATAAAATGCCATGGATACTTCCGTATTCGAGGTGGCTCGGCGACTTGAGCAACGGGGGGTGGCTGATCCGTACCTGCGTTAGGTCCGTCCGACTTGGAAGCCTGGTATAGGTTTTGTTGGAGCACCTAATGAGAGTCTTAGGCCCGCGCGCCGGAAAGACTGAAATGCTCAAATACCGTGTAGACGGTGGTGTTGACCCTGGTATTCCGGTACACCGAAAATGTGCCCTGAGTGCACGGACTGTCGGGCCGGGTGGCCGATGGTTGTGATGGCTTGAATGTGCCTGCGCGCACATAGTTGCTATTGATGATGCCATGCTTGCAGGGAAAGAATGCTCATGCCCCGAGAAAGGGGTAGGATTGTTATAATTGGGTCAGCTGAATGCTGACCGTTGCATTGTTTGCCACCGGTTGGGTGGATTGTTCCCGTGCAGGTGCTGGAGAGCCAAGTAGTAAGTGATGGGCGGGAGAGCCCTACTGCTGTTGCTGCTGCTGCTGCGGCTAGCCTGGAAGGCTAAGCCATTGTTGTGTTTTCTCTTTTTACTCATGTATGGCCGGCCTGCGCGCCGAGGTTTGTAAAACATGATGTATGTTCAGAGGAACTGTAAGGCCTTAAGGCCAAACTCTTGTGGTGGTGTACATTCCGTGGTATTATATATAAAGGTGGTTTTATATATATGGACATTCCGGTTAAGAGTTCAAAGTTGTAACTTAAAGCTTCCGCTAGAATGCTCTGAGTTAGGATTCGTAATTGGTTTGGTATTATCCTGTGACCTCACCGTCTGTTTGTGGCATATAGTGTGGGGCCCCGGCCGGACCTTCTACTATACGTCATCTAACGGATGGGGTCGTTACATTTTGGTATCAGCTTTTCGTCGGTCTTCCTCTTTCGAATTCGTGGTCGAATTCTTTTGTGGGGTGGCGAGCACGTGTTTGTGCGACCTGCTGTAACGCTAATGAACTCTGGAATGTCCATTAAGGAATGTACAAAATCTTGTTTGAGGAATCTGCGCGTTCCTTTTTGTGTTGTTTTGCTTGCATACGTTCGCTAATGTGTGTCTTGTCCACCTATAGGTGACACGTAGTGGTGCTGGGCAGTCTGAGCCCCAGCGTTCTGATGAGAGTGCGGCACCAGCTGAGGTGCCAACACCTCTCCATCTGCGGAAACTGTTCGCTTAGTGGCTGAGGCGCTATTTGCCATGATTCAGCCGACCGGGCAAGCGCAGCCGGCGGTAGTGCCAGTTCGTGTTGATGTAAGACCCGAGCCGGTTGAGGCTGTAGATCCACGAGCAGCTGACCGACAGTTGAAGCAATTATGAGCTTCAGTCCTCCTACGTTTGCGGGAATGGGATCCCCACGCAGGCGGAAGATTGGTTATCGCGTGTCAAGAGGATAATGACAGCGATCAGGGCGGAGGAAACTCTCAAGGTCACCTTAGCCACCTTCATGCTTGAAGGGGAGGCGCGGTTGTGGTGGGACGAGGTTGAGTTACACCATTTGGCGGGCAGGCAACTAACACAAGTGTCGATTGAGGAGTTCTCTCGGATATTTCTGGCGAAACATGTCCAGCGGCGCAACGTATTGCTATGGAAAATGAGTTCCAACGGTTAAAGCAAGGGGACGATAGTGTGGATATCTACTTGCACGGAGTTTACCAGGTTGGAACTAATTGCGGGAACAATCTTCGCGTATGACCAAAGGAAAACGAATCGGTTCTATAAGATTGCGGGATGATTACGATTCCTGCTTTCGAGTTCTGTGAGCCAAGTGGCACGTTGGTTGATACGCGTGCCGTTGGAGAAGGACATGAGCGAGTGCGAAGGAATAAGGGCTTTTGTCTAAATGCCAAGTTTCAAAGCACCTCGCCCAGGCAAGTCGTTTTACCAAAGAAAAGGGGCAAGAGGTCCAAGCATCTGGGCAAGTGACTACACTGGGTGTCGTGAGTGACATCAAGGCCGGATGCTCGTACATGCATTAACTTGGCCGGAGGTCATATTGCTCGTGACAGTCGATTATTGCATCCCAAAGGTGGAAAAAGAAGACGGGTGCGTCCGTAATGCTGAGAAGGGCAAAGCGGTGGTGGGATTCCTGCTTCCCAGGCGCAGCCCCGAATCTATCAACCCTTTGGCCAGCAGGAAGCGATTAAGCAAAGTGACGTCGTCACAGGTACGAGGTTGAGAATTACTTGCGGTGCTATTTGGTTTTGGTTTGTTTAGCTTGTGCATGAAGATGTGTGTGCAGGCTTGTCCCTGATTCGAAATACTATGTAGCGAGAGCCTTTTTTGATACGGTTCTACGCATTCTTTTCTGTCTGAGATTCGTATCTCGCATTGGGTACCCGAGTCATGAGACGGTGAAAGTACAAGGATTACTATTGCCGAATGCTGTGTGAAGCTTGCGGATAGGGCTTGCGATGTGATGTGCAAATAGGAAGTCCGTTGATTTCGGCTTGCGTGCATCGTGTTGCTACCGATATCGAGTTTGATGTGATCTGTTGGTATGGACTGCTCTCGGAGCAGCGGCCTTTATTGATTCAACTCCAAAGAGATCTACACTGGGCCAGAATACCGGGCTTGTGACGAAATTGCTGGTATGCGAGGAGTTGCGAACGTTGTTGTCATGCACTCCAAGTCGTCATGCTGTGTCGGAAGGGCGCGCAGTTTATTCTTCACGCTAATTCAGGCAGTTGAGCCAAGGCAGTGTCGGTGAAAGGTGCCAGTTGTGTCAGAGTTTGCCGACGTGTTTCCTAAAGATCTTCCTGGGTTACCACCCCAGCGGGAGATTGACTTCTCTATTGATTTGGTGCCAGTGCGAAACCTGTGGCCCGCTCTCCATATCGCGTTGCGCCAAAAGAGATGGCTGAGTTGAAAGTCCAACTGCAAGAGTTGTTGGAGCAGGGATATATACGCCCAAGTATGTCACCTTGGAGCGCGCCTGTTCTCTTTGTGAAAAAGAAAGACGGTAGCTTACGGTTGTGTATTGACTACCGCGAGTTGAATAAGCTGACGGAGAAAAACAAGTATCCGATCCCACGGATTGATGACCTTTTTGATCAGCTGGCGGATCAACGTTCTATTCCAAGTTGGATCTGAAATCGAGATATTATCAGCTAAGGATTCGGGAAGGTGACATTCCCAAGACAGCGTTTGGAACACGCTACGGGCATTATGAGTTCACGGTAATGCCGTTTGGCCTATGTAATGCGCCTTCGGTATTTATGGACCTAATGCATCGAACGTTCCGAGAGTACTTGGATTTGTTTGTTATTGTGTTTATCGATGACATCTTAGTATACTCTCAGTCGGAAGAGGATCACGCAAAACCATTTGCGGTTGGTCTTGCATACCCTGCGGAGGAATAAGCTTTTTGCCAAGTTCTCAAAGTGTGAGTTCTGGCTCTCTTTAGTAGCCTTTTTAGGCCATGTGGTAAGCGGAGAGGTATCGCGGTGGATCCGTTGAAGATAAGTGCCATCCGAGATTGGCCAGTGTTGTCTTCAGTGGCCGAGGTCAGGAGCTTCCTTGGACTTGCGGGCTACTATAGACGGTTTGTGGAAAATTTCTCACGGATTGCTTTACCTCTCACCACGCTGACGAGAAAAGATCAAAAGTTCATATGGACGCCGGAGTGCGCGCGAGCTTTTGAAGACTTGAAGAGTCGTTTGACCACGGCGCCTGTGTTGACATCGCCATGTGGTACCGATGGGTATGAGATCTATAGTGATGCATCTGGGAGCGGCTTAGGCTGCGTTCTTCTGCAGTTTGGGAAAGTGATTGCTTATGGCTCGCGTCAGTTGAAAGTGCATGAGCGGACTTACCCGTCCATGATTTGGAGTTGGCGGCGGTAATCTTTGCGCTCAAGTTGTGGCGGCACTATCTATATGGCGTGAAAGTGGATATCTATACAGATCATAAGAGCCTAAAGTATTTGTTGGATCAGAAGGATCTGAATATGCGACAACGAAGATGGATGGAGTTCCTCGGGGACTACACCTTCGAGATTCACTATACCCCGGGAAGGGAAATGTGGTCGCTGATGCTTTGAGTCGACAGACTCCGGTACGGGCAAGCTGGTTGCAGAGGCATGATCAGCGTTTGATCCAGGAATTGGAAGCATTGGAGATATCGTGTGTTGACAAGGGTGCGTCAACCGATGCGTGCTTGAACTGGACGGAGGTGCAATATGACCTTACGGACAGAATTCGGCGAGCAACGGAGCTTGATGACAGTCTCCAGCGCTATGCTAAAGATGGGCCGGATGATCACTTCTCTTGGGATAACGGGTTGTTACGGAGAAATGGTCGAGTATGCGTCCCAAGTGTGGGTAAACTGAGGGAAGAGTTGATGTACGAAGCTCACTTTGCAAAGTACTCAGTTCACCCAGGGAGCACAAAGATGTACAGGGACATGAAAAAGCTGTTCTGGTGGCCCGGATTAAAGAAAGATGTGGCTTGTTATGTGGCTAAATGCAATACCTGTGCGTTGGTGAAAGCAGAATGCCAGAAGCCTGGCGGTTTTCTGAAGTCGTTACCTATTCCGGAGTGGAAGTTCGATGATATTTCGATGGATTTCGTGCACGGGTTGCCGAGATCTCAACGCGGTCATGATTCAATCTGGGTGATTGTGGACCGGTTGACGAAAGTGGCGCACTTCCTTCCAAACAGAAGAGACGATTCAGTGGAAACCTTGGCCAAGCTGTATGTGGAGCAGGTTGTTCGACTGCACGGTGTTCCCCGGAGCATCGTTAGTGACCGTGATGGGCGGTTCACATCGAATGATTGGCGGCTCGTTCATCAAATGTTGGGTACAAAATTAGCGTTTAGTACGGCCTTTCATCCCCAAACGGATGGCCAGACTGAACGAACCAACAGGACGATGGAGGACATGCTCCGCATGTGCGCCCTAGACTTTGGTAAGAGATGGGAAGAGTATATATTTCTCGTTGAATTTTCCTATAATAATAGCTACCAAGCGAGTATTGGTATGGCACCATTCGAGGCCTTGTATGGTCGGAAATGTCGTACACCCTTAGCTTGGGCAGAAGCAGGCGAATCGAAGCTGAGTGGGAAAAAGGAAGTCGAAGAAGCTACTTCGCTCATACGCTCTATTCGGGAGAGGCTATTGATAGCCCAAGATCGTCAAGCAAAGTACTACAATGCCAAGCACCGGAACGTGGAGTTCGCGGTGGGTGATTGGGTATATTTGAAGATCAAACCCTTCAAAGGTGTGTCCAGGATTCGGCGTTTGAAAAAGCTCAGTCCGAGGTATCTTGGTCCGTTTGAGGTGGTGGAGTGAGTTGGGGAAGCTGCTTATCGACTAGCACTTTCAGCGGACTTGGGTGGATTACATGATGTGTTTCACATCTCAGTCCTTCGTAAGGCGGTAAAGGATCCAGCTCAAGTCGTGGAGGCTGATCGGGTACCGGTCGAATATGGGCTAACGACGAGGGTTAGACCCATTCGGATCGAGGATCGAGCCGAAAAACAGTTGCGGAACAAAGTAATCGGGATGGTCAAGGTCCGTTGGGACAATTGTGGCCGTGAAGAGCTAACATGGGAGCGAGAGCAGACCATGCGAGCTGAGTTTCCCGAGTTATTTGTATAAACTGTAGACCGTGTACTTTTTGTTATAACAGAGTTATAGCATTGATGGTTTTGTTTCCTTACCGTGCAAATTTCGGGACGAAATTTTGTTAAGGGGGAGAGGGTTGTAACACCCCAAAAAGGGCCAAAAGACTCAACTTGAAGTTTGAGTAGCAGGTCAGGTTACACGGCCTGGGACACGGGCGTGTCCCAGGGCGTGTCGGGTGTACACGGCCTGGGACACGGGCGTGTCCCAGGGCGTGTTCTATTTATTTTGCGAAATTGGCCTATTCAGGTCAGAGCCGGACACGGCCTTGAACACGGCCGGGAACACGGGCGTGTCAGGCTGGACACGGGCGTGTCAGCTGCCGTGTTCCGACCCGTGTTCTGGTTGCAGCTCGATGGAGCAGGAGACACGGGCGTGTCTCAGGTTTGACACGGGCGTGTCAGGTCCGACACGGGCGTGTCGATGACCCGTGTTGTTCAGTCGGTTCAAGCTGTGTGTACCGCTTAAGGGGTACACGGCCTGTGACACGGGCGTGTCACAGGCCGTGTCAGCCAAAAAGTGATTTTTTTGGGAAGATCTTGGCCGTTCAGTTTCCTCTCTTTTGATCCAAAGGCTCAGGTGATTTCTTGGGCTGGATTAAGTCGTGAGAGAGAATGAAGAAGCCATTCTTCATTATCCTTAAGGAAGAGAGAAAGAGAGAGGAAGAAGGAGGAGGAGAGCAAGCCACCGGCGGAGCTCCCGTGGTTCGATTCGTGATCCGAAGCCGGCGTTGTGACGGCAAGGCTGCTGCGGTTCTTTCTCACCGGCTAGTTTTCGATGGCACCGAAGAGATCGACAAGGGTAACGATCTCCCTCCTTGGACATGTGAAGTCCTTCTTTTCTGCATTGCATAGGGAAAGCCCTTCCCCGCGAGTGTGCGGTGGGTTGTGGTGTCCCTTGGGGTAGATATGTGAAGTCCCCCTTGTTAGAGGCCGGAATTGGAGTACGGCTCTAGGCATGCTGTGTGAAGCCCATCTGGATGTAATCTGGATTGGTGATGCTTGTTTGCATATCGGAGAAGGCTCCGTGATAATGGCTTGTGATGCCTATGGCTTGTGATGCCTTGTTCCTACCTGTTGCTTGGTGCGGCAGGAAGTACTGGACGATGTCCAGGAAATGAAGAGGGTTGGCGGCAACTCTTGTGGCCGTGTGTTGCCACTTTGTGAGTAGTTGAGCCGTTGGGCTGTAACTCGATGAAAAGGCAGATTGCCGAACAGGAAAGGTGAAACCGACCCGCGCCTATAAAATGCCATGGATACTTCCGTATTCGAGGTGGCTCGGCGACTTGAGCAACGGGGGGTGGCTGATCCGTACCTGCGTTAGGTCCGTCCGACTTGGAAGCCTGGTATAGGTTTTGTTGGAGCGCCTAATGAGAGTCTTAGGCCCGCGCGCCGGAAAGACTGAAATGCTCAAATACCGTGTAGACGGTGGTGTTGACCCTGGTATTCCGGTACACCGAAAATGTGCCCTGAGTGCACGGACTGTCGGGCCGGGTGGCCGATGGTTGTGATGGCTTGAATGTGCCTGCGCGCACATAGTTGCTATTGATGATGCCATGCTTGCAGGGAAAGAATGCTCATGCCCCGAGAAAGGGGTAGGATTGTTATAATTGGGTCAGCTGAATGCTGACCGTTGCATTGTTTGCCACCGGTTGGGTGGATTGTTCCCGTGCAGGTGCTGGAGAGCCAAGTAGTAAGTGATGGGCGGGAGAGCCCTACTGCTGTTGCTGCTGCTGCTGCGGCTAGCCTGGAAGGCTAAGCCATTGTTGTGTTTTCTCTTTTTACTCATGTATGGCCGGCCTGCGCGCCGAGGTTTGTAAAACATGATGTATGTTCAGAGGAACTGTAAGGCCTTAAGGCCAAACTCTTGTGGTGGTGTACATTCCGTGGTATTTATATATAAAGGTGGTTTTATATATATTGGACATTCCGGTTAAGAGTTCAAAGTTGTAACTTAAAGCTTCCGCTAGAATGCTCTGAGTTAGGATTCGTAATTGGTTTGGTATTATCCTGTGACCTCACCGTCTGTTTGTGGCATATAGTGTGGGGCCCCGGCCGGACCTTCTACTATACGTCATCTAACGGATGGGGTCGTTACAAGATGACTTTACATACTCCAGAATTCTTAGAGCGGATTGAAGATGGCATTCCCTAGGAGACTGCATAAACTGGCTGACCTTTCCTACTGTATAAGAGATGTCTGGTCTGGTCACCGTGAGGTAAATGAGTTTGCCAACAAGACGCCGATACCTCGTAGTGTCCGATACAGGAGGTGATTCGTCAGTCCATGTTTTGTCTTCTCCAGGAGCCATGGGACACCGAGCAGGTTTACCGCCCGTCAATCCTGCCTCTTTTAATAAGTCAAGAGCATACTTGCGTTGGGAGAGAACCAAGGAGCACGGTTTCCGAGAGATTTCAATTCCCAAGAAGTATTTTGGAGAACCCATATCCTTCGTGACAAGGTGTTGGCGGAGATGGACCTTTGTCAAGGCTACACCTGCTTGGTCATCGCCAGTAAGAAGTATGTCATCCACATAAACGGCTAGCACAACCAGACCCGAGGATGTCTTAGGAATGAACAAGGAGTGATCCGCCGAACTCCTTATGAAACCGATTTCCCCAACTATGCCACTGAACTTGTCGAACCATGCCCGAGGACTCTGCTTTAGACCATAGATGGCCTTTTTCAACCGGCATACTCGAGTCTCCCCCTGAGCAACATACCCAGGAGGTTGCTCCATATAGACATCCTCATGAAGATCACCATAGAGGAAGGCATTCTTGACATCCAATTGGGAAATAGTCTAATCCTTGTTGACCGCCATCGATAGAAGAACTCGAATAGTGCTGAGACGAGCAATCGGAGAGAACGTGTCGAAGTAATCAACACCGTAAGTCTGGGTAAATCCCTTGGCCACAAGACGGGCCTTGTACCGGTCCATACTGCCATCCGGACGAAACTTGACGACAAAGACCCAGCGACATCCAACCACATCCGTGCCAAAAGTAGGAGGCACAAGAGTCCAAGTGCCCCGCTTAGAGAGAGTAGTAATTTCTTCATCCATGGCCGCCTTCCAGTGAGGAACATCAAGGGCTTCCTGGTAGTTGCGAGGAGTGGAAGTCGCCGAGATGGCTAGGGCGAAGTCCCTGCGAGAAGGTGTTAGCCGATCATAAGAAACAACAGCGGCCAGCGAGTGCTGGGTGCACGTCTGAACCCCTTTGCGAAGAGCAATGGGCAGTTCCAGGTCATCTAGTTCCTCAGTCGCCGGTGCATCCGTGGCGGAGAAGGCTGGCCCGAGAGAGGAGAGAGACGGCCGAGGAGAGGAGGAAGATGGCAGGGGATCAACAGACGGAGTGTGCGGTGGAGTTTGTGATGGAGGAATCTCAAGAGGAGTGGATGGGACGGAGGGAATGGTTGGAGAGGGCAAGTCAGCCGGAGAAAGAGTAAGGTCAGAGGAGAAGTATGAGGCATTTTCAAAGAACGTCACATCCGCCGAAACGAACTGTTTGCGATGAACAGGGTCAAAGTAACAGTAACCGTTTTGAGTAGTAGAATAACACAAAAAGATACACTTGGTGGAATGTGGGGATAACTTGTCGCGAGTTGCGGAAGGGTTGTGAACAAAGGCGGTGCAGCCAAAAATGCGTAGAGGTAAGGGAAAGGTATTCTTGGCTGGATAGAGAATGGAAAAAGGTGTTTTGCCTTTAAGAACTGTCAAGGGAAGATTATTGATGAGGAAGCAGGAGATGAGAACTGCATAGCCCTAGTAGCTACGAGGAACCTGCATCTGTGCCATGAGAGTGCGAGCGACATCGTGGAGGTGACGGTTTTTACGTTCCGCCACCCCATTTTACTGGGAGGTATATACGCAGTTAGTTTGATGAATGATGCCGTGGTGCATACAGAAAGAAGAAAATTCATTACTCAGGTATTCTTTAGCATTATCTGAACGAAAAACTTTCACAGAAGCACCAAACTGAGTTTTAATCATTAAATAGAAGGATTGCCATACAAAAAATAGTTCAGAGCGTTCTTTTAAAAGATACACCCATGTACATCGAGAGAAATCATCAATAAAGGTTACAAAATAGGAACTACCCCGCCCTACGGTAAGGGTGGGGGCAGGACCCCATACATCAGAGTGAACAAGGTCGAACGGCTTAGAAGAGCCACGACCTTGCTTAGGAGGAAAGGGGGAGCGGTGATGCTTGCCTAGCTGACAGGCATCACAGTTGATAGGAGAAGCATGCTGAGGTAGGTGGGGTAACAGTTGGTGGATGAGACGTGATGGAGGATGCCCAAGACGAAGGTGCCACTGAAGAAGATCTGTAGAAGCGGATGAGAATGCTGAAAGAGCAGATACATCATCAAAGAAGTAAAGGCCGCCTCTCTCAGTCCCAGTAGCAATCGTCCGCTTGGAGTCCGGGTCCTGAAAAGAACAAGAAACAGGAGTAAACGTGACTGAGCACTGAAGTTGCTTGCAAAGGGAAGTAACCGACAATAAATTGCACGGGAACTTGGGCACATAGAGAGTATCTGCTAGGCGAAGGGATGGAGTAACTTGAACCATGCCAGTCCCATGCACCGGAGAGGGAGAGCCATCCACAATGAGAATCGGGGGCAATCGATCATGTGTTTCTAGGAGAGGAAAACACTGAGGATTGCCCGTCATATGATTAGTGTCGCCAGAGTCGATTAGCCATTTACCTTGAGTCACCACATGGGCGCTACCTGAAGTCGTGTCCACCGAGGCAGATGAGTTGGATGAGTGGGGGGCATCACCAGAGGGACGAAGGTGCGGATGCTTTGTCCAGCATCGGTCAATCAAGTGGCCCGTGCGACCATAGTGAGAACAGAGATAGCGAGAAGGGCCGCGCCCGCTGGACTGGTGACCACGTCCACCCCAGCCACCACGATGTGCTTGGTGGGCATAGGCATCCGGAGCAGGAGGAGCGGCAAGCAAAGAACGATTGAGCAGAGAGGTAACAACGACAATGCGGGCAGCGGTTGCATCCAGGGTGGGAGATTCAGCTTCTCCAAGAATTTGCTGCTGGATCATATCATAGGAATCCGGGAGCCTCAGAAGGTAACAAACAACCAGGAGTTCCTGGAAGTACTTCAGTTGGGTGGCCACGTCCGCAGAGAGGGGACGATGTTGAAGAATCTCCGCTCCAAGGGCTTGGACCTGTTGGTAAGCCGCAGCAGGATACATGGATTGGCGAGCAAAGAGATCCGCATACAGAGTATAGATGTGAGATGTTTGACCCCCTTTGGAGTAGAGGGCGGCTAAGTGAAGCCAAGCTTGCTTGACCGTCTCATCGTGACGGATGACCGGAAGACATTCATCGGACAAGCTGTTTGCCAGCCACGTATGAACAAGAGCGTCATTCGCATCCCAGTCATTAAACTGGTCAGAGTCCGCAGGAGGAGGGTCATCGGTAAGATGATGACGCTTGCGCTGAAAGCGGAGAAGAAAGGTAAACGAGACACTCCAGTCGAGATAATTGGGGCCGAGAAGCTTAGAAACTGTTCCAAGGTTCCCGGACGTAGCAAGAGGAGGAGGAGGGTGGGTAACGATAGTAGTCGAGGTGGAGACATCAGAAGTAGTCATTCTGGAAGAGAGGTCGCGCGGTTAAGAAAGTAAACCGGGCGAGCAGTAGAAGGAGAAGATCGCAGCGGTCAAAGGAGATAGCAGCGGCTAGAAAAAGCCACGACCAACTGAGGACAACCAATGGGGAAGAAGGTCGTACGATAAGACAGGTCGCACGAGACAAGCAGATCGCACGAACAGATTGTTCGGGCGAGAAGAGGAGATCGCGAGAGAAGCAGAGGGGAAGGCAAACGAGAGAGATCACGAGAGATCGCGAGAGATCGCGCGACAAGAAGATCGCACGAGCTGAAGGCAAATGCAAACAGGGGGACTAGATCGCTGCCTCTGATACCATGTGCGAATAGAACCAAAACAGTCCGGAAACTGGAGTAATGGAAATTTTATTATCCAAAAAACTATCTATTACAAAGGTATAGCCTCCCTTATATAGAATGAAGGAGATGAGATAGAGTAGAAATACCCAATGTGGGACTAAATACAGAAATACAGCATATACAAAGCTAACCGCCTAACCGCGCGGTTAGTAAGAACACTAACCGCTCGGTTACCACCAGGAGACGAGCCGCCGACCATCGATATCCCAGAGAGTAACCGGCTAACCGCCCGGTTACGAAACCGCCATGCCAACCCGCTATCGTTGCTCAGATATCAGACCGCCGGAGACAACCCGCCAACCCGCGTGGTTACCAAACCGCCCGGTCTTTAACCGCCTGTCCGCCCAGGCCTATACAGCAACAATTAGTAGGAAACAAAATAAGGAAGTGCGAAAAATTTTGACGTGGGGTGCCTCCCAAGAGCGCGTTGTTTATAGTCGTGTAGCTTGACTATTATGGCGGGGTTATAATATTAAGGAAAGTTATAGTTTCGTTAAAACCGATCTCTGGATCGCCCGCTATGTATGAATTTAACCGATGACTGTTTACTTTAAACGAACCTTTTTCTGGGTGGGAGATGAGTACGGTCCCATATGGCCAAACCTCTTCAACTTTGAAGGGGTCAGACAATTGCAATTTTAGTTTACACGGAAAAAGTCTAAGACGTGAATTATAAAGAAGGACAAGATCACCCCGCTGAGAAAAAAATTTTGGGGACTAGATTTTTCAATCATGATGGAACTTAGAACGCTCCTTATAGAACTTATTTCTCTCGTAAGCATTTGCACGCCATTCATCGATCTCGTTTAGTAGCAGTTTTCTATCGTGAATGGCTAAGTTAGCATCAAGATTTACGAGTTTTAAAGCCCAAAGTGCACGATGTTCTAATTCTACGTGGAGATATCATGCTTTTTCATAGACTAATCGAAACGGCGTACAACCAATTGCGGTTTTGTATGCCGTATGATACACCCACAACGCATTGTCGAGTTTGACGAACCAATCTTCCTATTAAGTGGAACTGTTTTTTCTAATATACGTTTAATCTCTTGATTTACTACCTCGACTCGGCCACCTATTTGCGGGTGGTAGGGGGTGTCAGGTTTGTGTGTGACTCCATATTTAGCTAACATCTTAGCCATTTGGGCGTTACAGAAATGCGTTCCCCTATCGCTCAAAATAGCCCGAGGTGTGCCGAAGCGAGAAAATAATTTTTTAAGAAAGGTAACGACAACTCGCGCATAATTGGTGGGGAGAGCTTGCGCTTCCACCCACCTTGATACGTAGTCGATCGCCACTAAAATATAAATATTTTTAAAAGAAGGAGGTAGGGGGCCAACAAAATCGATGCCCCACAAATCGAAGACTTCGCACTCTAAAAATAAATTTTGGGGCATCTCGTCGCAATGAGAGATGTTACCTGACCGCTGACAACTATCGCTTGAGTGCACATAATTGTGAGCGTCTTTAAAGAGAGTGGGCCAAAAGAAGCCCGCCTCTAGCACCTTCCGAGCGGTCCAGTTAGCTTGATAATACCCACCGGCCGGACCCTCGTGCAGTGCCTAAGTATTTGCAAGCACTCCACACACGCGACGCATCTTCGAATCGCTTGGTCCGAGCAGATACGAAAAAGAAAAAGGTCCTCCCAAAAGAAATTTTTCAAGTCATAAAAGAATTTCTTCTTTTGCTGGCTCGAAAAGTCCTTTGGAATCACCCGCGCAACTAAGTAGTTAGCAAAATCTGTGAACCAAGGCGTGGAAGATAAGATAGTTTTAATGGCTAGGAGGAGTTCCTCGGGGAATCTATCATTTATGTTAGATTCGATGAGCGCTTCCACAGCCGGATTTTCTAAACGGGAGAGGTGATCGATGGCTAAATTTTCCACGCCCTTCTTATCCCGGATCTCCAAATCAAATTCTTGAAGGAGGAGAACCCATCAAAGAAGGCGGGGCTTGGCATCCGTTTTGACTAGTAAATATTTAACGGCGGAGTGGTCGGTGAATACAATAACTTTAGATAGCGTTATATACGAGTGAAACTTATCAAATGCGAAAACGATGACTAAGAGTTCCTTTTCTGTCATTGTGTAATTTGCTTGTGCAGAAGTGAGCGTCTTGCTAGCGTAATAACTTGGATGAAAGTGTTTGTCTATGCATTAGCCAAGAACGGCACCTATGGCAATATCACTAGCGTCGAACATAATCTCGAACGGAAGGGACCAATCGGGCGCCACTAAAATGGGTGAATTGATAAGTTTTTTTATGAAATTAAACGTAGACTTGTATTCTCTACTAAAGACAAAATGTGATTCCATTTCTAGGAGGCGAGTAAGTAGCTTTGTAATTTTCGAAAAATCTTGAATAAATCATCTATAAAAGCACGCATGGCTTAAGAAACTCCTAATGGATTTAACGTTAGTTGGTGGCGGAAGTTTTTCTATAATTTTTACCTTAGCTTTATCTACCCCCATACCCTTAATTGAAATCCTATGGCCGAGAACCAAACCTTCTCGAACCATGAAGTTACACTTTTCCCAATTCAAAACGAGATGCGTGTCCTCGCATCGCTTGAGGACACGATCTAGATTATGAAGACAAGCAGGGAAAGAGCATCCGAATACAGAGAAGTCATCCATAAAGACTTCCATGATATCTCATACCAGCTCACCAAAGATTGCCAGCATACATCTTTGGAATGTAGCTGGCGCATTGTAGAGGCCAAATAGCATTCTTCGGTAGGCGAAGGTGCTAAACGGGAAGGTAAAAGTTGTTTTCTCTTTGTCATCGGAGGAAATGGGGATTTGGAAAAACCCTTATAAACCATCAAGAAAACAAAAATATGGATGACCGAAAAAATGCTCCAGAATTTGGTCTAAAAATGGCAGTGGGAAATAGTCCTTATGGGTGGCATCATTAAGTTTTTTATAATCAATGCACACCCGCCAACCCGTGACAGTATGAGTTAGGACGAGTTCATTGTGCTCATTTTCCACTACGGTTAGACCACCCTTTTTGGCACGACAAGAACGGGACTAACCCAAGCATTTTTTGAAATGGGATAAATAATCCCTGCATTTAATAATTTAATTATTTTGGCTTTAATGACGTCTTTCATGTATGGGTTAAGATATCGTTGTTGCTGAATAGTTTTGCGATAATTATCGCTAAAGAAGATCTTATGAGTGCAAAAAGAGCGATTAATCCTCTTAAGATCAGAAATTTGCCACACAATTGCGTGGCGATGTTTAAGTAAAACTTCCAATAAATCATAAGTCTCTGAATCACTCAAATGCGAAGAAATGATAACGGGAAGGGTATCTTTTTTCCCAAAAAAGCGTATTTGAGATATTCGGGTAGGGGTTTGAGGTCTAGGATGGGGGGTTCTTCTAGTGAGGTTTTGATTCTAATGTCTTTCGAACCAATTGGTTCAAAAGGCAAACCTATAGATTTATCCTCTTCGCAATTAAAAGTTTCAAGCGCGAAAATATTGTCATTAAGAAAAATTTACTCGAAAGTGGGAGAAGAACGATCTCCGAAAAAAGTATCTAAATTATAACTGAAATCGTCGCTCGATAAAGAGTCCTCCATCGAGGGATTAATAGAGAAAGTAACCTCATCATCTCCCACCTGAAGGAGGATACAACCGTTACTCACATCAATTAATGCGCGTGAGGTGGCGAGAAAAGGGCGACCGAATATAATTGGTACATCGGTGTCCTCCTCAATATCCAAGATTATGAAGTCTACCGGGAAGATAAACTTGTCAACTCGGACAAGGATGTCCTCCATTACCCCGACGGGGAACTTAACCAAGCGATCCGCTAATAGGATACGTATATTAGTAGGGGTCGGAGTGCCCAAACCTAATTTTGGAAAGAGCAAGAACGGCATCAAATTAATGATCGCGTTTAAATCTGCAAGAGCGTATTTTACTAATATATTGCCAAAAAGGCACGGGTTACAAAACCATCCCGGGTCATTTTGTTTTGGTGGCAATTTATTAGTAAGAGTCGCTAAGCAGTCTGAGTTGAGAAATATATGCAAAATATTCTAATTTGTATTTATTAGAAAGAAGTTCTATCAAATATTTTGCATACTTAGGCATCTCCGAGATCGCCTCGCAGAATGGAACATTAATATGAATTTGTTTCAATAATAAAATAAATTTTTTGTATTGCGCATCCGTACGCTCACTATCTAACTTATGCGGATATAGCAGGGTCTTCTTTAAAATAATTGTTTCGTTTAAAATCGTTAAAGGCGGCGTAATCGAAGAAGGGGCAAGAGGGGTCGGAGGAGAAATAAGTACCTACGGATCGATTATTTTGGATCGACCACCTCCTTACCACTACAGAGGGTTATAGCGTTGGCGTTCTCCCGTGGGTTTGGCTCTGTATTCCCCGACAGTGCCCCGTGCATGCGCTCAGACATCATTCTCGCCAGCTATCCAACCAATCGTTCAAGATTTTTTAGCGATCCGGTGATGTTCCGGATATTTGACTCGTTGGACACTATGTATTTATAAAAAAATTCCTCAATCGGGGAAGGTTTCGGAGGAGGTAGGAAAAATGCTGGCGCAAAATAATTTGGGGGGCGCTGCGCGTTGTTCACATTGCTCTAAGAGAAATTGGGGTGATTCCTCCAACTCGGATTATAATTATTACTATAAGGGTTATTGTAGGGGTTGAAGGAAGGACGACCCAAATTTCCTATGAAGTCTACGAACTCTTCGGCCACACAGACGTTGTGGGGAATAAAACAAAGCGGAGTGGAGGAGGCATTAGTCATCTCCGCCACCTACTTTGTTAACCTTTCAACTTGAAGGGTTAACAGAGCAGTGGCATCCACTTCAAAAAGGCCGGCCGCCTGCTTGGTGCGTCCCTGCAGGACGTTCCATTTGTAGGCATTCATAGCCATCTCTTCGATAAGCGCTTGGGCAGCCTCGTGGGCTTTATTGTTTAAAGTGTGCCAGGCAGCCGCGTCAATCATTTGATGCGTCTGATAGTTAAGCCCATTATAAAAGATTTGGTTCTGCAACCACGCAGGCAGTGCGTGGTGCGGACACTTGCGGAGGAATTCTTTAAACCTCTCCCAAGTCTCAAATAGAGACTCAGAATCGTTCTGTACAAACGAAGAAATGTCCACGCGCAACTTTGCAATTTTTGCGGGTGGAAAATACTTTGTTAAGAACCGTTCTGCAAGCTCGGCCAAGGTGGTGATACATCCTCGCGTGAGGGAATTCAACCATTCCTTCGCTTTGGATTTAAGGGAAAAAGGAAATAAGCGCAAGCGAATGGCGTCATCAATGACGCCATTAATCTTAAAGGTGTCGCAAATTTCTAAAAAGTTAGACAACTGAACTTTCGGGTCCTCTTCCGGTAGTCCATCGAACTGCACGGCGTTTTGGATCATTTGAATGACACTCGATTTTATTTCAAAATTATTATTTTCCACCGTAGGGCGAACAATGCTAGACCTAGTATCATCCAGGTTAGGTCGGGCGTGATAAGACATAGTATGCTTGGCAACTTTGACAGGGTTAGGGTCGACCATAACTACGGCAGAGGGTTCTCAAATAGATTCTTTGAGGTCTAAAAAAGGATTTTGGCGTTGAGATCGAATACGCGCAAGGGTGCATTCGATCTCAGGATCAAAATCAAAATTTTCAGACTCAGAGGGTTGTTCACGGGTCATACACCCTAAAATATAAACTAAATAATAAACTCACTTTTTTTAAAATAGAGTTTTTAAGTTTTTTTGATAGTTTTTAGAAGATAGGTAAAATTAATAGACTCCGGAATTCAAAATAACAACTCGAAGGCTCCCCGACAATGACACCAAAAACTTGATGGCCGTGAAGTTGACTCTTATTTAGGTGGTTGGTTCGATTGGTCGAACGTCACGTACTGCTAAAAATCGAGTTTTTAACGAAAGGAGGCAAGTGTACCTATCGCATGTAGTACTCTATATTCGGTTGGAATTACGAGGTCATATTGTTATCAAGGATGGGTTGATTATTTTTACTCTTTCCTGAGTAACTATTATTTTACTGAAAATACAGTGGGGATTTTAATTAACTAAGGCGGATAAAATAAAGGCACAAAAATGAGTTAGGAAATTCGATAAAGGGTTAATGCTCGGCATCGAATTGGATCGAAACTAAAATGACTCATAATAATTAGAGAACCAAATTTTCAAATTAATTAAAGACAACTTGGTCGTGGAGGTTCCACAAACATGAGCTCACCTATCTCTAGGAATTTCGCTCACCTGAACATTAAGACTATTCGACCGAACTCTCGTTCGATGAAGGATTCCTCTTAATACATGCTTTACGCTAAGAACCCCGCTATTAGGTGGGGAACCCAATCCGGTAGAATTACGCTTCTCCTCTCTCGAGGGTATGTACGCAACTCTTTTTACTTAAGGTTGATCAGTCCATACGCACAGCCTCTTGGCTAGCAAGCATATGGATAACGGAAATAGAGCCCACACATCGATATGTGGTTCTACGCATTGTAAACCCGGGGCAAACCTTAAGCCCTTTAATTAAAGTGAGAAAAAGATGCTTTAATTATTTAGAGTGATTTATATGTCCCAATACTCTTTGATGTTGAGGGCTAAGAATGATTAGCCACTCATCGATATGGGGACGACTTATGATTTTAATAAGACATGAGTTTGAGACTAAGTGCTAAAGGGTTACAAAAAAGGGACAGAAAAGAACACAACGTTAGAAAATTATAAAACTAACTAAAACGAGAACTCAAACCTTTCAAAATCATAAAATAAAAAGCTAAGTTACACAAAAAAGAAAATTACAAGTCCTACTCAAGCGAGTAGGAGGGAAATAAATGCATTACAAGTCCTACTCAAATGAGTAGGCGGGAAATGAAAAGTCCTACTCAAACGAGTAGGCGGGAAATGATAAGTCCTACTCAAACAAGTAGGCGGGAAATGACAAGTCCTACTCAAATGAGTAGGCAGGAAATGAAAGCGAGCCTTACTCGAATGAGTAGGTGGGAATTAAATGCACACACACACTCTACATAATATAAAGAAAGAAATAAAAATTATCTCATACACGCACGCACTCTACATAATTGAGAAAGCGATAAAGAAAGCAATAAAAGAAAGCAAAAAAATTATCTCATACACTCACACACACACAACAAAAAGAGAAAGAAAACAAACTTATCTTAAAAGTTAAAATAACAACTTTTTCATTGTTATAATTTTATAAAAGAGTTTAAAAAGTTGAAAAGAACAAAAGTTTTACAAAAATAAAAAGACTAAGTTAAAAAAAGAAGGTAGAAAGCCACTTTGAAAACACTTGTATAAAACCATAAAAATGATATTAAAGTACTAAAAAAACTAAGCTTAAACAATCCTAAGTGAGAAGAAAATAAAAGTTAACATAACAACTAATAACTATAAAAGAAAACTTAGAACAAAATCTAAGCAAAACAAAACTATGAAAACATAAAAACATGAAGTTAAACTCATACACACACACACACACACATTATTAAGAGAAAGACCAATAAAAACAAAGGATAAATAGAGAACAAAAGTAGGGCACTCACATCCATTCCAAGACAACATAAGGAGAGAAAATCTAACATATTTTATTAAGGAAAAAGCTTATTACAAAGCTAAAACAAACATAAAAGAGAGAGGGAGAAAATTCTCCTTACATAGCAAGAAGTGCACCCAAGCTGCCCACAAACAACATAATTGGCCTAAAAGTTTGAACCCTTAGACCTTAAGGAGAAGTTCTATTTATAGACAAAAAATTTACAAGAGGTGGCACGCTGGTGTGCAGGGAAAGCAAAAAATTTGATGACTGGCCAGGTTCTGGAAGTATCAATAACGGGATAGCTCAATTTAATTCTTCACTGGAATCGTCGAACGCAGCTGGCATATTTTTGTCGAGCGGAGAAGTCTGGCAGAAATTCATCGAGCGGAGCTCGACGAAAGTCGAGCGTTGAGTTGCCGGTGAAGCATCGAGCACAGGATTAGCAAAATTTTGTCAACCACTGGATGAATTTCATCGAGTGGAGTTTTGCAACAAATCGTCGAGCTCGGCTCTGGGAAAATTATCGTCGACCACTGAGGTGCTGGCAATTGTTCATCGAGCAGAGATGCTGACAATGGTTAATCGAGTGGAGCTCACTGAAAGTCGAGCTCCAGTCGACTAATTTTCCATATGCAGAATTTTCCATCGGGCCAAGATTCAAATCTCTTAGCTCGACGAAATTCGAGCTGAGTTCGACGATTTTTCTAATAGGGAATTTCTGCAAAATGCAGATATTTGCTGAAAATAATAAAAATAAAATAATTTAGAAAGTAAAAAATAAATAAAAAATGACAATATTATTTAATAAAAGTAAAAAAAAGACTATAAAAATACCCTAAAATTACTTATCTAAAGTACTAAAAAAAGAATAATATTTACAACTCATCATGGACCCATGAGTTCTATGGCTAGAGGCGAGTACTTCTACTTTGTTACATTTACTGATGATTTCAGTAGATACGGATACGTGTATCTTATGAAGTGCAAATCTGAAACCTTTAAAAAGTTCAAATAGTTTAAGAATGAAGTAGAGAACCAGCTAGGTAAGATGGTTAAAGCACTCCGATCTAATTGAGGTGGCGAATACCTGAGTCATGATTTTCGTGATCATTTGAAAAAGTGTGGTATTGTATCACAGCTCACTCCAGCTAGAACACCGAAGCATAATGATGTGTCTGAGCGGAGGATTCGTACTCTATTAGACATAGTACATTCGATGATGAGTCATATAGATCTGCATGTTTCCTTTTGGGTTTTTGCCTTAGAAACTACTACTTTAACACTAAATCATACTCCTACGAAAGCGGTTCATAAGACACCATATGAGATATGGACTGGGAAGCATCCTAGTATATTGTTCATTAAGGTTTGGGGATGTGAGGCATACGTAAGATGTCAAATGCATGACAAGCTAGAACCCAACTCAGATTAGTATTGGCTTGTGGGGTATCCTAAGGAAACTAAAGGGTACTATTTCTACCTACCATCTGAGAGCAAAGTATTTGTCGCGATGATTGGTATCTTTCTTGAGAAAGAGTTCTTAAGTAGAAAGACTACTAGGGTAGAACTTGAAAAAGTTCAAGAACCACAAACTGTGAATGAACCGGAATTGGAACCTGATCTAGGACTACAAGTTATTGTAGGTAGAGAGCCTACTCAGGAAACACAAGTTCCACGTAGATCTAGTAGACCAAGGTTTAAGCCTGAGATATATGGATTTCTCGTGTCTCAGATAGGTAATGTGTTGCTTATAGATCATAATGATGAGCTTGCAACCTACCAAGAGGCTAAGAGTGTACCGAACTCCGAGAAGTGGCTTGAGGCCATGAAATTTGAAATGGACTCCATTTATGAAAACCAAATTTGGAACTTGGTGGAACCACCTGAAGGGGTATGACCCATAGGATGCAAGTGGGTATTCAAGAAGACCACTGACATGGATGAGCATGTACAGACATTCAAAGGGCGACTGGTGGCTAAAGGTTTCAAGCAAATTCATAGTATTGACTATGATGAGACCTTTTCCCCTATTTCTATGGTTAAGTCCATCAGAATTCTTCTTGTTATTGTTGCGTATTATGACAACGAGATTTGGAAGATGGATGTCAAAATGGCTTTCCTAAATGGAAACCACCTTGAGGAAGTGTATATGCCACAACCAGAGGGTTTTGTATCTCTAGGTGAAGACATTAAAATATGCAAGCTGCAGAGATCCATTTATGGATTAAAATAAGCTTCTTGAAGTTGGAATCTTCATTTTGATGAAAGGATCAAAGAGTTTGGTTTTGTCAAGAACAATGATGAACTGTGTGTTTATAATAGGATTAGTGGGAGCATTGTTGTCTTCCTGATATTATATGTAGAATACATATTGCTGATCGAGAATGATAAACCGACCCTACAAGTTGTTAAGAAAATCCTAGGGAGATATTTTTCTATGAAAGACTTGGGCAAAGTGACTTATATACATACTATTAAGATCTATAAAGATATATCGAAGAAGTTGTTGGGTTTGACCCAAAGTACATATATTGATAAGGTGTTGAAGAAGTTCAACATGCTTGAGTCCAAGAAAGGATTCTTACCTATGTCTCATGGTGTGAGTCTCTCTAAGGACCAGTGTCCTAAGTCTTGTTAAGATAAGGACCGCATGAAGTTGATTCCATATGCTTCAGCAATTGGGTCAATCATGTATGCAATGATATGTACTCGACCTGATGTCTCGTATGCCATGAGCATGACTAGTAGGTATCAGTCTGATCCCGATGATGGTCACTAGATAGCCGTCAAAAACATCCTAAAGTACTTGAGAAGGACTAAAGATATGTTCTTGGTATTTGGTGGAGAGGAAGAGCTCATTGTAAAGGGTTACATGGATGATAGCTTCCAAAATGATAGGGACAACTCAATATCTCAGTCAGGGTTCATATTTTGCCTAAATGGAGGTGTTATTAGCTGGAAGAGTTCCAAGAAGGATACAGTTGTTGATTCTACAACTGAGGCTGAGTATATCGCTACAACAAATGCAATAAGGAGGTTGTATGGATTAGAAAATTCATCGGCGAGTTAGATGTAGTTCTTATCATTGTTTATCCTATAGTTCTCTACTTTGACAACAACAGTGAAATTGCACTTGCTTCAGAATTTAGATCTCATCAGTGCTCCAAGCATATACTTTGGTGGTTCCAACTTATTCGAGAGATTGTCGATCGAGGAGATGTGAACATTTGTAGAGTGCCGACAGAAGAAAATATTGTGGATCCACTTACAAAGCCTCTAGCGTAGAGGAAGCATGATGGTCATGTTAGATCTATGGGTATATGATACCTTAATGATCAGACCTAGTGGGAGTCTTGTGGATTGTATGTTTGTTGGCTGTAATAATTCATTTGATGAATAGAGTACTGTACACATTTTATTTAAATATTTTGGCAAGTTCTTTTGTTTTGTGAATTCATTTCTATTGTGATAAATTTATTTAACATAATAAATACCCTTAGAATGTTTGATTCTATAGGAGTCAAGTGGTGACATGAATGTGAGAGCCTATGTTTTTAGAAGCTTCATTCTTAAATGGTCTCTGGTCGATTGTTATCTTAGAAGCTAAGGGAGATGATAACACATTAAGAATAACATGTGCGTTGACTGATGACCGGTTCTCACAGGTCATGATATTGTGATATCAAGTCATCACATGGGTACTTGTTAGTTAACAAGTTGTACTAGACAGACCCACCATGAGAATACTTTGTGGATTGTTATATGAACATGTCAGAAGTATGGCTCAAGTTGCAATGGTGTTTGTGGTTCTTTGACCTGATGTCACGGCATTCATCGAGTGAGGAAGAGCGCGCTTCGATGCTATCAAAAGTCCAGCCTTGAGAAAGTTGGATGATAAAGGAGGTTATTAGGTACGTTACGAATCATTTGGGTGTTTGCGTGTGAGCAGAGATTGGATTTGTCCTCTTATATGACAGGAGTTGCATCCAAGGGCCCCTTGATGGAATGGGATTGAGAAATGCAGGGTCATGCTTGGTTGAGTCAATATATGATATTGGACTCACCAATTTTTGGAAGTCCATTCTAGATCAGGAAACTGGGATTGAACATTTATGAGGGTGACACGGTCTATACCTCTAGTTCTATCCGGATGTACAAGACAAATGGACTTGACAACACTGATATATTGGTCATGATGGCTTTTGAGTTCTAAACTCTTATTGCTTGGGGAGTAATGATGCATTGCTAGATGTTGCTCATTATTTATGAGGCTTTTATTAGATGCTTTCAAGATCAAGTGGTATACTGCTGGTGTTACGATTATGATCTGAAAGTGATCAAGCTTGTAGTTTCACTGCCAACGCAGTATGATCCTATCAGGGTCGCACATAAGAATGTCTGGAGAAATTGGGAGATTGGAATAGTATGGCTTTTCTCATATGATGAGTGGAAATGACATAGCTCAGCCAGGTTTTGAAAGCGTCGAGTTCATTGAGACCAGCTTTCGTCGAGTCAAGTGTTGACTCGTCAAATGATGGTGTTGAGTGTGTTGAGTTTACTCAACGATTCATCGAGTCAAAGTGTTGATTCGACGAGTATGGCACTTAAGCATTGAGTGCATTGAGTTCACTCAATGATTCATTGAGTCAAGATATTGATTCGACAAGTCTTGTTCTCAGGTGTTGAGTGCATTGAGTTCACTCAACGCCTTCGTCGAGTCAAAGGTTGATTCGACGAATCTGGCACATAGGAGTTGAGTGCGTTGAGTTCACTTAAGGCCTTCGTCGATTCAAATGTTGATTCGACGGATTTTGCGCTGAGAGCGTTGAGTGAGTTGAGTTCACTCAATGCCTTCATCGTCGAATATGGATACTCGACGATTCGTCAAATATGTTACGTATACTAGACGATTCGTCGAGACAAGGGTTGTCTGGTTGAAACGTTGTATTCCAAGTCTTGGGTCTGCGAATAGCGATAGGCTGTTATGTTTATTCCTTTGGGTATAAGTAGAAGATTTTAGGGTTTCTTAATAAAGAATCAACGGGTCATTTCTGTCTAAGAACACATGTCACACTGTGCGAAACCCGAGACCTTAAAGTCCGATGGAAGTTGTTCCGCCTTTGCCGATCTCGTCGCCGTCGCTGACCCCAATTCCGGCGAGTATCGCCACCGCCTCTTCTGTAATTGATCTAGGAATCTGTGAAGATGCGGTGTGCCCTCTACCGACCTAGATCTTGTTCATCAAGACTCTGTAGGTTCTCATGTTCGTGTGGATCTACTGTAGAGGTGCGTACTCTATTCTGCACTAATTTGGGATTTTCTTGTTCCTTTATTCCGTTACGCACAAGTGTTGTGTCGTATAGAAAAACCCAACAAAAATGTGGCTAAACAAAGCAATGGTTAGTATTAGCTGACCATATTATAACGACCCCACCCCGCACTCGGGGCGGCAGTTCTCCTTCCCTGCAAACAGTAATATTTACTTCTTTTGGCAACAAAATATGCATTTAAGCTCAATTCGCCATAGGCATAGGCACGATCTGCCAGACGCTTCATACACTTAGGGCAAATTATCGGTATACCGGATTATCCAGGGTCCCACCATCATACATAGTCCTAGACTTGATGGTCCAAACTTGAGCATTCTAGTATGTTGGGCTCATAGCTTAAGACTCTCATTATGCCAATGACGAAAGCCAATTACTTTAGGCAATCTAGTGCAGAACGACATAACACTAGTATATATCAGCTCTTTCCCATTACTCAAATCGCCAAGCCAACGCTGAAAGCCGAAGCAATCAAGACGAGAGACAGGACGCGGGTCAGCCTCCCCTTTCCTGTTTGGCTCTCCTGGTCTCACAGCTGGGCACTTCTGGCTCAATAGCTTAAATTGCCACCCACCTTGTCCCCAGGACCTAGGCTCGCAATTATAAAAATACTGGCTCTCACGTCCATAACAGCTCGGCTCTCTAGGCTCAACAGCTTCACATAGTACCAACCTTATCTCAATGATACGGGCTTCATAACCACAATCAGGATGGCTCTCATAGCCACATTATCTAGGCTCTTAAGGTTCTCAGTTCAATCATTTGGCCCCTAAGTCTCCAAAAGAATGGCCTCTCAAACATTGGTTACTGGGAGCTATCGTCGGCGGTAGCGCTACCGTCGTGCGGTAGGGGATAGAATATTGTTTCTTCCCCCACTTTGGGTGTTTTCCTAGAGACAATCTCCATTACTATCAATACAGCATCTTCACACCCTCTGACCCCGAAAACTATACGTTTATCTACGAAGCCTACTACGTTATGCAAATCAATCATCAGCAATCCAGATCAACCTGTCCATACGAGATTCATACAACATGCCTATTCCATACTTCGATTCCGAATTTTATATGCAATTTCTACCAAGGATCACAACGATCTACCCACTGGAAACCACAATTTTCTTCATCTTTTGGTGGGGGTTGCAGGCACTTATTTAAATTGAGGACTTTACTTGTCCAAGGAGAAAAGTCGTTACCCTTGTCGATCACTTAGGAGCCATGAGCTTGCACTTGATCCGGATGGAACTGATCACCACAATTTCCTCTCCACGAATCTGGGTTCGACTCACGAAACTGACCATATGCAAGCCTTCACAAAAGGGAGGGATCAACTTTGCCCTTGTTCTCCTGGCATTTCCCTTCTTCTTCCTAAAAATCCCAAAGAGAGAGAGAGAATGAGAGAAAAATGAGATAATGTTCTCACTAAAAGCCTTTATCAGATAGCTATCGCCGCGTGGTATCTTTGCTATCACCACACGGTATCTTAGGAGTTGACCGCTTGGCCCATTCAGCACCGTTCTGCCAATCTAGATCATCTCGATCTTATCCGACATGTGGCACGCTACCGCTGGCGTTACCATTACCGCCGGGCAGTACTGTCCATAGACAAAAGTTGATTTATTTTGACTACCACCTTACGATATCACTCTATCGTCGCGCGATAGGAACTCAACTAATTGATTCATCAAAAGCATCGAGAGGTACCGTCGTGCGTTAACACTTTACTGCTGTGTGGTACCTTACCGAAATAAGGATTGATTTAACACAACTGGATAATGCCCGTGTTTGCTCTATCACCTGCTGGTAACTCCTAATAACCAATTCCATATTATTTTCAGGAACTTTGGGGCATTACATTCAGTGTACTGAAATTGAAGTCCCACCACAATCCTAAGTATCAACCACTTAGATGGTCATTAAGATTTTACCACCAAGGCAACCTTGCCTTACAGACTCTCCTAAGATAAGAAGGTGCACTGAGGAGCGACCTCTTCACCTACTAGTATGGGACGGGTTCGGTTCATCTTT
The DNA here is from genome assembly GCA_039513925.1 of Platanthera zijinensis. Lineage (NCBI taxonomy): Eukaryota > Viridiplantae > Streptophyta > Magnoliopsida > Asparagales > Orchidaceae > Platanthera > Platanthera zijinensis. The sequence continues at coordinate 45,667,556 of CM077098.1, read as the reverse complement.
ACCCATACTCAAATCATCGGAATCACACTGTTACGTTACAGGTACGGCTTCACCTCAACCCATTACAAATGATAACAAACTCTATCTTACACGGACACAACATAAGGCCACTAAGCCAGTGAAAATAGGACCTCAGCTTAACATGGTACACACCTAGACTTAGGTACATTGGCTTCACAACTACATTTGTTCACTGGGAGCTATCACCAGTTATACTCACCCTTGTCAAGCAATATAGACAGAACCTCAAATTTGTCAGTATTGGGTACAACACACCCAACACATACAACTGCTCACTAGACTCAACCAGAAGAGTTATTGCCAATAATAACACCATCGCAAGCAATAATAACAAAACTTCAATTCCATTTCCACTTTGCATATTTTGTGTAGTAAACCTCCAATACTTCCTGCAGTAACCTACAACACCCAAAAATGTCGTAAACCTACACGTTTTTCCACGAATTCTACTCCGGCATGCTAATCAACATCACCAATCCAAACCAACATATCACAAAAGGGCTTCATACAACATGTCTATGTCCTTACTTCATTCCAGGCTCTATATGTAATATCTACAGGGGATACTCTGTATCAACCCGTTAAATCCTCACCTCCTACTAATTAGTGGCGATGCTTTCATGCAACTATGCCAAATAAAAGGACTAGCATGTCCTAGGATTTAGAAGGAGAATTGTTACCCTTGTATATTGTTTTGGAGCCATGAAGTCTGGGTTGATCCGGATGGAAACACTCTCAGTGCTTTCCTCTCCACAAGTCTTCCTTTGGCTCGTGAATCCAAGCTCAAACACTAATCCAATGGCTAAGAACAACCCTCTTCGTCTTCCTCTCCATTCCCTTCTCTTATTTTCTTAAGTTGAAGAGAGAGAGAGTGTGTGTGAGAGTGAGAATGAGAAGAGAGTTTACACTCTTCTGCTATAATTTACTCGGTACAAACCTCAGCCATAAGATATCCAAACCAAATGGAATGGATGGCCCTGATTTCATGTGAGAAATCTAATTAAATGCTATCATCTGGTGATATCGCTATCGTCGGGAGAAATCTCAAGCGGTGGATGCTTGACCAAATCAATGTCACTCATCAATCGCCTAATAACCAACTAGCACACGGTTGTTTGCCACGTGGCACACTATTGCCAAGTGGTATCACTATCGATAGCGATAGTAATAAAATCCAGATTTGTTGTTTTTCTATGGTGGGAACATTAGAGTGTTACATGTTGCGCAGGGATTACCCCGTAATGGTGGAGCACTTCCACCTTCTCCGGGAAGATGGGGAAGATCTATCCCTTGTCAAATTGTTCGAAGGGGTGGAATAGCTCATTAGAAAACACCGTGTGGAGATGCTCACTAGGATCTGGAAGTCTCACAACATATCTATCAGGAGATACGTGGATGTGAAAGAGATGGTTGGTGAACTCCTCATCGGGGAGTCTAATTGTAAGAGGATCGTGCAATATGAAGGCTACAACGGAGCCTGCACGAGTAGACCTAACTTGAGGTGGTCGCATATTCTCCATTATGCTTGAAGGTATTCTGACTAATGAAATGGCTCTATAGACCTATTTATAGGAATCACCATGTTATCCTCGAAACACAAAATGTCGTGGACACTTGCTGACTACAAGGTGTGTTCGCGGCGACCATTCCATGTCCTCATTTTCTATCCTGTAAAGAGAGAGGTGAATACAATTGATCACTCGCAAGTATATTTTAGGCTATTTGCACACCACAAAAAATAATAATAAAAGCATTCTGCACACAGAGTACGACGAACACATAAAATGTCCACCCGCTAATGTTCGCGCACACTATTCCTCCGCATCCAGTTAATTATTACAAACATAAAAGTTATCTCCTAACTCCTGAGAAGCATCCTCACTAGGAACCCTCTCACGCCCAAGAATGCCAAGTTGTCAGAAATCTTGGCGTACATGTTAGACATTCCCAATGATACTTGTACTACTTAGCAATTAGTGCGTGAATAGCGTGAATGTCCTCTCTAAACTTCGGCACACATTTCTAGATGGAGTCCTCTAGAGTGGCTTAGCCCTGTGCCATTGCGTGGGTCTCAGACCATGAATCCAATGAAAGGCCTCATGTAGCATTCTACTGTACGTGATGGCATACATGAGTCCTTGCTAAAGGGATGGAATTGTCAAGGTGTTCTCTGGGAAACAAAGAGTGTGAGACTTTTCTTTTTAATTACTAACCATGGTATTACAGCAAGATGTTTTTAGAAAATACCCACAGCCAAGGTACTCTCTTGAAATACTGTCTCCTCAAAATCATCTTCTCCTCTCCTCCACTTTCCTAGTGAAGTATACGCAATAGACGGAGGTATGATAACAATCTTAGTTGACATGGAATTCTCTTTCAGCCTCTCCATCTTCATATAAAGCTCATTATCAATGTCCTCCTGGTCGTCACCATCATCATTTCTGGTCTCCTCTTCCAACTCCCCAAGTTCTATAGGCTTTTTTGTTGATTTTTTTGGTTTGCCTCTTCCGATCGGATTTGATGGTTGAAGGGATCCAGATCTTTCGGTGTGGTCAACATCTCTGGGAGGTCCTGCAGCTTTTTCACCAGCAGTTTTACAACCTTCAGGGGATGTGTGGGGTCCGGAGGAACGATGGCGTTGCCAACTTTTGGCCTCTGGGAGCCAGAATCTTTTCTTTGCTGCGAAGTACTAGAAGAAGGTGTGAGAAGTTGGTTGTCCGCTGGGAGGTTCGTGTGACTATCATCTCCAACATCTGGGTGGTAGTCCAAAAATGTGACAACCTTTGAAATAGTGGTGATCAAATTGGACTTCTTAGCTGATGTTTTCTTTGGTGATGACTGGAGTGGATATTTAGAGGAACTGCCTTGGAACTTGGCGGGCTTTTTAGGTATATTCAAATTGGGCTTCTTGGTGGATTCTGCGCCATATCCCAAATATTCAAGCAGAGCTTAGTTCATACTTAATTAAAGATGCAAGAATAATCTAACAATTAATGGAGAATGGCGTGCTTAAGCATGGCCTGCACTATTTATTGACTCCTCGAGGAATTAAATGCAGATCTCAGCCATTGTGGTTACCAATCTAATTTATTACTGCCAGCATGGTCTACAAAAAATTTCCAGGGATTGGTTTAACCCAAATCCTGCGACAATAGAGGAGATCTTCTAGAAGAAGTGGAGACTACTTATCCAGTACTTATTCTCAGTGTTCGTCGACCTCTAAAATGAACCCTTTAGAGTATCCGCAGACACCCCCTGGGGTATCGTAACAATGATCGGAGTGGATAGTTGACAAATGACCTTTAGGTGGCTTCTCATAGTGCTGTTTGGAAGACCCGGTCTTATATATGCATGAACACAATGACAACGCCCATACAAACTCTTCTTTTTTTTTGATCCATCTCGGGCAGTGCTGCGCAGTTTCGTGTGGCCTCTTCTTTCACTCCCCTTCGCCTGACTCATTATTTACCTTAGGAACATGCACATTTAATGTCACGATTAATAAGAAATTAAAAACCAATTGGTTCGTGAACCGTCCATGTAGCCTACCCTCATGTATAAAAGTGGTACCAGGGGTGCTTGGAAGGGACACGCAGACTTACCCAAGAACTAGCCTAGTCGTTGGTGCAGACATTAATTATGGTCAAGTTTTATTCTTCTTTACATTTGCTCGAACACTCTTATAATCCTTTTTTTAAATTAATCAAAGATTTGTTCTATCAGAGAAGTGGCCAAGCTTGCTGAAACTCCTCCTCACACTTAATTTGAAAAGCTACGTTCCTATGAGATGCAGCTATCTGCCGGGAAGGAGGAGGAGACCACCATCTGGTCCCATTCCAAGGAGAGGATAATGGTCTTCAAGGCAGAGAGCTCTAAGAAGATCAGGGAGAGGATTACCTCACCCCCAAGGAGGCCAGCTGATTCAGAAAGCTCATAGTCTAGCTCATCTGACAGTGACATGTCATATGGAGAGTATGATGCCTTCTCAAGGCAAGTCAAGAAGATGATGAAGAGGAGGCAATGGAAGAACAATCCTTCCTACTCCTCACATTATAAGATGGATCACAATAAATCCAGTAAGAAGTTCTCCAAAGGAGACAGGTATGACTCTAAACCTAGTAAACATATTTCTTCTAAAGAATTATGTTATTGTTGTAGCAAGCCTGAGCATGTCAGTGCAGATTGCCCAGTCAAAAGAAAAGAGACAGGTGAGAAGAAGCACCACCAACATAAGGGAAAGAAGGAAAAGACTTTTATTGCCAAGAATGAGAAGAGCTTGAGTCAAACTGACTCAGCATCTTCTAACTCTGAAGAAGAAGATGAATTCTATAGAAGGTTGTTTGCTACTGCTGCTGCTGAAGAGGATGACGACTACCCAGCTGCAAGGATAGTGTTGGGTCCATTGCCCACAATATCCTGGATTTGAGTGATGTCAATCTTATCAGTGATATACACATATCAGCAGATGACTATGATAGGTAAGGTAGCCTAAGTGGCTAAGTCAGGTAAACACTTACCTAAGGTGTTTGGATGACAGAAATCTGTCTAAGTCCACATGAGTTGAGTGAAGGAACATTACTCAACGCCAGATAACTTATAGCGCTGAGTGTATCCTATACTGTCATAGCCTAAGTTAGAATGAGCTGAAATATGGCTAAGTCCACAGGCATTGAGTGAAGTCTACTCACTCAACGCCATGCTACTAAAGAGAAAGTTGGCTAAGTGTTTTGGCGTTGAGTGATAAATACACACTCAACGTCGTACAGCAAAAAGGATATAAGTTGATCTAAGTTCAGAATTCGTCGAACATAGTTAAGTGTTCGTAGAGCTCATCTCACCTTTCATCGAGCTAAGTTCAATGCTTAAGATTCTGAGTTCGTCGAGCTATGATTCACCATTCGTCTAACTTAGTTCAAAGTAAGATAGTCTAAGCCCAGCCGTTTTAAACACAGAAAATTGTCTATGGAAAAAAGCGTTGACTGAGTCTTACTCACTCAATGCTCTCAATGCCTTTATGTAGAAATGAGTTAAAACTGGTAGCGTTGAGTGAGGCTTGTTCACTCAACGCTTAAGTTGCTGAATAAGAAAAAATTTGGTTAAGGCAAAAAGCGTTGAGTGGAGGTTACTGACTCAACGCTATCAACGCCTATTAAAGACAGAATTTTGTATAAGGGGTTTTGCATTGAGTGATGCTTACTCACTCAACGCCATGCACCAGAAAGCTGAATCTCTCAACTCCTAGTATCAGACATCATTTTCATAAGTAGTTTGGCATTGAGTGAAGGTTACTCACTCAATGCCAAGAGATAGTAAATCTATCTAAGTGTTTTTCCATTGAGTGATGCTTACTCACTCAACGCCTATTCTCTGATACTCGATTTTGTCTAAGTCCACAGGTGCTGATGTCAGCAAAATCGACAAAATTAACTAAGGTCAATTCAGACACGGGGAAGATACACTACATGAAAAAACTTGTTGTGAAGCTATTATACGTCTTCTTCTGTTAAAGCAAGGTGCAGCTGGAAGCTGTGGGTGGGGCCCACCGATCTCTAAGAGCCATTTATCGGTGAACTATAAAATGAAGAGATAGGGCCAAGACAAAAACAACTTTATAGGGCATACAATATTGAAAAAGGAGAGCAGCCATCTTCTTCTTCGTCGTCATTCCTACATGTGAAAAGCTTGAAGCTCTACACCAAGAAAAGTTCAGTTAACCGTGCAAGTCTCAATCTGCCACAGCAGATTTAGAATCAATTCTGAAGAAAGAATAACCTTCATTCTTTAGCAGGTTCAGTGAGTTGTTTGAAGACTCAAGATCAATTGATATGTAGCCTTAATCAGCAAGTTCAGAAAATATCTTTTGAGTTCCTCCAGAAAATTCTTTCCCTACTGTGAGGAGAGTTGGAGCAGAAATTTTTCTGCTCAAGTTGTAGACACAGAGAAATTTCTTTGTGTTAAAATAAATTAAACTATTACTTTTTATAGGAACCTTCTGGATCTGAGCTGTAGGACCTTTGGATCTGAGGTATGGCAAATTTTCCTGAGCTGTAGGAGAGTGCTGCTTTCTAAGGTAGGTGAGTGTTACTCACTGAGTAGTAGGGCAGTTTTGCCTAAACTTTAAGAGAGTATATCTCTCTGAGTTATAAGAGCAAGCTTTCTCTAAGGTAGGGCTATCCTCCATAGCCTGAGTGGTAGGTCTTAAGTGTCTGAGGTAGGTGAAACTTGTAGAACTGAGTGTAGGCCTTTGTGGATGAGGTGTAAGTCTTGGAGGAGATAGAGAGATCCTGAGGGATCTGACGTGTAAGCTCCTTGGAGCATTGGTTTAGAGAAGTGCCTTGACTAACAGGAAGTTAGCAAGGTGGGAGAAGAGCGGATGTATCCATAATTTTGGGGAACCACTATAAAACACTTGTGTGCTTTTCTGGGTTTGCTTTTATTTTCTTAATTACAGGTGCTAAGGACAAGCTTTAGATCACTCTAAGCTAAAATCTAAAAGAAATAAACAAGTTATTTGAAAAGACTATCAAAATACCTAGGCAAACCTATTCACCCCCCCCCCCTTTAGGTTACTAGCTCTCTTGAAAATAAGATCTTTCAAGTGAAATCAGAGGGAGGTTGCTCAAAAAGGATTTAACAATCTGAGTGATCCTCCAAGGTAGCTGCTGCTAAGTGGTCATGGGCTCAGGAGAGAGCCATAAAAAGCTGAGTTCCATGAAACTCCCCATCTGTAGAAAGGAGCAGTTTGGAATATAGAAGGAGAGGGTGAGGCTATTCTTAGAATCCTATGATCCAAGAATTTTTGCAACTATTGGGGAGGGACCTGTCATTCATATATAATTCTCTGCTCTGGATGCGAACATCCAAACAACAAAGACACTCTCTGAAATGACCAAAGATGAGTTCATATTTGCTTGTCTGGATAAGCGAGCACAGAACATCATTGTCAGTGTTGTAGATGACTCAACCTTCCTGAAATTGGTTCACTGCCAGACCTCCAAGGAGATGTGGGACACCCTTGTGGTCTACATGGAGGGTACTGATGAGATAAGAGATGATAGGAAGTCTCTGCTCAACCAAGAGTATGAGGCTTTCAAGCAAATCTTGAAGGAGAACATAACTACCTGTTATGAAAGATTCTTTAGATCATAAATGAGTTGAAGAACTATGGAAGGGTCATCAATAATTATGAAATAAATGACAAGTTTTTCAGATCTCTCACTAGAGACTGGGATACTTAGATCTGTGTCATAAGAGAGATGGCCAAGCATGCTGACACTCCTCCCCAAATATTGTTTGGGAAGCTTCTCTCCTATAAGATGCAGCTGGCTGCCAGGAAGGAGGAGGATGCCTCCAACAAATCACTGGCCAAAGAAAATTCCTTGGCCTTCAAAGCAAAAAGCATAAGAAAAGGCAAGGAAAGGATTCCTTCTCCACCAAGGAGACCAACTGAGTCAGACATCTCTGACTCAGAGGCATCAGACAGTATTATGTCTGATGAATATTTTGCAGCCTTTTCCAGACAACTCCAAAGGTTAATGAAGAAGAAGCATTGGAAAAAATGGCCTTCCAATTCCACTCATCACAGAAAGAACCAGTTCAAGACTAACAGGTATGGTTCTAAACATAATAAATATAACTCCTCTAAAGTAATTTTCTACTATTGCAGCAAGCCTAGGCATGTGATAGCTGACTGCCTAGAGAAGAGGAAGGAGACTGAGGAGAAGAAGCAGCACTAGCACAAAGGAAAGAAGGAAAAGTCCTTCATTGCCAAGAAGGAAAAAAGTTGGACAGACTCATCATCTTCTGAGTCTGAAGAAGAGGAAGCCTATATTGGGCTAGTTGTTGCTGATGTTAAAGATGAAGCTATTGCAGTAGGAGAAGTCAATCCTCTAGGGAGGATAGGAATCAGAGCCCCTCTGACACTGTCAGACACTGAGTCAGAGGTGGATGAAGATGTCCATAGCTATAGAGGGCTGATGGCAATGATAGATGAGGAAGGAAACCAAGATCAGCCTGGTCAGAGCAAGGTATATCTATCACCTAACTCTGCTTATATATTTGAGTTTGATACTACTCCTTGCTCAGAAGCCTCTTCACCATATGGTGAAGAAGATTCTGGATCTGAAGGAGATGTCAATCAACTGATTGACAAGTATGGAGAACTTCTAAATGCCTTAAAGAAGGTCAAGAAGTTGTCTAAGAAGCAAACTAAAGAGATTTCATCTCTTAAGCTTGCAGTTGCCCGGCAGACTGTAACACCAAATCTGCTGGACCAGAAAGCTAGGGAAATTAACCAACTGAAGTCCCTCTTAGACATTCAGGTAGCCACCATCAAGCAAAAAAACTATCTCATCAGTGAGCTTGAAGATAAGCTTGAGAAGGAGAAAAGATTAGTGGCTAGATATTCTAAGCCAAGTACTATCCTCCCCTTGATAGACTCCTTCTCCTCTCAAAAGGGCAAGAAGGGGTTGGGATTCAAGGGAAGCACAAGAGTTTCTCCTTCCAAAAGGAAGGGCACAGCTCATGCCCTACCTCAGCCTATTGCTTCTAAGCCTCCCATTCTTTTCAGAAAATTTTTGATACCTTCTAACAGGTATGACCAAGAAAGCTCTTATGGTCACTGGGGAGGGCTTGTTCATCTTGAGTGAACAAAGATGTTCATTGTTATAGTGAAAGTTTTGGTAGGGAGTGTGCAGTCAAGGTTGCCAATGATAAATTTCAAATGGCCCAATTTGGACCATTTGTCATTGGTGCTTCTGCACCAACTCTCAAGAACGTTGCAACAGCCAAGGCTCAGAATCTAACATCAAAGTTCTGACTAAGGGCAAGTACAAGAATCAGACTGATCTGGGCATATCTGAATCCATCAGAAGCATGTTTTCTGAAAAGAAGCTAGCTGCTGCTGGCACTCAGAGCAGACCAAATCAGCCAGCTATAAGACTTAACTTCAGTCAAACTCTGGCTGAAAGAAATCAGAAAACAGCTGCAGCACATCTTTCTCCTATCAAGGTTGCTGCTCATCAATCTATGGGGCCTTCACAGAAAAGAAGATATAACATACATGATTGTTTGTGCTGTGGTAAGATAGGGCATTTTGCCACTGACTGCTGGCACAATCCCAATGTGGCCAGAGCTAGGGTCAGTCCACCAATCAGAAATTTTGTTAGTGGACATGTTCAGTTTCATGCAAATATGTACCTAGGACCCAATAGATATTGGGGTCCTAAGGTTAAGTAATATATATATATTGCAGGATAGTCCAAGATGTCATACCTCTATATGGTACTTGGACAGTGTTGTTCAAGGCACATGACTGGAAAAAGGAGCAACTTAAAGGAGTTTACTCTAATAAAAGAAGGACCCAAAGTCATCTTTGGAGGTTCAGATGGAGGTGTAACCAGAGGTTATAGTAAGATTACCAATGGCATAATCACCATCACCAAGGTGGCTTATGTTGAAGGGTTGCAGTATAACTTATAAGCATAATCCATCTTTCCGATCTTGGCTATGTTATTGTCTTCCACAAGGATGAGTGCCTAATTAGAAGGTCAAGTGACCAAGAGGTCATCTTGACAGGCACTAGGAGTATAAATGTTTATTGCTTGAACTTTTTATGTATAGACATAAATTCTCCTATCTGTTTAGTAGCAAATGAGAAAGTCTCCTACTGTGTCTAGTGGCACAAGAGACTAGCCCATTTGAATTTCAAGACTATTAGCAAGCTCTTCTGTCAAGTGCTAGTTAGGAATGGTCCCAATGTGAAGTGCTCTAAGGAGGGCATTTGCTCAGCTTGCCAAAAGGGTAAGCAGAAAAAAGTCTCCTTCAAGGGTATTGGGACCAAAGACTCTGTGAGGTGCTTATACCTCTTACACTTGGACCTATTTAGTCCTATGCCAGTTCACAGTCTTGGTAGGAAATTCTACATCCTTGTGGTAGTTTATGACTATTCCATGTTTACTTGGGTGTTCTTTCTTAAGAAGAAGGATGAAACCCTTGATGTCTTCATGAGGTTTGTCAAGCAAATTCAGAATGAGAATGGAAGTTCTGTGGTAAAAATCAGAAGTGACCTTGGGACTGAATTCCAGTCTAATAGCATGACAAAGTTCTGTGAAGAGCATGGGATTCATTAAGAATTCTCTTCTCCTATAACACCCCAGCAAAATGGCATTGTTGAGAGGAAAAATATGACTCTCATAGAGGCTGGTAGAACATTGCTGAGTGATATATCTCTCCCAAAATATTTTTTGCATGAGGCAGTAAATACTACATGTCATGTCCTCAATAGAGCCTCTATCACCAAAGGCCATAAGAAGACTCCCTATAAGATCTTGAATGGCAGAAAACAAAATCTGGGCTATCTCAGAATCTTTGGTAGTAAATGCTTTGTGCTTCATAATGGCAAGTCCTATGTGACTCAGTTTGCTTCCAAATACTATGATGGAATATGTGTTGGGTACAATAATCATAGCAAAGCCTATAGAATCTACAACTTGAAAAGCCAAGTTGTAGAAGAATCAGTTCATGTAGTCTTTGATGAGTCTACAATAATTAACAATGGACTGCCTAGTTCCTCTTATAGTACTGCAGGTACAGAATAGATATTGGACAAGCTGTCCATCAAGGAAGCATCACCAGTCATCTAAGAGGATATGGATACTCTAGAAGATCTATCTAGCACACTAGGAGTGGATGAATATCAACAAGATGATGCCCCTGTTACTGAAAGAAGACTGCCACCCGCTGTCAGACATATGAGAGATCATCAAGCACACCAAATCATTGGTGAGGCAAGTCATGGAGTAATGACAAGGAGCAGAATTCATAACATAGCCATGTATTCAAGCTTTTTATCCCAAGTGGAGCCCAAGAAGTTTGAAGAGTCCAACATAAACATCAACGAATTAGAAATATGCAAGAGGAACTGAACTAGTTCAATAGGTGCAGGGTCTGGAAGCTGGTTCCCAGACCTCATGGTCCTAATGTCATTAGAGTCAAGTGGATCTACAGAAACAAGCTTGATGAAAATGACATTATAATTAAGAACAAGGTCAAACTAGTAGCTAAGGGGTACAGGAAAGAAGAAGGGATTTATTTTGATCAAACCTTTGCCCTTGTAGCAAGATTGGAGGCCATCAGATTATTCCTTGCATATGCAGCACACAAGGGATTCAAGGTCTACCAAATGGATGTGAAGTCAGCCTTCCTAAATATTGACTTAAAAGAAGCAGTCTATGTTGAGCAGCCTCCAAGTTTTGTAGTTCCTAACTCACCTGATTTTGTGTACATACTTAGGAAAGCTCTATATAAGCTGAAGCAAGACCCCAGAGCATGGTATGAGATATTGTCTTGTTTCCTTATTGAGAACAAATTCTCAAGGGGAAAATAGACAAGACCCTATTCTTAAGTGAATCTAAGGGTAAAATAATCTTAGTCCAGATCTATGTAGATGACATCATCTTTGGATCTACTGATGACAACCTCTACAAAACGTTTGCTAAACTTATGCAGTGGAAGTTTGAGATGTGCAGTATGGGTGAACTTAAGTTCTTTTTGGGCCTCCAAGTAAGACAGACTGATGATGGCTTATCCATATCCCAGTCTAAGTTCACTAGGGAGTTAATCAAGAAATTTAGCATGGAGAATTCCTCCACCATGAGAACTCCCATGGGGTCAAGTATGTCTATATGCAAAGATAAAGCAGGGAAACCTGTTGATGAAACTTTGTATAGAGGGATAATTTGCTCCCTTCTATATCTGACTGTAAGTAGGACAGACATCATGTATGCTACATATGTTTGTGCTAGGTATCAGGCTTGTCCTAAAGAATCTCACTACTCTACAGCTAAGAGAATTTAAAGGTATCTTAATGGCACTCCAGATCATGGACTTTGGTACCCTAGGAATGGGGAGTTTGAACTAACTGGCTATTCAGAAGCAGATTTTGCAGGTTGTAAAGAGGATAGGAAGATCACATCTGACACCTGTCAATTCTTAGGAGGGAGACTAGTATCTTGGAGCAGAAAGAAACAAACCAGTGTGGCAATAACAACTGCAGAGTCAGAGTACATCTCAGTTGGAAGCTGTTATGCTCAGTTGTTGTGGATCCAGCACTAGCTTCAAGACTACAACCTCGAGATAAGTAGAACTCCTTTATTATGTAATTCAACTAATGCTGATGTAGGCCCTCTCTTTCGAGCATTTTGGTGGCCGACAAATTAACCCGACGCTCTCTGATAACTCTCACGTCACACTCAAGCATTTAACGTAACAGCGGATCGATTAAAATTATTATTAGATAAACAATTACGTGGGGTTCGCAAAGCCCCTTAAGATAATACCATGGCGATAGGCCAAGGTCCTCTCAAGCGAAAAGAACCCACACGGTTCGATCGAGCGTGTTGTACCAAAAGAGAAACCACCAAAAACAAACGATTCGGGCAAGGATGGATCTCTCCGAACAAAGTACATACGAGGGCCGCAACGCCTCACAAACTTAAACGAAAATACGGTAAACAAGACAATAACTAAAATAAATTAAACCATGAAAAATCAAGCATTGCACAAGCCATGCAATTTGCCAATGCCACAAGAATTATCTAGGGAAGAGAAACACATAAAGTAGAAATTTTCGTTACCCAACCAGATGGGATGAGTCCGGTTTCACTTGACTAGAATCGTTCCTTAACGGCACCACCGGAGATACGCCGGAGGGAGAGAAATTCATCGCCTTCTTCGTGTCACGCCAACCGGAAAGCTTTTACACAAGATAACTGTGGGAGAATCACTCTCTCCACGGATCCGCCGGCATCACACCGAGGGGTTTGCAACCTTCTTCCAAGGAGTCGCACCGAAGGAAGCCGCGTCGGAGTTGCACCGAACGGATGGAGGGAGCAAGGGGGGCGGCGGCTTCACACCACAAGCCAAGGGGCGGCAGCAAGGAGGAGTTCTCTTTGGCCGAAATTTCTCTTAGAGAGGAATTAGGTTTTAAATTTTCATTCATTCACTAATTAATCCTTCATAAAATGGCAATATATAGCCTACACCACTCAATCTCCCTCCAATCAACATTCAAAATTCAAAATTCAAAATGAAAATTATGATAGTTATAAGCACCCATCATAATACAAGAAATGAAATAATAAAAACAACCTATGATGGTTATAAGCCCCCCATCATTACATGACTTATCTAAATGCAATAAACATAAAAATGCTTGAAATAAAATTGCTTAAAATAATAAATTATTAAAAATATATAATTATAATTATTTAATTTATAATTATATATTTTTATAAAATGGCGGCGGACGTCTTGCAAAACATGTGGCGGAGGTGGTGGTGGCGTCGCAGAAGAAAAGCCATCCTCGAGCTTGCAGCAGCGATCGTCCCAATCCACAAACTCTCTCCGATGGGGATCAATGGCGGTCGCATCAGCAACGTCTCCATTCAAATCTACTGGGTCACCATCATCGTCAGAGGGAGGACGCTCCTTGGCCACATGTCGTGGGAAGTCGGCTCCATCAATCCTCCCCCTCTTAAAAATACTCATCACTGATGAGTATGTATGTTTGTACTCGCCTGGAAGGTCGTCAGTAGGGAAAAAGAACCTGCATGGCAAAAGGTGGTCTCTGAGGGACCTCAAATACGCGTTAGCCAAAGAAGGAAAAAGAATTTCAACAACATCCACCAACGTACCTCCGATGGAGACCGAGAAGGGGAACGATCCTAGAAAACTATCACCACCCAACCCAATAGAAAGCATAGTGGAAAAAATATACGGAGAGGTAGACATTTCAGGTGGCATTAAAGCATAAAGCGTAAAGTATGTAACAATGAAAATAGGAGCTATGCCCCAATCGGTGGAAAATTTTATCAGGAATGTCATGTCACCAAACTTCCGTAAAATTCATAAAAAATGGACTAGCCTATTCGTTGATATTTCTAAAGTGCCCAGGGGCATCCGTTTAGGGGTGAGACAAACCAAAACCAAACCATTCACATAACGGTGGAAGACTATTCGAAACAACCTCGTAAGTAATTTAAAGGATGCATTTAGAAGGGTCAAAGGAATTAAAAATGCGCCTAATTAAATTAAAACCATGAGGGGAGAACCCATGTGCCACATGACTTGAATTAATAGTATAAAATAACAGAATTATGTCTGGTGGCACGTGTGCTTTAAATTCAAAAATTAATGTAGTGGGTTCCAACGTTTTTGTTTTAAATTTAAAATTAAATTTTGATTTAAAAATATCATAATAAATAGTCAGCGAAAAACGTTCGTCATCAACTACGTTCGCCCACGACCTTCTAAGTAAGTTTAACGGAATAGCGGGAATAATAATAAACTTCTCTAAATATGAAGGGCTAGAAATGACTAAATCATCTACTCGAGCTAAGGGAACCGGAGGGAGAGTCGACAGGGTTGACTCCATAGGGGGAACCAAGTCACACTCAACGTCAAGGCATGGATTAAGCGTCCAAGAGAACGCCTCCGGTTGCAAGCCTTTAAAATCAAAAGTAAACTTGAATAGTGGATTCGTCCTCACTAAATACTCATACTTAGTTAACGTTTCGCCCCAGAATGAATCCACCAAATCATTAGAAATTTTACTTAAGTCAGAAACAGTGATCGTCTCAATAGTAGGCAAATTCGTATCCGATAAAATTACCAAACTAACTTGGGCCTCAGGCGAAGGGGCTATCATCAAAGAAATGTCAGTTGGGCCCTCAGTGCTATCGTCATCCAAACATAATTCTTCCCATGAGGTGGGGACATCGTCTAAGTCAGAATAGGGGGATGGGCAAATCGAATCCAGGGGAGTATAATAATTAGCTTGAGTTCCAAGCGGCGATAATAACGTCAAAGGACTAACTCCCGGATGTATCACACTTAGCTTATCCCAAACTGAACATCCATCCCAAGGTGACTCTACCAATATCGTAGAAACCTCTAATAATCTTGGGTCAACCAATATAACGTCGGATCCTAGTAAGTCATCACCTAAATCAATGACATATAAGCTCTCAGCATCGGATGACTCTACCGACTCAACCGGAATGTCTACTGGCTCAGGGTCAACAGAAGACTCCATGACTAAATTATCGTCGAAGGTGATTAGAGATGATTCCTCAGGGGAGAAATCCTCTTCCAGGTCACTAGGGTAACCAATCTCCTCAACGTCACTAAAAGCGTCAGTGAAACTTGCCTCGTCCTCAGTGACGGGCTCAGTCCTAATCACATCCTCAGGTTCAACAGGAGAGTCAGGCACTATCGTAAGTGAAGGAAGACTCTCACCTAGCTGATTAACTTCATTTTCCAGAGATTCCATATCCACATAAGCATCCTCAGAGGTATCAGTCACTATATCAGATGGCTTAGATGTCGAGGCTAAGGAAGCAAGCACCCTAATAGTAACCTCTTTCGAGTTCAAATTTTGGGGTCAGAATTGCTTATGTTTCCTATAGGTGGGACTAGGCACACTCTGGGTAATACGACCTCTCTGGGGATAGGATCTATCCTGAGGCGTAGGGTAACTCCTATAAGCAGATACGGGTCTAGTGCTGTAACTATTCTTACTAACGGGTGTTGTGCTACTAGTGCGTAGGTAGGCGGGATCAAATTGATCCGAGAGGAGGTTACACATGTGTGGCCAAGCATAACGATAGCTACCAACACGACACTCTTCGTTTTACCAAAATAATCGGGCCCTGTCCTACTAATCGCTCTCGGGCAAAGCTAACCTTTTCGTAGTCATCCCATAAGTGATAATTAAAATATTGTTCTAATCCCTTAAGCTAGTCTCTAAAATTTTGGGGATACTCTAAACCGTCATAAGTAGGATAAATGTGGTGTGCCCTAGGGGTGTGTTTAGCCATATCCTCAGCATAAGAATAGTCTAACCGAGAAGCATATACGTCATATGCCATTTTGTGAGAACCTGAGAGAAAACTCGATCCGATACTTGTGCACAGGCAAAGAAAAGTAAACTGGCCCTCATTAAATCTCAAAGATTTAATTGTTCCCACTAGTTTCAAAAAATGATATATGCATATTTTTTTATTTTCTGAGCAAGAAAATTATAAGGATTATTAATTAATTTTTTTCAGATTTTTTTTATTGCAGAAAATAAATTTAGCCGGCTATTGGCACACCAAATACTAAATTTTAAAATTAATTAATAAAAAATAATTACTGAATGAAAAATATTTTTTTTGTTTTCTTACTAATAATTAGATGGAGAAATACCAGAAATTTTAAATTTTAGATTTTGAGAAAAAATAACATTTTTAGGCCGCTATTTGCAGAGCACTATTAAATTTTTTTTGTAATTTTTAGAAAAATTTGAAATATTAAATTTTGAAAATTGAATTTTGAATTTTGAATTTTGAATTTTGAATTTTGAATTTTGAATTTTGAATTTTGAATTTTGAATTTTGAAATTTTGAATTTTGAATTTTGAATTTTGAATTTGAATTTTGAAGAGGGGAAGGAGTGTCAATTAGGAAATTGACGAGAACCTTCCTCTGATACCAAATTGATGTAAGCCCGCTCTTTCGAGTGTTTATGTGGCCGACAAATTAACGTGATGCTCTCTGATAACTCTCACGTCACACTCAAGCATTTAACGTAGCAGCGGATCGATTAAAATTATTATTAGATTAACAATTACGTGGGGTTTGCAAAGCCCCTTAAGATAATACCAAGGCGATAGGCCAAGGTCCTCTCAAGCGAAAAGAACCCACACGGTTCGGTCGAGCGTGTTGTACCAAAAGAGAAACCACTGAAAATAAACGATTCGGGCAAGGATGGTTCTCTCCAAACAAAGTACATACGAGGGCTGCCACGCCTCACGAACTTAAACGAAAATACGGTAAACAAGACAATAACTAAAATAAATTAAACCACGAAAAATCAAGCGTTACACAAGCCATGCAATTTGCCAATGCCATAAGAATTATCTAGGGAAGAGAAACACATAAAGTAGAAATTTTCGTTACCCAACCGGATGGGATGAGTCCGGTTTCACTCGACTAGAATCGTTCCTTAACGGCACCACCAGAGATACGCCGGAAGGAGAGAAATTCGTCGCCTTCTTCGTGTCACGCATACCGGAAAGCTTTTACACAAGATAACTGTGGGAGAATCACTCTCTCCACGGATCCGTCGGCATCATACCGAGGGGTTTGCAACCTTCTTCCAAGGAGTCGCACCAAAGGAAGCCGCGCCGGAGTCGCATCGAACGGATGGAGGGAGCAAGGGGGGCGGCGGCTTCACACCACAAGCTAAGGGGCGGCGGCATGGAGGAGTTCTCTTTGGCCGAAATTTCTCTTAGAGAGGAATTACGTTTTAAATTTTCATTCATTCACTAATTAATCCTTCATAAAATGGCTATATATAGCCTACACCACTCAATCTCCCTCCAATCAACATTCAAAATTCAAAATGAAAATTATGATGGTTATAAGCACCGATCATAATACAAGAAATGAAATAATAAAAACAACCTATGATGGTTATAAGCACCCCATCATTACATGACTTATCTAAATGCAATAAACATAAAAATGCTTGAAATAAAATTGCTTAAAATAATAAATTATTAAAAATATATAATTATAATTATTTAATTTATAATTTTATTTTTTTATAAAATGGCGGCGGACGTCGAGCAAAACATGTGGTGGAGGTGGCGGTGGCGTCGCAGAAGAAAATCCATCCTCGAGCTTGCGGCAGCGATCGTCCCAATCCACAAACTCTCTCCGATGGGGATCAATGGCGGCCGCATCAGCAACGTCTCCATTCAAATCTACTGGGTCACCATCATCGTCAGAGGGAGGACGTTCCTTGCCCATATGTCGTGGGAAGTCGGCTCCATCAAGTG
This sequence comes from Platanthera zijinensis, assembly GCA_039513925.1. Taxonomy (NCBI): domain Eukaryota; kingdom Viridiplantae; phylum Streptophyta; class Magnoliopsida; order Asparagales; family Orchidaceae; genus Platanthera; species Platanthera zijinensis. The sequence goes on along the minus strand of CM077098.1, from coordinate 45,649,651 downwards.
CAATCTCTATTGTTAGGAATCCTGTCTCTCAAAGCAGGACAAAGCACATAAAGATTAGATATCATTTCATTAGAGAGCATATGGAATGTGAAGACATCACCCTTGAGTTTGTCCCAACAGATAAGCAAGTGGCTGACATCTTCACTAAGCCATTATATGAAGCCAAGTTTAACACCTTCAAATTTGAGTTGGGTATGTTAAACTTAGTATAGCTTCAGTTGCTCCTCATCTGGTTGCAAACTATTTGGCATTATGCAGATAGGATGGTCCTTTTAAGAAATGAAGATTCTCCAATTGAGGGGGAGCAAGTCCAGCACAATTTCAACATTTCACTGCTACCTAATTGAGGGGGAGTGTGTGATAAGATGATCAATTGATCAGGTGCATTCTACCAGCTATTTTCTACAGTCAAAAAGGGGGAGAGGATAAGATGATCAGATGATAAGATAAGCACAGTAGCAAGGCAGCAGTAATTCAAGGAAGCAGATGGCAGATGCAGTAATGTTCCAATCTGCAAGTAGGGAGGTGTGGTAACTATAGATAACATCTCAATTTTTTGTTTTCTTTTATTATGCCTTGTGTTACATGGTTCTGTGTATGTCATTGACTTTGCTTTAGAGTTTTGATTTCCTCAAATAGGGGAAGATTTTTAGGTCCATTGCCCACAATGTCCTGGATTTGAGTGAAGTCAATCTTATCACTGATATACACATATAAGCAAATGACTATGATAGGTCAGGTAGCCTAAGTGCCTAAGTCAGGTAAACACTTACCTAAGGTGTGGGATGACAGAAATCTATCTAAGTCCACATGCATTGATTGAAGGAACATCACTCAATGCTAGATGACTAGCGCTGAGTGTAGCCTATTCTATCATAGCCTAAGTTTGAATGAGCAGAAATGTGGCTAAGTCCACAGACGTTGAGTGAAGTAAACTCACTCAACATAATGCTACTAAAGATAAATTTGGCTAAGTGTTTTGGCATTGAGTGATGAATACACACTCAACGCCATACAGCAAAAAGCCTATAAGTTGAACTACGTTCGGAATTCGTTGAACTGAGTTCAGGGTTGGTCGAGCTCAGCTCACCTTTCGTCGAGCTAAATTCAGAGCTTGAGATTCTGAGTTCGTCGAGCTCAGTTAAGAGTTCGTCGAACTGAGTTCAAAGTTCGTCGAGCTCAGATTCACCATTCGTCGTACTCAGTTCAAAGTAAGACAGTCTAAGCCCATCCATTTTAAACACAGAAAATTGGCTAAGGAAAAAATCGTTGAGTGAGGCTTACTCACTCAATTCTCTCAAAGCCTTTATGGAGAAATGAGTTAAAAGCTGGTAGTGTTGAGTGAGGCATGTTCACTCAATGCTCTCAACACTTAAGTTGCTGAAAAAGCAGAAATTTGGTTAAGGCAAAAAGCATTGAGTGGAGGTTACTGACTCAACGTTGTCAATGCCTAGTGAAGACAGAATTTTTTCTAAGGGGTTTGGCGTTGAGTGATGCTTACTCACTCAATGCCAAGCAGCAGAAAGCTGAATCTCTCAATGCCTAGTATCATACTTCATATTCTAAGTAGTTTGGCATTGAGTGAAGGTTACTCAGTCAACGCCAAAAGACAGTAAATATGTCTAAGTGTTTTGGCGTTATGTGATGCTTACTTATACAATGTCTATTCTCTGATGCTCGATTTTGGCTAAGTCCACAGGTGCCGACGTCAGCAAAATTGACAAAATCAACTAAGGTTAATTAAGACACGGGGAAGCTACACTACACGACAAAACTTTTCGTGAAGCTACTGTACGTCTTCTTCCATTAATGTAAGGTTCAGCTGGAAGCTGCAGGTTGGGCCCACCAATATCTAAGAGTCGTTGATCAGCGAACAACAAAAGGAAGAGATAGGGCCAAGACAAAAACAACTTTTTAGGGCATATAATATTCAAAAAAGAGAGCAGTCGTCTTCTTCTTCTTCGTCATTGCTGCATGTGAAAAGATCAGTTAGTTGTGCAAGTCTCCATCTGCCACAGTAGATTAAGAATCCGTTCTGAAGAAAGAAGAACCTTCATCCTTTAGTAGATTCAGTAAGCTGCTTGAAGACTCAAGATCAAAAGATCTTTAGCCTTCAGCAGCAAGTTCAAAAGTTATCATTTGAGTTCCTCTAGAAAATTCATTCCCTGCTGTGAGGAGAGTTAGAGCAGAAATTTTTCTTCTCAAGTTGTAGACACAGAGAAATTTCACTATGTCAAAGTAAATTAAACTATTTCTTTTTTTAGGATCCTTCTGGATCTGAGGTGTAGGACCTTTGTGTCTTAGGTATGGCAAATTTTCTTGAGCTGTAGGAGAGTGCTACTTTTTGAGGTAAGTGAGTGTTACTCACTGAGTAGTATGGAAGTTTTGCCTGCACTGTAGGAGAGTTCATCTCTCTGAGTTGTAGGAGAGTGCATCTCTCTGAATTGTAGGAGCAAGCTTGCTCTGAGGTAGAACTATCATCCATAGCCTAAGTGGTTGGGCTTAAGTGACTGAGGTAGGTGATACTTATATCACTAAGTGTATTATTTTATGGTTAAGGTGTAAGTCTTGGAGGAGACTGAGAGATACTGAGGGATCTGAGGTATAAGCTCCTTGGAGCATTGGTTTGGAGAAGTTCCTTGACTAACAGGAAGTTAGCAAGGTGGGAGGAGAGTGAATGTACCTATAATTTTGGGGAACCACAATAATACACTTGTTAGATTTTCTGTGTTTGCTTTTATTTTCTTAATTGAAGGTGCTAAGGACAAGCTCTAGATCACTCTAAGCTTAAATCTAAAAGAAATAAACAAGTGATTTGAAAAGACTATCAAAAGACCTAGGCAAACATATTCACCCCCCCCCCCCCTCTAGGTTACTAGCTACCTTGAAAATAAGATCCTTCAAATTGTAATCAGGGCCCCTCTATCACACTCAGATAGTGACAATGAGGTGGATAAAGATGTTGGTGGTTGTCATTGACATATGGCCATGATAGATGGTGAATCTAGCCAGGATCAGTCTGATCCAGATGAGGTAATAATTCATTTTTTTCTCCTCCTCTGAATCGGATTATGAAACAAGTCCTAATTCATATGCACCTTCATCCTGTGATGAAGATGGCTCATAATCTAAGGAAGATGACAATTAATTGATTGACAATTAAGAGTTAATCTTGGAAGCTCTGAAGAAGAGCAAGTTGCTTATCAAAAGACAAGCCAAAGAGAGTTTCTCTTTAAGAAAAGATCTCTCTCTGCACATTGAGTCAGCCTCACAACTGAGCTAGATCAGCAAAGAGATATCCCAACTTATAACAATCACCAGTATCTAAGTTTCAACCATAACCAGTAAGAACTCTTTAATTAAAGAGTTGGAAGATAAGCTCCTCAAAGAGAGGATTTTAGTGGCTCAATACTCCAAACCCAAATCAGTATTGTCACTCATTGATACATTCACCTCCCAATATGATAAGGAGTTGGGGTACATTAAGAGGAATATTAGAAGAAGGAATAGGAGTAAGGGAATGGCTCCAATTCAGCCTGCTATCTCTTTTGAGAAAGTTCTGTTGCCATCAAAAAAGTATGACCAAGAGAGTATATATGGTCATTGGTTGAATGGAAGATCCAATAGTGTGAACAAAAATGCTCACAGCTATAGTGGAAGAAGGGGCATAGGCTTGAGTACCTATAAGGATCCCCATGAAGAAGTACAGATGGCCCATTATGGACCATTTGTATTTGGTGCATCAGCCCCCTCACTCAAGGATATGGCAGTGGCCTATTCTCAGGCTCTTCCAGCAAAAACCCAGAACAAGGGTAAGTTAGTCAATAAGCATGACTTTGTTATCTCTGAGGCCATTAACAGCATATCAACTGCAAAGAAGACTGTTTTTTATGAAACTCAAAGTAAGCCAAGTACATATACGGGCAGACTAACCTTCAGTCAGATTCTTGTTAAAAGAAACAAGATGAAGGATGATGCTCTCCCCTCTGAACAGGCAATTAGTGATAACTTGCACACTTCAAAGGTTGTTCAGAAGAGGAGATATAACATCCATGAGTGCTGGTATTGTGGTAAAGTGGGTCACGTTGCCATAGATTGTTGGCACAATCCTAGTATGCCAAGGGCAAGGGTGAGTCTTCCTGTTATGACTACGGCAGGTAGACATGTTCATTTTTAAGCTAACAAGAACCTAGGAACAAATTCCTATTGGGGCCCTAAAGTAAACTAATATGTGTTTGCAGGATATTCTAAGTGTCCACATAATACAAATGTGGTACTTGGACAGAGAATGTTCCAGGCATAAGACTGGAACAAGGTGCCATCTTAAGGATCATACTCTAGTGAGGAATGGACCTAAGACCTACAGGTGTTGAGTTGGAGATGGATAAATTGACCATCAAGTATACTCCTCCTATTTCCCAACAGGAAGAGGATGTTGTGTGCACTCCTAAAGAAGGACATAATACACAGAACTTGGGTAAAGACCAGTAGGATCAAGCCAGTGAAGTTCAAGATGTTTGTTAGGTGGGACAAAGTACTAATGTCACAACCCGCATTTTCACCGTGTTTAAAGGTATAACAGAGTAAGGGAAAATGCGCATCATGATGCCACGTCAATAGGGGATATCTACGAATACTCAGGCAAAAAATCCTACTTAACGCAATTAGAAAGATCTTTAGGTTAATTTGAGAAAAATCCAGTTTTAAGTTGAGAAGTTAGCTGTATCCCTCGGCTTAGTAGATCAACTAGTCCACGAATAAAAAATATAATTATACACTGCGTAAGATACTTGTTTAGGTTGACTTCAACACCCTACATGTGTATAAATATCCTCGTGGAACAACTCATGTCATGCAAACTCTAGATTTATAATAAGTATAGGAAAAAGTCTTTATGCTAACCAAAAAGTAGTGACTTAGTTTTGGAAGAGATGGCATGTCTGATATACTCATTATAAGGTTGTATAAGTAAAAAATATCTAACATGCAATCCTAGCAATAAAACATCCCTAAGAGCAAGTAATCCAAATCAATCATAAGGAAAACAATATCAGCTATCAAGTGTCCCAAAAGAATCAACAACCCTGTGGGCATCAACAATCTGACACGAACCCACAGTACAAAAGTATGTCTTAACTGAGAAAACAAACTAAAATGACAAACTACCTCGCTACGGCGAGGTAAAAACCATAGCCAACACTGCTGCTCAGAACTCTAAGACCAGCTCCACTACCAACTACTACTCTGAACCTGAGGCATTCCAAAGACAGAACATCTCAGCAAGAAGGTACAAATAATGGCAGAAAAAAAAATAAGCCAAAATAAACAAAGGTCAAAAGGGGTAACAACCTAAGACCAACGGTACTGAAGTAGAGTACGAAAGTAAGGCATTAAATAGGAAAAGAACACTTACGTGAATTGTCACGTACATCATAAATACACCAGATGCACAAGGCTATAAGGTGAAAAACATGAGTTAATCATAAGGAAGAAACTTTGTAACCTTTATTAGCCACCTATGGTCACTCTAACCAAAAACACGGGCGAGGTGGTCACTCAACTGGACACACTCCTAACAAATATAATATCCATTTAACTTCGGGGGAGACTTATACACTCTACCATACACCGCAGATGCTCAAAAACCCGGTAGACTTCCACGAGGTACTAATAAAGGTAACTGAAAGTGAAGGGATAGATACTACTCTAGAGGGGGGGTGAATAGAGTTATCAAATTTTGCACTAGACAAAACTTAATGGTCTACCCAACTCCCTTGGAGTGAAGTGCGGAATGGAAAGATTATAGATATTGATTTAACCTTAAAGCCTAACACAAGTGATGTGTACAAACTCAAGCTAACTGTAATTACAGTTAAGGCTTGGAAAACCTAATCAGCAACTAGCAATCCTAGTTATATCTATTCACAGCCACAATGCAGGAATTAAACAAGTGAATCCAGACGACACAAGGAAATTTATAGTGGTTCCCCAAACAACTTGGGTACGTCCACTCTTCTACCCACACGGTAGGAATCCACTCAGGTTTTTGATCAGGTGCCCTGCCACCAACAGGATCTGCTTCAGGTAGATCCAGAAACCCTTTAAACTTTTGATCAGGTGTCTAAAAACCAAGCACAGGTTTTTGATCAGGTGCCCTGCCACCAAGGGATACTTTTGAAGGGAGTAATAACCCTGTACAGGAGGGGGAAGAAGGTTAAGATGTCTTCTCTATTTTACAAAGATTAGAGAAGCACAAAAGCTTGCACTGAGCTAGAAAGCTCTAAAGAATCAAGGCTCCCCCTGGCTCAAAGATGTCCAGGTGAAGTCTTGCTTCAATGCAGAAAACTCTTCAGAAAGCTCTGAAGGAAAAACTACAAGAAGATACAAATAATAAAATAAAGATCTTCAAGCAGCTATCTTCTTCTTCTTCTTCTTCAAAGGAACTCTGAGTTTGAACTTCCTGAAAGCAGGAGAACTCAGGTTGAAGAAGAGTAGAAGATCTTAACACTTCTCAATTAGATGGAAATTGCTGAGAGCAGAAAGCTTGATCTTGATGAAGGCTTGAATGCTTGAGAATATGTGTAACACTTGTTAGCTATATGCTAGCCTGAATCCTTCTTCAAAGGGTCCTTTATATAACATCAGCAAGCAACGACTCTCTTCAGTTTGAATAATTTGTCTTCTTCTGAGGCTTGAGACCTGAGTTGTAAATATCAAGAAGACATAACAAACTCTGCAGCAGAAACATTCTATAAAAGGGATAACCCTTTTTCTAAGAAGCTGCAGGAAACAATTTGATAATAAAGTACTAGATAAAGTCATATCAGAAACAAACTCCTTATAGCAAAAAGAAGACTTTTCAGTCTAACGGCTATAAAGGGCTGACAGCAGATAAAGTAATTTATAATGTCAGCTAATAAGACAAACAACTTTATCTAAAAAGATTTGACTCAGGCAAAAAGAATAGAGCAGATATGCCTGGAAATATTATCATAATACTCAAAACAACTTGCCAGAAAATGTATTAAATAATTAAATATAATAAATAAATACAAAATATAAAGGCAGGCAGAAAGCGTCGAACGACCTTCGGAGATCGTCGACCGACGCTCGGAGATCGTCGAACTATCGGACAGATAGTCGAACGATCCAGATAGTCGAACTATCAAAGGAGATAGTCGAACTATCACAGCAGATAGTCGAACTATCAGAAGATAGTCGAACTATCAGATAGTCGACCTATCAACAGATAGTCGAACTATCAGGGCAAAACAGATAGTCGAGCTATCAACAGATAGTCGAGCTATCAGATAGTCGACCTATCAATCAGATAGTCGAACTATCAAGAACAAACAGATAGTCGAGCTATCAACAGATAGTCGAGCTATCAGAAACAAACAGATAGTCGACCTATCAACAGATAGTCGAACTATCAAGCGAGAACAGATAGTCGACCTATTCAAGCAGATAGTCGAACTATCAAAGCAGAACAGATAGTCGAACTATCGACAGATAGTCGAACTATCAGATAGTCGACCTATCAAAGCAGATAGTCGAACTATCAAGGCACACAGATAGTCGAACTATCAACCGATAGTCGAACTATCCTCACAGACTGAAAGTCGAATAACTGATAGACGATCGTCGATCAGTTAGTCGACGATAGTCGAGCGGCGTTCGACGATAGTCGAACGAACAAACAACTTAACCAAATTCTCAATCTGGAAAAGTGAGGACTCTACAGCTAGACTACTAACCATTGACCATAGATATTTCTTGGGTCAAGGAGCACAAAGGAGAGGACTAAACTCAAATCAAACTTGGGTACCAACAATCTCCCCCTATTTGAGTTAAGTCTCTCAAAAACTAAAACATATAGCTAGCTATAGAACACTAAAATTAATGCAGGAAATAGTTAACAATTAACTAGCAGATTATCAAACAGATAGATAATAAACCAATATAACACAGCAGTCAATCAAACTATTAAGAGTCTACAGAATCTGGCAAGGGGGCAGAGGAACTAGGAACAAAAGAGATTTTCCTTAGAGGATCATCAGATTCTTTCTTTGATAGCTTCAAGTCCTGCACGCCAATGATCTTCAATTCTGCAGCTCTTGGGACTACTGCTTCAGGATGCTTTTCCATATATTTTGAGGGATCAAATACATCAGGATTGACCTGGAACTTTTCAAACTCTTTCTTTCTGTAAGCAGACATGGTGGTAAAACCAGTAATATCTTTTCCTTCTACTTTTGCTTTTCTTATTTGAGCTGCTCCAACTAGTTCGTGAAAATGAGCCATCCTAAAGTTAGGATCTAGCTCTGGACTTTCATAAACAGGCTCAGGAGGAGCAGCATCTGATTCTTTATCTAGATAAGATATTGGAGCAAACTTAGCAAAAGGTTCTTGCTAGAATTTTAAAACAAAGTAAACTACTTACCTTTTAAAACAACTTTCTCAGACTGAACTGGTGCAGCAGTTAAAACCTTTCTCTTAGGAGAAGGAGGAGGTGAAAAAGTTGGCTTTAGATACACAACCTCCTTAACTTGTTCTTTCACTTCTGCTTCATGCATTTGACTGCCAGAATGAGACTTTCCATAAGAGCTATGAGAGCTTTTCCTTGATTGATGCAGAGATGAAGCAGGTCTTGCTGATGGAGCAGATTTTCCTGAAGATGCAGAAGGGTTGGCAGAAAGATTACCAGAAGCTCCTGCACCTGGAGGAGGAGGAGGAGGAGGACCTCTGGGAGTCCATCTTGGACCAGGACTATCATATCTTTTAGATCTTTTCCTTTCTTTCTGCTGGTTCTTTGAGAACCACATCCAATGCTGAAATTCCTTTGACTTAGGGTCAATGCCCTTCAGAATGTAATAAGGAATATCATTGTCTTTACTGGTGAGTCATCCCAGATGGTTGACTTTTCAACTTGCAGCTCTTTTTCTTTCTCTTTTAAAGACTGTACTCTTAAATCCCAGGCAGCTCTTGCTTGAACTTCTTCCACACTCAGAACAGGAGTGTCATCTTTGACTTCATCTTGATTCTCAGGCTCATCTTCTCTATCATTTAAAAACGATTCCAACTCTGGATCTACTTGGATATCAGGAACACTTGGGGCAGCCTCTGAGACAATTTCTATTATCTGAGCAGATAAATCCTCTCTAATAAAATCTGTAGAATTATGAATATAGATCTGCTAAATAAGCAATAATTATTCCTTCAAGGTATTCACTAGCAAGCAAATTAATTGACTCATCAATAAATCGAATAAGTGAATTACCTTCATACTTGACCATCTCCCATGATTCATCTAGATATGAAGTTATAATTCCTTCTAGGAATCTAGCAACCACAGGAGTGGTGAGATCTTCTAGGCAGACTTTTACTGCAATTTCAGATAGCATGATACCATCAGCTATTTCCTTATCAGATAACACTGGAACTATTTCTTTCTCAGCTGGAGCAGACTCTTCCAAGGCTGTCATCACAGTATCTGTTATAGCTGGAAGGGAGGCAAGAGGTTCTGAGGCATCTTCATAGAACATCTCCCCCTACCTGATTTCAGTGGAGACTGAAACCAGGCCCCTTGAGGAAGATGGCTCAGCAGATTTTGAAAGGGATTTGATGGAGGCAGTTAAGATATCAATGGAGGCTGCAAGGGGAGCGATTGCCTCTTCAATCATGGTTTTGATTGACGGGGTAATCAGCTCCACAATGCGGGAGATGAATTCAGGAGTGATCTCAAAAGATGATGGATGTGAAGTGGATGGAGCTGCAGCAGATATGGTTGAAGTGCTGGGGTGAAGAATGGTGTGGACAGGGGATTGAATAGGAGATGGAGCTGGAGAGTTAATTGGAGAATTAACTGGGGAATGAATGGGAGACAAAGGAGGAGTAGGAATTCTCTCAGATCCTAACAAATCAAAGCTAGGAGCAGATATCCTAGTCTGATGTGCAGGAAGAGGAGAAGCTGGAGGGGAAAGAGGAACAACCGTAGTTGTTTCTGGAGCAGAAAAGGGAGAAGGTCGTACTTCAGCTGAAGTTGATGGAACTTCAACTGAGGCAGACAGCAAAGCAGAAGAGGAGGAGGGAAGAGCTGAGCCAGCATCGGTAGGGTGAGGAGTGACTGATTCAGTCCTGGTGTCCTCAGATGTTGCTGGAGCAACCCCTGTGAGAGCGGGTTTCACAAAAGTTCTCTTCCATTTAGAGAACAGATTAGGATCCATCTTCTTGCTTGTGTTAATTGTTGTTGCGGTTGAACTCAGCATCTGGGGGTATTTTTCCTTAAGGAAGATTCCAATAACCCTTCCGAGGGTAACTTCCTTCTTGCCATTCTTTTTCCTTATTAAATCAAACATCACTGATGCCCAATCTATCCTTTTCCGATTAACAATCGCACACATCAGTGCGAATTGCTGCCTTGTGATATTATCGTGAGCAGAGTGCTTACCCAGGAGCACTTTTCCTACCAACTCAGCAAGAAACTTAATTTTGAAGGGGAAATTTACTTTGAGCAGCTTCGTGGGAATGCCCTCAGCATGTCCCAACTCAACTAGCATTCTTCCGAATTCCTGAGCATCTTGCTCATAATCCTCTTCACCATTTATTAAACCAAAAATTTCAGTCAGAACGGCCGGAGTTAGGATTACCTCTTCTCCGCCGATGGTACCTGTCATCGAGTCATCGGTGGAGGACGATGTGAAGGCCCATTCCTTGATCTCTGGGATGTTTATCTTAATCCTTGCAGACATTAACCTCTCTAATCCTTGATCCTTGCACAGCTGTAGAACTTCTACGATCCCGGCATCGCAGCTACTGAACGCGTCGAAATCCACGCTAAAGCCAACATCAAACTTCACGACTGCTAGAACTGCTGGGGAGACCGCCATTGATTCGCTGGAGAAAGCTCGAGAAAGCTGGAGAGGATGAAGAAGACGAAACGCCCGAAAATCGCAAGCGGGAAGGCAGAATGCGAAAAGGCACGCTCCGTCGACGATAAAACAAAAGATCTTTTAACCTAGGTCGACTATCGGCTTTATATTAGACCGGAAATAGTCGATCTATTAAAAGATACTTGACCCGATAGTCGAACGACCGTTCGATGATCGGCTCAGAAGCAGAGTAGTCGAGCCAGTGTTCGACTATTTCTGGCTTCTCAACCAACAGGCTTTCGTCATCCAGAGATCGACGATGAGCTCGACTTGTTCGACGATGGTCGAACGTCGGTCGACGATCATCAATCAGACAAACTTTCATCAACCATAGGTCGACGATGGGCTTGACCCGATCGACTATCTTCGAACGTCGTTCGACGATCTTCAAACAAGTTTCAACATAGGCAGATATAGTCACACTTAGTTTCGTCCATTGATCATGCCTAATTGAACTAAAAAGAACATATGCTTCTGTTCATCTAAAGGCTTGGTGAATATATCACCTCTCTGAAACTCAGTGGATATGAACTCAAGACAGATCTTGTTCTTTTCCACACAATCTCTCAGGAAATGGTGCAGAATCTCAATGTGCTTCGTTCTAGAGTGGTGCACTAGATTTTGTGCAATTGAGATAGCACTGGTACTATCACACATGATCTTTGTGTTCTTGTGTGAGTAACCATAATCCACAAGCTGGTTTTGAATCCACAGGATCTGTGAACAACAACTAGCAGCTGCTATATATTCAGCCTCTGCAGTTGAAGTTGAGACAGAAGCCTGCTTCTTACAGAACCAAGAGACCAATCTCTCTCCCAGGAACTGGCAAGTTCCTGAGGTGCTCTTCCTGTCAACTCTGCAACCAGCATAATCAGAATCAGAATATCCAATTAATTCAAATTCTGACTCAGTTGGGTACCAAAGTCCTAGATCTGGACATCCCTTCAGGTATCTCAGGATTCTCTTTAGAAGAATCAGATGAGATTCTTTGGGGTTGACCTGGAATCTAGCACAAAGGCATGTAGCAAACATTATATCAGGCCTACTTGCAGTTAGATATAATAGGGAACCAACAATGACCCTATAATTCTTTTGATCAACTGGCTTGCCGTGATCATCAGAATCAATAACTACATTAGTAGCCATAGGTGTAGGCATTGCTGAAGCATCAGCCATCCCAAATTTCTTTACCAATTCCTTGGCATATTTGGATTGGGAGATGAAGATACCATCAGCATCTTGCTTAACTTGGAGACCAAGAAAGTAAGATAGCACACCCATGCTACTCATCTCAAACTTAGAGTGCATCAGGTCAGAGAACCTTTTGCAAAGTTTGGGATCAGTGGAGCCAAATATAATATCATCTACATACACCTGAACTAACAGGATTGTGTCCTTGTGATGCTTGACGAAGAGGGTTCTATCAACTACTCCCCTAGTAAAGTTGTGCTCTAAAAGGAAACTAGCTAAAGTCTCATACCAGGCTCTGGGAGCTTGCTTTAGTCCATAAAGAGCTTTCTGTAACTTAAAAACATGTGAGGGCTGAGTTGAAGAAACAAACCTCGGTGGTTATTCAACAAACACCTCTTCCTTAAGCTCACCATTTAGGAATGCACTTTTGACATCCATTTGGAACACCTTAAACTTCATGTAGGCTGCATAGGCCAAGAAGATCCTTATTACTTCTAGCCTTGCAACAGGAGCAAAGGTTTTGTCATAGTCTATACCTTCCTCCTGTCTGTAGCCCTGAGCTACAAGCCTTGCTTTATTCCTTACTATAATTCCATTTGCATCTAACTTGTTTCTATACACCCACTTGGTGCCTATGATCAGTTGGCCTTTAGGTCTTGGAACCAAAGTCCAAACTTTACATCTCTCAAACTGATTGAGCTCCTCTTGCATTGCAATGATCCAGTGGGGATCTAGCTCTGCATCTTTAAAGGTGAGGGGCTCAACCTGTGAGAGGAAACAAGCATGCATCATATCCTGTCTTAATTGGTGTCTTGTTTGCACACCAGCTGATATGTCTCCAATCACTTGAGATGTGGGGTGATCTCTAAGTGTGACAATATCAGCAGGTGGGATGTGATCTTCAGCAACAGTTGGGATTAATTCCTCAGGAGGAATTTGATCTACTGTTGGTGGTACAACAACTGCTTCAGCAATGTCTTCATCACTGTCTGATTCAGTGATCTGAAGAGTTGATAGTTGAAGAATTTCTTGAGGGGCATCAGGTACCTGCAAAGAACTGGAGGAAGGAGAATTTTCTTTCTCCTTGTAAAACATCTGATGCTCATCAAATGACACATGCACAGATTCTTCAATCTTACAGGTAGATTTGTTATAAACCCTATAAGCTTTGCTTACTTGGGAATATCCAAGCATGATTCCCATTGAAGCTTTTGCTTCAAATTTTCTAATATATTCTTTATTATTATTATGAATATAAACAATACAGCCAAAAACTCTAAAATAGTTAATTTTAGGTTTCTTTCTCTTGAGCAACTCATAAGGAGTTTTACACTTAAGTTTGTGTATCAAACTTCTATTCAAGACATAATTGGCTGTACTAACAGCTTCTGCCCAATAGGAGAGAGGCATGTTAGCATCTGCCAACAATGTGCTAGCAGCTTCAATGAGTGTTCTATTTTTCCTTTCAACTACCCCATTTTGTTGAGGAGTTCTAGGAGCTAAGAAGCTATGTTTGATACCTTCTCTCTCACAGAATTCTTGCATGAGAAGAGAGTCAAACTCAGTACCATGATCACTTCTGATCAAGGCCACATGAGTAGAGTACTCAGTCTGCACACATAGTAGAAAGTCTGTAAGGGCTTTGAAGTTATCAGACTTAGTTCTCAAAAAGAAAACCCAACTGAACCTAGAGAAGTCATCTACAATTACTAATGTGTAATACTTCCCTCCTAAACTCTGTACATTTATTGGGCCAAAAAGGTCCAAGTGTAATAAATACAGGATTCTAGGAGAATCACTCTTATTTATAGATTTAAAAGAGTTTTTGGTTTGCTTGCCTAGCTGACAAGCCTTGCATAGGCTCTCCTTCTTGTAGGGGCAAGAAGGTAAACCTCTAACAAGGTTGTGTTTAGATAACCTAGATATATTTTTAAGATTTACATGACTGAGCCTCTTATGCCACAAAGAATTATTATTAAGGGTTACTTCATTAAACAGGCAAATTTCAGAATGAGATGAATTGAAATCTACTAAATAGATATTGCCTATTCTAATACCTACTAAAACAACATTATTATTTAAAGTAATATTACAAGAGAAGTTAGAAAATGAAACCTGGTAGCCAGCATCACAAAGCTGGCTGACTGAGATCAAATTATGCTTCAGTCCATTGACATAAGCAACTCTCTTGAAAGTAACTGCTCCAATTATGATCTTGCCATAGCCTTCTGTCTGACCACACCTGGAGTCTCCAAAGATAACCTTTGGGCCGAGCTTAGCTTTGAACTTTGACAGAAGATCTTTATTTCCTGTCATATGCTTAGAGCATCCACTATCCAAATACCACTTATTTTGAGTGATTGGATAGGCCTTCACCTGCAAGACAATTATTTAGACAGTGTGGACCCAGGTAACCTTGGGTCCCTTGTTTTTCACATAAGAAAAACTGGAAATATATGAAAATGCAGGCTGAGGGTGATAACCTAGTGGGTGAGATCTCCTAGGTGGGATTCTCCATGCAGATGATGGGTCAACAAACCTAGGGTTTCTATATTCATTTAGGTTTCTATGATACTGATTATGATTTTGAAAATCATGTGGAAATCGTCGATCGACGTTCGACGATGGGCGCTCAGATCGTCGAGCTTCGTTCGACCATTGAGCTTCCGATCGTCGAGCGGCGTTCGATCCTCTTTGCATTTCTTTAAAGAATTTCTTTCTCTTTTCTCTCGTAGCTTTATTTAAGGTTTTATTAACTAGATTTACTTGCTCAGTATTCTTCATTCCACTAGCTGAAATGAAGTTTACTGGAGTTGAAAGGTTATTTTTAAGAAGAATTGGGGGTTCACTGGGAGAAGCTCCTAAGCCTAGTTTATCATTACCTGACCTAGTGTTAGTCATGCTGGTAATTTCTAACAGCTTAAGGCTTCTACCATTAAGTGATTCCTCTAATCTCTTAGACTTAGCTAACTCTATTTTAAGAAATTTAATTTCTTCACTACAAGTAGTGAGTTCTTCCTTTAACCTAACATTTTCAGAGGCTATTGATTCTGAGTCAGCTAACCTATTTCTAAGTTCTTTTATTTCCTTTTCAGAGCTAATCAAATCTAAGCATAAAGATTTAAAGTCTAATTTAAATTCTTCTGAAGTAAAATCATAAGAAGAAAGTACCTCATCTTCTGTAGGCATCTCTTCATCAGAATCAGAACTCTCTGCAGCAGAGTGGTTGTTGCAGGCATCTATTGCCATTAGGCAAACTTCTTTTGCCTTCTTCTCTTCCTCATCCTCACTGGAGCTTGATGAGGAGGATTCTTCATCAGAATCACTCCAGGTTTCAGTAATGAAACCTCTCTCCTTCTTCTTGTTTTTGTAGGAGGATGGCTTGGAGTGCTTCCTGTGTTGTTCTTTTTCTTTTCTCTTTTCTTTGTTCTTCTCCTCTGGACACTCTAGCAAGATGTGTCCAGGCTTCCTGCAACCATAACAAATAATTTCTTTAGCAGGAGAGCGATCATACCTTGGTTTGTCTTCATAGCGTGAAGACTTCTTTCTGAACTCCTTTCTTCCCATCTTGAGAAACCTCTTGGCAAACAATGTCATTAGTTCCTCATTAGATTGGCTGCCTTCAGAAGCATCAGCAGCCTTAAGAGCTAGAGATTGCTCTTTTCTTGTTGGAGTGGGGGTCTTTGCTTCAGCTTCTGCTTCCCTTGTCTTCAGCACTTGCTCAAAAGACTTGATCTTGCCGAGGAGGGCTTCAGTGGAGATCTCATTTGTACTTCTGGCTTCCTTGAAGGGCCAGATACTTAGATCCCATGTGCTAGGGAAGCACATAAGAATCTTATCATTGACCTCTGTCAATGATATGTCCTTGTCCAGGGTCCTCAGCTCATTGATGATTGAGCTGAGCCTGGTGTACATGGCTTCAACTGATTCAGCATCAGTTTTCTTGAAGTTCTCATACTGTGAGATTAGGTTGGACCTTCTGTCCTTCCTTTCATCAGCTGAACCAGCTACAATCTGGTTCAGTGTATCCCACATGGCCTTTGCTGAGAAGCAGTCAACAACCTTCTGGAATACCTCATCAGACATTATCTGAGCCAGTATGTTCATTGCTTTGGCATCTGCTATTTTGGCCTTCTTGTATTCATCATTGTAATCTGGAGGAGGCACTGCACTCATATCAGATGATGAGGCAGAAGCAGCAGCAGGTGCTCTTGGGGGACCTGACAAAATAGAAGCAAAGATGCTTTCATCAATAGAATTCATATATAATTTGATCCTTGCCTTCCAGATGCCAAACTTAGCTAAGTTGCATGCTGGAGGTCTGGTGCTAGAATAATCCTTGGACTGGGCCATGATAGTGAATATCTATAAGCTTTGGTATCTATCAGGATCTTGTGATTTAGGTGTTAGCCTATTCAGTCAGTTAACCTCCCTCTAATACCAATTGAAAGTGAAGGGATAGATACTACTCTAGAGGGGGGGGTGAATAGAGTTATCAAATTTTGCACTAGACAAAACTTAATGGTCTACCCAACTCCCTTGGAGTGAAGTGCGGAATGGAAAGATTATAGATATTGATTTAACCTTAAAGCCTAACACAAGTGATGTGTACAAACTCAAGCTAACTGTAATTACAGTTAAGGCTTGGAAAACCTAATCAGCAACTAGCAATCCTAGTTATATCTATTCACAGCCACAATGCAGGAATTAAACAAGTGAATCCAGACGACACAAGGAAATTTATAGTGGTTCCCCAAACAACTTGGGTACGTCCACTCTTCTACCCACACGGTAGGAATCCACTCAGGTTTTTGATCAGGTGCCCTGCCACCAACAGGATCTGCTTCAGGTAGATCCAAAAACCCTTTAGACTTTTGTTCAGGTGTCTAAAAACCAAGCACAGGTTTTTGATCAGGTGCCCTGCCACCAAGAGATACTTTTGAAGGGAGTAATAACCCTGTACAGGAGGGGGAAGAAGGTTAAGATGTCTTCTCTATTTTACAAAGATTAGAGAAGCACAAAAGCTTGCACTGAGCTAGAAAGCTCTAAAGAATCAAGGCTCCCCCTAGCTCAAAGATGTCCAGGTGAAGTCTTGCTTCAGTGCAGAAAACTCTTCAGAAAGCTCTGAAGGAAAAACTACAAGAAGATACAAATAATAAAATAAAGATCTTCAAGCAGCTATCTTCTTCTTCTTCTTCAAAGGAACACTGAGTTTGAACTTCCTGAAAGCAGGAGAACTCAGGTTGAAGAAGAGTAGAAGATCTTAACACTTCTCAGTTAGATGGAAATTGCTGAGAGCAGAAAGCTTGATCTTGATGAAGGCTTGAATGCTTGAGAATATGTGTAACACTTGTTAGCTATATGCTAGCCTGAATCCTTCTTCAAAGGGTCCTTTATATAACATCAGCAAGCAACGGCTCTCTTCAGTTTGAATAATTTGTCTTCTTCTGAGGCTTGAGACCTGAGCTGTAAATATCAAGAAGATACAACAAACTCTGCAGCAGAAACATTCTATAAAAGGGATAACCCTTTTTCTAGGAAGCTGCAGGAAACAATTTGATAATAAAGTACTAGATAAAGTCATATCAGAAACAAACTCCTTATAGCAAAAAGAAGACTTTTCAGTCTAACGGCTATAAAGGGCTGATAGCAGATAAAGTAATTTATAATGTCAGCTAATAAGACAAACAACTTTATCTAAATAGATTTGACTCAGGCAAAAAGAATAGAGCAGATATGCCTGGAAATATTATCATAATACTCAAAACAACTTGCCAGAAAATGTATTAAATAATTAAATATAATAAATAAATACAAAATATAAAGGCAGGCAGAAAGCGTCGAACGACCTTCGGAGATCGTCGACCGACGCTCGGAGATCGTCGAACTATCGGACAGATAGTCGAACGATCCAGATAGTCGAACTATCAAAGGAGATAGTCGAACTATCACAGCAGATAGTCGAACTATCAGAAGATAGTCGAACTATCAGATAGTCGACCTATCAACAGATAGTCGAACTATCAGGGCAAAACAGATAGTCGATCTATCAACAGATAGTCGAGCTATCAGATAGTCGACCTATCAATCAGATAGTCGAACTATCAAGAACAAACAGATAGTCGAGCTATCAACAGATAGTCGAGCTATCAGAAACAAACAGATAGTCGAGCTATCAACAGATAGTCGAGCTATCAGAAAAAAACAGATAGTCGACCTATCAACAGATAGTCGAACTATCAAGCGAGAACAGATAGTCGACCTATCCAAGCAGATAGTCGAACTATCAAAGCAGAACAGATAGTCGAACTATCGACAGATAGTCGAACTATCAGATAGTCGACCTATCAAAGCAGATAGTCGAACTATCAAGGCACACAGATAGTCGAACTATCAACCGATAGTCGAACTATCCTCGCAGACTGAAAGTCGAACAACTGATAGACGATCGTCGATCAGTTAGTCGACGATAGTCGAGCGGCGTTCGACGATAGTCGAACGAACAAACAACTTAACCAAATTCTCAATCTGGAAAAGTGAGGACTCTACAGCTAGACTACTAACCATTGACCATAGATATTTCTTGGGTCAAGGAGCACAAAGGAGAGGACTAAACTCAAATCAAACTAGGGTACCAACAGTAATAAAACTTGCGGAGGCGATTACGTCCACTAACTCCCACAATCAAGAAAACCCAAAAAAACCACGACACATATATCTCGAAACTTGGAACATCAGATTCTACTCGACATTTCTAGATTAAAGACGTGGTTGATCAACCTTTAGGAACGATTTACAGTCTTAGATAAACTCTAACGCATCCTACATAATCGTTTAGGGACGGTTAATATGAGCAAGATACAACCATATCATCAAAACATATATCACTTTACAAGGTTAGACTTAGAATAAATAATAACATTGTGAAACAAGCGGATATAGGCAAAAGATTTAGGCAGCACTATACTCAATAAGAAATTTATGATAATAACAATGAAATTAGAAGTTGCAACAGGTCATTAAAATGAAGAGAAGAGGCGAGTAAAACACCCCCTTTCCTTGGTTTTACTGGAAAAAAATCCTCTGAATCAATCTACGTCACAGATCAGGGCAAAAGAACACGGTGGGAGTCGAAATCACGATAGCGTAGCTCTCGACGAGAGCTTTCCGGATCTATATTCGACTGAAGATTTAGAGCACCGGAGCACCGTCAGCGGCTACCGGAAGATTCACGAACGGCTTCCTCTCTCTGCCCACGCCTCTCTAGTTCGGTTCAGAATTTTGGAGAAGGTGAAGTTTTTCTTTCTTTTCTAATTTTCTTTAAGTATAAGTATAAACTCATATATATATACACATTTTTTATAAAAAATTCTGTCTAAAACGAAAAAAATAAAATATTTGTGTGCGGGCGCGCGGAAAATGAAAATAGAAGTTTAGGATGGCTTCAAATCGAAAAATATACAACATAAAAGTTGTATATCTCATCGAGCCGAACAAATTTCTTGTTAACCATTTTTTATACGACACCGCTTTGACCCTCAAAAAGGCGTCCGAATGCAAACTGTAACGGACTACTCGGGATGAATCTACAGTACTCGAGAATAAAATTACAGGTACTCGAAAAGTAGAAAAAAACTACTCGAGTACTAAAACTTAGTACTCGAGAACAAGGAAATAGTACTCGAGAATCATGGAGGCAGCACTCGAGAGGATTACTCGAGAGGAGGAAGCCTACTCGAGAGGATTACTCAAGAGGAGGCAGTTCACTCGATAACTGAGACAAAATAAATTGCATGAACAGTTCTTTTTTTGTCCTCATGAATAGTGTTTTTTGCAAAAATATGAAAAATTAAACTATAGAGATGAATAGTAAAAGACATTTTTGAATAGTGTTTTAATATTAAAATAATCATAATTATATATTTTGAACAAGGAAGCATTATTTAAAAACGGAGGCCCAAACGCATGCCAAATTAAATGAAACTCGCACTGAAGGCAAACACTGGCGCTACGAACCCAACGGCGAAGTTAAAACCAAAATCCGACGAGCCATTCTCGAGATATAAATTTTCAAAGTCTACGGCGAACATAAATTCTACAAAACTTTGGCAAATCGCCGAGGCCCGAATATCGCTCGGATCGCGACGAAAGTTGACGAGCAAGTCCAAAATTACTTAACTTAATTTCCAAATGCAAAATTTTCCAATTACAACAAGAATTTGGCCGACTCGACCGCACAGACGCGAAAATTCCTTAACGGCGTTGCGCCATCAACTCGACGTTAAAAGTAATGTCATTACGTCATAAATATGACGATACCAAATTAAATAAAATCATCGAGAAATCGGGGGCGTTACAGTCACTCCCCTTAAAAAGAAGTTTCGTCCAGAAACTTAACACAACTCGAAAACCAAACCAAAAATGAGAAAATCAAACACAACCAAAACATAGAGACATACCAGAAACTAAGAGAAGAGATGTGGATGAGATTCCCTCATCGCCGATTCCAAATCCCACATCGCGCTCTCGACGTCATGATTTCTCCAAAGAATCTTGACCATGGGGATGGTCTTTCTCCGCAATACATGCTCTTGAGATTCCAAAACACGGACAGGCTCTTCCACATACGAGAGGTTGGGCTGAATCTGAGGCACCGAGTCAAGGACTTGATGACCACTACGAATACACTTCTGCAACTGGCTCATATAGAACACATCATGGACATCAGGGAAGGTAGCAGGAAATTCTAGTCTATAAGCTGTACTCAGATGCACTCAAGAATCTGGAAAGGTCCTACATACCGTGGGTCTAACTTGTGGTTCCTTCCAAACCTTTTAACACCAGGCATCGGAGAGATTTTTCAGAAAAACTAAGTCCACAACGACAAACTCCAGATCGACCCTTCGTCGATTAGCATACTTCTCGTAACGCTCTTGTGCTACATGGAGCTTCTCTCGAATATGAGTTATAGCACAATTTAACTCTTCAAGGGCTTCCGGACCTAACAATGGTCTCTCACCAACCTCAGCCCAAAATAAAGTAGTCTTACATCGCCTCCCATATAAGGCCTCAAACGGGGCCATCTGCAGACTCTCTTGATAACTATTATTATAAGCAAATTCCATGAGTTTGAGACGCTCATCCCATGCACCTTTGTGAACCAATATGTAACACATGTTCATATCCTCCACGATCTGATTAACTCGCTCTATTTGACCATTTGTCTGTTGATGATAGGAGGTGGAATACCTTAAATCGGTACCCAACCCCTCCTATAAACTCTTCCAAAAGCGAGACGTAAATCTGGAGTCTCGATTTGAAACAATGCTAACAGGCACTCCATGTAATTTGATGACCTCATCAAGATATAGCTCAGCTATCTTCTTCATAGAATACCTAATCTTAAAGGGCACAAAGTGAGCACACTTAGTAAATCTATCGACTATTACCCACACAGAGTCGTGCCTACGGGGAGATTTGGTAGACCGGTGATGAAATCCATTGAAATACTCTCCCATTTCCAACTTGTAATATCAAGCGGTGTCAGTTTACCACAAGGCCTTCTATGATCAGCCTTAACACACTGGAACGTATAACATTCTAACACAAACTTTTCTATATAGTTCTTCATTCCTGACCACCAAACAATTTGCTTTAGATCTTTATACATTTTGGTGGAACCAGGATGGTAGTCAACACTAGAACCATGAGCTTCATTACAAATCTTAGCCTGAATATCACCAAAAGTGGGGATACAAAATCTACCTCGATATTTTAGAGTATCTAACTCGTCCAAAGAGAAATCAGGTAACTCTCCCTTCTTAATTCTATTCTGGGGATGCAATACATCAGGATCATTCTTCTGGTGCACTCTGGTGAGGGAAATCCAAGAGGGCTCTTCTGCTTCCAAACTAGCAGGCACAGTACTACTCCCAACTTAAATGTCCATCAATAAGAATTCTTCCACAGAGACTGCATCGACAGATTAAAGATTTTGGCGGTCTTCCTACTCAAAGCATCGGCTACTACGTTAGCCTTTCCCGGGTGATACAGGATCTCTACATCATAATCAGCCACATACTCTAACCACCTACGCTGGCGCAGATTTAGCTCCTTTTGAGTGAAGATGTACTTCAAACTCTTATGGTCTGTGTAGATCTTGCACAGTGCGCCATACAGTAAATGTCTCCAAAGCTTCAGCGCATAAATAACAGCAGTAAACTCTAAATCATGTGTAGGATAATTTCTTTTATGAATCATTAATTTTCTTGATCCATACGCGATCACCTTTCCCTCTTGCATCAAAACAATACAAAGTCTAATGTGTAATGCATCCACATATATCGCTTACTCAAGTCCTTAAGTAGGCAAGGTTAAAACTTGAGCAGTACACAATCTCTTCTTCAACTCTTGGAAGGCTTCTTCACACTTATCGCTCCAAATGAATGCGGTGATCTTCTATGTAAGTCTAGTTAGCGGAGCAGACAGCACAGAGAACCCTTCCACGAACCTTCTATAATAACCGTCAAGGCCTAAGAAGCTTCTGATCTCCTTAGGAGTAGAAGGTCTCCTCCATTCCATCATAGCAGAAATCTTGGTCGGGTCTACAGAAATACCATCCTTGCTCACAACATGGCCCAAAAAGGACACCTATGGTAGCCAGAATTCGCACTTACTCAGCTTAGCATAGATCTTGTGATTCCTAAGGGTTGAAAAAACTAAACGCAAGTGTTGAGTATGCTCCTCAACACTACGGGAATGCATATGGATGTCATCTGAACACAATTACAAAATGGTCCAAGAAATCTTTGAACACTCTATTCATTAAGTCAATGAATGCAGAGGGTGCATTTGTCAAACCAAAGGACATCACCATGAACTGAAAATGCCCGTGCCGTGAATGAAAAGTCGTCCGTGGTATATCAGCCTCACAGACTCTCAACTGATGGTAGCCTGAACGAAGGTTAATCATTGAAAATACAGCGCATCCCCACAACTGATCAAATAGATCATCAATCCAAGACAATGGATATCGGTTCTTGATGGTTATCGTGTTTAACTCTTGATAATCTATGCTGAGCCTCATAGAACTGTTTTTCTTCTTAACAAACAGAATAGGAGCACCCCATGGAGAAGAACTCGGCCTAATAAAACCACACTGCAGTAACTCATCCAGCTGAGTGCGCAACTCCTCTAACTCACACAGAGCCATACGGTATGGTGCCTTAGCAATCGGGCGAGTACCTGGCTCGAGTTTTATCACAAACTCCACCTCTCTCTCAGTAGGAAGTCCTGGAAGACTATTAGGAAAGACATCTGGAAACTCTCGCACCACCGAGACATCCTCAAGACGTGATGTAACATAAGCTATTTCCAAAGCTGACATAGAATAAGATACGCCTCGCAACTAGACTCTATAGCTCGACAAGCACGTATCGCAGAAATAAGGAGGGAACCCCTGTCCTGAAAACCATAGACACTCATAGGTTAGCCATTGTCCATCTTGAAATCCAATCGCTTTGCCTTGCACTGGATGACTGCATCATACTTGGACAACCAGTCCATTCCCAAAATCACATCGAAATCCGCCAGATCTAACACCATCAGATCTGCAAATACTAGAAAGTCACCTAGATAAATAGGGCATCTTTGAATTCCCTAATTTGATATCACAAGATTTCCGGAGGGAAGCTTGATGTTGAAGGAATCCTCTAACTGAACAACGTCCAAACGATGTCTATTTACAAAACTCTATGCCACAAAGAAATGGGTGGCACCCGAATCGAAAAGGACGCGCGCCCACCTATCCGGACCTTAAACTCCCCTATAATCATAGAATACGTAACTAAACAAATGAAAACTATAACAAATAATGGAGAGTAAAAGTCAAGCTAGAATCTAACATAATATCACTTGGGTAGAGGTCTGAGCATCCTCTCTAGTCACCATATTTAGCTTTCCTTTTCCTTTGTCTTGATTTCGTGAAGGCGGTAGAGCTCGAAGCGGGGCTGGCTATAGTGGGGACTGAGCCTAAGGGCACGAAGACTTCTGGTGTCCCTTCTGCCCGCACTGGATGCAAGTCCTTTCTTTTATCCATCAATGACTCACATCATGCCCCTTCTTTGAACAGAATGAGCACACCAGCTCTCCCTTGGGTGTTCCTTATATGGCGAGCACCTGCTGCTGCTTCAGGGTGGCGGTCCTCTTCAAACACCGTTGGTAAGGATGGCGGGATCAAGCACAGAAGCTACAAATTTCACCACCTTTCTTTTTCGAAGGAGGGATGGATGACCTAGAGCTAACATCCTCAACACCTTTCCTCTTCTCTTTCCTTGCCACAGCACCGCGGCTCTTGGCATTTTAAATCGCCTCCACTTTTAGTGCAGCTTCAACTGCCACAGCATAATTGTCAGCTCTACAAGCGCATGCCCACTGCTGGACATTGCTTCTTAGTCCTCCCAGGAAACGTTTCACTCTACCCTCCCCAGAAGCTACCAAATCAGGAGCAAACCAACTCAGTTTACTAAATTCAATCTCATACTCGCTCATTGTGAGTTGTCTCTGCTTCAGATGCAGGAAGTTATTCATCAGACGGTCCTGCTCGACTGAAGGTAGAAACCTTTTCAGAAACATCTTCTTAAAAGATTCCCAAGAACAGCCTTCCTTCAGACTCTCCCTTTCCCGAATCCAGCAACTCTTTGTCAGGTCTTTTAGTTGATTGGTTGCAATCATTACCTTCTAGGCTTCTAGAATCCCTGAATACGAAAATATTTCTTCGATGTAGATGATCCAATCATCTAAAATCATAAAGTCGGAACTCCTGTCGTAGGTGGGAGGTCCCAATCGTTGGAAGTGCGATATGAAATTCATTTTTGGGTGTATTGCCATCGGGGGCACCAGAGGAGCAGGGGTATCAGGCACGGCTTGGCCCAAGGCAGGATCTTGCACTAAAGGTTGATGTGCGGGAGTGACAGGCAACAAAGACTGAATTTGCTATTGTATCGTAACTAATTGTCTCGACAGAGCCTCATTTCTCTGACGCAGACTCTCTATAATCGCATCACTTTGCTCTCCTGATGACTCTCCCTCCAACTTGGGAGTTGACCTCATCGCAATACGCTATGGCAGCATTTCTAAAAGACAAACGAATAACTCATCAAAAATCCTAGATTATAACTAGGCCATACGACTAGTTTAGACCATACTTAAAAGACACTTGCTTATGCTTCAACTTGCTCTGAGATTTTATAATGATGATATGTCCTACTTAGGATGATATCCTCTCATCTTATTGACTCTTGTGCCTATGATATGAATGCATGGATTCTTTACTCTTATTTAAAATCATGTGTGTACATGTGTCATCATATAAACCTTAACTTGGCACGCGTGTTTATGCGGTGATATGCTATGTGTGCAGTGTTATGCATCCTAAAAGTCCTTAATGTATGTTATGAGCGGCATACATATGAAATTTTATGCATCTCATACTACATAACATTGCATGAAACGAGAAAACAAAATGTGCTAATGGGCACTCATGTGATGGTGGTTATGCATTCCATAATACATAACCATCATATATTGCCACCTATGGTGGATCCATATACAAACACATATTATGCATCTCATACTACATAATATGCCCCGTATATTTCTTATATTGCTATGAGTGTAGTGACTATGCTTTGGCTAAGACATACTAATGACACATCGATGTGTGTATGAAATGTGACTAAGTAACTAATACTAGCAATAGAAGGTTGTCCGACCAATTGTCAAGCAAACTCCCTCTGATACCAACTGTCACAACCCGTATTTTCACCGTATTTAAAGTTATATCAGAGTAATGGAAAATGCGCATCATGATGCCACGTCAGTAGGGGATAGCTACGGACGCTCAGGCAAAAACTCCTACTTAACGCAATAAGAAGGATCTTTATGTTAATTTGAGAAAAATCCAGTTTTAAGTAAAGAAGTTAGCCGTATCCCTCGGCTTAGTAGATCAATTAGTCCGCGAATAAAAATATAATTATACGTTGCGGAAGATACTTGTTTAGGTTGACTTCAACACCTTACATGAGTATAAATGTCCCCGAGAAACAACTCATGATATGCAAACTCTAGATTTATAATAAGTATAGGAAAAAGTCATTATGCTAACTAGAAAGTAGTGACTTAGTTTTGGAAGAGATGTCATGTCTAATATACTAATTATAAGGTTGTATAAGTTAAAAAGATCTAGCATGCAATCCTAACAATAAAACATCCCAGAGAGCAAGTAATCCAAATCAATCATAAGGAAAACAATATCAGCTAGCAAGTGTCCCAAAAGAATCAACAAGCATATGGGCATCAACAATCTGACACAAACCCACAATACAAAAATATGTATGAATTGAAAAAACAAACTAAAATGACAAACTACCTCGCTACGGCGAGGTGAAAACCACAGCCAACACTGCTTCTCAGAACTCCAAGACCAGCTCCACTACCAACTACTGCTCTGAACTTGAGGCATTCCAAAGACAGAACACCTCAGCAAGAAGGTACAAATGGTGGCAGAAAAAAAATAAGCCAAAAAAAACAATGGTCAAAAGGTGTACCAACCCAAGACCAACGGTACTGAAGTAGAGTACGAAAGTAAAGCATCAAAAATGAAAAGAACACTTGCGTGAATCGTCACGTACATCATAAATACACCAGATGCACAAGGCTATAAGGTGACAAACATGAGTAAATCATAAGGAAGAAACTTCATAACCTTTATTAGCCATATGTGGTCACTCTACCCAAAAACATGGGCAAGGTGGTCGCTCAACTGGACACACCCCTCACGAATATAATATCTGTCTAACAACAGGGGAGACTTATACACTCCACCATTCACCGCAGATGCCCAAAAACCCAGTATACTTCCACGAGGTACTAATAAAGGTAACAAACCTTGTAGAGGTGGTTACGTCAACCAACTCCCATAATCAAGAAAACCCAAAGAAACCACAATACATATATCTCAAGACTTGGCACATAGGATTCAACTCGATATTTCTAGATTAAATACGTGGTTGATCAACCTTTAGGAATGATTTATAATCCAATATAAACTCTAACATGTCCTACATAATCGTTATGGGACGGTAACATGAACAAGATACAACCATATCATCAAAACATATATCACTTTACAAGGTTAGACTTAGAATAAATAAGAACATTGTGAAACAAGCGAATATAGACAAAAGATTTAGGCTGCACTATACTCAACAAGAAATTTATGATAATAACAATAAAATTACAAGTTGCAACAGATCATGAAAATGAAGAGAAGAGGGGAGTAAAACCACCACTTGCCTTGGTTTTACCGAAAAAAAATTCCTCTGAATCACTCCACATCATAAATTAGGGCAAAAGAACACGGGGGGAGTCAAAATCACGATGGCGTAGCTCTCGACGAGAGCTTTCCGGATCTATATTCGGTTGAAGATTTGGAGCACCGGAGCACCGTCGGCGGCCACCGGAAGATTCACGAACGGCTTCATCTCTCTGCCCACGCCTCTCTGGTTCGGTTCAGAATTTTGGAGAAGGTAAAGTTTTTATTTCTTTTCTAATTGTCATTAAGTATAAGTATAAACTTATATATATACATATTTTTTATAAAAAGTTCTTTCTAAAACAAAAAAAATGAAATATTTGTGAGCGGACGCGCGGAAAACAAAAATAGAGATTTAGTATTGCTTCAAATCAAAAAGTGCCCAACATAAAAGTTGTAGATCTCTCGAGAAGAACAAATTTTATGTTAACCATTTTTTTATACGACACTGTTTTGACTCTCAAAAAGGCGGCCGAACGCATACTATAACGGACTACTTGGGATAAATCTACAGTACTCGAGAACAAAATTACAGGTACTCGAGAAGTAGAAAAAAACTACTCGAGTACTAAAACATAGTACTCGAGAACAAGGAAATAGTACTCGAGAATCATGGAGAAAGCACCCGAGAGGATTACTCGAGAGAAGGCAGCCTACTCGAGAGGATTACTCGAGAGGAGGCAGTTCACTCGAGAACTGAGACAAAATAAATTTCATGAACAGTTCTTTTTTTGTCCTCATGAAAAAAAACAAAATGTGGGAAGTATAATAATTGTGAAGTCTGGGAGTGCTTTTATAATATTGATGTATGTTAGGGTAATTACATAGCAAGAGGCTCAATCGTGATCTTGATGTGTTTATGCCATCATATTTATCATTGTCCCTCCTTACCTATATATCCTATGAACCTAAACTTAAAGCTACATCCTATTTAAAGCCCTATTGATCTATATTAGTTAAAAATCTAACTAGTGTCGTGGAGAGGGTGTGAAAAGGCAAGCCTATGGCCATCAACATTGATGGATTTCTTTGGAGGCTACCCAATAATTCTGAGAGACTTATATTCATCTGAGTCCTTATTTTACTTTTTCCTCACACTAATTCCGGACAAATATGTATTCATTTCTAGGTGGGAGTAATAAATAGCCAAATTAATATTTTGTGGAAGGTCTAGAATAAGCATATGTTTAAAAATCTCTACTAAATATTATCTACATGTTTAGGGAATCGAGTTTCTCCTTGCACTCCTTACTTTAATTATGCGATTGTAAAAATTTACTTCTTCTATTTCGGGGGTTTGCATTAGTTTGCTCGGGACTAGCAAACATTCAAGTCTGGGGGTCTTTGATGAGAGTGATTTATATAGCATAATTACTATCAGTGTCTACCAAACTTTAAATGAAAGCCTCACCCATAACATGCTTTTATAGTATTTTATCTAACAATATTATGTAGGTGATTATTGTGATGTTATGTTATAGAAATGATGTAGTTTTCTAATCAATACTACAAGTTAGTCATGAGATGTAGGAGCAGGGACAGCTTGGGCATGATTCGGGCAAATAACCAAGTACCAGAGAAGAACATGACCATAAACATGGCCGTGTTAGAAGCCGTGTGCATCTATACAAGATCCTAAAGCACAGAACAAATGGCAGAGAAGGAAACGGCTATGTACACGGCCATGCACACGGCGACATCTACCACAAGGCCAGGTACACAGCCATGTTAATGGCCGTGTTTACCACATTGTAATGTACACGACCATGTCTACCACACGGCCATTCATACGTCCATGCACACGGCCATGTCTACCACATAGCCATGCACATGGCCATGTCAATGGTCGTGTCTACCACACGGCCATGAACACGGCTGTGTCAGAAGCCGTGTCCCCCTCGAGAAGTTGTTGAAGTGATGATTTCGTGCGCTGTAACCGTCAAATCCAGATCCACAACACCATGTACAAGGCCGTGTATGAAGCCGTGTCAACCCATTTTTGCTCCAAATCTATAAATACGTCCAGAATACTTTGTTGGAGGGTGTGGATGATTTGGGCTGGTCTGGGACCAAGTAAAGGTGAATACATTGCTGGAGAAGACTCATTCGAAGGTTGATCGAAGGATACGATTTGTAAAGTCTTTTATCTTTCAATTCTTCTTTCCCCTTTGATGTTTTTATCGAATATATCTGAGTATATCTCTTATTTGGTGTGTATGGAATATGAGAACAATGTCTAGATTTGAGTTTATTTAATCATTCCTTTTCCTTGATCTTTACTTTGAGTCATCTAAGTTTTATAACTCTATAAGATCTTCTGCGATCCGGATTACTATATACTTTAACATCAAGCCTTGGGATCGAGAGATGAAAGGCTTGACAATCTCATAATTAGATGAAGAATAACCCGGATAATCTTATCTTATTTTAAGTCTTGAGATCGAGAGATGAAAGACTTGATTAGATCATATTTAGATGATAGGACTTGCATGTGATTATAGAGATAGAAGAACATAAGTTCTGTATTAGTGACTTCACTAAAGATTCAAGTTCATAAAGATTAAATCAAGTTTTAGTAGTTATGTTACGAAAGAGATTTCTAACATTCAACCTAGGCTTAGTCATTAAGTTGCTCGAGAGAGAACTCGATGAATTTCGAAGACTCTGCGGTCATTGAGATCATATGAAATGATGGAAAGAAAATATTCAAATTATCAAATCTATTTTAGAAACCGTGTATTTTTACTTATGTAATTATCACCAAAGCATTGTATCACCATTCTACCCTTCTGCAAACCCTAAATCATTTTACCTTTAGAATAGTTATCTTAATTAGAGTAATAACCAATTTTAAGTATAGGTACGATAATAGAGTAAGAGTGAGTACGAGTACTTGAAAAGACCCTTTGGAATACAACACGAGATGTATATTTCTCCTATACTATGATTGATAGGTGCACTTGCTTGAGATTCCAATCAATTTAGCGTATACCTTTCTACATGGTTTATATTAGAGCTAAAATATCGCATCAGTAGGCGGATGGGCGAGAAGGCAAGCGAATGAAATGGTTAACACCAGCGGATTGAGGGCCGAGAGCATCTCTTCACAATGCACGTCACTAACAATTGCTAGTGTGGCTACACTCACTATGCCAGGATGGAAATGACATGGAGGCATTCCTCACTTGCATAAACCACAATAGATTCTCACATAGACATGAAAATGACAATATAGCAAAATTAGAGTTTAGCAAATATTGTTCATACAACAAAATCATTCAAGATAAAACACACTACAATGAAGAGGGTGATAGAATACACCCAAAGCATGAAGAATCGTCAAAGGTTCGCGGTCGGACTTAAGGGTTGTCAATCCTTGTCTGAGCTCAGGCATTAACTATTATCCAAGGTCTGAAAGAGCTATCACCTTCTTCTAATGTACCCGTCTTCTCCGTCAAAAATCTTTGGCCACGACCTCACTAGAGAACTCCATGAGTGCATCATGAAATCTCTTGAAATGAATCTTGGAAGCAAGCGAACGATGGAGGAGGCCAATAGGATCTCCTAGCCTTTGATTTGTAAGAATATTATGGCTAAAGGACCTCCTGATAGTGGGCGGTGATAAAGCAATAGAAGGGGGCGAAACTGGACCTATATGTGCGAAAATGGTAAAGGATCGGAAATAGGGCAATTTCCTACGCTTATATAGTGGAAGGTCAGCAAAATATGCATGTGCGTTCGAACGCACGAATGTTCTTGCATCGTGCGAAATTTTTCGTTCATAAATCACCCAGCCTGGAACAGTAGCAGACCATGTGATTTTGAGAATGCGCGAGCTAAACAGACCGTGCGAGAACAAAACGCACGGTTAGTGATAGATCACGGAAAAACCAGGCCAAACTGGACAGATCGTACATTTTGTTCTCGCACAGTTGAATCCAACCGTGCGTGAAGAAAACACATGGACAATAATTTCATAAAAAGTTTAGACAAAAACACGAGATCGTGTGATTTTGTTCACGCACGGGCAAAATATCCCGTGCAAGAACAAATCACACGACCCATGGAAGATCACAATTTTTCCTCTGTATCCATCTCACGGTCGCACTGATTGTGCGTGAAAAAAATGCATGACTGTGCGATTTCTACAGGAAAGAAATCAGCAATAATAGGGATTTGCCCACCTATAAAGCAATATCATAGCCTGGAGTACCCCTCCAGCACACACAATAGAAATAAATAAAAACAACAAAAAAATATGGGTGGAGGACTATGTGGTTACCCCCAGTAAGATAGTGCGCAATTGCACACCATAGTAGGACAAAATATGCACTTTGTGAGAAAATGTGAACAAGTGAAATATGAGCAATATCAATCTAAAAGTGAAGTGAAAGTGAGTGAAAACTACCCTAGATGAGCCTGAAAACCCCTACAAATATCAGACTCATCACATGCATGAAATGAGCCCTCCTTGATGCATTTCCACCTTAGTCCATCTCTTACTTGATTTTTTGTAAGCAATTTATATAGACTTATAGTTAATATGAGCCAGCCTCCTGTGCCACCGGACACAAATAAATGTTCTATCATTTGTCACTAAACATAACGATAAAGAGGAGTATAAACCAAGGAAATTTAAACAGTATATGTTTCCACTCCTACTGCTTGTTAATACTATTTCAAAGTAATTAGATTTCTTAATCAAGCACTTATGCTTATAAAAAACAATGACAAATCCCACATCACAGTGTTGGCCTATGCTTACAAGGTTGTGTTACAACCCTTCCACATTGGCTACTCTAGTCAATGAGACTATGTCATTTGTGATCATACCATAGCCCTTTTTAATTTTTCTGTCGAATCCACCAAAACTGCCCTTAGGTCCATTTTCAATAGAAATAAACTCTCTTAGAAGATTTCTTGTTCTGTTCATATGCCTGGAACAACCAATGTCAAAATACCCAATTGAATTTTCAATGGTCTTTGGACATCCCTGCAAAACAGATTACCTTTCCTTAGGTACCCAAACAGTTTTGGGTCCTAGATTTTTGTTATCTCTAAATGTAAAGTTCTCCGATGAAAAATTATTAATCCATTTTTACATTTTGCCATAGGCACTGATAGATTAAACTAGCAATCTATGGCAAAGTTCCCAAATAGCTTTGGGTCGTATGCCTAGAACAACCACTGTCCAAATACCAGATTGGATATTCAATGGTCTTTGGATATCCATGCAAAATATATTACCTTTCCTTAGGTACCCAAATAGTTTTGGGTTCTTCATTTTTCTTAGATCTAAATGTAAAGTGCTTTGATGAAAAATTTTTAATCTGTTTCTTACAACTCGCCCAAGGCACTCATAGATTACACTAGCCATTTATGGCAAAGTGTTATACCTTACCACAACACCAGCAGTCAGAATAGTTGAAT
Source organism: Platanthera zijinensis (assembly GCA_039513925.1). Taxonomy (NCBI): domain Eukaryota; kingdom Viridiplantae; phylum Streptophyta; class Magnoliopsida; order Asparagales; family Orchidaceae; genus Platanthera; species Platanthera zijinensis. The sequence continues at coordinate 45,616,726 of CM077098.1, read as the reverse complement.
CTCCTTCTTTGGTTCAAAATAAAATGAGTGTGTAGATGACTACAGGAGCAGCATCCATAGTTTTTTATTTTTCTAGTGTCCTTACGATGACTATATGTTTGAAAGAAATAAGGCAACATAGTTTCTTGGTTTCTCTTGGCAGTAGATATTTGATTTATTGCCATTATCTTATATTTACTTAATGTCACAATCAACACATTACCTAGTAGTCCCTAATCCATCCTTTGAATTTCAGAGACACTTTGTCCAATATCCACACTAATCTTTGAAGATTGAGACTCAATTGTTTTACTGGTGGAACATTCATTGGACAAATGCCCATGGGTAAGGTCGAGGTTGTAGGAATTAGTTGACAGTATACCCTTTTTGAAGATTATTGGTTCTTTTGGGGATTTTCCACTATCAGTTTATTTAGAATATCCTACACTTATATATGGTGCAAAAAATGTGTATATGATGGGAAGAATAGTATGTGGCTTTGATAAATTCGCCACAAGCTTTCTTTTCTTGAGAGGTTTTTTTTCAAGATCTTCGATTGTTATATTTTTCTAGCTTAGTGTAAAATATTAAGATGTTGATATTTCTTTAAGCTTATTGATTTCCTCTCTTTCTTAAGTTAACTCTCTGCTTTTCTTATGAAGATCTTATTCAGCAAAGTTAAGAGAAATGATTTGTTCTGCTTGAGATTTAACTAATTGTTTACTTTCTTTTAGTGCTTCTAGGATGTCATCAAAATGATCAACAGTGTTAGTGCCACTGTCAAGATCAGGGTCACTGTCAGAGTCTGGTGATGAGCTCATTCCTGAATCTGATCTTGGATTAGACAGTTTATCTTTTATGCGTACCTGATCAGGATGAGAGTTATTATGCTTGTCACTAGTTGTTTCAGCCATGAGTCCAAGATATTTTCCTTCTTCAAATTCACTATCTAATGTTGATAGAGGTGCTCTTATTTTCAGATTGATAGAGGGAGCACTATTTGAGAGCTCATATTTAGATGACTTTCCTGGGTTTGAAGATCCCACGAACATCCTTATTCTTTCTTTCCAATAAGTTGGCATTTCAATATGACTTGTTTCGTTGAGGTTTGATGAGCAATTTTGGTGGTTAGGCTTATATCCCACGAGTATATCTATTCAAGTTGTCAGGCTTAACTTTGAATAACCTGCCTCTGATACCACTTGTAAGTCATGGGACATCACTAAACACCTAAAGGAGGGTGAATAGGTGATTGTCCTTTTAAATGTTATATGTGGAATTTAAAATAATTGCACAGAATAGTCACACACATCACAATATACTGAGATTTTATAATGGTTCCTTAATTTGGGTACGTCCACTTCCCCCTTCTGTCTATCTAGCATTTGCTAGCTTCGACAAGCTTCTCCAAACTTAGATCAACAGATCCTATAACTGGGATCCAAGCTCCTACCTCAGAGATCACGTCTCCTACAACTTAGATCCCCCATAAGGAATCCTACCTAAGAAGCACTGGCTTTCTACCTCTGGTCATTACTGACCCTACAACTCTGATTCCTCCCCAGGAATCTTACCTCAAGTTCAATCTAGAATCCTAAATGTTGAATCCGGAAACAACAATTCAACGAAATGTTCGGACTGGAGCTATAGCTCGCCTTTACTTATTCCGAACAAGCACACTGGGATGAGGATTTAGAGTTAGGAGACCTTCTAACCATAACCTCAAATATTCCCTCGAGCCACAGCGAGGAGCTCCCGCCACATACCCGGAAGATCTTAGATTACTTCCCCTCCCAATCTAATGCTGGACCGGCTACCTTCGGAGGGCTTTAAGAGCTCCTGACTACCCACTTGGAAACCAAGATGAATATTGAACTGAAGCTCTTGTCTACCAAAGCTAGCCAAAGAAGAGATAAGCTAAGAATAGGTCCTCTAAAAAGGTTCCATTGTGGGTCTATTAATATTTTTCTAAGGAAGGTCTGCGGATAGCAAAATCCCTCCTTCTGGTTCTACTAAACGCATCCCAAAGTGGTCTTCCAATAGAAAACTCCAAAGTTTGGAATGACTAATGGCAACCCAAAAGGGGATATGACAGGAATGGGGAACACCCCCCATGGAAGGCGAGCCGAGCGAGTTGCGACCTACCCGCCCGGGTGGCGAGTGCCCGAAAAAGTCGACACTCGCCTCTTAACAAGAAGTGAGTGAGAGCTCGTCGGCTCCACTTGCCCATTACTGCCTAATTGGATAGTTGGTGCTCGGTGAAGCTAGGCACCCATCACTCTCCTCCGACCGGCTGAGTCCACTCGACAAATACAGGGTTGCACACAATCCCCGCTCTTTACGAGTCCTGGCCCAGGCTCAAAAAGACCATCAAACCCCACCATTATTTGGCGAGTAGAGGCTTAGGGAATCTCTCGGTAGGTCTCACCAAAGCTTATATATACCAAAGGGGGAGGGAGACTAATCAAAAGAGTTCTCCCTTGACCCCCCCCCCCCCCTCCCCAACTTCCTTTCTGTGATCCGACGCCATACCGATCTCGAAAGATACTCTTGCCCTCCATGCTGCCGACAAACAAAAGAATAAGGTGACTACAACCAACCTGATGGCTATCGCTACTAAACATTCATCTCAAACCTTAGCGAGACGGGGGGAGAATCAAGTGATTAAGAAATCGAGGCCCGGTCCAGTAGGAGGGGAGGATGGATAGTTTGATGCCCTGTAACCCAGCACCATCCTTGGCATCGGGTTCCCTGTTCAAGTACCGATTCTGATAGAACTTGCCTTAGATTTAATTTTCTCTTACTGAATCACCAGTGAACCTATTTCGTACCCTTCTGTAGACTGCCACTCTCATCGAGGAGGTCATGAAGGATCCCACGCATGGGAATATGAGGTCTCGGCGAGTTAGGATGAATCGGGTACTCGCGCGCTGATCCCAGGTCTATGATTTCATCCTTTCTTGCCTCCGACTTTCGCTTTTGGCTGAGGGGTCATATGATAGTGTCTTGACAAACAGTACCCTTTTTCGTCGACGTCATCTCAACCCCATCCTCTACAAGATCCAACACTCATGATCTCAACCGCAAGCTCGCTAACATCGTTGTGTCTTTGATGAGTAGGGGTATGGGAAATCCAATACCCAGTCTCTCTGCAACCCTAGCCTCCTGTGATTGGGTTCAGGGAAATCCCTACTGATACCCCTCAACGAACCCTTTGGCGTCCAGCCGAGCTTGCCCTTGCGTAATCCCAGGAAGGAGGGAGAAACCTCCTACGGTTAGTCATCAAAACTCTCTTACTGCTCTGGTCGTGTTAACTTGCGCAAATAATTTGCTTGTCTTTGAACGATGTGACTGACATCTCTATCGGCGGTGAGCTAGATGCCACCGTAACATACTCAGCACTTCACTCTCCCGAAATGATTCAGGGTTTTCTTGGAGAGCCAATGTCAGTTGATGAGCTAACAAAGCGGGTAGCAAGTATCCTGCGGAAGCATGGCCTCATGTTGCGCAAGATTTAGGAGAAGAGGGCTCATCATGCGAACGACGGATTTCCCCGCCTGCTCGCCTTTCAGCAAAAACTAGAGGACTTGTAGCGCGAATGCGCTGTGTTTACCGGTGCGATTTAGGCGCTCTTTGGAGGGAACAATGAATCGATGGAGGGGCACTTGAGGAGAATATAAAAATGCAACTGCACCCTCCAACACGAAGTGACTGATGTTTGCGAAGAGATCATTCAAAGGGGGTGAAAGTGTTAAGTTGTCTACCTAAATCACCTAGAGGGGGGTGAATAGGTGAATTGTGCGTCTATTTGCGGAATAAAAAATTAAAAAGAACTTGCACAAACAATCAAGCAATCACAGACGACAAGAAGATTTATAGTGGTTTCCCAACCTTGGGTACGTCCGCTTTCCCTCACTGATCTAATAAATAACAAGATCCGACTACTCCACTATCTTGGATTGAAATCAAATCCTACGCCTCGGAACAAAGTTCCTACAATCTTGATCCAAAAGGGATCTACACTCGGAAGATGAAAACTTCCTACAACTCGGAGATTAATCTCCTACAAAATTTAAAAAGAGATTTGAAATACAAACAAAGATTTGTCTCAGATCTGGAAAAATTCAACTCTTGGTCTTCTTCTTGAACTTGCGGCTTTTTCAGAAAATGTTGAAGAAGAGTTGAGAGATCTGATCTGAGAAATGTTAGACCTACTCGATCAAGGAGAAGATGAAATATACTTGAACAGCAAGCCTTTCTGTATCGAAAACAGAAGTGTCGATCTTCATGTTGAGCGGCGGCGGCGGCTGAAAGTTCTGTTCTTCTTGGAGAGAGATGGCCGATCACGATAATAAAAATGTACGATTTTCCGCTTAGGGTTAGTCTTAACGAAAAGACATTATATAGGAATTCCCCTAACGGTTTGAATTAACATTAATGACGACACGTGGACCAATCATGTCAAGTCATTTGAAAATCCTGTCGATCTGGTCCAGCAGGGGTAGCATTCTTGGAGGAAGAAGCTTCATGATGATGGCAATCACATGATTTCTTCTCCATTACAGGCTTTTCTACACTGGTTTTTACTTTTGGTGCTTTCTTGAAGTTATGACCATGATCATAAGGGTCATAGCTCTGAATAATGACTTCTTCATAAGGTTCCTTAAAGACACTCTCACCAATGTTTTTGGGGCGAGTCCATCCTTGGCAACGAGGCTTTGGCTCTACAAAAGTAGGCCTAGTCATGTGGCTGTAGGATGAGTCAAGATCAAACTCATTTGTTGGAAATATGACTTTCTTAAAGATAGTCTGATCTTGAGGGGCTTTCCCCTTTGCTTTGTCCATGGCCTTCTTGGCTACCTTATTCCTTCTCTGAGCCTTGTTCCTCCTAGAATATTTACTAGGAGCTTCTACATGGCCTAGCCCAGCACCCTTGGCCTGAGCAGAGAACTCGGCAACAAGAGGTAGAACTACCTTTGGCTTAGAGAAACCTTCAACAAGTTTCTTTTCGACCTCTAGTAAGTCTTCCAACCCTTTGATGATTTCATACTTCAAATCAAGGTGCTTGATAGCCTTGTTGAACTCATCAACAGCATTATCTAAGTCTTCTCTGAGTGAGTCCATCTTAACGACTTCCTCTCTCAGAGAGCTTTCTATGGCCTTTAGAGACTTAATCTCTTTTGCCTGAGTTTTCACGACCTTTCGACATTTGTAATAAGCCATGATCAACTCCTTATACTGGGCCATGAAATCAGACTCATCGTCAGAGGAGCTGTCCTCATGATCATGCTCAGAAACTTCAGATTCTGAAAGAGGGGTGTGAGATTTTACCTCCCTAGTGAACTGGGGCTCTTATTCATCATCTAATTGATCCATAAGTCCAAAGTAGGCTTTCTCTTCTTCACTTAACTAAGATGAGTCAAAGTCACTAAGATTCTTGCCCTTCTTGGCTATCAGGCTCTTCTCTGTCCTCTTTTTGCTGTATGAGGACTCCTTTTCTTCTCTCCTGCCACCCTCCTTCTTCTTGTGGGGGCAGTCAGTTATGACATGACCTAGCTTGTTACAACAGTAGCAAACTATGTAAGTCAAAATATGTTTGTTCTGTTTATAACCATACCTGTCGTGGCTGCTTGAGCCTTTTCTGTGTCGATCACCATCATGTTGTGATCTTCTGTGAGAGGCATCCTTGCCCTTCCGTTGCTTTTTCTTGTTCAAGAATTTCTTGAACTGTCGTGAGAGTAAGGAGAACTCTCCTTCAGATAGCTCAGATCCTGAGGTACTTGGCTCTGAGTTTTCTTCTTCACTAACTTCTTGTGCTGGGGCTGGAGAGGTAGCCTTTGACTTCCTGGAGGTGTCTGCCTTTAAGCAACAGACTTCTCTTTGGATGCAGACCTTCTCTTCTCTTCTTCAACTTTCCTTGTATTGAGTTGAAGCTCATACGACATCAGCATCCCGAAGAGATTCTGAGGATCTGTCTCAGCTAGCTTTCCAAATTCCCGGATAGCACATACCTTATTGTCCCATTCCTTGGTTAAGGATCTTAGGAACTTGTCATTTAAGTCTCCATTGGTTAAGACTCTGCCATATAATCTGAGACCATTGACTATTTTGAAGAAGTTCTCAAATGTATCTGCAATAGTATCCTTTGCCCCTTGCCTTAAGGCTTCATACTTCTGGTTTAGCAGGGATCTTCTATCATCCCTCACTTCTTCAGTACCTTCCATCAGAGTGACTAGTGATTGCCACATCTCCTTAGAAGATTGGCAGTGAAACAGGTTCTGCAGCATCGAGTCATCGACTGCACTTGCTATAATATTTTTTGCTTTCTTATCAAGAAAGACAAGTGCAATCTTGTCCTTATCTAGATCCATCAACTTCTTTGGAACCTTCTTGGTTGGATCTATAGTGGAGATGGTTATGGGCACGTAAGGACCTTCTTCAACAATCATGAAGATCCGGGGATCCACAGATTCCATGAAAAATTTAATTCTCTATTTCCATATGGGAAAGTTATTCTTTGTGCACAGGGGAAGCTTGGCAAAATCTTTAGCCTTGTCCATTGCTTGAAAATTCTCAAAGACAACTTAGAAAGGAAATTGATCAAGGTGTTATCCTTTTAACGACCAACCTCCCTCTGATACTAATTGAAAGTGTTAAGTTTTCTACCTAAATCACCTATAGGGGGGTGAATAGGTGAATTGTTCGTCTATTTGCGGAATAAAAAATTAAAAAGAACTTGCACAAACAATCAAGCAATCACAGACGACAAGAAGATTTATATTGGTTCCCCAACCTTGGGTATGTCCACTTTCCCTCACCGATCTAGTAAATCACTAGATCCGGCTACTCCACTATCTCGGATTGAAATCCAATCCTATGCCTCGGAACAAAGTTCCTACAATCTCGATCCAAAAGGGATCTACACTCGGAAGATGAAAACTTCCTACAACTCAGAGATTAATCTCCTACAAAATTTAAAAAGAGATTTGAAATACAAACAAAGATTTGTCTCAGATCTGGAAAAATTTAACTCTAGGACTTCTTCATGAACTTGCGTCTTTTTCAGAAAATATTGAAGAAGAGTTGAGAGATCTGATCTGAGAAATCTTAGACCTACTCGATCAAGGAGAAGATGAAATATCCTTGAACAGCAAGCCTTTCTTGATCGAAAACAGAAGTGTCGATCTTCACGTTGAGCGACGGCGACGGCTGAAAGTTCTGTTCTTCTTGGAGAGAGATGGCCGATCACGATAATAGAAATGTACGATTTTCCGCTTAGGGTTAGTCTTAACGAAAAGACATTATATAGGAATTCCCCTAATGGTTAGAATTAACACTAATGACGACACGTGGACCAATCACGTCAAGTCATTTAAAAATCCCGTCGATCTAGACTTAAGAGAAATTTTCTGAAAAATTTGACAGCAGTTCTCGAGAAGTATGAATGAGTTCTCGAGAACAGGCTGACTTCTCGAGAACTAGATAGTCTGGACTTAAGTTAGTACTCAAGAACAAATGGCGTTGAGTATACTTAAGAGTTATGTGAAGCTACTCGAGAACTAACTAGAATTCTCGAGAACCATTACTCGAAAGCCAAACCGAGTACTCGAGAACAATACTGACTTCTCGAGAACTCGAGACTAAGTTCACGAGAACTAAGATAGACTTCTCGAGAAAGGGACTTAGAATAATTTTACGGCTGTCTCTGACTACTCGAGAAATAAAGGTTGGGACTTCTCGATAACCTTAGACTGACTTCTCGAGAACTATAAAAAGGTTTCTCGAGAACTAGTCTCGGCTTCTCGAGAACTAGAGGAACTTCTCGAGTTCTTCTAAGTCTACTTCTCGAGAACTGTCATGGACTTCTCGAGAAGTGTACTTAGAGAAATTTTGGACTTAGAAAATTTTCTCTACTCTTCAAGAATCCAATCTTCATTCCATGGTTCAAGTGCTTGAATATGATGTGTATCCCAATTGAGAGGCTACACATGAGTCAACACCTTGGATCACACAGTGAGGGATTACACTGTATGGTCCTGTATTCATGACCCACTATAGACTGACATTGGTCTACACTTAGCAATGATAGTATGCAAATACACAACTTAAACAAGGATATCAAATACAACTTAATTCATCTTAGTTCAAGGGTGACTTCATGCAAATCTGGGTTATTGTGGATGCAATACCCAACAATCTCCCCCTATTTGTAGAAGTTAGAACCCTCTACACTAAGGTGAATTATACCAACAAAAAAGAACTGTAAATGAAGAGATAGAATACAAATGCAAGATAGAAAAACTAAACACACAATTAGCAAAACTAGAAATTGTATATATATAATGTTTTAGATTTCCAATTCAACATTCATTTCATCCATAGTCTCAAAAACAAGTATCAGTAGAAAAATCATCTCTAGCTCTGATGTTGTCTGTCATGCTTCTCTTGTTGTCTCCTCTGGTAGCTGAAAGGCTTTGGGTAGTATCTTGGAGGTTTTATAGGAGCCTTGGGATTATTCTTGCCATACTCTCTGTCATATATCCTTCTTGTAGTCATGGACTTCTCATAAAGTTCCCACTCAGAGGAGCTGTAGTGGAGATTCTTGTTTTCATTATAGTCCATTACTAACTTGAGAGTATCAAGAATCAATGCTTTGGAGGTAGGACTCCAGACTTCAGAAAATTCTTGTGCTTTTCTTTTCTCAGAAACTGGCTTGGGAACACTTTTGCTGGCTGAGGGGACTTCCCTATACTTCCTTTTGTTAGAGGTGTTGATCTCAGGTAAACCTTATGGAAAAATATCATCCTATACTTGGTCATAAGAAGCAAGAGGAGGATTCTGATCTTCTGGCCTTGGATAAAAGCAGGGCATCTGAGGTTGTTACATCTGAGATGGCATCTGACTGGACTGTCCTTCAGCAAGTGGGTTCAGGTTATGAGGAATGATATTAGGATCAACTTGAAATTCAGGGAATATTTGGTTGTGCATCCAGACTGAGGTGTCATAGGTATGAAATTTCACAGATTGAATTTGCTCTAAAACATTCTTATTAATTTCACTTATCTTGTCAGACCAAGCTGTGTTTGCAGTAACAGTAAACTTATCAACAAGTTTTTCCACATGTTCTTTCACCAGGCTCTCCCCCTTTCATAATTCTACACATAGCTTTTCTATGGCATCTTCCTTGAAGGTTCCCACTCCTTCATAGATTTTCATAACATGTTTCTGGGCTTTCTTCTCTAACTGAATCTGATTGTTAGCAAGTGTGATAGACTGTTCAATTACCTGACCAACATTAGTGATGGTGTGGTCTATAGCTTTTCCACCAATCTGAAACAATTCTTTGAGGGAGTTTGTTTTGTGCTAGATTTCTACAAATTCTCTGCTCATTTCTTTTTCTAGAGCAGTGACTTTGTCCTGGACTACTTTCAGAGATTTATCAAAATATTTCCTTTGTTCTGCCAACATGACTTCAAGCTTACTTAAAATGTCTTAATTTATAGGGGTTGTAGCAGCAGCAGGAATGACAACAGGAGGGGTAACTAGAGGAGGATGAGGAACTACCCATGGAGGGATCTCATCAACTACTACATAACTTTTGGCCCTGACAATATGATGAAATATATCACTTTCCTCACCAAGTAGGGAAGGGATGGAGAAATCAAGTTTCTTTAGAGGAGCTTCAACTTCCTCTGGTTCAGGCTCATCCTCTCCTGAGAGAATGCTGGTCTCTAGTGGAGGTGATGCTTTCCTTGGAGAAGGTGAAGGAGTTGCCCTTAAAGTAGGTTCTGGAGATGGAGAAGGAGCTGGAGAAGGATCCTTTGAAGGTTCTTCAGCAGTTTCTGTGTGGAGTGGAAGAGGTTCATCTGAGGTAAGCTCTTTTATCATACTTTCTATATCTGTTGTAGTAGAGTTAATGGTTTTCTGAGCTTTCCCATCTGAGAATGTCTCATCTGAAATGTCTGCCTCTGGGGACTTGGTTGGAGATCTTACTGGGCTTCTGATGGGGGTTCTGATGGGTGAACTGGCTAGTGTTCTGATTGTACTTCTAACTTGAGATCTAGCTGGAGGAGGACTAGAAGGAAGTTTTACATCTGGAGCTGAGGCTGCAGGCTCCCCCTTAGTTTCTGCACTAGATGGTTCAACAACATTATGAGAGGAGGGAGATGGGGTCCTGACCTCTTTAGCAGGGTCTGCAAGCTCTTTAGCCAGCTGCTTTGGATTCTTCAGCTTTAACTCCCATCTATGAATGGAGGCTAGGGAGATCTTCTTCAGGTGATGGATTGGAGTGCCTTTAGAAGTCTTGAAGATAGTTCAATCAATCTCATGCAACATCAGGGAGATTATCCTAGCAAATTTTGGTTCTCTTATGCTGTCTTTAATCAAGTCAAAAATCATCAAACCATAAGGAAATCTTTTCATATAGACTATGGCATCCATGACATTGAAGAAGTCATTTGTAATAAACCCTATTGACCGTGTTCTGCACCACAGAATTTTGCCAATAATGTCTACTAAAAGTTTGCTAACATCATTTAAATAAGTCCTACTAAAAGAAGTAATGTCATCTGGAACTCCACAGAAATGACAGGTTCTGTCATTGTCATCTTTTGTTATTTCATCTTCATCATCTACATGAGGTAATCTGAGAAGTCTGGACACTATGGTCGGGCTCAACTTAATTTTAATGCCCTTGACTTTGGACTTCAGGACAGTGCCATTTCTCCTTATCTTAACATTTCTGAAGAACTCTTCTACCTCAGAAAATAAAATCTTGCAAGGTTCTGATAGAATGAATGTCAAACCTGCTGTGTCCAGGAGAAGAAGAAGATTTTTGAAATCCTCTGAAAGCTCTGTTATCCCTGCTACTTCAAGCTCACTGCCGACGTCGATTTTGAACTGCTGGGCCATTGAAATGAACGACGGCGATGGACGGAGAGCGAGAAGGCGGCGGCGTCGAAGTTCTGGTCGGCGGAAGACGAAGAGTTTTCGAGAAAATGGATTTTGAAATGTCGGTTGATTTGAGATATCTAAAGTTTTTAATATATATATAACCCTAGTAATGTTAATTAGGTGTCTAATTAATCTAAAATAACCCTTGGATTAAGGCAGAATTCGAGCGGTTTTCGAAACAGAAGAAATGAACAGAAATTCGAAAAGAGACGGGGCATTTCTCGAGAGGTAGGGTTAGTTTTCGAGAAGTATAATAACAGTTCTCGAGAAGTGTAAACCTAGTTTTTGAGAACTTTCAACACTTCTCGAGAGACAGATTTGTAGTTCTCGAGAAGTAGACTTGAAGTTTTTGAGAACTAGTTCTATACTTTTCGAGAAGTGATGATAGTTCTCGAGAACTGCCTTCAACTTGATAAATTTCTGACCTTTTTGAATTTTCCTCGATTCTTGAGCTTTGAACTGATTCCCTGAACTGATTCCCTTTGATCTATCCTTCTTTGTTCAGCATCCCAAGTTCAGTTTTGATGAGATTGAACTTGGTCTCATCTAACGGCTTTGTGAAAATATCTGCAACTTGCGGATCTGTTGGCACGTACTGCAGATCCACATCCCTTAGCTCCACATGCTCCCGGATGAAGTGATATCTAAGCTCGATGATCTTTGTCGGACTGTGCGAGACTGGGTTGTTTGAAATTGCTATTACGCTGGAGGAGTTACAGAATAACAGAATGTCTTTAACCTTCATATTGTAATCTTCTAGCTGGTTCTTTAGCCAAAGCAATTGTGCACAATAACTACTGGCAGAGATATACTCTGACTCGGCTGTTGAGATTGCGACATAATTTTGCTTTTTGCTGCTCCATGAGATAAGCCTTCTTCCAAGGAACTGACATGTCCCGGAAGTGCTTTTTCTGTCATCTTTGCTACCAGAAAAGTTTCATCTGAAAAACCAATTAGTTCACTGTCGTTACTTCTTGGGTACCATAAGCGAAGATTCGGTGTACCTTTAAGGTATCTCAAGATTCGCTTTGCAGCAGTATAGTGAGATTCCTTACAGTTCACTTGGAATCTAGCACAGACGCATGTAGAGAACATTATGTCTGGTCTACTAGCAGTAAGGTAGAGCAAGGATCCAACTATGCTTCTATATTTTGTTTCATCAAAAGGTTTCCCTTTCTAATCCTTGTCTAGAGACATAGCTGAGGCCATTGGAGTCCTCATAGAGGTTGCATTCTCCATTCCGAATTTCTTAATCAACTCCTTGGTGAACTTCGTCTGTGAGATGAAAATTCCATCTTCAGATTGTTTCACCTGAAGTCCTAAGAAATACTTCAGCTCTCCCATACTACTCATTTCAAACTTCCCTTGCAAAAGTTTAGAAAACTTTTTGTAGAGGTTGTCGTCTGTAGAACCAAAAATAATGTCATCGACATAGATTTGCACTAGCAAAATCTATCCTTTAATTTCCCTAAGAAATATTGTCTTATCTATCTTTCCCCTTGTGAACTTGTTCTCGAGGAGAAAGGTAGATAGCATTTTATACCATGCTCGAGGAGCTTGTTTCAAACCGTACAGCACTTTCGATAATAAATAAACATACTCAGGAAAGTTAGGATCAACAAAACCTGGGGGCTGTTCCACGTACACTTCTTCCTTTATGTCACCATTCAGGAAGGTGGATTTCACGTCCATTTGGTAGATAGTGAAGCCCTTCAGTACAGTATAAGCTAGGAATATTCTGATGGCCTTTATCCTTGCCAGTAGAGCGTATGTTTGGTCGAAGTTGATTCCTTCTTCTTGACGATATCCTTTGGCGACTAGTCTGGCCTTGTTCTTTATGATTGCTCCATCCTCGTCCAACTTGTTCCGGTAGGCCCACTTCATTCCGATGACATTCTTACCTTTGGGTCTAGGAACTAGTTTCCAAATTTTGCATTGCTTGAACTGGTTCAGTTCTTTTTCCATGGCCATGATCCATGATGCGTCTGAGTTTGCTTCCTCAAACTTCTTTGGTTCAACCTGTGAGAGAAAACTTAAATATAAATTCTCGTTAGTTGAACCACGACGAGTTCTGACACCATCCCGGGAATCTCATATGATCTAGTCCAATGGATGATCCTTCAGATGTCTGAGCTCTAGGTTTCTAGCATCTAGAACTTCTTCAGCCACTGGAGTGACTTAATCAACTTGGATGTTTTCTTCATCTTGATCATCTGCCTCTCCAATGGGGATTGGAGTAGTGATCTTGAAGAACTTTTCTCTTTCACCTTCAGCTGGTTCATCCAAGCTGATCTCTTTAATCCTTGTACCTGCATCTTCAACAAGCACACTAGACGATTTGCTTTGAAGTAAGCTCGTCTCATCAAATACAACATATATGGATTCCTCTACAACCAAAATTTTGCTATTGAAAATCCTGTATGCCTTACTATGGCTACTATAACCTACAAAAATACCTTCAAAACTTTTCTTACTAAACTTGGTAGTGTGATACTTACCATTGTTAAGCACGAAGCATTTACAGCCAAAAATTCTAAAATATGAAACAGTTGGTTTCCTGTCTTTTAGAAGTTAGTAAGGTGTCTTATTATGGTTCTTATTGATGAGTGCTCGATTTTGCATGTGGCATGCAGTATTGATGGCTTCAGCCCAGAAGTATTTCAGTAGTGAAGCATCGCTCAACATAGTTCTACAGGCCTCTATGAGTGTTCTGTTCTTTCTCTCAGCTACTCCATTTTTCTGTGGAGTGCGAGGAGAGGAAAACTCATGAAAGATACCTAGGCTTTCATAGAATTTTGTCATGGCCCCAGATTTGAACTCTGTTCCATTGTCACTTCTGATTTTTACTACGGAACAGTTGTATTCATTTTGGACCTGCCTGACAAAATTAGTAAAGATTTCGAAGGTATTTGACTTGTGTTTCAGAAAGAACACCCACGCAAAGAGCGAGTAATCTTCAACAATAACCAATGTATATTCCTTACCTCCCAAGCTTCTAATTTGCAGTATACCAAACAAGTTCATATGAAGTAGATGAAGACATCTACTTGAATTTTTGTCAATAATGCTTCTTAAGGTAGCCCTTGTTTGCTTGCCTTTTACGCATGCATGACAAGGTCTATCTTTTACGTACTTGACATTCGGGGCATCACGTACTAAGTTTTGGGAGAATAATTTATTAATAGTTTTAAAATTAATATGTGATAACCTCTTGTGTCATTGGTCACTAAGAGACACACTATCTTTTGCCAAAAGACACACTGGTGTAGAAGAATCTATAAAAATGAAATTCAAACAGAATGTATTCCTACTTCGACTACCAGATAGAATCATTTCCATATTGTCAATAGACTTTATCAGGCACTTGTCAGCGTGGAACTCAACTACGTATCCTTTGTCGCATAGTTGGCTTATGCTTATAAGATTGTGTTCCAATCCCTCCACATAAGCTACATCTGAAAAAGATACACTGCCATTAGTAATCATACTGTAGCCTTTAGTTATCCCGCAGTCTGAACCTCTAAAGATGACCTTTGGTCTGTTCAATACTGGCGAATAATTTTAAAGTAGGCTTCTTGTCCCGGTCATGTGTCGAGAGCATCCACTGTCCAAATACCAGATTGGTGTTTTGGTGTCCTTTGGGCATCCCTGCAATCATAATCAGTTTGCCTTAGGAACCCAAACATGTTTGGGTCTTTGGTCTCATGTTAGAACACTCCCCCTATGAGGATTAGCATTATGAGTGGTAATTCTCATATTGCCAACTTGAGGAGTTGAAAAATTTCTTGGATTAAACCAACAATTGATGGAAAAATGACCAATTTTGCCACAGCACCAATAGTCGAACCTATTGTATCTTTGCCTTAGGTACTCTTGCTTGACCTTCTGAGATGCTGGTCAAGCAGGGGTAGCATTCTTGGAGGAAGAAGCTTCATGATGATGGCAATCACATGATTTCTTCTCTATTACAGGCTTTTCTACACTAGTTTTTACTTTTGGTGCTTTCTTGAAGTTATGACCATGATCATAAGAGTCATAGCTCTAAAGAATGACTTCTTCATAAGGTGCCTTAAAGACACTCTCACCAAAGTTTCTAGAGCGAGTCCATCCTTGGTAACGAGACTTTGGCTCTACATAAGTAGGCCTAGTCATGTGGATGTAGGATGAGTCAAAATCAAACTCATTTGTTGGAAATATGACTTTCTTAAAGAAAGTCTGATCTTGAGGGGATTTCCCCTTTGCTTGGGACAAGGCCTTCTTGGCTGCCTTATTCCTTCTCTGAGCCTTGTTCATCCTAGAAGATTTACTAGGAGCTTCTACATGGCCTAGCCCAGCACCCTTGGCCTGAGCAGAGAACTCAACAATAAGAGGTAGAACTACCTTTGGCTTAGAGAAACCTTCAACAAGTTTCTTTTCGGCCACTAGTAAGTCTTCCAACCCTTTGATGATTTCATCCTTCAAATCAAAGTGCTTGAAAGCCTTGTTGAACTCATCAACAAAATTATCTAAGTCTTCACTTAGTGAGTCCATCTTAACGACTTCCTCTCTCAGAGAGCTTTCTATGACCTTTAGAGACTTAATCTCTTTTGCCTTAGTTTTCACTACCTTTCGACATTTGTCGTAAGCCATGATCAACTCCTTATACTGGGCCATGAAATCAGACTCATCGTTAGAGGAGTTGTCCTCATGATCATGCTCAGAAACTTCAGATTCTGAAAAAGGAGTGTGAGATTTTACCTCCCTAGTGAACTAGGGCTCTTGTTCATCATCTGATTGAGCCATAAGTCCAAAGTAGGCTTCCTCTTCTTCACTTGACTCAGATGAGTCAGAGTCACTTAGATTCTTGCCCTTCTTTCCTATCAGACTCTTCTTTGTCCTCTTTTTGCTGTATGAGGACTTATTTTCTTCTCTCCTTCCACCCTCCTTCTTCTTGTGGGGGAAGTCAGTTATGACGTGACCTAGCTTGTTACAACAGTAGCAAACTATGTAAGTCGAAATATATTTGTTCTGTTTAGAACCATACCTGTCGTGGCTGCTTGAGCCTTTTCTGTGTCGATCACTGTCATGTCGTGATCTTCTGTGAGAGGCATCCTTTCCCTTCCATTGCTTTTTCTTGTTCAAGAATTTCTTGAACTGTCGTGAGAGTAAGCAGAACTCTCCTTTAGATAACTCAGATCCTGAGGTACTTGGCTCTGAGTTTTCTTCTTCACTAACTTCTTGTGATGGGGCTGGAGAGGTAGCCTTTGACTTCCTGGAGGTGTCTGCCTTTAAGAAACATACTTCACTTTGGATGCAGACCTGCTCTTCTCTTCTTCAGCTTTCCTTGTGTTGATTTGAAGCTCATACGACATCAGCTTCCCGAAGAGATTCTGAGGATCTGTCTCAGCTAGCTTTCCAAATTCCCGGATAGCACATACCTTATTGTCCCATTCCTTGGTTAAGGATCTTAGGAACTTGTCATTTAAGTCTCCATTGGTGAAGACTCTACCATATACTCTGAGACCATTGACTATTTTGAAGTTCTCAAATGTATCTGCAATAGTATCCTTTGGCCCTATCCTTAAGGCTTCATACTTCTTATTTAACAGGGATCTTCTATCATCCCTCACTTCTTCAGTTCCTTCCATCAGAGTGACTAGTGACTGCAACATCTCCTTAGAAGATTGGCAGTGAATCAGGTTCTGCAGCATCGAGTCATCGACTGTACTTGCTATAATATTTTTTGCTTTCTTATCCAGAGAGACAAGTGCAATTTTGTCCTTATCTAGATCCATCAACTTCTTTGGAACCTTCTTGGTTGGATCTATAGTGGAGATGGTCATGGGCACGTAAGGACCTTCTTCAACAATCATGAAGATCCCGGGATCCATAGCTTCCATGAAAAATTTAATTCTCTCTTTCCATATGGGAAAGTTATTCTTTGTGTACAGGGGAATCTTGGCAAAATCCTTAGCCTTGTCCATTGCTTGAAAATTCTCAAAGATAACTTAGAGAGGAAATTGATCAAGGTGTTAACCTTTTAACGACCAACCTCCCTCTGATACCAATTGAAAGTGTTAAGTATTCTACCTAAATCACCTAGAGGGGGTGAATAGGTGAATTGTGCATCTATTTGCGGAATAAAAAATTTAAAAGAACTTGCACAAACAATCAAGCAATCACGGACGATAAGAAGATTTATAGTGGTTCCCCAACCTTGGGTACGTCAACTTTCCCTCACCGATCTAGTAAATCACTAGATCCGGCTACTCCATTATCTCGGATTGAAATCCAATCCTACGCCTCGGAACCAAGTTCCTACAATCTCGATCCAAAAGGGATCTACACTCGGAAGATGAAAACTTCCTACAACTCGGAGATTAATCTCCTACAAAATTTACAAAGAGATTTGAAATACAAACAAAGATTTGTCTCAGATCTGGAAAAATTCAACTCTAGGTCTTCTTCTTGAACTTGCGGCTTTTTCAGAAAATGTTGAAGAAGAGTTGAGAGATCTGATCTTAGAAATCTTAAACCTACTAGATCAAGGAGAAGATGAAATATCCTTGAACAACAAGCCTTTCTTGATCGAAAACAGAAGTGTCGATCTTCACGTTGAGCGGCGGCGGCGGCTGAAAGTTTTGTTCTTCTTGGAGAGAGACAGCTGATCACGATAATAGAAATGTACGATTTTCTGCTTAGGGTTAGTCTTAACAAAAAGACATTATATAGGAATTCCCCTAACGGTTAGAATTAACATTAATGATGACATGTGGACCAATCACGTCAAGTCATTTGAAAATCCCGTCGATCTAGACTTAAGAGAAATTTTTTGAAAAATTTGACAGCAGTTCTCGAGAAGTATGAATGAGTTCTCGAGAACAGGCTGACTTCTCGAGAACTAGACAGTCTGGACTTAAGTTAGTACTCGAGAACAAAAGGCGATGAGTATACTTAAGAGTTATGTGAAGCTACTCGAGAACTAACTAGACTTCTCGAGAACCATTACTCGAAAGCCAAACGTAGTACTCGAGAACAATGCTGACTTCTCGAGAACTCAAGACTAAGTTCTCGAGAACTACGATAGACTTCTCGAGAGAGGGACTTAGAATAATTTTATGGCTGTCTCTGACTACTCGAGAAATAAAGGCTGGGACTTCTCGATAACCTTAGACTGACTTATCGAGAACTATAAAAAGGTTTCTCGAGAACTAGTCTCGACTTCTCGAGAACTAGAGGAACTTCTCGAGTTCTGCTAAGTCTACTTCTCGAGAACTGTCATGGACTTCTCGAGAAGTGGACTTAGAGAAATTTTAGACTTAAAAAATTTTCTCTACTCTTCAAGAATCAAATCTTCATTCCATGATCCAAGTGCTTGAATATGAAGTGTATCCCAATTGAGAGGATACACATGAGTCAACACCTTGGATTACACAGTGAGGGATTACACTGTATGGTCATGTGTTCATGACTCACTGTAGACTGGCATTGGTCTACACTTAGCAATGATAGTCTAAAACACATAACTTAAACAAGGATATCAAATACAACTTAATTCATCTTAGTTCAAGGGTGACTTCATGCAAATCTGGGTTATTGTGGATGCAATACCCAACAGGGGGGCTCGCAGGTGAGGATGCGAGGACATGGCTCATGAAAGTGGGTCCCACAATAGTTAGGTAGGTTTTAATTGTTTGTGTTACCAATATGATCTAGAAGTGATCAAGCATGTGTCTCACTGCAAACGCAATATGCGTATATCAAGGTCGCACATAAGAGCATTTTTAGAATTTGTAGGAATGAATTATGTTGTTATTACTCATGTGATGAGTGTAGGACCAAGTACTGGCAGTCATTGAGTGTGTTGGGACCAAGCACAGCCAATCGTTGAGTGCATTGAGACTACTCGACGATACTTCGAGTCAAGTGTTGATTTGTCGAGTTAGGCGTTGAGTGCGTCGAGACCACTCGGCGATTCGTCGAGGCCACTCGACGATTCATCGAGTCAAATGTTGATTCGTCGAGTTTGGCGTTGAGTTCGTTGGGTCCACTCGATGCTTCGTCGAATCAAGTGTTGATTCATCGAGGCATTAAGAGAGTCGAGACCACTCGACGCTTCATCAAATCAAGTGTTAATTCGTCAAGGCATTGAGGGCGTTGAGACCACTCAATGCTTCGTCGAGTCAATTGTTGACTTGTCGAGACGTTGAGAGCGTTGAGTCCACTCGACGATTCGTCGAGTCAAATGTTGATTCATCGAGTCAAGTGTTGAGACCAAGAACAGTCAGGCATTGAGTGCATCGAGACCACTCGACCATTCGTCAAGTCGAGTGTTTATTCGTCGAATTAGGCGTTGAGAGCGTCGAGACCACTCGATGCTTCATCGAGTCAAGTGTTGATTTTTCGAGGCGTTTAGAGTGTTGAGACCGCTCGACGCTTTGTCGAGTCATCTGTTGATTCGTCGAGGCATTGAGATCATTGAGTCAACTCGATGATTCATCGAGTCAAATGTTTATTCGTCGAGTTAAGTGTTGAGGCCACTGCCAGGCGTTGAGTGCATTGTGACCACTCGACGATTCGTCGAGTCAAGGGTTGATTCGTCGATTCAAGGGTTGATTCGTCGAAATGACTTCCATATGTTATGGGTTTGACGATAGCGACGACTTTCTATAGTTTACTACTTTGGGTATAAATAGAAGATGTCTTAGGGTTTTGTTGTGTGTGCGAAATACGAGTAAGTGAAAGTCGCTAACCCGAGGGGAAAAGGTCGATGTAAAGCATTTTCAAAAGTCTCGATCCCGTCGTCATTGCTCAACCCATTTACGGCGCCCGTCACCACCGCCTCTTCTGGAGCAGATCTAGCAGTCTGTAAAGACACAAAGTGCTTTCCTCCAACCTAGATCTTGTGTGACAAGATTCTAAGGGTTCTCCCATTCGTGTAGATCACCTGTAGAGGCGTGGAAAATATTCTATGCTCAGAACGACAACCTCTTGTGTCCGCCGGTTTTATTGGAGCATCTTAGTTGAGTAGTGACTCAATCCCGCAAAGGTAAATTTTATTTACAGCATTTTACTTCTTAATCAATGTTCATTGCAAGATATATTTCTTTTGGGGTTTTTTATTTCCCTATTCCGCTACGCACAAATATTGTGACGTATAAAAAAACCCAACAGTGTTGTCAAGTCCAGGTTAAGCGATGATCATTGTTTCAGAAGTTGCTAAATCTATTGTGTGTAGGTCTGGAAATTTAGAAGTGTTCTTAATGCCCAAATCTATTCTTGGAACTCCGCCAAGAATGAATGTGATTTCTTTGTGATATCTTTGTTACTCCGTAACAGTAACCGTCCCTCTTATTGGTTTGTGAAACCAAGTGTGTTAGATTTTAAATGTCACATTAAGAGACGAGCTTTTCTACTGTGTAAGTTGAGTTGGTGTTGCTCATGTCCTGTGCATGTAAATCTAAAGATTTGGAAGGGTTCTAGATGTTCAGATTTATCTCATTTTGTCAAGTGCTGACGATTCGTCTTTGTGCACATCTGGGATGCATTTGGATTGCGAATGTTATGAGTTTTATTTTGTGAATGTGCACATTGGTTAATAGTTAACCATGATTAAGTGTTAATAAATTATCACAATTCCTTTATGTAATATTAAGTATTTGGATGCCTTCCGATGGATGACACAATTCCTGCCTCGATCGATGAAGTGTGGGCTTTCCAAAGTAAGGTGCATTAATCTATCTTGGTAAGGGTGCGAGCGGATAATTGTGATATCCCACTGTCAACATCGGGTCAAACTTAATTGGGTGACCTTAAAGGTTAAGTGTCCAGAGGCATAGGGTTGGCATACACCATATGATGGATGTGAATAAAGAGTTATTCACCAACCATACGAGAGTATCATAATGATGCAATCGGAAAGCATTGCCTACCTAAATAGCTATATTGTGAGAGAAAAGCCAAAGCAGACTCATCGTGTTGGTGAAATATGGATCTTGTCCACTAAGAGAGTAGCTAGCATAAACTCTCTGAATTGATATTGAGGGGTATCAGTTTGATTAAAATAGTGGGAGTAATTTAAATTAAAGTCCTAATTGAAATAATAAAAATGTATTTTGAAATGTAGTACTGAGTTTTTTCCTTTGCATAAATCCTTGTAGAATTTTCATGGCAAGTGGGTCTCACTCCACCCTATCCCTCAGAGTTATCCTTGAGAAGGGTGCGAGCGGATAATTGTGATATCCCACTGTCAACATCGGGTCAAACTTAATTGGGTGATCTCAAAGGTTGAGTTCCTAGAGGCATAGGGTTGGCATGCACCATATGATGGATGCAAATAAAGAGTTATTCACCAACCATACAAGAGTTGCATAATGATGCAATCGGTAAGCGTTTCCTACCTAAATAGCTATATTGTGAGAGAAAAGCCAAAGCTGGCTCATCGTGTTGGTGAAGCATGGATCTTGTCCACTAAGAGAGTAGCTCGCATAAACTCTCTGAATTGATATTGAGGGTTATCAGTTTTATTAAAATAGTGGGAGTAATTTTAATTAAAGTTCTAATTGAAATAATAAAATGTATTTTTAAATGTAGTACTGAGTTTTTCCTTTGCATAAATCTTTGTGGAATTTTCATGGCAAGTGGGTCTCACTCCACCCTATCCCTCAGAGCTATCCTTGATAAAAAGAAACATAGCGGGACAAATTATTTAGACTGGTACAGGAACCTGAGAATTGTTCTCAGGCAAGAGCGTAAGCTCTATGTTTTGGAAGAGGAATCCCCTAAAGAGCCAATCAGTAATATGTCCCAAGTTGATAAATATGCTTATAAGAAGTATCAAGACGATTGCTTGGATGTCGAATGTCTCATACTGGCAACCATGAACTCTGAGCATCAGAAGCAACATGAGAACATGGGTTGTAAGGAGATTAACGAGCACCTTAAAAAAATGTTTCAAGGGCATACTCGGCAAGAGAGGTTTGATGTCATCAAGGCATTGTTTCAGTGTAAGATGGGAACACGAGACCTAGTAAGGACTCACGTACTCAAGATGATTGGGTATATAGAGAACCTTGAAATACTAGGTTTTCCTCTAAGCCAAGAGTTGGATACAGACCTGTTCCTACAATCGTTATCGGACAGTTACGAGCAGTTTGTCTTGAACTACAATTTTAATGAAATTGACAAGACACTGCCCGAGCTCCTAGGCATGTTGAGAACTGCTGAGATCAATATGAAGAAGTCCAAGCCTGCAAGCCATACACTAATGGTGCATAAAGGCAAGGGCAAGGCCAAGGGTTTTAAGAAAACTAAGGTTGGACCTAAGTCATCACTTGATCCCAAGTCTTCAACACTGAAGAAGAAAGGCTTGGCGAAGGAAGGGAAATGCCACCACTGTGGAAAGGCTAGTCATTAGACGAGGAACTATCCTTCTTATATTGAGGTTCTGCAGAAAATGAAGGGAGGTATGACTTCTGCTTCAAGTATTTATGTTATAGAGATAAACCTATATACTCTTTCATCCTGGGTATTGGATACCGGATGTGATTCTCACATTTGTATAAATGTGCAGGAACTGGGAAGGAGAAGAATGTTGAGTAAGGGAAGGTAGACCTATGTGTTGGCAATGAAGCAAGAGTTGTTGCTATCACTGTAGGAGTTTACCGTCTTTCTTTGCCCAGTGGGCTTGTAATAGAACTAGATAATTGTTATTATGTTCCTTCCATAACTAGAAACATTATATCCATATCATGTCTTGACATGAAAGGATTTTCATTTATAATTAAGAAACAATTATTATTCAATTTTTATGAATGATTTTTGTTATGGTGTAACCCAAATGTTTAATGGTTTATATGTTTTAAACTTAGACCATCAGATCTATAATATAGAAAATACTAAAAGACAAAAAATAAATGACTCAAACCCTACATACATTTGGCATTATTATTTGGGCCATATAAATGAGAAATGCATATCTAAGCTCCATAAAGATGGACTACTAGACTAATTTGATTATGAATCATTTGAGAGATGTGAATCTTATTTGTTAGGTAAGATGACTAAAATCCCTTTCACTGGCTTTAATGAGAGGGTTGATGATCTCTTGGGTATAGTATATAGTGATGTATGCGGACCCATGAGTTCTATGGCAAGAGGTGGGTATTTCTACTTTGTCATATTTACTGATGATTTCAGTAGATACTGATACATGTATCTTACGAAGTGCAAATCCGAAACCTTTGAAAAGTTCAAAGAGTTTAAGAATGAAGTAGAGAACTAGCTGGGTAAGAGGGTTAAAGAACTCCGATCTGATCGAGGTGGTGAATACCTAAGTCATGAGTTTCATGATCATCTAAAAGAGTGTGGTATATCATAGCTCACTCCACCCAGAACACCGCAGCATAATGGTGTGTCTGAGCGTAGGAATTGTGCTCTATTAGACATGGTACGGTCGATGATGAGTCATGCAGTTTGACTGTTTTCTTTTGGGGTTTCACTCTAGAGACTATTAATTTTACACTAAATCATGCTCCAATGAAAATAGTTCTGAAGACACCATATGAGATATGAACTGGGAAGAATCCTAGTATGTCTTTCATTTAGATTTGGGGCAGTGAGGCATACGTGAAATGTCAAATGCCTGACAAGCTTGAACCCAAGTCAGATAAATGTTATTTTGTGGGGTATCCTAAGGAAACTAAAGGGTACTATTTCTACCTATCGTCTAAGGGAAAAGTGCTTGTCACAAGGAATGGTGTCTTTCTTGAGAAAGAGTTCTTAAGTAGAAAGACTAATAGATAGAACTTGTAAGAAGTTCAAGAACCATAAACAGTAAATGAATCGGAATTGGAACCTGAGCAAGTACTACAAGATGTTGTGCTAAAGAACCTGCTCAAGAAATATAAGTTCCACGTAGATCTGGTAGACCAAAGTTTGAGCCTAAGAGATATGGATTTCTCGTGTCTCAAATGGGTAACGTGTTGCTTATAGATCATAATGATGAACTTGCAACCTAACAAGAGGCTATGAGTCGACCAGACTCCGAGAAGTGGCTCGAGGCCATGAAATATAAAATGGACTCCATATATGCAAACCAAGTTTGTATCTTGGTGGAACCACATGAAGGGGTATGACCCATAGGGTGCAAGTGGGTCTTCAAGAAGAAGACTGACATGGATGGGAATGTATAGGCATTCAAAGGGCGACTGGTGGCTAAAGTTTTCAAGCAAATTCATGATATTGACTATGATGAGACTTTTTCCTCTGTTATTATAGTTATGTCCATCAGAATTTTGATTGTTATTGTTGTGTATTATGACTACGAGATCTAGCAGATGGATTTCAAAATGACTTTCCTAAATGGAAACCTCCTTGAGGAAGTGTATATGACACAACCCGAGGGTTTTGTATCTTCAGGTAAAGCCACTGAAATATGCAAGCTGCAGAGATCCATTTATGGATTAGAACAGGCTTCTCGAAGTTGGAATCTTCATTTTTATGAAAAGATCAAAGAGTTTAGTTTTATTAAGAACGAGGATGAACCATAAGTTTTCAAGAGGATTAGTAGGAGCATTTTTGTCTTCCTGATATTGTAAGTAGATGACATACTGTTGATCAGGAATGACAAACCGACCCTATTTGTTATTAAGAACAACCTAGGGATCTGCTTTTCTATGAAAGACTTGGGCGAAGCGAATTAAATACTTGGTATTAAGATCTATAGAGATGGATCAAAGAAGTTGTTGGGTTTGACCCAAAGTACATATATTGAGAAGGTGTTGAAACGGTTCAACATGCTTGAGTCCAAGAAAGGATTCTTACCCATATCTCATGGTGTGAGTCTCTCTAAGGACCAGTATCCAAAATCTTGTGAAGATAAGGACCTCATGACGTTATTTCTATATGCTTTGGCAATTGGATCAATTATGTATACAATGATATGTACTCGACCTGATGTCTCTTATGCTTTGGGCATGACTAGCAGGTATCAGTCTGATCCTGGTGATAGTCACTGGATAGCTGTCAAGAATATCCTAAAGTACTTGAGAAGTACTAAGGAGACATTCATGGTGTTTGGTGGAGAGGGAGAGCTCGTTGTAAAGGGTTACACGGATGCTAGCTTCCAAACTGATAGGGACGACTCAAAGTATCAGTCAAGACTTATATTTTGCCTAAATGGAGGAGCTATTAGCTGGAAGAGTTTCAAGCAGGAGATAGTTGTTGATTCTACAACTGAGGCTGAGTATATCATTGTTGTTAATACGGTGAAGGAGGCTTTATGGATTAGGAAATTCATCAGTGAGTTAGATATAGTACCTAGCATTGTTGGTCCTGTAGTTCTCTACTGTGACAACAATGGTGCAATTGCACTTGCTTCGGAACCTAGATCTCATCAGTGCTCCAAGAATATATTTCGGCTGTTCCATCTTATTCGTGATATTATCGATCGAGGAGATATGAACATTTGCAGAGTGCCGACTGTAGAAAATATTGTGGATCCACTGACAAAGCCTCTCACATAGAGAAAGCATGATGTTCATGTTAGATCAATGGGAATTAGATAACTGAATGAACAACTCTAGTAAGAGTCTTGTGAGTTGTATGTTTGTCGGTTGTAATAATTCAATTGATGAATAGAGTACTATATATTTATTTTCTATTTATGGCAAGTTCTTTTATTGTGTAAATTTGTTTTTATTGTGATAGATTAATTTAACTTAAAAAATGCTCTTAGAATATTTGCTTCTATATGAGTCAAGTGGTGACTTGAATGTGAGAGTCTATGTTCTTAGAAGCTTTATTCTTAAATGGTCTTTGGTCGGCGTGTCATGTTAGAAGCTAAGGGCGATGATGATACATTAAGATCGACTAGCATGTGCGTTGACTGATGACCGGTTCTCACAGGTCATGATATTATGATATCAAATCATCACATGGGTACTTGTTATTGAACAAGTTGTACTGGGCATACCCACTATGAGAATATTTTGTGGATTGTTATATGAACGTATCACAAGTATGGCTCAAGTGACAATGGTGTTTGTGCTCCTTTAACCTGAAGTCACAGTATTCATCAAGTGAGGAAGAACGTGCTTTGATACTATCAAAAGTCAAGTCTTGAGAAAGGTTGATGATAAAGGTGGTTATTGGGTACATTACGAATCATTTGGCTGTTTGCGTGTGGACAGAAATGGGATTTGTCCTCCTATATGATAGGAGTTGCATCCATTGGCCCCTTGATGGAATGGGACTGAGAAATGCAAGACCATGCTTGGTTGAGTCAATATATGATATTGGACTCACCAATTTCTAGAAATCCATTCTAGATCCGGAAACAAGGATTGAACAATTATGAGGGTGACACGGTCTATACCTCTAGTTCTATCCGGATGTAAGGGAAAGAAGGGACATGATAACAATGATACATTGGTCACAATGGATTTTGAGTTATAAACTCTTATTGCTTGGGGAGCAATGATGTACTGCTAGATATTGCTCATTGTTTATGAATCTTTTGTTTGATACTTTCAAGATCAAGTGGGAGACTATTGGTGTTACCATTGTGATCTAGAAGTGATCAAGTGTAACATCCTGACTTTATTGGGCCACCATGGCCCTAGTGGGCTCAATAAAAGTGATATGAACCTCTACCCATGGCCCATACCAAGGTAGGAGGTAACCCTAGAAAGGGATACAAAGTTAGAAAAACTCTAATTTGAGTTCTGTCAGCCCCTATGGCCTCGATAGTCAATACGAGTATATTGAAACTCGTTCCGGTGAATTTCAAAGTGATATGGTAGATATGACCGTTCCCCCGCAAAACGTCGCGAAAAGGAGATTTTTAGATATTGACCTAGAGAACTTTGATTTGAGTTATGTCAGTTCCTATGGCTTCGTATAGCCGATACGGACGCATTAAAACTCGTTGCGTTGCTATCCAAAGTCTAACGACGAATATACACATTTTGACCGTTTTAGCGCACTACGCCGCGTAGATTTTAAATATTTAGCAAACAAACTCCGATTTGACCCAGGTCAGTGGTATTGGACTTGTATGGTCAATACGAAGTCAACAGAATTTGCCCCGGTTAAATTCCGACATGAGTAGTCAACCCATGGTCAAATCAAGCATACCCGTGCATCAAAAAGCATGCACGCACAATTTATGACGCGATACCCTGACTTTGACCCGACTCCCGGTGTCTTGGACCCACCTTGACTTTGACCAGCAAGAGGAACTCGCCTGAGAGTTAACTTTGGTCAAACCCTCCCAAAAGTAAATTTTTGGATTTTTTTCTTCAAAAGAGGTGTTCACTCCTTCCCCCCACCCCCCACCCCCCACCCCACCCCCACCCCCTCTTCTTTAATAGTTAGGGCCTTGCCCCCTCACCCACCTTGGGCCCCCAACCAGAAAGCCCATTCATGGGGAAAGTGGAGGCCCACCAACTCAATTCCCCCTCCACTACCCCTCTCTTCCTCCACTTTGAAAGACCCCCATGAGGGAAAATCTATTTCCCCGCATGGAAGAAATCCTTGGAGCCTCCAGCTGTCCTTGGACAGCTGGAGGGTGGAGATTAATCCCACCCTAATGAGGGATTAATCCCACATTGGGTGAGGGGAGGAGAATCCCTCCCCTCCAGCCTATATAAAGTCACGCCTCCCTTGTTCTCATACACACAGCTGAGAGAACATCTCCCCCACCCATGCCCCCCCCCCCTCTATCGGAGCTCAGGTCACCGGAAAAGGACAAACCCGAGCTCCACCACCCAGCCACATTACATGGCTAACCAAGTCGGCCCCTCCCGAGCCCCACCAACACAAGTGGACGCTTTTCCACTTCCCCTTTTCTATCCCCCTGACATGTTGCATGCTCCTCCCAGCGGCCGGAGTGCCACCGGCAACACTCGAGACAAGTTTCAGATTGGGTGGTGGTCGCAGCAGGCTGGTACCTCCCAACGCCGGTGGTGGCGCTGGATGGGGTTTAAACCATTGGTGAGGACATTCCTCGGTGGAGGAAGGTCGGGGTGCCACCAGAAAATGCCGCTCTAGCGGCACCCGAGAAAAAAATAATTTTTCTCTATTTTAATTACGGCGGCGGCCGGCAGCAGTTTGCCAGCGGGACACCGCTGAAGAACAGCCATGCCACCGGCGCGGCGCCCGGGGGTGGTTTCAAGGCTAGGTTCAACGTCGTAGAGGCAGGGTGGAGCGGCTGCATTGGGAGCAGAGCCACTGCCACCCTACTCTCGGGTTGACCCTCTCATGCGGTGGCCTGCGGTGGCAGGGCGTCGGGCCACCACCCAAGGAATCGCCGGCCCCCGGCGAGCCGATCGGGGGCAGCGCCGGCGTCCGGTGGTGGCGGAAGGCCACTACCTCCCCCATCGACGGGATGAAATCGCTGCCATCCATCCTCGGCGATGAGATGGACGATGAGGATTTCCTCCACACCCCCCCCCCCCCTACTCCATTTCTATGGCCCCACTACGGATCCGCGGCTGATCTACTGTGGGGATGTAATGTCACAAAATACCGTCTGGCTCAATCTCATCCGTGGAATTCCGTTGATCTGCTCTTTGCCGACCAAAAATACACAGGAATTTGTGGATTTTTTTGGGCCAAATCAAGACCCCAGAGGGCAAAATGGTCAAAATTAAAAATGTTCCTCTTAATGAGAACTACGTCCACAAAAATTTGGAGAATTTGTGAAAATAATTTGGTATTTTAAAAGCCTAAACAAAACTTGTTTGGCCAAAATAAAGCCCCAAAGTGACTCAGAAAATTACGAAAAAAATTTCTGGCTTAAATTATACCCCATTAGAGGTTGTATTAAAATTTTGAGGCATGGTGGTAAGTGTTGAAGCCGGGAAAATCCAAACCTCAGAATTCGGAGCTAGGCCGCCTAAGGTTACTGGTTCAGGGTAAAACCAGAAGGCTGGGATGACTAGGATGAAGAACTAGAGGAAACAGGACCCCAGGTGTTGCGGCAGGAAGGACCCACCACGTACCCGGATTCTCGAAAGGAGCAACCCCTTCTTAACCAAGAATTTTCGAACTAGGTACGAGGGAGAATAGCGGATGACTTAGTCGCAAGGTCGCGACTTGGTCTTCTGAGGAAAAGGAATCCAAAGACTCGGCTAGTATCGGAAAAGGTGAACTCGCGAGTATCCTGCAGAGTATTTCCAGTGCCTCTCCTCGTACCCCTTGGGTCCTATTTATAGGCAAATCCAAGGAGGGGGTCATATTTATACCCCACCCCACCCCCCACCCCCAGTGACTAGGAGACTTCCTAGAGCAACTCGCACGGGCTGGGCGAGTATCTCGCCTAGTCGCCTACCTGGCGAGTATACGAGGGGAGCTCGCCATACTCGTCAGGCCTTCTGCTGCTTGACACGCTGACTCTCAACTTTTTTATTGACTTGTCAACCTTGACTTCTGCTGACCTGGCTATGGTAGGACCCATCCTCGACGAATGCGGGTTGTACACAATCCCCGCTCTTTTCAAGTGACGTAGGAGCTAGGAAAGAAACATCCAACACTTATTCGGCGAGCTACGACGCCGAGTATCTGAGTTGCTCGCCCTTGACGACTTACTGACTCTCTATAAATTGGGGGGCCTTGTTTTTGAGGCGTATCTCAAGAGCTCGCGCACAATGTCGAACGCAAACAAGAAACTCCTTCAAGACAGCCTCGCCGCCCTGTCTTGTCTGCTCGGCATCACTAAGTCGAAAATGTTGAGGGAGGAAGATGTCGTTGCCGACTTACCCCCCCCCCCCCCCCCCCCCCCCCAGAAAAAGAAGAAAACAAAGAAGTCGAAGATATCTGCCTCCAACTTGGTCGACACTCTTCTGCCCTCGGAGCAGGTCGTCGTTCCGAGCAGCAATCCAGCACGTTCTGCTAGCACCTTGAGGCTCTTTAGTGACCTTGGGCTAGACGACATCCCCAACTTGGCTGCTCATGACTCGAGCCTTCTCAGCCCGCTGAAGGCTCCTAAGGTTGCTAACTCGCTGGATCTGTCATAGGTCGAAGTCGTCTCCCTGTAAGGTCTTCATCTTGCTAAACCACCCTTCCAAAATAGTTGGTCGCCATGTGCTTCTCACTGATATGTTTTCTTTATTTGCAGACTCCCATACGGACGTCGTGAATGTGCATCTGGATGTCGCCCCCCTGAGCTCCACGCTGCTACTTGCCCTGACAGCCGATAAGCCACTCCAGACTGCGCATACGGTCCGGATTAATCTCGGTGCCAAGAAAGCGCCGGAGACTACTTTGGCAAAGGAAAACCCTCCGGCGAGTAAGGAACCACCGGTGAAGGATCTCGCGGAAAGAAAGGATCCTCCAAGGAGCAAGGATCTCCCAGCGAGAAAGGATCCTCCAGGAACCAAGGATCTCCCGGCAAGCAAGGCCGCTCCTACTCCCGCGCGAGATTCGGCACTGTCAGCAGCGAGTTTTTTGCTACCGCCGCCGCTGCCTCTGAACGCGGCTTCTATCTAGGCGGCGAGTACCTCTTTACCGCCGTCGCCGCCTCTAACCGCTCAGTAACTGGTTAACTTGAAGCGACCTCCACCGCCTCCTCCGCTAAAGTCCTCGCATCCTCCGGCGAGTTTGTCGCAGCCTCCACCACAACCGTCAAAGACACTCGCCCAAAAGTAGGATAAGTCGCAACCGAGTTACTTCCCGCCGCGAGTCGGAAACTCTGATTACGGAGGTCGCGGGCAGGGTAGACCAGTCGATCATATGGGTGGTCCATCTTCTGGTCGGTAAGATGTCCTAGGTTGTGTCCCTTCTCCTCGCTGATCTCGGTCTCCTGGTCACAGTAAGTTTTGTCGTTGTTACTTCCTTTGATCATTTAGGCGCTTAGCTTAGACCTGGAGACTTTTCTACCTACTCTGACAGATCGCCCAGCGACTCCTAGGGCGGCCTTCATCGATGCCATCGGGTTATCAGGGAGTGAGTATCGCCATGCTGCTGCTCGCGCCTACATGGAGCTAGAGAGAAAATTCGATCAGCTCGATATCTGCGAGCCTCATCATCGGATCTCAGCTCTGGAGGTTCGAGTAGCGAAGATGGAAGAACTCCGAACGACTCTGGAGAGCTACGAGGCTCGCTTCTACATGGTGAAGGAGAATGATCGCCAGCTGCCGATAAACAACCACCGCCTGCAGCTTGTCCTCCACGAGCTGGCCGGCATCTGGGCGAGTATGGGCTCCGTAGGGCAGCTGACGAGGATGGAGGAGCAACTGCGGCTTGGCGACGACACTACAGCGTTGGCGACGGAGCATTACTGGCGAGCGCATGAGATGGGCTGGGCCGAGCGACATCCTCACCCTCCACAGCGACCACCTAAAACTTAGGACCATTTCTTTTTTCTTGTATTTTGAACTTGTCGTAGGCGACTTTTTGTAATAAAAAGTTTTGTAATAAGCGAGTTTGCATCTTGTCGCCAATTTCCCTGTCATTTTGCTTGTTTTTTATTCTGCGGTGTGCCGAGTTTACTTATGATGGTTCTAGTGAATGTCGCGACATCCTCTGTTGTGCCATGCGAGATAGGGTTGACGTCGGGTGTGTTTTCTCGCCTTAACCGCGACTTTGACTGATACTCACCAAGGCAGACATATACCCCCTCCCCTTTGCCTTCGCTTATAAATAAAGGGGGTAGGTGGGAAGTAAGTACGGTGCTGCAATTTTCTCAACCAACCTTGCGAGTAACCTCTCTGCTCGCATCTTCTTGTCTTCTTCTTTTTCTTGCCTCTCTTCTTTCGTCTTTTTGCTAGCTCGCCAAAATGGTTGGGGACGATGCCAATGTTCGCCGACAAGCCCATACCGCCAATTTTGTCAACGCGGCCTTCAAGAAATCAATAACCTCAGAGCGAGATTTGGACACATTCAGGGAGCGAATTCTACCGGATGGATACTCGGCGAGGCTCCCTACTCGCAGCGAGCGACTCAATACCTATATTGACGACGCGATTGTCTTGCCGCTTCGCCATTTCGACGTTAGTCTGCATCTTCCATTTTGGCCCGAATATTGCGAGATCCTTTGATACTTTGGGATCGTCCCCGCGCAAATCAACCCTAATGGAGTGGCGATCATCATGGGGATCCTTTGCTATCTGCGTTAAGAGAGGGTCGCCTTCGACCTCTTTGTTTTCCGCATGATATTCGCCTTTGCTGCGACTGTCGAGGGAGTTGTTTATTTCTTTAGCCATGTCTGTACTTTTATGGGGACTGCGAAAAAAGTCCACCGCTGTATAGAGTAGTTGGTCGTCATTCATGGCAACTTCGTGGGCCTCCTAGGAAAGCCGCACCAACCCGCTGATATCGCCTTCCTCCCGCCTATCTTGGAAGGTGTCCACAAGCAACTGTTCGAGTCCTTCCGAGGTCGCCGGTTTGATGTCATCTACTGGCGGCTTAACTTGAACACGCTCGAAGAGATCCATCCGAACGAGGGTAATACTTGAGCGAGAATTATGTATACTCGCCTGTACGCGCCTGTTTATTGGAGATCGACACTAATCATGTCGTTCGATCTCTACAGTGGCCAACGAGCTTCCGGAGAAGTCGTTACCTCCGGCGAAGGAAATCGCCACATCCCTCACGGAAGCCCACCCCCCCCCCCCACCTGACGTTGGGGAGAAGAATAAACTCGCCAAGGGGAAGGGGAAGGTCAAGTAGCCGGAGCCTGCGAGTAAGAGGACGAAAGTGTCATTGCCTCACTCTGATGACCAGGAGTCGCCGCCGAAAGCTCAGGAAACCCGCTTTCACCCAAACTATAACCTTTGGAGTGGGGTGGTGGATGCTTATGGTTGCCCGCTAGTGACCTGGTCAGCAGACGAACACTTGGTGTCACTGAGCACCAACCTCTCGTCCTGGTCGGCAGACAGGGAGGACAAGGAGGAGGCCTTCGCCGTCCTCCACGCTTTGTATAGGCGGGTAGATGTTGAGTCTATGCTGGAGCTCGGCCCAACGGAACTCGCTCATAAAGACTCATGCTCGCTCGCGCGATCTGCCGAGCTAGGACACTACACGGCCAGGAAGTTGTTGGAGACAATTGAGGCCTTGAAGGTCATCTCCAAGAAGGCCATAGATCTCGGCATGCAATCGGTCTGTTGGAGGGACTATGAGGTAGGCGCTTCCTGTATGCGGCATTAATGATTTTTGACTTGGAATTAGTTTGTTGACGGTTGATATCTCGCAGGCCGCCGAGATCAAGGCCACGAAGAAACTATCTTAATGCGAGGAGAAGCTCGGCACTTCTCAAGCAGAGCTGTAGAAGGCCCAAGTTCGCGCTGCCGAGATGGAAACTCGGCTGGTCGCAGCTGAAGGATGCGTGAGTTCTGTCGCTCCTTTGCCAGAGGCGCCGCGGCCGGAAGACGATCCACAATGGGCCGTTAAGCGATCACGCGCTCTTTGGGAAGAGAGGTCATCAATCCGCCGCGAGATAGCGCGGGCTGCTGGGAATATCATGCTCGCTCGGTTGAGGATCAATGGTCAGCTCGTCGAGGGGGAGAAGCAGCTCACCGTTGACGAGCTTATCTCGGAGTTGCTCGTCGAGGTGCCTATCTTGCCCGATCGCATGCCCTCCTCGTCATCAAGCTCTAGCAGTTCCAGCAGCAGCAGCGGCAAGGAAGAAGAGGATGTCAACATCGGAGATGATGAATATCGGCTGGATACTGGCGAAGATGAGTCCTAGTTGCTCGCCGATCATTGTCATGCTCTGATGTAATAGATTTTTTGACACTTTTTTAACTTGTAATCTTCTGATATATTTATACAAGTTATTTTCATTCTTTGCCCTTCTTTTCTCGCATGTTGGTTGATATCGCTCGCTAGGCTGATAGGCTCGGGGAGGATGAGTGCTTGTGACACTTGTGTGTTGACGTCGGTCATAGTCGCGCAGTCGCTACTCGTGCGATCATACTCGCTCCAACTACTCGTACAAAGGTGTTCGCTTGACTGACTATTTGTATACTCACCATAATCGATCTCGCATGCTTGCCAAGATATACTCGCCTGCTCGCCTAAGTATACTTGCATTTGTAAAATTATCTATCTCGCCGAAGCTAAATCCCGGATGGCTTGGAGGTCAGAACCGACATTCATCAGGGGTCAAGCTCCAGTGGGGGTGGGAAGCAGCCAACACCCAGCAGGAGCCTAACTCAACTGGGGGTGGGAAATAGTCGACACACAACAGGATCCAAGCTCAACTAGGGGTGGGAATTAGTCGACACCCAGCAGGAGCCAAGCTCAAATTAGGGTGGGAAACAGTCGACACCCAGTAGGAGCAAAGCTCAACTGGGGGTGGGGAACAGTAGACACCCAGCAGGAACCAAGCTCAACTGAGGGTGGGAAACAGTCGACACCCAGTAGGAGCCAAGCTCAATTGGGGGTGGGAAACAGTCGATACCCAACAGGAGCTAAGCTCAACTGAAGGTTGGGAACAGTCGACACCCAGCAGGAGCTAAGCTCAGCAGGGGTGGGAAACAGTCGACACCCAGCAGGAGACAATCTTAACTGGGGGTGGGGAACAGTCAACACCCAGCAAGAGCCAAGCTCAACTGAGGGTGGGAATCAGTCGACACCCAGTAGTAGCCAAGCTCAACTAGGGATGGGAAACATTCGACACCCAGCAGGAGACAAGCTCAACTGGGGGTGGGGAACAGTCGACACCTAGCAAAAGACAAGCTCAACTGGGGGTGGGAAAAAGTCGACACCCAGTAGGAGCCAAGCTAGCCGGGGGGTGGGAAACAGTCGACACCCAGCAGGAGCCAAGCTCAACTGGGGGTGGGAAACAGTCGACACCCAGCAGGAGTTAAGCTCAACTAGGGGTGGGGAACAGTCGACACCCAGCAGTAGCCAAGCTCAATTGGGGGTGGTAAATAGTCGACACCTAGCACAAGCCAAGCTCAACTGGAGGTGGGAAATAGTCGACACCTATTGGGTACACTGAAAAATATGTACCAGATTTGGAGAAGCCTCATCTTACTCATTTATATACATCAATTTGTATTTGATGGATGTTTGAGTTTCATTGTGCAGGTGTAAGGTTTGCAAGAAAATTCTCTAAGTATAAGTGTCGACACTTGTGAAGAATTGTGTCGACACTAGAAGCAAGGCCTGTGTCAACACCCAGGCATTGTGTCGACACCTGAAGAAGAAGCTGTGTCGACACCCAGAATTATGTCGACACCTGAGGAAGGAATTGTGTCGACACCTGAAGAAGAAGCTGTATCGACACCCAGGAGTTATGTCGATACTAGAATAAAGGCATGTGTCGACACCTGAAGAAGGATTATGTCGACACACAGGAATTGTGTCGACACACACTCAATGCCATCTATCAGCAAAAACTATACTTAGTCTGAAGGGCTTGTGTCGACACACAGGACTTGTGTCGACACACACTCAACGTCGTCTGGACAACACTCAACACCATCTATCAGCAATAGCTATACTGAGTCTGAAGGGCTTGTGTTGACACACAGGACTTGTGTCGACACACACTCAACGACGTCTGTACATACACTCAATACCATCTGACAGCATCAGCTATGTCAAGAGCAGGAGCAATTGTGTCGACACACGGGACTTGTGTCGACACATACAACAGAAGCTGGGTTAAGAAGTAGAAGAATGACTTTGTCGACACATTGAGTGTTGTGTCTACATCATCAAGACTTGTGTCGACACTTAGTCTATTTGTGTCGACACATGTGAAGTAGTTTGTTAAGTGTTTCCTACTGAGATATAAAGTCATTGCAGAATCAACTATCACGGCTGTAGACTTGACAGCTGTCATAAACAACAAGTATGACACCTTTGTCAGAACTGTCAGAAGGTTGTTATAAACCAGATCAGCCGGTAATCATTGAGAAACTCTATATAAAGGACTGATCTATGATAACTAGATAAAAGCAATCAAAGAAAACAATTACAGGGGAACAAACCAACACAAATCCAGAGAGAGAACTCAACAACAAGAAAGGTGGAAACCCTTAAGAAGGCAGATCCTGAGCAGTATGCAAGAAAGATTCAGATCTAATTCTGATTCTTAGAAGGGAGTTGTCTGAAGATAACCTTCTACTCCAAGTAAGATCAGCCTCATTTTGTTCAATAAAGAAGCTTTGAAAAAGCTAAGTCAGGTTGGATCTAAAGTATACAGTTTATTTAAGAACTGATCAAGAAGCTCACACTAATTGAGAGTTATTTCTGGGTGAAATTTTTGTAGAACTAAATCTTCTTTTTCCTTGTAAGATCTTTATTGATCTAAGTTGTAAGCCTGTGTTTATAAAGGCTGAGGTAGGGCTGAGAGCCTGAGGTGTAGGACTTGTGAAAGTCTGAGTTATAAGCCTGGTGATAAAGGAATAGGTAGGGCTGTTGCCTGAGGTAGGGTTCTTGGGAAGAATCTGAGGTAGGACTTGTATAAGTCTGAGATGTAGGAACCTATCAGGTTCTGAGGTATAAGATCTTTGGATCTGAGTTAGTGAAAGGAAGTTGGGCTGAATCTAGTTCTCTACTGGATAGGAGAAGGAGGAAAGTGGATGTACCCATAACTTGGGGAACCACTATAAATTTGGTGTACTGTGTTGTGCTGTTATTATTGTGCTATGAATTGTATTTTCTGTGCTGAGTTAGAACAAGATAATTGCCTAAAATTTATTAAAGAAAATTAGAACCTATTCACCCCCACCCCCCTCTAGGTGTCTAGGCTCTTGAAATCAAGTCTTTCAAGTGGTAATAGAGGTCGGTTGCTCAAAGATAGACCTAACAGTCTGAGTGAATCTCCAAGGTAATTAACAGATTTTAAGAATGGGTTCAAATGAGAACCAGAAGGAATTTGGATCTATGAAACTGCCTATCTGTAGGAAATAATGCTTTGGCATATGGAAGGAAAGGGTCAGGTTGTTCATGGAAGCATTATTGGGTTTCTCTATGAGGATGCACAACGCTTGTGCACGCAGCGGAAGGAATGAAACATCAAGAACAACCCAAAAGAGATGGGATCGGGCCATGAAAGTTGAATCAAGAAGTTAACAAACAACTAGGCAAAAATTACCTTAGCGGCGTTGAGTCACAACTCAACGGAGAGGCTCCCAGCTTTGAGTCCTTGTCGGTGGCGAGTTCTACGTGGAATAATGTCCACGTCTCTGCAAAAATCCACACGAGCAGGAGAACACCGAGCTTCGTCGCACGAAGGGTCGGGAAGGAGATCAACCGCACCTTGCACTTCCACGGAATGCTAGGTCCGATCCAAGAGGAGCAACACCGGCGACAGTCGCCGGAGAGGAGGAGGTTGGCGGAGCGAAGAGGCGGTGGAACACTTCCGTCCGTCGGGGTTCGGGAATCAGCGGAGCGAACGAGCGGTGGAACGTTTCCTTCAGATTAGATTCGGCTACAGGAGAAATCCCGATCTATCTTTTATTCCCAAAACCCTAAGTCACCTATTTATACCAAAGGCATAAACAGTCCAAAGGTATCGCTATCCGCAGACCACACGGGATAGGGCTTCTGGACCGTTTGGCGAGAATCACCTCCAGGTTCGGCGAGAATCAATCGCAGAATCGACGAGAATCAGTCGCAGAATCGGCGAGAATCAATCGCAGAATCGGCGAGAATCAGTCGCAGAATCGGCGAGAATTAATCGCAGAATCGGCGAGAATCAATCGCAGAATCGGCGAGAATCAGTCACAGAATCTGCGAGAATCGAACAGTTCGATTCTCGACGATTATACATTAGTCGGCGAGTCATACTCGACGACTCTCGATGATTTTGCCTTAGTCACCGAGTCATACTCGACGACTCTCGTCGACTCTCGACGAATTGGCCTTAGTCGCCGAGTCATACTCGACGACTCTCATCGAACCATTCTCGACGAATCTCTTTAACAACATTTGCCTGACCCCATTTTGTATTGTGATTGGTAACCTTTACCCAAACAATCAATCTTCCAATTTCTCCACATGCTCTTATGTGCGACCCTGCAGGCTCATATTGCGTTGGCAGTGAGATTACATGTTTGACCACTTCTAGATCACCATGGTAACTCCAACAGTCTCCCACTTGATCTTGAAAGTATCAAACCAAAAACCTCACAAACAATGAGCGGCATCTAGCAATGCATCATTGCTCCCCAAGCAATAAGAGTTTATAACTCATAAGCCTTTATGAACAATGTCCCAGCGTTGTCTTTGTCCCTTTGTCCCTTACATCCTAAAAGAACTAGAGGCATGGACCGTGTCACCCTCATAATAGCTCAATCCAAGTTTCTTAATCTAGAACGGACTTCCAGAGAATGGTGAGTCCAATATCACATATTGACTCAACCAAGCATGGCCATGCATTTCTCAGTCCCATTCCATCAAGGGGCCCATGGATGCAACTCCTATCATATAGGAGGACAAATCCCATATATGCTCACACACAAACACCCAAATGATTCGTAATGTGCCCAACAACCACCCTTATCATCAACCTTTCTCAAGGAAGACTTTAGATGGCATCAAAGCACGCTCTTCCTCACTTGATGAATATTGTGACTTCAGGTCAAAGGACCACAACACCATTGTTAATTGAGACCTACTCATGACATGATTAGATAACAATCCACAAAGTAGTCTCAGATTGGGTATGTGATAGAGAAAATCGTATTCTCCAATCTATACTCGATTAAGGCAAGTGTACCTATCAAAATATAGCATAGGATATGAAAAATATCAAGGTCGTATAAAAACTCAGGGCAGGAAAGTACTATTACTCACAAAGATTCTATTATTCTACCGAACGTTAAGGAGTTTTGACAATGAAAATAAACTAAGTTAAAAAGAGAAATAAACTATTGCGAGAAAAGAGTGCTCGATCGACGATTCACTTTGAAATAAAATAACGGAATAGATTAGTTTAACATTTGTAATTCTATTAAGACCGTGACGGATCCGATATTAGGAAGTAATCTTGCTAGAGCATTAAATCCCCTAACTTATAGACGTTTTGACCGAAATCTCTTTACAATTCAAAAAGGCCTAAAGTCACATTACCGAAGTGACCCGCACTATTGGATTTGACTCCAATCCGGAGGATTTACGTCATCCTATCTCTAGGGGTGCATTCAACTCCTTCCTTCCTTGAGTGATCTTTCATATTCACAAGCCTCTCGGCTACTCAAATACGAGATCGGAATCTACTACTATATACTAGCAATACGGAGTCGATACGAGATAATTCTAGGAAGGATCAAAAATAGAAAAAAACAAATGCAAACATAAAATTAAGAATATGTTATTTCATTGCAAAGATCATCGCGATCGAGCACAAAATAAAGTTAGCTACGCATGATAGAAAGGGATTGAGAATAAGAGAAAAGAAATGACAATTGCATTGCTTAAATAAAGAGAAGGAGTACACAATATTAAAAAGACAAGACTATATTATGAAGAAAAATTACAACAATAAAAGAAAACAACAAGAAGGGAAGAAACACTCTTGAACTCTACCAAAACTACTTTAGACTAAAACTACTTAACCTCAAAAAAGAGGGGGAGGGGTTCCTTTATATAGGAGAGGGAGAACATTCTAGATGGAGGGAAGACATAGGGTGGCCGGCCAAATCATGGAGGGATGATTTATGCATGAGTTTTAAATGAGGGGAGAGAGAATGCATGGATGCAATGTATTATATTAAATGGAATAACATAGAAAATATAAAATGGAGAAGGGGGATGAATGGAAGTGTGTAGAAGGGAGAGAGAATGAATGTAGAGGAGAAGTAGAGGGGGGTTCGGCCATATGCATGGAATGAATGTATGAATGATAATAAATGGGAGGAAAGAGAAAGGGAGATTCAATGCATGCAATGATATTCAATTATGGAAATAAAATAATAATAATAGTGGGAATATATGAGGTGTCAAGGTGGCCGGTCATATGGAGGGAGAATGGCTTTGTTGGGCTTCAATGGGCTGCTCCAAGGGCTCGGTTTGCTTGTGTTGGGCTTGAAGAGGGCTGCTCCATGAAGAGGGGGCTCGGGTAGAGGGGCTGCATCATGTAGGGCTGCTCCAAATGCTTTAGATAGTGGTCGGGCTGCATGGTGTGGACTTGTAGGCTCGGGCAAGGGCTTGGTGGGCTGCTCCATCATGAAGGGTTGTACTTGGGCTGCACCTACAACAACAAAAATAAATACAAAAACATAAGTTATAATAATAACAAAACATAAATAAAATATTAATAACATTAAAACATTAAAATAACAAAACATTAAAACATTAAAACATAATATTAACTAATAAACATAACACAATATAAGGTGACATAATACATATAATAAGACAATATAGATTTTAACATCAAAACATAAAATGACACCAAAACACAAAATTATAACAATACTTAGGGATTTCTTAAACTAAATTATACCAAAAATAATGACTAAAAAGTAGTCATCAAACTCCCCCATGCTTAGGATTTTGCTTGCCCTCAAGCAAATAGAAATAAAAAAAAACTAGGGAGAAACAAAAAAAAAGCAAAAGATATATATATTTTTAAGTTCTATAGTTAAGAAAATCAAAACATGAAAAATTAAACTATCCTAATATTCATATTATCAACTAGTGGGGTGAGAAGTGCACAATAGAAAATTTGAAAATGGAACCCTAAAAATCTCATTAAAACATAAGAAAAGTCTACTAATTTCTAAATCTTAAAAACAAGGCATCCAAAATAAATGAAAATAAGGAAAACAAAAGTAGAGGTTCTAAATAAACGGCGCATTAACAAACTACTAGGTTGCTAGATAAACATTAACCCTAAAACACTCCAAGGTAACCTCCAAAGAAATCCATCAATGATGGTGGTCATAGGCTTGTACGTTCACACTTTCTCCACTACGTGAATTTACGTTCTAAGATCAATAGGACTTCTAATAGGCGTTAAGACTTGGCTTAGGTAAATAATTAGGAAGTGGAAACAAAGATAGACACGAGGGCTAAGACACTAAACCAAGGTGAGCTTCAAAAATAACAAAGCATAATAAAAATGAGAAATTACAAGTATGTCATTTCTCCAATATGAAACTACAAAATAAGGCCATGAAAATTTTCTTTTATAAACTTGGCCAAACATAAATTTTTCTTTCATTCATTTTTTTTATTTTTCATTTTTTTCATTTTTTTTTCAATAACATTTTGATAAGAAAAGCTCCAAAAATAGACTTGAGAATTTCCTATTCATTTCAAAGATAATACCCCCCCACAAAAATAATTTTTAAGCTCAAGGTTATAGTGTGAAACATAGGAAGGGCATTTTGGCTTTGGTGAATATAGTGAAATGAAAGGTGGAGCTAAAAACAAAGGAAACATGAAAAGGCCCAAAATTGTTTTTGCAATGGTAATATTTTTGGTGGGCAACAAAAGCTCAAACTAGTAAAATGGTGGTCTAAATCATTTCTAAAGAACGTAAAAACGACGCAAATGCTTCGAGAGTACCTTGGTACAAGTTCTAGACACCAAGAAAGACTACCCCACAAATGAAAAAGAGCTAATGATATCTAGCAACCATTTGTAAGCAACTAACCGAATAAAAAGACATAACTACAAATTGCTAACTTATAACGTAAAAAACGGATGCCTATATTTAAGAAAAAGAAACTAGTAGAACTAAACTATGCTAAAATGATAAGTTTAGAAAACATTTTCAAAATAATCTACATAGGACTATAAAAACCACACGGGCCTACACATCACTAGAAGAAACATAAAAATAAAGATAGAAATAATTATAGATTTTGTTTTTCAAATAGATTTTAGCACAATTTTTTTTTTTTTTCTAATTTTTTTTTGGGTTTTGACATATTATCTTTTTTTGGAATTTTTGATTTTTCAAATTTTTTTGTTTTTGATAAAGCTAAATAAAAGCAGTACTAAAGAAACTTAATAAAATTATACTAATTTTTAAAGAAATTTAAAACATTTTTGAAAAGAAAAATAAGAAATAAAATAACTAAACCCTATATTTTTTCCATTTTTTGGGTTTTGAGATATTATCTTTTTTGGAATTTTAGATTTTTCTAATTTTTTTGGATTTTTTTGATAAAGCTAAATAAAAGCATTACTAAAGAAACTTAATAAAACTATACTAAACATTTTTTTAAAAACATTTTTTAGAAAAGTAAGAAAAAGAAATAAAACAACTAAACCCTCTCCCGTGCTTAAACCTTTCATTGCCCTCAATGAAAAATAAAAACAAGAAAGAAAAAAGAAGAAGAAAGGGGAGGGGGTACAATAAAGTAAAGAAGAAAAAAAAAGAAAACGACTTCCCCGGAGTCGTAAGGCCGAATACAGATGTCACTCCCCCATGCTTGAGCTGGACACCAGCTCGGGCCTAAGGAAGAGATGAATTGATAGAGCCAAACGAACCGCCGTGGGTTTTATTCCTGCAAAACAAAATAAGCAAACAAAAAAGAAAAAGAAAGAAAAAAAAGGATAAGCAAGGGGTGCCTCCCAAGAGCGCTCTCTGTTTAACATCGGTCGAGCCCGATGTTATTCGTTAGCTAAATGGATAATAAAAATTAAGGTGAAGTGGTAACTCCCTAAGTATGCGCTTAGGAGAGTAAATTAGAAAAAAGAAAAATTGAAGAGTCGCATCGACATGCGGTGCAATCTTCAAGAGAATGACGCCCAAAAATGAACGGACGGAGTTATAGAAGAACTCCGCCGTATATAAAGCGGGAAAGAATGGGTCGTCAAAAGAAGAAGAAAAAAAGAAGATGAAATAGAAAGAGGAATAAAGGAAGTAGAAAAAGAATCTTCATCAAAGGAAATTTCACAAGAAGGAGGAGAGACTTGTGAAATTTCGGGAGAAGAAGGAGTAGAGAGGACTAAAGAAGAATTATCTAAAAAAAAGAAGAAAAAGTAGATTCGCTAAAAAGAGAAAAATTAGGAACAGTTGAATTTGAAAGTGTAATAGAATCAACAACGTCTTAAGATGGAGAAAAAGAGACGTCTCGTCATCCTCAACGGGTAAGAAGCACACCGGAATATCCATAGAGGCATCTTCCAAAGGAGGAAGGAAACAATCCGGGATATCCGAATAGTTATCCTCCTCGAGAGGGAAAAGACAAGCAGGGATATCCGGTGACTCATTACATGAAGAAATAGGAGGCGACGAAGAAGAAGACGAAGAAAAAGATGCGGCCTCACGAGAAAGACAATCCATAATGGTCTTGAAATGCGGACTAATATTATCAATAGAAGTTTGCAATTCAAGATACCCATTATCGAGAGAATTAAAATTAAAATTTG
This sequence comes from Platanthera zijinensis, assembly GCA_039513925.1. Classification (NCBI taxonomy): domain Eukaryota; kingdom Viridiplantae; phylum Streptophyta; class Magnoliopsida; order Asparagales; family Orchidaceae; genus Platanthera; species Platanthera zijinensis. Next base: position 45,573,526 of record CM077098.1, on the reverse strand, counting down.
GAGGCGCGGCGCTTTGCCGGGCAAAATCATAAGAAAAATACGGGTTTCCCGCCTCCCAAGTTGGATAAAAATTAGAGTAAGGGTCAAATTGGCCATTTTGACCTTCCCCAGAAAAATTAAAATCAAAAGAGGGAGGGGTGCCCGAAAGACATTCAGAATAAAAGTGGTCGGGTGACCCGCAAAAAGCGCAAAAATACGACGATTCCATAAAAAAATAAACTGCTACCAAAAAGAAAAAGAAAAACTAAATTTTTTGATTTGTTTTTTTTTAGATATTTATATATTTTTTTGAAAATAGATTTTTTAGTGGATTGGCTCTCGAACTTCCCAAGGGCTACCCGGTGAAGGGTTCGCAAGGTACTAGGTAAAATGGTGGCGCTTAAAGCCCCTTACCCTTTTCGAGAGATTTTAGGTTGGGTAGAAATTAGATGATGTGGGTGGATAATATAATAATAATAATAATAATAATAATAATAATAATTTTGTTTTTTTTAGTAGAAGTAATAAATTCGAGGCTTTCGTAATATTGCCAAAAAAATCCCCGGCAACGGCGCCAAAAACTTGATAGAGAAAATCGTATTCTCCAATCTATACTCGATTAAGGTAAGTGTACCTATCGAAATATAGCATAGGATATAAAAAATATCAAGGTCGTATAAAAACTCGGGGCAGGCAAGTACTATTACTCACAACAACTCTATTATTCTACCGAACGTTAATGAGTTTTGAAAATGAAAATAAACTAAGTTAAAAAGAGAAATAAACTATTGCGAGAAAAGAGTGCTCGATCGACGATTCACTTTGAAATAAAATAACGGAATAGATTAGTTTAACATTTATAATTCTATTAAGACCGTGACGGATCCGATATTAGGAAGTAATCTCGCTAGAGCATTAAATCCCCTAACTTATAGACGTTTTGACCGAAATCTCTTTACAAGTCAAAAAGGCCTAAAGTCGCATTACCGAAGTCACCCGTACTATTGGATTTGACTCCAATCTGGAGGATTTACGTCATCCTATCTCTAGGGGTGCGTTCAACTCCTTCCTTCCTTGAGTGATCTTTCATATTCACGAGCCTCTCGGCTACTCAAATACGAGATCAGAATCTACTACCGTATACTAGCAATACGGAGTCGATACGAGATAATTCTAGGAAGGATCAAAAATAGAAAAAAAAAACAAATGCAAACATAAAATTAAGAATATGTTATTTCATTGCAAAGATCATCGCGATCGGGCACAAAATAAAGTTAGCTACGCATCATAGAAAGGGATTGAGAATAAGAGAAAAGAAATGACAATTGCATTGCTTAAATAAAGAGGAGTACACAATATTAAAAAGACAAGACTATATTATGAAGAAAAATTACAACAATAAAAGAAAACAACAAGAAGGGAAGAAACACTCTTGAACTCTACCAAAACTACTTTAGACTAAAACTACTTAACCTCAAAAAAGAGGGGGAGGGGTTCCTTTATATAGGAGAGGGAGAACATTCTAGATGGAGGGAAGACATAGGGTGGCCGGCCACATCATGGAGGGATGATTCATGCATGAGTTTTAAATGTGGGGAGAGAGAATGCATGGATGCAATGTATTATATTAAATGGAATAACATAGAAAATATAAAATGGATAAGGGGGATGAATGGAAGTGTGTAGAAGGGAGAGAGAATGAATGTAGAGGAGAAGTAGAGGGGGGTTCGGCCATATGCATGGAATGAATGTATGAATGATAATAAATGGGAGGAAAGAGAAAGGGAGATTCAATGCATGCAATGATATTCAATGATGGAGATAAAATAATAATAGTGGGAATATATGAGGTGGCAAGGTGGCCGGCCATATGGAGGGAGAATGGCTTTGTTGGGCTTCAATGGGCTGCTCCAAGGGCTCGGTTTGCTTGTATTGGGCTTGAAGAGGGCTGCTCCATGAAGAGGGGGCTCGGGTAGAGGGGCTGCATCATGTAGGGCTGCTCCAAATGCTTTAGATAGTGGTCGGGCTGCATGGTGTGGACTTGTAGGCTCGGGCAAGGGCTTGGTGGGCTGCTCCATCATGAAGGGCTGTACTTGGGCTGCACCTACAACAACAAAAAGAAATACAAAAACATAAGTTATAATAATAACAAAACATAAATAAAATATTAATAACATTAAAACATTAAAATAACAAAACATTAAAAAATTAAAACATTATATTAACTAATAAACATAACACAATATAAGGTGACATAATACATATATTAAGACAATATAGATTTTAACATCAAAACATAAAATGACACCAAAACACAAAATTATAACAATACTTAGGGATTTCTTAAACTAAATTATACCAAAAATGATGACTAAAAAGTAGTCATCAAACTCCCCCATGCTTAGGCTTTTGCTTGCCCTCAAGCAAATAGAAATAAAAAAACTAGGGAGAAACAAAAAAAAGCAAAAGATATATATATTTTTAAGTTCCATAGTTAAGAAAAACAAAACATGAAAAATTAAACTATCCTAATATTCATATTATCAACTAGTGGGGTGAGAAGTGCACAATAGAAAATTTGAAAATGGAACCCCAAAAATTTCATTAAAACATAAGAAAAGTCTACTAATTTCTAAATCTTAAAAACAAGGCATCCAAAATAAATGAAAATAAGGAAAACAAAAGTAGAGGTTCTAAATAAACGGCGCATTAACAAACTACTAGGTTGCTAGATAAACATTAACCCTAAAACACTCCAAGGTAACCTCCAAAGAAATCCATCAATGATGGTGGCCATAGGCTTGTACGTTCACACTTTCTCCACTACGCGAATTTACGTTCTAAGATCAATAGGACTTCTAATAGGCGTTAAGACTTGGCTTAGGTAAATAATTAGGAAGTGGAAACAAAGATAGAAATGAGGGCTAAGACACTAAACCAAGGTGAGCTTCAAAAATAACAAAGCATAATAAAAATGAGAAATAACAAGTATGTCATTTCTCCAATATGAAACTACAAAATAAGGCCATGAAAATTTTCTTTTATAAACTTGGCCAAACATAAATTTTTCTTTCATTCATTTTTTTTATTTTTGATTTTTTTCATTTTTTTTTTCAATAACATTTTGATAAGAAAAGCTCCAAAAATAGACTTGAGAATTTCCTATTCATTTCAAAGATAATACCCCCCCACAAAAATAATTTTTAAGCTCAAGGTTATAGTGTGAAACATAGGAAGGGCATTTTGGCTTTGGTGAATATAGTGAAATGAAAGGTGGAGTAAAAACAAAGGAAACATGAAAAGGCCCAAAATTGTTTTTGCAATGGTAATGTTTTTGGTGGGCAACAAAAGCTCAAACTAGTAAAATGGTGGCCTAAATCATTTCTAAAGAACGTAAAAATGACGCAAATGCTTCGAGAGTAGCTTGGTACAAGTTCTAGACACCAAGAAAGACTACCCCGCAAATGAAAAAGAGCTAATGATATCTAGCAACCATTCGTAAGCAACTAACCGAATAAAAAGACTTAACTACAAATTGCTAACTTATAACGTAAAAATGGATGCCTATATTTAAGAAAAAGAAACTAGTAGAACTTTACTATGCTAAAATGATAAGTTTAGAAAACATTTTCAAAATAATCTACATAGGACTATAAAAACCGCACGGGCCTACACATCACTAGAAGAAACATAAAAATAAAGATAGAAATAATTTTAGATTTTGTTTTTCAAATAGATTTTAGCACAAATTTTTTTTATTATTTTTGTTTTTCTAATTTTTTTTTGGGTTTTGACATATTATCTTTTTTTGGAATTTTTGATTTTTCTATTTTTTTTTGTTTTTGATAAAGCTAAATAAAAGCAGTACTAAAGAAACTTAATAAAATTATACTAATTTTTAAAGAAATTTAAAACATTTTTGAAAAGAAAAATAAGAAATAAAACAACTAAACCCTCCCCATGCTTAAACCTTTCATTGCCCTCAATGAAAAATAAAAACAAGAAAGAAAAAGGAAGAAGAAAGGGGAGGGGGGATACAAAAAAAGTAAATTAAAAAAAAGAAAACGACTTCCCCGGAGTCGTAAGGCCGAATGTAGATGTCACTCTCCCATGCTTGAGCTGGACACCGGCTCGGGCCTAAGGAAGAGATGAATTGATGGAGCCAAATGAACCGCCGGGGGTTTTATTCCTGCAAAACAAAACAAAAAAGAAAAAGAAAGAAAGAAAAGGATAAGCAAGGGGTGCCTCCCAAGAGCGCTCTCTGTTTAACGTCGGCCGAGCCCGACGTTATTTGTTAGCTAAAGGGAAAATAAAAAATAAAGTGAAGTGTTAACTCCCTAAGTATGCGCTTAGGAGAGTAAACTAAAAAAAAAGAAAAATTGAAGAATCGCACCGATATGCGGTGGAATCTTCAAGAGAATGACACCCAAAAATGAACGGACGGAGTTATAGAAGAACTCCGCTGTATGTAAAATAGGAAAGAAGGGGTCGTCAAAAGAAGAAGCAAAAAAAGAAATAGAAATAGAAAGTGGAATAAAGGAAGTAGAAAAAGAATCTTCATCAAAGGAAATTTCATAAGAAGGAGGAGAGACTTGTGAAATTTCGGGAGAAGAAGGAGTAGAGAGGACTAAAGAAGAATTATCTGAAAAAGAAGAAGAAAAAGTAGATTCGCTAAAAAGAGAAAAATATGGAACAGTTGAATTTGAAAGCGTAATGGAATCACAAACGTCTTCAGAAGGAGAAATATGAGACGTCTCGTCATCCTCAACGGGTAAGAAGCACACCGAAATATCCATAGAGGTGTCTTCCAAAGGAGGAAGGAAACAATCCGGGATATCCGAATAGTTATCCTCCTCGAGAGGAACAAGACAAGCCGGGATATCCGGTGACTCATTACATGAAGAAATTGGAGGAGACGGAGAAGAAGACGAAGAAAAAGAAGCGGCCTCACGAGAAAAAGAATCCAAAATGGTTTTGAGATGCGAATTAATATTATCAAGAGAAGTTTGCAACTCAAAATACTCATTATCGATAGAATTAAAATTTGGAGGCGCGGCGCTTTGCGGGGCAAAATCATAAGAAAAATACGGGTTTCCCGCCTCCCAAGTGGGATAAAAATTGGGGTAAGGGTCAAATTGGCCATTTTGACCTTCCCCGGAAAAATTAAAATCAAAAGAGGGAGGGGTTCCCGAAAGACATTCAGCATAAAAATGGTCGGGCGACCCGCAAAAAGCGCAAAAATACGATGATTCCATAAAAAAAAATTAACTGTTACCAAAAAGAAAAGTAAATAATTTTTTTGATTTGTTTTTTTTTTAGATATATATATTTTTTTTGGAAAATAGATTTTTTTTAGTGGATTGGCTCTCGAACTTCCCAAGGGCTACCGGTGAAGGGTTCGCAAGGTACTAGGTAAAATGGTGGCGCTTAAAGCCCCTTACCCTTTTCGAGAGATTTTAGGTTGGGTATAAAATATATATAATAATAATTTTGAATTTTAGTAGAAGTAATAAATTCGATGCTTTCGTAATATTGCCAAAAATATTCCCCGGCAACGGCGCCAAAAACTTGATAGAGAAAATCGTATTCTCCAATCTATACTCGATTAAGGCAAGTGTACCTATCGAAATACAGCATAGGATATGAAAAATATCAAGGTCGTATAAAAACTCGGGGCAGGCAAGTACTATTACTCACAACGATTCTATTATTCTACCGAATGTTAATGAGTTTTGAAAATGAAAATAAACTAAGTTAAAAAGAGAAATAAACTATTGCGAGAAAAGAGTGCTCGATCGACGATTCACTTTGAAATAAAATAACAGAATAGATTAGTTTAACATTTGTAATTCTATTAAGACCGTGACGGATCCGATATTAGGAAGTAATCTCGCTAGAGCATTAAATCCCCTAACTTATAGATGTTTTGACCGAAATCTCTTTACAAGTCAAAAAGGCCTAAAGTCGCATTACCGAAGTGACCCGCACTATTGGATTTGACTCCAATCCGGAGGATTTACGTCATCCTATCTCTAGGGGTGCGTTCAACTCCTTCCTTCCTTGAGTGATCTTTCAAATTCATGAGCCTCTTGGCTACTCAAATACGAGATCGGAATCTACTACCGTATACTAGCAATATGGAGTCGATACGAGATAATTCTAGGAAGGATCAAAAATAGAAAAAAAAACAAATGCAAACATAAAATTAAGAATATGTTATTTCATTGCAAAGATCATCGCGATCGGGCACAAAATAAAGTTAGCTACGCATGATAGAAAGGGATTGAGAATAAGAGAAAATAAATGACAATTGCATTGCTTAAATAAAGAGAAGGAGTACACAATATTAAAAAGACAAGACTATATTATGAAGAAAAATTACAACAATAAAAGAAAACAACAAGAAAGGAAGAAACACTCTTGAACTCTACCAAAACTACTTTAGACTAAAACTACTTAACCTCAAAAAAGAGGGGGAGGGGTTCCTTTATATAGGAGAGGGAGAACATTCTAGATGGAGGGAAGACATAGGGTGGTCGGCCACATCATGGAGGGATGATTCATGCATGAGTTTTAAATGAGGTGAGAGAGAATGCATGGATGTAATGTATTATATTAAATGGAATAACATAGAAAATATAAAATGGAGAAGGGGGATGAATGGAAGTGTGTAGAAGGGAGAGAGAATGAATGTAGAGGAGAAGTAGAGGGGGGTTCGGCCATATGCATGGAATGAATGTATGAATGATAATAAATGGGAGGAAAGAGAAAGGGAGATTCAATGCATGCAATGATATTCAATGATGGAGATAAAATAATAATAGTGGGAATATATGAGGTGGCAAGGAGGCCGGCCATATGGAGGGAGAATGGCTTTGTTGGGCTTCAATGGGCTGCTCCAAGGGCTCGGTTTGCTTGTGTTGGGCTCGGGTAGAGGGGTTGCATCATGTAGGGCTGCTCCAAATTCTTTAGATAGTGGTCGGGCTGCATGGTGTGGACTTGTAGGCTCGGGCAAGGGCTTGGTGGGCTGCTCCATCATGAAGGGCTGTACTTGTGTTGCACCTACAACAACAAAAAGAAATACAAAAACATAAGTTATAATAATAACAAAACATAAATAAAATATTAATAACATTAAAACATTAAAATAACAAAACATTAAAACATTAAAACATTAAAACATAATATTAACTAATAAACATAACACAATATAAGGTGACATAAGACATATAATAAGACAATATAGATTTTAACATCAAAACATAAAATGACACCAAAACACAAAATTATAACAATACTTAGGGATTTCTTAAACTAAATTATACCAAAAATGATGACTAAAAAGTAGTCAGCAAACTCCCCCATGCTTAGGCTTTTGCTTGCCCTCAAGCAAATAGAAATAAAAAAAACTAGGGAGAAACAAAAAAAAGCAAAAGATATATATATTTTTAAGTTCCATAGTTAAGAAAAACAAAACATGAAAAATTAAACTATCCTAATATTCATATTATCAACTAGTGGGGTGAGAAGTGCACAATAGAAAATTTGAAAATGGAACCCTAAAAATATCATTAAAACATAAGAAAGGTCTACTAATTTCTAAATCTTAAAAACAAGGCATCCAAAATAAATGAAAATAAGGAAAACAAAAGTAGAGGTTCTAAATAAACGGCACATTAACAAACTACTAGGTTGCTAGATAAACTTTAACCCTAAAGCACTCCAAGGTAACCTCCAAAGAAATCCATCAATGATGGTGGCCATAGGCTTGTACGTTCACACTTTCCACTACGCGAATTTACGTTCTAAGATCAATAGGACTTCTAATAGGCGTTAAGACTTGGCTTAGGTAAATAATTAGAAAGTGGAAACAAAGATAGACACGAGGGCTAAGACACTAAACCAAGGTGAGCTTCAAAAATAACAAAGCATAATAAAAATGAGAAATAACAAGTATGTCATTTCTCCAATATGAAACTACAAAATAAGGCCATGAAAATTTTCTTTTATAAACTTGGCCAAACATAAATTTTTCTTTCATTCATTTTTTTGATTTTTGATTTTTTTCATTTTTTTTTCAATAACATTTTGATAAGAAAAGCTCCAAAAATAGACTTGAGAATTTCCTATTCATTTCAAAGATAATACCCCCCCACAAAAATAATTTTTAAGCTCAAGGTTATAGTGTGAAACATAGGAAGGGAATTTTGGCTTTGGTGAATATAGTGAAATGAAAGGTGGAGCTAAAAACAAAGGAAACATGAAAAGGCCCAAAATTGTTTTTGCAATGGTAATGTTTTTGGTGGGCAACAAAAGCTCAAACTAGTAAAATGGTGGCCTAAATCATTTCTAAAGAACGTAAAAACAACGCAAATGCTTCGAGAGTAGCTTGGTACAAGTTCTAGACACCAAGAAAGACTACCCCGCAAATGAAAAAGAGCTAATGATATCTAGCAACCATTCGTAAGCAACTAACTGAATAAAAAGACATAACTACAAATTGCTAACTTATGACGTAAAAAACGGATGCCTATATTTAAGAAAAAGAAACTAGTAGAACTAAACTATGCTAAAATGATAAGTTTAGAAAACATTTTCAAAATAATCTACATAGGACTATAAAAACCGCACGGGCCTACACATCACTAGAAGAAACATAAAAATAAAGATAGAAATAATTTTAGATTTTGTTTTTCAAATATATTTTAGCACAAATTTTTTTTTTATTTTTTTTTTCTAATTTTTTTGGGTTTTGACATATTATCTTTTTTTGGAATTTTTGATTTTTCTAATTTTTTTGTTTTTGATAAAGCTAAATAAAAGCAGTACTAAAGAAACTTAATAAAACTATACTAATTTTTAAAGAAATTTAAAACATTTTTGAAAAGAAAAATAAGAAATAAAACAACTAAACCCTCCCCCATGCTTAAACCTTTCATTGCCCTCAATGAAAAATAAAAACAAGAAAGAAAAAAAGAAGAAGAAAGGGGAGGGGGATACAATAAAGTAGAGAAGAAAAAAAACGACTTCCCCGGAGTCGTAAGGCCGAATACAGATGTCGCTCCCCCATGCTTGAGCTAGACACCGGCTCGGGCCAAAGGAAGAGATGAATTGATGGAGCCAAACGAACCGCCGGGGGTTTTATTCCTGCAAAACAAAACAAAAAAGAAAAAGAAAGAAATAAAAGGATAACCAAGGGGTGCCTCCGAACGATAAACGGCGCCAAAAACTTGATGGGCTAAAACCCGAACAGGCAAGCGTACCTGTCGAATCGTAGTATCAAGGTCGTATTTAAAAGTCGGGGCAGGCAAGTACTATTACTCACAACAACTCTATTATCCTACCGAACGATTAATGAGTTTGAAAATTAAAATGAACTAAGCTTAAAGAGAAATAAACTATCGCGAAAAGAGTGCTCGATCGACGATTCACTTTGAAATAAAATAACGGAATAAATTAGTTTAGCATTTGTAAATCTATTAAGACCGTGACGGATCCGATATTAGGAAATAATCTCGCTAGAGCATTAAATCCCCTAACTTATAGACGTTTTGACCGAAATCTCTTTACAAGTCAAAAAGGCCTAAAGTCGCATTACCGAAGTGACCCGCACTATTAGATTTGACTCCAATCCGGAGGATTTATGTCATCCTATCTCTAGGGGTGCGTTCAACTCCTTCCTTCCTTGAATGATCTTTCATATTCACGAGCCTCTCAGCTACTCAAATATGAGATCGGATGCCTACTACCGTATACCGGAAATACGGAGTCGATACGAAATAAATCAAGGGAGGATCAAAAATTGAAAAATACAAATCCAAACATAAAATTAAGAATGCATTATTTCATTGCAAAGATCATCGCGATCGGGCACAAAATAAAGTTAGCTACGCATGATAGAAAGGGATTGAGAATAAGAGAAAAGAAATGACAATTGCATTGCTTAAATAAAGAGAAGGAGTACACAATATTAAAAAGACAAGACTATATTATGAAGAAAAATTACAACAATAAAAGAAAACAACAAGAAGGGAAGAAACACTCTTGAACTCTACCAAAACTACTTTAGACTAAAACTACTTAACCTCAAAAAAGAGGGGGAGGGGTTCCTTTATATAGGAGAGGGAGAACATTCTAGATGGAGGGAAGACATAGGGTGGCCGGGCACATCATGGATGGATGATTCATGCATGAGTTTTAAATGAGGGGAGAGAGAATGCATGGATGCAATGTATTATATTAAATGGAATAACATAGAAAATATAAAATGGAGAATGGGGGATGAATGGAAGTGTGTAGAAGGGAGAGAGAATGAATGTAGAGGAGAAGTAGAGGGGGGTTCGGCCATATGCATGGAATGAATGTATGAATGATAATAAATGGGAGGAAAGAGAAAGGGAGATTCAATGCATGCAATGATATTCAATGATGGAGATAAAATAATAATAGTGGGAATATATGAGCTGGCAAGGTGGCCGGCCATATGGAGGGAGAATGGCTTTGTTGGGCTTCAATGGGCTGCTCCAAGGGATCGGTTTGCTTGTGTTGGGCTTGAAGAGGGCTGCTCCATGAAGAGGGGGCTCGGGTAGAGGGGCTGCATCATGTAGGGCTGCTCCAAATGCTTTAGATAGTGGTCGGGCTGCATGGTGTGGACTTGTAGGCTCAGGCAAGGGCTTGGTGGGCTGCTTAATCATGAACGGCTGTACTTGGGCTGCACCTACAACAACAAAAAGAAATACAAAAACATAAGTTATAATAATAACAAAACATAAATAAAATATTAATAACATTAAAACATTAAAATAACAAAACATTAAAACATTAAAACATAATATTAACTAATAAACATAACACAATATAAGGTGACATAATACATATAATAAGATAATATAGATTTTAACATCAAAACATAAAATGACACTAAAACACAAAATTATAACAATACTTAGGGATTTCTTAAACTAAATTATACCAAAAATGATGACTAAAAAGTAGTCATCAAACTCCCCCTTGCTTAGGCTTTTGCTTGCCCTCAAGCAAATAGAAATAAAAAAACTAGGGAGAAACAAAAAAAAGCAAAAGATATATATATTTTTAAGTTCCATAGTTAAGAAAAACAAAACATGAAAAATTAAACTATCCTAATATTCATATTATCAACTAGTGGGGTGAGAAGTGCACAATAGAAAATTTGAAAATGGAACCCTAAAAATCTCATTAAAACATAAGAAAAGTCTACTAATTTCTAAATCTTAAAAACAAGGCATCCAAAATAAATGAAAATAAGGAAAAAAAAGTAGAGGTTCTAAATAAACGGCGCATTAACAAACTACTAGGTTGCTAGATAAACATTAACCCTAAAACACTCCAAGGTAACCTCCAAAGAAATCCATCAATCATGGTGGCCATAGGCTTGTACATTCACACTTTCTCCACTACGCGAATTGACGTTCTAAGATCAATAGGACTTCTAATAGGCATTAAGACTTGGCTTAGGTAAATAATTAGGAAGTGGAAACAAAGATAGAAATGAGGGCTAAGACACTAAACCAAGGTGAGCTTCAAAAATAACAAAGCATAATAAAAATGAGAAATAACAAGTATGTCATTTCTCCAATATGAAACTACAAAATAAGGCCATGAAAATTTTCTTTTATAAACTTGGCCAAACATAAATTTTTCTTTCATTCATTTTTTTTTATTTTTGATTTTTTTTCATTTTTTTGCAATAACATTTTGATAAGAAAAGCTCCAAAAATAGACTTGAGAATTTCCTATTCATTTCAAAGATAATACCCCACCCCCCCCCCCCCCCATAAAAATAATTTTTAAGTTCAAGGTTATAGTGTGAAACATAGGAAGGGCATTTTGGCTTTGGTGAATATAGTGAAATGAAAGGTGGAGCTAAAAACAAAGGAAACATGAAAAGTCCCAAAATTGTTTTTGCAATGGTAATGTTTTTGGTGGGCAACAAAATCTCAAACTAGTAAAATGGTGGCCTAAATCATTTCTAAAGAACGTAAAAACAACGCAAATGCTTCGAGAGTAGCTTGGTACAAGTTCTAGACACCAAGAAAGACTACCCCGCAAATGAAAAAGAGCTAATGATATCTAGCAACCATTCGTAAGCAACTAACCGAATAAAAAGACATAACTACAAATTGCTAACTTATAACGTAAAAAACGGATGCCTATATTTAAGAAAAAGAAACTAGTAGAACAAAACTATGCTAAAATGATAAGTTTAGAAAACATTTTCAAAATAATCTACATAGGACTATAAAAACCGCACGGGCCTACACATCACTAGAAGAAACATAGAAATAAAGATTGAAATAATTTTAGATTTTGTTTTTCAAATAGATTTTAGCACAATTTTTTTTTTTGATTTTTGTTTTTCTAATTTTTTTTTGTGTTTTGACATATTATCTTTTTTTGGAATTTTTGATTTTTCAAATTTTTTTGTTTTTGATAAAGCTAAATAAAAGCAGTACTAAAGAAACTTAATAAAATTATACTAATTTTTAAAGAAATTTAAAACATTTTTGAAAAGAAAAATAAGAAATAAAACAAATAAACCCTCCCCCATGCTTAAACCTTTCATTGCCCTCAATGAAAAATAAAAACAAGAAAGAAAAAGGAAGAAGAAAGGGGAGGGGGGATACAAAAAAAGTAAATTAAAAAAAATAAAAATGACTTCCCCGGAGTCGTAAGGCCGAATGTAGATGTCGCTCCCCCATGCTTGAGCTGGACACCGGCTCGAGCCTAAGGAAGAGATGAATTGATGGAGCCAAACGAACCGTCGGGGGGTTTTATTCCTGCAAAACAAAACAAAAAAGAAAAAGAAAGAAAGAAAAGGATAAGCAAGGGGTGCCTCCCAAGAGCGCTCTCTGTTTAACGTCGGCCGAGCCCGACGTTATTATTAGCTAAAGGGAAAATAAAAAACTAAAGTGAAGAGGTAACTTTCTATGTATGCGCTTAGGAGAGTAAACTAAAAAAAGAAAAATTGAAGAATCGCACCGATATGCGGTGGAATCTTCAAGAGAATGACGCCCAAAAATGAACGGACGGAGTTATAGAAGAACTCCGCCGTATGTAAAATAGGAAAGAAGGGGTCGTCAAAAGAAGAAGAAAAAAAAAAGAAAAAGAAATAGAAAGAGGAATAAAGGAAGTAGAAAAATAATCTTCATCAAAGGAAATTTCACAAGAAGGAGGAGAGACTTGTGAAATTTCGGGAGAAGAAGGAGTAGAGAGGACTAAAGAAGAATTATCTAAAAAAGAAGAAGAAAAAGTAGATTCGCTAAAAAGAGAAAAATTTGGAACAGTTGAATTTGAAAGCGTAATGGAATCACAAACGTCTTCAGAAGGAGAAATATGAGACATCTCGTCATCCTCAACGGGTAAGAAGCACACCGAAATATCCATAGAGGTGTCTTCCAAAGGAGGAAGGAAACAATCCGGGATATCCGAATAGTTATCCTCCTCGAGAGGAACAAGACAAGCCGGGATATCCGGTGACTCATTACATGAAGAAATTGGAGGAGACGAAGAAGAAGACGAAGAAAAAGAAGCGGCCTCACGAGAAAAAGAATCCAAAATGGTTTTGAGATGCGAATTAATATTATCAAGAGAAGTTTGCAACTCAAAATACTCATTATCGATAGAATTAAAACTTGGAGGCGCGGCGCTTTGCGGGGCAAAATCATAAGAAAAATACGGGTTTCCCGCCTCCCAAGTGGGATAAAAATTGGGGTAAGGGTCAAATTGGTCATTTTGACCTTCCCCGGAAAAATTAAAATCAAAAGAGGGAGGGATTCCCGAAAGACATTCAGCATAAAAATGGTCGGGCGACCCGCAAAAAGCGCAAAAATACGATGATTCCATAAAAAAAATTAACTGTTACCAAAAAGTAAAAGAAAAGTAAATAATTTTTTTTTATTTGTTTTTTTTTAGATATATATTTTTTTTTTAAAATAGATTTTTTTTAGTGGATTGGCTCTCGAACTTCCCAAGGGCTGCCCGGTGAAGGGTTCGCAAGGTACTAGGTAAAATGGTGGCGCTTAAAGCCCCTTACCCTTTTCGAGAGATTTTAGGTTGGGTATAAAATATATATAATAATAATAATTTTGAATTTTAGTAGAAGTATTAAATTCGATGCTTTCGTAATATTGCCAAAAATATTCCCCGGCAACGGCGCCAAAAACTTGATAGAGAAAATCGTATTCTCCAATCTATACTCGATTAAGGCAAGTGTACCTATCGAAATATAGCATAGGATATGAAAAATATAAAGGTCGTATAAAAACTCGGGGAAGGCAAGTACTATTACTCACAACAATTCTATTATTCTACTGAACGTTAATGAGTTTTGAAAATGAAAATAAACTAAGTTAAAAAGAGAAATAAACTATTGCGAGAAAAGAGTGCTCGATCGACGATTCACTTTGAAATAAAATAACGGAATAGATTAGTTTAACATTTGTAATTCTATTAAGACCGTGACGGATCCGATATTAGGAAGTAATCTCTCTAGAGCATTAAATCCCCTAACTTATAGACGTTTTGACCGAAAACTCTTTACAAGTCAAAAAGGCCTAAAGTCGCATTACCGAAGTGACCCGCACTATTGGATTTGACTCCAATCCGGAGGATTTACGTCATCCTATCTCTAGGGGTGCGTTCAACTCCTTCCTTCCTTGAGTGATCTTTCATATTCACGAGCCTCTCGGCTACTCAAATATGAGATCGGAATCTACTACCGTATACTAGCAATACGGAGTCGATACGAGATAATTCTAAGAAGGATCAAAAATAGAAAAAAAAACAAATGCAAACATAAAATTAAGAATATGTTATTTCATTGCAAAGATCATCGCGATCGGGCACAAAATAAAGTTAGCTACGCATGATAGAAAGGGATTGAGAATAAGAGAAAAGAAATGACAATTGCATTGCTTAAATAAAGAGAAGGAGTACACAATATTAAAAAGACAAGACTATATTATGAAGAAAAATTACAACAATAAAAGAAAACAACAAGAAGGGAAGAAACACTCTTGAACTCTACCAAAACTACTTTAGACTAAAACTACTTAACCTCAAAAAAGAGGGGGAGGGGTTCCTTTATATAGGAGAGGGAGAACATTCTAGATGGAGGGAAGACATAGGGTGGCCGGCCACATCTTGGAGGGATGATTCATGCATGAGTTTTAAATGAGGGGAGAGAGAATGCATGGATGCAATGTATTATATTGAATGGAATAACATAGAAAATATAAAATGGAGAAGGGGGGATGAATGGAAGTGTGTAGAAGGGAGAGAGAATGAATGTAGAGGAGAAGTAGAGGGGGGTTCGGCCATATGCATGGAATGAATGTATGAATGATAATAAATGGGAGGAAAGAGAAAGGGAGATTCAATGCATGCAATGATATTCAATGATGGAGATAAAATAATAATAGTGGGAATATATGAGGTGGCAAGGTGGCCGGCCATATGGAGGGCGAATGGCTTTGTTGGGCTTCAGTGGGCTGCTCCAAGGGCTCGATTTGCTTGTGTTGGGCTTGAAGAGGGCTGCTCCATGAAGAGGGGGCTCGGGTAGAGGGTTGCATCATGTAGGGCTGCTCCAAATGCTTTAGATAGTGGCCGGGCTACATGGTGTGGACTTGTAGGCTCGGGCAAGGGCTTGGTGGGCTGCTCCAAAAGGTGGCCAGCTGCTCCATCATGAAGGGCTATACTTGGGATGCACCTACAACAACAAAAAGAAATATAAAAACATAAGTTATAATAATAACAAAACATAAATAAAATATTAATAACATTAAAACATTAAAATAACAAAACATTAAAACATTAAAACATAATATTAACTAATAAACATAACACAATATAAGGTGACATAATACATATAATAAGACAATATAGATTTTAACATCAAAACATAAAATGACACCAAAACACAAAATTATAACAATACTTAGGGATTTCTTAAACTAAATTATACCGAAAATGATGACTAAAAAGTAGTCATCAGTATGTCCAGTACAACTTGTTCATTAATAAGTTCCCACGTGATGACTTGATATCACAATATCATGACCTATGAGAACTGGTCATCAGTCAACACACGTGATAGTCTTAATGTATCATCATCACCCTTAGTTTATATGATGATACAACGACTAGGGACCTTTTTAGAATGAAGCTTCAAATAAATCATAGGCTCTCACATTATGTTAACATTTAACTATCGCATAGAGAAACCATAATAAAAGAACTTTCCATTAATTGTAAAAGAAAAACATTGGTACACAATTCATCATATGAATAAATAATAAACAGCCAACAGAATATATGTTTACATGCAACCCACAAGGCTCTCACTAGAGTTGATCATTTAGGTATCGTATACCCATTGATCTAGTATGACCATCATGCTTTCTCTGCGCGAGAGGCTTTGTCAGTGGATCCGCAATATTCTCCTCAGTCGGCACTCTGCAAATGTTCACATCTCCTCGTTCGACAATCTCACGAATAATATGGAACCGCCGAAGTATGTGCTTGGAGCGCTGATGGGATCTAGGTTCCTTAGATTGTGCAATTGCACCATTGTTATCACAGTAGAGAATGACGGGACCAACAATGCTTGGAACTACATCAAGCTCGCTGATGAATTTCCTAATCCATACAGCCTCCTTCGCTGCGTTAGCTGCAGCGATATACTCGGCCTCTTTTGTAGAATCAGCAACTGTCTCTTGCTTGGAACTCTTCCAGCTCACAGCTCCTCCATTAAGGCAAAACACAAAACCTGGCTGAGACTTTGAGTCATCCCTATCAGTTTGGAAGCTAGCATCCGTGTAACCATTTACAATGAGCTCTTCCTCTCAACCATACACTAAGAACACATCCTTTGTCCTTCTCAAGTACTTCAGGATATTCTTGACTGCAATCCAGTGACACTCAATGGGGTCTGACTGATACCTGTTAGTCATGCTCAAAGCAAAGGAGACATCGGGTAGAGTACATAACATTGCATACATGATTGATCCAATTGCCGAAGCATATGGAATCAACTTCATGCGGTCCTTATCTTCACAAGATTTTGGACACTAGTCCTTAGAGAGATTCACACAATGAGACATGGGTAAAAATCCTTTCTTGGACTCAAGCATGTTGAACCGCTTCAACACCTTCTCGATGTATGTACTCTGGGTCAAACCCAGCAACTTCTTCGATCTATCTCTATAGATCTTAATACGGAGTATGTAAGTCGCTCACCCAAGTCCTTCATAGAAAAGCAGTTCCCTAGGTTGTTCTTAATAACTTTCAGGGTAGGAATGTCATTCCCAATCAACAGTATGTCATCTACATTATATATCAGGAAGACTACAATGCTCCCACTGTTTCGCTTGTAAACACAAGGCTCATCTTCAATCTTGATGAAACCAAACTCTTTGATTTTATCATCAAAACGAAGATTCCAACTTCGAAAGGCCTGCTTCAATCCATAGATGGACCTATTCAGTTTGCATACTTTAGTGGCTTCATTTGGGGATACAAAACCCTCGGGTTGTGTCATGTACACTTCCTCAAGGAGGTTTCCATTAAGGAAAGCCGTTTTGACATCCATCTGCCAGATCTCGTAGTCATAATACGCAGCAATAGCAAGCAGTATCCTTATGGACTTTACCATGGCAACAGGGGAAAAGGTCTCATCATAGTCAATACCATGAATTTTCTTGAAACCCTTATCCACCAGTCGCCCTTTGAATGTCTGTACATTCCCATCCATGTCGGTCTTCTTCTTGAAAACCCACTTGCACCCTATAGGTCGTACCCCTTCAGGTGGTTCCACCAAGTTCCAAACTTGGTTTGCATACATGGAGTCCATTTCGGATTTCATAGCCTCAAGCCATTTGTCGGAGTCCAGTCCATTCATAGCCTCTTGGTAGGTTTTTGGTTCATCATCATGATCCATAAGCAACACATTACCTATTTGAGACATGAGAAATCCATATCTCTCAGGCTCAAATCTAGGTCTACCAGATCTACGTAGGACCTGTGTTTCTTGAGCAGGTTCTCTAGCTACAACATCTTGTAGTCCTGTCTCATAATCCAATTCCGGTTCATTCACTACTTGTGGTTCTTGAACTTCTTCAAGTTCTACCTTTTCAGTCTTTCTTGATAAGAACTCTTTCTCCAAGAAGACGTCAGTCCTTGCGATAAACACTTTGCCCTTGGACAGTAGGTAAAAGTAATACTCTTTTGTTTCCTTAAGATATCCCACCAGATAACATTTATCCGATTTGGGTTCCAGCTTGTCAGGCATTTGACATCGCACGTATGCCTCACAGCCCAAAATTTTAATGAACGACATACTAGGACGTTTCCCAGTCCATATCTCATATGGTGTCTTCAGAACCGTTTTCGTTGGAGCGCGATTCAGTGTTATTGCAACAGTCTCTAAAGCAAAACCTTAAAAGGAAACAGGCAAGTCTGCATGACTCATCATCGAACGTACCATGTCTAACAAAGTACGATTTCTCCTCTCAGGCACACCATTATGTTGTGGTGTTCCAGGTGGAGTGAGCTGTGATACAATACCACACTCCTTCAGATGATCACGGAACTCATAACTCAGGTATTCGCCACCTCGATCAGATCGGAGTGTTTTAACCCTTTTACCCAACTGGTTTTCAACTTCATTCTTGAACTCTTTGAACTTTTCAAAGGTCTCGGATTTGCACTTCATAAGATACACATATCCATATCTACTAAAATCATCAGTAAATGTAACGAAGTAGAAATACCCACCTCTAGCCATGGAGCTCATGGGTCCGCATACATCACTATGTACAACACCCATGAGATCCTCAGCCCTCTCAGTATAACCAGTGAAAGGGGCTTTAGTCTTCTTGCCTAACAAACAAGATTCGCATCGCTCAAATGATTCATAATCAAATGAGTCCAAAAGTCCATCTTTATGGAGCTTGGATATGCACTTCTCGTTTATATGGCCCAAATGACAATGCCAGAGATATGTAGGGTTTGATTCATTTGTTCTTAGTCTTTTATTATTTTCTGCATTATAGATCTGATGGTCCAAGTTCAAAACATAAAGACCATTAAACAATTGGGCTACAGCATAACAAACATCATTCTTAAATATAGAACAACAGTTGTTCTTAATTATAAAAGAAAATCCAATCATGTCCAAGCATGAAATGGATATAATGTTTCTAATTATGGCCGGAACAAAATAACAGTTATCAAGTTCTATTATAAGCCCACTGGGCAAAGAAAGACGGTAAACCCCTACGGCCACAGCAGCAACTCTTGCTCCATTGCCGACACGCAGGTCCACCTCCCCTTTACTCAGCAATCTTCTCCTTCCCAGTTCCTGCACATTTGTACAAATGTGAGAACCACATCTGGTATCCAATACCCAAGATGAAGGAGCAGAGAGGTTTTTTTCTATAACATAAATATTCGAAGCGGAAGTCATACCGCCCTTCATTTTCTGCAGACACTCAATGTAAGAAGGACAGTTCCTCCTCCAATGACCAGCCTTGCCATAGTGGTGGCATTTCCCCTCCTTCACTGTGCTCTTCTTTTTCATCAGTGCAGAAGACTTGAGCTCTAGATGTGACTTAGGTCTCACCTTCATCTTCTTAGAGCCCTTGGCCTTGCCCTTGCCCTTATGTACCATCAATATGGGGCTGGCAGGCTTGGCCTTCTTCATATTGATCTCGGCAGTTCTCAACATGCCAAGGAGCTCGGGCAGTGTCTTGTCTATTTCATTTATGTTGTAGTTCAAGACAAACTGCTCATAACTGTCCGGCAACGATTGCAAGATCAGATCTGTGGCCAACTCTTGACCAAGAGGAAAACCCAGCCTTTCAAGGTTCTCTATATACCCAATCATCTTGAGTACGTGAGTCCCTACTGAGTCTCGAACTCCCATCTTGCACTGAAACAACGCTTTTGTGACATCAAACTTCTCTTGACGAGCTTGCCCTTGAAACATTTTCTTGAGATGCTCGTCAATCTCCTTGCACCCCATGTTCTCATGTTTCTTCTGTAGCTCAGAGTTTATGGTGGCAAGAATAAGGCATTCAACGTATAAGGCATCATCAGTATACTTCTTATAAGTATCTTTATCAGCACGGGAAGAATTCCCGGTCGGCACCTCGGGGGCTTCTTCTTCCAAGACATAGAGCTTTCGGTCTTGCCTGAGAACAATTCTCAGGTTCCTGTACCAGTCCATGTAGTTAGTCCCACTGAGCTTATCCTTCTCAAGGATGGATCTCAGAGACAGAGTGGAGTGTGAACCACTTGCCATGGAATTCTACAAGAATTCATGAAGAATAATATCAGTACCAAAATTTCAAAATATAATTTATTTTTAATTTGGACTTCAATTAAAACTCCCACTATTTTATTCGAAATAATAGCCCTCACTATCAATTCGGAGAGTTCATGCGAGCTACTCTCTTAGTGGACAAGATCCGTATTTCACCAACACAATGAGTCAGCTTTGGCTTTTCTCTCACGATGCGGTTATTTAGGTAGGCAACGCTTGCCAATTGCATCCTCATGCAATTCTTGTATGGTTGGTGAATAACTCCTTATTCGCATCCATCATATGGTGCATTCCAACCCTATGCCTCTAGGCACTCAACCTTTGAGGTCACCTAGTTAAGTTAGACCCGATGTCGACAGTGGAATATCACAATTATCTGCTCGCACCCTTACCAAGATAGATTAATGCACCTTGCTTTGGCAAGCCCACACTTCATCGATCGAGGCAGGAAGAGTGTCATCCATCGGAAGGCATCCGAACACTTAATATTAGATTAAGGGATTTTTAATTATAGGTTAACAATTAAACATGATCAACATTTGATCATTGTGCACATCCACAGAAAAATAATTTCTAAAAGCCACATGCATCCCTTATGTGCACAACCTGGCACTATCAACACTTGATAGAAGGAAGGGCTAAATCTGAACATCCGGACTCTTCTAAATCTTCAGATTTACATGCATTGGACAAAGGCAAAGGCAACTTGACTTAAAGTAGTAGACAAGCTCGTCTCTCATTGTTGGATTCAAAATCCAAAACAATACACTGGTTCATTAACCACTCGAGGTACGGTTACTGCTAAGGAGACAACAATTTCTAACAATTAGAAATTACCATGAAATCCCAGACGTTCCTAACGGGGTTCCAAGGGGAAGAGCCCCTAACCTGTGGGTTATGGGCCCACCGATCTCCCTTTGAAAAACCATAAACAATTGATGTACCAGGATTAAATCTAGACATTTAGAATGCTTCTAAATCCCTAGGTTTACACGCACTGGAATAACCTAACTTCCAATACAACAATCATGGTTGTAATCTCCCTCTGATACCACGGTTGGGTTTCTCTATGAGGATGGCACAACGCATGTGCACGCAGTGGAAGGAATGAAACATCAATAACAACCCAAAAGAGATGGGATCGGGCCATGAAAGTTGAATCAAGAAGTTAACAAAAAACTAGGCAAAAATTACCTTAGCGGCGTTGAGTCACAACTCAACGGAGATGCTCCAAGCTTTGAGTCCTTGTCGGTGGCGAGTTCTATGTGGAATAATGTCCACGTCTCTGCAGAAATCCACATGAGCGGGAGAACACCGAGCTTCGTCGCACGAAGGGTCGGGAAGGAGATCAACCGCACCTTACACTACAACGGACTGCTAGGTCCGTTCCAGGAGGAGAAATACCGGCGACAGTCGCCGAAGAGGAGGAGGTCGGCAGAGCGAAGAGGCGGCAGAACACTTCCGTCCGTCGGGGTTCGGGAATCGGCAGAGCGAACGAGCGGCGGAACATTTCCGTCGGATTCGATTCGCCTACAGGAGAAATCCTGATCTATCTTTTATTCAAAAAACCCTAAGTCCCCTATTTATACCAAAGGCATAAACAGTCCAAAGGTATCGCAATCCGCAGACCACACAGGATAGGGCTTCTGGACCGTTCGGCGAGAATCACCTCCAGGTTCGGCGAGAATCAATCGCAGAATCGGCGAGAATTAGTCGCAGAATCGGCGAGAATCAGTCGCAGAATCAGCGAGAATCAGTCGCAGAATCGGCGAGAATCAGTCGCAGAATCGGCGAGAATCAGTCGCAGAATCGGCGAGAATCAATCGCAGAATTGGCGAGAATCAGTCGCAAAATCGGCGAGAATCAAACAGTTCGATTCTCGACGATTATGCCTTAGTCGGCGAGTCATACTCGACGACTCTCGATGATTTTGCCTTAGTCACCGAGTCATACTCGACGACTCTCGTTGACTCTCGACGAATTGGCCTTAGTCGCCGAGTCATACTAGACGACTCTCGTCGAACCATTCTCGATGAATCTCCCTGGCAACATTTGCCTGACCCCATTCTGTATGGTGATTGGTAACCTTTACCAACACAATGAATCTTCCAATTTCTCCACATGCTCTTATGTGCAACCCTGCAGGCTCATATCGCGTTGGCAGTGAGATTACATGTTTGACCACTTCTAGATCACCATGGTAACTCCAACAAGCATCTGATCCAAGAATCTACATCACAGTACAAGAAGGTCCCTTCATTCCAACGAAGGTATCAGCTCTAGATGCAAATGTTAAAACCCCAAAGAGTTATTCTTAAATGACCAAGGATGAGATCATCCTGGCAACATTAGATAAAAGAGCACAAAACATTATTGTAAGTGCTATAGATGATGCCACATTTCAGAATCTGGTGCATTGCAAAACCTCTAAGGAGATATGGGACACATTGATTGTCTATATGGAGGGAACTAAAGAAGTTATAGAAGACAGGAAATCTATACTGAATCAAGAATATGAGAGCTTTAGACAAGCCAAGTCTAACAGCATAGCTGAATGTTACAAGAAGTTCTTCAGGATTGTAAATGAGCTGATGACCTATGGAAGAGTCTTCAGCACATATGAATTGAATGACAAGTTTCTCAGATCACTAATAAAGGACTGGGACACAAAGATATGTGTCATCAGAGTGGTGTCCAGGCTTGCTGATATACCTCCACCCACATTATTTTGAAAGCTGCTATCCTATGAAATGCAGCTCACTGCCAGAAAAGAGGAGGAGAAAAGCAGTAGGTCTGAGTACAAAGATAAGTCAGTAGCATTCAAGGCTGAAGGCACAAGAAAGGGTAGGAGAAAGTCTCCTTCTCCACCCAGAAGGAGTGCTGAGGTAGAAGAAGAAAATCCTGACAATAACACATCAGATAGACACACCTCTGATGAGGACTTCTGTCTTTACAAGGCAGTTTCAAAGGTTTATGAAAAAGAATAAATGGAGAACTAGACCATCAACATCCTTCTCCAAGGATGATTATTACACGAAAAAGAAGACTTCTAAGGAGGACATGTATGCCTCAAAACTTAGTAAATAAACTAATTCTAAGATTGTTTGTTATTGTTGAAACAAGCATGGACATCTCATAGCTTACTGTCCTGACAAGAGTAAGGAGTCTCAGGACAAGAAGAAGCATCAAGTAAAAGGTAAGAAGGAGAAATCCTTTGTTGCTCAAAAGAAGAAGAGTTGGACAGACTCTTCATCATCAGAATCAGGAGAAGAAGATGATGCAGAAGCATATGTTGGGCTGTCCTCTACAGAAGAAGATTCTAGGGAATTATAATTCCTACAAATGTTGGACTCCATAAATAGAGTTGAAGATTATTGCTGTAAAGGGCTGATGGCTCTAGCAGAAGATGATCGGTTCCAGGATCAGCCTGGTCCAAGCAAGGTATACAGTTCTCCCTCAGCTTCTAATTACTATACTGGATCAGAATCAAAAGCATCTACATCAAGAGGTGTGGATGGTTCTGAATCTGATGGGATGTACATCAACTCATTAATGAGTATGGTGGCTTGTTGCAAGCTTTGAAGAGGAGCAAGTTCCTTGTCAAGAAGCAGGCCAAGGAAATTGAATCTCTTAAGTAGGCTGCATCAGATTCAGCAAAGATGTTGGATTTGAAATTGAATGAGGTTGCCAAACTGAAAAACAAAACTGTTATTCAGATGGACACAATCTCCTTCAAGGAAAATCACATCAAGAATCTAGAGGCAAAACTTCTAAAAGGAAAGGAGTTAGTGGCTAAATTCTCTAAGCCAAAGTCTGTCTTGCCCTTAATAGACAATTTCATTTCTCAAAAAGGAAAGACAGGTCTAGGCTTTAAGGGAAGAACAAGGGCTACCAATTCTCATCGAAAAGGCAAAGCCCCAGTTCAGCAACTAGCCTCAAAGCCCCCTATCTTCTTTAGGAAAGTAATGCAACCTACAAATAGGTATGATCATGATATTACTCATGGTCACTATGAGTATGGAGATCACATTGGCAAGGGTGTATATGCCAATAGGCCACTCTATAAGCAAACTCATCAGGTTCTTAAGGAATCCCTAGGGTTTGTGATGACTAGTTTTAGTCATCATTTTTGGGGTAATTTAGTAGCTTAAATTCCTAAGTATTATTATAATTTTATGTTTTTGTATGCTTGTTTGTTGTTGTTGTGTTATTTTATATAAATCTATAGTTTTATTTTATGTTTTGTTGGTATTTTATGTTATGTTTATGTTATTGTTATGTCTAGTTTTATTTTTAAATATTATTATCTTTGTTATAGTTTAGGTTTACATGACTAATGTAATGTTATAATGATTAATGTTATGTTTTATGTTTAGTTTTATTTAAATTTATATCATGATATGTTATTATAATAAGTTTCTAATGTTTTATTTTATTTTGTAGGTTGGTCGGCCCCTCCCTCAAGTCCAGCTCAAGCCCAAGTTCATCAACATGCAGCCCAACATGGTCTACTCGAGCCTCACAACATTGGAGCATCCCATTGGAGCAGCCCACCTCACTTGGAGCAGCACCTAGCCCTCTACCCAAGCCCACCTCTTCAAGCAAGCAGCCCACAAAGCTCCCCTTAGCCCAAACCCGAGCCCTTGCATGTACCTTTTCCATTTGGAGCAGCCCATACAAAGCCCACAATGGCCGGCCACCTTTTGCTCTCCCCCTCTCTCTTTCTCCTTCTACACACTTCCATTCATCCCCCTCCTCTTTATTTTATATTTTTATTTTCACTTCCATTAAATCAAATACAATGCATTCATACCTTCTCTCTCCCCTCATTTAAATCCATGCATGAATCCTCCCCATGAATGTGGCCGGCCACCCCTTTGTCTCCCCCTAATCTAGAAGCTTCCCTTCCCATCTATAAAAGGAGCCTATGGTCTCATGTTTTGGAGGTTGGCTTTTGGAGAGAGCTTTTGGAGAGTGCAAGTCAAGAGAGTTTTTCATTATAATTTTCATTTCTAGTTTCTTTTTTTGTAATCTCATTTTGTTTAAGTAATATCATTTTGTTCTAAGCTATTGTGCACTTTCTTTCCTTTTAGTATAAAAAATATGAAATCTTCTTCTCTTATTTTGTCTTCCTTTTCAATCATGCGTAGCTAATTTTCTTTTAGCATTTGATCATGAGGATCCATGATTTGAGATGAGAGTTATTTTTATTTCATAGTTTTATTTTTGCTTAATTCTACTCGGTCCTTCTTTGATTTTTATTTCGTCGACTCCGTATTTCCGGTATACGGTAGTAGGCTTAGGATCTCATATTTGAGTAGCCGAGAGGCTCGTGAATGTGAAAGATCACTCAAAGAAGGAAGGAGTTGAACGCAACCCTAGAGATAGGACGACGTAAATCTTCCGTATTGGAGTCAAATCCAATAGTGCGGATCACATCGATAATGCAACTTTAGGCTTCTTTGGTTTGTAAAGAGATTTCGATCAAAGAGTCTATAAGTTAGGAGACCTAATGCTCTAGCGAGATTTTGTCTCATTTTCGGATCCGTCACGGCCGAGTTTGATTTGCAAATTTAAAACTATACCTTTTATCTCTCTCGTTTTATTTTATGGTGAATCAATGATCGAATGCTAGCTTTTTAATATAAGTTTTTCATCTCGCAAATTATCATTTTTTTTAAATTAAAAATTCTCAAAATCCAATAATTTTCCGGTAGGATAATAGTTCAAGCGTGAGTAGCAGTACTTGACAACCCCGTGTTTAAATATGACCTTGATACTACGATTCGATAGGTACGCTTGCATGTTCGGGTTTTAGCCCATCAAGTTTTTGGCGCCGTTGCCGTGGATTTTTCATCGTCAATATTTTGAAAATGCTTGCGCTATTACTTCTGCAAAAAAATCAAAAAAATATATTTATTTAAGTATTTATAATAAACCCACTTCATCTTATTTTCTACCCAACCTAAAATCTCTCGAAAAGGGTAAGGGGCTTTAAGCGCCACCATTTTACCTAGTACCTTGCGAACCATTCACCGGGTAGCCCTTGGGAAGTTCGAGAGTCAAACCGTAAAAAATCTATTTTCAAAAAAATCCTTTCTTCTCTTTTTCTTTCTTTTTCAAGTTTTCGTTTTCATTCTCCTTCATCTTCTTTGCTAGTGCATGACCCGAGCGAATCCGTCGCTACTTGTTGATTTGGACCCAGAAATTGAACGCTCCTTTCGGAGACAACTACGATTTGGGGCTTCCACTTCTCAAACAGCGGTTGAGGATTCCTACGGGGATTGCAATTTCAATTCTGAAATGGGGGACCCTAACCCAGGATTGGCTCAGCAAAGGACCATGTCCGATTATGCTCGACCCAACTTGGAAGGGACAAAGACAAGTATTGTTCGACCTGCGATTGCGAACAATAACTTTGAGCTTAAGCCTAGCATCATACAAACGGTGCAGCAATATGTACAGTTCGACGGATTATAAGATGAAGATTCGAACTTGCATATTGCCAATTTTCTTGAAATCTGTGACACCTTTAAAATTAATGGTGTTTCAGACGATGCAATAAGGCTAAGACTCTTCCCATTCTCCTTAAGGACTAAAGCCAAACAGTGGTTGAGTTCTCTTCCAAGAGGATCAATCACTACTTGGAACATTTTAACTGAAAAGTTTCTTTCTCGCTACTTCCCCCCCCCCCCCCCGCCAAAACTGCTAAGCTACGACATGATATTACTTCGTACTCTCAAATTACTTCTGAGACCCTCTATGACACTTGGGAGAGGTTCAAAGAACTTTTGAGAAGATGCCCAAACCAAGCTCTGCTTGTATGGTTGCAGGTCCAGACATTCTACAATGGGCTAAACCAAGAAACTAAGCAAATGATAGATGCTGCTTCCGCTAGTTCTTTAGCCCGTAAAACTCCGGAAGCCGCTCTTGAGCTTATCGAGGATATGGCGATGAATACCTATCAGTGGAATTCGTCTAGGACTCGCCCATCTAAACCTGCAGGTATATATGAAGTGGATTCGGTGTCGCAACTGGCGCTTCAAGTGGAAATGCTACATAAGAAGATCTCGGAGATGACTGCTCCCTCCGCTGCTAAGGTATATGAAAATGCTGCTGCTGCCGAGCAGGTGGATTATCTGGGGAACATACTCAGGCCTGCTCAAAATAATTCTGCCAATAATTTTTCTACTTTTTCAAATTTTTCTTCTCCTCCTGGTTTTTCTTCTTCATCGAACACTTATCATCATGGATGGCGTAACCATCCTAATTTTTCTTGGAGTAATAACGCTAATGTTGTACGCCCACCGCACGATTTTACACCACCACCACCACCACAACAACAAAATTTTCAAAAACCTTCCTCTTTGGAAGAGATCCTCGCTAAGTATATAAGCTCGAATGATGCTACTATTAGAAACTTAACGGGATCACTGAAAAATTTAGAAAATCAAGTCGGTCAACTCGCCAAGGCCTTTTCCGAGAGACCACCTGGAACTCTTCCCTCGAACACTGAGCCTAACCCAAGGGAGCACGCAAATGCGATTTCCCTTCGGAGCGGTAAGGTCGTTAACGAGCCCACCACAAGGGAAGAGCCAAGGGTGATTGTCCCTCCTGTTTTTATCCCCATGGAAAATGATAAATCAAATCTTGAAAATGAAAAATCTGCTTTTGAAAACGAAAAAGATATTTCTGTTCTTTCTGATTTTCAAAATGATGATCCTATTATTATAAAGGAATCTCCGCCACCTCCTTATCCGGCTCGACTTAGGAAAGAAAAACTAGACGATCAGTACAAACGCTTCCTTGAAATGTTCAAACAAATTCATATTAATTTGCCATTTCATGAAGCGATTAGTCAAATGCCTAAGTATGCGAAGTACCTTAAGGATATTTTAACAAACAAGACGAAATTGGAAAATTTATCACACGTAACATTAAATGAAGAATGCTCGGCGGTCATTAAAAACTCTAATCTTCCTAAAAAGATAAACGATCCAGGTAGTTTTTCCATTCCTTGCGTCTTTGGTGATTTATTTGTTAAACATGCGTTAGCAGATCTTGGTGCGAGCATCAATTTGATGACTTTTTCTTTATTTAAGAAACTAGGATTGGGCACTCTTAGCCCTACAAGAATGAGTATCCAATTAGCTGATAGGTCCATTAAGTATCCATTAGGTATCGTTGAGGACGTGCTAGTAAAGGTCGACAAATTCATCTTCCCGGTGAATTTTGTCATTCTTGATATTGAAGAGGACGTCGAGGTCCCTCTTATCCTTAGCCGACCCTTCCTAGCCACCTCTCGAGCGATCATCGATGTTAGTAATGGGAAGTTGTTCTTGCACGTGGGAGATGATGAGGTCACATTTTCTATTAATCAATCAATGAAAAATTCTTTAAAAAATGATGACTCGTGCTTCTTTATTGATGTTTTAGATGAAGATTCTTCCCTTTCCCTTTCTAACATTTCTTCTAATGAATTTTCCTCTTCTTTTTCTAAAATTTCTTCAAATGATTTTGAAAACACGGTGATGTCAATACAAGAAAATTTTGAAAATAATTCCGTCTTTGGTAGAAAAAAGTATGAAAATATCATCTTTGAAAAAGAAAAGAATTTAAAAAACTCTTATGATGAACCACCCCATCTTGATTTAAAACCACTTCCTGAGCATCTCAAATATGCCTTTCTTGCAAAAGATTCTAAATTGCCCGTTATAATCTCGGCCTTTCTTTCTAAATCCAAAAACGATCAGTTGATCGAAGTACTACAAAAACATCCCCGAGCTATAGCGTGGCAAATTTCTGATATTCCTGGCATAAGCCCCTCCTTCTGCACCCACAAAATATTTTTTGAAAATAATTCTAAGGGTGTAGTCCAACCTCAACGTCATCTTAATCCCAACATGAAAGAGGTTGTGAAGGGTGAGGTTCTTAAGTTATTAGATGCGGGGATAATTTATCCTATTTCTGATAGTTAGTGGGGAAGTCCAGTCCAGGTTGTTCCTAAAAAGGGTGGAGTCACGGTAGTAACAAATGACAATAACGATCTAATTCCAACTAGGACGGTAACGGGATGAAGGATGTGCATCGATTACCGTAAACTCAATGATGCCACTCGTAAAGATCACTTCCCCCTCCCCTTTATCGATCAAATCTTAGAACGCTTATCTGGGCATAGTTTTTATTGTTTTCTCGACGGTCTTTCGGGATACTTCCAAATCTCTATTGCACCTGAAGACCAAGAGAAGACAACATTCACTTGCCCCTTTAGAACATTTGCCTACCGTAGGATGCCTTTTGGGCTATGCAACGCACCAGCTACCTTTCAGCGGTGTATGCTAGCCATCTTCGATAAATATGTAGAAAATATAATGGAAGTTTTTATGGACGACTTTTCAGTTTTTGGCGACTCGTTTGAATTGTGTTTAAATAATCTAGGGAAAGTTTAAAAATGCTGCGAAGAAACGAATCTCATTTTAAATTGGGAGAAGTGTCACTTTATGGTACGTGAAGGTTTAGTCCTTGGCCACAAAATTTCCGCTAGGGGAATTGAAGTGGACAAAGCAAAAATTGAAATAATTGAAAAGTTACCGCCACCTACAACTGTTAAAGCGATTAGAAGTTTTTTAGGGCACGCGGGTTTTTCTCGTAGATTTATTAAAGACTTTTCAAAAATCACTAAGCCTCTCACCCACCTTCTCGAAAAAGACACTCCTTTCATTTTTAATGAATCTTGTCTCGAGGCATTTGAATTAATAAAATCAAAACTTATAAATGCTCCTATTATGATCGCCCCAGTTTGGGGTTTACCATTCGAAATTATGTGCGATGCGAGTAATCATGCGGTAGGTGCGGTTATAGGTCAGCGAATTGCGAAGAACTTTCATCCGATTTTCTATGCTAGTAAAACTCTAACTTCTACTCAAGAAAATTACACCACGGCGGAGAAAGAGCTCTTAGCGGTTATTTTTGCTTTTGATAAATTCCGACCGTATGTTACTCTTTCTAAAGTTATTGTTTTCACGGATCATTCCGCTTTGAAGTACCTCCTTTCTAAACCGGATGACAAGCCGCGTCTATCCGTTGGATCCTCTTACTTCAAGAATTCGACTTGGAGATTCGGGATAAGAAAGGAGCGGAAAACTTAGCAGCTGATCATCTTTCGCGTCTTGAAAATCCCAATCTTGATATTTTAAATGAAACTTTTATTAATGACTCTTTTTCATATGAGCGTCTTTTAAATATTTCCTCTTCTACCCCCTGGTTTGCCGATCTGGCCAATTATCTTATGGCCCGGGTCCATCCAGAAGAATACTCAACTCACCAAAAGAAGAAATTCTTTTCTG
This sequence comes from Platanthera zijinensis, assembly GCA_039513925.1. Taxonomy (NCBI): domain Eukaryota; kingdom Viridiplantae; phylum Streptophyta; class Magnoliopsida; order Asparagales; family Orchidaceae; genus Platanthera; species Platanthera zijinensis. The sequence goes on along the minus strand of CM077098.1, from coordinate 45,542,839 downwards.
AGTTGAAGTATTATTTTTGGGAAGACCCATTTCTATTTCGCATTTGTGCGGATCAGGTGGTAAGGAGATGTGTTTCCCGGGAAGAGGGTCAACAAATTTTAAAACATGTTCATGAAGGTCCGACTGGCGGGCATTTTCAAGCAAACCGCACCACACACAAAGTACTTAGTGCTGGCTTTTATTGGCCAAGCATATTTAATGATGCACAAATCTTTGTGGGCGGATGCGATCGATGCCAGCGGACTGGAAATCTCTCTAATAAAAATGAAATGGAACAAAACTATTTTCTCGAGTGTGAAGTTTTTGATCTGTGGGGCATAGACTTCGTCGGCCCATTTCCCTCCAGTTTAGGTAATAAATATATTTTAGTCGCAGTTGATTACGTTTCCAGGTGGGTGGAAGCCCAAGCTTTACCAAATAATGATGCCCGCGTTGTTGTTGCTTTTCTTAAAAAATTATTTTCTCATTTTGGTTTTCCTCGAGCGATCGTTAGTGATAGGGGAAGTCATTTTTGCAATGCCCAACTCGCTAAAGCTTTAACTAAATATGGCGTTACGCATAAATTATCCACCGCTTATCACCCCCAAACTAACGGTCAGGTCGAGGTAGTTAATCGAGAACTTAAAAGATTTTTGGAAAAAACCGTTTCTACTTCTCGTAAGGATTGGTCTTTAAAATTAGACGATGCTATTTGGGCCTATCGGACAACGTACAAGACCGCCATCGGTTGTACTCCTTTTTGATTAGTCTATGGAAAATCGTGTCATCTTCTGGTAGAAGTAGAACACCGTGCGTATTGGGCGTTAAAATTTTTTAATTTCGATCCGCACTCGGTCGGCGAGCATAAAAAACACCAACTAAATGAGCTTGACGAGTGGTGAGCGTACGCATATGAAAATAATAAAATTTATAAAGAACGCACGAAATTGTATCACGATATGAACCTGCGCCATCCTAAAACATTTAAACCAGGCGATCAGGTTCTTCTTTTTAATTCGTGTTTACGTCTCTTCCCTGGAAAACTTAAATCTAGATGGTCTGGACCGTTTACGGTCAAGGATGTTTTTTCTTACGGCACTGTGTTACATTCGCACCCCGATAAGGGGGATTTTAAAGTGAATGGCCATAGACTTAAACTTTATTTTTCTAATGATTCTGTGTCTCCTGCAAAGGAGAATCTTATTCTGGACTCTTAGATTTTTTTTATTATGGACAATTTTATTGTTGGACTTATTATTATTCTGAAACTCTTTTATTCAGACTTTGGATTATTGTAATAAAGAACACTATTGGGCATCTGCCCATGGACTCTATTATTTTTCTGATTTTATTTTGCTCTTTCCACCGAAGGCCAATAAATTACAAGTTCGTGGTCGCCGCTCCGTCGCTGCTGATATCAAATGGATCAAGTCAAGCCTGCTGACGAACAAGTGCACTAAAAAACAAGCATGGGGAGCGACATCCGCCTTCATCTCACAACCCCGGGGAAGTCCTGTTCTTTTTTTTATTTACTTTACTTTCTGCATTTTTTTTCTTTTTCTCTTCTTCACAGTCCCCTTCTCTTTTTCTTTTTGTTTCCTTCATTGAGGGCAATGAAGAGTTTTTTTTAGCATTTGAAAAATTTAGTTCTAAATTAGTATAGTACTTTATTTTAACTTTATCAACAAAAAAAAAGTCAAAAAAATTATAAACTATAAAACCCAAAAAAAATAAAAAAATAAAAAATAAAATGAGCTAAAATCTATTTGAAAAATAAAATCTAAAATTATTTCTATCTTTTTTTTTATGTTTCTTCTAGTGATGTGTAGGCCCGTGCGGTTTTTGTAGTTCTATGTAGATTACTTTGAAAATGTTCTCTAAACTTATCATTTTAACATAGTTTAGTTCTACTAGTTTCTCTTTCTTAAAAATAGGCATCCGCTTTTTTACGTTATAAGTTAGCAATTTGTAGTTATGTCTTTTTATTCGGTTAGTTTCTTACGAATGGTTGCTAGGTATCATTAGCTCTTTTTCATTTGCGGGGTAGTCTTTCTTGGTGTCTAGAACTTGTCCCAAGCTACTCTCGAAATATTTGCGTCGTTTTTACGTTCTTTAGAAATGATTTAGGCCTCCATTTGAATAGTTTGAGCTTTTCTTGCCCACCAAAAACATTACCATTGCAAAAACAATTTTGGGCCTTTTCATGTTTTCTTTGTTTTTAGCTCCACCTTTCATTTCACTATATTCACCAAAGCCAAAATGCCCTTCCTATTTTTCACACTATAACCTTGAGCTTAAAAATTATTTTTGTGGGGGGTATTATCTTTGAAATGAATAGGAAATTCTCAGGCCTATTTTTGGAGCTTCCTTATCAAAATGTTATTGAAAATGATGAAAAAAATGAAAATAAAAAAAAATGAATGAATGGAAAAAAGAGCAGTTTATTTTTGGCCAATATTATGAAAAGAAAAGGGAAAAATACATGGCCTTTTTTTTGTTTTAGTTTGAATTGAAGTACTTATCATGTCTTATTTTTTTGTATTTTAAGCTCACCCTTGGTTTAGTGTTTAAGCCTTCATGTTTATCCTTGTTTTCATTTCCTAATCATTCACCTAAGCCAAGTTTTAATGCCTATTAGAAGTCCTATTAATCTTTAGAACGTAAATTCGCGTAGTGGAGAAAGTGTGAACGTATAAGCCTATGGCTACCATCATTGATGGATTTCTTTGGAGGTTACCTTGGAGTGTTTTAGGGTTAATGTTTATCTAGCAACCTAGTAGTTTGTTAATATGCCGTTTATTTAGAACCTCTACTTTTGTTTTCCTTACTTTCATTTATTTTGGATGCCTTGTTTTATGATTTAGAAATGGGTAGACTTTTCTTATGTTTTAATGAGATTTTTAGGGTTCCACTTTCAAAATTTCTATTGTGCACTTCTCACCCCACTAGTTGATAACATGGAAATTAGGATAGTTTAATTTTTCATATTTTGCTTTTCTTAACTATGGAACCTAAAAATATATATATATTTTGCTTTCTTTTTGTTTTTCCCTAGTCTTTATTTCTCTTTGCTTGAGGGCAAGCAAATGTCTAAGCATGGGGGAATTTGATGACTAGTTTTAGTCATCGTTTTTGGGGTAATTTAGTAGCTTAAATTCCTAAGTATTATTATAATTTTATGTTTTGTATGCTTGTTTGTTATTGTTGTGTTATTTTATATAAATCTATAGTTTTATTTTATGTTTTGTTGGTATTTTATGTTATGTTTATGTTATTGTTATGTCTAGTTTTATTTTTAAATATTATTATCTTTGTTATAGTTTAGGTTTACATGACTAATGTAATGTTATAATGATTAATGTTATGTTTTTATGTTTAGTTTTATTTAAATTTATATCATGATATGTTATTATAATAAGTTTCTAATGTTTTATTTTATTTTGTAGGTTGGTCGGCCCCTCCCTCAAGTGCAGCTCAAGCCCAAGTTCATCAACATGCAGCCCAACATGGTCTACCCGAGCCTCACAACATTGGAGCAGCCCATTGGAGCAGCCCACCTCACTTGGAGCAGCACCTAGCCCTCTACCCGAGCCCACCTCTTCAAGCAAGCAGCCCACAAAGCTCCCCTTAGCCTAAACCTGAGCCCTTGCATGTACCTTTTCCATTTGGAGCAGCCCATACAAAGCCCACAATGGCCGACCACCTTTTGCTCTCCCCCTCTCTCTTTCTCCTTCATCTTTTATTACATGCATTAACATATCCCCATGTTTGTGGCCGGCCCCCTTCACACAATCAAGAGCAGCCCCCCTCTTTCATTAAATGCCATGCATGAATATTTTCATGCATGGCCGGCCACCTTTCAATGTCATACATGCATTTTGCCATCCCTATCTCTCTCCATTTAATGAAATGCATGAATCCCCATACATGTGGCCGACCCCCACTCTCTTCCCCCTTCTACACACTTCCATTCATCCCCCTCCTCTTTATTTTATATTTTTATTTTCACTTCCATTAAATCAAATACAATGCATTCATACCTTCTCTCTCCCCTCATTTAAAGCCATGCATGAATCCTCCCCATGAATGTGGCCGGCCACCCCTTTGTCTCCCCCTAATCTAGAAGCTTCCCTTCCCATCTATAAAAGGAGCTCATGGTCTCATGTTTTGGAGGTTGGCTTTTGGAGAGTGCAAGTCAAGAGAGTTTTTCATTGTAATTTTCATTTCTAGTTTCTTTTTTGTAATCTCATTTTGTTTAAGTAATATCATTTTGTTCTAAGCTATTGTGCACTTTCTTTCCTTTTAGTATAAAAAATATGAAATCTTCTTCTCTTATTTTGTCTTCCTTTTCAATCATGCGTAGCTAATTTTCTTTTAGCATTTGATCATGAGGATCCATGATTTGAGATTAGAGTTATTTTTATTTCATAGTTTTATTTTTGCTTAATTCTACTCGGTCCTTCTTTGATTTTTATTTCGTCGACTCCGTATTTCCGGTATACGGTAGTAGGCTTAGGATCTCATATTTGAGTAGCCGAGAGGCTCGTGAATGTGAAAGATCACTCAAAGAAGGAAGGAGTTGAACGCAACCCTAGAGATAGGACGACGTAAATCTTCAGGATTAGAGTCAAATCCAATAGTGCGGATTACATCGATAATGCAACTTTAGGCTTCTTTTGTTTGTAAAGAGATTTCGATCAAAGAGTCTATAAGTTAGGAGACCTAATGCTCTAGCGAGATTTTGTCTCATTTTCGGATCCGTCACGGCCGAGTTTGATTTGCAAATTTAAAACTATACCTTTTATCTCTCTCGTTTCATTTTATGGTGAATCAATGATCGAATGCTAGCTTTTTAATATAAGTTTTTCATCTCGCAAATTATCATTTATTTCAAATTAAAAATTCTCAAAATCCAACAATTTTCCGATAAGATAATAGTTCAAGCGTGAGTAGCAGTACTTGACAGCCCCGTGTTTAAATACGACCTTGATACTACGATTCGACAGGTACGCTTGCCTGTTCGTGTTTTAGCCCATCAGTTTGCTGCTCCAGCACCTACACTTAAAAGGACTGCTGGCAACCAACTTGTGAAGTCTGTACCTAAGAGAAGGTACAACAGATTTGAGTGTTGGTGTTGTGGCAAGGTGGGCCACTTTGCCATGGATTATTGGTTCAACACAAGTGTTAAAATCAAGAACAACTTACCTGTCAGAAAAGCTGCAGGAAAGCATGATAGATTTCAAACTAATAAGAACCTAGGACCCAATAATAATTTGGGTTCAGAGGATAGGTAAATCTTTATTTGATGCAGGTGAATCCAAATTGCCATACCTCTATATAGTACTTGGATAGTGGATGTTCCAGGTACATGACTAGAACAAGAAGATTGTTGAGGGACTATGCACCAATAGAGAATGGACCCAAAGTAATCTTTGGTGGATCTGAAAAATGAATCATCAAAGGATTTGGTAGTTCTATAGGTTTAAAGGACAGGCTGGACAAGCTGATAATTAATGAAGAAGCGCCTGCAAGGCTGGATGAAGAAAAGGATGCATGTTGTCCAGTGGGAGAACAAGATTCATTGGATGAAGAAGAAAACAGTGAGGTGCATCAGGATGAGGAAAATGAAGAAGGACAAGAGGCTAGCAGATTTCCTCCAGCAAGAATACACTTGAAGGATCATCCAGCTCACCAAATCCTTGGTGATGAGAGTCAAGGTGTTCTAACTAGGAGCAAGAGCATGAACACAGTTCTATGTTCCAGTTTTCTATCACAGATAGAACCTAAGAAGTTTGAAGAAACAATGTTAGACACAAACTGGATTGATGCCATGCAGGAAGAGCTGAATCAATTCAAAAGTTGTAAAGTCTGGGAAATAGTCTCTAAACTAAAGAATCATAATGTTATAGGAACCAAGTGGATCTACAGAAATAAACTTGATGAGAATGGCACCATAATCAAGAACAAGGCAAGGCTGGTAGCAAAAGGCTGCAGGCAAGAAGAAGGGATTGATTTTGATCAAACCTTTGCCCCAGTGGCAAGGCTGGAAGCTATAAAGTTGTTCTCGGCCTATGCTGCCTATCAAGGTTTCAAGGTATATCAGATGGATGTAAAGTCAGCATTTCTAAATGGTGACTTAAAAGAGGAAGTCTATGTTGAACAACCCTCAGGTTTTTTAGACTCTCACTATCCTAACTATGTATATAGGCTTAGGAAAGCCCTATATGGTTTGAAACAAGCTCCAAGGGCTTGGTATGAGACCATATCTGCTTTCCTTATTGAGAATAAATTCTCTAGAGGAAAAATGGACAAAACTCTATTCTATAAGGAATTTAAAGGCAAGATAATACTATTCCAGATATATGTGGATGACATTATCTTTGGTTCTACTGGAAACAACCTTTGTAGAAAGTTTGTCAAACTTATGTAAGGGAAGTTTGAGATGAGCAGTATGGGTGAGCTGAAGTTCTTCTTGGGACTTCAAGTTAGACAGACTGATAGTGGTTTGTCCATATCTCAGTCAAAGTTCACCAAGGAGTTGATTAATAAGTATGGTATGGACTCAGCTTCTACCATGAAAACTCCAATGGGAACAAGTATGCCTATAGGCAAAGATGAGGTAAGGAAACCTGTTGATGAGTCTTTGTATAGAGGGATAATTGGCTCCCTACTTTACTTGACTGCTAGTAGACCTGACATCATGTATGCAACATGTGTTTGTGCTAGGTACCAAGCTTGCCCAAAGGAATCTCATTATACTGCAGTTAAGAGAATATTGAGATATCTTAAGGGCACACCTAATCTAGGTCTTTGGTACCCTAAGAATAGAGATTTCTTACTAACAGGCTTTTTAGATGCAGACTTTGCAGGGTGTAAAGAAGACAGGAAGAGTACCATAGGAACTTGTCAATTCCTAGGTGGAAGGTTGGTGTCATGGAGCAGCAAGAAGTAAACAAGTATAGCTATCTCAACTGCTGAGTTAGAATATATAGCTGTAGGCAGCTGCTGTGCACAGTTTATGTGGATAAAGCATCAACTTGAAGACTATGACATCAAGGTAAGTAGAATTTCACTATTCTGTGATTCTACTAGTGTTATTTCTATTGCTAAAAACCATGTTTCACACAGTAGAACTAAGCATATAGAAATTAAGTTTCATTTCATCAGAGAACATATGGAGAAGGAAGATATTAGTCTAGAATTTTTGAACACAAATAATCAAATTGCTGGTATTTTTACAAAACCTCTGGATGAAACTAAATTCAATTATTTTAAAATTGAATTAGGAATGTTGAACCTAGAATAGGTCAGCACAAGCTTTCCTAAGTAGAATATGTAAGCATAAAATTTCTCAAGAAATTTGGGTAAGTAAGAAAGTTTGTGTCGACACAAGCAAATTGTGTCGACACTCTCAGTATGTTGAGTCAACACATAAACAGTATTTGTGTCGACACAAGAATTGGTGTCGACACACTCTGTCGAGACTTGACTAGCCCGTGTCGACACTAACACAAGTATGTCGACACGTAAACATGTCGACTAAAAATAAGTTTTGTCGAGACCTAAGTCTTTTATGTCGACACATGTAAAACTATGTCGACTAGTATTATGACAAAGTTTGGCGTTTCTTTTGACCTACCCTTTACCAGTAGACTATAAATAGGGAGAGACAAAATCTGGTCGACTAAGCCTTCAGATTTCTCGACTCTAGACCTTATATCGATATAGATATTCACTTCTCTTCTCTTCTCTCTCTCTCTCTCGTCAAAGGCGCCCCACTAGGACGATAAGGTGAATGAAGGTTATGAGCTGGTTCATGGGGGATTCACGACAGCTTCACAAGACATCCAGGGTGTAATTACCCTAATTTCGGAAAATGGTTTGGAGTTCTTGGTCTCAGAACCAACAAGAATTTAGAAAAAGGAAGTACTGGAATTCTACTCATCAGCAACTGTGGACACTGAGGGAAATAAGATCAAAGCCACAGTTCAGTATTCAAGAGTAAAACTCACACTTAATACGATCAGGAAATCGCTCCAACTTCCCAAGATTAAGGATGATGATGAAATAGTTCCATCCATGATAAAAGATGCACTAAGTTGGTGCAGACTGAACCCTAATACCAAAGTTGGATCATCAATTACCATAAAGGGGATGAATTCTCAAGGTAAGTTTCTTTCTGAAATCGTAGGCAAGGTAATTCTGTGCAAGACTGGTGGACAAGACAGAATATCTACCTACATGTTCAACCTATTGACCAGAGTCATATTCACTATCAAAACAGACTGGTCATCAGTGGTGTTTGACAAGATTCTAGAAGGAATAAAGAAGCCAAATCTGGGAAGGATACTAAGCTTATGTCTAGCTTCAACAATACCAAATGTTATGAACCAACTTTCAGGATCCAAGATAAACCATATGAGGAGGATGGACATGAGAATTCTATCCAGATGGGATAGAGTATTGGCAAAAGAGGTTTCTACTCCACAGAAACAGATCAAGAAGGATAAGAAGAAGAAAGAAATAGTTCAACAAGCAGAATCCTCCAGTGATTCTGAAGAAGAGGTAGTCTTCAGTTCAGATGAAGACCATCAACAAAAAGAAGCTCAAGATCAAGTTGAGAGCAGTCAGCACCCAAAGCAACTGATAGCCTCCACTCTAGGGGGAGAACACCTTGAACCAGCAGTATAAGACACTGAACTATCTAAGCTGTCTGCCCAAGGGGGAGGCATTGTTAAAGCTACTCTAAAGAGTGAGTATGTTGCTTATACAGTGATGGACATTGTATCAGACATAAACAAAGAAGCACTGATCATTGCTGAGAAGGAAGCACAAGATGTGCAAATGAAAGATACAGCTCAAGATGAGCAAGTAAGTATCTCCTTTAAAATCTGGATGTTCAGGGAGAACCTTTTGTTTCCCAAACTAATCTTGTTCCTCCTGTTCAGATGCAGCAGGAGTAACAATGGAAGAGTTGTTTCCTGATTTACCTGAAGCAAGGACTGAGGGGGAGTAGCAAATAGAAGAAAAGGAACAGCCAGGAACTGAGGGGGAGGAGCTATTGAATGCCCCTTCTAATAAGGAAACAGTTGATATAAAAAGCTCATCACAAAACTCTGATGATGGGGAAGCCTCTATGGATAAGAAGAGGAAGATGGTTGCAATCAGCAAAAGAGCATAGGCTATAAAAAGGCCTTACAAACAGTCACTCCACCAACTGCTCCAAGCATGGACTTCAGTTCATTACTGGTCTAACTGCAAGTCAAATTGGATGAACAAAGGCAGTCCTTAGAGAAATATGTGGATGAGTCAAATAAATAGCTGCAGTTTCAGTTGGCTCAAGACATTAAATCCATCAGATTTGAAGTCAATCTGAATAAGAAAGAGATGACAGATTGCTTCCACAAGGGAGGTATTGTTGTAGTATATTTGGCTGAGCAACAACAACTGATAAAGACTGAAGTTGAGGACATTGCAACCAAGCAAGGATATATTTTAGAAAATCAATTCAGGTCAAATGAAAATCTCAAAGACACCCATGAAGAAATTCTAAAAAAACTGGGAAGTATTTCTATTAATTTGAAAACTGAAATATCAAAGCAAATACAAGAAGATCTAGCTGCTGTCCAAACAGCCATTGAAGTCTCTCAAAAGACTATTTCTAATTACCTGACTAAATTCAAAGCCTACTACCAAGAAGGTACAGAATATGTAGCTGATCAAGTAAGGTTTCAAGAGAATGATCTGAGGGATCATATAGCTAGAGAAGTCATAAAGGAGGAGAGAATATTAGTCAAAGCCACCTCTGATCATGCAAAATGGGTATCTAATACCATCAGAGCTACACTTGGATTTCCACCCCTATGTGAGGATGATAATATAGTTGAGTCTGGTGTTCAACCTGCCTACATTGAAGGGGATCAGCCAGAGGTTGCACAGGTCATTTTTCCTCCAACTGATTTTGACATAGTCCAGCAAGAAGTTCAGCAAATGTATAGCCCTCCACAGGAGGCACAAAATATTATTATTGAAAAGGTAGAAATATCAGAGGCTTCCAAGGAAGCTCAGAAGGAAGCACAGCTGTCCAAGAAAAGGTTTAGAGAACAGGCTGAATGAAATCCAGATTTTGAGCAGTGGAGCCCTACTTCCAGGAACATTATTTTGACTGCCTTGAAAGTTGTGAAGGACAAGACATATGATAGAGGTAAATGGTATTCTGAGCAAGAGTGGAACAAGTATCAAGCCAGGCAAGAAGCTATTCTTCAGTACAGGAGGAATGTAAAAGCTGGGAAGTTACCTGCTAATGCTCTAGAGCCTAGCAAGTACTTCTCAAAGCTTTTTCACTATTTTGAAAGGCAAAGGATAAAGGCTGAAGAACTGAAGAAGAAGGATTTGAAAGGAAAGAACCCAGCTGATGATACTGAACCTACTGTGCAGGATAAGATCAGATCTGGGAAAGGATTAGTAATCAAGGAGACTAGTCAATCTTAGGATAGATAGGCTAATATGCAAAACAATGTAATCTTTTTTTTTGTTCTAAAGAAAAACATGTAAACCTAGAATTTTCTGATTAATGAATGAAATCAATTTCAGTATTGATTTTAGTTGTTTTCCTGCAGTGAAATGTATGTACATCTATTTTTCTATGTTTTATTATAAGTGATGTATATCTTTGACTAAGAGTTATGACTTCTCAAAATAGGGGGAGATTGTTGGGTATACTGAAAAATATGTACCAGATTTGGAGAAGCCTCATCTTACTCATTGATACACATCAATTTTTATTTGATGGATGTTTGAGTTTCATTGTGCAGGTGTAAGTTTTGCAAGAAAATTCTCTAAGTATAAGTGTCGGCACTTGTGAAGAATTGTGTCGATACTAGAAGCAAGGCCTATGTCGACACCCAGGCATTGTGTCGACACCTAAAGAAGAAGTTGTGTTGACACCCATAATTGTGTTGACACCTGAGGCAGGAATTGTGTCGACACCAGAAGCAGAAGTTGTGTCGACACCCAGGAGTTATGTCGATACCAGAAGAAATGCATTTGTCGACACCCAATAATTGTGTTGACACCTGAAGAAGGTTTGTGTCGATACACACTCAACGCCATCTATCATCAATAGCTATACTGAGTCTGAAGGGCTTGTGTTGACACACAGGACTTGTGTCGTTACACACTCAATGATGTTTGGACAACACTCAATGCCATCTATCAGCAACATCTATACTGAGTCTGAAGGGCTTGTGTTCACACACAGGACTTGTGTCGACACACACTCAACGACGTCTGGACATACACTCAACGCCATCTGTCAGCATCAGCTATGTCAAGACCAGGAGCAGTTGTGTCGACACACAGAACTTGTATCGACATATTCAACAGAAGCTGTGTCAAGAAGTAGAAGAATGACTGTGTCGACACATTGAGTGATGTGTCGACATCATCAAGACTTGTGTCGACACTTAGTCTATTTATGTCGACACAAGTGAAGTAGTTTGTTAAGTGTTTCCTGCTGAGATATAATGTCATTGCAGAATCAACTGTCACGGTTGTAAAATTGACAGCTGTCATAAACAACAAGTCTGGCACTTTTGTCAGAACTGTTAGAAGGTTGTTACAAAACGAATCAGCCGGTAATCATTAAGAAACTCTATATAAAGGACTGATCCTTGACAACCAGATAAAAGCAATCAAAGAAAGCAATTGCAGGGGAATGAACCAACACAGATCCAGAGAGAGAACTCAACAACAAGAAAGGGGGAAACCCTTAAGAAGGCAGATCCTGAGCAGTCTGCAAGAAAGATTCAGATCTAATTCTGAATCTTAGAAGGGAGCTGTCTGAAGATCAACTTCTACTCCAAGTAAGATCAACCTCATTTTGTTCAATCAAGAAGCTTTGAAAAAGCTAAGTCAGGTTGGATCTGAAGTATACAGTTTATTTAAGAACTAATCAAGAAGCTCACACCAATTGAGAGTTATTTCTTGGGTGAAATTTCTGTACAACTAAATCTTCTTTTTACTTGTAAGATCTTTATATATCTAAGTTGTAAGCCTGTGTTTATAAAGGCTGAGAGCCTGAGGTGTAGGACTTGTGAAAGTCTGAGTTATAAACCTGGTGATAAAGGCTAAGGTAGGGTTATTGCCTGAGGTTGGGTTCTTAGGAAGAATCTGAGGTAGGACTTGTATAAGTCTGAGCTGTAGGAACCTATCAGGTTCTGAGGTGTAAGATCTGTGGATCTGATTTAGTGGAAGGAAGTTGGTCTTAATCCAGTTCTCTACTAGATAGGCAAATGGGGAAAGTGGATGTTCCCATATCTTAGGGAACCACTATAAATTTGTTGTGCTGTGTTGTGCTGTGATTATTGTGCTGTGAATTGTATTTGTTGTGCTGATTTAGAACAAGATAATTGCCTAAAATTTATTACATAAAATTAGAACATATTCACCCCCCCCCCTCTAGGTGTCTAGGCTCTTGAAATCAAGTCTTTCAACACCCAGCAGGAGCCAAGCTCAACTAGGGGTGGGAAACTGTCGACACACAGCAAGAGCCAAGCTCAACTGGGGGTTGGAACAGTCGACACCCAGTAGGAGCCAAGCTCAACTGGGGGTGGGAAACAGTCGATACCCAGCAGGAGCCAAGCTCAACTAGGGGTGGGAAACAGTCGACTCCCAGCATGAGCCAAGCTCAACTGGGGGTGGGAAATAGTCGACACCCAGCAAGAGCAAAGCTCAACTGGGGGTGGGTCGACAGCTATCAGGAGTCGTGCTCAACTTGAGTGGTGTGAGTCGACTCGGGGAGGAAATTAGTCGGTCTGCAGGTGAGAAGCTCGTACAGAGTTCGCAGACTATGACAACACTCCAGCGAGAAACTTGCTCTCACCCGGGGAGGTCGTTAGCCAATGTGCAGGAGAGGAGCTCGTGTAGGGACTCGGACTTATGATAACTAAACCACTCGAGGACTTTAATTATTGTTGGAGAGGTCGGTTTATCCTGTTACTTGAGAGACGATAGATGAGTTAGTTGTACCGATGTTTTTACAAATGACTGAAACCTTCACAGGAGATGATTTTAAACAGGCAAATCGGGAAGTTAGCGTCCAGACATGTTCCTAAAAATTCCTCTAGCCGGAGGAGAGATGCAATCGGGGAGACATAAGCCGGCATACAAGGGGGGAGCTGATCTCGGCTGTCAATGCAGAGGCTCGGTCTTACAAGAGCGCTTAGGTCCCGAGGCATCGTCCTATCATCCGTAGTTGGGTATTTAGGAGGAATAGGTTGAAGGCTCGTATCCCGATCCAATAGTGTAGATCGCTTTTGGCCATGCCATCTGGCCACATTTGCTAGTGTATGAACGAAGGGTAATGTTCCTCAAAGGGTCCTTCAGGATGCACTCGAGGCCAACATCATCTCTTGGGCTTATCCTTGCCTCTCGGTAGGTTATCCCACCTCTAGAAAAAACTGAAGGGCTGCAGCCCAAACGGATGCTTAGTAAGGTTAGCCCTTCCTCGAATCCAGGAGGTTGGCATCTGGACCTGTTCCTGATAGTTCCTCCAGTCGGAGGAGAGATGCGATCGAGGGGACCTAGGCCGACATGCAAGGGGGGAGCTGACATCGGCCGTCAATGCAGGGGCTCGGTCTTACAAGAGCGCTTAAGTCCCGAGGCATCGTCCAATCATCTGAGCTGGGTTATTTAGGAGGAACAGGTCGACGGCCGGTTCCACGGATCGATCATGGAGCTGAACCTAAAAGCTTCCAGACATCTCGAGGCGGATTAGTTATGAAAGGAAACAATCGAACTGCCATTGCTTGTATATATATAAGAAAATAAGATTTTTCAAGGAAAATACAGCGTTACTGCTAGGGATAGAACCTTTTCAGGTCATCTCCGCTCCAAGTACTTCCAGCTGCTCCCCGACTTGGGCTTGAAGATAATAGCCTCTAGTGGCTATGGCTTCTTGGATGATGAAGGGGCCTTCAAAATTAGGATGCAGCTTGCCATCCACTGCTCCTCTTCCCGCAACATCTACTTTTTTCATGACCAGATCACGTGGAAGGAAATGTTTGAGGCAGACATTTTTGTAAAAATGCTTTGCCATGAGTCGCTTGATCTCTTCCTGGTGGATGGAGGCTAAGTCGCAGAATTCTTCAACAAAATCCAGTGAGAGCCTTTGAGCGTCTTCATTCTCCAGGCGCCATGCTTCGCTGGCATCTCCCGCTGCTATGATTCTCAAGCTACGAACCTCGAACTCCACTAGGATGAGTGCCTCAGACCCGTGGGACAACTTGAAGGGAGTTTCCCCCATAGCCGAGTTTGGAGTTATCCTCAGTGCCCAAAGGACTGAGGGGAGCTGCTCTGCCCAATTAACCTTCAAGTTGGTGACTTTCTTCTTTAGGAGGTTGATGATCAACTTATTGGAGGCTTCCACTTATCTGTTGCTGCGAGGATGATGCATAGAGGCGAATCGAAGATCCGTCCCTAGCTGCTTGCAGAAGTACTCTAACTCCAAGCTGGCGAACTATGGACTATTGTCGGTGACGATGGCAAGAGGAATCCCAAACCTGCATGAAATCTCCCCCCAGATGAAATTCTTCACAATCTGAGAAGTTGTCTTGGCAAGAGCTTTTGCCTCGATCCATTTGTAGAAGTAATCGATCATAACAAGGATGAAATTCCTCTTTCCACTGCCCTAAGGGAAAGGGTCGATCAAGTCCATTCCCTAGATAACAAAGGGCCAAGGAGCAGTGATCGAGCGAAGGTGCTGAGCTGGTTGTAGCTGAAGAGGTGCGAAGAGCTGACATTGCAAACATTTCTTGAAGAAGGCTTCTGCATCCTTTCGGATGGTGGGCCATAATTATCCATGCCTTAGAATTCTCTGTTCCAGAGTACGGGTCCCCGAGTGAATGTCGCACTCACTCGAATGAATCTCTTCTAGAATGCGAGGGACTTCTATTTCCGACAGGCACCGAGCCAGAGGGCCTGAGATAGTCTTACAATAGAGTTCTCCTTCCAATAGTAGGTAGTATGTGGACTTGTAGCGGAACTTTCTTTGATCACCATCGTCGGTAGGAATCTAAACCGTTTCCAAGAAAGAGGTGAATGGATCCTTCAAAGAAGCCCTCTGCTCGATCTCCATCATCTCCCCTTCTTTGATGGATGGTCAAAAAAGTTCGATCACAGTATCCCCAGCCTGGGGACCGTATTTGGCGAGATAGTCAGCTTCTGAATTATTTTCTCGAGGGACGTGCTCGACGAAGAAAGATTGAAACCCGCCAATCAGACCCTTTACTTTTACCAAGTATCTCTGCAGGATTGGGTCATTCACTTCAAACTCGTCTCTGATCTGGGACGCGACTATCATCGAGTTGGTGAAGGCCCTGATATCTTGAACTGCTAACTCCTTGGCGAGACACAAGCCAGCCACCAAAGCTTCATACTCCGCCTTATTATTTGTAATTGGGAAGAGGATCTCAACTGCCTGCTCGATTCGGGTTCCCTGGGGACTCACTAGCACGACTCCGGCTCCCACGGAATACCTGCCTGAAGCCCCGTCTACGAACATCTTCCAAGAGACTGGGTTAGAAGAGACTTCGTCTCCTTGTATCTCGACCGAGAAGTCAGCTAAGAAATCGGTTACCGCCTGCGCCTTGATCGCTACGCAAGAAGAGTAAGAAATGTTGAACTCGTAAAGCTCTACCGCCCACTTTGCCAATCTGCTAGAATGCTCCACCCCATCTAGGATACTATGCAGGGGATGATCGGAGACGACCTCGATGGAATGAGCCTGAAAATAAGGATGGAGCCTCCGAGCCGAAACCACCAGATAAAATACCAACTTCTCCAAAATAGGATATCTTGCTTCTACCTAACACAGCACTCTACTAACGTAGTAGATGGGGAGCTCCTTATTGCCTTCTTCTCAGACAAGCACTGAGCTAACCGCATCCACTCCTCCTCCCAGATAGATCAGGAGGTCTTCATCTCCCTGCGGGCCTTGGAGGAGAGGATCCTGGGTTAGCTATTGTTTGAGCTTCCCGAAGGCCTCCTCCCACTCCGCAGTCCATTCAAACTTCTGATTCCTCTGAAGAGTCTTGAAGAATGGAGAGCACTTCTCTCATGCCTTGGATAAAAAATGACTAAGGCCTGCCAGCTTCCCCGTCAGCCTTTGGACCTCCTTGGGATCTCTTGGGGATGCCATTTCCAGAATGGCCTTGACCTTGTCCAGGTTAGGTTCCACCCCCCTGGGAGTGAGGAGGTGACCTAAAAACATCCCTCTTCCCGCACTAAAAACGCACTTGGTCGGGTTCAGCCGCATCTTGTACTTCCTCGGGGTGGTGAAGGTCTCCACTAGATTTGTTATGTGCTCTGTGACGCTTTTGCTCTTGATAAGAAAATCGTCCACATAGACTTCCAAGTTCCGCCCCTTCTGCTCCTTCAAGATATGATCCATCATTCTCTGGTAAGTTGTGCCCACATTCTTGAGCCCGAAGGGCATCATCTTATAGCTATAGCAGCCATCGCTGCATATGAAGGAGACATTACGGCAATCGGGGGGATGCATCCGGATCTGGTGGTACCCTGAAAAATCATCAAGAAAACTCATCACGAGAAACACGATGGCAGAATCAACCAGCGCGTCGATTTGAGATAAAGGGTAGAAATCCTTCGGGCAAGCTTTATTCAACATGGAAAAGTCAATACATAGACGCCAGCCTCCTCCGGGCTTTTTCACCATTACAACATTGGAGACCCAGCCTAGATACTATGTTGGTACCCTAGGTTGATTTGAGTTTAGTCCTCTCCTTTGTGCCCCTTGACCCAAGAAATATCTATGGTCAATGGTTAGAAGTCTAGCTGTAGAGTCCTCGCTTTTCCAAATTGAGAATTTGGTTAAGTAAGTTTTTCGTTCGACGATAGTCGAACGCCGCTCGACTATCGTCTATCGGCTGATCGACGATCGTCTATCAATTGGTCGACGCTTTGTCTGCGCTGATAGTTCGACTATCTGTTGATAGGTCGACTATCTGTTCTGCGCTGATAGTTCGACTATCTGTTGATAGTTCGACTATTTGTTCTGCGCTGATAGTTCGACTATCTGTTGATAGTTCGACTATCTATTGCCTTTGATAGTTCGACTATCTGTCCTGATAGTTCGACTATCTGATAGTTCGACTATCTACTGATAGATCGACTATCTGGTATGTTCTGATAGTTCGACTATCTTTTGATAGATCGAATATCTGTTTTCTGAGGTAGGTCGACTATCTGCTTGATAGGTCGACTATCTCTGTGCGCTTGATAGTTCGACTATCTGTCCTAGATAGATCGACTATCTGATAATTCGACTATCTGTTCTGATAGCTCAACTATCTGCCGGGGTAGTTCGACTATCTTCTTCGATAGTTCGACTATCTGGATCGTTCGACTATCTGCCCGATAGCTCGACGATCTCCGTGCGTCGTTCGACGATCTTCGAAGGTCGTTCGACGTTTTCTGTCTGCCTTTGTATTTTGTATTTATTTATTATATTTAATTATTTAATACATTTTCTGACACAGTATTTTAAGCTGTATGATAACATAACCAGGCAATATTTGCTCCATCTCTTTTGCCTGAGTCAAATCTTTTTAAGATAAAGTTGTTTGTCTTATTAGCTGTCATTTTAAATTACTTTATCTGCTGACAGCCCTTTATAGCCGTTGGACTGAAAAGTCTTCTTTTTGCTATAAAGAGATTATTTCTGATGTGACTTTATTTAGTCCTTCTGTTATTTATTTTAAGCCTGCAACTTCTTAGAAAGTGGTTTATTCCCTTTATAGAATGTTTTGCTGCAGAGATATTTCTGTCTTCTTGATATTTACAGCCCAGGTCTCAAGGCTCAGAAGAAGACAAATAATTCAAATGGAAGAGAGCCGTTGCTTGCTGATGATTATATAAAGAACCCTTTGAAGAAGGATTCAAGCTAGTTAATAGAAGCTAAAAGCTAACCAGAGTTACACATATTCTCAAGCTCTCAAGCCTTCATCTAGTTCAAGCTTCCTGCTCTCAGCAATCTCAATCTAACTGAGAAGTGTTAAGATCTTCATCCCTTCTTCACCTGAGTTCTCCTGCTTTCAGGAATTTCAACTCAGAGTTCCTTTGAAGAAGAAGAAGAAGATAGCTGCTTGAAGAACTTTGATTTTATTATTTACTTTCTTCCTGTAGCTCTTTCCTTCAGAACTTTCTGAAGAGTTTCTCTGCACTGAAGCAAGACTTCACCTGGACATTCTTGAGCCAGGGGGAGCCTTGATTCTTTAGAGCATTCTAGCTCAGTGTAAGTTTTTGTGCTTCTCTAATCTATTGTAAAATAGAGAAGACATCTTAACCTTCTTCCCCCTCCTGTACAGGGTTATTACTCCCTTCAAAAGTATCCCTTGGTGGCAGGGCACCTGATCAAAAACCTGTGCTTGGTTTTTAGACACCTGATCAAAAGTCTAAAGGGTTTCTGGATCTACCTGAAACAGATTCTGTTGGTGGCAGGGCACCTGATCAAAAACCTGAGTGGATTCCTACCGTGTGGGTAGAAGAGTGGACGTACCCAAGTTGTTTGGGGAACCACTATAAATTTCCTTGTGTCGTCTGGATTCCTTTGTTTAATTCCTACATTGTGGCTGTGATTAGATATAACTAGGTTGCTAGTTGCTGATTAGGTTTTTCCAAGCTTAACTGTAATTACAGTTAGCTTGTGTTTGTACACATCACTTGTGTTAGGCTTTAAGGTTAAATCAATATCTATAATCTTTTCATTCCGCACTTCACTCCAAGGGAGTTGGGTAGAATATTAAGTTTTGTCTGTGCAAAATTTGATAACTCTATTCACCCCCCCTCTAGAGTAGTATCTATCCCTTCACTTTCAATTGGTATCAGAGGGAGGTTGACTGACTGTATAGGCTAACACCTAAGTCACAAGATCCTGATAGATACCAAGAGCTTATAGATATTCACTATCATGGCCCAGTCTAAGGATTATTCTAGCACCAGACCTCCAGCATGCAACTTAGCAAAGTTTGGCATCTGGAAGGCAAGGATTAAATTATATATGAACTCTATTGATGAAAGCATCTTTGCTTCTATTTTATCAGGTCCCCCAAGAGCACCTGCTGCTGCCACTGCCTCATCATCTGATATGAGTGCAGTGCCTCCTCCAGACTACAATGATGAATACAAGAAGGCCAAAATTGCAGATGCCAAGGCAATGAACATACTGGCTCAAACAATGTCTGATGAGGTGTTCCAGAAGGTGGCTGACTGCTCCTCAGCTAAGGCCATGTGGGACACACTGAACCAGATTGTAGCTGGTTCAGCTGATAAAAGGAAGGACAGAAGGTCCAACCTTATCTCACAATATGAGAACTTCAAGAAAACTGATGCTAAATCAGTTGAAGCTATGTACACCAGGCTCAGCTCAATCATCAATGAGCTGAGGACCCTGGACAAGGACATATCATTGACAGAGGTCAATGATAAGATTCTTATGTGCTTCCCTAGCACATGGGATCTAAGAATCTGGCCCATCAAAGAAGCCAGAAGTACCAATGAGATCTCAACTGAAGCTCTCCTCGGCAAGCTCAAGTCTTTTGAGCAAGTGCTGAAGACCAGAGAAGCAGAAGCTAAAGCCAAGACCCCCACTCCAACAAGAAAAGAGCAATCTCTAGCTCTTAAGGCTGCAGATGTGTCTGAAGGTAGCCAATCTAATGAGGAACTTATGGCATTGTTTGCCAAAAGATTTCTCAAGATGGGAAGAAAGGAGTTCAGAAAGAAGTCTTCACGCTATGAAGACAAACCAAGGTATGATCGATCTCCTGCTAAAGAAATCATTTGTTATGGTTGCAGGAAGCCTGGACATATTTTGCCAGAATGTCCAGAGGAGAAAAACAAAGAAAAGAGAAAAGAAAAGGAACAACACAGGAAGCACTCCAAGCCATCCTCCCACAAAAACAAGAAGAAGGAGAGAGGTTTCATTGCTGAAACCTGGAGTGATTCTGATGAAGAATCCTCCTCATCAAGCTCCAGTGAAGATGAGGAAGAGAAGAAGGCAAAAGAAGTTTGCCTAATGGCAATAGATGCCTGCAGCAACCACTCTGCTGCAGAGAGTTCTGATTCTGATGAAGAGATGCCTACAGAAGATAAGGTACTTTCTTC
This sequence comes from Platanthera zijinensis, assembly GCA_039513925.1. Taxonomy (NCBI): domain Eukaryota; kingdom Viridiplantae; phylum Streptophyta; class Magnoliopsida; order Asparagales; family Orchidaceae; genus Platanthera; species Platanthera zijinensis. Next base: position 45,522,679 of record CM077098.1, on the reverse strand, counting down.
TTATGATTTTACTTCAGAAGAATTTAAGTTAGAATTTAAATCTTTATGTTTAGATTTAATTAGTTCAGAAAAAGAAATAAAAGAACTTAGAAATAGGTTAGCTGACTCAGAATCTATAGCCTCTGAAAATATTAGGTTAAAGGAAGAACTCACTACTTGTAGTGAAGAAATTAAATTCCTTAAAATAGAGTTAGCTAAGTCTAAGAGATTAGAAGAATCCCTTAATGGTAGAAGCCTTAAGCTGTTAGAAATTACCAGCATGACTAACACTAGGTCAGGTAATGATAAACTAGGCTTAGGAGCTTCTCCCAGTGAATCCCCAGTCCTGCTTAAAAATAATCTTTCAACTCCAGTGAACTTCATTTCAGCTAGTGGAAAGAAGAACACTGAGCAAGTAAATCTGGTAAATAAAACCTTAAATAAAGCTAAGAGAGAAAAGAGAAAGAAGTTTTTCAAAGAAATGCAAAGAGCGTCGAACGCCGCTCGACGATCGGATGCTCCATGGTCGAACGAAGCTCGACGATCTGAGCACCCATCGTCGAACGTCGATCGACGATTTCAATATGATTTTCAAAATCACAACCAATTCCATAGAAACCTAAATGAGAATAGAAACCCTAGGTTTGTTGACCCATCATCAGCATGGAGAATCCCACCTAGGAGATCTCACCCACTAGGTTATCACCCTCAGCCTGCATTCTCATATATTTCTAGTTTTTCTTATGTGAAAAACAAGGGACCCAAGGTTACCTGGGTCCACTCTGTCTAAATAATTGTCTTGCAGGTGAAGGCCTATCCAATCACTCAAAATAAGTGGTATTTGGATAGTGGATGCTCTAAGCATATGACAGGAAATAAAGATCTACTATCAAAATTCAAAGCTAAGCTCGGCCCAAAGGTTATCTTTGGAGACTCCAGCTATGGTCAGACAGAAGGCTATGGCAAGATCACAATTGGAGCAGTTATATTCAAGAGAGTTGCATATGTCAATGGACTGAAGCATAACTTGATTTCAGTCAGCCAGCTATGTGATGCTGGCTACCAGGTTTCATTTTCTAATTTCTCTTGCAATATTACTTTGAATAATAATGTTGTTTTAGTAGGTATTAGAATAGGTAATATATATTTAGTAGATTTTTATTCACCTCACTCTGAAATCTGCTTGTTTAATGAAGTAACCCTTAATAATAATTCCCTATGGCATAAAAGGCTTAGTCATGTAAACCTTAAAAATATATCTAGGTTATCTAAGCACAACCTTGTTAGAGGTTTACCTTCTTGCCCCTACAAGAAGGAGAGCCTATGCAAGGCTTGTCAGCTAGGCAAGCAAACCAAGAATTCATTTAAATCTGTAAATAAAAGTGATTCTCCTAGAATCCTGTATTTATTACATTTGGACCTTTTTGGTCCAATAAATGTACAGAGTTTAGGAGGGAAGTATTACACATTAGTAATTGTAGATGACTTCTCTAGGTTCAGTTGGGTTTTCTTTTTGAGAACTAAGTCTGATAACTTCAAAGCCCTTACAGACTTTCTACTTTGTGTGCAGACTGAGTACTCTACTCATGTGGCCTTGATCAGAAGTGATCATAGTACTGAGTTTGACTCTCTTCTCATGCAAGAATTCTGTGAGAGAGAAGGTATCAAACATAGCTTCTCAGCTCCTAGAACTCCCCAACAAAATGGGGTAGTTGAAAGGAAGAATAGAATACTAATTGAAGCTGCTAGTACATTGTTGGCAGATGCTAACATGCCTCTATCCTATTGGGCAGAAGCTGTTAGTACAGCCAACTATGTCTTGAATAGAAGTTTGATACACAAACTTAAGTGTAAAACTCCTTATGAGTTGCTTAAAGGAAAGAAACCAAAAATTAATTACTTTAGAGTTTTTGGCTGTATTGTTTATATTCATAATAATAATAAAGAATATATTAGAAAATTTGAAGCAAAAGCTTCAATGGGAATCATGCTTGGATATTCCCAAGTAAGCAAAGCTTATAGGGTTTATAACAAATCAACCTGTAAGATAGAAGAATCTGTGCATGTATCATTTGATGAGCATCAGATGTTTTACAAGGAGAAAGAAAATTCTCCTTCCTCCAGTTCTTTGCAGGTACCTGATGCCCCTCAAGAAATTCTCCAACTATCAACTCTTCAGATCACTGAATCAGACAGTGATGAAGACATTGCTGAAGCTGTTGAAGCTGCTGTTGTACCACCAACAGTAGATCAAATTCCTCCTGAGGAATTAATCCCAACTGTTGCTGAAGATCACATCCCACCTGCTGATATTGTCACACTTAGAGATCACCCCACATGTCAAGTGATTGGAGACATATCAGCTGGTGTACAAACAAGACACCAATTAAGACAGGATGTGATGCATGCTTGTTTCCTTTCACAGGTTGAGCCTCTCACCTTTAAAGATGCAAAGCTAGATCCCCACTGGATCATTGCCATGCAAGAGGAGCTCAATCAATTTGAGAGATGTAAAGTTTGGACTTTGGTTCCAAGACCTAAAGGCCAACTGATCATAGGCACCAAGTGGGTGTATAGAAACAAGTTAGATGCAAATGGAATCATAGTAAGGAATAAAGCTAGGCTTGTAGCTCAGGGCTACAAACAGGAGGAAGGTATAGACTATGACCAAACCTTTGCTCCTGTTGCAAGGCTAGAAGCAATAAGGATCTTCTTGGCCTATGCAGCCTTCATGAAGTTTAAGGTGTTCCAAATGGATGTCAAAAGTGCATTCCTAAATGGTGAGCTTAAGGAAGAGGTGTTTGTTGAACAACCACAAGGGTTTGTATCTTCAACTCAGCCTTCTCATGTTTTTAAGTTGCAGAAAGCTCTTTATGGACTAAAGCAAGCTCCTAGGGCCTGGTATGAGACCTTAGCTAGTTTCCTGTTAGAGCACAACTTTACTAGGGGAGTAGTTGATAGAACCCTTTTTGTCAAGCATCACAAGGACACAATCCTGTTAGTTCAGGTGTATGTAGATGATATTATTTTTGGCTCCACTGATCCCAAACTGTGCAAAAAGTTTTCCAACTTGATGCATTCTAAGTTTGAGATGAGTAGCATGGGTGTGCTGTCTTACTTTCTTGGTCTCCAAGTTAAGCAAGATGCTGATGGTATCTTCATCTCCCAATCCAAATATGCCAAGGAATTGGTAAAGAAATTTGGGATGGCTGATGCTTCAGCAATGCCTACACCCATGGCTACTAATGTAGTTATTGATTCTGATGATCACGGCAAGCCAGTTGATCAAAAGATTTATAGGGTCATCGTTGGTTCCCTATTATATCTAACTACAAGTAGGCCAGATATAATGTTTGCTACATGCCTTTGTGCTAGATTCCAGGTCAACCCCAAGGAATCTCATCTGATTCTTCTAAAGAGAATCCTGAGATACCTGAAAGGATGTCCAGATCTAGGACTTTGGTACCCAGCTGAGTCAGAGTTTGAATTAATTGGATATTCTGATTCTGATTATGCTGGCTGCAGAGTTGACAGGAAGAGCACCTCAGGAACTTGCCAGTTCTTGGGAGAGAGATTGGTCTCTTGGTTCTGTAAGAAGCAGGCTTCTGTCTCAACTTCAACTGCAGAGGCTGAATATATAGCAGCTGCCAGTTGTTGTTCACAGATCCTGTGGATTCAAAACCAGCTTGTGGATTATGGTTACTCACACAAGAACACCAAGATCATGTGTGATAGTACCAGTGCTATTTCAATTGCACAAAATCCAGTGCACCACTCTAGAACCAAGCACATTGAGATTAGGCACCATTTCCTGAGAGATTGTGTGGAAAAGAACAAGATCTGTCTTGAGTTCATATCCACTGAGTTTCAGAGAGGTGATATATTCACCAAGCCTTTAGATGAACAGAAGCATCTGTTCTTTTTAGTTCAACTAGGCATGATTAATGGACGAGACTAAGTGTGACTATATCTGCCTTTGTTGAAATCTGCTTGAAGATCGTCGAACGATGATCGAAGATCGTCGAACGGATTGAGCCTATCGTCGACCTCTGGTTAATGATAGCTTATCTGTTTGAAGATCGTCGATCGACGTTCGACCATCGTCGAACAGGTTGAGCTCATCGTCGATCTCTGAACGACGACAGCTTGTTGCGTGTGAAGCCAGAAATAGCCGAACGATGGTTCGACTACTCTGCTTCTGAGCCGATCGTCGAACGGTCGTTCGACTATCGGGTCAAGTATCTTTTTAATAGATCGACTATTTCCGGTCTAATATAAAACCGATAGTCGACCTAGGTTAAAAGATCTTTTGTTTTATCGTCGACGGAGCGTGCCCTTTCGCATTCTGCTTTCCCGCTTGCGATTTCCGGGCGTTTCGTCTTCTTCGTTCTCTTCCGCTTTCTCGTGCTTTCTCCGGCGAATCCATGGCGGTCTCTCCAGCAGTTTTAGCCGTCGTGAAGTTTGATGCAGGATTCAGTGTGGATTTCGAAGCATTCAGTAGCTGCGATGCCGGAATCGTGGAAGTTCTCCAGCTCTGCAGGGATCAGGGTTTAGAGAAGTTAATGTCTGAAAGGATTAAGATCAACATTCCAGAAATCAAAGAATGGGCTTTCACGTCGTCTTCCACAGACGAATCGATGACTGGTACCATAGGCGGAGAAGAAGTTATCCTGACTCCGGCCGTCTTATCTGATGTTTTTGGATTAGTTATTGGTGACGAGGATTATGAGCAAGATGCTCAGGAATTTGGAAGAATGCTGGTTGAGCTGGGACATGCTGAGGGCATTCCCACCAAGCTGCTCAAAGTAAACTTCCCCTTCAAGATCAAGTTCCTCGCTGAGGTAGTAGGAAAAGTGCTCCTGGGTAAGCACTCTGCTCACGACAATATAACAAGGCAGCAATTCGCACTCATGTGTGCGATTGTTAATCGAAAAAGGATAGATTGGGCAGCTATTTTGTTTGATTTAATCAGGAAAAAGACTGGTAAGAAGGAAGTCACCCTAGGAAGGGTCATTGGAATCTTCCTTAAAGAGAAATACCCCCAGCTGCTAAGTTCAACTGCAACAACAATCAACGCCAGCAAGAAGATGGATCCCCACTTGTTCTCTAAGTAGAAGAGGACGTTTGTGAAATCTGCTCCAGCAACATCTGAGGACACAAGGACTGTATCAGTCGCTCCTCAACCTGTTGAAGCTGGCTCAGCTCTTCCTTCCTCCTCCTCTGCATTGCTGTCTGCCTCAGTTGAAGTACCATCAACTTCAGTTGAAGTAAGACTTTCTTCCTCTGCTGCTCCAGAAACAACTACGGTTGTTCCTCTTTCTCCTCCAGCCTCTCCTCTACCTACTCATCTGGCTAGGATATCTGCTCCTAGCTTTGATTTGTTAGGATCAGAGAGAATTCTTACTCCTCCTGTATCTCCAATTCATTCTCCAATTCATTCCCCAATTAACTCACCTGCTCCATCTCCTGCTCGATCCCCTGTCCACACCATGTCTCATCCCAGCACCACTACCATATCTGCTGCAGCTCCATCCACCTCACATCCTTCATCTATTGAGATCTCTCCTGAGCTTATCTCCCGCATTGTGGAGCTGATTACCCCATCAATCAAAACCATGATTGAAGAGGCAATCGCTCCCCTTGCTGCCTCCATTGATCTCTTATCTGCCTCCATCAAATCCCTTTCAAAATCAGCTGAGCCATCTTCCTCTAGGGGCCTGGTTTCAGTATCCACTGAAATCAGGCAGGGGGAGATGTTCCATGAAGATGCCTCAGACCATCCTGCCTCCCCTCCAGCTATAAAAGATTCAGTCATGTCTGCCCAGGAAGAATCTGCTCAGGAAGAAATAGTTCCAGATGTTGTCATGACTGCCCAGGAAGTGATAGATCCAGCTGAGAAAGAGATAGATCCAGCTGAGAAAGAGACAGCTCCTGCTGAGAAAGTTATAGCTCCAGTTTTGTCTGAGAAGGAAATAGCAGATGGAATCCTGCTATCTGAGATTGCAGTTAAAGTCTGCTTAGAAGATCTTACCTCTCCTGTGATTGTTAGATTCCTGGAAGGAATTATAACTTCTTATCTGAATGAATCATGGGAAATGGTTAAGTATGAAGGTAACTCTTTCATTCGTTTTGTTGATGAGTCGATTAATTTGATAGTTTGTGAATACCTTGAAGGAATGATTATCGCTTATTTAGCAGATATGTATTCATAATTTTACAGATATTATTAAAGAAGATTTAACTGCTCAGATCATAGCAGTTGTTTTTGAGGCTGACCCAAGTATTCTTGCTACTCAAGTAGACCTTGAATTAGAATTCTTTTTAGATAATAAAGAAGATGAGTCTGAGAAAGATGAAGTCAAAGTTGACTCTGTTCTGAGTTTGGAAGAAGCTCAAGCAAGAGCAGCATGGGATTTAAGAGTTCAATCTTTAAAAGAGAAAGAGAAAGATTTGCAAATTGAAAAGTCAACCATCTGGGATGACTCTCCGGGGTTGGATTTAGACTCCCTTCTGGCTCTGGATGCCATGGAAGAGGAAAGAGAAAGATCTGATCTTAAGCTTAAAGAAAAGGCTGTTTCAGAAGCCTATGATCCTTATGAAAATCCTCCCTCATCTCAGTCTGATGATGATGATTCTGATATTTCTGAGAAGTCAAAGAAAAGGAAATCTGCTACAAAGAAAAGAAAAGCTGCTCCTCCTCCACCTCCCAGTAAGGATAATGATATTCCTTATTATATTTTGAAGGGCATTGACCCTAAATCCAAGGAATTTCAGCACTGGATGTGGTTTTCGAAGAATCAGCAAAAAGAAAGAAAAAGAACCAAGAGGTATGATAGTCATGTCTCAAGATGGACTCCCAGAGGTCCCCCTCCTCCACCTCCTGGTGCAGGAGCCTCTGGGAATCCTTCAGCTCATCCTACTGCCTCCTCTGGAAAATCTGCGTCTGTTCAGCCCCAGCCAAGACAAGGTTATCAAAGCTCTCAAGGCAAATCATTTTATGGTTCTCAAAGACAAATGAAGGAGATTGTGGTTCAAAGACCAACCTTTTCCCCACCTCCTTCTCCAAAGAAGAGAATTTCATCTCCAACTCCAGTTCAATCTGAGAAAAGTATTTCGAAAGGTAAATAGTTTACTTTGTTTTAAAATATCTAGCAAGATCCTCTCTGCTAAGTATACTCTAATGTCTTATCTAGATAAAATAGCTGATGCTGCTTCTCCTGAGCCCGTGTATGAAAATCCTGAGCTCGATCCTAACTTTAGGATGGCTCGCTTTCAAGAACTTGTAGGAGCAGCTCAGATAAGAAAAGCTAGAGCAGAAGGAAAAGATATAACTGGTTTTACTACCATGTCAGCTTACAGAAAGAAAGAATTTGAAAAGTTCCAGGTTAATCCTGAGATTTTTGATCCGTCAAAATACATGGAAAAGCATCCTGAAGCTGTTGTCCCCAGGGCTACAGAACTGAAGATCATTGGTGCGCAGGACCTAAAAATGTCAAAGAAAGAATCAGATGACCCTCTAAGAAAAATTTCCTTTGTTTCTAGTTCTTCTGATCCTTTACCAGACTCTAAAGATTCTTAATAGTTTAATTAACTGCTGTGCTATATTTGTCTATCTGATTGATAATCTGCCAGTTTATTGTTAACTATTTGCTGAATTTATTTCTAGTGTTCTATTGCTAGCTGTTTTAGATTTTGAGAGACTTAACTCAAATAGGGGGAGATTGTTGGTACCCTAGGTTGATTTGAGTTTAGTCCTCTCCTTTGTGCCCCTTGACCCAAGAAATATCTATGGTCAATGGTTAGAAGTCTAGCTGTAGAGTCCTCACTTTTCCAAATTGAGAATTTGGTTAAGTAAGTTTTTCGTTCGACGATAGTCGAACGCCGCTCGACTATCGTCTATCGGCTGATCGACGATCGTCTATCAGTTGGTCGACGCTTTGTCTGCGCTGATAGTTCGACTATCTGTTGATAGGTCGACTATCTGTTCTGCGCTGATAGTTCGACTATCTGTTGATAGTTCGACTATCTGTTCTGCGCTGATAGTTCGACTATCTGTTGATAGTTCGACTATCTGTTGCCTTTGATAGTTCGACTATCTGTCCTGATAGTTCGACTATCTGATAGTTCGACTATCTGCTGATAGATCGACTATCTGGTTTGTTCTGATAGTTCGACTATCTTTTGATAGATCGACTATCTGTTTTCTGAGGTAGGTCGACTATCTGCTTGATAGGTCGACTATCTCTGTGCGCTTGATAGTTCGACTATCTGTCCTAGATAGATCGACTATCTGATAATTCGACTATCTGTTCTGATAGCTCGACTATTTGCCGGGGTAGTTCGACTATCTTCTTCGATAGTTCGACTATCTGGATCGTTCGACTATCTGCCGATAGCTCGACGATCTCCGTGCGTCGTTCGACGATCTTCGAAGGTCGTTCGACGTTTTCTGTCTGCCTTTGTATTTTGTATTTATTTATTATATTTAATTATTTAATACATTTTCTGGCACAGTATTTTAAGCTGTATGATAACATAACCAGGCAATATTTGCTCCATCTCTTTTGCCTGAGTCAAATCTTTTTAAGATAAAGTTGTTTGTCTTATTAGCTGTCATTTTAAATTACTTTATCTGCTGACAGCCCTTTATAGCCGTTGGACTGAAAAGTCTTCTTTTTGCTATAATGAGATTATTTCTGATGTGACTTTATTTAGTCCTTCTGTTATTTGTTTTAAGCCTGCAGCTTCTTAGAAAGTGGTTTATTCCCTTTATAGAATGTTTTGCTGCAGAGATATTTCTGTCTTCTTGATATTTACAGCCCAGGTCTCAAGGCTCAGAAGAAGACAAATAATTCAAATGGAAGAGAGTCGTTGCTTGCTGATGATTATATAAAGAACCCTTTGAAGAAGGATTCAAGCTAGTTAATAGAAGCTAAAAGCTAACTAGAGTTACACATATTCTCAAGCTCTCAAGCCTTCATCTAGTTCAAGCTTCCTGCTCTCAGCAATCTCCATCTAACTGAGAAGTGTTAAGATCTTCATCCCTTCTTCACCTGAGTTCTCCTGCTTTCAGGAAGTTCAACTCAGAGTTCCTTTGAAGAAGAAGAAGAAGAAGAAGATAGCTGCTTGAAGAACTTTGATTTTATTATTTACTTTCTTCCTGTAGCTCTTTCCTTCAGAACTTTCTGAAGAGTTTCTCTGCACTGAAGCAAGACTTCACCTGGACATTCTTGAGCCAGGGGGAGCCTTGATTCTTTAGAGCATTCTAGCTCAGTGCAAGTTTTTGTGCTTCTCTAATCTATTGTAAAATAGAGAAGACATCTTAACCTTCTTCCCCCTCCTGTACAGGGTTATTACTCCCTTCAAAAGTATCCCTTGGTGGCAGGGCACCTGATCAAAAACCTGTGCTTGGTTTTTAGACACCTGATCAAAAGTCTAAAGGGTTTCTGGATCTACCTGAAACAGATTCTGTTGGTGGCAGGGCACCTGATCAAAAACCTGAGTGGATTCCTACCGTGTGGGTAGAAGAGTGGACGTACCCAAGTTGTTTGGGGAACCACTATAAATTTCCTTGTGTCGTCTGGATTCCTTTGTTTAATTCCTGCATTGTGGCTGTGATTAGATATAACTAGGTTGCTAGTTGCTGATTAGGTTTTTCCAAGCTTAACTGTAATTACAGTTAGCTTGTGTTTGTACACATCACTTATGTTAGGCTTTAAGGTTAAATCAATATCTATAATCTTTTCATTCCGCACTTCACTCCAAGGGAGTTGGGTAGAATATTAAGTTTTGTCTGTGCAAAATTTGATAACTCTATTCACCCCCCCCTCTAGAGTAGTATCTATCCCTTCACTTTCATACTAAATCTCCGAAACAAAACCTACCTTCAGCAGCTTCTCCACTTCCTCTCTGATTGGTCCAGCCAGCACGGCAGCGCTCTTCCTCTGCTTTTGATGAACGGGAGCCATCGTGGGATCTAGGTTGAGGCGATGATAAGCCATATTGGCGTCAACCCCTGGCATCTCGGCGGCACTCCAAGCGAAGACGCGGACGTTGTCCTGCAGGCAAGCGGCCATCTCTTTCTTTCCCTCCAGCGGCAGGGATCGTCCAACCTTCAGTAGACCAGGATCTCCTCCTCGAGAGATCACTCCCACCTCCTCCACCTCTTCAGCAGCACACAACCCCTTCTCCTTCTCCAATAACTCCTCCAACCTCTCTACGTCCCCCATCCAGCTGATGGTACTGATGGCGTTCAGGTAGCACTCCCTAGAGGCCTTGGGATCTCCCCTAATCCTGATCTGGACATCCCCTTGGAAGTACTATAGGCACAGGTGATATAATGACCGAACGGCCTTGAAATAGTTTATGAGGGGCCGCCCGAAGATGGTGTTGTATCTGCTCGGCGCATCCACGATGACAAAGCGGCATCGGATCGAAGTCCCACCGAGAGTAACCATAAGCTCCACTGCCCCTTCCACCTATTTTTTCTCGCCCGAGAAGCCAAAGAGAGGTCTGTCTGCAGCCTGGACCCGAGATGCTTCTACGTGAAGCTCGGCGAAGGTTCTCTTAAAGATGACGTTCACCGAGCTCCCGTTATCCGCGAGGATTTGGTCGATGGTGAAGTATTTGATGGCAGATTGAATCGCCAGGGCATCATGGAAGGGATTCTCATTCCCCAGTATGTCCTCCTCTGAGAAGGAGATCTCTTCTAGCGGTGGCAGATTTTGCGAAGTCAAAGCGACGCTTTTCTTGTAGATTTGATGGAGACTTCCCTTGCGGGAAGCTGCGAGCCTGGCTCCTCCGTTGATCACCGCGACGTGCCCACCTCCTAGGCCGTGGATAACCTCTCCGTGACCTCCCAAGTCGGTGCGGTCCTCATTCCTCCTCCTCGTTGGAGCTTGGAATTCTATCTGCCCCACCAGGGCCTCCTGTCTTGGCTGCTCCCTCTCCGCAACCACTGCTTCCAATCTCCTCCTTACTTCCCAGAACTTCGGGACAGCTAATGTCCCATGCCCCTCTACTCGATGGATGTCGCAATAAAGGAGAATCTCTCCCTCTAGATGCCTTGCCCGCTGCTCCCGCCTGTGACGCTTGTTGCCTTGACGTGCAATAGCCTTCGCCTTCCTTCTTCCTCCTCCTCGGCCTTCCTCACGCCGGTTGTCATTCATCTCCTGCTGGAAACGTGATCTCACTATTGGCCTCCACTGGGGGCGATTCTCGGGGTATTGGAATCGCCTCTCTTCCCCTCTTCTTATCGGAGCCTCTGCGGGCCTCCTATCTTCGTTCCTCCGAGGCCCCTCCTGCCTCCTTTCTTCCACCCTCCTAGGCTCTTCTATCTTCCTTTTTTCTTCTCTTCTTCTCGGCTCCTCCTTCCTCCTTTCGACATGCCTCTTTGGGGACCTGCTAGCCTTCGCTTCTGAAGGTCTCGCTCTCCCCCTTTCCCGTGATTTGTCTCTGTCCAGCCGTGCTAAGAATTCTTTGTTTTTCTCTTCTCCTTAGACGAAAGTATTTGCCCTCTCCACCATCTCCTCGAAGGATCTCAGGGGCTTTGACCCTATCTCTATGTTGAAGAGGCCTTGCTTCAGACAAAACTTCAGGGATACCATTAGGGTGAAGCTGTCTACCTCCTCCACCTCCAAGATCTCTTCCTGGAAGCGATCGATGTAGTGGCCAAAACTCTCGTGCTGCCCTTGAGTTATCTTGAAGAGGGTTGTGGCCTCCTTCTTCCTCTTCTTTGATGTCGTGAACCTTGCCATGAGGCCCCGATGCAGGTCGGAGAAATAGTAGACGGACCCTGCTGGCAGTTGGTGAAACCAGTCTCTTGCATTGCCTTTGAGGGTGATGGAGAAGAACCGATATTTAACGCATCGGACATGTTGCGGATGGAGACGACATCTTCAAACAACTGAAGATGCCTGACCGGGTCATCTCTGCCGGATTAGTAGGTGAGAACGGGATCTCTGAAGCCTTTGGGGACGGGGCGGCAAGGATCTCGTCATAGAAGGGGGTCCTCCCTCCCTGGCAGTGGCGAGTCTCATCCTCACTAGAGACATCATACTCGCTCCACAAGCGAGCATCACGGTATCTCGCCGGCGACATTGGATCCCGAAAGCGGACCCCTTGGCTACTTGTCGGATGATGCCAAGACTGCATCGGTCTCTCTTCTCTTGCCCAAGCAGGCTCATTTCCATCTCGCCTCGGCGGCGCTTCCTCATTCAGAAGTATCACGCGACGGGGGGAGGTCGCCGTGACATCGGGGTGATGAGAAAACTCGGCGAGGATGGTATTCTCGATCTTTTTTGCGAACTCCTCGAATGCAGCAACTGTCACAAACTCGCCACCTCGCGCGAGATCGCCAACTCCCGCCATGTTTCCAACCAACTCTCCATGCTCGCCATCATTGGCCATCTCACTAAACCACCAAACTTTCCTCCTTGGTTGTGATCCACACTCACCGCACCAAGTGTTGAAGCCGGGAAAATCCCAACCTCAGAATTCGGATCTAGGCCGCCTAAGGTTACCGATTCAGGGGTAATACCAGAAGGCTGAGATGACTAGGATGTAGAACTGGAAGAAATAGGACCCCATGTGCTGTGGAAGGAAGGAACCACCACGTACCCGGATGCTCGAAAGGAGCAACCCCTTCTCAACCAAGAATGGTCGAACTAGGTATGAGGGAGACTAACTGATGACTTAGTCGCAAGGTCGCGACCTGGTCTTCTGAGGAAAAGGAATCCAAAGACTCGGCTAGTATCGGAAAAGGTAAACTCGCAAGTATCCTGGAGAGGATTTCCAGTGCCTCTCCTCGTAACCCTAGGGTCTTATTTATAGGAAAATCCAAGGAGGGGGGTCATATTTATACCCAACCCCACCCCACCCCACCCCCCACCCCCCGGCCACTAGGCGATGGACTGGAGGAACTCGCACGGGCTGGGCAAGTATCTTGCCTAGTCTCCTACCTAGGGAGTATGCGAGGGTAGCTCGCCATACTCGCCAGGCCTTCTGCTGCTTGACGCGCTGACTCTTGACTTTTGTCTTGACTTGTTGACCTTGACTTCTGCTGACCTGGCTGTGGTAGGACTCATCCTCGACGAATATGGGTTGTACAGTAAAAATTGGTATTTTTCTAAAATTCAATGAGTTTAGGGCCGCGCCTGGGATTTATTTCGCTCACTTTCTCCGAAAATGAAAATTGGAGCGCGCGACTATCCCACCTGATTTAAATATCAAGTTCATTTCAGTACTTTCAGTTATAATTCCAGTCTCGTACTGGTCAAGTTCAATTCAGTACTTTTAATTCAAGTCTCGTACGGGTCAAGCTAAATTCAGTACTTTTAATTATAGTCTCGTACGTGTCAAGCTCAATTTAGTACTTTTAATTTCAGTCTCGTACTGGTCAAGCTCAATTCAATACTTTCAATTCCAGTCTCATACTGGTCAAGTTCATTCCAGTACTTTCAATTCAAGTCTCGTACTGATCAAGTTCATTTCAGTACTTTCAATTCCAGTCTCATACTGGTAAAGTTAATTTCAGTACTTTAAATTCCAGTCTCGTACTGGTCAAGTTCATTTCAGTACTTTAAATTCCAGTCGCGTACTGGTCAAGTTCATTTCAGTACTTACAATTCAACTCCAGTCTCATACTGGTCAAGTTCATTTTAGTACTTTCAATTCCAGTCACGTACTGGTCAAGTTCATTTCAGTACTTTCAATTCAACTCCTGTCTCGTACTGGTCAAGTTCGGTTCAGTACTTTCAATTCAATTCCAGTCTCGTACTGGTCAAATTCAATTCAGTACTATTCAAGTTTTGTATTGGTCATTCTAGCACTCAAATTATGCAGCTTTTATAATCTATAGCTTTAATCACCGCTTTTTATTTCTGTAATTTACTATTTTAAGCCAGGTCCTGCTCTAACGAGAAGTTGCCTACTAAGGTCGTGCCTTAGATGAGGATAACCAGAGTTGAGGTATTCCTCCAGGTTTAGCCTTAAAACATAGTAGGGCAGGCCGTCGTATACCCGGTATGTGCTTATAAAATTATCTGTTTGATTGCTTGTAAATTGCTTTAGGTTAATTGTGGCGGGTCGGTCCCTTCCGCAGACTATTCATACCGGTGCGAGAAGGTTGACGACTTAAGGCGACAGAAGATAAAGGTACTACGGGTGATCGGCCATTATCTTTCCCCGTTGGGTTTTCCTCCACTAGTTAGCCAAAATGTCATATCGTCAGATATCGCTCACATCCAATAGTACACGAGGTTGTACATTGGGGCCTGGGGTTGTGCATAATGACTACCCCCAGAAGTGGCAGGACTGGCCACTATCACTGACGGCCACATCAGTGAGGCACGTGGGGCTCACTACCCTGCTTGAACAGAAGCGGTCCATACTATATTGACATAGGATGTGTGTGTGCGGCTGTGAATGCCTGTGTTAGGATACAGAAGGTGTATATCTGGTGTGCTGGTATACTAGTAGAGCCCTAATCATAACTGATGTTAACATTGCTTCCATTTCAGTTATACTACCTTTCTTTTATTACTGCTCCTAGATTAAATATTGTGCTAACCCTCTTATGATTCGGTTATCTTATACTGTTGGGTGTGTGTGTGCTCGTCCCCAGGATATGGATCCGGGGAGTGGATTTGTTTATACTTAGCCCTGTGATTAACGGTTACTTAAATGACCAATCACAGGAAACGGAGCACCGTAGCGACACCCTGCCACAGGAGGACGCGTCAGTGGTTAGGACAACCCGAGAAGAAGCACCACTGATGTCTGAAGAGTTTCGAGACGTGAGTACCAGTGAGCAGGATAGAGAATGAGAGGGAGATGCTATAAGTAAAACTTGTACAGCCTACAGGCTTATATAAGAACTTAGGATATGGCCCTAGTACTCTTGTAAATATATTTATTATATACATATTAGTTGTTTCCTATTAATGCTTTCGCATATCACGGATGTATTGTGAATGTTATTATTCTAGCCCAGTAAGGCGGCTGCCTAGTGCTTAGTAGAGTGGGTTGCTACCCCTTAAAGGAGCATTGGGTGGACACCTTGGGCACGTAAGATCCCCTCCGGCCCGACCCATTCTAATGTTTGGGGTGGAGCTTATAAATGGATCAGATGGATCACGATTCATCCTTATGGATCAGTCTTAGGATCCCCCTGTCCCTCGCTTCATTCCTCGGTTCAGGACGAACCTTGCAGCGGAAACTCTGTGGACCCTAGTGTAGAGGCTTAGGGATACTAGACTATACGTTAGTATTCCCATACACCGTTGTTTCCGCTTCGTCAGTCATTTTTGCAAATTTTCCCTACTTTTGCAAAGTACTGACACTCTTTCCTGTTACTTCTCAAGATACCGAAGTACAGTAACGGGTGGTCCTCTTCCAGAGCATATTTTCCCGCCACCCCACCTCCAGACCCGATCGCCCCTGTGGCTGTACCGTTTGCCGAGACTGACTTGGGGCAGACATTGACAGCCATCATGGCCACCTTCCGGACATCCTTGGCACAGCCACCACGAGAGATGACGACACCAACCAATTTACTGACGACTTTTCGAGGACTGAGGCCTCCCGCTTTTAGGGGCACAGAGACTACCATTCAGGTAGAGGAGTGGATGGAGCATGTGGAGGAACTGCTCGTAGGCATGATGTGCCCAGTAGTAGTTATTATCTCACTAGTGGTGACCTTGTTGGAGAGATACACTAGGGATTTGTGGAGAGCGGCCAGCCGCTCGACTTTTAGAGGACAGCCGTTAAGAGCTATCCTATGGGGAGAGTTCTCAGAGGCCCTGCTTGAGTTCTTTATTACAAGGGCAGACCGAGCTGTTTTGCAGGAGAGATTCCTGCACATCCGATGGGGTGACCGGACAGTGTTGGAGTACGGGAGAGAGTACATACACCTGGCATGCTTTGCTGGAATTTTGGCTGCCACCGACAGGGATAGAGCTTCTCGTTTCTATCGAGGTCTGCGAGATGACTTGAGGCAGGCCATGATTATGATCTCTCAGTCTACCTTTCACACCATAGCTACTCACGCAGCAGCGTTGGAGTTATACTAGCGGATGGTTGTCCAGTAACGCAGAGGACGGCCCGAGGACCCTAGAGGTTAGAGACGAGACAGAGGAGCCGCTCCCCATTGACAGGATAGAGAGCGCAGGCAGAGACACCGCAGACACCCTTATAGGAGCCCACCAGCACCGCCAGCACCGTAGCAGGATGTCAGACTAACTCCAGCACCACAGCCCGCACTAGGAGCCCGACATAACATTCCCTTCGCAGGGAACTGCTTCTTGTGTCAGTAGCCAAGGCATATGAGGGCCTTCTGCCCACAGGAAGCGGGAAGGCCAGGACTAGGAGCTATACAGGGTGGGCAGTCAGCACGGGGATAGGGTCAGAGAGGCTGCCGAGGAAGAGCTGGCAGGAGAGGCCAACAAGGCCAAGCAGTACCCCTGGAGGCCTATGCACATGATCTACAGCACAGGCCGGCCCCCAACGTAGTGATAGGTATATATATTAGGCAATAGAGATATATCAGATGCTACTTATGCTATACTAGGATATATATGTATACCTACAACCAGTATATTAAAATATGATATATATATGCTCCTTATTATGTTTGGAATTTTATTGGTAGAAGGACACCCCGCCAAGACCCTCTTCGATACTAGAGCGATGCACTCCTTCGTATCCTACGATTTTATTACGATTAAGAAGAATGTTGTCCGCTCGTCCGGATTGTCTATACAAATCCGTCTACTGGATGGATCGGACATGAAATCAACATAGAGATGCTCGTTCTAGGCTATTCTAGGGGACGCGGAATTTGAGGTCTATGCGACAATCTTGGCAATAACCGGATTTGATTTTATACTGGGAATGGACTGGCTAGTCGAGCACAAGGCTCAAATAAATTGTTCAACACGAAAATTCCGACTGCAGAACTCAAATGGTCAATACATCACGCTGACAGGAGTACCCTCTGTCTCTCATATTATTTTGACTTCTGCACAGATTATGAGATCGGTTCGGCCGAAGGATGAGGTGTGCCTTATCTACTTTGAAATGGAGGGAAAAACTCAAGTGCTTGTCGAGGTCCCAGTAGTACGCGATTTCCCAGACATTTTCCCTAAATCCCTCCCAAGATTGCCACCCCAGCGAGAAGTTGATTTTCAGATAAAGCTCGTGGCCGGGGCTCGACCAGTGTCCCGAGAACCCTACCGGATGGCCCCAAGAGAACTAACTGAGTTAAAAATTCAACTGCAGGACCTAATAAATGTTGGATTCATTCACCCCAGCTCCTCGCCCTGGAGAGCACAAGTACTGTTCGTAAAGAAAAAGGACGGGACATTACGTCTGTGCATAGACTACCGGGAACTAAATAAGCTTACGATAAGAAACACATACCCCCTTCCTAGGATCGACGAACTGTTCAATTAGTTACAAGGTGCATCCGTTTTCTCAAAGATGGACCTGAGATCGGGCTACTACCAGCTTCGATTCCGTGAGGAAGATATTCCCAAGATTGCCTTCAGCTCCCGTTACGGTTTATACGAGTTCCTGGTAATGCCCTTTTGGCTCACCAACGCACCCTCTGCCTTTATGTCTTTAATGAATAAAGTCTTCGAGCCTTTCCTAGATCACTCTGTGATCGTCTTCATTGACGATATTTTGATCTATTCAAGAACCAAGGTAGATCATAATAGACACCTGTAGATGGTGCTATTGAAACTTCGAGAGCACTCCCTCTTCGCCAAATTCAGTAAGTGCGAGTTCTGGTTAGAAGAAGTTGGATTCTTGGGACACACTATAAACAAGAAAGGAATAGCAGTGGATTAGGCCAAAATCCAGGCAGTACAAAACTGGCCACCGCTCAGGATAGTGGCAAATATCTGAAGTTTCCTTGGTCTTGTCAGGTATTATCGGAAGTTTGTGGAAGGATTCTCCAAGATTGCTTTACACCTCACCGCCCTCACCAGGAAGGATGTTATCTTCAGATGGACACCAGAATGCGAGATTGCGTTCGTCGAGTTAAAGAAATGGCTAACCACTACACCAGTCCTTACAATTCCCACAGGAACTGAGGGATTCCAAATCTACACTGATGCCTCCCTGAAGGAATTAGGAGTTGTTCTGATGCAGCACGACAAGGTGGTGGCCTATGCATCTCGCCAGTTAAAGCCGCACAAGTTAAACTACGCAGCTCATGATCTAAAATTATGCGCGGTCGTCTTTGCCCTCAAAATCTGGAGGCATTACTTATACGGGGTAAAATGTGAGATCTTCTCTGACTACAAAAGCCTTAAATACATATTTACCCAGAAAGAGATAAACCTCTGGCAGCACCGATGGTTAGGATTCCTATGCGATTATGACTTCGCTCTCCAATATCACCCCGGGAAGGCTAACAGAGTTGACTACGCTCGAAGCCGCCAGCCTTCGGCAGCTGGAAGTTGGATGGAGCAAATCCTAAAAAGGCTGTTTTAGTCCTTAATAGACATGGAAATTACCATAGTTACCCAAAGAGACCCAGAGGAATATCATGCTCAGTTGAATTGGATAGAGATCCAATGTGAGATCCGGGACCAGATACGAGAAGCCTAGAAGATTGATCAAGAGGTAGTCCCGATCATCCGATCTCTGCAAGATGGGGCAAAGGAGGATTATAATCTATACGATGGGATCTTGCAGTTCAGGCATCATGTATTTATTCCCTCCACCGGGGGAATTCGTGAAGATATTATGCAAGAAGCACACCAATCAAGATATTTCATCCACCCTGGTGTGGTAAAAATGTATGTGGATCTACGCAGGACCATCTACTGGCCTGGAATGAAAAGAGACGTCACCAACTTCGTAGCCCAATGTCAGACTTGTAAAAGGGTTAAAGATGAATGTCGCAGCCTGGGGGGCCTGATGCAGCCCCTGCCTATACCTGAGTGGAAATTTCAGGACATTTCCATGGACTTTGTCCATGACCTGCCTCGATCACATGCTGGAAATGACTCCATATTGGTTGTTGTGGATCGACTTACCAAGGTAGCGCGGTTCATTCCAAACAGATAGGGAGACGGATTTGATATAATGGCCAGGATATTCATAAAGCAAGTAATCAGTTTCCATGGAGTGCCAAAGTCCATTGTGTCAGCTCGTGATGGGCGATTCACATCCAAGGAATTGAGACGGGTGTAGGCATACTTGGGGACCAAGTTGGCCTTTAACACTGCCTTCCACCCACAGATAGATGGATAAACAGAAAAGACAAATCAAATGATGGAGGATCTACTTCGACTTTGCATAGTGGAATACAATGAGCCATGGGAGCAGCTGTTACCTCTAGTTGAGTTCTCTTACAATAACAGCTACCAGGCTAGCATCAAGATGGCTCTATACGAAGCATTGTGCGGGAGGCGTTGTCGAACCCCATTGACATGGGCTCACGAAGAGTACCCAGAAGCCTTAGGAGTGGCTTATATTGACGATACTACGTCAGCGATAAAGCTAATTCAGGAATGGATTCAGGAGGCGCAGAGCCGGCAGGCCAAGTATTATAATGCGCGACACCAACCGGTGGAGTTCCGCATGGGGGAGATGGTGTTCCTAAAAATTAAGCCCATGCATAGTGTCTCCCGGTTGAGAAAAAAGAAGAAGCTTGATCCTCGCTATTTAGGACCCTATCAGGTAATAGAACGCGTTGGCCCTCTTGCCTATCGACTAGCCCTGCCTCCAGAACTAGGAAATCTTCAAGATGTGTTCCATGTTTCATCCTTGAGACGAGTCCTCTGGCAATCAAAGCAGCATCTACTTATACCACCAGTGCAACTACGGTCAGATAGATCCGTCTAGTTTGAATCGATCAGGGTTGTAGATCATAAAGTGAAGAATCTATGTAACAAGGTCATCCCAAAGGTCAATATGCGAACAAGAAAAAGAAGACCAATAAATTAGACTAATAGAATTTTATTATCCAAAAAATGTAATGTTTACAAAGGTATGGTCTCCATCTTATAGAATGGAGGAGAGAGGAGAGATTATAAATAAGAAATGTGGGACTAATAATTACAGGAACAAGAAACTATACAAGACGCACAGTTAGACTAACCGTCCGGCAACCACAATAAAGAGAAGACAAGCTGACACTGTCTTCAAGTCTACTGTGTCAAGACGCCAGACTGCCCGGTCACCAATCAGCAACAACCAGCAAGCTAACAGCTGGAGAGAAACCGCCAGATCGCGCGGTCTTCAAGTCTCCAAGGGCTGATCGCCAGACCGCCCGGTATCCAAGCCGCTAGGGGCAGACCGGCAGACCGGCCGGACACCATACATCAACACTCCCCCTCAAGATGGAGCATATATATCAATCATGCCCAGCTTGTTGCAAATATGAAAAAAGGAAGCAAACACCAGCTTAGTGAAGATATCTGTTAACTCATTGTCGGAGGTAATGAAGTGAGTACAAATCTGTTTCTCCAAAATCTCTTCCCAAATAAAATGGCAGTCAACTTCAATGTGCTTTGTCCTCTCATGGAAGACCGAATTTTTAGAGATATATATAGCGGTCTTATTGTCGCAAAACGTAGGTAGAGGATGGTTGTAAACCTCTCCTAAGTCAAGCATGAGAGCCCGCAAAAACTTTAATTCATATGTGGTTGATGCCATACTTTGCTATTCCACTTCTGCACTAGACCTGGATACGACCGACTGTTTCTTGCTCTTCCAGCTCATAAGGTTTCCCCTACAAATGTGCAAAAACCCGTTGTGGACTTGCGATCTCCTTTATCATCAGCATAGCTAGAATCTGAGTATGCTTCAACCTTCAAATGACCATTCTTTTGAAACAGTAGTACTTTACCTAGCACCGCTTTAACATATTCCAATATCCTCAGAGTAGACTACAGATGGCACTCCCTAGGAGATTGCATGAATTGTCTAACCTTGCCTACAGCGTATGAGATGTCGAGTCTGGTTATCGTGAGATAAATGAGTTTTTCGACCAGACGCTTATACCTTATAACATCAGTTAGAGGAGGCGAGTCATTTATCCAGGTTTTATCTTCTCTAGTAGTCATGGGGCATCGGGCAGTTTTAACCCCAGTTAACCCTATCTCATTAAGAAGATCAAGAGCATACTTACGTTGGGAGAGGATCAAGGAGTTGGGCTTTCGAGAGATTTCTATCCCCAGAAAGTATTTTGGAGAACCCATATCCTTCGTGACCAGGTGTTGGCGGAGTTGTTTTTTTGTCAAGTCTATCCCAGCCTGGTCATCTCCAGTGAGAAGAATATCATCCACATATACGGCAAAAACCACCAGACCTAGGGAGGTTTTTCGAATGAATAATGAGTGATTGGTGGAACTTCTGGTAAAACCCACGGCCGCTACAATGCCACTAAACTTGTCAAACCAAGCATAAGGGTTTTGCTTTAGGCCATAGATGGCTTTCTTCAGCCGGCATACCTGTGTCTCCCCCTGAGCAACAAACCTAGGAGGTTGCTCTATGTAGACATCTTCTTGAAGAACACCGTAGAGAAAAGTATTTTGACATCCAATTGGGAAATTGGTCGATCCTTGTTGACAGCCATAGAGAGGAGAACCTGAATAGTGCTGAGACGAGCAACGGGAGATAAGGTGTCAAAATAATCAATACCATAAGTCTGAGTGAAGCCTTTGGCGACAAGACGTGCCTTGTAACGATCCACACTGCCGTCTGGACTGAACTTCATAATAAAGACCCACCGACAGCCAACAACATCGAGGCCCGATGGAGGAGTAATAAGGGTCCATATACCCCGCTCAGTGAGAGTGGCAATTTCCTCATCCATAACCGCCTTCCAATGAGGAATAACAAGGGCTTCCTGGTAGGTGCGGGGAGTGGCAGTGGCAGAGATCGCCAATGAAAAATTCCTGCGAGAAGGAGTAAGACGAGCATAGGAAATAACAGCAGCTAGCGAGTGTTGGGTACATGTCTGCACCCCTTTGTGAAGAGCAATGGGAAGATCCAGGTCGGCATGTTCCTCAGTTTCCGGTGCATCCGTGTCGAAGAGAGCTGGCTCGGGAGTAGAGAGAGACAGCTGCGGAGAAGAGGGAGACAGTGGAGGCGGAGAGAGAGGAGGAGGAGAGGGTGGACATAGTAGATGAGGAGATATCTTGGTAGGTATAGACTAGACGGAGGGGACAATAGGAGAAGGAACATTAGGAAGAAAGGAGCAGTCATGAGAGAAATAGGACACATTTTCGAAGAAGGTTACGTCTGCGGAGACGAACTGCTTGCGAAGAACGGGGTCAAAACAACAATAACCTTTCTGAGTGGTAGAGTAACCCAGAAAGACACATTTGGTGGCATGTGGGGAGAGTTTGTCACGAGTGGCAGAGGGAGAGTGCACAAAAGTCGTGCACCCAAAGATATGTTGAGGGAGAGGAAACAGATCCTTGCCCGAATAGAGAATGGAGAATGGGGTTTGACCATGGAGAACCATGGAGGGAATGCGATTGATGAGATAGCAGGAGGTGAGAACGGCATAGCACCAATAGGAGCAAGAAACCTATATTTGTGTGATCAGAGTGCGAGCAACATCAAGGAGGTGACGGTTTTTGTGTTCCACCACGCCATTTTGCTGTGAGGTATAGACACAGCTTGTTTGATGAATAATTCCATTTTGCATATAGAAAGAAGAAAAATCATGACTAAGATATTCCTTTGCATTATCAAATCAAAATATTTTAATAGAAACATCAAACTAAGTCTTAATCATAAAATAAAAGGATGTCCATACAGAGAATAATTCAGAATGATCTTTTAAAAGATACATCCAAGTACAGCGGGAGAAATTGTAAATAAAAGTTATAAAATATGAACTACCCCGACCTATGGTGAGGATAGGAGTAGAACCCCGGATATCAGAGTGAACTAGAGCAAAAGGATGAGAAGATCCATGGCCTTGCTTTGGTGGGAAGGAGGAGCGGTGATGCTTGCCAAGCTGACATGCATCACAATTGAGAGGAGGACTCTGCGGAGGAAGTTGGGGCAGAAGCTGACGAAGAAGTCGTGGAGGAGCATGACCAAGGCGAAGGTGCCACTGGAGAAGATCAGTAGAAGAAAAGGAGAAAGAGTACATAGCGGACACGTTGTCGAGGAAGTAGAGGCCGCCGCTCTCATTCCCAGTAGAAATCATCCGTTGGGAGCCCGGATCCTGAAAAGAATAAGAAGTGGGAGTGAATGTGACGGAATACTGTAGTTGCTTGCACAGATAAGTAACGGATAATAAATTGCAAGGAAACTTGGGTACGTAGAGGGTATCCTCCAAGTGAAGATATGGAGTGACTTGAACCACTCCCTTCCCATTGACCGGTGAGGGAGAATCGTCCGCAATAAAGACCGGGAGTCACCGATCATGTGTTTCTAAGAGAGAAAAATACTGAGAATTGCCGATCATATGATTTGTAGAACCAGAGTCGATCAGCCATTTACCTTGAGTAACTACATGGGCACTACCTGAAGAAGTGACCACCGTGGCGGATGTCTTTGAAGAGGAGGTGGAAGAATCCCCAGTGGGTCGAAGATGAGGATGCTTCTTCCAACAGTGATCAACTGTGTGGCCGGTGCGGCCATAGTGAGAGCAGAGAAAATGGGAAGGGCCGCGCTCACCGAATTGGTGGTTGCGTCCACCAGAACCACTCCACTGAGTCTGGTGAGCATAGTGGTCCGGTTGAGGAAGGGAGGATAACAACGGACGTTGTAGCAGAGAGATAACTGCGGAGATGCGGGCAGCAGTGGAATCCAAGGTGGGATAATCCGCCTCGCCAAGGATCTATTGACGGATCATGTCATAAGACTCAGGAAGTCATAGAAGATAGCCCACAACCAGAAGTTCCTTGAAGTGCTTGTGTTGCTCAGCCAGATCCGCAAAGAAGGGGCGATTTTGGAGAATATCGGCTCCAAGAGCCTGAACCTGTTGGTAAGCAGTGTTAGGAGACATGGAGGGACGAGAAAAGAGGTCCGCATACAGAGTATAGATGCGAGACGTCTGAGCCCCCTTTGAGTAGAGAGCGGCAAGATGAAGCCAAGCAACCTTGACCGTTTCATCATGACGGATGACGGGGAGGCACTCACCAGAAAGTTTGTTAGCCATCAGAATGCGAACAAGGGCATCGCTAGCATCCCAATCATCAAAGAGAGCGGAGTCTCGATGAGGAGAGTCATCAGTGAGAAGATGGCATTTGCGTTGTGAGCAGAGAAGAAAGGTGAAGGAGACACTCCAGTCCAGGTAGTTGGGACCGATGAGTTTGGAAATGGTGACAAGGTTGCCCGAAGGAGTAGGATGAGGAGGCGAAGGGTGGGCAACGGGAGTAGTAGTGGTAGAGGTATCGGAGAGGGCCATAGAAGAGAAGAGAGCAGAAAACAGAGGAGACCGCGCGAACAGAAAAGACAGGCCGCGCGAACAGAGAGAAGAGACTGTAAGACCCCCATTTTTTTTCTTGTTAGACACCGGGGTCTTAGGCCCAGAACCGTCGTCTTGCGGTGATACCTTCGCACCCGGGAAGGTCGTCACTACAAAACACCGATCCTACCGGCCAAATCGATCACAATTGTAGCAATAAATTAAAAGCAAGTCCACAGGAATCACATGTATAGAAAATAAGCTCCACGAAGAGAGTGTCCACAGATAGTACATATAACAGAAATCTCGGGCTTATGCCCGGTACATCATGTCCTCACTACAAATTGCTCATCGCGGAGGCAAACTAATATAACTACTAGTGGTCGGGACTCACAGTCCCTGCTGATTAGACTCCGATACTAGACTGCCTGATCTCCAAGCGTGCCGACCTCCGGGGCTGCTCCTCCATGCTGGGCTCCGTGGTCCCCTAAAATGATGTGGTTTGAAAACCATTAGTCTAAAAGACTAAGTCCTATCGTCCCCCGCCCCTTCCCCCATGGCTCCTAAGCACCGAGCGGGGAGAAGGAAAGGGAAGGACATGAAGGTGGAGAATATCAAATAGCAGATGGCAGCGGAACTAAAGTAACAGTTCAAAAAGATGGTAATAATGATATATAATTTGAATAAGAAAGTAACCTTAACTTATGTGAATACACATAAGCTAAGGGATCTCTTGCAGGGCTCCTATCGTATAAAAAGTCTCATACCGATTTATACGATAGGGTGTCAGTTTTACTAGCAGGCTTAAATATATAGTACTGAAAAAGAACCTTGACTTATAAGCATGCTCGCGCGAACTTATAAGCCAAGGGGTCGTTTTGCAGGGCCTAATGTATAGAGCATCCCATACCACTTATACATTAGGTGTCAAGTTATATGCAATGGTTATGCTATGAAATACAATTATGCCATGATGTGAACATGCAAGTGCAACTCACCCACTCGACTCTGTGTACACAGACCTTTAGTTCCCCCTTTCGGAGCCGTTACCTCCCAGGATACCTCTGTAGTGGCAGACGGAAGCGGTGGGTTGGGCCTCGCCCACCTCTAAACCAGTAAAGCACTACCGGTCAGACCTATCGTACGCCTTAACTCTTGGTGCACAAAGCGGACTCCTGCGTACTCTTACCGACTGGCGCACCGGACTTCTGTTTGCGAAGTGCTAACCACACTTACCGAGTCGACGTATTGGCGTCGGTTCATCGACCCTCCAATACTGAAGACCCACCACCTTATATCTTTTATGCACATGCAATAGTTATGAGTCCAACCAACAACCGAGCCAAAGCTCCCCGGACTATCCCGTCCGTCAACAACCGAGCCAAAGCTCCCCGGACTATCCCGTTACTCTTTTCAGTTTGTTAATATAGTTTACGTTAACCCAGGACTTCCCCCGGTATTCCCTGTGAAGGGCTCTCAAAGGGCACTAAGAACTATGATGGTAGCTGAAGCACATCGTTCCCTTTCTCAAGGTACTTATTATTATTGGTTGATTCCCTTACCCCATTCCCTTCTCATATTACAGTAGGCTAATCCTAGGGTGATTTTGACTCTTCCTCTCCTCGGGAAAGATGATCTTTCGTCGAACCCGAACACCTGTAAACTCTAGCCAAACCATTTCTCACTACTCTTCCTATCCTTCTAGGATGACTCATCCACATCTACAAAATCCAGCAAGATGGCTAACTCCAACTATGCCAAATCATTTCCTAATGATATTTCAACAATTTACTAAATGCAGACCAACAGATGCCTTATGGTGTTCATGATAGGAGGTCCTTCGAGTTTTCATCCAAATGTCCTAAACTATTTACCGGGGACCTATAGTGACATAAATAGCCTAAATACAGAGAATTATAATTTTCTTAATTAATCTTATAATTAAATAATTTCTTAAAAGGATCCAAAGACTATCACTTTCAACATGAGGTATACTTTCCAAACATGTTTACAGCTTCATAAATTCATGATAAATATTAGGGTATCAGAAAACTACAAATCCAAAGTTTGATAATTTTTTCTAATATCTGGGGGGCCTTAAAACTATTTTAGCAATAATTTCTATCTTCCATAATTTGTGAATCAACTACAGAAAATTGTCATCCAAAAATTATGAATTAATTACATTACACTAATACCATCTTACAAATATCTCTGGCCAGGTTTCATAATTGTTCACTGTACATTAAATTCTGGGTAAATCAAATACTAAAATCTTAAGTTGACATGCTCGTGAATCAAGTACTATAAAAATACTTCTAAAAATTCTGAATAATTTCCTATAAGTAAACATCACCCTAAGAATATTAGTGGCCAAGTTTCAAATTTTTACAAGGTATATTTATCTCTAACTGATTTATTCACCTAAATTGACCTTTATGAAATTTGTGAAGGCAGTATTAAATAAAGTCCACTAAAATTAATAATAAAATTCAGAGACATTCATTTAGGTCTAAAACCTCTACTGGCCAATTTTTATTAGATTCTAATGAACAAAATGATCAAATTAATTCAAATACTATTTTGGGCAAATTGTTATCTACCAAAAGAAGTACTAAAAATGTATTTCATAAAATTCCCAGAATAATATCCAAGTGTTATATATACTCTAAAATTCACTCTACCCAAATTTCACAACTTTCAGATAATGATTAGTTACTGTTTTGACCTAATAGTGTTTCTACCGTAAAACTAGGGTTTGGGTTTTGAGGTATCTACCTACCTCTAACTTCTCTAATATTCTAACTAGAGGATTAAATATAGGTTAGCTACCTCTCTTCTAATTTACAAGGCCATACAAGGGCATTTTCCCCTATGTCCTTCACAACCCTCAAAAGCCCTTCCTTAGGGTTTGAGTTTGGATTCTAGGGTAAATCAACCCTAAACCACCCAATTTTCCCTAAGGGGGTGATAATGATTATACCAAGCCAGCGGTCAAAATATCAGCCTCTGCCGAGGTGAGTTGACCACTCAAAACCTCCAGTACACTTTTACTTAAAAATCCTTCTTTAAGGTAGAACTACGGATAGATAATTCCCTAATCAAAACAGCTTCAAATGAAGTGAAATTATTACCAGAGCCATAACATTCCCTATAAGACCACTCACCAAAATTTGGGGGAGTTTTGAGATGTTTGGGACACTTAAATAGTTTATTCATGGATTATTAAATTTTTCTAAAAACTATAGAAAAATGTTCTCCAAAAATTCTAATTTTTGGATATGTCCTAGATATAGATAAGAATAGCATATACCCCAAATTTCAAGTCATTTCGAGTTCTGGTTTGGAGTGGGCATCCAATTCATTCTCTGGTCAGCCCTATGTATAGATCTCACCAAAATGAGTGATGTGATCTAACCAAGACTCCAAATTGACTCAAATCAATTTCAAAATAAAGTAGACTCATAGATCTACAATTTTCATGTTAACAGTTTTTCCTGATCTAGCCTCTAAGTGCCTCGTTTAACGTCATCAAAATGTGTCGGTTAAAGGGTTATATTATACATATAAATATAATAATTAATCAATTCATGTTACTGTTCATCTTCTTCCAAGCCCTAACAGAGCCTGAGAACACTATTCCTGTAGCTTTTCTGTGAGCCACTGCCGGCCATCCGGCCACTTCCCCGGCCAGCCACCGCCACCACCGCCTCTGTTGAGGTGAGGGCTACCGTCGGGCGGCGGCACGGCCGCTGGAGTGGCGGTTTCCGACGAACCCGACCACCATTTTTTTTTGAAAAACCATGGAAAATCTCACTCAATCTTGCTCCTTTGAGCTCGATATCTCTCATAAATAATTTCTAAGATCTACCCATAGAAGAAGGAGTAGAGGAGGACCTGCACACGAGCTTGGATGCGGGTGGAGCGGCGGGAAACCATGGCGGTGGTGGTGGTCGGATTTCTGAAACTTCACGGTGGGCAGCCTTCTTCCTTCCAGTTAGCAGTTCGAAAATGATCTCCTCCTCCTACTGAAGGAGTTTATAAGGTCAGTTGGGGTGTTAGGTGGCTTTGTGCTTCATTGTCATTATTGGTGAGAAGTCAACAATGGCGGCTATGGTAGGTAGGGGGGGTGGAGCTTGCTCTAACCAGTCAAAGATTGTTGCTGCACTCCCCTTGCCTTGCTAAATTGAATGGGGAGGTTGGGGAAGGGGGAGGAGGAGCCCAAAGCCTCCTCTCATATTTTATTTCACTTTCTCTCTCCTCCAATATGACTTTTTTTCTCTCTCCTACTCAACATGCTGAAATTTGGCTCCTACCTAACCTAATGGCAACCCATATGTTCATTTCATCCACTAAGACAAGGTTAGCCCAATCAAAATGGGCTTGAGCTTGAGTTAGCCCATTTGGGCTAGCTTGACCCAAACTTGGACTAGGGCCCACTTAGGTCAATTTGGTCCTTGAGGTTTCCTTAATGGGTCCTTGGTGACCCATTGGCCTCCCCTAGGGTCAAGGTGGGGTTGGATTGTCCCTTAGAGATCACTTGACCCTTAACTAGGGCACTTTGACCATTTTAGGTCCAGAGTTGACTTTAGTCAACCTCGCCTTTTTGATTGGTGCCAATGGGTCCTTGGTGACCCTTTGGCCTCTCACTAGGGTTATGAGGGTATGTGTGGGGTCCACTTGGCTAAGGGACTGCAATTGACCCTTGTGCAGGTCAGTTTGACCCAATTAGGGTTATAATTGACTTTGGTAAACTTAGCCCCTTTGACTGCCTTCCATGGGTCCTTAGTGACCCATTGAACCCTCACTAGGGTTATGAAGGTATGAGTGGGTTCTTGGAGTCTTGGTGAAGCCCCATGATCACCTTAAACCAAGGTTCAGAAATCTCCTATGTGCAGACCATAGTGGTCTCATCCACATTCCTAGGTTCACTTGGCCTTTATGGGCTCCCTAGGGTTTTGTCATGACCTAGTCATGACAAAACTATCTCTAGTGGTCTAGTTGTTTGAGGGATGTTACAAAGACAAGGTCGCAGTGACTAAGAGCAGGGCGCGGCTAGACAAAAGGGTCGCGGTGAGAAGAACAAGTCGTGGTGAGAAGAAGAGGATGCGGCGACTAGTAATAGGTCGCGACGAGAAGAACAAGTCACGGCGACTTAAGAGCAGGTCGCGCACACAAAGGGTAACTACCAGGAGTAGAAAGAAGCTGCGCGAACAGAGCACAAAAAGGAGAGAGAAGCAAGTCGTGAAGACAGTGAAAGTCCACCTAGTGCCAACTACCTTCACCTATGGGGGGGAATAGGTGTCTTGCAGCGTTTTTTGCGGAATTAAAACTATACCTGCACAAATAAACAAAACAACACAGCACAGAAAGACACAGGAAATTTATAGTGGTTCCCCGATTTGGGTACGTCCACTCTCCCCCTTCGATCTATCTCCCAACCAGGGACGACTCGGTCACTTCACCAACAGGATTGAAAACCAATCCTCACACTAAGGAAGTAACTCTTCCACACGAAGGAGTCACCACTCCTCCACCACGGGTTGCACCCAACCCTTACACAGAGGAACCAACGTTCCTTTACAACAAAAGAAAAACTTGAATGTATGAAATACAAACTACTTTTGGAGCCCTTGGTGTCCCTCTTCGTTCGACGTTGCATTCTTGAATAAGTCGAAGAGTTCACGACCTAAGTGCTCTCTTAGAGAGAATCTCCCCGAAACCAGCGGCGGCAAGAAGTGCGGTGGCATAGCTGTCAGGATCGACGGCAGCAACGAAGTGCGGTGGCTGAGCTTTGGAGATCCAACCTTCGTAGCAAAGCTAGCAAGGTCTACCAACGGTCTTGCTAGGATCGATCGTCTCGATCGATTCGGAAAGGGAAGGTATTCCCGATCAACAAATCAAGAGACAAAGGATCTCTAGGTAGACACGTGAGACGTGTTGCTTGGCTGAGCTTCTGTCGCCGGGAGATCGAGAAGAAACCACGATCAGCAACGCCGACAACCTGCACGAGTGGCGATGGTGATCTGAGCGGCGACGGCGGCGGAAGGAAATCCGCGATGCTTTAGGTCACGATGGCGGCTCATTTCTTGTTCTCGGTATTCGGTATATCTGTAATGATCGAAATACAACAGTATTTATACTGTAGGTCATACATTATGACCGTTGTGGGCCCCACCAGTAGAAACCCTAAGTCCGGTTCAAAACAGTGCCTGAATATTTGGACCGGTCCAGCGAGCAGAAGAAATTCGCCTAAGGAAAATTCGGCGAGAATCATTGGTGATTCTCGACGAATCGGCGAGAATCACTTATGATTCTCGCCGAATTCTACTTGGCAGAATTCTGGCTGAAGATCTTGCCATCCGGAGAGAATCGGCGAGAATCATAATTCACTCTCGACGAATCGGCGAGAATGCAAAGTCATTCTTGACGATTCGGTGAGAATCAACTAGTGATTCTCGACGATTCTGCCTTAAGCAGAAATCAAGACGGCGTTGAGACAGCCGGCTGCAATCGGCAAGAATCAGCGAGTGATTCTCGACGATTCGCGAGAATCACTAGTGATTCTCGTCGAATCGGCGAGAATCACTTAGTGATTCTCGACGATTTCTACTTAGACAATTTTCGTCTTTCTTCCCGCGAGTTTCTTTGACCCATCCTTGTTCCTTGTCTGCTCTTGATCTTTCTCAGCCCTGTACTTGAAAGTAAGTACACTCCAATAGAGAGAGTACACGTAGGACAACACACATATCTGCTCAACGAGGGATTACGTTGCGCAGACCCGTGTATATTGACCCACTGCACCCTGACATTGGTGTGTACTTAGCGTGGAATAACTGCAAGCACAACTTGAAGATAAATGATCAAATACAATGTCAATTCACCTTAGCTTGTCCAGGGGCTTCTTCAAATCAACAATACCCAACAATCTCCCCCTATTTGAAGAAGCCTAAACCCTACAAGCTAAGGTGAATATAACGAATGGAAGAAAAACATAAACTGAATAATCAGTTGAGAAAGAATTTCCATACCATTATCTTTAGAGCATTTGGAGCATACTTTGCAAGAGCACCTTAGCCCTTAGCACCTTAGCCGAGAGGGCAATCTCCCCCTTTTTGGCTTCTACAAATCTGGGACTTTAGCACTTGCCACAATGCTCCCCCTCAGTTCTTGCATTTGTGCTTACACTTGAGTTTCTTGCGGATGCTCCCCCTTGATCCAAGAGCCGGGAGCCTCTGTATTCTTCATTCCTCAAGGTTTAGCATACCCAGTTCAGTTTTGAAGAGACTGAACTTGGCTTCGTCTAGGGGCTTTGTAAAAATATCTGCAATATGCTTATCGGTGGGGACATAGCAGAGAGAGATGTCATTGTTTTCCACATGCTCCCGAATGAAGTGGTAACGCACTTCAATATGCTTCGTCCTGCTATGCGACACGGGATTGTTCGCAATGGCTATAGCACTTGAGGAGTCGCAGTACATTGGTAATTTTTTGAACTGAAGGTCATAGTCTGCTAACTGATTTCTGATCCATAGAAGTTGTGCGCAACAGCTGCCTGCTGAGATGTACTCAGATTCAGCTGTGGAGGTTGTAACACAATTCTGCTTCTTACTATTCCATGATATAAGCCTTCTTCTGAGGAATTGACACGTCCCGGAAGTGCTTTTTCGATCATCCCTACTTCCTGCAAAATCAGCATCTGAAAAGCCTATTAGCTCGACATCATTGTTTCTCGGGTACCACAAGCCAAGATTAGGTGTACCCTTAAGGTATCTAAGAATTCGCTTTGCAGCGACATAGTGAGATTCCTTAGTGTTCACCTGATATCTGGCACAAACGCATGTGGAGAACATAATATCCGGTCTACTTGCAGTAAGGTAGAGCAGGGATCCAATAATGCTTCTGTATTTTTTTTTCATCAAAAGGTTTCCCTTTCTCATCCTTATCCAGAGACATAGTGGATCCCATTGGAGTCCTCATAGAGGTTGCATTCTCCATTCCAAATTTCTTGAGGAGTTCATTTGTGAACTTCGTCTGAGAAATGAAAATTCCATCCTCAGACTATTTCACTTGAAGTCCCAAGAAATACTTTAGTTCTCCCATACTGCTCATTTCAAACTTTCCTTGCATAAGTTTAGAAAACTCTTTGCAAAGATTGTTATCCGTTGAGCCGAATATAATGTCATCAACATAGATTTGCACCAGCAAGATCTTGCCTTTGACTTCCCTAAGAAATAATGTCTTATCTATTTTTCCTCTAGAGAACTTGTTCTCAAGAAGAAAACTAGACAGAGTCTCATACCAAGCTCGAGGAGCCTTTTTTAAGTCATATAAAGCCTTATTAAGAAAATATACATGATTGGGATAAGTCGGATTAACAAAACTTGGGGGTTGTGCGACGTATACTTCCTCTTTCAGGTTGCCATTTAAGAATGCAGATTTCACGTCTATCTGATAGACAGTGAATCCTTTGTGCGAAGCATAAGCCAGGAACAATCTGATCGCCTCGAGCCTTGCCACTGGTGCAAAGGTCTGGTAGAAGTCAATCCCCTCCTCCTGTTTGTAACCTTGAGCCACTAGCATGGCCTTGTTCTTAATGATG
The DNA here is from genome assembly GCA_039513925.1 of Platanthera zijinensis. Lineage (NCBI taxonomy): Eukaryota > Viridiplantae > Streptophyta > Magnoliopsida > Asparagales > Orchidaceae > Platanthera > Platanthera zijinensis. The sequence goes on along the minus strand of CM077098.1, from coordinate 45,489,710 downwards.
ACACCGTGTTCATCCAGTTTATTTCTGAAGATCCACTTGGTGCTGATCACGTTCTGTCCCTTTGGTCTGGGAACCAGCGTCCAGACGTTGCATCTTTCAAATTGATGCAGTTCATCTTGCATGGTCAATATCCATGCTGCATCCTTGTTCGCTTCGTCGAACTTCTTTGGCTCAACCTGTGACAGAAAGCTAAAATGCAGAATCTCGTTAATTGTACCTCGGCGAGTTCTAACACCGTCATGGGGATCTCCGATGATTTGATTTCTGGGATGATCCCTCACGTGACGAAGCTCTAGCAGTCTGGCATCTGGAGCTCTAGCATTTTCTGGGGCTCCTTCCTCTTCAGGGAGGACAACTCCATTCTGACTGTCATCATCTCCGATAGGTGTTGTGGTGGTGACTTTGACGTACTTGGGAGTTGCATCTTTAGCAATCTCATCGAGACTAAGCTGTTCAATTCTTGTACCTGCATCTTCAAGAAGACCACTGGAAGAATTGTTGTTAAGCAAGCTTCCTTCATCAAATACCACATTTATGGATTCCTCTACCACTAGGGTTTTCTTATTAAAACCCCTATATGCCCGGCTATGGCTACTATAGCCCATAAATATGCCTTCGAAGCATTTTTCACCAAACTTAGTACGTGAGTACTTCCCGTTATTTAGTACATAGCATCTGCAGCCAAAGATCCTAAAATAGGACATGGTTGGCTTCCTGCCTTTCAGTAGCTCATAAGGCGTCTTATGATGACTCTTGTTGATCAAGGCCCGGTTTTGTACATGACAAGCCGTATTGACAGCCTCTGCCCAGAAATATTCTGGGAGAGAAGTGTCATTCAACATTGTCGTGCAGGCTTCAATGAGCGTTCTATTTCTCCTCTCCGCAACTCCATTCTGCTGAGGAGTGCGCGGGGAGGAAAACTCATGAAAGAAAGCAAGTTCTTCACAGAACTCTGTCATAGCACCAGACTCGAACTCTGTTCCATGGTCACTTCTGATTTTGACCACCGAGCAGTTAAGTTCGTTCTGAATCTGCCTGACAAAATTGGTGAAGATGTCAAATGTATCAGACTTGCGTTTTAAGAAGAACACCCAAGTAAACCGAGAGTGATCATCAACAATCACTAGCGTATAAGACTTGTCTCCCAAGCTACGAACTTGCATTGGACCAAACAAGTCCATATGCAGAAGATAAAGACATCTGGAGGAGTCTTTGTCAACGATGCCCTTAAAGGTAGTCCGAGTCTGTTTGCCCTCTTGGCATGCAGGATAGGGGCTATCTTTGATGCACTTAATGATGGGAGCATCCCTTACTAAGTTTTTAGAAAACAGCATACTAATTGTCTTGAAATTAACATGTGTCAATCTCTTGTGCCATTGTTCACAAAGAGATGCACTGCCTGTTGCTACTAGGCATACGGGGGTAGATGAATCTAAACTAAGAAAATCTAAGCAGAAGATATTTCTGCTCCTAATGCCTGTTAATACCGTCTCCGAAGAGGCACGCGATATTATCAAGCATTTATCCTTGTAGAACTTAACGTCATAACCTTTATCACATAACTGACTTACACTGATCAGGTTATGATTTAACCCTTCAACGTAAGCCTCGTCGGTGATAGAAATTATACCGTTGGAAATCATACCGTAACCCCTGGTGACTCCTCGATCTGATCCCCCAAAGATGACTTTGGGTCCATTCTCGACTGGAGAGTAATCACGCAGCAGGATTCTTGTCCCGGTCATATGCCGGGAGCATCCACTGTCCAAGTACCATATGGGAGTTTTGGTGGCCTTTGGACATTCCTGCAAAACAGAATTAATTTCCCTTAGGAACCCAATCGAACGTGGGTCCTAGATTCCTCGTTAGCATACTCCCCCTCGGATGGTTAGCCCTACGAGTGGTATGCCTCGCATTGCCAACATGAGGAGTCTCGTTATTCCTCGGATTAAACCAGCAATCCACGGCAAAGTGACCAACTTTGCCACAGCACCTGTAGTCAAATCTGTTATACTTTCTCCTAGGCACCTGCTTCACCCTTGGAACGGAAGGTTCAGCCGGGGACTTGGACCTGGAGGTGGAGGCATCATGATGACAACAGTCGCATGATTTCTTCACCTCCTAGTTTCTCAGTGTAACAGGCTTAGACTTGGGTGCCTGCTTCCTATTATGGCCGCTAGAGAAGTGGCCATAATCCTCCATTTGAACTTCCTCATAAGGTGCCTTGAAGACACTCTCGCCAAATTTACGGGGGAAGGCCCACCCCTCATACTGGCTCTTGGGCTTTTCAACCGAGGGCTAGAAGAAGTGGCCATAGGTTGACTCAAAGTCCTGTTCATTGCAGGGAAAGCCAGGCTTCCTGAATACAACAGGGTTGAGTGGGGCCTTTCCCTTTTCTGCAGTAGAGGCCTTTTTAGCAGCCTTATTTATCCTCTGCTTTTTGTTTCTCCTGGATGATTTACCAGGCACACCCACATGCCCCAAGCCAGCCCCCTTAGCCTGGGCAGAGAAGGTATCAACCAGTGGAAGAACAGTCTTTGGCATAGAGAAGCTTTGGACAATCTTCTTTTTTGCCATAAGTTGTTCTTCCAACTTATTGATTTCTTCCTGTTTAAGGTCAAGGAGACTTAGAGACTCTGAGTGCTTAGAGATCAGGTCCAGGTGCTCCTGTCGGAGAGAAATCAAGCTAGTGATCTCTTCCCTTAGGGAGACACCCACGACCTTAAGGAATTTGACTTCCTTTTTCTGAGCCCTGAATCTCTTGCGGCATTCCTCGAAGGTGTGGAGCAGAAGCTCATACTTTTAGAGGAGCTCAGCTTCTCGGGTAGATGGGCTGTCCTCGAGATTATCATCAGGAGACTCATAGTCAGAGTCGGAGAGGGGGGTACGAGCCTTTACCTTCCCACTAAATGGGGGGGGCATTCTCCTTCTGAGTCAGAGCGACCCACCAGCCCGAAGTAGGCTTCCTCCTCATCACTGGGGTCTGAGGAATCAGACTCACTCAGTGTCTTTGACTTTTTGGCGATGTAGCTCCTCTCCTTCTTTTTATCTCTAGAGGTTATGTGCTCTTCTCCCTTCCCCTTCTCTCTCTTGCCTTGATGGCAGTCGGCCACGATGTGTCCTGGCTTATTGCACCCAAAACAAATTATGTCAGTATGACGATGTTTGTTCAGTTTTGATTCATACCTGTCAGAAGAATAATTCTTCTTCTGATTTCTGGAGGAGGAGCCGTCTCTCTTTCTTTGATTCCTCATCTTGAGGAACTTCTTGAATTCTCGGGTGATGAGGGAGAAGTCTTCTTCAGACAACTCTGAGCCGGAGGAGCATGGCTTGGAGTCTTCCTCCTCATCCTTTTTCCCCGCACGGGATGAAGCCGCACCCTTGCCCTTCCTGGAGTGAATGGCTTTTAGGGCCACAGTCTTTTTCTTGGCTGCAGCCTTCTCTGCTTCTTCTTCAGCTTTTCTCATGTTCAATTGGAGCTCATAGGACATGAGCTTCCCAAAGAGTATCTGAGGATCAGTTTCAGCTAATCTGCCAAACTCTCGGATGGCGCAAATCTTCGTGTCCCATTCCTTAGTAAGGGACCTAAGGAATTTATCATTAAGTTCACCATCAGTGAACACTCTTCCATATCCCTTGAGAGCATTGACGATCTTGAGGAAGTTCTCGAAGGTAACTCCGATCTCTTCCTTGGGCCCCTGCCTGAAGGCCTCATATTTCTGGTTCAGGAGGGATCTCTGATCATCCCTCACTTCATTTGTGCCCTCCATCAGGATAATCAAGTTGTGCCAGATATCCTTGGCTGGCCTGTAGTTGTAGAAGTTCTGCATCATGGAGTCATCGACCGCGCTGATTAGTATGTTCTGTGCCTTCTTGTCAAGTCCGACCAGCACCATCTCGTCCTTGTCCATTTCAGAAAGCTTCTTTGGCACCATCTTGGTAGGATCAATGGTGGAGGCCTTAGTGGGAATATAAGGTCCCTCCTCCACGATCATGAAGAGTCGAGGGTCGACTGCTTCAATGTAAAATCTAATCCTTTCCTTCCAGATAGGAAAGTTTAGCCTAGTGCACACTGGGATCTTGCCTGAGTACTTGAGTCCGTCCATAATAGATATCTGCCTTCTTCTTGACACTAGTGGCAGGAACTTACTCAAAGTGTTAACCTTATTGCTGAGTAACTTGGCTCTGATACCACTTGAAAGTCCACCTAGTGCCAACTACCTTCACCTATGGGGGGGATAGGTGTCTTGCAGCATTTTTGCGGAATTAAAACTATACCTGCACAAATAAACAAAACAACACAGCACAGAAAGACACAGGCAATTTATAGTGGTTCCTCGATTTGGGTATGTCCACTCTCCCCCTTCGACCTATCTCCCAACCAGGGACAACTCAGTCACTTCACCAACAGGATTGAAAACCAATCCTCACACTAAGGAAGTAACTCTTCCACACGAAGGAGTCACCACTCCTCCACCACGGGTTGCACCCAACCCTTACACAGAGGAACCAACGTTCCTTTACAACAAAAGAAAAACTTGAATGTATGAAATACAAACTACTTTTGGAGCCCTTGGTGTCCCTCTTCGTTCGACGTTGCGTTCTTGAATAAGTCGAAGAGTCCACGACCTAAGTGCTCTCTTAGAGAGAATCTCCCTGAAACCAGCAGCGGCAAGAAGTGAGGCGGCGTAGCTATCAGGATCGGCGGCGGAAACGAAGTGCGACGGCTGAGCTTTGGAGATCCAACATTCATAGCAAAGCTAGCAAGGTCTACCAACGGTCTTGCTAGGATCGATCGTCTCGATCGATTCGGAAAGGGAAGGTATTCCCGGTCAACAAATCAAGAGACAAAGGATATCTAGGTAGACACGTGAGACGCGTTGCTTGGCTGAGCTTCTGTCGCCGGGAGATCGAGAAGAAACTACGATCAGCAACGGCGACAACCTGCACGAGCGGCGATGGTGATCCGAGCGGCGACGGCGGCGGAAGGAAATCCGCGATGCTTTAGGTCACGATGGCGGCTCGTTTCTTGTTCTCGGTATTCAGTATATCTGTTATGATCGAAATACAACAGTATTTATACTGTAGGTCATACATTATGACCGTTGTGGGCCCCACCAGTAGAAACCCTAAGTCCGGTACAAAACAGCGCCTGAATATTTGGACCGGTCCAGCGAGCAGAAGAAATTCGCCTAAGGAAAATTCGGCGAGAATCATTGGTGATTCTCGACGAATCGGCGACAATCACTTATGATTCTCGCTGAATTCTACTTGGCAGAATTCTGGCTGAAGATCTTGCCATCCGGAGAGAATCGGAGAGAATCATAATTCACTCTCGACGAATCGGCAAGAATGCAAAGTCATTCTCGACAATTCGGTAAGAATCAACTAGTGATTCTCGACGATTCTGCCTTAAGCAGAAATCAAGACGGCATTGAGACAGCTGGCTGTAATCGGCAAGAATCAGCGAGTGATTCTCGACGATTCGGCGAGATTCTCGTCGAATCGGCGAGAATCACTTAGTGATTCTCGTCGAATCGGCGAGAATCACTTAGTGATTCTCGACGATTTCTACTTAGACGATTTTTGTCTTTCTTCCCGCGAGTTGCTTTGACCCATCCTTGCTCCTTGTCTGCTCTTGATCTTTCTCAGCCCTGTACTTGAAAGTAAGTACACTCCAATAGAGAGAGTACACGTAGGCCAACACACTGATCTGCTCAACGAGGGATTATGTTGCGCAGACCCGTGTATATTGACCCACTGCACCCTGACATTGGTGTGTACTTAGCGTGGAATAACTGCAAGCACAACTTGAAGACAAATGATCAAAAACAATGTCAATTCACCTTAGCTGGTCCAGGGGCTTCTTCAAATCAACAATACCCAACAGACAGGTCACGAGAAGAAGGAACAAGCCGCGAGAACAGGTCGCGAGAAGACAGGTCGCGCGATCAGAGTAAGCTCACAGAATCAGGAGGAAAAGTTCGAGCCCTCTGATACCATGTGCGAACAAGAAAAGAAGACCGAAAAATTAGACTAACAGAATTCTATTATCCAAAAAATGTAATATTTACAAAGGTATGGCCTCCCTTTTATAGAATGGAGGAGAGAGGAGAGATTACAAATAAGCAATGTAGGACTAATAATTACAGGAACAAGAAACTATACAAGCCGCACAAGCCGCATAGTTAGACTGACCACCAGGCAACCACAATGAAGAGAAGACAAGCCGACACTATCTTCAAGTCGCCTATGTCAAGCCGCTAGACCGCCCGGTCACCAATCAGTAACAACCAGCAAGCTAACAACTGGAAAAAAACCGCCAGACCGAGCGGTCTTTAAGTCGTCAGGGACAGATTGCCAGACCGCCCGGTCTCCAAGCCACCAGGGGCAGACCGCCAAACCGCCTGGACACCATACATCAACAGTCAATATATTGTGGTCGAACCATGGACGGGATGAGTATACTTAGGAACCGAAGGCACTCATCCGCGAAAAACACCCAGAGCTCTTTCCCCGGGTATGTCACTCCCTTCCCCCCTACTTCAAGCAAATTTTCAGGGACGAAAATCGTTTTATTTTTATTGGATTGTAACATCCCGACTTTTATTGGTCCACCAAAGCCCTAGTGGGCCCAATAAATGTGACTCGAACCTCTACTCATGGCCCATACCATGGTAGGAGGTAACCCTAGACAGGGATACCAAGTTAGAAAAACTCAGATTTGAGTTTTGTCAGCCCCTGTGGCCTTGTATAGTCAATACGAGTGTATTAAAACTCGTTCCGGTGAATTTCAAAGTGATATGTAGATATGACCGTTCATCCGCAAAACGTCGTGAAAATGAGAGTTTTAGATATTGACCTAGAGAACTCTGATTTGAGTTCTGTCAGTTCATATGGCTTCATATAGCCGATACGAACACATTGGAACTTGTTGCGTTGCGATCCAAAGTCTAACGACGAACATACGCATTTTGACCGTTTTAGCGCACTACGCCACGCAGATTTTAAATATTTAGCAAACGAACTCCGATTTGACCCCGGTCAGTGGCATTGGACTTGTATGGTCAATACGAAGTCAACCGAATTCGCCCCGGTCAAATTTCGACACGAGTAGTCAACCCATGGTCAAATTAAGAATACTCGTGCACCGAAAAGCGTGTACGCACAAATTATGATGCGACACCCCGACTTTGACCCGACTCTCGGTGTCTTGGACCCACCTTGACTTTGACCAGTGATGCGCGTAAAATACGGCAAGCGTACCGGTCGCTCAAGTAATAAAGTTGGGAATGAATCCCCGGATGTCGGTCTCTTGAGGAATGCAATTGGCGTCGAACGATTTAGACTCTGAAACTATCGTTATGAGAGTTAAATGAAATAAACAGAAAAAGAAAGGGGCTTTGGTTGGTGGTCTTACGACCGATTACACTAACGAGAGCTTTGCGGGTCGCAATCACCGCTTCGCAAGGCGAGATGGATGTAGCGGCCGCGATGCCGTACTTCGGTGGGCGAGTGGGCGGTAAGCTAGTGAGTGAAGTGTGTGATGTGAAGTGAAATGAAGTGAAGCAAATGCGTGGAGTGAACGAAAGAGAGCGAAGCGCATTAACAACGAATCTCACAAGCAAGATGAACGCATAAACATTTCATTGCAAAAGAGATTAATCCGTTCATACATGCATACATAAACCATACAACAAGAAAGGTTGGAGAAAGCTAAACCACAAGAGTGAAGATCCTTCGCGGGTGTTGGCCGGAGGTGCGGGTTGTCAAACCGCTTCCAAGCGCAGTCCGTGGAGGGCTTCCGGTACCGCCGAGCTGTCACTTCGGTGGCCTTTAAGTCCGTTCTTGAGGCAAGCTTCGTCGTCTTCCTCGGTGAAGAACTTGGAGAAGAGCTTTAATGGCCGGAGGATCGCCGGAGGATGAGGGATGCTTCGGAATCACGGGAGAAAGTCCTCCCGTTGGTAGGAATGGAGGTGGAGGTGAATGGGACTGCTGGAGGGCGAAACGGCGGAATGGCGAAGGTTCCGTAACGATTGTCTCGCCCTAATTCGCGGAACAGCGTATTTATAGCTTGCAGAATAAATAGCGCGCACGACCACTGGCGCACGACCAGTGATCGTGCGCGACCAAGGTCAGCGCCCGTGCGTGAGCAACCTGCAAACCTGCATCAGAAAATCAGTAGTCGCGCACGATCAGCAGCGCACGATCAGTGATCGTGCGAGGCAAGGCTGATGATCGTGCGGAAATAGCCAGACAGACTTTTGCAAAATGGGTATGACTGCGCACGATCGTCGGCGCACGAGCAGTGGTCGTGCGCGTATGGCAAGTGATCGTGCGGATGGTTCAAGACAGAGTTTCACAAATGAGACCGGGCTGCGCACGATCAGTGATCGTGCGCAGGAGGTCGATGGTCGTGCGTGGGTAAAAACGCACGACCACTGACTCCTTTGCCAAAAATGGTGAAACGCCTATCCCGAATGCCCTCACGATCCCCGAACCTGCAGGACAACTGCACGGGACATCGATCGTGGCAATAATAGCAACAATAATCAAGATGAAAATGCACACATCACAATTAGGCTAAAAGGGGTGCACAGGGCGTGGAAAACCGTAGCGAACCAAAAGGAGTGCAAATGGCGCTAAACGGTGTGCAAAGACATGGAAATAGGCCTAGATGAGTCCAAAATATAGTATAAAATAGGGACTCATCACACCCCCAAACTTAACCATTTGCACGTCCCGGGCAAATAATCACGTTGTGGGCTCTAAAACGGCTAGCTGACGTAGTAATTACAACCTACAGTAGGACGAGAAATCGAGAAGCTCACATGCGTAAAAAATATAATAGAAAGAGTTTCTAATCATGCAATGCAATTTATAATTTTCGAAAAACGTAAATAGATACTGTCACTACTCAAAGAATGAATTCCGGAGAATCGCACGGTCATGGGAAGGCAGAAAGTAGGCAAGTCGGATGGCGAGGTATTGCCAAAGACCGGGGCTCATGATCACCTCCAAAGGAATCCACCAATGTCGGGGGCCATATGCTTGCCCGTTCGCACTTTCTCCACGATGCGGGTTTGACTCGAGCGTAAATCCGTAGGACTTGAGGTGAAGAGTGGGGCTTGGGTGCAGATGTAGGTATGGATGGACAAGATGAAAACGAAGGCTACGCACAACCCAACGGAGCTCGCACACATCAGAATTCTCGCTAACAACAAGAATGCGAGTGCACCACACCCCAAACTTAGCTTTTACAACATGAGTGGGTGCACCGCCTACCATAAAACAAATTTCTCAATTTCAGATTTTTTTTCATTTATACTTTTTCTTTTCTCTTTTCTTTTCTTGGTCACATTTTTCTTTTCTCTTTTCTTTTCTCAATAATTCAGCATTTATAAACTTTGCGGCATATCCACACGTTCACAAAATCCGCCCATCACAACAACCCAACGAGAAATTAACGAAACAAGAGCTCAATGCGGTGTGTGCGACTAGGAGTGGCTTGAGGCTTTGGTGACTTGCATGTGGAGCTGATCAAAAAGGAAGGTAGGCTCAACGGGGCTAGCGAGGGCTATGTTAGGACGGGTGCAAGGATCAACCGGGCCAAAATGATGGCCTACGTCACGCTCACGCTCGACTAACCGGGCACCAATGCTTCGAAAGTCGCTTGGGGCAAGTTCTTAGCCACCGAGAAAAGTGATCCGTCCTCCCGACTCGAGCAAAACAAAGCCAGCGACGCTTACACACATGCCTACACTACCGCGAGATCACTCCGGATTCAGAAGTTGAGTAGGACAGACAGTATTTACGAATATAGAAAAAAAATATAAAATGCAAGCATGAGAAGAAACTAGCTCTATACAATTCCTACACAACGTGAGCACTCGATTAGGAGCACTGCACGAGTTTCGAACTACTGTACGACAAAATCCTACGTCAGCACCACAATCTTAAAACTTACACAACATAAGTACTCAACCCGAGCCGCGCGCGTGGTAAGAGTGCGCGCTCATGTGGGTGCAAATGTGTGCGCACAGCAGGAGTCTACAAACATGAAGCATAAATAAATCTACCGGTGTGCGAATGAAATGTGCTCGTGAGTGCATAGGTGGCTCTTCCCCCCAAACTTGAATGAAAACAAGATCAACATGCAAAATAGCACTAGAATAAAGTCTACAGGGAAGAGTGTACCTATGCTCCGCAGAGGGAGCATACCGGAAGATGGCGTTATGAGTTGATGGAGTTGCTGCGCCGCACCAAAGAGAAGCTGAACCTGCGATTTGGGCCAAAGACAAGAAAATACAAAAATAGAAAATTAGAAAAAGAAAGGGGACCGAATGGTCCGAGCATGGGTTGTCTCCCGGATAGCCCTTTTGTTTACCGTCCTTAAGGTGGACCAAATACCTGTTTTAGCAGTTTACAAATAATGTTCGTGCAGAAAAAGAAAATAAAAGTGCAAGAACATAAAACACAGAATAATGCCTAAGCAGAGCGACGAAAAAGCAATCAACTCGGCGCCGATTTGGGGCGAGTCTCTCCGGTGGAGTGCGAGGGGGGAGCAGAATTTTTCATGGAATCATGAGGGAGGGATTTCCCCTTGCTCAGCTTATACGCTTCCTCGCGCCGGAAGGTGGAATAACGCTTATCGCGTAGGCGCTTAGCCTCCTTCATCTTCTCCACCGTGGGAGACTTCCACGCAGATTTTTCCACAGTTTTCGCAGATTTTGAAATCAATGGCGTCATGTCCGGCACCGCGACGGCGACCGGATCGGCCCAAGCAACATTACGCCTAACACAGTCATTAGAATTATTACAAACTGAATTGTTCAGGGATTTCTCCCGAATAAAACTACTAATGTCATTGTCTTCAGTCGCTTTTGGGGGACATGGAACAATCGCCGTGTCTTCCACTGACTCGATCTCCTTCACGGTCACTACCACTTGCTCTACATCGGTCTTCTCGGGAGGTGCTTCCTTGATCATTTCGTCCAAACGGGCGGCGTTCAAAACCTGAAGTCCCAAATTTTCCTTGGATCCTGCATTTCTTAGCAAAACAATTTTTTGAATGTTGGAGGGGTGTGCGGAAATATCATCGATGGCGGACGCATCGGTCGGCCAGATGACACATCCTTTGGAAAAATCCAGGATGCGCCACTGGCCGTCAGGAATGGGACCCCAAGTATTGGAATGGAGTCGTTTTCTTTAGGTCCCATAACCTGAAAATCAGTAGTAAAATGTTTTCCATTCACCTCGATCTCAACTTTCCTCACACCGCCTTCGGTAGCAACTACATCTCCATTAGCTAAAATGAGTGACTTCCGGTCATCGGTGTTAATTTGTAATTGCATCTTCTCAACATCCTGCAGAGTGAGGATGTTGCTCGATGCTCCGGAATCACAAAGTGCGGTCGTTTTCACCTCATTGATCATACAATTAATCACGAGTTCGTTGTTGTTCCCTAGCCTTTCCTCTCCCAAGCTTTTCCCTTGTTCATGGGGATTTCTTTCTGTGTTGCTTGGGAGGGTACCAAGCGTGCGCTCGGAGACCATTTGGGCCAATTGGCCCAACTGCGCCTCAAGCTTACGCATAGAAGCGGCTTGGTTAGTCATATTAGTATGGGACACTTCAACAAATTTCTCAAACATTTCAGCCAAAGAGTTGGTTTTCACAGCGGGAGGGCCTTGGGTGTAATTCGGGTGTGGCGGCCGCGGTTGGCTTCCGGAGGCGGCGGCATCATTTTGATGCTGCCCCGGTTGCCATCGTTGGCCTGGCGCGTTTTGATTCCACGAAAAGTTCGGGTGATTTCTCGCACCCGGATTATACGCATTTCCATACGGCGCACCCCTGTTTTGATTAGCAATAAAATTAACTGTTTCATCAGATAAGGCGGGATCATATGTTACCTCCGGTCCAGGGCACTCGAAGCTGTGATGATCGGATCCTCCGCATCCTTGACATGAGATGGCCAACACTGGAGCAGCAGCAGCGGGCCTTGATGCTTCCACAGCAAAGATTCCACTTGTCCCACGGGGGGTATTCCTTCCTGCGGTCCAGAAGGCGCTGTGCGTGGCGGTGTCCTGCAGAACTCTCAAAGCATCCTCAGGAGCAAGGTTCATAATTGTTCCACCAGAGGCGGCATCAATCATGGCGCGGTGCTGAGGCTCGATGGAGAAGTAGAAGCTCTCCACGAGATTCCACGTTTGGAAACCGTGATTTGGGCACTTCCGCAGCAATTCATTAAAGCGCTCCCACACCTCCGCTAAGCTTTCTTGGTCGTTTTGCCTGAAATTGGCGATGGCACGTCGCATGCTCACAATACGGTCGACTGGATGAAATTTGGCTAAGAACTTCGTGGTGAGAGCATCCCATGTTGTGGCGGTTCCAGGAGGAAGGGAATGAAGCCATGACTTAGCCTTGTCACGTAGAGAGAAGGGAAACAGACGGAGCTTGACCGTGTCATCGGCGATCCCAGCATAGCGGAACGTGGCGCAGATTTCCGAAAAATCCGCCAAATGAAGATGGGCATCCTCAGTGGCCATTCCGGAAAACTGCGCATTGTTCCGGATGATGTTTAGAATTGCCGGCTTGATCTCGAACTGCTGGTTTGTGATTGCCGGTCCGAACCCAGGATATATGCTCCCCACAGTGGGAGTGGTGTAGTCTCTCATGGTTCGGACATGCGGCGGGTTTACCTCGTTCTCATCCCCGTTCCGGTTGTCATTAAGATTACCTCCAACATGCACTCCGTTGTCATTGTTCAAAAGATCTCCCATTCGGACTGGATTAATAGCAGCGGCACGTCTTTGCGCACGAAGAGTTCGCTCGATCTCAGGATCGTAAGCAACGAGATCTCTTGCAGCACGTCCCTGCATCCACTGAAGCAACAAAACAAAGAAGCGAAAATAAAAAAAAACACTAACTCTTATACCAATAATTCCAGAAATCGTGATCGTTCAACAGTTGCATTCCCCGGCAACGGCGCCAAAAACTTGATGCGCGTAAAATACGGCAAGCGTACCGGTCGCTCAAGTAATAAAGTTGGGAATGAATCCCCGGATGTCGGTCTCTTGAGGAATGCAATTGGCGTCGAACGATTTAGACTCTGAAACTATCGTTATGAGAGTTAAATGAAATAAACAGAAAAAGAAAGGGGCTTTGGTTGGTGGTCTTACGACCGATTACACTAACGAGAGCTTTGCGGGTCGCAATCACCGCTTCGCAAGGCGAGATGGATGTAGCGGCCGCGATGCCGTACTTCGGTGGGCGAGTGGGCGGTAAGCTAGTGAGTGAAGTGTGTGATGTGAAGTGAAATGAAGTGAAGCAAATGCGTGGAGTGAACGAAAGAGAGCGAAGCGCATTAACAACGAATCTCACAAGCAAGATGAACGCATAAACATTTCATTGCAAAAGAGATTAATCCGTTCATACATGCATACATAAACCATACAACAAGAAAGGTTGGAGAAAGCTAAACCACAAGAGTGAAGATCCTTCGCGGGTGTTGGCCGGAGGTGCGGGTTGTCAAACCGCTTCCAAGCGCAGTCCGTGGAGGGCTTCCGGTACCGCCGAGCTGTCACTTCGGTGGCCTTTAAGTCCGTTCTTGAGGCAAGCTTCGTCGTCTTCCTCGGTGAAGAACTTGGAGAAGAGCTTTAATGGCCGGAGGATCGCCGGAGGATGAGGGATGCTTCGGAATCACGGGAGAAAGTCCTCCCGTTGGTAGGAATGGAGGTGGAGGTGAATGGGACTGCTGGAGGGCGAAAACGGCGGAATGGCGAAGGTTCCGTAACGATTGTCTCGCCCTAATTCGCGGAACAGCGTATTTATAGCTTGCAGAATAAATAGCGCGCACGACCACTGGCGCACGACCAGTGATCGTGCGCGACCAAGGTCAGCGCCCGTGCGTGAGCAACCTGCAAACCTGCATCAGAAAATCAGTAGTCGCGCACGATCAGCAGCGCACGATCAGTGATCGTGCGAGGCAAGGCTGATGATCGTGCGGAAATAGCCAGACAGACTTTTGCAAAATGGGTATGACTGCGCACGATCGTCGGCGCACGAGCAGTGGTCGTGCGCGGTATGGCAAGTGATCGTGCGGATGGTTCAAGACAGAGTTTCACAAATGAGACCGGGCTGCGCACGATCAGTGATCGTGCGCAGGAGGTCGATGGTCGTGCGTGGGTAAAAACGCACGACCACTGACTCCTTTGCCAAAAATGGTGAAACGCCTATCCCGAATGCCCTCACGATCCCCGAACCTGCAGGACAACTGCACGGGACATCGATCGTGGCAATAATAGCAACAATAATCAAGATGAAAATGCACACATCACAATTAGGCTAAAAGGGGTGCACAGGGCGTGGAAAACCGTAGCGAACCAAAAGGAGTGCAAATGGCGCTAAACGGTGTGCAAAGACATGGAAATAGGCCTAGATGAGTCCAAAATATAGTATAAAATAGGGACTCATCAACCAGCAAAAGGAACCCACCCGGGAGTTGACTTTGGTCAAACCCTCCCAAAAGTCAGTTTTTGGATTTTTCTTCAAAAGAGGTGTTCACTCCCTTCCCTCTGCTCTTCTTTAATAGCTAGGGCCTTGCCCCCTCACCCACCTTGGTCCCTCAACCAGCAAGCCCATTCATGGGGCAAGTAGAGGCCCACCAACTCAATTCCCTCTCCACTACCCCTCTCTTCCTTCACTTTGAAAGACCCCCCATGAGGGAAAATCCATTTCCCCACATGGAGAAAATGTAACATCCCACAAACAGCTAGGCCCCCAAGAGTGATTTTGTCATGACTAAGTCATGACAAAATCCAGGGAGCTTAGAAACCCTTGTAGACCTAGGCAAAAAGGGGATAAAGCACCTTGGTCTACAAATAGTAAACTTTAAATACCCAACTTAGGGCTTGACTTTAGGGCTCCAAGTTGACTCCTTAACCCCACCCCAACACCCCTAGGGCATCAAGGAGTACAGAGTGACACCTAAGACCCATTGGGGCCAACCAAAGAGGTCAAGTTGACCAAAGTCAACCTTAAGCCCTAATTAAGTCAAAATGGTCAATTCTTCACCTATTGACCAAATTGCTCATCACATGGAATTGACCACACGTTTAGGTTAAAGGCATCATGAGAGACCTAGGGGACTAAAAAGCCCCATCAGGGGGCCTCCAATTTGGCCAATTGACCAAAATGCCCTCTTAGGTCAAAAAGGGCAATCCTTCATTAACTACCTCAATCGACCACCATAACTTGAAACTGACCCACCCTTAATGTCATAATGTCATAGGGAACCCAATGGCACAAAAACCCCCATGACTGGGTCAACCCTAGTGCTAAATTTCACTAAGTCAAATTTAGCATGTTTAGGTCAAATCAACCCAAATTGGGTCAATTAGGCTTCATGTGACCAAATTGACCCCACCACTAGATTCTAAACTTAATTTAAAGTGCAATGGACCCAAAAGCCCCATTATGGGGTCACCCATTTGGTCAATTTGCCCAAAAGTCCAATTTGCCCTAATTAGGTCAAATCACTTAAATTGACCCAACCAAGCCCAATCCACTTGGGCTAGCCTCAATTTAGGTTGGCTCATCAGTCCAAGGGAGCTATAATTATCATTTATGTCACCCAATTTCGTGTAGGGTGACTAGGAGAGAGAGAGCTCAATTTTCCCCAAAAATAGAGGAGAGAGAAAGTGAGAAAGAGGATCATTCATGGTGGGAAAGGTTAATCACCCCTCCATTCTTCATCAATTAATTAGTATTCATCTCCTCTATCAGTTTTGAGGAGTTTCCAAACGAATTGGGCCAAGGGGAGGTGAATTTAAAGGGGTTTTCTCTATGGCCGAAATTCACCATTAATGGTGATAATGGCAATTCATTCCTTGACGCCTCCTCTCCCCAATTGATTCTTTAAACATCTTTAAGGAGCGGAGAGGAATGAAACCCCCCTCTTTCCCGAAGATTTTGAGCCCTCTGTGCAAGGTTTGGCATGGCTCCCAAAGCTCCAAAGTTGGCCATGGTGGATCGACGATCGACGCGATTAAACCCTCCAAATCAGGTCTGATCCTCTTCCCCTCTCCTAGTGCTAGATCTAGGTCATTTTAGGTGGAGAAATCGGGCTCAATTGAGCCCGATTGGAGAGGAAGAAAATTCGGATTTCGATGAATTTATACCCTTGTGAGTTCGCCAGAAACCGCCTCCTCCAGCAGCATGGTCGTCGCCAAACGCTAGCCACGACCTCAGCAGAGGTGGTGGTGGTGGTGGCCAGCCAGGGAGAAGGTCGTGGTGGCCGGAAAATGGGCTGGAAGATGCTACGGCGCGGGCAATCTCGGCCCTTGGCTGATTGAAGAAGATGAACGGATGCCGTTCAAATAGATCAAGTAAATAATTATAATATTTGTGATTATTTTATTCCCTGAACATGCACTGCATTGAACCCAAAATATGAGGACCTTAGAGACCTCTACTGAAAAAGTGGTCCACATGAAAATTGTAGTTCTTTAAGTCTAGTTTAATTTAAAATTGATTTGAACATATTTGGATACTTGGTGTGGCCACATCACTCATTTTGGTGCAACCTGTACATAGGTGTGACCAGACATTAGAATTAGTGCCCACACCAAACCACTCATCCTGTAACACCCCCATCAGTCACATTGCATATAGCAGTAGGTCCGACCGAGGCACGATGCCATATACCACAGACATACCGGTGGGTTACTAAATGAAACTATCCTTCCAATAACACATGTCCTACACAGAGCACATTTTAACGAAAGCATTTTATATGTTGCAAAGATAAGAACCCAAACCACAGCATGAATGTCCACTAAATACCCAAAAATAGTAATGAGCATACAAATACACAAAGTACTTGGCCTTATGGCCTTACATGAGTTTACTTTAAACAAATAGTGTCTTCCAAACATCGGCACGCAGGCTGGTCACACATGAGAATAAAAGTAAACATTTGCATTGGCCTTCAAGGGCCGGCTCAGCAACAAGTGCTTCATTCCACTATTTTCCACTAGGCTCCGCAGCACCTGCAAGCAACAATCCACCGCAATGGTGGCAAATAAAAGCAATGGTCAGCTAAAGCTGACTAAATTATAACAACCCCACCCTGGATTTGGGGTGGCGGTGCTCCTTCCCTGCATTTTAGTAGCATAGACAAACAATATAGTGAAAGTACAACAACAGCACACTTCACCACAGGTGTAGGCACGGACAGCCACACACCCCGTGCTCTCAAGGCACTTACTCGGTGAACCCGGTAAAATCCGTGGTCCCACCACCGCCACCAGGACAGCAAACCTCGTGAGCATTATAGTCTTTCCGGCCTAAGCCTAAGACCCTCCATCTATGTCAGCGGTAAGTACCACGTACCTTAGGTCGCTTTAACCGAACCACATAGAGCGGGTACGGTTCTGCTAAACCCGTTGCTCATACCGCCACGTCAATTTAAGCCATAGGCGCGGGTCAAGCTTCCCTGAGTCCCAAATCGATCACATAAATTTTATATAACCCAGTTATGTGCAAGTTGGCTCCCAGTCCACCAAGATGGCAGAATCATGCTTCTGCCCAGTTTTCCGGGTGCACCTTGGAGTTAATCCCCAAGACTCCCTGTTGCAATCTACCACGTAGAAAACTCAAAAAGCAAACGGCACGGAGTCTTCTCCGGCGCTACAAGCATAATGAAAACATCACCGATCCATACCAACTTGTCCGGGTAGGCTTCACACATCATGTCTATGTCAGTACTTCGATTCCGGACTCTATATGCAAAACAACGTGGACTATTCATGTCCACCCAAAGGAAAACCTCACACTCACCGCACACTCGCGAGAGTGGGTTTCCAATGCAAAAGGGAAGAGGAATTCACATGTCCAAGAAGAGAATCGTTACCCTTGCAGTTCTCTTTGGCGCCATGAAGAACTAGACGGATAGAAAGCACCGCAAAGGCCTCGCCTTCACAGATCTAGACTTGGATCGAAAATCGGGGCTCCGAAGCTCCTCCAGCGGCCGGATTTCTCCTTCTCCTTCTTCCTTGCTCTCCCCTCTCTCTAACACCTTAGAAAGAGAAAGCTCAAAGGGAAATGAGGGTTTCAACCCCTATTCCTGGCCTTATATTAGCAGGGGAAAGGCTGAGCCATTGGATCCTATTTGAAGGAAATGAACGGCCACGATTCGCCCTGAAAATAAAATTTCTGGGCCGAACACGGCTTGTGACATGACTGTATCATAGACTGTGTGCCTTAATAGACGTTGAAACTGCCGCATCCCGACCAGGACACGAGCTTAGACACGCCTGTGTCAACCTTTGACACGCCCGTGTCAATCAGTACACGCCCGTGTTGCGTGGCGTGTTTCTCAATCAATACAGGACCAAAACATCCCGAAAAGTACACGGGTTCTCGACATGCCCGTGTTAATTGTGATACGCCCGTGTCAACCAGAACACGCCTGTGATCCAGGCCGTGTTCATCACCTGACACAGCCCGGCTACAAACCCGAGCAAGACACGGCCCTAGACACGCCCGTGTCTCAGGCCGTGTTCCCGACCTCCAAGGATCGTCGACTGCATTTCGTCGACCACGCGAAGAAATCGTCGAACCCGTGCACGACACGGCCCTGGACACGCCCGTATCACAGGCCGTGTGACCCCTACTAGGCCCCAAACTTGGCTTTAAACGCTGTCCGTTCCTCTTTTGAGTTTCGGGGCATTACAATTCTATCCCTCTTAAAAGAATTTCGTCTCGAAATTATAGAAAGGAAAAGATACACAAAACAAAATGGTACCTGAGTGGAATAACTCGGGGTACTCCTCAAGCATGGTCTGCTCTCGCTCCCACGAGAGCTCCTCCCGACCGCAATTGTCCCAACGGACTTTGACCATCCTGATGTCCTTGTTACGAAGTCGCTTGACTTCAGAGTCCACAATGTGAATGGGTTTGACCTTCGTCGTCAGCCTATTATCAACCAGTACCTGATCGAGCGCAATTACATGCGAAGGCTCTTGCACCGCCTTCTGCAACACCGATATGTGGAATACGTCGTGTAGACCACTCAATTCCACTGATAGCTTCAGTTGATAAGATGCTTCACCAATTCGCTCAAGAATTTCAAACGGTCCAAGGTACCTCGGGCTCAGCTTCTTCAAGCGTTGTACCCGTGAGACACCCTCTAACGGCTTAATCTTCAAATGCACCCAGTTGCCCACAGCGAACTCAACGTTTCGATGTTTGGCATTATAGTATTTATCATGCCTGTCTTGAGCAATCAGCAATCATTCTCGAATTATTCGTTCCAACAAAGTGGCATATTCCACCTCTTGTAATTTGTATAGCTTCGACTCACATGTTTCCAACCATGACAACGGAGTGCGACATTTTCTACCATATAGGGCCTCGAAGGGCACCATTTGAATACTTGCTTGGTAGATGTTGTTATAAGCAAACTCCACCAAGTACAGGTGATCTTCCCACTGCTTTCCGAAATCCAAGACACACATGCGAAGCATGTCCTCCATCATCCTGTTGACCCTCTCGGTCTGACCATCCGTCTGCGGATGAACGGTCGTGCTGAAACTCAGCTTGGTTCCTAACATTTGATGCACTAACCTCTAGTCATTAGACGTGAAACATCCATCTCGGTCACTCATGATGCTGCGGGGCACACCGTATAGTCGAACAATGTTATCTACGTAGAGTTTTGCCAGTTTATCCACCGAATCATCCTTCCTATTCGGAATGAAGTGCGACACTTTCGTCAATCGATCTACGATCACCAAGATGGCGTCGTTTCCCTTCTGCGACTTTGGCAACCCATGCACAAAATCCATTGAAATATCGTCGAACTTCCACTCCGGGATAGGCAATGACTTCAAGAAACCTCCAGGCTTTTGGCATTCCGCCTTCACTAAGGCACGCGTTTGACACTTCACCACATAAAGTGCTACGTCCTTCTTAAGTCCTGGCCACCAGAACAACTTTTTCATATCACAATACATCTTCGTGCTCCCTAGGTGAATCGAGTACTTGGTATGATGAGCCTCGTACATCAATTCATCCTGCAGTTTACCCACATTTGGGACGCGCAGACGACTTTCCTTCCATAACAGTCCATCAACAACACCAAATTGGGAATTTGACCCATCCAAAGCCTCATCCATGATCTGCTTCATGTTGCTATCCAAAACTAGAGTCTGCCGAATCCTATCAGCAAGGTCATACTACACCTCTATCCAGTTCAATTGGGCTTCAGCACTCATCTGTTTGTTAACACAAGAGATCTCTAGTGCCTCCAAATCCTGAATCAAATGCTCGTCATGAACCGACAACCAGTTGGCCCGCGTAGGGGCCCTGCGACCCAACGCATCCACAACCGCATTGCCTTTCCCAGGAACATAGTGTATCTTAAAGGTGTAGTCCCCCAGGAACTCCATCCACCTCCACTGTCGCATGTTTAAGTCCTTTTGATCCAACAAGTATTTCAGGCTCTTGTGGTCGGTATAGATATCGACCTTCACTCCGTACAGGTAGTGCCTCCACAGCATCAGGGCAAATATCACGGCCGCTAACTCCAAGTCATGGATCGGATAATTCCTCTCGTGTACCTTCAGCTGACGCGAGCCATAAGCTATTACACTCCCATGCTGTAGTAGAACGCAACCCAAACCACTGCTCAAAGCATCACTGTAGATCTCAAATCCTTCGGTCCCAACTGGCGAACATAGAATAGGCACCGTGGTCAACCGACTTTTCAGCTCTTCGAAAGCTTGTGTTCACTCAGGAATCCAAACAAACTTCTGATCTTTCCTCGTCAAAATCGTGAGGGGTAACGCTATCCATGAGAAGTTCTCTATGAAGTGCCTGTAATATCCGGCCAGCCCCAGAAAACTCCGGACTTCCGCTACCATAGACAACACAGGCCACTCCCGTATAGCAACTATTTTTGCCGGATCCATTGCAATTCCCTCTCCACTAACTATATGACCGAGGAACGCTACCGAGGACAACCAAAACTCGCATTTGGAGAACTTGGCATATAGTTGGTTCCTCTCCTCAGCGTCTCCAACACCAAATGCAAATGCTTAAAGTGATCCTCCTCACACTGCGAGTACACCAATATATCGTCGATAAAGACTATCAAGAAATGGTCTAGGTCCTCTCTTAACATTCTGTTCATCAGATCCAAAAACACAAATGGCGCATTAGTCAGTCCAAACAGCATGACGGTGAACTCATAATGCCCATACCGCGTGCTAAAAGTTGTCTTAGGGATGTCACTTTCTCTTATCCTCAGGTTATAATATCCAGACTTAAGATCCAATTTCGAGTACACCGATGACCTAACTAACTGATCGAACAGATCATCAATCCTTGGGATTGGATACTTATTCTTCTTCGTTAACTTATTCAGCTCTCGATAATCAATACAGAGTTGCAAGCTTCCGTCCTTATTCTTAAAAAAAGGACCGGTGCGCTCCAAGGTGACGAACTTGGACGCACATAACCCTGTTCTAATAGCTCTTGTAGTTGAACTTTCAGTTCTGCCATCTCCTTAGGCGCTAACCGATACGGAGAGCGTAACACATGTTTGGCACCTAGCACTAGCTCAATAGTGAAGTAAATCTCTCGCTGAGGTGGGGCTCCAGGGAGATCGTCAGGGAACACATCAGGGTACTTGGATACCACTAGGATACTGTCCAAAGTAGGCTTAGGCTTCGAAGCCTCCACTAGTGTGAAGAATAGCTCTGCACCAGCACGAACTGCCTAAACCACCTGAAGAGCAGACATCAAAGTCTTGCTCGCCCCTTTCAAGCCCGCAAATGTCGTCTCACGACCAGTTCCCAATTTGACCTACTTGCGGTTGCAATCAATGTATGCATGCTGCTCTGAGAGCCAGTCCATACCAAATATCACGTCGAACTCCACTAGCGGCAGTAATGATGCTTGCAAGTCAAACTCCTGACTCCCAATCTATATCTTTACTCCACAGACTATATCCGCGTGCATTGAACGCCCATTAAGCAACAACACATCCAATTTGTCCTTTGCCATCGAAGTAGGTACTCCAATGCACGATACAAATCCTTCGGAAAAAAAGGAGTGTGAAGCTACCGTATCGAACAGTGCTCTCGCCGGATTATCAAAAATCAAAATAAAGACTAGTACAAGCCAAGCAGTAATAAGCTAACATGTGCAAGGTAACAAGTATTTAAAGCCAAGCTGCTATAAATTTAAACCGTACCTATCACCACATCAGCTTGCTTTATGGCCTCCTGCTGGCCAAGGTTATAAACTCTAGGTTGGGCCAGAGCATAGTGTGATGTGGTTGACTCCACCGTCTTGCCCTTCTCCTCATAGGTTGCTCCAGGTTTCTTCTCGTACTTTGGACGTCCGCTCCAACAATCACGGGCAAAGTGTCCCGGCTTGCCATAATTATAGCATGTGCCCGGGGTTCGGATTGTAGTTTCCCCCGAAGCACCAGAAGAAGGGGCTGGACTCGAAGTCCTAGCCTTCTTATAAAACTTACAAAACCCAGACTTTGAGGTAGTCGGCACCTTGAACTTTGTCTTCTCTGCACTAGAGTCCTTCTTCGCTTGTACTCATTTCATATCTTTCTCCAATGATCGGGCTATATTGACCAGGGTTAAGAAGCCCTGCGTCATAGGCCCCAAGAGTAGTTGTAACGACCCCATCCGTTAAATGACGTATAGTAGAAGGTCCGGCCGGGGCCCCACACTATATGCCATAAACAGACGGTGAGGTCACAGGATATTACCAACCCAAATACGAATCCTAACTCAGAGCATTCTAGCGGAAGCTTTAAGTTACAACTTTGAACTCTTAACCGGAATGTCCAATATATATAAAACCACCTTTATATATAAATATCACGGAATGTACACAACCACAAGAGTTTGGCCTTAAGGCCTTACAGTTCCTCTGAACATACATCATGTTTTACAAACCTCGGCGCGCAGGCCGGCCATACATGAGTAAAAAGAGAAAACAAAACAAAGCCATTCGCTTAGCCTTCCAGGCTAGCCGCAGCAGCAGCAGCAACAGCAGTAGGGCTTCAGCCCATCATTTACCACTTGGCTCTCCAGCACCTGCACGGGAACAAACCACCCAACCGGTGGCAAACAATGCAACGGTCAGCATTCAGCTGACCTAATTATAACAATCCTACCCCTTTCTCGGGGCATGAGCATTCTTTCCCTGCAAGCATGGCATCATCAATAGCAACTATGTGCGCGCAGGCACATTCAAGCCATCACAACCATCGGCCACCCGGCCCGACAGTCCGTGCACTCAGGGCACATTTTCGGTGTACCGGAATACCAGGGTCAACACCACCGTCTACACGGTATTTGAGCATTTCTAGTCTTTCCGGCGCGCGGGCCTAAGACTCTCATTAGGCGCTCCAACAAAACCTATACCAGGCTTCCAAGTCGGACGGACCTAACGCAGGTACGGATCAGCCACCCCCCGTTGCTCAAGTCGCCGAGCCACCTCGAATACGGAAGTATCCATGGCATTTTATAGGCGCGGGTCGGTTTCACCTTTCCTGTTCGGCAATCTACCTTTTCATCGAGTTGCATCCCAACGGCTCAACTACTCACAAAGTGGCAACACACGGCCACAAGAGTTGCCTCCAACCCTCTTCATTTCCTGGACATCGTCCAGTACTTCCTGCCGCACCAAGCAACAGGTAGGAACAAGGCATCACAAGCCATAGGCATCACAAGCCATTATCACGGAGCCTTCTCCGATATGCAAACAAGCATCACCAATCCAGATTCCATCCAGATGGGCTTCACACAGCATGCCTAGAGCCGTACTCCAATTCCGGCCTCTAACAAGGGGGACTTCACATATCTACCCCAAGGGACACCACAACCCACCGCACACTCGCGGGGAAGGGTTTTCCCTATGCAATGCAGAAAAGAAGGACTTCACATGTCCAAGGAGGGAGATCGTTACCCTTGTCGATCTCTTCGGTGCCATCGAAAACTAGCCGGTGAGAAAGAACCGCAGCAGCCTTGCCTTCACAACGCCGGCTTCGGATCACGAATCGAACCACGGGAGCTCCGCCGGTGGCTTGCTCTCCTCCTCCTTCTTCCTCTCTTCCTCTCTCTTTCTCTCTTCCTTAAGGACAAATGAAGAATGACTCTTCATCCTTACTTCTCGTAAACCCAGCCAGGAAACCACCTGAGCCTTTGGATCAAAAGAGAGGAAACTGAACGGCCAAGATTTTCCCAAAAATTCACTTTTTGGCCGACACGGCCTGTGACACGCCCGTGTCATAGGCCGTGTACCCCTTAAGCGGTACACACAGTTTGAACCGACTGCACAACACGGGCCATCGACACGCCCGTGTCGAACCTGACACGCCCGTGTCAAACCTGAGACACGCCCGTGTCTCCTGCTCCATCGAGCTGCAACCAGTACACGGGTCGGAACACGGCAGCTGACACGCCCGTGTCCAGCCTGACACGCCCGTGTTCAAGGCCGTGTTCAAGGCCGTGTCCGGCTCTGACTTGAATAGGCCAAATTCGCAAAATAATTCGAACACGCCCTGGGACACGCCCGTGTCCCAGGCCGTGTACACCCGACACGCCCTGGGACACGCCCGTGTCCCAGGCCGTGTAACCTGACCTGCTACTCAAACTTCAAGTTGAGTCTTTTGGGGTCTTTTTGGGGTGTTTACAACCCTCCCCCCCCCCCCCCTTATCAAAATTTCGTCCCGAAATTTGCACGGTAAGGAAACAAAACCAGCAATGCTATAACATTGTTATAACAAAAAGTACACGGTCTACAGTTTATACAAATAACTCGGGAAACTCAGCTCGCATGGTCTGCTCTCGCTCCCATGTTAGCTCTTCACGGCCACAATTGTCCCATCGGACCTTGACCATCCCGATCACTTTGTTCCGCAACTGCTTCTCGGCTCGATCCTCGATCCGAATGGGTCTAACCCTCGTCGTTAGCCCATACTCGACCGGTACCCGATCAGCCTCCACGACTTGAGCTGGATCCTTTACCGCCTTACGAAGGACTGAGATGTGAAACACATCATGTAATCCACCCAAGTCCGCTGAAAGTGCTAGTCGATAAGCAGCTTCCCCAACTCGCTCCACCACCTCAAACGGACCAAGATACCTCGGACTTAGCTTTTTCAAACGCCGAATCCTGGACACACCTTTGAAGGGTTTGATCTTCAAATATACCCAATCACCCACCGCGAACTCCACGTTCCGATGTTTGGCGTTGTAGTACTTTGCTTGACGATCTTGGGCTATCACTAGCCTCTCCCGAATAGAGCGTATGAGCGAAGTAGCTTCTTCGACTTCCTTTTTCCCACTCAGCTTCGATTCTCCTGCTTCTGCCCAAGCTAAGGGTGTACGGCATTTCCGACCATACAATGCCTCAAATGGTGCCATACCAATACTCGCTTGGTAGCTATTATTATAGGCAAATTCGACGAGAAATATATAATCTTCCCATCTCTTACCAAAGTCTAGGGCGCACATGCGGAGCATGTCCTCCATCGTCCTGTTGGTTCGTTCAGTCTGGCCATCCGTTTGGGGATGAAAGGCCGTACTAAACGCCAATTTTGTACCCAACATTTGATGAACGAGCCGCCAATCATTCGATGTGAACCGCCCATCACGGTCACTAACGATGCTCCGAGGAACACCGTGCAGTCGAACAACCTGCTCCACATACAGCTTGGCCAAGGTTTCTACTGAATCGTCTCTTCTGTTTGGCAGGAAGTGCGCCACTTTCGTCAACCGGTCCACAATCACCCAGATTGAATCATGACCGCGTTGAGATCTCGGCAACCCGTGCACGAAATCCATCGAAATATCGTCGAACTTCCACTCCGGAATAGGTAATGACTTCAGAAACCCGCCAGGCTTCTGGCATTCTGCTTTCACCAACGCACAGGTGTTGCATTTCGCCACATAACGAGCCACATCTTTCTTTAGTCCGGGCCACCAGAATAGCTTTTTCATATCCCTGTACATCTTTGTGCTCCCTGGGTGAACTGAGTACTTTGCAAAGTGAGCTTCGTACATCAACTCTTCCCTCAGTTTACCCACACTTGGGACGCACACTCGACCATTTCTTCTTAACAAACCGTTGTCCCAAGAGAATTGGTCATCCGGCCCATCCTTTGCATAGCGTTGGAGACTTTCATCAAGCTCCGTTGCTCGCCGAACTCGGTCCGCAAGGTCATATTGCACCTCTGTCCAGTTCAAACATGCATCGGTTGACGCACCCTTGTCAACACACGATATCTCCATTGCTTCCAATTCCTGGATCAAACGCTGATCATGCCTCTGCAACCAGCTTGCCCGTACCGGAGTCTTCCGACTCAAAGCATCAGCGACCACATTTCCCTTCCCGGGAGTATAGTGAATCTCGAAGGTGTAGTCCCCGAGGAACTCCATCCATCTTCGTTGTCGCATATTCAGATCCTTCTGATCCAACAAATACTTTAGGCTCTTGTGATCCGTATAGATATCCACTTTGACGCCATATAGATAGTGCCGCCACAACTTGAGCGCAAAGATTACTGCCGCCAACTCCAAATCATGGACGGGATAATTCCGCTCATGCACTTTCAACTGACGCGAGCCATAAGCAATCACTTTACCAAACTGTAGAAGGACGCAGCCTAAGCCGCTCCCTGATGCATCACTATAGATCTCATACCCATCGGTACCACATGGCGATGTCAACACAGGCGCCGTGGTCAAACGACTCTTCAAGTCTTCAAAAGCTCGCGCGCACTCCGGCGTCCAAATGAACTTTTGATCTTTTCTCGTCAGCGTGGTCAGAGGTAAAGCAATCCGTGAGAAGTTTTCCACAAACCGTCTATAGTAGCCGCAAGTCCAAGGAAACTCCTGACCTCGGCCACTGAAGACATCACTGGCCAATCTCGGATGGCACTTATCTTCAACGGATCCACCGCGATACCCTCTCCGCTTACCACATGGCCTAAGAAGGCTACTGAAGAGAGCCAGAACTCACACTTTGAGAACTTGGCAAAAAGCTTATTCCTCCGCAGGGTATGCAAGACCAATCGCAAATGGTTTGCGTGATCCTCTTCCGACTGAGAGTATACTAATATGTCATCGATAAACACAATAACAAACAATCCAAATACTCTCGGAACGTTCGATGCATTAGGTCCATAAATACCGAAGGCGCATTACATAGGCCAAACGGCATCACCGTGAACTCATAATGACCGTAGCGTGTTCCAAACGCCGTCTTGGGAATGTCACCTTCCCGAATCCTTAGCTGATAATATCCCGATTTCAGATCCAACTTGGAATAGACCGTTGATCCCGCCAGCTAATCAAAGAGGTCATCAATCCGTGGGATCGGATACTTTTTTTTCTCCGTCAGCTTATTCAACTCGCGGTAGTCAATACACAACCGTAAGCTACCGTCTTTCTTCTTCACAAATAGAACAGGTGCGCTCCAAGGTGACATACTTGGGCGTATATATCCCTGCTCCAACAACTCTTGCAATTGGACTTTCAACTCAGCCATCTCTTTTGGCGCGACGCGATATGGAGAGCGGGCCACAGGTTTCGCACCTGGCACCAACTCAATAGAGAAGTCAATCTCCCGCTGTGGTGGTAACCCAGGAAGATCTTTAGGAAACACATCGGCAAACTCTGACACAACTGGCACTTCACTGACACTGGCCTTTGGCTCAACAGCCTGAATTAGCGTGAAGAATAACTCCGCGCCCTTCCGAACAGCATTGACGACTTGGAGTGCAGACAACAGAGTCCCGCCAACTCCTCGCATACCAGCGAACTTCGTCACAAGCCCGGTATTCTGGCCTAGTGTAATCTCTTTGGAGTTGCAATCAATAAAGGCACGCTGCTCCGAGAGCCAGTCCATACCAAAGAAAACATCAAACTCTGATAACGGTAGCACAGCTGCACTCAAACCGAAATCCCGACTTCCTATTTGCACATCCACATCGCAAGCCCTATCCGCAAGCATCACACAGCCATTCGGCAATAGCACCCTTGTACTATCCACCGTCACATGACTCGGTATCCCAATGCGAGATACGAAATCCTCAGACAGAAAAGAATGCGAAGCACCCGTATCAAACAGGGCTCTCGCTAAATTATTCCGAATCAGGACAAAGCCTGCAGCACACACACATGCACAAGCTAAACATAACCAAAACCAAAAGCACCAGCAAGTAAACTAAATCAACTCGTACCTGTGACGACGTCACTTTGCTTAATCGCTTCCTGTTGGCCAAGTTGATAGATTCGGGGCTGCGCCTGGGAAGCAGAGGAATCCACCACCGCTTTGCCCTTCTCAGCATACGACGCACCCGTCTTCTTTTCCCCTTTGGGCTGCACAACCCGACAGTCACGAGCAATATGCCCCACCCGGCCACAGTTATAGCATGTACGAGCATCCGGCCTTGATGTCGCTCCCGACACCACGGTCGTAGTCACTTGCCCAGATGGCTTGGACCTCTTGCCCCCTTTCTTCTGGTAAAACGACTTGCCTGGGCGAGGTGCTTGAAACTCTGGCTTAGACACCACCAAGCCCTTATTCCCTTGCACTCGCCTCATGTCCTTTTCCAACGCGCACGCAGTATCAACCAACGCCTGAAACCCTTGGCTCACAGAACTCGAAAGCAGGAATCGTAACTCATCCCGCAATCCTTCATAGAACCGATTCGTTTTCCTTTGGTCATCCGCGAAGATTGTTCCCGCATATCGTCCCAACCTGGTAAACTCGTGCAAGTAGATATCCACACTATCTTCCCCTTGCTTTAACCGTTGGAACTCATTTTCCATAGCAATACGTTGCGCCGCTGGGACATGTTTCGCCAGAAATAGTCGAGAGAACTCCTCAATCGATACTTGTGTTAATTGCCTGCCCGCCAATGGTGTAGCTCAACCTCGTCCCACCACAACCGCGCCTCCCCTTCAAGCATGAAGGTGGCTAAGGTGACCTTGAGAGTTTCCTCCGCCCTGATCGCTGTCATTATCCTCTTGACACGCGATAACCAATCTTCCGCCTGCGTTGGGGATCCCATTCCCGCAAACGTAGGAGGACTGAAGCTCATGAATTGCTTCAACTGTCGGTCAGCTGCTCGTGGATCTACAGCCTCAACCGGCTCGGGTCTTACATCAACACGAACTGGCACTACTGCCGGCTGCGCTTGCCCGGTCGGCTGAATCATGGCAAATAGCGCCTCAGCAACTAAGCGAACCGTTTCCGCAGATGGAGGAGGTGTTGGCACCTCAGTTGGTGCCGCACTCTCATCAGAACGCTGGGGCTCAGACTGCCCAGCACCACTACGTGTCACCTATAGGTGGACAAGACACACATTAGCGAACGTATGCAAGCAAATCAACACAAAAAGGAACGCGCAGATTCCTCAAACAAGATTTTGTACATTCCTTAATGGACATTCCAGAGTTCATTAGCGTTACAGCAGGTCGCACAAACACGTGCTCGCCACCCCACAAAAGAATTCGACCACGAATTCGAAAGAGGAAGACCGAGAAAGGCTGATACCAAAATGTAACGACCCCATCCGTTAAATGACGTATAGTAGAAGGTCCGGCCGGGGCCCCACACTATATGCCACAAACAGACGGTGAGGTCACAGGATATTACCAACCCAAATACGAATCCTAACTCAGAGCATTCTAGCGGAAGCTTTAAGTTACAACTTTGAACTCTTAACCGGAATGTCCAATATATATAAAACCACCTTTATATATAAATATCACGGAATGTACACAACCACAAGAGTTTGGCCTTAAGGCCTTACAGTTCCTCTGAACATACATCATGTTTTACAAACCTCGGCGCGCAGGCCGGCCATACATGAGTAAAAAGAGAAAACAAAACAAAGCCATTCGCTTAGCCTTCCAGGCTAGCCGCAGCAGCAGCAGCAACAGCAGTAGGGCTTCAGCCCATCATTTACCACTTGGCTCTCCAGCACCTGCACGGGAACAAACCACCCAACGGTGGCAAACAATGCAACGGTCAGCATTCAGATGACCCAATTATAACAATCCTACCCCTTTCTCGGGGCATGAGCATTCTTTCCCTGCAAGCATGGCATCATCAATAGCAACTATGTGCGCGCAGGCACATTCAAGCCATCACAACATCGGCCACCCGGCCCGACAGTCCGTGCACTCAGGGCACATTTTCGGTGTACCGGAATACCAGGGTCAACACCACCGTCTACACGGTATTTGAGCATTTCTAGTCTTTCCGGCGCGCGGGCCTAAGACTCTCATTAGGCGCTCCAACAAAACCTATACCAGGCTTCCAAGTCGGACGGACCTAACGTAGGTACGGATCAGCCACCCCCGTTGCTCAAGTCGCCGAGCCACCTCGAATACGGAAGTATCCATGGCATTTTATAGGCGCGGGTCGGTTTCACCTTTCCTGTTCGGCAATCTGCCTTTTCATCGAGTTGCAGCCCAACGGCTCAACTACTCACAAAGTGGCAACACACGGCCACAAGAGTTGCCTCCAACCCTCTTCATTTCCTGGACATCGTCCAGTACTTCCTGTCGCACCAAGCAACAGGTAGGAACAAGGCATCACAAGCCATAGGCATCACAAGCCATAGGCATCACAAGCCATTATCACGGAGCCTTCTCCGATATGCAAACAAGCATCACCAATCCAGATTCCATCCAGATGGGCTTCACACAGCATGCCTAGAGCCGTACTCCAATTCCGGCCTCTAACAAGGGGGACTTCACATATCTACCCCAAGGGACACCACAACCCACCGCACATTCGCGGGGAAGGATTTTCCCTATGCAATGCAGAAAAGAAGGACTTCACATGTCCAAGGAGGGAGATCGTTACCCTTGTCGATCTCTTCGGTGCCATCGAAAACTAGCCGGTGAGAAAGAACCGCAGCAGCCTTGCCTTCACAACGCCGGCTTCGGATCACGAATCGAACCACGGGAGCTCCGCCGGTGGCTTGCTCTCCTCCTCCTTCTTCCTCTCTTCCTCTCTCTTTCTCTCTTCCTTAAGGACAAATGAAGAATGACTCTTCATCCTTACTTCTCGTAATAACCCAGCCAGGAAACCACCTGAGCCTTTGGATCAAAAGAGAGGAAACTGAACGGCCAAGATTTTCCCAAAAATTCACTTTTTGGCCGACACGGCCTGTGACACGCCCGTGTCATAGGCCGTGTACCCCTTAAGCGGTACACACAGTTTGAACCGACTGCACAACACGGGCCATCGACACGCCCGTGTCGAACCTGACACGCCCGTGTCAAACCTGAGACACGCCCGTGTCTCCTGCTCCATCGAGCTGCAACCAGTACACGGGTCGGAACACGGCAGCTGACACGCCCGTGTCCAGCCTGACACGCCCGTGTTCAAGGCCGTGTTCAAGGCCGTGTCCGGCTCTGACTTGAATAGGCCAAATTCGCAAAATAATTCGAACACGCCCTGGGACACGCCCGTGTCCCAGGCCGTGTACACCCGACACGCCCTGGGACACGCCCGTGTCCCAGGCCGTGTAACCTGACCTGCTACTCAAACTTCAAGTTGAGTCTTTTGGGGTCTTTTTGGGGTGTTACAGTAGTAGCCTTAGATCATCGCACAAACCCTCGTAAAATTGGTTGGTTTTACACTCCTCGTCAGCCATAGAGGAGATAGCGTAACGACCTGTCACAACCCGCATTTTCTCAACAATAAAATCATGTCAGAGCAAGAGAAAATACGTGTCATGATGCCACGTCGTGCAGGGGATAACTGCACATGTTTAGGAAAAACTCAAGACTCCCTATCTTTGAAGAAAAAACATAATTTAATATGGAAGAAAACTAGTTAAATTTGATGGTCGTATCCCTCGGCACAGTGGATCAGCTAGTCCATAATAAAAAAAAATTATTTATACGCAGCAGAAAATACTTTGGTTAAGTTGATATTCTAAATGAGCATAAGTGTCCCCAAGGGACGACTCAAGGTATGCACGACTCTAAATTTAATATAGTATAAAATAGCCTTTACGTTACTTGGGAAAGTAGTGCTTTAGATTTATAAACATGGCGTGCATGAGGTACATATAATAATGCTTTTAGGGTTTAAAATACCTAACATGCAACGTAGCATAAATCATTCCCAGAAAGCATGTGAACAACCTCCAAATAGGCAAAAATAGCAGTTTTAGTTCATACCCAACATCACAAGTAAGCCACAAGTGGGCGTCAACAACCTGACACAAACCCACTGGTGAGCATGCATGTCTATACAAAAAGAAGAAAACTATCTCACAAGGATGAGGAACAGAAATCCAAGCTACCCAGGAAGCCACAAGCAAGCTCCACAAGAAAACTAGCTGCTCAACCGGCTACTGCTCTGAACCTGAGGCATTCAAAGAAAGAACACCTCAGCAAAATAAAATCAAAAGAAGTGGAGCATTAGATTCATGAATAAATAAAGAAGGGTTTACCAACCCGGCAACAAAATGCTATCAGTAGAATAAAAGGCATGACAGTAAGAAAAGAACACTGTCTAAAGAGCAATAAAAAACAAATAAAAAAAACACCAAGTGTGAGTACAATAGCAGCATACTCTACAAAAGAAAAGAACCTGCAGCAGCAACAAGACATATTTATACCAACAGAAATAGCCATAAGAAAGGAAATGAACTAATCTTTGTGAATTATTGGACGTGGTAAGAACCTTGGGTCGGAGTGGCGGCACATCCCTCACCAACAACCATACCCAAAAACACTCCAGGTTGAAAAACAACGGTGGCAGCTACAGGTTCCACACACCTAACCATACCAGCCCAACACGGCCTAGGTGGTGGTGGCCACAGCTCAATACACACAATTCACCCCTTACAGAGACCACAAAACAACACCACCTGCCATAATCCACGAGTCGGCATCCAAGCAAAACTAGCTGAACACCCAACACCCCCTAGGGAAAAGCCACACTAACAATCCTAAGGAAACACATCAACCCAAGGCAAAAGCGTCGAGTCCACTCGACGCGATGTTGAGTGAGCTCCACTCACTCAACGCCAAACCTGACGCGGCGTTGAGTGAGCTTCACTCACTCAGTGCCAAATACTAGGAAGGGATGGTGTAAAGTCCACTCGACGCGGCGTTGAGTGAGCTCCACTCACTCAATGCCAAACCTGACGCGTCATTGAGTGAGCTTCACTCACTCAGCGCCAAACACTAGCCAGGGATGGCGTCGAGTCCACTCGATGCAGCGTTGAGTGAGCTCCACTCACTCAATGCCAAATGAATTAGCCGCAAAACCTTCGCTGGATGACGGCGTTGAGTGAGCTCGACTCTCTCAACGCTGTCAATGCTTTTCTACTTAGCCGTAGAAACTAACTTCGACATTGAGTGAATTCACCACACTCAACGCCAAAAAGCCTAACAGCCAAGGCATTAAGTGAGGTCCACTCACTCAACGCTTTTGAATTAGAATAAATTTGAATTTTAAAAGCTAAAACCTCTGCCTAAGCTCACTCAGCACTTGGAAACAGAGAGTTGGAAATTTAATTCCAACTCTCTCTCCTCCCCTTTCTACCCAGCCACAGCAGCCATATGACTTATACTATATCTAAATACAGCCATACCCTACCTCTAGCTACCAACTGGACACCAAATCGAGAATAAAGAGGGAGAGATTAGCCAAATTCTTAGACAACCTGAATCGGACATGGCTGAAGTAAAGAAACACTGATGCACTAGCTCATAGAAGCAAAAAACAGAGCTAATTACAGCAAATTAACAAAGTAAAAAGGGGTCAAATTGACAAGGGCAAGGATCCACTTGCCTCACTGCCAAGATGCAGCAGCTGCAATAAGAAATCTGGCTTTGGCGGCAAGATCGGCCACCTACGGGTCAAAACCAGAGCTTTTAGAGAAGAAGAAGAGAACCCGAAAACCCTAACTCCTAAAATATCCCTAGGACAAGCATAACTTACCTAGGAAGAAAGATCTAGACGAGAGCAAGCCAAATCTACAAACACACGAGGAAACCGAGCTTAAATCCTCCAGCAATCGCCGGCCAAAGCTCCAGCGCCTCCGCCTCCCATTCAACCCGCTGGAAGTTAGCAGCAGCTCGGGAAATGGGGAAACGTGGCGAAGAAGTAGCTGGTCCTAAATATATATCCTCCCACTAACTCATCCTATAGCTAATAAAAATAAGCATAAGCAAACAATCGGCCACTAGCTGAACCGACTTAGCCAACCAAGCTTATAAATATATTACTATTACTATACAGCAAAATCATTAGCTTCAATACTAATATAATAGCTGCAACCAAGTTCTTTATTATAGACATAATTCTGTAAAGCATAAACTATCAGCTAGTTATCTAAACATATATGTATATATATACATGAAATGAAAACAGCTAAACACTTAGCCTAAAAACAGGGCACCAGCCCTACCAAGCTCAGCCACTCAAGGTCATGCACAACAAAATCAACTACTACTAGCTAACAAGTAAATGTCGAAACGACGCGAAAACAAATAATCTCGGATTTCGATAAAACTCGCACTGTAGCTAAACACCCAAGCTACGAAAACAACGGCGAAGTCGAAAAAAACATACGACAATCAAACACTCGGGCTAACACCTCCAAGCCAAAGTACAAGCATTCCCTGAGAGGCTCAGCCGAGTCACCAAAACAGACTCGGCTAGCTGGGGAATCTTGCAAATAGACTACAAATAGGCCACTAAAGGAACCTAAAGAGCTAAGACCACACTTTAACAACGGAAAAAGTCCAGAAACGCGGCATCGTAACGCAAAACAACGGTCAAACAAAACAAAGAAAAATCGGGGGCGTTACAGCCACTCCACCTAAAATAAAGTTTCGCCTCGAAACTTAACACTCAACCCTTCTATCAAGAAGGAAGAATCAACAGCCAAGCAAAAACTATATAAAAGAGAGCCCAAAACATACCAGGGATAAGTCAGGGAAATAGATGAGGGTAGGCCATCCTCATCGCCGACTCTAGCTCTCAAGTTGCGCTTTCCACACCCTGATTTCTCCACAAAACCTTAACCATAGGAATTGTTTTCCTCCGCAACACGCGATCCTGAGCCTCCAGAATGCGTGCAGGCACCTCCACATAAGAAAGATTTGGCTCCAATTGTGGCACAGAATCAAAAACCTGTCTGTCACTCTGCACACATTTCCGCAGCTGGCTATCGTGAAAAACATCGTGCATGCCAGGAAAATTCGCTGGCAAGTCCAGCCTATAAGCTGCCACACCAATCCTCTCAACGATCTTAAACGGCCCCACAAACCTCGGGTCCAACTTCCAGTTCTTGCCAAACCTCTTGATTCCAATCATCGGGGAAACCTTTAGAAATACTAAGTCCCCCACAGCAAACACCAAATCAGATCTACGCCGGTTGGCGTTCTTCTCATATCGCTCCTGGGCTATCTGAAGCTTCTCCCGAATCAGCTTCACAGCAGTTTCCATCTCTTCGAGCGCATCCGAACCCAACAAAGGTCTCTCGCCAACCTCAGCCAAAATAAGGGAGTCCTGCAGCGCCTCCCATACAAAGCTTCGAAGGAACCATTTGCAAGCTTTTTTGATAACTGTTATTATAAGCAAACTCCATAAGTCACAAACGTTCATCCCACGCTCCTCCGTGGTCTAAAATATAGCATATGATCATGTCCTCCACTATCTGATTAACTAGCTCTGTCTGACCATTGGTTGCGGGTGGTATGTGGTAGAATATCTCAAATCCGTACCCAAACCTTCTTGTAAACTCTTCCAGAAGCGAGATGTAAACCGGGAGTCTCGGTCTGAAATAATGTTGACTGGAACACCATGCAATCGGATGACTTCATTCAAATACAGCTCAGTTATTTTCTTCATTGGATAGTCGATCTTATAAGGTACGAAGTGAGCACACTTCGTTAATCTGTCCACAATCACCCAAACTGAATCATAACCTCTAGGAGATCTCGGTAAACCCGTGATGAAATCCATCGAAATGCTCTCCCACTTCCAAGTCGGAATCTCCAACAGAGTCAACTAGCAACCAGGCCTTCCATGATCGCCCTTAACACGTTTGCAAGTATAGCACTCAGAAACAAACCTGGCTATGTCTCCCTTCATCCCATACCACCAGGAATTTGTTTTAAGTAATGATACATCTTGGTAGATCATGGATGGTAGGCAACACTAGAACTATGCACCTCTCTGCACAACATAACCCGAATATCCATAACGGCGGGGATATAAAATCTGTTGTGGTACTTCAAAGTACCTGCATCATCAATTGAGAAATCTGGTAACTCCCATTTATCAGCTCTAAGATATAAATGCAGTAGATCTGGATCATCTTTATGATGTAACCTCATAAGCGCAATCCAAGAAGTCTCTGCTATAACCAAACTACTCTACAAGTCGCAGCTCCCCACAGAAATATCCATCAAAAGAAATTCTTCCACTAATAGCTCGGCAAAGAGATAAAAAATCTTCCCCGTCTTCCGACTTAGGGCATCAGCCACAACATTAGCCTTGCCTGGATGGTACTGGATCTCAACATCGCAGTTGGAAACATACTCTGACCATCGCCGCTGGCGCAGATTCAATTCCTTCTGGGTGAAGACGTACTTTAAACTCTTGCGATCAGTAAAAATCTTGCATTGCGTTCCATAAAGCAGATGCCTCCATAACTTCAGCACATAAATCACGGCTGCAAACTCTAAATCATGTGTAGGGTAATTCCTCTCATGAGTTTTCAGTTGTCTCGACCCGCACGCAATCACTTTCCCGACTTGCATCAACACGCATCCAAGCCCAACATGTGATGCATCCACATAAACATCATAATCCATGCCTTACGTGGGCAGCATCAAAACAAGAGCAGTGCATAATCTGTTCTTGAGCTCTAGGAAGGCTTCCTCGCACTTCTCGCTCCAAACAAAAGCCGCATTCTTCTGAGTCAATCTAGTCAAAGGTGCAGCTAGGGTAGAGAAACCCTCCACAAATCTCCTGTAGTAGCCGGCCAATCCCAAGAAGCTCCTAATCTCCTTGGGTGTACCCGGCCTACTCCAATCCACCACAGCAGCAATCTTTTCTTGGTCAATTGAAATCCCACTCTTATTCACCACATGGCCCAGAAATGAAACCTGAGGCAACAAAAACTCGCACTTACTCAATTTGGCGAATAGCTTGTGGTCCCTCAAAGCAGATAAAACCAAACGCAGATGTTGGTCATGCTCCTCAGCATTGCGGGAATAGATCAGAACATCGTCGATAAACACGACCACAAACTTATCCAGGAAGTCCTTGAACACCCGGTTCATCATATCCATAAAGGCTGAGGGCACGTTGGTCAAACCAAATGACATACACAAGAAATTCCCAATTCCCATGCCTCGATTGAAAAGCAGTCCGTGGAATATCTGACTCACGGATCCTGAGCTGATGTAGCCAGATCAAAGATCAATCTTAGAAAACACCGCTCTACCGCGCAATTGATCAAACAAATCGTCTATCCTGGGCAGGGGATACCTATTCTTAATAGTAACCTTGTTCAACTCTCTATAGTCGATGCAAAGCCGCATCGATCCGTCTTTCTTCTTTACAAACAGAACAGGATCACCCCAAGGCGACGAGCTCGGTCTAATAAAACCTTTCTCTAGCAACTCATCCAGCTGGATACGCAACTCTTCCAGCTCTCGCGGGGCCATCCGGTACGGCGCCTTCGCGATAGGACGCGTACCTGGCTGAAAATCTATAACAAACTCAACATATCTATCAGGCGGAAGACCAGGAAGATCATCAGGAAACACATCAGAAAAGTCACACATCACAGGAATCTCCCCTAAGTGCGGTACACTAAAAACAGTCCCCACAACTGAGACCAAACAGGTAAGCAGCCGGAATCAAGCAGCTTCCGAACACCTACCATGGAAATGATGGGAGAATTCTGGCACGGATCACAAAAAACACTCCCAGGCTGACTGTTGTCCTTTACTAAGTCCAAGCGCTTGCCCTTGCAATGGATAACTACATCATACCTGGACAATCAATCCATGCCTAGGATAACATCAAAGTCTTCCAGGTTAATCACCTTCAAATCTGCCTTCACTAGAAAATCCCCCAACAAAATCGAACAATCCTGAATGCCCTGATCTGAAACCACAGAATCACCGGAAGGAAACTTGACGCAAAAGGCATCACAACTCGCTCTAGACCCAAACATAGCGCTCCACAAAGGCTCTAGCCACAAATGAGTGGGTAGCGCCAGAGTCGAAGAGAAAACGCGCTCAGCGGTTCCTCACCTTAAATCTTCCTATAAGATAGCATACGTAACTAAGAAAAGCAAATGCTAAAACTATACTATAAATAAAACATTTAGGCTTGGGAGAAATCTAACCCGAAATGACCTGAGTCGAAGTCTGCGCTTCCTCTGAAGAAATCACATTCAGCTTTCCCTTGCCTTTATCCAATCGCTGAGGCGGTGGCAATTCCTGGAGCGGCACTGGCTACAACACAGGCTGGAGCTATGGGCATTGAGCCTTGATGTGCCCTTCTTGACCGCATAGAAAACAACTTCTTGCCTTAATCTTATCAATTCCCCAGCAATGGGCAACATCATGCCCTGGCCGCTTACATGCAGAATAGAATAAATCTTTCTTGGGAGCACCTTGAATTGCATGCACCTGCTCCTTCTAATGAGCTCCCAACCTCTTGAAACACCTTTCGAAGGGGTGGCCTGACTGGCCACAGAAGCTACAAACCTCCTTGCTTTTCTTTCTTGCGGCAGCACCGGGTACCTGAGGGCTCTTTCCTTCAACCGATTTCCTCTTACCTTTTCTCATTTGCTGCCCTCTTTGCTTTGCATTCTCAATTGCCTCAACTTTCAAAGCAGATTCCA
The DNA here is from genome assembly GCA_039513925.1 of Platanthera zijinensis. Taxonomy (NCBI): domain Eukaryota; kingdom Viridiplantae; phylum Streptophyta; class Magnoliopsida; order Asparagales; family Orchidaceae; genus Platanthera; species Platanthera zijinensis. Next base: position 45,450,760 of record CM077098.1, on the reverse strand, counting down.
CCACACCAGCATAGCTCATTGATCCATAAGCACTTGCTAACTGCTGGACATCACTTCTTAGGCCACCAAGAAAATGCTTAACTCGATCCACCTCGGAGCTTACCAAGCCGGGGGCAAACCGACTTAGTTTGCTGAACTCGATCTCGTACTCACTCACTGTGAGCTGCTCTGCTTCAAATGTAGGAAATCATTCATCTGGCGGTCGCGCTCGACCGAAGGCAGAAACTTCCTTAGCAACAGTCCCTTGAAGGTCTCCCAAGAGCATCCCTCTTTAAAGCTCTCCTTCTCTCTCAGCCACCAACTCTTCGCCAATCCCTTAAGCTGATAGGCGGCGATCATCACCCTTTGATCAGGGGTAACTCCATAATAGGAGAACATCTCCTCGATGGCAATAAGCCAATCATACAAAACCATAAAGTTTGCCTTCCCATCGTAAGTAGGAGGTCCCAACCGCTGGAAGTGTGATATAAACATCATCTTCGGGGGCAACGCAGCAGGAGGTACCAGGGGAGCGAGAGGAATAGGAACAGCTACGCCCACAGCAGGGTCCGGCACTCTCGGAGGCTGTCCTGCCATAACTTCTAACAGAGTCTGAATCTGAGTCTGCATACCCACCACCTGCCTAGACAAGGCTTCATTACTCTGTCGCAGACTTTCAATCAACGCCTCGCTTTGCGCTCCTGAAGACTCACCCTCAGATTGGGGATTCAGTCTCGTCGAAAGATGCCTCGTCATCCTATAATCGTATTAGCACTAATCAAAACCTACCCCAACTGCTAGAACAAAACTACCTGATACAGAAAAACATACTTAAATATGAGCTTCAACTGCTAACTTGCTCTGGGATTTTTACAAGAATGATGTTATGCTTAACCTAGGATGGTTCACCACCATCATACTAACTCATGTGCTTAGACCATGAATGCATGAATTTGTATTTCTTTTGACTCAAAACCATGTGTGTACATATGTTATCAAGCAAATCTTTAGCTTGGCACATTGTGTTTATGTAATGTTATGTTATGCATGTTATGCTATACATTCTAAAAAAAGGCCTTAATGCATGTCATGAGCGATCGTACGCATGACAATGTTATGCATCTCATACTACATAACATTGCATGTAATGAAAAAAAAGGAAACGTGCTAATGGGCATTCATGTGGTGAGGTTATACATCCCATACTACATAACCCTCACATGTTGCCACCTATGGTGGATCCATATACAAACACATATTATGCATCCCATACTACATAATATGCCATGTATACTTCTATTCATGCTTATGAGTGTAGTGTCCATGCTTCAGCCAAGACGTACTGATGACATATCGGTGTGTGTGTGATATGATGCTAAACCACTAATGCTAACAAGGGAAAGGTTGCCCGACCAATTGTCAAGCAACCTCCCTCTGATACCAACTATCACAACCCGCATTTTCTCAACAATAAAATCATGTCAGAGCAAGAGAAAATACGTGTCATGATGCCACGTCGTGCAGGGGATAACTGCACACGATTAGGCAAAACTCTAGACTCCCTATCTTTGAAGAAAAAATAATAATTAATATGGAAGAAAAATTAGTTAAATTTGATGGTCATATCCCTCGGCACAGTGCATCAGCTAGTCCACAATATAAAATATATTTTTACGCAGCGGAAAATACTTTGGTTAAGTTGATATTCTAAATGAGCTAAGTGTCCCCAAGGGACGACTCATGGTATGCACGACTCTAAATTTAATATAGTATCAAAATAGCCTTTACGTTACTTGGGAAAGTAGTGCTTTAGTTTTATAAACATGACATGCATGAGGTACATATAGTAATGTTTTTAGGGTTTAAAATACCTAACATGCAACCTAGCATAAATCATTCCCAGAAAGCAAGTGAACAACCTCTAAATAGACAAAAATAGCAGTTTCAGTTCATACCCAGCATCACAAGTAAGCCACCAGTGGGCGTCAACAACCTGACACGAACCCACTGGTGAGCATGCATGTCTATACAGAAAGAAGAAGACTACCTCACAATGATGAGGAACAGAAATCCCAGCTACCCAGGAGGCCACAAGCAAGCTCCACAAGCAACACCAACAAGACTAGCCAGCCGTCAACCGGCTACTCTCTGAATATGAGGCATTCCAAGAAGGAACACCTCGGTAAGAATAAAATCAAAAGAAGTGGAGCATTAGATTCATGAATAAATAAAGAAGGGTTTACCAACCCGGCAACAAAATGCTATCAGTAGAAGAAAAGGCATGACAATAAGAAAAGAACACTGTCTAAAGAGAAATAAATAAAAAAAACACGCCAAGTGTGAGTACAATAGCAGCATGCTCTGCAAAAGAAAAGAACCTGCAGCAGCAACAAGACATATTTATACCAACAGAAATAGCCATAAGAAAGGAAAGGAATTAATCTTTGTGAATTATTGGCCATGGTGAGAACCTTGGGTCAGAGTCGGCGGCACAGCCCTCACCAATAACTAGACCCAAAAACACTCTAGGGTGAAAACAACCGTGGCAGCTACAGGGTCCACACACCTAACCATACCACCCCAACACGGCCTAGGTGGTGGTGGTCATAGCTCAACACACACAATTCACCCCTTACAGAGCCCACAAAACCACACCACCGGCCTAATCCACGAGTCGGCATCCAAGCAAAACTAGTCGAACACCCAACACCCCTAGGGAAAAGCCACACTAACAATCCTAAGGAAAACACACCAACCCAAGGAAAAAGCGTCGAGTCCACTCGACCGGCATTGAGTGAGCTCCACTCACTCAATGCCAAAACTAACGCGCGTTGAGTGAGCTTCACTCACTCGGCGCCAAACACTAGCTAGGGACGGCGTCGAGTACACTCGACGCGGCGTTGAGTGAGCTCCACTCACTCAACGCCAAACCTGACGCGGTGTTGAGTGAGCTTCACTCACTCAGCGCCAAACACTGGCCAAGGACGGCGTCGAGTCCACTCGACACGGCATTAAGTGAGCTCCACTCACTCAACGCCAAATGACTTAGCCGCAAAACCTTCGCTGGATGACGGTGTTGAGTGAGCTCGACTCACTCAACGCTGTCAACGTTTTTCTACTTAGCCATAGAAACTAACTTCGGCATTGAGTGAGTTCACCACACTCAATGCCAAAAAGCCTAATAGCCAAGGAGTTGAGTGAGATCCACTCACTCAACGCTTTTGACTTAGAATAAATTTGAATTTTAAAAGCTAAAACCTCCGCCTAAGCTCACTCAATGCTTGGAAACAGAGAGTTGGAAATTTAATTCCAACTCTCTCTCCTCCCCTTTCTACCCGGCCACAACAGCAATCTGACTTATACTACAACTAAATACAGCCATACCCTACCTCCAGCTACCAATTGGACACCAAACTGAGAATAAAGAGGGAGAGATTAGGCAAATTCTTAGACAACCTGAACCGGACATGGCTGAAGTAAAGAAACACTGCTGCACTAGCTCCTAGAAGCAAAAAACAGAGCTAATTACAGCAAATAAACAAAGTAAAAAGGGGTAAAATTGACAAGGGCAAGGAGCCACTTGCCTCACCGCCAAGATGCAGCAGTTGCAACAAGAAATCTGGCTTTGGCGGCAAGATCGGCCACCTACGGGTCAAAAACAGAGCTTTTAGCGAAGAAGAAGAGAACCTGGAAACCCTAACTCCTAAAAACAGCCCTAGGACAAGCATAACTTACCTAGGAAGAAAGATCTAGACGGAGCAAGCCAAATCTGCAAAACACATGAGGAAACCAGCTTAAATCCTCCAGCAATCGCCGGCCAAAGCTCCTGCGCCTCCGCCTCACGTTCAACCCGCTGGAAGCTAGCAGCAGCTCGGGAAATGGGGAAACGTGGGGAAGAAGCAGCTGGTCCTAAATATATATCCTCCCACTAACTAATCATATAGCTAATAAAATAATAAGCATAAGCAAACAATCGGACACTAGCTGAACTGACTTAGCCAACCAAGCATATAAATATATAACTATTACTATACAGCAAAATAATTAGCTTCAATACTAATATAATAGCTGCAACCAAGTTCTTCATTATATACATAATTCTGTACAGTATAAACTATCAACTAGTTATCTAAACATATATGTATATATATACATGAAATGAAAACAGCTAAACACTTAGCCTAAAAACAGGGCACCAGCCCTACCAAGCTCGGCGACTCAAGGTCATGCATAACAAAAGCAACTACTACTAGCTAACAAGCAAACGTCGAAACGACGCGAAAACAAACGATCTCGGATTTCGACAAAACTCGCACCGTAGCTAAACACCCAAGCTATGAAAACAACGGCGAAGTCGAAAACGAAAAACATCTGACGATCAAACACTCGGGCTAACACCTCCCAAGCCAAAGTACAAGCATTACCTGAGAGGCTTAGCCGAGTCACCAAAACAGACTCCGGCTAGCTGAGGAATCTTGTAAACAGTCTACAAATAGGCCACTCAAGGAACCTAAAGAGCTAAGACCACACTCTAACAACGGCAAAAGGCCAGAAATGCGGCATCGTAATGCCAAACAACGATCAAACAAAACACAAAAAAACCAGGCGCGTTACACGACCCAACCGTGTGAACTCGTGGAGGTACTCGTCCACGCTACTATCTCCTTGCGTCAACTTCTGAAACTCATTCTCCATCGCGATCCTTTGAGCCGAGGGAAGGTACCTTGCCAAGAATAGTGTTGAAAATTCCTCCATCGAGACGTCTGTGAGTTGCATTCCCCCCAAGTGATGTAGCTCTAAACCTTCCCACCACAACCTTGCATCACCATCCAACATGAAAGTGGCTACAGTGGTCTTTTTCCACTCCTCCGTTTCTGTAGCCGTCAAGACTCTCTTTACTCGGGAGAGCCAATCCTCAGCCTGAGATGGGGTTCCAGTCCCCGAGAACACCGGAGGATTAAAACCCATAATATGTTTGAGCTGCTTTTCGGTCGCTCTTCTAGGTATCAACGGCTCCTCTACCACTTGTTCAACCCTTCTCGGTTCTGCCGCTTGAAGCAGTACCTGCTCCACCGCAGGAGTTGGGTGTTGCACCTGCCTTGCTGCCTGGGCGTTTATCATTGCAAACACCGCTTCAGCCACCAATCTTATAGTTTCTACTAAAGAAGGTGTTGTAGGCACATCATTCGGTACGCTACTTGCCACAGAATGCGAGTTTTCTAAAGGCCCTGCACCACTCCTGGTCACCTATAGACGTACAAAACAACATTAAGTGACCGAACAATATTGCAAAAAACAATTATAGGAACACGCAGGTTCCTCAAACACGTGTATTTTCATTCCTAAGTTGACATTTATGGGTTCTTTTATATTATAACGATGACGCACATATGTGTGCTCAACACCCCTTAAAAGAATTCGCCCACAAATTCCAATAAGCATGACCAAAACCGGTAGTCTGATACCAAATTGTAACACCGCAATTTGTCACAAAGCATATAGCAGTAGGTCTGGTCAGGGCCCGACGCCATATACCACAGACAGACCGGTGGGTTACTAAATGAAGCCATCCTTCCAATAACACCTGTCCGACACAGAGCACGTTCTAGCGGAAAAATTTTATATGTTGCAAAGATAAGAACCCAAACCACAGCATGAATGTCCACTAAATACCCAAAAATAGGAATGAGCGTACAAATACACAAAGTACTTGGCTTTATGGCCTTACATGAGTTTATTTTAAACAAATAGTGTCTTCCAAACATCGGCACGCAGGCCGGTCACACATGAAAATAAAAGTAAACATTCGCATTGGCCTTCAAGGGCCGGCTCAGCAACAAGGGCTTCAACCCGCTATTTGTCACTAGGCTCTGCAGTACCTGCAAGCAATAATCCACCGCAACGGTGGCAAACAAAAGCAATGGTCAGCTAAAGCTGACCAAATTATAATGACCCCACCCCGGATTTGGGGTGACGGTGCTCCTTCTCTGCATTTTAGTAGCATAGCCAAACAATATAGTGAAAGTACAATAACAGCACACTTCACCACAGGTGTAGGCATGGATAGCCACACACCCAGTGCTCTAAGTGCACTTACTCGGTGAACCCGATAAAATCCGTGGTCTCACCACCGCCGCCAAGACGACAAACCTCGTGAGCATTATAGTCTTTCCGGCCTAAGCCTAAGACCCTCCATCTATGCCAGCGGTAAGTACCATGTACCTTAGGTCGCTTTAACCGAACCATATAGAGCGGGTATGGTTCCGCCTAACTCGTTGCTCACACCGCCACGTTAATTTAAGCCATAGGCGCGGGTCAAGCTTCCCCGAGTCCCAAATCGATCACACAAATATTACATAACCCAGTTATGTGCAAGTTGGCTCCCAGTCCACCAAGATGGCAGAATCACGCTTCTGCCCAGTTTTCTGGGTGCACCTTGGAGTTAATCCCCAAGACTCCCTGTTGCAATCTACCGCGTAGAAAACCTGAAAAGCAAACGGCACGGAGTCTTATCCGGCGCTACAAGCATAATGAAAACATCACCGATCCATACTAACTTGTCCAGGTAGGATTCAAACATCATGCCTATGTCCGTACTTCGATTTCGGACTCTATATGCAAAACAACAGGGACTATTTATGTCCACCCAAAGGAAAATCTCACACTCACTGCACACTCGCGAGAGCGGGTTTCCTATGCAAAAGGGAAGAGGACTTCACATGTCCAAGAAGAGAATCGTTACCCTTGCAATTTGCTTTGGCGTCATGAAGAACTAGACGGATGGAAAGCACCGCAACGGCCTCGTCTTCACAGATCTGGACTCGGATCGAGAATCGGGGCTCCGAATCTCCTCCGGCGGCCGGATTTCTCCTTCACCTTCTTCCCTGCTCTCCCCTCTCTCTAACACCTTAGAAAGAGAAAGCTCAAAGGGAAATGAGGGTTTCAACCCCTATTCTCGGCCTTATACTAGCAGGGGAAAGGCTGAGCCGTTGGATCCTATTTGAAGGAAATGAACAGCCACGATTCGCCTTGAAAATAACATTTCTGGGTCAAACACGGCTTATGACACGCCCGTGTCATAGACCGTGTGCCTTAATCGACATTGAAACCGTCGCATCCCGACCAACACAAGGGCTTAGACACGCCAGTGTCAACCTTTGGCACGCCCGTGTCAATCAGTACACGCCCGTGTTGCGTCGCGTGTTCCTCAATCGATACAGGACCAAAACATCCCGAAAAGTACACGGGTTCTCGACACGCCCGTGTCAACCAGAACACGCCTGTGATCCAGGCCGTGTCCCTCACCCGACACAGCCCGGCTACCAACCCGAGCAAGACACAGCCCTAGACACGCCCGTGTCTCAGGCCGTGTTCCCGACCTCCAAGGATCGTCGACTACATTTCGTCGACCACGCGAAGAAATTGTCGAACCCGAGCAGGACACGGCCCTGGACACGCCCGTATCACAGGCCGTGTGACCCTTACAAGGCCCCAAACTTGGCTTTAAACGCTTCTTGTTCCTCTTTTGAGTTTTGGGGCGTTACACATCCAAATGCTTTGAAATTTTGAATATAGGCTTCTCATAACCTTCCCCTTAGACTGTCCAAAAATCAGAATTTTTGGAAAATATTTTTCTATAGTTTTTGGAAAATTTTAATAAATCATATATAATTTAATTAGGTGCCTTAAACACCTCAAAACCCCCAAAATTTTGGTGGGTGATCTTGGGGGATATTATAAGGCTCTGGTAAAAATTTTACCCCATTTGGGTTTCATTTTATAGGGTATTTGTGTAGGCAAAGATTGACCCTTTTAGGTCAAATTAGGGCAAAAGTGCTCTAAGTGTGGAGTTAGCCGACCTCACCCAAAGGTGATGGAACTTGGCACTCTGCCTTCTTAGAACATAAAACACCTCCACCACTGATTTTGGGTAGAAGTTGAAGGGTGGAGCCCTAGAACTCTAGGGTTGGCTCTATGTGTGCTAACCTAGTGTTTGAAGGTCATGGGGTCATATGACCTTAAAATGACTTGAAATTTGGTGGAGAGGACACTAGGGTAGTTAAGGTCCTCTGGTAAAAATCTTATTGGATTTAGAGGTTGTTAAACCCCTCAAAACCCTAACCCTAGTTTAGGGCACAAATCTTATAATTGTATGTTAGGCTATTAAAACTCTGTGAAAAGTTGTAAAACTTAGGTAGTGTAGTCATAGGATTATAATGAGTCTCTGGTAATTTTAGTAGAAATTTTGGAACAATAATTTTAGTACCTCCTTTGCAATACATATGTTAGCTCTTGATAATCATTTGTTTATTATGATCTCACTGTTCACTGGAAAATTAGGAAACTTGGCATGTAGTGTTTATAGGTCATTATAGTCATGCTTGAATTTTCTCATAATTTCTGGAAGTTTATTTGCAGCACTTGTTTCTTTAATTGATATTTATGGGTTTATATTCAAAATTTTGATCAGTGGCCTAAACCTTGCTGAAAAATTGTGAGACTTTGAATTTACAGTAAAATAGCTGTCTTATATTTATCATAATTTTGTGCAGCATTTTGCATGACTGAAAAAGGTACTTCATATTCAAAGCTAGGGCATTTGGATTTTTTTTAGGAAAATAAATAAAATATCAGTTAAATTAGAAAAATTATAAGTTTCTGGATTTGTCGCATATTTGACATAATAGTTACCCCATAATAATCTTAGGACATTTGGAAGAGTATTTGGGGTGTCTCCTTTGTACATGTCATAGAGCCCTTGGTCTGTGAATAGTAAGAAGAGGTAGTCTAGGCTAGCATGGAGAGTCAAATGTACTTAGGGTTAGCTCAACTGAAATTATTAATAAAGTTGGTCACGGGTAGAAAACAATAATAATAAGTGCCTTGAGAAAGGGAGATTTGGGCTTCAGCCCATTGTAGTTCCTAGTGCCCTCGAGAACCCTTCACCAGGTAGGCTCTGGGCAGTCCAAGGTTAACCTTAAATCGTAAGGATAATGTGAACAAGAGCAACTCCTAATAATAACACCATCCTACACACACACGTTCACTTATCTTAGCTAAATTGGAAATGAATGGATAGTTTAGACCCACGGTTGGTGGGCTTTCGTTATAGAGATAAGAGGACTTGATAGTCCGGGGAGCTGTAGGCTCGGAACTTGGTGGACTTGGTAGTCCGATGAGCTGGAGGCTCGGAATTATATATATATAAATTGTCATGTTGCATGTGCATAAATGTGGTGGGTCTTCGGTATTGGACGGTCGTTCGCACCGACGTCAATACGTTTACTCGACGGGTGTGGATGTCACTTGGCCAAAGAAAGACTGGTGGATTTGACAGCATTAGTACGCAGGGGCTCCACTGTGTGTTCTTAGTGTTGAGGCGTACGTAAGGGCTAGGATAGGTAGTGTGAATGCCAGTCTAGGAGTGTGGCGGCCCAGCTCATTGTCTCTGTTTACCACGACAGGAGGCTCCTGAGAGTTTAGCTAACTCCAAAATCGGGGAACTAAAGGTCTGTGCGCATAGAGTCGGGTGTGTGTGTTGCATTTGTATGATTCATGGCATAACATAGCATAGCATAATTCATTGCATTTAAACCTGACACATATCGTATAAATTGGTATGGGACATTTTATACGATAGGCCATGCAAAACGACCAATTGGTCTATAGGGTTGATCCATATAAATCAATGGTTACTTTTTGTTACTGTCCTTACTTTCTATTCAGTTCTTTTATATTTACCTTATTGCTCAGCACTTTTGTTTAATGTTATACTCCTGTTATGTTTTATTATCATGCCTCTGTTAGTTTAGGAGACATCTGTTTGTTATACACTTTGCCTTGTTGTCCTCCTCTTCACTCCTCTCCGCTCGGTGCCTAGGAGCCACTGGGAGAGGGGTGGGGGATTGTGACTGAGTCTAATTTGACTGATGATCGGTGGACCCCCAACATTTTAGGTGCACCGTATGGGAGACAGGGAGCAGCCCTAGAAGATGCAGCACCAGCGGAGTACGGTGCAGATGGAGGTGGACCAGTCTAGCTCGGGTGCACCGGCTTATGGATCCGTGAGTGGTGACGCTTAGTTTTAGATTTGCTTCTGCGAGTGACTTGTAGTGAGGATATGATGTACCGGGCATAAGCCCGTTTTACTTTGTTTCGTTGTTTTCTCTTTTAGACCGTTATGATGTGGACATGTGGCTGTGTTTTCCTCTTTATGTATTATATTGTGGACTTGGATGTTTATTTCATTGTTATATACTTCATGTCGTTGGTGATCGAGATGGCCGGCAGAATCAGCGTTTTGTGGTGTCAACCTTCCTGGGGGTAGAGTCATCGCAAAACGGTGGTTCTGGGCCTAAGACCCCGGAGTTGAAAAAAAAGGGGTCTTACAGGAAATCCTTGGAGCCTCCATCTGCCCTTGGACAGCTGGAGGGTGGAGATTAATCCCTCCCTAAAGAGGGATTAATCCCATATTGGGTAAGGGGAGGAGAATCCCTCCCCTCCAGCCTAAGGCCCCACTCCCTTATTCTCACACACTCAGCTCAGTGAGCATCTCCCCCACCCTTTCCCCCCCCCCCCCTCTGTCGGAGCTCAGGTCGTCGGAAAAGGACCAACCCGAGCTCCACCACCCTGCCACCTTGCATGGCCAACCTAGTCGACCCCTCCCGAGCCACGCCAACACAGGTGGACGCTATTCCCCTTCCCCTTCTCTATCCCCCTGACGTGTAACATGCGGCTCCCGACGGCCGGAGCGCCGCCGCACCACCCAAGCCAAGTTTCAGGTCGGGTGGTGGTCGCAGCAGGCTGGCCCCTCCCAGCGCCAGTGGTGGCGCTGGATGGGGGATAAACCACCGGGAAGGACATTCCCCGGTGGAGGAAGGCCTGGGTGCCGCCAGAAAACGCAGCTCCGGCGGCACCCGAGAAAACGGAATTTTTCTCTGTTTTATCTCTAGCGGCAGCCGGCGGCGGTTGGTCGTCGGGCCGCCACCGGAGAAGAGCCCTGCCCTCGGCGCGCCGGCCGGGGGTGGTTTCAAGGCTAGGTTCATCGCCGGAGAGGCAAGGTGACGCGACGACGCTGGGAGCAGAGCCACCGCCACCCTGCTCTCGGGTTGACTCTCTCAGGCGGTGGCCGGCGGCGGCAGGCCGCCGGGCCACCACCCAAGAACTTGCCGGCCCCCGGCGAACCGATTGGGGCGGCGCAAGCGTCCAGCAATGGCTGGCCGGCAGTGGCGGAAGGCCACCGCCTCCCCCATCGACGGGATGAAATTGCTGTCGTCCATCCTCGGCGATGAGATGGACGCCGGGATTTCCTCATCCCCCCCCCCCCCCCGCCTCCGTTATTGTGCCCCCACAGCGGATCCGCGGCTGATCCGCTGTGGGGATATAACGTCACAAAATACCGTCCGGCTCAATCTCAGCCGTGGAGTTCCGTTGATCGGTTATTTGCATACCAAAAATACACAGGAATTTATGGATTTTTCTGGGCCAAATCAAGACCCCAGGGGCAAAATGGTCAAAATGAAAAATGTTCCTCTTAATGAGGACTACCTTCACAAATATTTGGAGAATTTTTGAAAATAATTTGGTATTTTTAAAACCCTAAACAAAACTTGTTTGGCCAAAATAAAGGCCCAAAGTGACTCGGAAAATTACAAAAAAAAAATTAGGCTTAAATTATACCCCATTAGAGGTCGTATTAAATTTTTTGGGCATGGTGGTAAGAATTAGTATTTTACTCAAGTTCAAAGGGTTTAGGGCCACGCTTGGGATTTATTTCGCTCCCTTTCTCCGAAAATGAAAATTGAAACGCGCGACTATCCCGTCTGATTTAAATATCAAGTTCATTTCAGTATTTTCAGTTACAATTCCAGTCTCATACTGGTCAAGTTCAATTCAATACTTTTAATTCCAGTCTTGTACTGGTCAAGCTCAATTCAGTACTTTTAATTCCAGTTTCGTATTGGTCAAGCTCAATTCAGTACTTTTAATTTCAGTCTCGTACTAGTCAAGCTCAATTCAGTACTTTCAATTCCAGTCTCGTACTGGTCAAGTTCATTTCAGTACTTTCAATTCCAGCCTCGTACTGGTCAAGTTCATTTCAGTACTTTCAATTCTAGTTTCGTACTGGTCAAGTTTATTTCTTTACTTTCAATTCAAGTTTTGTATTGGTCAAGTTCATTTCAGTACTTTCAATTCAAGTTGCGTACTGGTCAAGTTCATTTCAGTACTTACAATTCAACTTCAGTCTCGTACTGGTCAAATTCATTTCAGTACTTTCAATTCCAGTCGTGTACTGAACAAGTTCATTTCAGTACTTTCAATTCAACTTCAGTCTCGTATTGGTCAAGTTCGGTTCAGTACTTTCAATTCAATTCCAGTCTCGTACTGGTCAAATTCAATTCAAGATTATTCCAGTTTTGTACTAGTCATTCCAGCACTCAAATTATGCAGCTTTCATAATCCGTAGCTTTAATCACCGCTTTTAATTTCTGCAATTTACTATTTTAAGTCGGGTCCTGCTCTAATGAGCAGTTGCCTACTAAGGTCGAGCCTTGGATGAGTATAACCGGAGTTGAGGTATTCCTCCAGGTTTAGCCTCAAATAAAGAGCTCTCACGCTCCTTGTCGAAAGTTGAGCTGAGTGCTGCCGCCCGAAGTTCAATACATAGTAGGGCAGGCCACCGCAGACCCGATATGTGCTAACAAAATTATCTGTTTGATTGCTTGCGGTGAATTGTTGTGGGTCGGTCCCTTCCGCAGACTGTTCATACTGGTGCGGGAAGGTTGATGACTCAAGGCGACAGAAGAGATGGGTTTACAGGTGATCAGTCGTTATCTTTCCCCGTTGGGTTTTCCTCCACTAGTCAGCCAAAATGTCATATCGCCAGACATCGCTCACATCTAACAGTACGCGAGGCTGTACGTTGGGGCATGGGGTTGTGCAGTACGAATACCCCCCAGAAGTGGCAGGACTGGTCACTGTCACCGACGGCCACATCAGTGAGGCCCGCAGGGCTACCCAGCTTGAACAGAAGCGATTCATACTATGTCGACATAGGATGTGTGTGTGCGGCTGTGAATGCCTGCGGTAGGATACAGAAGGTGTATATCTGGTATGTTGGTATATTAGTAGAGCCCTTATCATAACTGATGTTAACATTGCTGCCATTTCAGTTATACTACCTTTATTTTATTGCTGCTCCTAGATTAAATACTGTGCTAACCCTCTCATGCTTCGACTATCTTATACTGTTGGGTGCGTGTGCTCGTCCCCAGGATATGGATCCAGGAAGGGGATTTGTTTCTACTTAGCCCTGTGACTAACGGTTATTTAAATGATCAATCAAAGGAAATGGAGCACCGTAGTGACCCCCTGTCGTAGGAGGACACGCCAGTGATTAGGACTACCCGAGCAGATGCACCACTGATGTCTAAAGAGTTCTGAGACGTGAGTACAAGTGAGCAGGATAGAGAATGAGAGGGAGATGCTATAAGTAGAACTTGTACAGCCTACGGGCTTATATAAAAACTTTGCCTACGACCCTAATACTCTTGTAAATATATTTATTATATACATATTAGTGGTTTCCTGTTAATACTTCCGCGTATCTCTAATGTATTGTGAATGTTATGATTCTAGCCCAGCAAGGCGACGGTCTAGTGCTTAGTAGAGTGGGTCGCTACCCCTTAAAGGAGCACTGGGTGGACGCCTTGGGCACGTAAGATCCCCTCCGGCCCGTCCCATTCTAATGTTTGGGGGGTGTATACATCAAGCATGTAGTCTCATTGTCAACGCAATATGAGCCTATCAGGGTCGCACATAAGAGCGTTTTGAGAATTTGGAGGAATGGATTATGTTGGTCTTACTCATGTGATAAGTGTAGGACCACGTACTAGCAGGCGTTGAGTGTGTTGGGACCAAGCACAGTGAGGCGTTGAGTGCGTCGAGACTACTCGACGATTCGTCGAGTTAAGTGTTGATCCGTCGAGTTAGGCGTTGAGTGAGTCAAGACCACTCGACGATTCGTCGAGTCAAATGTTGATTCGTCGAGTTGGGCGTTGAGTGTGTTGGGTCCACTCGACGTTTCGTCGAATCAAGTGTTGATTCATCGATGCGTTGAGAGCATCGAGACCACTCGATGCTTCGTCGAATCAAGTGTTGATTCGTCGAGGCATTGAGAACATTGAGACCACTCGACACTTCGTCGAGTCAATTGTTGATTCATCGAGGCGTTAAGAGTGTTGAGTTCACTCGACGATTCGTCGAGTCAAATGTTGATTTGTTGAGTCAAGTGTTGAGACCAAGCACAGCTAGGCATTAAGTGCGTCGAGACAACTCAACAATTCGTGGAGTCAAGTATTGATTCGTCGAGTTAGGCGTTGAGAGCATCGAGACCACTCGTAAAGTGTTGATTCGTCGAGGCGTTGAGAGTGTTGAGACCACTTGACGCTTCATCAAGTCCACTGTTGATTTGTCGAGGCATTGAGAGCATTGAGTCCACTCGACAATTCATCGGATCAAGTGCTTGAGGCCACTGCCAGGTGTTGAGTGTGTTGTGACCACTCGACAATTCGTCGAGTCAAGAGTTGATTTGTCGAAATGACTTTCATATGTTATGGGTCTGCCGATAGCGACGACTTTCTGCTATGTATTCCTTTGGGTATAAATAGAAGATGTCTTAGGGTTTTGCTCTATGCGCGAAATACGAGCAAGTGCAAGCCGCTAACCCGAGGGGAAAGGGCCGACGGAAAGCGTTTCCGAAAGTCTCGATCCCGTTGCGATCGCTCGGCCCATTTTCGGCGCTCGTCGTCGCTGCCACTTCTGGAGCAGATCTAGCAGTCTGTGAAGACGCACAATGCTTTCCTCTACCTAGATCTTGTGTGACAAGAGTCAATGGGTTCTCCCGTTCGTGTGGATCACCTGTAAAGGCGTGGACATTATTCTGCGCTCAGAACTCCAGCCGCTTGTGTCCGCCATATTTCTTGGAGCATCTTGATTGAGTAGTGACTCAATCCCGCAAAAGTAAATTTTATTTACAGCACTTTACTTCTTGATCAATGTTCATCGCAAGATCTATTTCTTTTGGGATTTTCTTGTTTCCATATTCCGTTGGGCACAAATGTTGAAACATATAGAAAAACCCAACATTAACCCAGGTCGTATTTTATGCTTTTTGCTTCTGAGACCTTAAGACAATATTTAATGTATAATAGAATTGCCTCGCTAGGAAAGTTTTGCTTGTCCTTGGTAACAGGCGAGTCGAACCAATGTTTGACTCGGGATTCTAAAAATCTCATGTCAAAAGACTCGATGGTTGAGCTTCCTCATCAGCAGCTCAGCTAAAATGACATTACAAAAACTCATTAGGTTCTAAGACTCGAGTTATCAAAATACTCGATGGTTCTTGGACACCTTATCAAGAGTCCTTATTTTAATCTCCTTATCAAAAAACTCAAAACTAGTGATAGTGAATTACTGTCGCAAGACTAAACGTACCCGACATTTGAAAAACCACTAACTTCTTGTATCGTCTGAATTGTGCATTTTCTCTACCCTTTCCTTTCTATTCCGTGTTTTTCATTATTGTGATTCCTATGTTGTGATATAAACGAAACCACTGCATTGATCTATAAAAACAATGAAATCAATCCCTTCACATTTCAAATACTGTCACCCCCATCCCCACTAGCGTACTTTTCAAAAGATTTCAAGGGCTTAGGGTCTCTCCTGTGCATCTTAGGTAGACGACACAAATAGAAACAACTTGCAGACACCAGCTATCTCCAGGACTAGCAGTCTCTTTGTTAATGACATATTAATCATTAGGATAATGTCTATTAAAGTCTGAAAAGTTCATATTCCATCCCCTACAAGTAAGTAACCTCTCATCTAAAAGCTTTTTACTTGATTCCAATGAGTTAAGCCCAAAAATATTCCAAAACAAAAACAAAACAAAAAAAAGGCAGCAAAGTATAAGATAATAGCGACCATTATAATCAGAGAGAGGAACTCAGACTAAAGTACCAGTCTCCAAACTACAACACCAACCCCACATTCTCATTTATTCTTGGAAGTAGATTAAAACGATGATAATAATAATAACTCATCACTTCAATATTCAAATTGAGTGAAGATAGAGTAGAATTAACCGGTGTTCTGCAATCCAGCAGCAATTCCCTTCATGGTCAGGATGAGAGTGTCCTCCATGCCTGGGGCATAGTCGCTCGTCGGGTTGAGGTTAACTAGCTCATCAGCTGGCTTGCTGTTTTCCGCAATCTCCTTTGATATATGAGGCCTCACATTCACATAAAAATCCGGGTCTCTGATCCTCTTCAAGGTCCAAGCTTGGCACACATTTAGTGCGGTGATGTAAGAATTGCGTAGTCGCAATCTCTGCTTCAAGTACGGATCGCCTTCGAGCAGATCTCTATGGCCAGCAACCTAATTTCCACGGCAAGAATCAGGCTTCAGCCAAGAAAAGATTGAAAAAAAATAACTGATTTTTAATTCAAATGTTAGATTTCTGAATCATTTCCTGATCAAAGAAGGGTTTAGATCGATCCATTATCGAGCTGCATCATCAACCTCATGATCACTAGTAGCCATATCACAGCAATATGAGATCAACTTTATAAATCCGCATTTTTTATTCATTCATGTAGACTGTTGTCCGAGGTGCTAATACTACTCAAATCATCTTCAACAACTTCCATCCATAAAAAAAAACATCACCATCATGATCATCAATTACCTTATTCCAAATATTTGAAGTTGGGTTTTATGAATCCTCATTTGTCAATCTTTCTTAGTGAGGGCATTAAATTTAAACTGCACAAATCACCTAAGACATCTTTCATTCATGTTACTGTGATGATGTGAAATTATGAATTCTCAACTCTCTGGGCATCGTTTCCAACAAAAACTCATATTTCTGCCAAAACACCATTTAGGAGAAATAATATTTTTGACCACGGCTAACTAAACTTAACCTATATTTTTCACTGTTGCGTTCACAACGCATCGCCGTTTCCCAAGCATAACATAATTCTATCGACACATATATCTAATTAACACATTTTCTAGCTTTTGTCAATAAAAAAGCATTCAAAATAATAATAATAAGAAAAGCTTTACCAGAAGAAGAAGGTTTTTGGTTTCTTCGTAGCTAGCTCTGAGGCTCTCTCCAAAGGGCCAGAGATCTTCCGAAACCAACAGCTTGTCATACAATGCAGCAATGCCAGGGTCTCCCTTAGCGAACACCATCTCGATCAAGTCAATAGTGACCCGAAAGAAGGGCCATTCATTGTACATTTCCTGCAACATGTGGAGGTTTTTGATGTCCTTTCCGATGACGTGCTTGAAAGCCGCCCGAAGCCGAGCCACACTGGAAGGTGGAACCTGGTCTGTGTCCACGCAAAAATCCATGGAATTGCGCGGAGCGATTCTATGCCTCCGCTCGGCTTCCGTTTAGATGGCCGGCTTCCAATGTTCATTCTGCCATATTCCAGCTCAGGTGTTGCCTGCGGGATGAAATCATCGCCAAAATGAGTTAATTACATACAGAGAGCAGCACGTTAAAAATAAGATAGTAGAAATATTTTGATAGTTTGGGAATATGTAAAAGTGTGTACAAGTAATAAGATGAATGGATTAAAAGCCATAGCAGCAGCAAAAGCATGATCGAGTTTACTAACAAGGCGGAAGTACTCGACGAAGCGTGGTTCTTGGAACACAATAGAGCGATACTCCTCCGTAGCAACAATCGCCATATGATCCAACAATACCCTCCATTCTGGCTTCGGAGAAATTGGAGGGTGCATACCATGCTCCAGAGTTGCGGCGGTGAAACGCTGAAGGGTTCTGAAACACAAATGCTCCTCTCCGAATGACTGCTCGATTACTTCGCCTTGGACGGTTACTCGGAGCGACCCGTGAATGGTATCAGGCGGCTGAGATAATATAGCGAGATGGGTAGGACCGCCGCCTCTTCCAACAGTCCCTCCACGTCCATGGAACATTGTCAGCTTCACCCCAAACTGCTGTGCAACCTTTATCAGATCCTCTTGAGCTTTATACAACTGCCAGGCAGCAGAAAGTCGCCCAGCATCCTTCCCAGAGTCTGAATAACCAATCATGACCTCCTGCTTACCATCAATTATGTTCCTGTACCAGCCGATTGAAAAAAGACGGGCTAAAGCCGCCGGCGCTGTCTCGAGATCTGCCAGTTTCTCGAACAGTGGCACAACCCGCAGAGGTTTCTTCACATGGCATTCACGCTGCAAGAGCTCCACCGCCAGCACGTCGGACGGAGAAGTTGCCATTGAAATTATGTAAGCTCCAAAATTATCAGAAGGAAGCTCTGCTAGAACATGGAATGTATCCAGAACATCAGCAATTTCCTCGGTTTTGGGTAGGTCATGACCAAACAGAGGGCGTTTCCCGCTCAGTTCAGATAGAAGCCACTCCTGGCGTTGCTCCTCGGACCAATCGCGATATGAACCGATTCCAAGATGTGTGGTAATGGCATCCATAACGCCAGTGTGCCTGTCTGATTCTTGCCTGATGTCAAGCCTCACGAGGGAGAGTCCAAATGTCGATACTTGACGCATGAAGTCAAGAAGGCTTCCATCAGCAATAGGTCTATCGCCACAGGAGCACAGAGATCTGTAACAGAGCTCAAGGGGCTCGAGGAACTGAGCAAATAAACAAAATAAAAAAAATTAGAATAGAATGCAAAAGATCTACAAATACAAATGAAAAATCACAGATTTGATGAAGATGAAGAAAAAGAATTCAGTTCAGTGATCGGTGTGGATCATGAAGCGGGAATGAACCTGCTCAATATTGGTGTAGGTGAGTTCCGCGGGAATTTCGGAGTTTCCGCTCGACAAAAGATGTCGAGACCGCTCACGTGTATTGTATAGTTTATCCCTAACATCAGCAAGAACAACACGATATGGTTCGTTTGGAGGAACTTGTTTCCAGAACTCTGCAATAGAAAAAAAAAAACAGTTCTGAACAGTGAAAAACAGTAAAACTATGTTGAAAATGTGTCTTTCGCAAAAAGGTAATTAGAAAATCATTCCAATGGTCGGATAAATTTGGATTCTATATGGAATTCACTTCTGAGGAACTTTCAGATCGGTGAGGTGAATAGCATACAAATAAGGGAAGGAAAGGTCAAAATAGTTGCCAACCGGCAGTTCTCATATTAAAAATAATTAATCACATTATTTTGCCAATCAGAAACTATAAATCTAGCATAAGGCATAGTAGACAGAAAAAAGTACATCTTTTGAGGATTTATATGATAATCTTGGCACTAAGGAATCAGAAAATGAGGGAGATAAAATAGTTAAGGTGAGAGATAATAAATATAATTTTAATCATGCATTAAAAATAAAGCTAATTTTAATCATGCTATTTTCAGAAGTTAATATAACTATTGACAAGAATTTGATCTCATATTATCTTCATTTTTCTAAATCTTTTCTAAATATCTACATAACTATCACAAAAAGATGGAGGTAGTGCTTATCTTTCAGGTAAATGTATTGTGATTGAATTTTTCTATGGCTAATCAACAACTTCTAAATAGTTAGAGCTCTATCATGCATATCTTTAATAGCTTTTGAAAGTCTTTGTTTCAAGAGTAGCTATACACCTAGAGGGGGGTGAATAGGTTACCTAATCTTTTTGACTACCTTTTGATTTGGTGTGTTGTTAGTTAGCTTATTTAGGTTGCTTTCAAGAACACAGATCAACACACCAGTATTTATAGTGGTTCCCCAAAGTATGGGTACATCCACTTTCCCTCTCACCTTTCTAACAGTGTGTTAGACAAGCCAATCTTCTTCAAACCTCGGCTCAAAGTGCTTACAACACAGATCCCGCAGGAACTCTCAGACTTCCTCCAAGTCCTACCTTAGGCCAAAGCCCTACAACTCAGAGTAAATGTTACTCCTACAGGAAGGTTGCCAGGATTGCGATCCGGATCATAGGATCTTACGATCCAGATGTTGTAAATCGATCAAGATTTTGTAAAGCGATCCTAGTTCCGAACCTACTATCTGATCCGATCCTACCTCAAAATGATCTCATCTAGGATCTCGATCCTGACAACCTTGCCTACAGCTCAGTGATCCACAGATCACCTACCTCAGACTTAATCAAAAGTCCTACAACTAAGGCTAGGAGGATAGCCCTACACTCAGAGAGTATAACTCTCATACAGCTTAGATCTGATTCAGATCCTACCTCAGGCCAAAAGCCCTACCTCAGATTCTCAACAGAATCTTACCTCAGGCACACAGGCCCTATCTCAGATCCACAACAGGATCCTACCTCTCAGCCTTTATATTTTAGACTTACAACTCAGATCAAGATTGATCCTACTGAATGAGTAAGGTGTTGATGATATATGACTCCAGAGAAATGATTCTCTGAGTCTGCCTTTCTGGACTGAGTAAACTCAGTTCTACCTTTGACTCCAGAGAAATGGTTTTCTGAGCCTTCTTCCCGAACTGAGAAAGCTCAATCTTATCTTCTCCACAACAACAAGATGGTTGATCTTCAAGTTTGTTCTGCTTGTGCTGAGAAGACAACTGCAGAGCACTGACTCCAGAGAAATGATTCTCTGAGCCTTTTTTCTGAACTGAGAAAATTCAGTCATATCTTCTTCACAGCAACAAGATGGTAGATCTTCAGGATGGTTCTACTTGTGTTGGGAAGATACCTACAGAGCACTGCTTCTTCAAGCCTTGATTGTAGTAGAGTTTAGAGCAAAGGTCTAGAAGATGAGCAGCAGCTTTAAGCTTGCTCTGCTTCTCCTTATTACTCAGAAAATAATGTTTTTGAACTTGCTCTTGAAGACAAACTGATTCTTCAGTTCTCTGTTTCTTCAACCAGCGAACTTTTCTTCTGCTTCTCCTTCTGGAATAGAAAGAAAACTTTTTGATCTTGTTGTTGCAGACGGAATGATTCTTCAGTGACTTATTTCTTCAACAGCCAACTCTGTCTGTGAATAACACACTAACTATAGAGCAAGTTGTTCGAAAACTTCTCTTTTGTCGAGAGAAAGATGATGACTGAAAAGCTCTGTCTCAAAAAGCTTTTTCTTTTCCGCTCTTCGCTCCCCGCTCTCCGCACTCCGATGTTTCTTCTTTCTCGGAACTCTGCTTTTGTATCCCGCCGCCCAACGGCTCTTTGCATAGTATGGACCACCGGAGTTGGTAACTGCAACACTTCTTTTGCGTTAAATGTTGTACTAAAGGCAAGCGGCGCCTTTTGTCGTCTAGCGTGCAAAACCCGCAACATTTGAATTCTTGATTACGTCAGCATGGCTCACCGCTTCTGGACTTAGCAAATTTTCAGACAATCTGCATAGGCATTGAGTGATGCATTGTCACTCAACGCAGAAACACTTACCAGAATTCTACATCTTCAGGCATTGAGTGAGCCTTCATCACTCAACGCATCTGGACTTGATTGAAATTTCTCAGCATCAAGGCATTGAGTGAAGCTTCCACACTCAACGTTTTCTGACTTAGACAAAAATGTTGTTGAGTAGGTGTTGAATGTACTGTCTTCACTCAACGCTTCTGTCCTTAGACAGATTTTTTGATGACGCGTTGAGTGGCCCGTCTTCACACAACGCTTCTATACTTGGACAGATTACTTAATGAGTGGGCGTTGAGTGAACTGTCTTCACTCAGCGCTTCTGTCCTTAGACAGATTTCCTGTCAGCAACACTGCGGCTTTGACTGTCTTCTTGATGAGGCATTAAGTGGTCTGTTTTCACTCAACGCTTCTATACTTGAACTAAAATCCAGATGAGTAGGCGTTGATTGAATTGCCTTCACTCAACGCTTCTGTCCTTAGACAGATTTCTGGTCAGCAACTATTTTAGCCTCTTGGTGTTGAGTGAACTGTCTTCACTTAACGTTTCTGGACTTAGTAGATTTTTTGTCTGTCCAATAACCTGTCTTGAGTCCAACTGTCATTGTGACTCTGACTGTCTGTTTAATCAATGTAACAAAGTACAACCTGCATATAATGAACTTGAACATATATTAAATACATTCATGTGTATACCATTGACTTGTGGGGTTTCTTCAAATCTAGGACATTGTGATCAATGGACCCAACAATCTCCCTTTATTTGAATAAGTCAGAACCCTAATCAATGATATACAGTAGCATATACAGAAGATAAACATTCACAGTACATAGGAGCAAATATTGATACACACGCACAAATATGATTATCAAAATAGACAATGTGCATATAACAAAATGTTCACACTCCTAAAGCCCTTAAGGAAAACAAGAAACATGTCATGTTTCAGGCTCCTTGAACACTATCCCCCTGCTGGGTTACTTTGCAGCCTTTTACTTGCTTTGCTCAACAGCATCTGGTGGCACAACACCAGACTTTTTCTCTTATGTACTTCCTCTTCTTGTTGAGCTAGATCTCTTCCTCTTCTTCGGCAATAGACTTGCCTATGGCTCTAACTATCTAATCAGCAGCAGAAGAAGGTTCAACCCACTGAGCACTATCTTGATCATCAAATTGATCTTCCCTCTGATCACCATACTGTTCATCATACAGTCCTTCTTGAATAGGATGAATGTTGTCATATGTATACTGTTCAAGCTCCAATGAACCTCTGATTACATTGGAAACCCAAACAGCATTCTCCCCCTTGATCATTGCCTTCTCCCTTGATCATTGTCTTCTTCCCCCTTTATGATTTCTTCACCAACAGTTGCAGCCAGGGAGTCCTTGGCAATAGAGTCTTTGGTCTATCTTTTCATCCAGATAGTTCACTATCCTCGAAAATTTCAATGACACTCTCATTTTCTTGAGCAGGGAGTTCTGTTGGAATCTAACCCCTCAATCTTTGCATTCCTCATAGAAATTTGCTGACTTGTATCAACTATAGCTTGAGCATCTACAGTCATTTTATCAGGGACTTGCTCCCCCTCAACTTGAGGATAGAAAGGAGTCACTTCAGAACTTGAGCAATATTGTTCTGCAGATTTTCAATGAAGCAATCAAGCTATTCTTGAGCTGATTGTGCTGGCTCTCCCATAGCAGGTGCAACTATCTGGGTAGTCTCCCCCTGAACCTCAGCATTGTCCATAGGGACATTTTAGTCTTCAGTAGTATTGTTCTGATCTATTCTGTGTTGGAGATTCTCTAGGTAAGAGTCAAGCTTGTCCAGCATACCAGACTGAACTTGCTCCCCCTCAACAGGAGCATCTAGCTTGTCAGTCTTCCCCTCAATATTTGCACAGATCCTGTCCACAATACTTTTAATTACCATTTCAACTACCTCTGTTGGAATGTTCTCTGATTGGGAGTCACTGACTTGGACATTCTTTGCTTCAGGTTCAGAAGATATTGAAACCTGAGCACTCCAATCTCTTCTTGTTTCCTAAGAAGAATCAGACAGCTGAGGATCATGTGCCTCTTCCTTACTGCTCTTCGAAGAGCTGCTTCCTGTGCTTTCCTCTGGGATGAGTACAGCCTTCTTTTTCTTCTTCTCACTAGTCTGCTGATGTGGCAGCAAAACTCTGTCCCACCAGTCAAACATCATTGAGTCCATCCTTGTCATAGAAACCTGTCTTGCAGATCAGAGCTTCCCAACTATATCTGCCAGAAACTTTCCTTTGAGATTCAGATCTTTTCTCAAGACTGATCCAGTGGTGTGCTTTGGAATTCTGTGGATTTCTCGAGCTTTCGTCGCAGGGAGACAAAAAGACGAAAGGGCTAGGAATAATGTATTTTATTCTAAGCACACACACATATATTTATACTAACCACTTATTTGAGAATGTGGAGAGGCGCGTACCTGACGTGATAATCACGAGGAAATCATCGGCTGAGATTAATCCCGTGAGATAGCCGCAAATAGAAGTCCCTGGGAGTTTGCGTTGAGTGGACTCGACGCACTCGACGCACTCAACGCCTGGACACTTAGACTCAACGCACTCGACGCCTGATGTTGGCACAGCACACTCGACGCCTGATGTTGGCTCAGCGCACTCGACGCCTGATGTTGTCTCAGCGCACTCGACGCCTGGACTCGGCGCGTTCGACGCTTGGACACTTAGTCCATATCTTCTTTGTTATCCTGCAGGGATTAATATTACCTACAACTAAAATGCATGAAGAGATATTGAAGCTATACTAAGTTCATCATACCCAATTCAAATTTGAAGGTGTTGAACTTGGCATCATTTAGTGGCTTGGAGAAGATATCAGTCATTTGTTTATCTGTAGAGACAAACTCAAGACTGATTTCCTCACTTTTCACATGCTCTCTAATAAAATGATACCTAATCTCTATGTGCTTAGTCCTGCTATGAGATACAGGATTCTTAGCAATAGAGATTGTACTAGTAGAATCACAAAACATAGGAGTTATACTTAGCTTGAAATTGTAGTCCTGAGCTGATGTTGGATCCACAATAGTTGTGCACAACAACTACCAGCTGATACGTATTCTGATTCAGCTATTGTGATGACATCACTTGTTTGCTTCTTACTGCTCTATGAGACCAATCTTCTTCCTAGAAATTGACAGGTGCCAAAGGAGCTTTTCCTGTCTTCTCTGCAACCATTCCCTGGGGGCTAGCTTCAACCCATATAATGGCTTAAGATGGCTCCTTGTTCCAGACATATGCATGGAACATTCACTGTTCAAGTACCATATTGGCATTGTATTGGTACTTGAACTACCCTGCAAATACAGATTAGTGAGATTGTAGTCATGGAGCTGATGTTGGATCCACAGTAGTTGTGCACAGCAACTACCAGTTGATATGTATTCTGATTCAGTTGTTGAGATGGTAACACTTGTTTGCTTCTTGATGCTCCATGAGACCAATCTTCTTCCTAAAAATTGACAGGTGCAAAAGTAGTTTTTCCTGTCTTCTCTGCACTATACTCTGGGGGCTAGCTTCAACTCATATAATGTCTTAAGATGGCTCCTTGTTCCATGCATATGCCTGGAATATCCACTGTCCAAGTATCATATTGACATTATATTGGTACTTGGACTACCCTGCAAACCCAGATTCGTTTATCTTAGGAACCCAAAAGGGATTGGGTCCTAGGTTCTTATTAGCTTAAAAATGCACATGTCTACCTGCAGCAGTCCTGACAGGAACACTCGCTCGCCCTTTCTCTTGGCACACTAGGGTTGTGCCAACAATCTATGACAAAGTGACCCACTTTACCAGTGCACCAACATTCATGAATGTTTATCTCCTCTTCTGAACAGTCTTTGAAGAGTGAAAGCTATCAATAGCTGTCTATTTAGAGGGGAGAGCAACATCCTTCTTCTTGTTTCTTTCAACAAGTATCTGACTAAAAGTTAGTCTGCCAATGGATGCACATAGCATATTCTGAGTAGCACCAACAGATGTCATCTTTGCAGCTGACATGGAGTTGATGGCTTCAAAAACTGTCAGGTGAGGCCTACTAACTGACTTACCCTTAATCCAGGTGTTTGCTGGAGGAAACAGAGAATAGCCCACTGCCTTATCCTTGAGTGTGAGGGCTGAAGTACCAAATACAAATGATTCATAATGGGTCATCTAGATTTCCTCATAGGGAGCCTTCAGTGCACTCACACTCATGTCCTTTCTACATTTGTATTCTTACAAGAAGAGTTCTCAGTCTTCCAGTGATCATACATGTTGTCCTGGTCATACCTGTTGAAAGGGAGGATTACCTTGTGAAAGGTGGTCTGAGTCTCTAGAGGAGCTTTGTCTTTCCCTCTGGAATGGACACCTCTAGAGTTCCACTTAAACCTAAATCTCTCTTATCCTTTTGGTAGGTAAAGGAGTCTATCAATGAGACAGTGACAGCACTGTTTTGAGCTTTGAGAATTCAGTCACTATCTTTCTCTTCTTAAGGAGCTTCTCTTCAAGATCCATAATGACCTTGTTCTTCTGGCAGATGGTCTCAATTTGGATGATTGAGATTGTCTTTAGTTGGTTAACTTCCTTCATCATCTGAGCTAGCAAGGGGGCTGACTCAGACTGTAGGCTAACAGCTTGCTGAAGAGAGACAATCTCCTCATCTTGTCTCTTGACAAGCTTTTAGCTCTTCTTCAGAGCATCCAGAATTGCACCATAACTGTCAATTAATTTATTGACATTTTCTTCAGAATCTGATCCCTCATCCCCACTGGAGGAAGTGGATGCATCAGAGTCTGAGTCAGACTCATAAGTAGAAGAAGAGCTAGAGATAGAGTGTACCTCATCAGGGATAGCATTATCCTGCTTGTCTTCTGATAGAGCCATGAGACTGAACTACTCATCCTCTTCACAATCACTGTCAACAGAGGACAGTGGAGCCCTTATGCCTGATGGGGCAGCTGGATGATCAGCCTCTTCTTCAAAGGACATGAGACCAATGTAGGCCTCCTCTTCATCTGATTCTGAAGACTCAGAATCACTGTTTGATAGACTTACTTTCTTCGTGGTCAAGAAGCTCTTTTTGGTCTTCTTGTCCCTGTGATGCTTTTTGCCTTTAAACTTCATGTACTCCTTAACTGGACAGTCGGCAATGACATGTCCACTCTTGTTGCAACAGTAGCAAACAACATTAGTCTTATCATGTTTGTTCTATTTGGAGTCATACCTTTCCCCAGAGGGGTCATTTCTGGATTTGTCCTTGTTGGAGTAAGGATTCTTTAAGGTGGAGCAAGAAGAGCCGTTGTTCTTCCATTGTCTCCTCCTGCTCAGCAACTTCTTGAACTGTTTGGAGAACAGTGTAAGTTCTTCATCTGATAGCTCATTTCCAGAGAAGCTGGGATCTGAGCTTTCTGACTCTGCAACTCTCCTTGGTGGAGGAGTATTTTCCCTGCTTCTTCTTGTGGCTTTAGGTATGAAGGCACAGTCTTCTCTTTGTCAAGAGATCTGGCAGCATCCTCTTCAGTCTTCATGGAATTCAGCTGCATCTCATGGGATAGCAGCTTCCCAAACAGATTCTGGGGCAATGTGTTGGCCAAGTTGATAACTTCTCTGATAGCACAAATCTTGATATCTCATTCCTTGTTTAGGGATCTCAAGAATTTATCATTCTGCTTATAATTAGTGAACTGTCTGTCATAGGTGATCGAACTGTTCACTATTATGAAGAACTTCTCATAGCATTCAGCTATGGAATCCTTCTTCCCTTGCTTGAATGCTTCATATTGTTGATTCAGGAGGGATTTTCTATCATCCCTCACCTCCTCTGTCTCTTTCATATACACAATAAGAGAATCCAACATCTCTTTGACTGTTTCACAGTGGACAAGGTTCTGGAAGGTGGAGTCATCTATGCCACTGGCAATGATATTTTGTGCCCTCGTATCCATAGTTGCCAAGATGATTTCATCCCTAGTCATTTTAGTATACTTCTTTGGAATCTGGACATTGGCATCTAAGATAGAGATCTGTATGGGGATGAAAGGTCCTTCTTGAACTGTAATGAATATTCTAGGGTATGAGGCTTCCATGAATAGTCTGACCCTCTCTTTCCAAATTCCAAAGTTTTCCTTCGTGCAAACTGGAAGTTTCATTGAGCTCAACTCCTTGTGATTCTCACCTGAACCCATGGAGATAATCTTTAGCTACTCTTGGAGATCTGTTAAGATTGTTAAGTCCTTTTTGAATAACCTTCATCTGATATCACTTGAAAGTCTTTGTTTCAAGAATAGCTATACACCTAGAGGGGGGTGAATAGGTTTCCTAGTTTTTTTGACTATCTTTTGATTTTGTGTGCTGTGAGTTAGCTAATTTAATTTGCTTTCAAGAACACAGATCAGCACACCAGTATTTATAGTAGTTCTCCAAGGTATGGGTACATCCACTTTTCCTTCTACTTTTCTAACAGTGTGTTAGACAAGACAATCTTCTCCAAATCTCGGCTCAAAGAGCTTACAACATAGATCCGGCAGGATATCTCAGACTTCCCCCAAGTCGTACCTCAGGCCAAAGCCCTACAACTCAGAGTAAATGTTACTCCTACAGCTCGGTGATCCACAGATCACTTATCTCAGACTTAATCAAAAATCCTACAACTCAGGCTAGGAGGATAGCCCTACACTCAGAGAGTATAACTCTCCTACAGCTCAGATCTGATACAGATCCTACCTCAGGCCAAAGGCCCTATCTCAGATTCTCAACAGAATCCTACCTCAGGCACACAGGCCCTACCTCAGATCCACAACAGGATCCTGCCTCTCAGCCTTTATATTTTAGGTTTACAACTCAGATCAAGATTGATCCTACAGAATGAGTAAGGTGTTGAAGATATATGACTCCAGAGAAATGATTCTCTGAGTCTGCCTTTCTGGACCGAGTAAACTCAGCCCTAACTTTGACTCCAGAGAAATGATTCTTTGAGCCTTCTTCTTCCTGAACTGAGAAAGTTCGATCCTATCTTCTTCACAGCAATAAGATGGTTGATCTTCAAGTTTGTTCTGCTTGTGCTGAGAAGACAACTGCAGAGCACTGACTCCAGAGAAACGATTCTCTAAGCCTTCTTTCTGAACTGAGAAAACTTAGTCTTATCTTCTTCACAGTAACAAGATGGTAGATCTTCATGATGGTTCTACTTGTGCTGGGAAGATACCTGCAGAGCATTGCTTCTTCAAGCCTTAATTGTAGTAGAGTTTATAGCAAAGGCATTAAAGATGAGCAGCAGCTTTAAGCTTGCTCTGCTTTTCCTTCTTACTCAGAAAATAATGTTTCTAAACTTGTTGTTGAAGACAAACTGATTCTTCAATTCTCTGTTTCTTCAACCAGCTAACTTTTGTTCTGCTTCTCATTCTGGAATAGAAAGAAAACTTTCTGATATTGTTGTTGAAGACGGAATGATTTTTCAGTGATTTATTTCTTCAACAGCCAACTTTGTCTGTGAATCATAGACTAACTGTAGAGTAAGATGTACGAAAACTTCTCCTTCGTTGAGAGGAAAACGATGACCGAAAAGCTCTGTCTCAAAAAGCTTTTTCTTTTTCGCTCTCCACTCTCCGCTGTTTTTTCATTCTCGGGACTCTGCTTTTGTATCCCACCGTCCAACGGCTCTTTGTGCGGTATGGACCACCGGAGTTAACTGCAACACTTTGCATTAAATGTTGTACTAAAGGCAAGCAGCAACTTTTGTCGTCTACGTGCAAAACCCACGACATTTGAATTCTTGATGGCGTCAGCATAACTCACCCCTTCTGGACTTAGCAAATTTCCAGACAATCTGCATAGGCATTGAGTGATGCCTTGTCACTCAAGGAAGAAACACTTAGCAGAATTTTGTATCTTCAGGCGTTGAGTGAACCTTCATCACTCAACGCATCTGGACTTGGTTGAAATTTCTCTACATAAAGGTGTTGAGTGAAGTTTCCACACTCAAAGCTTTCTGACTTAGAAAGAAATCCTGTTGAGTAGGCGTTGAGTGTACTGTCTTAACTCAACGTTTATGTTCTTAAACAGATTTCTTGATGAGCCGTTGAGTGGCCCGTCTTCACTCAACAATTCTATACTTGGACAGATTTCTTGATGAGTAGGCGTTGAGTGAACTGTATTCACTCAACGCTACTGTCCTTGACAGATTTCTTGTCAGTAACACTGCGGCTTTGACTGTCTTCTTGATGAGGCGTTGAGTGGTCTGTCGTCACTGAACGCTTCTATACTTGAACTGAAATCCAGAAGAGTATGCGTTGAGTGAACTGCCTTCACTCAACGTTTCTGTCCTTAGATAGATTTCTGGTAAGCAACTCTAAGGCTTTAACTGCTTGAGGTTCTGTCAACGCTATTAGTCTCTTGGCGTTGAGTGAACTGTCTTCACTCAACGCTTCTGTACTTAGCAGATTTTTTGTCTGTCCAGTAACCTGTCTTAAGTCCAACTGTCATTGTGACTCTGACTACATGTCCAATCAATATAACAGAGTACAACCTACATACAAGGAACTGGAACATATATTAAACACACATTTATGTGTATACCATTGACTTTTGGGCCTTCTTCAAATGTAGGACATTGTGATCAATGGACCCAACAACTTCAATACACTTTTAACCACAAGAAAATAAATACAAAATTATGTGCTTTCAGCGTATAAAATGAAGTTAGAAAATGCACAAATTGAATGAGTAGATATTATTGTACAAGGATTCAATCAGGAAAGGGATAGACCAATAATGACACAGATAAGCTTTAACATCTCACAATAACACTTAACAAGAACAATGAAAAATTAGAGAGCAAGACCATAAATAGTAAGGACAAGGACAGTAAAGATGACGATTATGATTCTTAATCCAACTACTTTTGCTTTATTTTCTTCCCATGATTGAAAAATAACAAGAAACATTAATAAGAGATTCTCTTGCAAATAGGAGAAGACTATGCTTACTGTTAAAGCAATCTATACAAAAGGCTCATACATAGGCCCACAATTGAGCCCATTCCTGCATAGCCATTAGTAGTCCCACATCTTGGATGGTGATTTTGTCATCACTCACCTCATCTATTTATACATGTAATACTAGTTATCTTGTACGTAATTTTATGAGAATAAATGAAATATTAATTTTATTTCTCTACAAATTTGTACCTCTCTCCACATGATTAGAGGTTTCCTAGGGATCGGATTACTTTAGATTGAGCATCTGCACTCGACTAATATCCTTTAATAGGCTCCAACTCGTCTGCACTCTGCCTCTCATGCTCACAATCTAAAATGAAGTTGTTCACAATCTTATTCCCTAATCACTCCAGCAGAAATTTGATATTGCATCCCGCATGTGTTTTCTTCTTCGCACACAGTGAACCCAGCTCCTCTGCGTCTTACACACACCTCTGCATCCCACACGCACCTCTGCGCCCCGCACGCACCTTCGCGCCCCGCACGCACGTATGTGTGCAGCACATTGCGTCTCTGTTGATCCCATCGCCGAGTGTGGTTATTGCTCTCGTCCTTAGATTCCATCGATGAAGTGCACATCGCTACTCCTCATCGAGCATTTCAGCTTCTGTGTTGCTTCCTTCAGTGGTTGCAGCTTGCATTCCCTTCTGCAGGTCACATAGGCCCTTCTGTGCTCTTCATCGCATCCAGCTACTTCTCACCATCGACGTTTACCTCCTTGTGCCACACCCCACCTTGTTGCATCATCCTTAGCAGTCATGGGCACGCCCGTTGGCTCTTCCTCCCTTCCGACTCTTGCTTTTGTTCCAGATGTATGAAATGAACTACGGGTCACTGCAATCTCTCTCAGTGCCAAAAAAAATTGTTGAGTGGGAGACCTCGGTGAGTCGTGTTCTACAAACAAAGGGGTTGCTTCATCATCTCTCCCGGACACGGCTTGTTAAGCCTAACAAGCAATGGAATAGAGATGATGGTCGCGTTCAGTCATGCATTCTCAATTCCATGGATGTTAAGCCATATTGTATGACCATGTAATCAAGAGACGGCGAAGGCAATGTGGGATGAACCTTACTCCTTATATTCTGACAAAGACAACCTCCAACACTTGTTTGACATTTTCACGGACCTTGAATCTCTCGCTCTAGACTCTAGTTCCCTAAGTTCATCACGGTGGTTAATAGGGAGACCACCTTGTTTGTGATTTGGGGGACATGCTCCTAAATCCATCTCTCTCTGCACTCGGTTCTTCATGTTCCAAGCTCTTATTTTAATCATCTCTATGTTAGTTGTCTGGCACAAGATCTTAACTACTCAGTAACTTTTTCATCATCTTGCTTTGTTGTACAGAATCGGCATACCCTGAATATCATTGGGGTAGAGGACGACTGTCAAATGGACTCTACACTCAAGATGTTCCAACCGCCATTCTAACCTTTGTTACATATATTGATTGGCACCGACACCTCGGACATGCGCCTCTCCCGGATCTCCGAAAAGCTCTTCCCAATCTCCCCCTCACCAACTTCACCTGCGAGTCCTGCATCTGCGATAAACATCATTGTTCTAATTTTTCATCTCATTGTATTTGTAGCACAGCTCCTTTTACTTTAGTTCACTATGATATTTGGAGACCTTATAAAACGACTAGTATTTCTAGTGATTGT
Organism: Platanthera zijinensis; assembly: GCA_039513925.1. NCBI lineage: Eukaryota > Viridiplantae > Streptophyta > Magnoliopsida > Asparagales > Orchidaceae > Platanthera > Platanthera zijinensis. Next base: position 45,418,689 of record CM077098.1, on the reverse strand, counting down.
TATTTCCTTATATTTATTGATGATGATTCTCGCACGCCCTGATTGAATTTACTTTGCGACTGTTTTGTACTACTTGATTTGTTTTGTGCCTTCATCGCCGAGACACATACACAAATTTCTAGCTCTATCAAATTTCTTCAAATCGATAATGTGCACGAGTATAATAGTCATGTGTTTCAAAATATTTGTGTTGAGCATAGCATTCTCCACCAAACTTGTGCCTACACACCCAGAAAAATGGGATTGTAGAGAGAAAGCACCGTCATCTCCTCGAGGTTGTATGCTCTCTTATGTTTTAGATGAAGGTGCAAACGGTCTACTGGCATTTCGCAGTCTCTATGTCTTGCTATCTCATCAATCGCATGCCCTCGTTCATTCTAAACTTTGCGACGTCCTTTAGCCTCCAATTCCAAACCACGCCTCACTTTACACTCACTCACTGCGTGTTTGGCTGCACCTGCTATGTTCATCGTCTTAGTCCTACAGGCAAGCTTGCTCTCTGAGCTACCAAATATATGTTCGTCGGATATTCGCTCACTCAGAAGGGTTATGTCTATTATACTCCCATGGATCGCAAGCTAATTACATATGTTGATGTAACGTTCCTCGAAGACCAGCTGTTTCACTCCTCGCCTACGGAACCAACAACTGCTAAACCACTACGCCATGTCATTCTTGTCCAATCTAACAAACCTCTACTCTTACCCACCCTAACGCACCTACATTCCAACTCACGCCCTCTTCGTGTATACACTCGTCGACCTCCTCATTCAGACTCTCTCCGACAGGAGACGCCTACAGATGATGCTCTGCGTCCTGCTAATCTGGTACTAGTCTCTACCGCTCATTCTCTCTGTAATTATGATTTCTTGCATCTCTTGTCTTCGGTACTAAAGAAATTTGAGACCTCTTTGTCTTCTATTTCCACCCCTACTTCAACATCCAAGGTGGCGAGCTGCAATGGATCATGGATGAAGAAATGACAGATCTCTGGGCTAATCACACCCGGGACCTTGTCCCACTTCCACCTGGACAAACTTATTTGTGAGTTGTAAGTGGATATTCACCATCATGCATGGACCGGATGGGGCAGTGGAACGTCTGAAAACTCGCCCTGTGGCCCATGGTTTCACAGAACAATGAGGCCTCAACTATGAGGAGACATTCTCGCCGTTGCGAAGCTGAATACTGTCTGTGTTCTAATCTCTCTATCGGTTCATCGTCACTGGCAGTTGCATCAGTTGGAGATCAAAAATACTTTCTTGAATGGGGATCTTATCTTAATTATTAAAGGCGCAGGGCACACTAAGGTGCAAAGGGATCTTATAGCATAGGCGCAAGGCTCAAGGCGTAGGCGCCCGCCTGATGAAGGTAAGAAGCAGCCGCATCCATTATTAATAATCAGTAACAAACATCATTTCAGCTTCTCAATCAAATTCTTCATCTAGTTTACTAATCATTAGTTATTATCATTTGTATCTCTTAAAAAACAGAATCAATGTGGTTACTTGACAAATATCTAAGTCTCAACACACAATTATCTTTCACGAATACTAAATCAATAAAAAATTATTGAGTTCTTACATTAACTTTTTTTAAAAATTTTGAAGAAAAAAATTTACAACAAAAATCTCACTCAAGCGCGTCTCTTATATTCTAAAGGCGCACGGAGGCGCAAACGTCTGTGTCTAGTGAACCTTGAGGTTTAGGCGCGTCTGAGGCACGCCTTTAATAACATAAGATCGTATTGACAATGTTTACATGAAACAGCCTCTCGAGTTTGAGGTCGTGGGGGAGAACCATGGCTGTCACCTAAAGAAGTCTCTCTATAGCCTTAAACAACCTACTCGAGTGAGATTTGTCCCACTTCCACCTGGACAAACCTATGTGGATTGTAAGTGGGTATTCACCAGCAATCATGGACCGGATGGGACAGTGGAACATCTGATAACTCACCTTGTGGCCCATGGTTTCACAGAACAACGAGGACTCAACTATGAGGAGACATTCTCACTGTTGCGAAGCTGAATACTGTATGTATTCTAATCTCTGTTTGTTCATCGTCACTGGTTGTTGCATCAGTTGGACATCAAAAATGCTTTCTTGAATGGTGATCTTATTGACAATGTTTACATGAAGCGGCCTCTCGGGTTTGAGTCCGTGGGGGGAGAACCTTGATTGTCACCTCAAGAAGTCTCTCTATGGCCTTTAACAAACTACTCGAGCGTGATGTGATAAATTCAGTCATGTCGTTCGTGATGTTGGATTTACTCGAATCTCGACCGACTACTCTCTTTTTATATGACACCGTTCAATAAAGACAATGATATTTTTGGTGTATGTTGATGATATTCTTATCACGGGCAATGATCTCAATGACATACACATCATCAAGAAACATTTGACACTGTTTTTCAGACCAAAGATTTGGGCAATCTCAAATATTTTCTTGATATCGAAATAGCTAGCCGCCCTAATGGTCTTGTTCTATCTCAAGTTCCTAATGGAAGTATTGTTTTAATATTCTTCATGATGCTGACTATTCTGGATGTAAGCCCACAAATACACTTACGGAAGCTAACCAGAAGCTCTGTGCACATAGCTCAAACTCCGACCTACTACTTCCAAATCTAGAACACTATTGTCATCTTGTGGGCAAGCTAATTGATATAACAGTTACATGATCTGATATATCATTTGTTGTTGGTTGTCATTCGTTTCATGCATGCTCCACAAAGCTCTCATCTTCAAGCGGTTAAGTATATCCTCCGGTATTTAAAGAATACTCTTGGTTAAGGGCTTGTGTATAAGCCATCTTCATCCTTATCTCGCATTGCCTACTCAGATGCTGATATGCACGTGTCTTTACGTATGTTGTAATCTGTGTCTTTAAGTGTTTTGTCTTGTAGTGAGGAACTTCATCTATATAAGGAGCCCTAAGGATGGAGTCTTGCTTATCTTTTAAATCTTGTGTGTTTTGGGTTATCATTGAGAGTGATTGTTAAGGAGAACCAAGCCTCTGGATGCTTGGCAGGAGCTATCTCCTGATTGTAATTGTGTTTTTTATTGCAATCTAAGTTCTCATTTGTGTTTATTCTTGTTACAACTACAACATAACAAATGATCCGACTTGTCGCTCTATTAGGGGTTAAAATGGAATCATCGCACAACCCGGATGTTCTTCCCGATCACTGACAATCATCGCACAAGTTTTTTTCGCTTGTGTATCCTCCTCGCGCCTGATCCACGCGTGACGCTACACATCCTCTTCGACAGTCCCAGTGAATCGCTGACTCTAGCGACCACACCCCACATCGCCCGCTCACAAAGTCTTCGATCGCTGATGGTGACGAATCCAGTGACACTATTCTCGTTGTCATCCTCCACTACCGCTGATCCAAGACCCGACATTTCTCCAACGTCTATGACTTCGCAAGACTTCTGACAATTTCCGCCAATTCCAATGCACGATTCCAGTGCGTCTTCGATACTTGGAACCTCCATTAGTCTCTTCCTCCTCCCCAACTGTGTACGACAACACCCCAGCAGCTTACCAGCACTCAAACAATCTTCAATTGACCACTCGTCACCCTCACAGCCCTCCCACGACTCCGACGGCAGTCCGACTGTAGTCCTAAAACATTCTGACAGCCCTCACGCAGCTCCTGCAGCAATCTATCCGCCCTACGACGGCTTCTGCAGTATTCTGGCAATCCTGCAATTTTTTCCACCGTGACACTCCTTCCACACTCAGTGCATACTCAATGCAAACAAATTAAAGCTGCACTGGATAGTCTCCTCGTCATGGTGCTTGAGATTCGTCATCGACTTCTTTCACATGCCTCATAATAGTCACGACCCACCACTTTGCATTCCGACAAGCCTCCTCCCTCCATCCAACTGACACCTCTCAGTGGGTCTTCAACAATTAGGAGCGCAACTACTAGCTCCTTTTCCGACACCCCCTCCATCCTCACGTTGTCGACCACGACTCGCACCCCCATAATCCCCCCCCCCAATCTTTGATTCCCACAAATTATCCACTCGTCTCCCGACATATCCGTGACAGAAGCTCTACCTGGGCCTTGTCAGCCTCTCACACGTCACCTGGCGCCTTTTCAGCCTCTCGTGCACTCAAGGCACCTTAATGGTGTACCGAGTTTCTCCGGGTCCCACCTTTTGCCATCACAGGCATACGATAGTGCATAAAGCACCACAACGGTGAACTCCGCTAGTCCGCCACCATTCTCAATCCCAGACTGGATGGTTCCGCTTGAGCATTACTAGCCAGTCCAATAGCCTCGACTCACCCCTATGCCAACGGCAATTGCAACGTACTTTAGGTCTATTTAGCCAAACAACATAGAGTGTGTACAGTTCAGCTTTTTCCCGTTGCTCAAATCGTCGTGCCAATTAACGAAAACGACGCGTATTAGCATCCCCTTTCTCGTACATGACATAACGCACGTTATGTTTCAAGGTTAGCACTCGTGGCCACAAAAGTTGGGCACCTAAGGCGCGCAATTCAACATGCTAGCACACGATCTCCGAGAGACCAGTTAGGCACATAGCACAACAAAAGCTCCCAGGGAGCTAATGCTAACGATACATCAATCTTATGCAAACATCAGGGTGTTTCCTGGAGTACACCTCCAGTACTAACTGCCGCCCCGGGCAAACCCCCATTCTGAAACATTCAACTTCCACAGAGTCTTCTCCGGAAACCCACAGAACATCATCAATTCAGACCACATGTCCGGATGGGTTTCACACAGCATGCCTAAAACCGTACTCGCGCTTCCGGGCATTCTTGTCATGGCGTCGCCTAGGCGTCTAGGCGTCACGGCGCCCAATTGTAAACAAGGCGTTTGGCGTCTTTTTTTTAAGAAAAATATGGGAATAGACTGCGGTTTATATATAAACCGCAGTCTGTTCCATGAACCCGAGCATATACTGCGGTTATTCTAAAACCGCAGTTTATTCCTTGATCTTGAGAATAGACTGCGGTTATATATAAACCGCAGTCTATGCTAGAGTTCATTGTATAATAGACTTCGGTTTATATATCAACCGCAGTCTATTCTAGAATAGACTGCGGTTGATATATAAACCGCAGTCTATGCTAGGGTTCAGTGTATCTTAGACTGCGGTTTATATATAAGCCGCAGTCTATACTAAATAGACTGCGGTTTATAAAACAACCGCAGTCGATAATACATCAAATTGACTGCAGTTTTATACATAAACCACAGTCTAGACTATTTATTTTTAACCGTGAGCCGTAAAAATCTAGTTTTACCCCGAGTTTTTGGTTCTTCTTTTTACGATCGTTGCTCTTTGCGAGAAACCCTAAAGACGATTTTGTTCAAGTTTCTGCTCTCATTTGCTTCGATTTGAAAATTCTTCTTCGACAAATCTAATATTCTCACTTAGGTATACTATTTTTTAATACCTTTCTCAGTTTTGAATCTTTTGATCTTTGTGGTCTGTGCTAAACTGCTAATGTTATTATTATTACTTTATTAGTAGTAGTACTGTAGTAGTAGTAAATTAGTAATGTAGAATAAACATTGTGTTCAAGTTTCTGCTCTCCTTGCTATTCTAAATGTATATAAAGTTATAAACAAGACAATGTGCGAAATATTGCAGTTTAACCCCTATTCTACATGTCTAAACCTCCTGAGTAACATAGTAGCATATATATTTATATGTGTGATTGTGTGGTAGACTGGTAATAACTAATAGCTCAATATCATTGCGGTTTTGTATGAATTTTGTTTAGGTTTTTTGTATGGTTCAGGTTTTTTTAAGGTTTTACAGGAAAATATCGGATAAGGGATCTTCATCGAGGACAACAAGAGGTTTCACGAAAATGAATGAATTGAATAAGCTTAGGCTAGAGGGGACGAAGCTTATTATTTCTTTCCGTGATGATGGCCGCATTATTCCCGGGCCTGAAACAAATAAATTGATGAGTTATATGGGATTTCTTGTGAAGTCTTATGTGTCAATTACATATGTTGCATGGAAGGATGTTGATAAATAAATTAAAGATCAAATATGGGCAGAATTAAATGTACGTAACCTTGCTGTCAGTGATTATATAACTTTGGTTTTTTAGTTAATTTTTAATTGATATTGTCTATTATTTTAAAATTTATTTTGATAATATTGATGGTCATTACAAGACATTAATGAAAAGCATAGGTAAAAGTTGGAGGACTTGAAAATCCAAACTTTTTATTAATTATGTAAAAGATGTTGATTTGGAGCATCGATACAATGTTCCGGTCAAGTATAGATTTATTACTGTCGAAGACTGGAGAATTTTTGTCGACCATCGCACTACTACAGAATATATGGTTAAGTGTTCTTAACTTTTTATTAAATTCAATATTTTATATCATTCTTTAACTTTATAACTTATAAGCAAATTAAGTATTTAGTATTAACATATATTTATTTGTGTAGGAGAAAAGTAAGGTTAATACAGAGAGAACAAAATCACGAAAGACCTTTAATACTACTTCCAGAATGGGTTATTCTGGATTAGAAAAAAGAATGGTATTAGCATTTAGCTCTCTACTTCTCTCTCGTATTTTGTATTTTAAAATTTGATTTTCTCAATTATTTGTATGATAATTTATTGTCATTTTATTGTCAAGGTTGAACAAGGTGAAGCTGCACCAATTTCACGTGCGGAGTTATGGAAAGTCGGTCATAAAAGAAAGACTGGTGAATACATTAGTAAAGATGCAGCTGAGTTGACATCTAAAATGGTAAGTGTAAATGTATCATTTCATCATTTGTAAATTATAGATAGTAATACTTTTTGAGAAGTATATTTTCTTATCTGCAATTTTTTTCAATATTTATTACTTTTGTTTAGGACGAGTTGTCGAGCCAAGAGTCACAGAGTGTTGAAACAGTATTACAGGGAAGAAATGACATCCTTACATCTGTTTTAGGCCAAGAACATCCGGGCAGAGTTAGAGCTGGTGGCAAGTTTCCACCATTATAAGTTTTTTCAAGAATGATAGGCGAAGCGAGAGGACACCAATCACACCAGTAGCTCGTATTGAAGATGTTGAAGCTATAGTACAAGAAAGATTGAGCCAGCAACAAGAATTATGGAGTCAAAAAGAACAAGCACAACAAGAATTATTAAGCCAAAAAGAACAAGCTCAACAAGCCGAGATTAGTAGAATGAAAAATCAAATTGAAGAACTTATGCGCATGTTTAGTGTTGGAACTGGAACAAGTGTTGCACTTGCAGTTGCACAGGTATTATTATGTTTATATATTAATATTTTTATAAAATGTTATGTTCTCTTTTTGTTGCGCAGGAAATTATTTTGTATTTTTTTGTTATTTTTGGTTTCTCAGCCGGAGCATAAATCCAGGTCACATGAACCAAAGAGTAGTCAGAGTAGACATGAGCTAATACCTTCTGCGGTATTATAATTTATAATATTATTTTTGACTTTTATGTAATCAATGAATTCGATATTGATGTCCACAATATTAATTCTTTTATTTCCACAGGCTAATGAGACTACAAATGAATTCATTGATATGTCGCTCAGTTTCATAACTAAGATGGAGAATGAAGATAAAATAATATCTCTAGTATTAGATCAACAGTATTTGAGAGTGCTGAACCAACATGTACATACTTTGAAAATTCAGAGTTGTATGATTTTCTAAATATGAAAATGATTGGAGTTAATATCATATTAGCATGCATTGGGTGAGTACTGTGTATCTGACTACTGAGTATCAAATATTATAAAATTAAGAATTTTTATTAATATATAAATTGATTTTGAATTTACATGTTTTTGCAGATACATAGACTCACAATTAAAGAAATTTACATACAATACCGATGTATATTTTCATAATCCACATATCATTTTTGCTTTTGATGATGAGTATGTCAAAGAACATTCAAAAACACGAGTTGAAGATCTAAAAATCCGGCTTAGGACGCTTAGTCAACTCCAATCGGATTCTTTATTATTTTTGTCCTATAATAAATTGTAAGTATGAAAAATCTCTGTATCAAATATCAATGATTATTACTATTTTTTATTCTAATTAAATTATTAATTTTTCATTTGTTTCACAGACAACATTGGATGTTGGCTATTATTGATTATAATAATTATACAGTTTATTGGCTTGATCCCCTAAATAATGACATTCGTGATGATATTAAAAATGTCATTACAACGTAAGTTTATTAATTAGTTATTGACTTACTTTCCTATTTGAAATTCAGATTTTGCTATAAACTAATTCTTTTTATATTTTATGAAGTGTATTTAAAGATTTAGCAAAAAAGCGGCATACCAGTTTTAAAAAATCATAGGTTACAAAGTTGATTCCGATAAATTTTAGAATTATAGCATATATGAGTATATGTATTGTAATTTAAAAATTTGTAATTAAAATACTTACCAATTGTTTATTTGTGTAGTGCCCAAAACAATCGGATACTATTCAACATGGGTATTATATCATGTGCTACATGATTGATATAGTTGATGCTCTAAAAATTGTGTCAATGTCATCATTGGTAAAGGTATGTGATGTATGTTTACTGCATGTAGATTGGTAATAATTATGTTGATTACAAATTTTAACAATTTTTGTTTTATTGCAGATCTATCATGGAGTGACACAATTTTCGTCGGATAAAATAGATAATATTAGAAATAAGATTTGTCATTATATAATCAATAATTGTGTTTTATGAATCATGATTGGATTGACAAATGACAAATGTATTTATTTATTGCTAGATCTTTCATGGAGTGTCTTGTCTATATTATAGAAGTAGAACAAATGAAATTGGTCTTATGGTCTTGTTGACTCTTCTAAATGAGCATGTTTTTGAGAGTTTTTTAAATTGTTAATTGTGTTGATTTCTTTTGTCGTTATTTATTTCATTTTCCCAACCTAACTCTGCAATCTATAGATCTTGTTTGTGAAAGATGGAAGACCAAAACAACATCATTGCTCCATCCATTGGTAGCAGTGACTTTGATCCAAAAACGGATCCTAAACGAAAAGCAAAGTCAAATGATCCTGGTTGGAAGTATGGTCATTGGCCCAACCTAGAAGATAAAAATACAATTAAATGTAATTTGTGTGGTAGATTGATAAAGGGTGGTATCAAAAGTTTGAAACAACACTTATGTGGCGGGTATGGAGATGTATACAAGTGTTTGAAGACTACTTCTGAAATAGCAGCTGAGATGTATTCAGCTTTAAATGCTAAAAAAAAGGACAATGTGCATCTGACTGTTGATGATGACAATGAAAGTGACCAAGAAAGAGAGCCAACAGGGTCTCAAAATGTATCCCCAGCATTATCTACAGCTAAAACGTCATTTGTCCAAAGTTCCGGGACAAGTGCCAAAAAGAGGAAAGTAATCCACTTGCCACAAAAAGGGGGCTTATGGATGCTCATGTGAGGCGTGCTCCTGATGATGTAGTAGATGATAGACGTGCAAAGGGTCCTGCACAAACTACTATCGAGAGATGTTTTAAATCACCTGAAGAGAAAAAGAGAGTTGATAGTTATGTTGTTGATTGGTTCTATGAATGTCAAATTCCATTCAATGCTGCAAATGCACGAAGTTTTGAAGTCATGCTTGAAGCAGTTGGATAGTATGGGTCTGGTTATAAAGGCCCTAGTTATCATGATTTGAGAGTCTCATTGCTAAAAAATACAAAAGATAAAGTTATGGAGATGAAGACAAACTATCAAGCGTACTGGAGGAAATATGGTTGCACACTTATGTCAGATGGTTGGACAGACAGGAGAGGGAGACATTTGATCAATTTCCTAATCAACTGTACTGAAGGATCCTATTTTATGGGTTCCGTAGATGCATCCAGTCATATTCAAGATGCTACAATGTTATCAGAGTTGTTTGATATTAAGATTAGAGAGATAGAAGCAGAGTGTGTTGTTCAAGTAATTTTTTTGGTTTCATTAATTTAGTAATTTTCATATTTTAACCTTAATAGTCTACAACTTTCAATAATTACAAAGTTATGTTGTCTGCAGGTGGTGACTGACAATGCTTTCAATTACAAGGCAGTTGGTAAAATTTTAATGGAAAAAAGACCTACATTATTTTGGACTCCTTGTGCAGCTGCTCATTGCATTGATCTCATGCTAGAGGATATAGGCAAGCTACAACAAAACAAAACTGTGATAAGAAAGGCAAGAATGATTACAAATTTCATCTACAGACACACTTGTTTACTTGATGCAATAAGGACTATTATAGGTGGTGATCTAGTGAGACATTCGGTAACTAGATTTGCAACATCATTCCTTACTCTACAAAGTGTGTTTAAGCATGAGGAGAAGCTAAAATTATTCTTTGTGTCGCCCTCGTGGAATGCCGCTAATTTGGCAAAAACTGAAGCCGGAAAACAGGTTGTTGAAATAATACTTTCAACCAATTTTTGGAATGGAGTAAGAGATTGTCTAAAAGGAAGAAAACCATTGATTGTCGTTTTACGATTAGTAGATGGAGACGAAAGGCCGGCTATGTCTGAAGTATATGTTGCAATGGAAGAAGCCAAACAAAAGATCAAACAACATTTTGATAACAAAGAAAGATTATTTAAAAAGATTATTGAGATTGTTGAAAATAGATAGATAAATCAAATGGAGCAAAAATTATATAGTGCGGCTTAGTTTCTAAATCCAAGCAAATATTTTGAATACGAGGAACAAAATAATGATGATGCCTGGAAATTCAAGATGTTTTCAATGATGTTATTGCAAGACTAGTGCCCGATCAAGAATTGCAAGAATAGATTGCCGAACAAGGTATTAACTACAAAGCATCTCGAAATAGTTTTGAAAAGCCTATGGTTATTAGGCAACGAACCACCTTAAATTCAAGTAAATATTGTTTACGTTTTTATTTTTTCTTAAATTATTTATATGTCAAATAATTTATATTTGTCTTAAATAATAGTGGACAGATGGGGTGCACATGGAGGACCAAATGTTGACCTTACAAAGGTAGCATTGCGCATACTTGGCTTATGTTGTTCTTCTTCTAGTTGTGAGCGTAATTGGAGTACTTTTGAGTTTGTAAGTATACAAATAATCAATATAAAATTTCATATTTTTATATTTACTAATTTACCAATAAGTTTGAAATTCTCTTGATTCAGATTCACACAAAGAAAAGAAATAGATTGGAACATCAAAGGCTTAGTGATCTTGTATACATCCAAATATCCAATATAATCGTCGTGTACAAGCACGATTCCAAGAAAGACGTGAAAAGGGAAGAAATTACAACCCTTTGAGTGGATGGTGAACAAACCAGAGGAAGCTCTAGTTTTTGATGATGATAATCTCACATGGGATGCTGTAGAGAGAGCTCTTGAAACTGGGGCTCGAAATTTACGAAGTGGAGTTGGAACTAATCTTCAACTAGTAGCTGAAGAGGATGAAGATTTAGATCATTTTGGATTTGTCAATGATGATGAAGATATTTATGATAATTATGGGCAAATGGCGACTACCTCAAACCAATCAAACACATACAATGTCAATAACGACTTACTAGATGATGATTCTAGTTGATATTTTATGACTATTTAAAGTTTATGTTAAAAATATTATTCATGCTAATATGCTATTGTGCAATGGATGAAAACATTTTGGATTTGACGACAATACTAGACTATGATATTTTTGTGTTCCCTTTTTTGTTATTGCTTTCTCTGAAATCTGTATTGACCATTGATTGTCATTGTTTTTTCTTAGTTCTTATTGTTACATGCTTACTACTTCATGGTATTTGAGTTCTTGAGTTCTTGGTATGAATGTGTTGAGATATAAAGAATTGAAGATATCATGAATTCATGATATCAGAAGATTCAGAAGCTATGCTTATTTGCTAACTGCTATGCTTAGTGAGTTGTTAACTGCTTCCTGTTCATATATGAATATAATATATCAGAAGCTATTCTTAGTTGTTCACTGTTATGCTTAATTAGTTGCTTAATGCTAACTGTCCATAGATCAGAAGCTACTCTTAGTTGTTTACTGCTAACTGTTAGTCTGCTATGAAGAAGAAAATCTCTGGTTGTGTTGGTACTTTGTACTTGGTAAACATTATTTCAAAAAAAATGGAGCTTTAGACTGCGGTTATTATAATAACCGCAGTCTAAAGTATGGCAGGCATGTTATAGACTGCAGTTATTATAGTAACCGCAGTCTATAGACGGATATAGACTGTAGTTATACTAACCGCAGTCTATAGTCTGCAGACTAAATACTGCGGTTATTATAAAACCGCAGTATAAAGCCTGCAGACTAAATACTGTGGTTATTATAAAACCGCAGTCTATAATATCTAATACTATAAACTGTGGTTATTATAAAACCGCAGTCTATAGTATCTATACTATAAACTACAGTCTATAGTATCTATACTATAAACTGCGGTTATTATACAACCGTAGTCTATAGTATATATACTATAAACTGCGGTTTTTATAATAACCGCAGTATATAGAATAGATACTATAGACTGCGGTTATTATAATGACCGCAGTCTATATACTATTTTGTTTATATAAAAAAAAAATTTTGGCGCCTTGCAACTTGCTCGCCTTAGTGTCGCCTAGGCGTTCGCCTTGTCGCCCACCTATTCCTCTCCAACCACCTCCAAAATAGGATGTCTTTCCTTTTTTCCAAATCCATCCCTCCTCGAGTCCCACTCCCCACTTCCGGCCACCACCATCCCTCCCCACCATGTGGAGACACCTTTAAACAGCCACCCACATAGGATTTGCACAGTTCTGGCAAACCGGCCCCGACCCAACCCCTAGCTTCCTCGATCCAGCCCTCCCAACCCCCGACCAGTCTTCCCCTTACCCGATCTAGTCACCCCACCACCGAAACCCCACTTTGAGCCCTCCAACATTCAGATCCATTTATTTATATATGCCCTAATATTCATATGGTGTTTTTGTATTGGTTTTGGGTTGTAGAACATTGTCACAACTTGTTTATTACATGTTAATTTGGATTTTCACTTTACATTAGTTTTTGTGTCTAGATTAATCTCTAACTGCAGGAAATATTTTTTCGCCGCGCGCTTTAACTTTGGCCCTCCACGCGGAGGAAAGCCTAATTTTGTTTCGCTTAAATAAATTATCTTTGTCTTGCTTTGAATATTCTGCGTGGGATGATTTTATTTATTATTCAATCGTGAATTTATCTGTCGGACTTTTTGCATAGCATGTAGGGTTAGGTCACCGTTTATCCCGCCGCTTATAGATTCGTCATGCGTCAATTGGTATCAAAGTCAGGTTCCGCACACTTTTTGATACGGAGTCGTAGAGTTTATAGGTTTTTTCATTAATTCTAGGTGTCACAATTATTCCTCTCCTCACTTTGGAGGTCTCGAGTCCACTTACCTGGATCCTGTCCCAACCTGCTTCACCATTGGCACCTTTGATCCCGTCGATCCTTCCACTAGTGTGTTGAGAAATGAGCTTATCACTGAGATCATTACACATGAGTCTGCCCCCTCTACAGACAGTCTTGTGTGCCGCTACCTGGTTCGCTGGTGTAGACGACTCTTCACCGACGACACCTGGACGCTATCAGTGGAGCTTGATCGACTCATCCCGGGACTTCGACTTCAGTACGACTGTCTCCATTCATCGGAGATGAAAGCTTTCAGTCCGGAGGAGTTGATTTGCGAGGACGCATTTCCAACGACGACACCTGGACGACCTCTGGTGGGTCTCTTTGAGTTTTACCTGGCATATAGCGAAAGAATTCTTATCCCTATTCATCGGAAGATGAATCTTTTCAAACTGGGGAGATTGATGCGGAGCAGAGACGATAACGAACTTTGGCCCTATTCGAGACTGTTTTGGCAACTTACCATATCTGGTGATGTAAACCCAAACCTAGGGCAGCAGTTTTGAAATAAAGTAAAATGCGATCTTTTAAAATAACTGCGGCGTGAGGCAACTTCGCAGGCTATTTCAACGACAAAAACAACCTAAGCGACGCTCGCGAACGCAAGGCTAACGCACGTGCATGATAACGTCACAAACACTAGATCCACGGGCATCTCAAATAGGTGGCGGGTAGTTCAGATATGAGAACAACGGTAATTAGGAGGTGACGATTAAGCTGGGCAAGCTCCAACAATTAACTATTCATTTAAAATTTGAACATAAAATTTAGGGTTTGTTGCAAGCAAGAGAATGGAGAGGTATACCGAGGGTAAGAGGCAGTGGTTGGACTGGAGGAATGGAGATCTGGCAGTGGACAAGGAGCAGCGGACGGATCTGGGGGTTGTTCTGGATCGGCCTGCTGGATCTGGTGACTTTGCAGGAGGAGGAGAGCGCTGGAGGCGGCAGTGGCGTGGAAAGCTCAGACGAGGCTGGAAACCGCTGGAAGAGTGCGGCGGTCGGAGGTTGTTGTTAGGGAAGGGGAAAGCAACAGGAGATCTCGCCGGCCTGGGAAGGACCACCAAAGGAGGCGCCGGAGCAGGACGGGGCGGGGAAAAGAAAGAAGGGTCGGCGTCGGGCCTCCAGTCGAGCAGGCAGGCGGTGGTGTCGGTGTCGAGCTCTGCAGGGAGCGGCGCTGGGAGGAATCGAACGAAACCTAATTTGGTTCATTCAATTTCTATTCCAGCCCCCGATTAGGGTTAGGGGGGTTTGCATTTAAAGGATGGATTTAGGGTTTCATGTAAGAGTTACGTGGGCTTTTGAGAATAGGCTTTCAAGTGGGCAAACGTAAGAGAAATTTTAAATAGGGCTCTCAAAGGGAATTATATTTTCAAAACTTATAAATTATAGTTAATTATTTTTAGATTGCCCTAATAAATCTATCTCCTAAAATACTGGACCTATGCATTTAGGGTCTCGTTGGCGGTCACACCAACGAGGCAAACAAAAATTGAGTGAACAACATGCGCGATACAAAATTACCTAAGCGTAAATAACATGCGCGTTACAACTCGACGCTACACAATAATCCAAAAATGTGCAAAAGCATGCGCTATAATAATAAAAAGACAGGTACACTGATAATAAAAAAAACTCGCGACGCGGGTTGCATCAATTCTCCCGGAGTTGAAAGAGCTCGACCCCGTCGAGACTCGATGTAACCAGCAATTAGAGAGTCCAAATGTCGATCTGAGAGATGCTGCATACTGTCATGTTGATGTCATGGCTCTTACCCAAAACCTGAAAGTAATTTCTCATCCCAAAATCTCGCAATCCATTAATCAAAATTTCATGTCAAATATTTAAATAAACAGTAATTATTAGAGCCTTCAGAGGATGACAGGGGCGGTGTGTGGGGAAAATATATGGCAGTAAGGAGAACAAGAAACAAGTGGAATCAGCCTGTGGAATCAGCCTGTGGAATCAGTAACTCATAATGCAACATACTCTTGTCTGATAAACGCCTACGAACGTTTGTTAGACCCGGATCGAATATCGTCCTAATTTTGCCTGATGAAATTCCGCTCGAGTCACAAAATTTTAAACAGAACCCAAATTTAGCGTATAAAATTTTCCATAAAAATCCCTTGAAACGGGTGTCCCGATGGGGAGTAAAATATCTAAATATCATCTCGGCTCCCTCAATACGAATAGACCTAGAAGTGTCAGAACTTAAGCGGTAGGGATGTGGTGACTAAACATGTGCGCCTAAAACCAAAGGGAAGTGTCGTGAACAAAAAGCGTGCTCTCCAAAAAAAATCCACATAAGGTAGCGACTTTAATGGCACTAGAGAGTGGCCAACAAGCACAACGTCTGTGGGCTCAAGGGTTTGTGGCGTTAGTGTGCGAAGAAGGTCAAGACATATGACGAACAAGCCTAGGTCACCTAAGATGAGGGTCTCATCACTAGCCAACTTCTCAGGGAGAACAGAGAGAAAGCTTGTGTCATCCGAGGTGAGTGTCACTTCACTAATAAATTCTTCTGAAAGCGGGGGCTCAGAAAATAACTCAGTTGCTAAAATAAGTGTTGTCCTAAAGGCAAGTGGAGCCACGACTTCACCTAGCGTAGTAAAAGTGAGAGAAAGCTTTTCTTCCTGGAGCAGAAGCTCGGGAAGAAACTTCTCGATCGAAGGGGGTGCTATAGTGGAGACAAGTGTTGTCACGAAATCAGTCAGGGTGATAAAGATAGGAGAAAGCCCTTCTTCCTGGAGCAGGGGCTCAGGAAGAACCTCATCAACTGAAGGGAGTGTCACGATGGGGGTGGGTGAGACTATGGACTATCGAAAGACCTAACCTTAGGTTCCACTATGTGATATGAAGTGTGGAGGTGTGCAGGAACAGCATAATGCGTGCGCATTGTCATCTCTAGGTTGTGAACAAAGATGCACAACCCACTCAGATTCTGCTTGAGTTCTGCAGTGACAAACTCAACGGCTTTCCGCAAAGTTTTAATACGTGCATCTAAATCACATATTTTTTTAGAAAATTATTGGAAAACAATTTTGAAAACCGGATCACGTGACTCGCGATAGAAGCAAGTCACAATCCTTTGATACCAAACTGATGTAAACTCAAACCTAGGACGGTAGTTTTGAAATAAAGTAAAATTCGGTCTTTTAAAATAACTGCAGCGCGAGGCAACTTCGCGGGTTATTTCAATGACTAAAACGATCTAAGCGTCGCTTGCGAACGCAAGGCTACCGCGCGTGCAAGATAATGTCACAAACACTAGATCCACGGGCATCTCAAATAGGTGGCGAATAGTCCAGATATGAGAACAACAGTAATTAGGAGATGACGATTAAGTCGGGCAAGCTCCAACAATTAATTATTCATTTAAAATTTGAACATAAAATTTAGGGTTGGTAGCAAGCAAGAGAATGGAGAGCTATATCGCAGGGTCTTAGGCAGTGGTTGGACTGGAGGAGGAATGGAGGAGATCTGGCGGTGGAGCTGGCAGTGGACAAGGAGCAGCGGCCGGATCTGGGGGTTGTTCTGGATCGGCCTGCTAGATCTAGTGACTTTGCCGGAGGAGGAGAGCGATGGAGGCGGCGGTCACGTGTAAAGCTCAGACAAGGGAAGAAGGGGAAACCGTTGGAAGAGTGCGGTTGTCGGAGGTTGCCGTCGGGGAAGGGGAAAGCAACAGGAGATCTGGCCGGGCCAAGGAAGGACAACCAAAGGCGGCGCCGAAGCCGGACGGGGTGGGGAAAGGAAGAAGGGTCGGCGTTGGGCCTCTAGTCGAGCAGGCAGGCGGTGCTATCGGTGTCGAGCTCTACAGGGAGCAGCACTGGGAGGAATCGAACGAAACCTAATTTGGTTCGTTTGATTTGTATTCCAGCCCCCGATTAGGGTTAGGGGGTTTGCTTTTAAAGGATGGATTTAGGGTTTCATGTAAGAGTTACGTGGGCTTTTGGGAATGGGCTTTCAAGTGGGCAAAAGTAAGAGAAATTTTAAATAGGGCTTTCAAACGGAATTATATTTTCAAACTTATAAATTATAGTTAATTATTTCTAACTTGCCCTAATTAACCTATCTCCTAAAATACTAAACTTATGCATTTAGGGTCTCGCTGGTCGATCACACACCAACGAGCCAAACAAAAATTGCGCGATACAAAATTATCCAAGAGCAAATAGCATGCGCTACAACTCGACGCTACACAATAATACAAAAATGCGCAAAAGCATGCGCTACAATAATAAAAAGACAGGTACACTAATAATAAATAAAAACTCGCAACGCGGGTTGCATCATCTGGCATGCCCGGATCAACAATTCGACTCCGTTGATGCGTCCAAATTCGCATTGCGAATCAATTTCATATATAGTATTGTACTTTTCGGTTTTTATTTCATGTAGTTTTGACCCTGAGACCAACGGCCAATCATAATTGTTGATTCCAGGTGCCCGAATTTTATTTCTTATAAATATAAGGTTTAGGGCTGTCGTCATTCTCAATGCTGAATGAGTGGAGAGCTTCTTCCTTCATTCCGGTGATCGCCTCCGCGGTGCAGACTCCGTGGAGCCCCGTGGTGACGACTACTTGGGTAAGTGTGTATCTCTTTTGATTCTCCCTCCATCTTCTCCCTTTGGTTGTCGTCCGCACTCCTCCCTGCAGGCTGCCGCCCTTCCCACCCCCCCCCCCAAATGTCAGCCTAGCTGCTGTCCAAATTTCACCCTTTGTTTAACTTCAATTTCACTGTTCAAAAATTAAATTTATTGTTCAGCCCTAAACTTTCCCCCTTTCTGTTCCACCGTCGGCCTACACACTCTCCTCCCCAAAGCCGTCGACCCTCTGCCATAGATCCAGCAAGCCGGCCTTCCTACAGCCCCCTCCAGTCCACACCCCTCAGGTCGTCGCCCACCTATCCCCCTCAGGTCGCCGCCCACCTATTCCTCTTCGACCACCTCCAAAACTGGCTGACTTTCATTTTTTCCAGATTCAGCCGACCTCCAGTCTCACTCCCCACTTCCGGCCACCACCACCCCTCCCCACCATGTAAAGCCACCTCTAAACAGCCACCCGCATGGAATTTGCACAGTTCTGGGCAAACCGTCCCTAACCCAACCCCTAGCCTCCTTGATCCAGCCCTCCCAACCCCCGACCAGTCTTCCCCTTACCCGATCTAGTCACCCCACCACTGGAACCCCGCTTTGAGCCCTCCAACATTCAGATCATTTATTTATAACAACCCTAATATTTGTATGGTGTCTTTGTATTGGTTTTGGGTTATAGAACATTGTCACAGATTGCTTATTATATGTTAGTTTGGATGTTCACTTTATTTAAGTTATTTGTGTCTGGATTAATCTCTAACTGCATGAAGGATTTATTCGTCGCGCGCTCTAGCTTTGGCCCTCCACGCGGAGGAAAACCTAAGTTTGTTTCGCTTAAATAAATTATCTTTGTCTTGCTTTGAATATTCTGCGTGGGGATGATTTTATTTATTATTCAATCGTGAATTTATCTATCGGACTTTTTGCATAGCATGTAGGGTTAAATCACCGTTTACCCGTCACCTATAGATTCGTCCTGCGTCACAGTGTCCTTCATCTCGCTTAGTGATTGTAGTTCATCTTCATTTAAGAGAAGAACAACAACAACAATAGGACCCCTATGAGGTTCTAGACACTACCACATTACTTGAAACTCCATGAATCAAAGATTAAGGATGTGTTTGACACGGCTTATCGCTTCTTATTTGTTCCGGTGTGGTTGGACAAAAACGTCATTGTATATTTGGTATGACAAATGTTACTACCGTTATAAAAAAAACTAGTTTTGGGCATAAGATTTTGGTATGACAATGACATTTTTGTCCAACCTCACCGGAGCAAATAAGTCGCGCCAAACACAGCCTAAGAGTTCTATTAGTGAGTGCCTCTGAAGTTATAACCCTAATGTAGCATATATTGTTTATTTCTACTGTGATTTATGTATAATTTGGTTTTAATTAGTGTCGTGATTCCGCATCTCTAGAATTGTGTTGTTTTTTTTGTAGAAACAATGGTTTACTTTTAATATAGCAGATGAAAGTTTTGCTTTTAAATTCAACACATTCCTATTGATAATTGTATTATGAAAGGTTGATATCAACAGTTAAATAAAATTAGTTTGAATTACCAGCTGGATCTTGAAATTAAGTTGAAATTTAAACTAACTGCTATTACTTGAACCAAACTCCTATTTACAAGAGACAATCATACAAACGTTAAGTTGAAGTGTTATCAGGTGAGCTAGAATCAGTTGAATTTATATGCTACCCAAACACCATACTCAAATATAAAAGCATAGCAAACTAGAAGTTATCTTCTAGTCCTAATGTTAAAAAAGATACTGGATCATTGGACACATGCACAGGGTGACACTGATGACAACTAGAAAAAAAGGAACTCTTTTGAACTCACAAATTTCTAATGTGTTTTTTGGGTATTCCTTATTAGTGGCGTCTAAGTCATCTTACCTAGTTCATGTGTGTTGGGGGTTCTAAAGCATTAGTTTTCTTCTTGACGTGTCAAGGGTTTATGTGTGACAAGAATGATACCATTAGTGGTATGGGAAAGATGTGGGCTGATGAAAAGATAAGGTGGGTCCAATGACATATTTGCTTAATGTGTAATAATCTATTTAATTTTCTCTATCATCTTGAAAAGATAATGTTAAAAGTAGCACTTAGTGCATAAATAGAAAGGACCTGTGCTAAATATGGAAAAAAGGGCACCCATACCCTATACAGAAAAATCTTAAAAGAATCCCAACAATATCATATTCTCTTACATCTAACAAAATTTCCTTCGTTAGGAATTTGAATAACAATACCTATATAATGCTTTGCATATTTCTTTGAGGAGAGGTGTAGTTCATCTGCTCGAACACGAAGCTCATCGCTACAACGCCACATAGATAACTGAAAAAGAGAAGTATTAATGGAAAAAAACTTTTTATGCAATGGAAGCACTGAAGATCGAGTAAAAAAACTCTTTATTAAATAAGTTAAGGATCTTTTACAACCTCAAACATCAAATCTTCTATTTGGGAAAAGTACAAGTTTGCTGCCATCATCCTTGCCAACAAGCACACATCCCTTGTGACTTCTGGAGTAACTCTAGGATTTCCTGCATCAACCGGAGCGGTAATTGAAAATTAGCACCTCAGAACACTTTACAGAATGAAAATGGTAGGTAGAATTGATGTTACATGTTAGAAGGTCAACCCTTTATAGGACATATCCTTCATCTGACTTTTAATAATCCTACATTGAAGTAACTACTTTCTTACAAATACTTTGCACCTAATAACAACTACACTAATAGTCCAAGAAACATATAATGAAAACATTATTGATGCCAAAAATTATGAAACATATAGCCTGTTAAGGATTTTGTTCAATATATTTTACCATCACGGTCACCACCCATCCATGAAGAGAACTGAATAAGAGGAGCATTGTAAGGTACACGCTCATTAATTCCTATATTTTTCAAAGCTGTGTCAACACGCCGAAGAAACTTTGGGACACCCTTCCATATAGTTTCATGAAAATAACTCATTCCTGCTCTCATTTCATCTTGGGGAGTCGGAGGAGTTCTACGGATTTCATCAGTTCTAAAGGCAGCTTGTATCTGATGAGAAAAACACAAACGGAAGAAAATTTAGTAAAACATGAATACGGTTGAATACTTGTTACTAGCAACATTTCTCTTTGGATCCATTTCTTTTAGTTGATAAAGCTAAATGGCATTTATGCATCCAAATAATTATAACTTCTGGAATCAAAATATGCATGTATTGCTCCAGCTCTACAAGCTTAGTGCAGTGGATTTTAGTCAATATGTTTGTAAACTAAAAGAATATTCAGGTAATGCTTAAAATATAATCTCTATATGGAAATTGAAATTAAATCTTGTTAATGCAAAGAATAAATTAACTAAAGATAAACCAACAGAAGTGCATATACAACCAAATTCACTGATAAGAAAATTACCTCTCTCTGAAGAGCTTCATCGAGTTCCTGCTTGTCATCAGGAGTGATATCTTTGGCATACAATTGAGCCAAACAATTCCTTATTCTGTGGGGAAATATGAAAAGAAGAACATACATCAATGGATATCAATGCATAAAAATATTGCAAAAATACTATACTTTTAATCACAAGCACACCAAACTTTAAATCTTGTATGCTATGATGATTAACTGATTGGACTCCTATGACAATCAAAAAAAAATTTGAGAAAACCCAAAAGGAGTTTATTGCAAATAGCCTCCACACAAAACGCTTCATCTAAAGTCAAACATGACTAATCTATTTAAGCAAACCTGCCATGCTTCTGAAGCAAGGACCTCCTTATGGACTGAGTTGGATGTGCAGTAAAAACAAGATCGACAGTTTGGTTCTTCAAAGCATCAAAAACTTCCTGAGGGGATTTATTCAACTGATGCACTAGCTTCTTAAGAGTCTCTTCAATGTCTGATTCTGTAGTTGCAGAATTTTCATCAGCGAAATCTCCCTTCTTCAATTTAATTCTCCTGCGATAGGCAATCTGGACCTCCTCGGCCAAGTTAGCAAGATTAAGCATGTGCGAAAAAGACTTTGAAACAACAATGGAGTCCCCGGGATCCAAGCTGGTGAGCACGCTACCAAGCTCCTCCAGCTTCTTGGCATCACGATCTCCCTCATATTCGGCCGAAATCTCATAACACTCTTGAACCTGATAGAGATAAATTGATATCAAAACAACGATAATGATTTTATTGGAGTTCCACTCCCACGGTATTACCTACACCAGCATCCATAAAATTTACAATCAAACTCAAACAATACTTTAATCATGACTATTTAGATGGATTTTTCCGTTTTCAAATTCCATAAACCATCAAGAAGATGAAGAAGAAGACGTGTTTATCCAGCAAAAAAATATACGTAAGCACAAATATAACAAGAGTCTCTTTCCCGAGAAATCAGATCCATGGAAAAATGTCTGCCAAGAACAATATATTTCGATCTAGCTTAAGGTCTTCCATCTCTAGAGTACGATGCAAAGAGCATGTCAGAAAAAAAGGGGCGAATCAGGTTACCGTCTCTCTGAGATCTTCTCCGTGCAACTCCTGCAGGATGTCGAGGAACCGATCCAATAGCAAGGCGTCGTACTCCACTAGCTTGTCGTCCTCTGAGACCTTCCCCGGGGCAAGCAGTCTAAGCTGAGCGTCTATTGACGCGTGCTTCTCGAGCGTGCCCCTGGACATCTTCTCCCCTGACCTTCCCCTCTGAAATCTCCGATGGAAGGCGAGAGAGAAGACACCCGTTAAAGGGAAGAGCACAAGAGACGACTCCGGTCGTCTAAGAACCCGAGATTTCTCCTCCGACTCGGATGGAAAGACGGGGGAATCGGGATGCTTATTTGGTCGGGGAGAAGCAAGAGGGCAATTCCTTATTTATAGAAGCAGCTTCCCTTCGGCATTCTCCCCCATTCGAATCAATTCCCAATATCCATTATTCCCTCGCTTCAAAAAAGAAGAAAAAAAATATTTACTGGAAAATTGGATCAGCTATAAGCTATGCCTAAAACGTTCTTTGGGCTTTATCATACCAAGCCGGTATCATTTCGTCGTTTATTGGTAAAACATATCGCTGAATTTCCGAAAATTCAAGCACCGCTGCACAAATCATTTATATTAATTTACGGCAGCTTTTATTGAAATTGTTCGTTATATTATTTTGCCGAAAAGAATATTCGAATTTTAAGAGAACTTTCTAGAAAGGTATTGAAATTGTTGTTTTTATCTTTCTTTTTTTTCAGGATTTATTCATTTACCATAATCCCGATCTGCCTTTTCTTCTATGTCATTAAAAAAAATTTTTGGATCATTTCCAATTCTTCACTCATTTATTATTTTTATAATGGATGATTTTATTATTATTAAAAAATTAAATTCAAATGAGTTCAAATTCTCTTAGGCTTTATTTGGTTCCGCGGTGGCGGGTCGATCCGGCGGGTGGAAACGGAGTGTTCGAACCGGAGGGGGGAGGTGGCTGCTCCAAACGGAGCATTTTGGTGGTGTTTCTCAAGGCAGGCGGGTGAAAACGGAGCAAACGCCATCGGAGGGAGAAGAAGACTTGCAACGGGCAACAGGCTGCGTCGAAGGAGTGTTACATGCTAACTTGGTGGCTGGTGCGTTTGAGCGCTGGTGGTGGTCGTCTTCTTCCCTTCTCTGTGCACTTGGGGACTTGGGCGTTCCTCCGGCTCGTAGGTGGCTTGAAAATGACCCGAGGGAGGAGTTCGGCAGAACTCTGGCCTGAGGGAGAAGAAAACTCCGGAGCCAAAAAGGTGAGAAATGATAAGGTCTGGGGCTCTTTTTACAGCCTCCAAGAGGTGGTTATGGCGGGGACCCCCCCCCCCCCACTAACTTGGTGGTTTAGTGAGTGGTTACATGTAGATCGGACAGTGACGGATGCTCCGTAGTGATCGGACGATGGCCAACCTGCAAGCGACGGCGGCGGCCGGCGGCGATAGGAGGCGGCGGCCGGCGGCGGTAGTTGTTGAATGGGAGGCTCTCATGATTTCTCATATTGTGGTGGAGATCATGGGGAGTGGGTTGACCGGTCAAACTCATGATCTCCACAATAAGAGAAATCATGGGAGAAGTGGTTAAATGCACCCCCAAGCCTATAAATGGGGTTTCATCCCCATCAACAAGAAAGCATGATGTTACGGACCAGTCTCCTTGACCACGTCGCGCACGGCCTTAGCTCCTCTTACCACCACTTGCGGCTAGCTAAGTCAGCCTCACTCAAGAGAACGGTGGTGGGAATGCAACGAAAACTAGAACACAAGAGCACAAGAGAGTAAGAGAGAGAGCAAGAAAGCAAGAGAACTCAAATGTTATTCCAAAACTTGGTAATTTACAAATGAGGGGGCCTCCTCCTTATATAGAGCCCCAAAGAATTTCCCTCCAAAAGTTGGAAGGATCTAGAATATAGCCTACTCTAGAATCTTCTATACACTTCCAATATGTACAAGCATCCTGAATCTTCTAGAACGTTCCCGAGAGATCATTCTAGACTTCTCTCCAACATTCCCTCTAGAATTCACTAGAATCCTCCATGGGCTTAACCCCATCTAGTCATGATCGAGTCATCCAAGCGAATTCGTGACATTCTCCCCCACCTATTCTGGCGGCGTCCTCGTCGCCTCGAACTGCTGAATGAACTCCTTGAATTGCCACAAGTCTTCAAGGGTTTCCCATGTTGCCTCCGAATCTGTTCGCCCTTTCCATTTGATGAGGAATTGAGTGCTCGGCGGGACTCCTCGTCGCCGTATCACCCTCTTTGACAACACCTGATCAATCTCCCTCTCAAATGACTTGGTCATGATCGGAGGTGCTCTGTGTGATTCTCCTCGCCCCGGGTCTTCCTGATCTTCATGATAAGGCTTCAACATGCTAGTGTGGAAGACCGGATGAATCTTCAACGAACTTGGTAGATCAAGGCGGTATGACACCTTGCCCACCTTGCCGATCACCTCGAACGGCCCTTCATACTTCCGCAACAATCCCTTGTGCATGCTCCGCAACACCTTGAATTGTTAGGGTATAAGCTTTACCATTACTTTGTCGCCGAGGCCAAACTCCTGCGGCCTTCTTTTTATGTCAGCCCATTTCTTCATGCGCTTCCTGGCCTTCTCCAAGCAAGCCTTGGCCAAGTCATTCTGCTCCGCCCATGACTTAGCCATCTGAAATGCTCCTGGGCTCCTTCCTTCTCCTTGGCTGATTGCCAATGCATGTGGTGTGAGCGGTTGACGTCCTGTCGCCAGCTCGAAAGGACTCTTCTCCGTCGACTCGCTCCTTTGCAAATTGTAGGAGAATTGGGCAACATCCAAGATCTTGGCCCAATCCCGCTGATTGGCACTGACAAAGTGCCGCAAGTAGCACTCCAATAAGTCGTTCACCCGCTCGGTCTGCCCATCTGATTGCGGGTGGAAACTAGTAGAGAAGTTCAACTGCGAACCCATCATCTTGAACAGCTCCGTCCAAAGCTTCCCCGTGAAGCGAGGATCCCGATCGCTGACGATGTTTAGTGGTAGCCCCCAATGCTTCTCGACTTCTTTGAAGAACCCCTGGGCTGCCTCCTCTGCAGTGCAATCATTTGTTCTTGGGATGAACGTCCCGTACTTGGAGAATCTATCCACAACCACCATGATAGACCCAAATCCTTCCGACTTTGGCAACGCGCTGATGAAGTCCAATGTCACGGTGTGCCATGGATGATCTGGCACAGGCAAAGGTTCCAACAATCCCGCTGGTTGCCGGTTCTCCACCTTGTCTTGTTGGCATACAAGACAGGTCTTCACGTAGGTGTCCACGCTTTCCTTCATCCTTGGCCAATAGTACATGATCTCCACAAGCGCCATGGTCCTCTTTTGGCCTGGATGTCCTGCCCATCGAGTGTCATGACACTCCTTGATCAACTCCCTCCGCAGGTTGTCCCACTTCGGGATGTAGAGTCTCTTCCCTTTGGTGTAGAGGAGTTCATCCTCCACCCAAAACTGTTTGGTCTTCCCCTCCTTTGCCGCTTGCATCCACTCCTTTGCCAACGGATCTTGTTGCAGCCCTTCCTTGGTCCTGGCTAGCAACTCTCCCTTCGCCGTTGTCATGGCGGCAAGTCCAGCTTTGCGGCTTAAGGCATCCGCAACAACATTCGCCTTCCCGGGCTTGTACTCCAAGGTGTAATCGAACTCTGCCAGGAAGTCTTGCCACCGTGCCTGCTTGGCAGACAGCTTCTTCTGCGTCTGGAAGTAGCTTGTAGCAACGTTGTCTGTCTTGACTACAAACTTCGCTCCCAGCAAGTAGTGTCGCCACACCCGTAAGCAATGGATGATGGCTGTCATCTCCTTCTCCTGGACGGTGTATCGCCGCTCCGTCTCATTCAGCTTCCGGCTTTCATAGGCAATGGGATGCCCATCCTGCATCAAGACTCCGCCAATGGCAAAGTCCGAAGCATCCGTTTGCACCTCGAACTCCTTCCCAAAGTCCGGCAATGACAATACCGGCTCGGTGCTCATCGCCAACTTCAGATCTTCGAAAGCCTGTTGACATCCTTCATTCCAAGCCCAAGTCTTGTCCTTCTTCAGCAAGTCCGTCAATGGAGCCGCTCTCCTTGAGTAGCCCTGAATGAACCGCCGATAATAGTTTGCAAGACCAAGGAACGATCTTAGCTCGGTTACCTTCGTCGGTGGCTCCCAATCAACGATCGCCTGAATCTTGACTGCATCCATCTTCAACCTTCCATGGCCAATGACATGTCCAAGGAAGTGAACCTCCTCTACTCCGAATGTGCACTTCGATCTCTTCACATACAGCTCGTTCTCCCGCAAGGCCTGAAAGATGATGCGGAGATGTTCCACATGCTCCTCCATAGAATTGTTGTAGATTACGATATCGTCAAGATAGACCACCACGAACTGATCAAGATAAGGATGGAATATCCTGTTCATCAAAGTGCAAAACGTCGCTGGAGCATTTGTTAAGCCGAACGGCATGACCAACCACTCATAGGACCCATAACGAGTGATGCACGTTGTCTTCGGCTCATCCCCTTCAGCAATGCGGACTTGGTAATAGCCCTTTTGCAAGTCCATCTTGGAATAGATCTTCGCACTCCCCATCCGGTCGAACAAGTCAGCAATCAACGGAATAGGGTATTTGTTCTTCATAATTACCTTGTTGAGTGCGCGATAGTCCACACACATCCGCAAGGACCCATCCTTCTTCTTCTGGAACAACACCGGTGCCCCATACGGTGCTTTTGACGGTCGGATCTTCCCCGTGTCAAGTAGCTCCTTCAACTGCTTGCGAAGCTCTTCCAATTCTGGTGGAGCCATGCGATATGCCGCCATTGCAGGTGGTTTCGCCCCTTGCTCCAACACGATCTCGTGATCCACCTCCCTCCGAGGTGGTAGCTTGTTCGGCAGCTCCGCTGGCATCACATCTTGATTATCCTTCAAGACTTGCTCCACCAAAGGATGTACCTCCTCATCCTCCGCTGCCGCTGCTTCCTCCTTCAAGGTGGCTAAATAAGTCACCTCGCCTTTCTTTATGCCTTTGGCTATTTGCATAGCCGATAGCTGCTTCCCATTTGTTGGTGGCCCTTCCACCGCCGGGATCATGCGCGGAGACCCTTCCTCCATGATGCACATAGATCTGCAGAATGGCATCGTAATAGCACGCACCTTCACAAAGAAATCCATGCCAAGCACGACTTGGAAGTCATCCATCGGAGCAATGGAGAAGTCGACTTGGCCCTTCCAAGTTCCTATCTGCAACTCCACTCCGCGTGAAGCACCTTGCAGCGGTCTCGCCACTCCATTCACCGTCTTCAACCAGCCGTCACCCTTGGAGACATGAAGACCAAGCCTCTTTGCCTCCTGCTCGGTCATGAAGTTGTGCGTCGCTCCCGTATCAAGCAATGCTTTTGTAACCTTCCCATTTGCTCTTGCCTCGACAAACATCAACCCTTTTGCCGTTGGAGAGGGTTTGACGTTCAAAGCATTCAATAATTGCAATGAACCCATTTGTGCGGACGTACATTCCTCTGTCGCCGCAGCATCGCCTTCAACCATTGCTGAAAGCATTCCCGCTTTTGGACAACTGCTCATCGCGTGCGGTCCCTTGCATAAGAAGCATCCTCCCTTTGGAATGAAGGCCTTCTTCTCTTCGTAGTCCTTCCTTGCATCCTGTCGCAGGAAGTTGGGCTTCTTGAAGTCTCGCTTCTCTCCCCCACCTTTTCCATGATCACCCTTATCCTTCTTTGGCTTTGCCGCATCCGGGTGTCGTTGGAATTCGACAAGGGACTCTGCTGCAGCAATTGCTTCATCCAATGTCTTGACATCTCGCCGCTGCAACTCCTGCCTAGCCCAATGTTGAAGACCATCCACGAAGAAGAAAAGGAGATCTTCATCCGACATATTGGGAATTTGCAGCATAATGGTAGTGAATTCCTTGACATACTCCGCAATGCTTCCCTTATGCTTCAATTCCCTTAGCTTCTTCTTTGCTTCATAGATGACATTTTCCGGATAGAAATGTCGCTTGAGTTCACGCTTGAACTCATCCCAAGTATCGATGCGGTACAAGCCCTTCTCGATGTCACCTTGCTTCCTTCGCCACCAAAGTGAAGCAACATCTATCAAATAATAAGAAGCTTGTTTTACCTTGACTGCCTGATCCTCAACACCGCATCCCTCGAAGTACTGCTCCATTTGCCAAATGAAGTTCTCCACCACTTTGGCATCGCGCTTGCCTCCAAACGCCTTGGGCTTTGGAACCTCCATCCTCGGGTTGCCAATCGCCATATTGCCTCCGCCGTTAGCCACTGCTCGTCAGCAAAGAGTTACCTCCTCCCGCATTTCATCGAGGCCGTTCCGCATCGCTTGGATGGCCTCCTCCATCTTAGCAAGGCGTACCTCCAATGTCGGTTGAGCATCAAGCCAAGTCTGGGTAGACTCCTTGATGGACTCAAATTCTTCAAGGACATGAGCTTCAAGGGTTTCAAAGTTACCTTCCACCCTTTCCACTCGATTTGCCAGCAACATGAGGGTCTGATCCATCGAAGTTCCTTCTTGTGGCCTGCTATGATCCCTCTTCTTCCCGCGGCCTTGGCGTTCTACGACTTCCCTGTCGTCAACAACACTCGAGTTGTTTCCCTCGTTCACCATTGCCGCACCACACGATCAACCTCCCTCTGATACCAACTGTTACGGACCAGTCTCCTTGACCACGTCGCGCACGGCCTTAGCTCCTCTTGCCACCACTTGCGGCTAGCTAAGTCAGCCTCACTCAAGAGAACGGTGGTGGGAATGCAACGAAAACTAGAACACAAGAGCACAAGAGAGTAAGAGAGAGAGCAAGAAAGCAAGAGAACTCAAATGTTATTCCAAAACTTGGTGATTTACAAATGAGGGGGCCTCCTCCTTATATAGAGCCCCAAAGAATTTCCCTCCAAAAGTTGGAAGGATCTAGAATATAGCCTACTCTAGAATCTTCTATACACTTCCAATATGTACAAGCATCCTGAATCTTCTAGAACGTTCCCGAGAGATCATTCTAGACTTCTCTCCAACCTTCCCTCTAGAATTCACTAGAATCCTCCATGGGCTTAACCCCATCTAGTCATGATCGAGCCATCCAAGCGAATTCGTGACAATGAGGTATGAAAAGAAGATCATTACAACTATATGGGAGATTATGTAACACCTATATCCGTCACATAGCATATAGCAGTAGGTCCGGCCGGGGCCCGACATCATATACCACGGACAGGCTGGTGGGTTACTCAATGAAACCATTCAACCAATACACACGTCCTACACAGAGCATCTAGCAGAAGCAATTTGTTAAGTTGCAAAGGAAAGAACCCAGCATAAGCACGAATGTCCACTAACAAAACCCAGTAAGAATGAACTACATAATACACAAAAGTACTGGCCTTATGGCCTTACAACAGTTCACTTAAATAAATAGTGTTTTACAAACTTTGGCGCGCAGGTCGGCCACACATGATTTAAATAAGTAAACAAAGAAGGCCTTTGAGGGACGGCTCAGCAACTTGGGCTTTGGCCCTCTATTTTCCGCTCGACTCCGCAGCACCTGCAAGCACAAATCACCGCAACGGTGATAAACAAGAATAACGGTCAGCTAAAGCTGACCAAATTATAACGATTCCGCCCCCAACCTCGGGGCGGCAAAGCTTCTTCCCTGCACTTGTATTAGTATAAACAAACAGAATTGCGAAAGTACAATTTAAGCACACTTCACCACAGATGTAAGCACACACGGCTGCACACCCCGTGCTCACAGGGCACTTACACGGTGGACTCGGTCCACCACCGTCCCCGAGACGGCAATCTCGTGAGCAATAAAGTCTTCATGGCTTAAGCCGAAGACCCTCCCTCTATGGCATCGGTAGGCTCCTAAACCGAACTGTTGAAGCCAAAATTGACCTCAATGGGAGTTCAAAACAAGGGTGCAGCTAACACCTACTTCTCTCAAGTCCCGACCCTCGACTGGTTGCTAAGTACCTAGGACTGACCCAGAGCCTCAGCAGGGAGGTCCCACCTCACACCCGGAAGATCTCTGAGAGCTTCCCCTCCAAAGCCAAAAGCTGGGCTAGGAGCTCCTCAGAAAGCACTACAGGTTTGGAGAATAATGAGAGTTCGCTTTCTAAGGAGACCTTGTGGGTCTATTTATAGTCTTTTGCTGACCTGAAGTTACTAAAATACCCCTGACTGGTCTACCAATAGTCAAATCCCGTTGTTTGTAAAGTACTAAATGCAGTCCCTGGGGGTGTATGGGTAATTTTATCCGAAGGCGATTAAGTAATTTTACCCTGAACCCTGGGCCCAACTCGGCGAGAACTCTATGCCGAGAACCCTCTCGCCTTCATTTGGCGGGAGCTAAAAAGGAGTGTCGAAAGTCTCAAGCTGAGCCAGCCCCCGCCTTCTGCGAGACGCAATCCTTCTCGCCGACTCTGCCGGAAGCGGGTCCCGGCTGACCGATGGTGAACGCTCTCGCCCGTTTCAAGGCGGGAGCTCCTCTAATCTTGACGCTATCGCTGCTGGACGCGACGTTGAGTGAGTGGAGCTCACCCAATGCCCTTATTGTTGACTACAGTGTTGAGTGAGTGGAGCTCACCCTACGCCCTTGCTGCTGACCACGGCGTTGAATGAGTGGAGCTCACTCAGTGCCCTTGCTGCTGACCACGACGTTGAGTGAGTGGAGCTCACTCAGTGCGGCGATGAGACCACGGCGTTGAGTGAGTGGATCTCACTCAGCGCCCTTACTGCTGACCACGACGTTGAGTGAGTGGAGCTCACTCAGTGCGGCGTTGAGACCACTCAACGCCTTCTCGCCCGCTTCTGGTCACGGGCGGGATCTCGCCTGCTCCTAGGCGGGAGCTCCTCCGGCGCGAGTGCTCTTCTAGTCTTCAGGCCCAAGCTATCCCGAGGCTGGTCCAACCCCGACCGTTGATGCCTCTAGGTGCCACCCAGCGAATATGGGGTTGTACACAATCCCCGCTCTTTTTGAGCTAGCCCTGCGCTCGAAAAGACACGTCCAACCCAGCAATATTCGTTGGGCACGTGTCATTTCAAAAAAGGAGAATCTTTTGGTGGGCCATACCATGGCTATATATACGTGTGGATAGACTGCCGTAAAGCTGTTCCTGAGTCGCTGCTCTCTGCCTGAGATCTCGCGAGATCTCGTCATGCGTTCCAAACGTGTTGACAAGCCGCTCCCGCAAGACCTCCAAGACCGCATCAATGCGGCCCAGGCGTGAGCCCTTATGAAAAGCGCTGTGGTTGCCCCTTGGCTGGCGAAAAAGTTGCCAGCCGCTAATCCTTCCCCGCTAAAGAAGAAGAAAGAGAAGAAGAAAAAGAAGGCGAAGGTGGTCCAGCGGGACCTTTTCCGCGAGAACAAGGACTCACCTACCCCGACTCCCGATCGTGTGGATGATGCTTCCCCTCCGCAGAAGGTATGCCTCTCTGATTTGCTGATCCCCAAGATTGCGAGTCGATTATGATCTGATTATGCGCAAGGGTTGGTAACTGGCGCAATATCTTTTGCAGGAAGCGGCTCGAGGTGACGACACTGGGTAACCACTAGTGCCTCCAGACCCATCGCCTCACCCTCCCGAGGATAGACCACGGGTCACGGAGGTCACTCCTCCGGCTGCCTCTCCGAGAACCGCAGGTATACTTTTCTCTATTACCCCTTTCTGACCATTTCACTCGTAGCCTCTCCTACTGTCAAGCTGACTTCTCGCATCCTCAGCTTCCGCCGACCCGGGTCTCGCCACCCGGGAGGGTGAAATAATGGCTTCTAACCTGCTCGGCCAAGCGGCTAATCCCACCGTACTTGCGGGAGGGGTGTCTATCGACCCCTCCATAGCCTAAAAGGAGGTCAGCCAACTCGCGAGAGAGAACGACTTCCCCCATGCTTCCGGCCAGGCCGGGATCACTGTGCGGGGGACTTTTCGCCCTGGACGCGGAAAGCCACTCCACCTCCTCTATGGGATTGAGGGGGGCGGGCCTTCTAACCATCCGCCGGCTAGTGTCTCTCGTCATGCTGCAGGTAAGCGAAGCATTACCGTAGCTCTTACTCAGCCCTCGCCGTAACCATGAAACTGTTTTCTCAGAGGATCCAGACTCGCGAACGGGGGCCGGTGAAGATGATGATTAAGACGGAGTGGACGAGGATGGTGAGAGCTCCCTCCTTCCTTCGTCTGGCGAGATGGAGGACATTGTGAATGATGCCGGGAGGGCGAAGAAACGAGGGAAGAAGATTGATGTCCTCCTGTCGAAGCTTGTGCAGCGGGAGCGGGCCCACGCCACTACGGCGAAAGAATTCCCCGAGATGGTGGAGCAGAGGCTGGAGGCCCTTGAGTGCGACTATTTTTTTGGCGAGACGGGGCGGCCGGGTGGGCCTTCTGCCGAGTCTTCCCCCGGTAGATGTATCGCGCAGATTCGAGACCAGTCTCGTCGGATCAACCTAGGGTGCACCATCCTGTCTTCCTACTACAACCCGTTGACGCCCCCGAGGACTAGACGGCGAGAGCGAGGACGATGGCGCTGGGAACCGTATTGATTTGAAAAAGTCTCGCCCCTTCTCGCCTCTCGGCCTTCCCTTCTCGCAATGTACCCTATTTCTTTATATTTCGGACTGTTCATTTGTAATCTTTTAATTATTATTTATTTTTCCCTTTTTAGCTCTCGCCCGGCGAGAGCGATCCCTGCTTTGGTTTTCCTTTATGTTCTACGTGGCCATTTCGAAATGCTTTGTGCGAGTCTGAACCTTCGGCCGGTCGTTGTCATCCCAAGCCGGAACCCGAGGCGTCGCTGACTTGGGGCATGACGCCTGTACCGCCGCCGCTATTTTTATTTCTCTTTTTTAGAAAAGTCATCATTACCCCGGTTTCCTATAAATAGAGGAGTTCACCAAACACATTTATTTCTTCGATCCGGAACCTCCATTCCTCTTCTCGTTGCTTTCGCGACTTGCTGAGAACTCCCCCTTGCTTCTGCCTTCTTCTCATGTTCTCGCCTAACTTTCGCTCTTGCCCATTCCTTTGCGATCTCGTTTTCAATCCTCCCGACAAAATGCCGGGCGAAAACGAGGGACATTCATGTTGGAACACCCTATTACTAATTTGGGTAAGGATCACTATGTCCATAGGATTGTGTCTTGACCTCATTGTATAGATTTAAAGGTCAACTAGAATAGGTCTAAGGCTTAGAACTTAGGTTTGAAAGCTGCCCCCAAGACCTCCTAGTTCAGATTACAAGTGCAGAAGACCAAAGGCAATTTTCGTCGAGCTCAGATCGACGAGGCGTCGAACTCAGTTCGACTATCTCTGAGCTCAGGTCGACGAGGCGTCGAACTCGGTTCGACGATCTCCGAGCTCAGATCGACGATTTCTGTCTCAAGTCAAACTCCAGATCTCTGAGCTCAGATCGACGATAGTCGAGCTCAGATCGATGATTTTTTGAGAGATCAATGATTTTAGGATTTCAAATCAGACTGTTATGGAATTCAAATATCTTCAATATCCAACATTTAATGCAGAAGATTTTGTAGCTGTTTCATCAATCTGGAGCAAGTTTCAAGGAGACTGAAAGGGAATGTTTCTTAGGACTTTCCTCCAGAGATAACTACCAATTAAGGAAGTCATTTATGACTGGCTAACGGCTATCTAGGAGATAAAAAAAGGGAGAATATCTCTCAAGAATTCTATAGGATTATACAGTTAGAGTTTTACAGAACACAAGGAATAGAACAGAGAAGGAGATCAACACACAGAGAAGAATCTCTTCTATTCTTTCAGATCTCTTCTCTGATTCAAGTTTTACAGGCTTCATCAATCAAAGACTCCAGACACAACACATTTCAGCCTTTGCTGAAATTATCAATTGCTGGAGATCTCAACTTACTGAAGGCCTATCACCCTATGCAAAGCTTCTTCTCCTTACCAACTGCTAATCTCAGGGGGAGCTTTGACATCAACAAATCCACTAGTCTTCTCTTTGATTATTGACAGAGAAGAACACCTTCAACTCTTTTTGTTTTTTTTTGCTGTAAAAGGGTTATTCAAAACTCCCTTCAAAAGTTTTGTGTTTGGTTCCTGAGACCTTGTCAAAACTCAGTGGTGGCAAGACACCTGATCAAAAAATCTGGTTTGGTTTTTGAGCACCTTATCAAAAGCTCATTGGTGCCCAGGACACCTGATCAACTCATCCTACAGTGGATTCCTACCTAGGGTGGTAGAAGAGTAGATGTACCCAGGTTGATTGGGGAACCACTATAGCTCCTTGTGTCATCTGGTTTGTTTGTGTATTGGTTGTTGTGTGCTGTGTTTTTTATATCTTGCTTTACTTTATTTTATTTACTACAAGCACAATACACTATAAATAAATTAAGTCTTCCACTGCCAATTAATTTTAAATTTGTAAAATTATTTTAAAACACTCTATTAACCCCCCCCCTCTAGAGTAAAGGTAGATCTTACCCTCACTTTTAATTGGTATTAGAGGGAGGTTGGTTGTTTTTACAGGCTAACACCTGAACCAAAAGATCTCTGCTAAGATCAACCTTTAATAGAGGGTTATTATTTCTATTATAATTATTTTAATATAAATCCATGACACAGAACAAAGACTATGCAAGCACCAGACCTCCAATGTGCAATCTTTCTAAGTTTGCACTTTGGAAGGCAAGGATTAAATTGTACATGAATTCTATTGATGAGGATATCTTTAATTCTGTTTTGACAGTGTGTCCAAGACCTCCAGAAAACACAAGTACAAATGTTGTTCCACCCCCTTCAAGAACAGATGCAGACATCAAGAAGTGGAAAGTTGCTGATGCAAAGGCAATGAATATATTGGCTCAGACAATGTCTGATGATATATTTCAAAAAGTAGCTGAATGCAACTCAGCAAAGGAAATCTGGGACAAGCTATCTGAGCTTGTGTCAGGATCTGCTAATGAGAGAAAGGACAGAAGATCTCATTTCATAACCCAGTATGAGAACTTCAAGAATGGAGAAACTGAGTCAGTAGCTGACATGTATAACAGACTTAGTCTGATTGTCAGTGAATTAAAAACTTTGGACAAGGAGATCTTACTGACTGAACTCAATGATAAGATCCTAATGTGCTTCCCCAGCACTTGGGACTCAAGGATCTGGCCAATCAAGGATGCCGAAAGCTTGAATGAGATCACCACTGAAGCTCTATTGGGCAAGCTCAAGTCTTATGAGCTGCTCATCAAAAATAGAGAGGAAGAGCAAAAGACAGCTTCTCCAGCAACAAGGAAGGAGAAGACAATATCTTTTAAAGCTACAGAAGAACATCCTGAAGACAAGGTCACAGGCAATGAAGAGCTAATGAGCCTACTAGCCAAAAGATTCTACAAGATGGCTAGAAAAGACTTCAGAAAAAGGTCATCCAGAGGCCATGAAAAGCCAAGGTATGACAAATCCAGTAATAAAGAGATTATCTGTTTTGGATGCAGGAAACCAGGCCACATTGTGCCTAACTGTCCAGAGAACCAAAACAAGGACAAGAAAGATAAGAGAGAAAGGAAAAGAGACAAAGACTCCAGGAGAAACAACTATGACAAATCCTCATTGTAGTTGAGACCTGCAGTGAGACTAAAGAAGAATCAGATACTTCATCAAGCTCAAGTGATGATGAAGATGATACCCAAGAGAAGGACTTCTGCATGATGGCTATCAATGCCTCTCAACACAATTCAGATGCAAAATAAGAGTCAGGATCTAAATCTGAACCTGAAGCTGAAGAAGATCAGGTAATAGACTCTTTTGATTTTAATTCAGAGGACTTTAAATTTGAGTTTAAGGCACTGTGTTTAGAACTACTCAAGTCTGAAAAAGAGATTATCTCTCTCAGAAATCAACTGTCTGAACACAGCACCTTAAAATCAGATAACCTCAAACTCTCTGAGGAGTTAGAATGTTGTAGGGAGCAGATAACTTTACTAAAAAGTGAACTATCTGAGGCAAAGAAGTTTGAAGAATCCCTCAATGGGAGAAACATCAAACTGATGGACATCACAAGCACAGTGAATTCAAGATTTAACAGTACACTGGACTTGAGTACTTCATCCAGCCGACCTATAGTATTAACAACCCCAATCAAATTTATCTCAGATAAAGGAAAGGGAGTTGTAGAGGTAGCTAGGAA
This sequence comes from Platanthera zijinensis, assembly GCA_039513925.1. Classification (NCBI taxonomy): domain Eukaryota; kingdom Viridiplantae; phylum Streptophyta; class Magnoliopsida; order Asparagales; family Orchidaceae; genus Platanthera; species Platanthera zijinensis. Next base: position 45,381,911 of record CM077098.1, on the reverse strand, counting down.
GAATTCTGATATACCTATGGAAAATAAGGTTCAACAGAAAACGTCGAACGGAGCTCAACGATCTCCGAACGGAGCTCAGCGATCTCAAGCTGCATCGTCGAACTCAGGTCGACGATCTCTGAACTCTGAACTCAGGCAAAGTCGATCTTCGAACGGAGCTCGACGATCTGACCCATGATCGTCGAACTCAGCTCATAGATCGTCGAACAGAGCTCAGAGCTTTGAACAATCTTTTAAGGGTAAGTCAAAATTCAATTCTAGAGGTCCTACATCCCAAGGCTTCAACCCTTATGCTGAATGAATAATACCTCCTAGGAGATATCATCCTGAAGGCTATAAGAGTCAACCAGGGATGTCTCTTATTTCAGACTTTAAAGGTTATCAACCTAGACCCAAGGTAAACTGGGTCAAAAATAAATAAATTGTTATATGTGCAGGTGAAGACCTATCCAACAATAAACCAGCAATGGTATCTAGATAGTGGGTGCTCAAAGCACATGACAGGGAGCAAGGATAATCTTACATCCTTCAAAGCCAAGCTTGGACCCAAGGTCATATTTGGAGACTCAAACTTTGGACAGACCAAGGGATATGGTGCAGTCCAAATAGGGTCTGTCACATTCAAGAAGGTGGCCTATGTGAAAGGACTGAAGCACAACTTAATCAGCATTAGTCAATTGTGTGATGAAGGCTACCAGGTGACTTTCAACAAATCTTCATGCAAAATCAAATCAGAGGACAACACAACTGTGTTGACAGGTAAAAGGAAAGGTAACATCTATCTTGTAGATTTTCAATCAACTAAGGTAGTTATCTGTTTGTTCAATTCTGTTAGTAAACCAAATGAGCTATGACATAAGAGATTAGGATATGTAAACCTTAGAACCATTGCTAGGCTATCCAAGGACAACCTTGTTAGAGGACTACCTTCTGGCCCCTATAAGAAGGAAGGACTTTGTAGGGCTTGTCAATTAGGCAAGCAAACTAAAAATAGCTTTAAGTCACTTAATAAGAGTGATTCACCTAGGATTTTGTATCTGTTACACATGGATCGATTTGGACCCATTACAGTACAAAGTCTAGGAGGGAAATCTTATACTTTAGTAGTTGTAGATGACGTCTCTAGATTCATATGGGTGTTCTTTTTGAGGAAGAAGTCTGATAACTTTAAGTGTTTGACAGAGTTTCTCAAATGCATACAGATTGAGTTAAATACTCACATTGCCCTGATCAGAAGTGATCATGGGACAGAGTTTGATTCTCTTCTTATGCAAGAGTTCTGTCAAAGTGAAGGGATCAGACACACTTTCTCAGCTCCTAGAACTTCTCAACAAAATAGGGTAGCTGAAAGGAAAAATAGAACCCTTATTGAATCTGCTACTACATTATTGACAGATGCTCACCTTCCTCTATCCTTTTGGGCAGAGGCAGTAAACACCTCAAACTATGTGTTGAATAGAAGTTTGATACATAAGCTGAAGGGCAAGACTCCCTATGAATTACTGAAAGGGAAGAAACTTAAAGTAGACTATTTCAGAATTTTTGGTTGTATTTATTACATACATAATAATGACAAGAAATATATAGCAAAATTTCAAGCCAAAGCTGATGAAGGAGTGTTTCTGGGATACTCCATGATCAGTAAGGCTTATAGGGTATATAACAAATCATCTCTTAAAATTGAAGAATCTGTACATGTGTCCTTTGATTAAACTAACATGCCTTTCAAGGAGAAGAATACTTCTACCATAGAACTTTTGTTGGTACATTCTCTTTCAGAGAATTTAGACAGGATAAACATCATTGAAGAGGATACAATACCTTCACCTATCCAACATGAAGAAGACATTCAACATCCTGGTGAGAATCACATTGAAGAGCCAGTTGTTGTTCCACAAGAGGAAACAACAACACAGGTTGGTGAACAATCAACACCCCCTATTGATTTAGTAACATCAAGAGATCATCCAATCTCCCAAGTGATTGGAGACATCTCAGTTGGTGTGCAACCCAGAAATCAGGTCAACCAAAACCTGATGCACACCTGATTTCTTTCTCAATTTGAGCCTCAATACATACAAGATGCAGAACAAGATCCACACTGGATCATTGCAATGCAAGAGGAGTTAAATCAATTTGAAAGAAACAAGGTTTGGGAGCTAGTGCCAAGGCCAAAGGATCATCCCATTGTTGGAATAAAATGGGTATTCAGGAACAAACTAGATGATCAAGGAATTATTGTAAGGAACAAGACAAGGCTAGTTGCACAAGGATACTCTCAAGAAGAAGGAATAGATTATGACCAGACCTTTGCACCAGTTGCATGGTTAGAGGCCATAAGAATATTCCTAGCCTATGTAGCTCACAAGAGATTCAAAGTTTATCAAATGGATGTGAAGAGTGCATTTTTAAATGGAGATATCAAGGAAGAAGTCTATGTTAGACAACCCCCCAGGTTTTATCTCTCCTACTCATCCTAATCATGTTTTTAAACTGCATAAAGCTGATGGCGCGCCCCCTCCACCTCTACTTGGAGACGATGCTGACGATGATGAGGTTGATCCGGTTGTTGAGGCGATTCAACTAAAGGACGTGAGGCGTCACGATGATGCTAGCGGAAGGCTACGTTACAACCTCCGCCCGCGGCGCGCAACATTCGCCGCACCACATTAAAACATTTCCCTTTTCATGCTTTATTATTTCTATTTTAGGAATATAAAATTATCCAAGTTTGAAGTGATAATTTTATATTCAATATTGCACTTTTATTTTTGCATTTGGACAATATTTTTATTTGGTGTGCATTTAACCATTTGGATGGATGAGATTACATCTCCATCATGAATGGTTAAAGCTTGTTTGTAACTCCTATATAAGGAGGCCTTTGTTATGAGATAATTAGAAAAGATTGAAACCCTATTTCCTCTCTTTGAGAATTTCGGCCAAGGAGGTTGCCCCTCATTGCCGCCGCCCCCCCCCCCCCTTCTAGTGGTGTGAAGCCGCCGGCCCCCCTTTGCTCCCTCCATCCGGTTCGGTGCGACTCCGGCGCGGCTTCCTTCGGTGCGAATCCGTGGAAGAAGGTTGCAAGCCCTTCGGTGTGACGCCGGTGGATCCGTGGAGAGAGTGATTCTCCCACAGTTATCTTTTGTGAACGTTCTCCGGTTGGGTAAAATATCTCATCCCTCCTTGTGTGATTTCTTCTAATTAGTTGTGGTGGATCGCGAATCGTTTTATCCGCTTTGTTAAATCAATCGCTGCAATTTTCATTTCGAAATCGCCGTTGCTAGGCCTTTTATTTCCGGATCGGGTGGATCCTATTTACCGGAGCGGATCTTGGCCTATAGCCTTGGTTTTGCTCCCAAAAAGGTTGGCAATCTTTATGTTAATTTTGGGGAATGATCCGACTCAAATTTCGATCGCTATTTTCGAGTCGACCAATCCTCCTTGTTATTTTTATGCGCTGCGTTTGTGACGAGGAAATATTGTGGGCGATAGGTGCTGTGTAGGTGCGGTAGATCTAAGGCGATATTGGGCGAGGAGTGAATTATTTCCGTAGAGATCTCCGATTCCGGACATCCCTACATCAATTTGGTATCAGAGGCGGTCGTTTCAACTCCCAAGTTGCAAACATCCTCTCTGCGTTCTTCGTTGGTTGATATGAACTTTCAAAAATCTGAAATTTTCGGTTTGGTCTGCATTTAGTAAATCCTTCGGAATTTTAAAACTTGTCAAAAAAATCTGAAAAAAATTCTGTAGCTTCCTAATCTTATTTCCAGCAACATTAAAACAGAAAATTTCTCGATTCAACCTCGTTAGGTTGGCCTGCAAATTGGAACATCGTAATTCTGTCCAAATCTGTCTAGTTGGTCTGCCAATAGCAGGCTGAAGTTTTTATTTTTCAGCAAAATTTCAAAATTTTTTTTTTTTTTTACGATCTACGTATTATTGACATCAAACTTTTATAAAAATATTTTACTTTCAGTCTAGCTACAGCCCTAGAAAAAATCATCTTTCATAATTTTCTGGGTCTTGCATGCGCACTAGGCTAGGCACGGAATATACGGCGTCGTCTACGTCTAGGATGGCTGAGAACGGGAATGAACTTCATAACGCTGAAGCGATAGCAGGTCTACGTAATGATATGGCGGAGCTTAGGGCCACCATAGCACAAATTTTACAAAATCAAGCTAGGCCACCCCCACCTCCCGCTAATGTTGAATTGCCCCACCGGCGCCAACATATTTCCGATTCGGATTCGGATGGCGACTCCCCACGAGTGCCCCCTCGAGGCAACCGCCACGGGCGAGAGTTTGATATCACCAGGGCCATCAAAATTGATGCCCCCACTTTCGATGGTATGGGAGATCCACAGAATTTCCTCACATGGATAGTGGACATGGAATGCTATTATGATTGGCACCATCTTACGGACCCCCAAAAGGTCCAAGTTGCCAGGATGAAGCTAACCGGTCGCGCCAAAACTTATTGGCTGAATGAAGAGCGTAGACTAGGGACTGGGGACGGAGACACAATTATTGGATGGACCGTCATGAAGAATTTGTTGACCGATCAGTACGTCCCCGCGTACCATCGGACACAAATGTTTGACGAGCTCGCCTCCCTGCGGCAAGGCTCCAATTCTGTATCAGAGTACATGGGAGAATTAAAGGACCGGTTGGTGCGTTGTAACCTGAGGGAGATCCCCGAAGTCACCCTTTCTAGGTTTCGTAAGGGGCTTCAACCCGATATTCAGCGGAAGCTCTTGCGTTATGGTCACACAGATCTGAACACGACATTCAATGCCGCCCTCGACATTGAGAAACATTTAGCCTCTAAGGCTCACTCCCGTTACTCCCATGCGAAGGGAAAATCCTCTACCGGAGCATCTTCCTCCACATATCAGGACAAAGGGAAGTACCGGTCGACCGAGTCCAAGTCCGTAGTAATCACTGCTAGGAACGCCAAGAACCCCGCGAGCGAACGTATTCCCATAGGAAAGGTTAACAAGACTAACGCTACATGTTACTCTTGCGGCATTCAAGGTCATTATGCCTTCGAATGCCCAACGAAGACTAAAGCCATAGCCCTATTAGAGTCGACGACCGATCTTGCAGATTATGTTTATGAGGCTGCTGAGGAGAGCGACCCGGAAGGGGTCCCAAGTGATTTAGAGGACGATCACCCCCTTATGGTGATGCGTTGTATCTTGACCACTCCTCGACCGTTAGATGATTGGAAGAGGACGAGCATATTTTCTCTGATCTTTAAGAGTGGCGAAAAGCTTTGCAAGCTTATTATAGATAGTGGTAGTTGTGTGAACGTAGTATCTGAGAACGCAATAGCACGTATGTCCTTGACCACGGAACCACACCCGACTCCGTATCAGGTTGCTTGGATCAACAAGATCTCCGTGCCTGTTACTAAGCGATGCCTGGTCCCACTCTCATTCAAGTCTTATGTTGATGAGGTGTGGTGTGATGTCCTTCCGATGGACGCCTGTCATGTGTTGTTGGGCCGCCCTTGGCTATACGACCGTGATGTCACACATTTTGGTAGAGCCAACTCCTATGAATTTAAATTCAATGGTAAAACCATCACTTTGAGGCCCACCATCCCAAAGGAGCCCGTAGTCTTGGCTAAGGATACCACTATCCCTGTAGAGAGAAAGACGTTGAGTCTAGTTGGTAGGAAAGAGTTTGTGAGAGACCCGTTCGTTGATGGAATTATGTATGTGCTAGTTCTCATGAGTGCGAAACCCGATTCTAGTATTTTGGATGAGCTGCCTAGTGAGTTATGGGTACTATTGGAAGAGTATAAGGACGTGTACCCGGATGAGCTGCCACCTACGTTACCCCCGCTTAGGAATATCCAGCATGCGATAGACCTCATCCCAGGGTCTTCCTTGCCGAATCAGCCCCATTACCGACTCCATCCCGCGGCTCACAAGGAGTTGCAGACCCAGATAGAGAGCTTGCTTGAGAGGGGTTTTATTAGGACTAGCATGAGTCCATGTGCGGTACCAGCCCTCCTTGCCCCCAAGAAGGATGGTACATGGAGGATGTGCGTTGATAGCCGAGCTATCAACAAAATCACCATCAAATATAGGTTCCCTATTCCCCGCCTGGATGATTTGTTGGATGTCTTGTCTGGAGCCACCATATTCTCCAAGTTAGATCTTCGGAGTGGCTATCACCAGATTAGGATACGAGAGGGCGACGAGTGGAAGACCGCGTTTAAGTCGAAGGATGGTCTGTACGAGTGGCTTGTGATGCCTTTTGGGTTATCCAACGCCCCGAGTACCTTCTCCCGGATGACGACCCATGTCTTCCAGCCATTCATGGGGAAGTTTGTCGTCATTTACTTTGACAATATTCTGATCTATAGCACTTCTACCACCGAGCACATCTCCCACATGAGAGTGATCCTTTCCACCCTGCAGAAAGAGACTTTATTTCTCAATCTTAAGAAATGCACTTTCTATGCCTCGGAGGTAGAGTTCTTAGGATATATAGTCGGTTCTGAGGGTATCCGAGTTGACCCGAGTAAGGTTCAGGTCATTAAAGACTGGCCCGTACCAACCAACCTACGTGAGGTGCGTAGTTTCCATGGGTTAGCCACATTCTACCGCCGTTTCATACGGGACTTCAGTAGTATTATGGCGCCTATCACAGACTGTATGAAAAAAGGAGAGTTTACGTGGACGAAGTCCGCCACCTATGCTTTGGAACGAATAAAGAAGCTCATGACTGAGGCACCTGTCTTACGTCTACCCGACTTTTCTAAAGTCTTTGAGCTCACATGTGATGCTTCAGGGGTTGGGATTGGAGGTGTCTTGAGCCAAGAAGGCCATCCCGTTAGCTACTTTAGCGAGAAGTTGCCGGGCCCCAAGTTGAATTATTCCAATTACGATAGGGAGTTCTATGCTGTAGTCCGATGTCTACACCATTGGAGGCACTATCTCCTCTCCAAGGAGTTCGTGATCCTCTCCGATCATGAGGCCTTGCGTTTCATTAACGGACAGCATAAAATCAGCCCAAGACACGCTAAGTGGGTAGCATTCCTACAAGGTTATACATTTAACCTCAAACATCTTAAAGGAGCTGATAACCGAGTCGCTGACGCCCTTAGTCGTCTTACGCTTTTACTCACTTCTATGGAGGTACATGTTATAGGATTTGAGCGGGTTAAGGATGAGTATGCTACGTGTCCTGACTTCCAAGACGTCTATTTATCAGCCCAGGATAGTTCCCCCACGACGATATCTGCATATGTCATTAAGGACGGATACCTGTTTAGGAGCGGGAAGCTATGTATTCCACAGTCATCACTACGATTACATATCATTTGGGAATTGCATAGTGGAGGGTTGAGTGGTCACTTTGGTAGAGATAAGACGATTACATTAGTCGAAGAGAAGTTTTATTGGCCAAAACTTAAGGCTATGGTAGGAGGAGTAGTGAGTAGCTGCCGAACGTGTCAGGTTTCTAAGGGTGGTAAAACCAATGTAGGATTATATACACCCTTGCCTATTCCCTCCATGCCTTGGGTAGATGTTAGTATGGACTTTGTATTAGGCCTTCCCCCTACCCAACGCCGTCATGATTCCGTTTTTGTAGTTGTGGATAGGTTTTCCAAGATGGCTTATTTCATCCCATGCAGTAGAACAAACGATGCGTCTCATGTCGCTAAACTATATTTTAAAGAAGTCGTTAGTCACCGCGGAGTGTCAAAGACCATAGTTTCGGATAGAGACGTAAAATTCACTAGTTATTTTTGGAAAACGTTATGGATATTAATGGGAACAAAGTTATTGTTTTCCTCCGCCTATCATCCCCAAACGGATGGGCAGACGGAAGTAGTTAATCGGAGTTTAGGGAATTTGTTAAGATGCCTCGTGAGCGATCATTTGGGCACTTGGGATCTTCTCTTACCCCACGCCCAATTATCCTACAATAATTCCAAAAATAGGTCTACGGGTATGTCTCCGAATGAGATTGTCCACGGTTATAAAGCTCCTGTGCCGCTTGACTTGGTGTCGTTGCCTCCAACGTACAAAGCAAGTCAATTTGCACAATCCTTTGCCCAATACATCCATGATCTACATGCACGTATACGGGCCACTTTGACGTCACAATACGACTCTTATCAGGCGCACGGTAATTTACATAGGAGAGTATCAAACTTTAAAATTGGCGATCTGGTTTTAGTCCATTTAGTTCCCGAACGCTTGCCAACTAGCACCGTAAAAAAGTTAGCACCAAAGCGCGCCGGCCCTTTTCGGATTATTAAGAAGTTAGGTGACAACGCTTTCGTTTTGGACTTGCCTGCTGATTGGGGTATCTCCCCCATTTTTAACGTTTCAGATTTAACGATATTTGTGTCGCTACCATAAGAGTTGATTTCTTTGTCGTCTTCTTCTCCCACTTTAAATTCTCATGGGTTGGGGAGTGATAGAACGGATGATCTCTCTCTTACGGTCCCCACAGGTATATCATCGGATGGTACGTTGCCTTCTTTCTTGCCTACTGCTAATATGTTCCCCAGGTTCCCACGGACATTTTCCACTCCAGAGATGATACATGATGCTGAGCATGTTACCACTGCTGATGGCGACACCCGCCGCTTCCTCATCCGTTGGCGTGACCGCCCCCCTTCGGATGACTCTTGGGTGCTCGAGTTGGAGCTGCAAAGTTTGGATGTCGATCTTCTTCGCCGCTACCTCTTGGACCACGCAACAGAGATGCGTGATTTTGAGCGGGGGAGGATTGATGGCGCGCCCCCTCCACCTCTACTTGGAGACGATGCTGACGATGATGAGGTTGATCCGGTTGCTGAGGCGATTCAACTAAAGGATGTGAGGCGTCACGATGATGCTAGCGGAAGGCTATGTTACAACCTCCGCCCGCGGCGCGCAACATTCGTCGCACCGCATTAAAACATTTCCCTTTTCATGCTTTATTATTTCTATTTAAGGAATATAAAATTATCCAAGTTTGAAGTGATAATTTTATATTCAATATTGCACTTTTATTTTTGCATTTGGACAATATTTTTATTTGGTGTGCATTTAACCATTTGGATGGATGAGATTACATCTCCATCATGAATGGTTAAAGCTTGTTTGCAACTCCTATATAAGGAGGCCTTTGTTATGAGATAATTAGAAAAGATTGAAACCCTATTTCCTCTCTTTGAGAATTTCGGCCAAGGAGGTTGCCCCTCATTGCCGCCGCCCCCCCTTCTAGTGGTGTGAAGCCGCCGGCCCCCCTTTGCTCCCTCCATCCGGTTCGGTGCGACTCCGGCGCAGCTTCCTTCGGTGCGACTCCGTGGAAGAAGGTTGCAAGCCCTTCGGTGTGACGCCGGTGGATCCGTGGAGAGAGTGATTCTCCCACAGTTATCTTGTGTGAACGTTCTCCGGTTGGGTAAAATATCTCATCCCTCCTTGTGTGATTTCTTCTAATTAGTTGTGGTGGATCGCGAATCGTTTTATCCGCTTTGTTAAATCAATCGCTGCAATTTTCATTTCGAAATCGCGGTTGCTAGACTTTTTATTTCCAGATCGGGTGGATCCTATTTGCCGGAGCGGATCTTGGCCTATAGCCTTGGTTTTGCTCCCAAAAAGGTTGGCAATCTTTATGTTAATTTTGGGGAACGATCCGACTCAAATTTCGATCGCTATTTTTGAGTCGACCAATCCTCCTTGTTATTTTTATGCGCTGCATTTGTGACGAGGAAATATTGTGGGCGATAGGTGCTGTGTAGGTGCGGTAGATCTAAGGCGATATTGGGCGAGGAGTGAATTATTTCCGTAGAGATCTCCGATTCCGGACATCCCTACATCAAAAGCATTATATGATCTCAAGCAAGCTCCCAGAGCATGGTATGAGACCTTAGCATGCTTTCTTTTGGAAAATGATTTTAAAAGGGGTAGAGTAGACCAAACTCTTTTCATCAGAACCCATAAGTCTAATATCCTACTAGTACAAATTTATGTAGATGACATTATCTTTGGATCTACTGATTCAAACTTGTGCAAGAGGTTTTCCAACCTAATGAATTCAAAATTTGAAATGAGTAGCATGAGTGAGCTTTCCTTCTTTCAAGGATTGTAAGTCAAACAGCATGCTGATGGCATATTCATTTCTCAAACCAAGTATGCAAAAGAGTTGGTTAAGAAATTTGGTATGTCTGAAGCATCATCTATGAAAACACCTATGCATACTAATGCTGTATTAGATACTGATGAACATGGGAAACCTGTTGATTAGGCAACATATAGAGCAATGATTGGCTCTTTATTGTATCTTACAGCTAGTAGACCTGACATAATGTTTGCTACATGCATATGTGCTAAATTCCAAGTAAGCCCTAGAGAGTCACACCTAACATTAGTAAAAAGGATTCTTAGGTATGTGAAAAGTTGTCCAAATCTAGGTCTCTGGTATCCAAAAAATTCAGGATTTGAATTAACTGGATTTTCAGATGCTGATTATGCTGGATATAGAGTAGACAGGAAAAGCACCAGTGGAAATTGTCAGTTTATTGGTGACAGACTTGTCTCCTGGTTTTCTAAGAAACAAACATCTGTGTCAACATCAACTACTGAAGCTGAATATATGGCAACAGGTAGTTGTTGCTCACAGATATTGTGGATTCAAAATCAGCTCCTAGACTATGGTTACAACTTAGATAAGTCAAAAATCTTTTGTGATAACACCAGTACTATTTCTATAGCCCAAAATCCAGTCCTCCATAGTAGGACAAAACATATAGAGATTAGGCATCACTTCCTAAGAGATAATGTTGAAAAGAATAAAATTGAACTTCAATATATCTCAACTAATTTGCAAAGGGGAGATATTTTCACCAAACCCTTGGATGAAAAGAAACACACATTCTTCCTGAATCAGTTAGGAATGTTAGATGGAGGAAGTCTAAACTAAGATCCAAGATTTTTAAAACCTTAAAATTGACAAAGACTAGGCTAAAAACTTGATTTTTTTAGTGTCTATAGGTTCTTTCCTAACTCTAAACTGTGCTCGATGTTTTTCCTAAAGATCGTCGAATGGAGATCGACGTTCTCATGAAAGTGTTGAACGGAGCTCAGCGTTTCCCAGATAGTGCTAGGCTATCTCTTTTCGGTCACAAATCATCGAACGGAGCTCGACGCTCTCCAATATCATCGAACGGAGATCGACGATGTTGAAGACCTTTTATATTCCTTTAAAAGCCCAGATCGTCAAACTGAGTTCAACGATCTTTCCATTTCAGCGTCAAACCCTGATATAAAATCATTTTCAGTCGTCGTTCTCTTTTGCGCATTCATACTTTCTGTAGAGCTTTCTTTCCCTCCAGACCCCTCTACACTTGGTCTTGTTTGGTTTGTTTTTGCAGGAAAGTCATGGCCGTTTCAGTTGCTGTCCTAGCCGCCATGAAATTCGACACAGGATTTGACATTGATATGGATTCATTTGAAGGCACCGATCAGATTTTCAAGGACATCCTAGAGTTATTCAAAGAACAACAGCTGGTCACCATTATGACTTCAAGGATTATGCTTGCTGCCGACAAAATCAAGGAATGGTTATACACAACCCATAACCTAGATCAGAATACAGTGGTCGGGACTATCTCGGGAACCCAAGTACCCTCACTCCCGTAATTTTGACAGAGGTATTTCAACTAAGTACTGGAAATGATAGTGTTGAGTTGTTCGGAGAAGAGTTTTCTAATATGCTAGATAAAATGGGTCATAATGCTGCAAACTCCAATAAGTTACTTAAGAAAAATCTATCAGTAGAATATAGATTTCTGGCTGATGTAGTGGGCAAAGTCATATTAGCAAAACACTCTGCCCATGATACTATTTCTAAGTATCAGTTCTGTTTAGTGGCTGCTATTGTAGATAAGAAACAGTTGAATTGGGGAGAGATTTTCTTTGATCTGATTAAGAAGAAAATCAATAAGAATTTTGTAAATTTTGGGAGAATAGTGGGATTGTTTTTGAACAACAGATGCCCCCAACTATTGGTCTCAAATGACATGCATATTAATGCCTCCAAGAGGTTGTCCTCTGCCTTATTTGGCAGATGGGAGAGGACAATTGTCAACCCCATCAGGACCCCCTCAGTAGCTACTACTTCAGGCACCAGGACTGCTTTAGGCACTTCCCCTCAAGCAACTCCCCCATTAGAGGATTTGCCTTCATCCTCCATCTCATCTCCACCATCTCCACCTCCAGTTTCCTCAACCATCCGTACATCCCTCATCACAATTTCATCTCCAACAATCTCTACACCTCCTCCAGCCACTCTTCAAGAACAATTTCATCCACTTCATTACTATCCCCCACTAGAACTTGACTCATCCATCCATATTCCATCATTCAACCTCCTAGATGACTCCTATATGGATGATTCACCTTCTTCTCCACAAGAGATTCCATCTTCTTCCACCTCCTACCAACAGCTTCTTCAAGATATCTTAGCTCAGCCCTCATTCACACCATCCATCTCCATAGTCTCACCATCCATCACCATCCCAGTTTCATCCATCACCTCCATCACCACCATCCCTATATCTGAACCATTCATACCACTTCCATCAACATCACCTCCACACATTTCTGCAGCTCCACCAACAACATCCTCTTCTGCAACATTCTTCTCTACCTCTACTCAAGCCTCCCTTGAGCAAGTAGATGTTTCTGCACTTACAGATAGGTTATATGAGATATTAGCTCCCAGGCTAACACTCCTGCTGGAAGCCTCCTTGGCTCCTCTTCTAAAATCTATCAATAATTTCTCTGCAAGGCTATCTTCTTCCTATCCTCCTCAGGCAATCCCTTCTTTGGGGTGCCTAGATCCAGTTTCTACTAAATCCAGGCAGGGGGAGATGCCCAATGAAGAAGCCATGCTGCCTGCTGAAGTTTCAGATTTCATGCGCAGTTCAGAAGCAGTGCCAGTTATTCCAGCTCCAGCCCCAGTCCCATCTTTCAGTGCAGTTGATCTCAAGTTTCTGCTTTCAGTTTTTGATGTTCTATATAGCGGATATCTTCCAGCTCCAGATGCTGAAGATCTTTCTAAGGCCATTGTGCCTATTTCAATCTTTGATCCCAGCTTGATTCAATCATATATTGATTCAATCAAGTCTGTGGAAGTTCCAACTGCTGATGATGCTTTTGTTGATGATGATGATGTGATGATCACAGAGGCTATTGTTGAGCCTGTTGTTTTTCCAGTTGCTGCTGCTGATGTTGTTTCAGATGCTGTTGTTGTTGTTGTTTCAGAAGCTACTGTTGTACATGTTATTCCAACTTCTACTGTTGTTATTCCTACTATTGCACCTCCTGCTTCTGCTCCTATTTCCCCCACCAAGGCAACTTACAAGGAAATAGATGTTATGTATGATAAGCCCCAGAGTTCTGATAGTGATGAATATAGGACAGATTCTGATGATTCCTCTGCAATTATTGCAAGGAAGAGGAAAGATAGAATTAAAGCAATGAGGAGAGTTCCTGCAAAGAAAGCCACTTCTGAAAATGACATTCCTTATTATATATTGCATGATTGTCCCATTACAGAACATTGGATGCAATATTCTAGGAACCAGCTAAAGGCTATGAAGAAGAAAAAGAGATGCAATGAAAGATCTCTTCCATTTATTCCTCCTCCTCATCCTCCTTCTCCTGGTGCAGGATCTAGTGCTGATTCAGCCTCCAATATTTCTACTCAAAGATCTGCCCAGTCTCATGTTCAAGCAAGAGGTTCTCAGTCCAGAAGCTACAGCTCCAGGGGAAATCAATCTAGAGGAAGCCAGCAGAGAGGCAATCAGAGAGGTCAGCAAGTATACACCATAGGACAGTCAAGATACAGACCATATGAAAGAAGAAGACAAGCTGCTTCCAGTGATACTACTGCAGGGCTATTCCCTTATAAACTCAGAGAAGGATTTCATGAAAAAGCTGCTCCTTCAGATACTATTAACAAATATGAGCCTCCTGTTCCATTTGAAGATCCAGAGAACAATCCAGTCACTTGGACATCCAGGATGAAGGAGCTAGCTGCTTTAGATCAGATGAGGAAAGCCAGAGAGCAAGGGAAAGACACCTCCAATATCTAAACATTTTTTGAGCAAAGAAAGCAAGAACTTGAAAGGTATTCATCCAGGAAATTCTTTGACCCATAAAGGTATATGGAATTGCACCCAGAGGCAGTTGTTCCTAGAGCTAAATCTCAAACTAATCTTGGTGCTGTTGAAGATAGAAGATCAAAGAAAGAAGCAGAAAACCCCAATAGGGAAATTATTTTCAAGAAAGGCAAGGAAAAGGACTGCTAGTGTAAGCTGAACTATATATCTCACTCTGAATAATTTGCTGTGTGTTATATATATATGCTTCTACAATGCTGTTGTCTATAATTCTGCAATGTTGTATTTATTTCTGCTTATTTGTATTTAAATTCCTATAAATCATGTAAATAGTAATCCTAACCCAAATAGGGGGAGATTGTTGGAACACCCTATTACTAATTTGGGTAAGGATCACTATGTCCATAAGATTGTGTCTTGACCTCATTGTATAGATTAAAAGGTCAACTAGAATAGGTCTAAGGCTTAGAACTTAGGTTTGAAAGCTGCCCCCAAGACCTCCTAGTTCAGATTACAAGTGTAGAAGACCAAAGGCAATTTTCGTCAAGCTTAGATCGACGAGGCGTCGAACTCAGTTCGACTATCTCTGAGCTCAGGTCGACGAGGCGTCGAACTCGGTTTGACGATATCCGAGCTCAGATCGACGATTTCTGTCTCAAGTCAAACTCTAGATCTCTGAGCTCAGATTGACGATAGTCGAGCTCAGATCGACAATTTTTTGAGAGATCGACGATTTCAGGATTTCAAATTAGACTGTTATGGAATTCAAATATCTTCAATATCTAGCATTTAATGCAGAAGATTTTGTAGCCGTTTCATCAATCTGGAGCAAGTTTCAAGGAGACTGAAAGGGAATGTTTCTTAGGACTTTCCTCCAGAGACAGCTACCAATTAAGGAAGTCATTTATGACTGGCTAACGGCTATCTAGGAGATAAAAAAGGGAGAATATCTCTCAAGAATTCTACAGGATTATAAAGTTAGAGTTTTACAGAACACAAGGAATAGAACAGAGAAGGAGATCAACACACAGAAAAGAATATCTTCTATTCTTTCAGATCTCTTCTCTGATTCAAGTTTTCCAGGCTTCATCAATCAAAGACTCCAGACACAACACATTTCAGCCTTTGTTGAAATTATCAATTGCTGGAGATCTCAACTTACTGAAGGCCTATCACCCTGTGCAAAGCTTCTTCTCCTTACCTACTGCTAATCTCAGGGGGAGCTTTGACATCAACAAATCCACTAGTCTTCTCTTTGATTGTTGACAGAGAAGAACACCTTCAACTCTTTTTATTTTCTTTTGCTATAAAAGAGTTATTCAAACTCCCTTCAAAAGTTTTGTGTTTGGTTCCTGAGACCTTGTCAAAACTCAGTGGTGGCAAGACACCTGATCAAAAAATCTGGTTTGGTTTTTGAGCACCTTATCAAAAGCTCATTGGTGCCTAGGACACCCGATCAACTTATCCTACAGTGGATTCCTACCTAGGGTGGTAGAAGAGTAGATGTACCCAGGTTGATTGGGGAATCACTATAGCTTTTTGTGTCATCTGGTTTGCTTGTGTATTGGTTGCTGTGTGTTGTGTTTTTTATATCTTGCTTTACTTTGTTTTATTTACTGCAAGCACAATACACTATAAATAAATTAATTCTTTCACTGCCAATTAGTTTTTAATTTGCAAAATTATTTTAAAATACTCTATTCACCCCCCTCTAGAGTAAAGGTAGATCTTACCCTCACTTTCAGTTCATATTGCGCGGATGCCTTCCGAAAGCATCAGTTCCCCACTTGTCGCCTAACCCTTGAAGAGTACAAGCGGATCACTTCTCAGTACGTTCCCGCTGACTTCACCGCGAGAAATCCCGGCAACCAAGACAGGGTAAACATCGCGGGAGAGGGGGAGCTTGCCATCCCCATCGAACACTTCGAGGTGGGCTTTCGCCTTCCCCTCTGGCCGGAGATGTGCTAGGCCCTCCGTTACTACGGAGTGGTTCCCGTGCAGCTAAACCCTAACTCAATCGCCATCCTTGTAGCGTTCATCTGCTACATGCGATCAGAGAAGATCGAGTTCAGCCTCTCGATTTTCCGAAGCTGTTCATCTTCCGTGCGAAGGGAGGGGCGGTCTTCTTCTCTGGGCAACTGCTCAAGACAATCGGTCTCGCCAACAAGCATCATTGTTGGGTAGAGAAGTTTATCTTCGTCTCTGGCGACTTCGGCAGCGTCCCTCTCGCGCCTGTCCAATATAAGGATGCCGCCTACAAGCCGCCTACCCTGGGATCGCGCGAGAGCGCCATTCTAGAGTTCTTTTGGATGAAGGAATTTGATGTACAATTCCTCCGACGGGACGTCGAATCTCTCCCTCCCGTGCCTTCCGGTGAAGGTACGTTCTTGTCTTCAACCTGATACTCCCATTCTAAACTTCAACACATTCCATTGTCGTCCTTGCAGGAGAGCGAGAAGTTCCTTTACACCAACCCTTTGCCGAGACTTAGGGTACCGAGGGCCAGGCTGCGAGAGATCTGCTGGCTCTCGCGAAATCCACGACTCAGGCTTGCCGGGACGAGCCTGCCCCGCCTCCTTTGACCAGTGTCGGGAAGCGAAAGCCCGACGCCTTTTCGTCCCAGCCGCTGAAAATACCAAAGCCAACCACTGCCGACAAAGGGAAATCCGTGACAACTACGCCCGCCCGACCTCTCGCACCAGGCTGGTCCTTCGAAGAGGTCCTGCAGTTGGCCAGCGAGATGACCGTTGCTGCCAGGAATAGCGTCGGGGCCCCTGCCGAGAACCTTCCAGCCACAAGCGGGTCTGGTGGCGAGGGGGCGGCTGCCAAGACCTCAACTCGGTCTCCGTCCAAGGAGGTGCTAAAGGGGCACAGGAATTTTGGCCTCAGCGTGAAGTGCCTTGACGCGGAGGGGAAACCCTTGCTGCGGTGGGACCCTGAGACCAACCAAGTCTCCGTCTCGACCCTCCTCCCCAGATGGGAGGAGCGCGACCATGCCACCGGCGAGGCCTTCGTGCTGGGCTACGACCTTTACAACCGGGAGTACGCCGGCCTTTATGATCAGCTGCCCACACGGCTCCTAGATTTTGACTCCGTCCGGGCTCTGATGCGTGGGTTAGAGCTTGCGCACATGTGCGCGCGCCGGAGCATCGCCATCGACCGCAACTTCGGTGAGATGCTCAAGGCGCGGGACAAAACGGTGGCCCAGGCGGCGGTTCTGAAGGCACAGCTGGCGGATGCTATGAGACGCCTTTCCTTGCGCCCAACGAAGGAGGTAAGCGAGATCTTTCAAGCACTCTCTCTCGCCTCTGTAATCTTCGGGTTATCTCGGTGTTGATTTTTTTCTCCCTTCTGCAGGATTTTGCTCAGAACATGACCCTTCACGCGGATCTGACCGAGCTAAGATACGAGAACATCCTACTAAAGGACCAGCTCCGGCGCACGGAAACGGCTGTGGTTCCGCCTCCCCCATCGTTGTACGAGAGGCTGAGGAGTCTGAAAGTGAGGGGATAAGTTGTAAACTACTCTAGAGGGGGGGTGAATAGAGTATTCAAAATTTTATGAACACTTAGTCAGCTCCCTTGGAGTTTATTTGCGGAATAGAAAATCTGATACTTGAACCCTAAGAGCCTAACACAGTGAAGTGCACAAGTGAAGAAGTTGACTGAAATTTCAGTTAACTACAAGCCTATCACAGCACCTAGCAATCCTAGGTAGTTCTATCACAGCCACAGAATAAAATGAATAAACAAGATAACCAGATGGACACAGGATATATAGTGGTTCCCTTTAAATAGGTACATCCACTCTTCTACCACCCTGGTAGGAATCCACTACAGGTTTTTGCTAAGGTGCCCTGCCACCAATGATCTGATTCAGGTAGATCAAACAGACCCTTTGAGCTTTTGATAAGGATGCTTAACCACAGGTTGTTGATAAGGTGCCCTGTCACCAACGTTCACTTTTGAAGAGATGTGAACAAACTCTTTTTACAAAGGGGTTGAGAGGGTTAGATTATCTTCTCTATTTTAAATACAGATTAGAGAAGATTTGTGGATTCTCTAAAGAATCAAAGTCTCCCCCTGGCTCAGTGGAAGTCCAGGGAAAGCCTTTGCTTCAGGATGAAGGAGTTTCAGATAAACTGAAACTAAATCCTCAGAAATCTGAAGACTGATTTTTATCAGGTCTTAAGATTCTGGAGCACTTGAAGCAGATCTTGAGCCTTTTCTGAAGTCTTTGAAAAACTCTAAGCAGATTGCTCAGGAGACTTGAGAATGGAAGATGATTGCTCTGGGCTTTTGCTTCAGGAAAACTTTTCTTCTTCTTGTAAAGAGATGTTGAAGAAGTGCTCTGATGATGCTTGAGCGGATGAATAATTTTTCTCTGTGTCTGTTACTGTAACTTTTCTTAGAGCAGAAATCTCTTTTAAATATGTCTTCACGTTTTCCTTTGGAACGGCTCTATTGATTTGAATTCTCGAGCCCTGCAACAGATTATCTCAAAATAGAATATAGCAATAGGAATAGAATGGCCTATTAACTTTCTGTCAGTCCCAATAAGGAATAAAATAAGCGGGAAAGAAATCTCAGCATAAAGACGTACCTTTCTTGGAAATAGTACATAGTACCAACGGCTAGAAAACAGGCTGGAAAGATAAAGTCAACGTAATTTGTATAATAGGACAAAATGCTTTATCAAGAATACTGAATCCCGTAATTTATGTTTGACAGAATTTGTAAATAATTCATTTTGAATTTAAGCCATAATTTTAGCAACAAATAACTTCAGAGAATCTTTCTAACCACAAGCTAACACACTTGGAAATAAACCAAGGAATAGCATAAATATAAATAGATAAAAGCAGACAGAAATCGTCGAACAGGGGTTCGAAGATCGTCGACCTGTTAACAAATCGTCGACCAATAGCAGGAATCTGTCGGACCAGAAATCGTCGACCAGAAATCGTCGACCAGAAAATAGATCGTCGACCAGCTAATAGATCGTCGACCAGCAAACAGATCGTCGACCAGCAAACAGATATCGTCGATTAAAGCAAAAAGTCTGATGACACAGAAATCGTCGAACATCTCATGATGTCGACGACTAAGGCAGAGATCTGTCGAGACAGATATCGTCGACCAACAATGATGTCGACGATTAAGGCAAAGATCTGTCGAGACAGAAATCGTGAAGCTAGAACACGATCGTCGATCTGTTGATGACAGATCGTCGACCAACCTTCAGAGCGTAGTAAGCTAGCTCTGAGATCGTCGACCAACAGTCGACGATAATTGTCTTGACTTCAACGATTCAATAGCCCTGCTATCGTCGATCAATGATCGACGATCGCGAGGTCTCGTTCGACGATAGTCGAACGGAAAAGCCTTAACTACAAAAACATCTAGAACTTCTAACCTAAGCTCTAGGTCAGTTATATACTGCCCTAGGGAGACTAAACAAAGACTAAACATGATCATATATCTTTATATGGATCACGAGGGGCTGGAAAGGGATTACATAAGCCAAATCACATCTAGGGTACCAACAATCTCCCCCTATTTGGGTTATGTTATCCAATCCAATTTAAAGGCTAAAGCAGACAACAACAAATCTAAAGATTAACCAGAAAGATAAAACACAGGCAATACGCAGAAAATATCACAAGCATAAATCAGCAGAAATGAAATGTATCAAGCAGATTTATCAGCATGTTTAGCATCAGATGAGTTTTTGGGCATTGCAGCTGGTTTGAAAATAATTTCTCTGTTAGGGTTTGCTGCTTGTCTTTTAGATAGCATTAGATCATGTTCTCCTATGATTTTCTTTTCAGCATAACTCGGTAGAACTGCAGCAGGATGTAGTCTCATGTATTCCTCAGTGTCAAAGGCTTCTGGATTGACTTGAATTCTGCTCAGTTCCTTTTCTCTGAATTCTGACATTGTTGAGTAAGCTGTAGGATCCAGTCCTTGAGATTTGGCTCTCTCCATCATGCTAAGTGCAATAGACTCTTTGAATCTTGCCATAGAGGCAATCCTTTCAGCTTCAGTTTTGTCTGATGGAGAGGGAGGTCTATCAGAATCTGTATGAGCTGCAATCTCCATATTCCTTTGAAGAGCTGTAGCAAGTTTGCTTGAATCGAGAGGAATCTGCACAGTCTTCTTAGGATCAGTTTGAGCATAGAGAGATCTAGGAGGTGCAAGCTCAATGAACTTTTTGAGGGAATTTTCTGAAAAGACTACTCTTTTTCCTTTTGAATCAGCTGCAGCAGGTTTCTTTAAAGAGGAGGAGGGACCTTTCCTGGGAGGAGAAGGTTTCCTTTCTGGGACTAACTTCTTAGGAGAAGGAGGAGGAGAGAATGTAGGTTGTTGATAAGTCATCTCCTTTATTTGTTCTACGGGAGCATTGTCATTTCTTTTATTTCCTTGTCCTGAACCACTTTGGCTTCCCTGGCCTTGTCTACTTCTTCTCTGATAAGATTGAGAGGGGTTGGAACTGGCTGATTTACCAATTGGAGCAGAAGAGATACTTCCAGAGGCTCCAGCACCAGGAGGTGGAGGAGGACCTCTGGGGGGGAATTTTTGAACTGGAGAGTCATATCTCTTTCTTCTCTTATTTTCTTTAGTCTGATTCTTTGACAATCTCATCCAGGGTTGGAATTCCTTGCTCTTAGGATCTATTCCCTTCAGAATGTAATAGGGAACATCCTTGTTAGGATTTGCAGTAGAAGGAGCAGGGGCTTTTCTTTTCTTGGAAGCAGCTCTTTTTCTTTTCTTAGAGGAGTCCGAATCATCAGAGTCATCATCATCATCATCAGAATGAGATGAGTCTTTCCCAGCATAATCATCAAAGTTTAGTTCAGATGGATCTTTGGCAGTAAGTTCAGCTTTGTCTTTCTTTTCTCTTTCTTCTTTCTCTTTAGCTTCTTCAATGGCATCTTGCCTAAGAAGGGCATCCAGATCAACATTTGGAGCACTTTTCCATAGCTCTGATTCTGGGTACAACTCAGGAACTGTCTTGGGGACCAGTTCTGCAATAGAAGGAGTGGATATAGGATAGGTAAGGATAGGAGGAGAAAAGATGACAATATCTGCAGGGGCAGATGCTTTCTCTAGAGAGATGGCTAGGGAATCCAGATGATATTTAGCCATCCCTTCAATGTACTCAGAGGCAATACCTTCAGCCACAAAGTCTATAAATTGGTCAATGTTTAGAGTACCTGAACTTGAGTCCAATTCAGTCATCTTGGGAGCATTGTCTGCTCTATCTTGCACATCTTCAATTACTTCAGCAGCAGCAGTATTTATGGTTGTGCCTGCATGCAAAGAAAGATAGGTTAACAACCAAGTGGGAATAAGATATTCCCCCCAAGGTGAACAAACAACAGGTAATAGATAGGATTACCTGAAGATCTACACAGGATACCACTTTGCATCTAGGAAGGAGGTTATAATTCCTTCTAGATGATTAGTGACATCGGGGATAGACACCTCTGCAAGGCACAAGAGGAGTGCCATACAGGAAAAAAAAAGGGTATCCTTGACCAAGGGGGCATCAAGGTACTCAGGTCTATAAGGGACCATTTTCTCTTGAGGAGGAGGAACAAAAGGAGGGGATGTGAGTGAGAACTCACAGTCTGAGGAAAGAAATGATTCCAAGTCTTTATCAGACTCAATGGACTTGGCAGCATCAACTTGCAATACTGATGTAAGATCATCAGCAGCTGTGATGAAAAGGAAGGGATAAGAAATTAACTCAAAGATGGAGTTTGAATTAATTAGAATCTTAAATAAAACTATACCATCAGGTTGAGCAGCATCCTTCTCACAAACGTCCATGGGGACTTCTTCATTTTCTTTTTCAGGAACTTCTTCCTCAGAAGCTAGATTCACTAGGGAGTGAATGTCTTTGTTAGATACAGATATCAAATTGAAGTCCTGATTATATCCTTTGGAGGAAGAGTTTTAAAGTTTACCTTCTGGTTCTTTCTCTGAAGTTTCTTGAGGGACTTCTACAGATTCTTGAAGGGGAAGAGAGGAATTGTCCTGAAGGGTCAGGGCATCACCTGAGACCACTTCGACAGACATCTCCCCCTGCATGACTTCAGTGGGGACTGGAGTCATGCATCTCACAGAAGGGGGCTCAACAGAAGATGAGATGGATTTGATGGCATCAGTTAGAGAGTTGATGGAGGCAATGAGAGGGGCATTGGCAGCCTCAATCATGCTTTGGATGGAGGGAGTGATGAGCTGTACAAGGTGTGCAAGCATTTCAGGGGATATCTGAAATGCTGATGATGTAGAGGTGGATGGAATGGAGGCAGGATGATCTGCCACATGATCAAAGGAATCATGTGGAGATGGGTGATCATCAACATGAGTGTGGGATTCATGTTGAGAAAGGTTTGTGAGGATGGTGGCAGTCACCATGTCAACACTGGCTGAAGCTGCCAGATGATGTGGTGTTGGTGACTGGTGTGGAGATGCAGGTGGAATGAATGATGCATGTTGTGGTGGCACTGCGGGTGTTGTAGAGAGTAATGCAGGAGAAGAGGATGCAGGGGTTGCTGAGCCTTCCCCAGTAAGCGGGAGAGCAGCCGAATCAGCCCTTGTGTCTGAAGAAGGGTTAGGATCAACCCTGGCTGTCTTCTTGATAATCCTCTGAGATTTCTTAAATAGCGAGGGGTCCAACCTCTTGCTAGCATTTACTGCGGAGGGTGCAGAAACGAGCAGCAGGGGTGCTTTCACATATAGAAACACACCCAGTACCCTGGCAAGATTTACCTCTTTCTTGTTGTTCTTTCTCCTGATTAGGTCAAATAGAACTTTCCCCCAGGCTAACTGCGTCCTATTCACCAAAGCCGACATAAGGGCAAACTGTTGCCTGTTGATATTGTCATGCGCCGAATGTTTTCCCAAAATGATCTTGCCCACCAGGTCTGCCAGAAACTTGTATTCTGGAGACAAGTTTATCTTCAGCAGCTTAGCCGGAATCCCTTCGGCATGGCCCATCACAGTGAGCATGCGGCCATATTCCTCTGAGCTTTGCTCATATTCCTCAGTTCCTGTTTGCAGTCCAAACAGCTCAGTCAATACTTCAGGAGTCAGAGTGACCTCCTCGCCATTTATCTTTCCTGACATCGCTTCGTCGCTGGAGGACGAGGTGTATACCCATTCACGAATCTCGGGTATATTAATCTTAGGTGCGGATGACATGAATTTCTTGAGGCCTTGGTCTTCACATAGCTGCAGAATATCTTGGATTGGTTGATCGCATCGGCAGAAAGAATCGAAGTCGACACAGAAGCCCGTGTCGAACTTCATTCCGAAGAGAACAGCAGAAGGAATCGCCATAGAATTTGAGAGAAGATGGCGAATCGAGAAGCAAAACAGGGGAGAAGAGAATCGCGCGGGATTAGAGTTCGAGAGCGAATTCTAAGCCAGAAGAAGGAATATGAAAAGACGGAGCGGAAGGACGACGATCTTCAGACCTAAATCGACTATTAGAAACAAATCTGCGATCGTCGAACCCGGAATAAAATCGGTCGTCGAACACAGACCAACGATAGTCAATGTTTGACTAAATCGGTAAACATCGACCGACTACACGCAATTACTACGATCGTTGATCAATATATGATGGTCGACGATTCTCCACACAGCACAGAAAATCTGTCGTCGACCATTGGTCGACGATAGATACCTAAGGAGAGATCGTTGACCAGTTGGTCGACGATTTCTGCCTTACTATAGAACGAGCTGTCGTCGACGATTGATCGACGATAGTTCTGACCTGGTCGAAGATCGTCGAGCAGTCGTTCGACGATTTTAGACAGAAAACAAAACTATCTAAATTTTCACTACTCTGAACCATTAATCATGCCAAGCTGGTTCAGGAAGAACAAATGCTTTTGTTCATCAAGGGGCTTAGTGAAAATATCTCCTCTTTGCAGGTCTGTGGATATAAATTCCATTACTATCTTGTTCTTTTCCACATTATCTCTCAGAAAATGATGTCTAATCTCAATGTGCTTGGTCCTGGAATGGTGCACAGGATTTTGAGCAATTGATATTGCACTGGTACTGTCACACAGAATTTTTGTGTTTGAGTGTGTGTACCCATAATCCACTAGCTGATTTTGAATCCACAGGATCTGTGAACAACAACTAGCTGCTGCTATATATTCAGCCTCAGCAGTTGAAGTAGACACAGATGCCTGTTTCTTGCAAAACCAAGAGACAAGTCTCTCTCCCAGGAACTGACAAGTCCCTGAGGTGCTTTTCCTGTCAACTCTACAACCAGCATAATCAGCATCTGAATATCCAATTAATTCAAATCCTGACTCAGCTGGGTACCACAGTCCTAAGTTAGGGCATCCCTTAAGGTATCTCAAGATCCTCTTTAGGAGAGTTAAGTGAGATTCCTTTGGGTTGACCTGAAACCTAGCACATAGGCATGTAGCAAACATTATGTCAGGCCTACTTGCAGTCAAATACAGCAGGGAACCAACAATGGCTCTATAATTCTTTTGATCAACAGACTTGCCATTGACATCAGAATCAATAACTGCATTTGAGGCCATAGGTGTGCTCATTGATGAAGCATCAGACATTCCAAATCTTTTAACCAGCTCTCTGGCATATTTTGATTGTGAAATGAAAATGCCATCAACACTCTGTTTCACTTGGAGACCAAGGAAATAGGATAACTCACCCATGCTGCTCATCTCAAACTTGGAGTGCATTAGTTCAGAGAACCTCTTGCATAGTTTGGGATCAGTAGAGCCGAATATAATGTCATCTACATAGATTTGAACTAACAGTTGTGAGTCCTTATGATGTCTAATGAATAGGGTTCTATCTACTACACCTCTCACAAACTTGTGTTCTAGAAGAAAATTTGCTAAGGTCTCATACCAAGCTCTAGGAGCTTGCTTAAGTCCATATAGAGCCTTTTGGAGTTTGAACACATGAGTGGGTAGTGTTGATGAAACAAACCCTGGTGGTTGTTCAACAAACACTTCTTCCTTTAAATCTCCATTGAGGAAGGCACTCTTCACATCCATTTGGAAGACCTTAAATCTTTTATAGGCAGCATAGGCTAGGAAAATCCTAATGGCTTCTAGTCTGGCTACAGGGGCAAAAGTCTGATCATAATCTATGCCTTCCTCCTGTCTATAGCCTTGAGCTACTAGCCTAGCCTTATTTCTAACTACTATGCCTTGGGCATCAAGCTTGTTTCTAAACACCCACTTGGTGCCTATGATCCGTTGGCCTCTTGGTCTTGGAACCAAGGTCCAAACTTTACATCTTTCAAACTGGTTAAGCTCCTCTTGCATTGCTATAATCCAGTGGGGATCAAGCTCAGCATCTTTAATGGTTAGGGGCTCAACCTGAGAAAGGAAACAAGCAAACATCACATTTTTGTTGAGTTGATGTCTTGTCTGGACTCCTGCTGAAATGTCTCCAATCACTTGAGATACAGGGTGATCTCTAAGTGTGACAAGATCAGTAGGTTCAACAATGATCTGATCTTCAACAGTTTCAAGATTTACTTCCTCATGTGGAATTTGATCAACTGTTGGAGCAGGTGCTTTAGCTTCAAGCAGATCTACATCAGATTCAGAATCTGAGGAAGCAACCTGAGGAGTTTGTTGGGGATGATTCTCCTGTGTGAGTCTCAAACCTTCCAAATCCTTACTTACTCCTAGGACTTGCACTGTACTATTAGAAGAAGAATCCTTCTCCTTATAGTACATGACTGTCTCATCAAAAGAGACATGTGCAGACTCTTCTATCTTAAGAGAAGATTTATTAAGGACCCTATAGGCTTTGCTTACTTGAGAGTATCCTAGAAAGACTCCCATTGAAGCTTTTGCCTCAAATTTTCTATGGTATTCTTTGTTATTGTTATGAACAAAAGCAACACAGCCAAACACTCTAAAATAATCTATTTTAGGTTTCACTTGCTTAAGTAATTCATAGGGAGTCTTACCCTTAAGTTTATGTATCAGACTTCTGTTCAATACATAGTTAGCTGTGCTAACTGCTTCAGCCCAAAAGGACAGAGGCATGTTAGCATCAGCCAACAATGTACTTGCAGCTTCAATTAGGGTTCTGTTTTTCCTTTCAACTACCCCATTTTGTTGAGGAGTTCTAGGAGCAGAGAAGCTATGTTTGATACCTTCCTTCTCACAGAATTCTTGCATAAGAAGAGACTCAAACTCAGTACCATGATCACTTCTGATCAAGGCAATCTGAGTAGAATACTCACTCTGTATACACTTTAGAAAATCTGTAAGAACCTTGAAGTTATCAGCCTTAGTTCTCAAGAAGAATACCCAAGTGAACCTAGAGAAGTCATCTACAATTACTAAAGTGTAAGACTTTCCTCCAAGACTCTGTACAGCAATAGGACCAAATAAATCCAAATGTAGCAGGTACAGAATCCTGGGAGAATCACTTTTATTAACTGATTTAAAGCTATTTCTTGTTTGCTTTCCTAGTTGACAAGCTTTGCAAAGGCCTTCCTTCTTGTAGGGGCAAGAAGGTAATCCTCTTACAAGATTGTATTTAGCCAACCTAGAGATGTTTTTCAAGTTTACATGACTAAGTCTCTTATGCCAAAGGGTATTATTACTGGTTACTTCATTAAATAAGCATATTTCAGATTTGGAGGAATTAAAATCTACAACATAAACATTTCCAATTCTAATGCCTACTAATACCACAGTATTATTTAAAGAAATATTGCAGGCAGTGTCAGTAAACCATACCTTGTATCCAGCATCACACATTTGACTTACAGAGATTAGGTTGTGCTTTAGTCCTGAGACATAAGCTACCTTCTTGAAGGTTACAGCTCCTATGGTGAAGCTCCCATACCCTTCAGTCTGTCCACAGCTGGAATCCCCAAATACAACTTTTGGTCCCAGCTTGGCTTTGAAACCTGACAGGTTCTTCTTCTTTCCTGTCATATGCTTTGAGCATCCACTATCCAGATACCATTTGTCATGTATGACTGGATAGGTCTTCACCTGCAGAAAGAGCAGTTACACATTGTGGACCCAGGTTACCTTGGGTCCAGTATTCTTCACAAAAGAAAAACTAGATATAAAAGATTTTGCAGGCTTTGATTTATATCCTAAGGGGTGTGATCTCCTAGGTGGGATAATCCATTCAGTTGAAGGATTAAACAACCTGGGGTGGTGATTAGGATTTGAAGTTCTGGAAGTTTGAAAATGATTTTTCGGCTTAAGTCCAGATCGTCGATCGATGGTCGACGATCGCAAGCCATATCGTCGATCATTTCCAGTATAGCTATATTCTGGATTCCACGATCGTCGATCACTGGTCGACGACTCAAGATGAGATCGTCGATCTCCTGCACCAAAGATATCATACTTGGTGAAGGTGTTCAGCGATCGTCGATAGTCGTTCGACGATTGGTTTGACGATCGTCGATTAATGTTCGACGATTTTTGTAAAGCTAGAAATTTTTTCTTCCTATTCTCTTTCTTAATCTTATTCTGAATTTTCTTGCATTTTTCAATTTCCTCAGTATTCTTTATTCCTGATTCAGAAACAAATTTTACTGGAGTGCTAAATCTCTCCTTTGTGAGGAGGATGGGTTCACTAGGTGTAGCACCTAAGCCTAGTTTATCATTACCAACCCTAGTGTTTGCTATACAGGTTATTTCAGATAATTTAAGGCTTCTGCCATTTAATTGTTCTTCTAACCTCTTAGATTTAGCTAGTTATAACTTTAGGAATGTTACTTCTTCTTTTGAGCTCTCTAATTCCTTTTCTAATCTGATTATTTCAACACCTTCCATGTCTAGTTCCATTATTTTTAATCTAAGTGACTTAATTTCTTTTTCTGATAATAGTAAGTCTAAACATAGAGTTTTAAATTTTAGTTTGAACTCAGGAGATGAGAAATCAAATGAGTCGATTACCTGGTCCTCCATAAAGGAATCTTCTTCATTGTCCCCTTCTTCTTCAGAATTCTCTGCAGCTGACAGAGAGCTACAGGCATCAATGGCCATGAGGCAGACCTCTTTGGCTTTCTTCTCTTCTTCTTCTTCTGAATCACTGGAGCTCGAGGAGCAGGTATCCTCTTCTGTTTCACTCCAGGTAGCAGCCACAAATCCCTTGTCCTTCTTCTTGTATTTGTGTGATGAGGACTTGGAGTGGTGCTTCCTGTATTCTTTCTCATGTTTCTTCTCCTTATACTTCTTCTCTGGACAATCTGGGGCAATGTGTCCAGGCTTGCTGCATACATAACAAATGATTTCTTTAGATGGAGTCTTGTCATACCTTGGCTTGTCCTCATGCTTGGAGAACTTCTTTCTGAGGTCTCTTCTTCCCATGTTGAAGAATCTCTTGGCAATGAGTGCCAGTAACTCCTCATTTGATTGACTTCCTTCAGAAGTCTCAGCAGCCTTAAGAGCTAGAGAATGCTCTTTCTTTGTAGGAGTAGGAGTCTTCACTTCAGTTACAGCAGCTCTACTCTTTAAGGTTTGCTCATATGACCTGAGCTTTCCCAACAGAGCTTCTGTGGAGAGTTCCACAGTGTTTCTTCCATCCTTGATGGGCCATATCCTTGAGTCCCAAGAGATGGGAAGGCACATCAGGATCTTGTCATTGACTTCTGACAAGGTTATCTCCTTGTCTAAGGACCTCAGTTCACTTATTATTGAACTGAGTCTTGTGTACATGGTGTCAATGTCTTCAGCATCATCCTTCTTGAAGTTTTCATACAGAGAGGTGAGATTAGATCTCCTGTCCTTCCTCTCATCAGCTGAGCCAGCAACTATGTGGTTGAGGGAATCCCACATAGCTTTGGCTGAGGTACATTCAGCCAGCTTCTGGAATATCTCATCAGACATTGTCTGAGCTAGGATATTCATTGCTTTAGCATCAGCTGCTTTTGCCTTCTTGTAAGTTTCATTGTAGTCAGGTGGTGGCACAGCACTGAGATCAGCAGAAGTGGAAGCAGCAGCAGGCCTAGCAGGTGGTCCTGTCAAAATAGAAGAAAAAATATCTTCATCAATAGAATTCATGTATAGTCTTATCCTGGCCTTCCATATGCCAAACTTGGACAAGTTGCATACAGGAGGTCTGGTGCTTGAATAATCCTTAGACTGGGCCATGTGTGAAAGTGTTTGTGAATGGTATCAGGAAACAACTTATCACAGGATCTTTTAACTCAGGTGTTAGCCTGTATGAACAGCTAACCTCCCTCTGATACCAATTGAAAGTGAGGGGATAAGTTGTAAACTACTCTAGAGGGGGGGTGAATAGAGTATTCAAAATTTTATGAACACTTAGTCAGCTCCCTTGGAGTTTATTTGCGGAATAGAAAATCTGATACTTGAACCCTAAGAGCCTAACACAGTGAAGTGCACAAGTGAAGAAGTTGACTGAAATTTCAGTAAACTACAAGCCTATCACAGCACCTAGCAATCCTAGGTAGTTCTATCACAGCCACAGAATAAAATGAATAAACAAGATAACCAGATGGACACAGGATATATAGTGGTTCCCTTTAAATAGGTACATCCACTCTTCTACCACCCTGGTAGGAATCCACTACAGGTTTTTGCTAAGGTGCCCTGCCACCAATGATCTGATTCAGGTAGATCAAACAGACCCTTTGAGCTTTTGATAAGGATGCTCAACCACAGGTTGTTGATAAGGTGCCCTGTCACCAACGTTCACTTTTGAAGAGATGTGAACAAACTCTTTTTACAAAGGGGTTGAGAGGGTTAGATTATCTTCTCTATTTTAAATACAGATTAGAGAAGATTTGTGGATTCTCTAAAGAATCAAAGTCTCCCCCTGGCTCAGTGGAAGTCCAGGGAAAGCCTTTGCTTCAGGATGAAGGAGTTTCAGATAAAATGAAACTAAATCCTCAGAAATCTGAAGACTGATTTTTATCAGGTCTTAAGATTCTGGAGCACTTGAAGCAGATCTTGAGCCTTTTCTGAAGTCTTTGAAAAACTCTAAGCAGATTGCTCAGGAGACTTGAGAATGGAAGATGATTGCTCTGGGCTTTTGCTTCAGGAAAACTTTTCTTCTTCTTGTAAAGAGATGTTGAAGAAGTGCTCTGATGATGCTTGAGCGGATGAATAATTTTTCTCTGTGTCTGTTACTGTAACTTTTCTTAGAGCAGAAATCTCTTTTAAATATGTCTTCACGTTTTCCTTTGGAACGGCTCTATTGATTTGAATTCTCGAGCCCTGCAACAGATTATCTCAAAATAGAATATAGCAATAGGAATAGAATGGCCTATTAACTTTCTGTCAGTCCCAATAAGGAATAAAATAAGCGGGAAAGAAATCTCAGCATAAAGACGTACCTTTCTTGGAAATAGTACATAGTACCAACGGCTAGAAAACAGGCTGGAAAGATAAAGTCAACGTAATTTGTATAATAGGACAAAATGCTTTATCAAGAATACTGAATCCCGTAATTTATGTTTGACAGAATTTGTAAATAATTCATTTTGAATTTAAGCCATAATTTTAGCAACAAATAACTTCAGAGAATCTTTCTAACCACAAGCTAACACACTTGGAAATAAACCAAGGAATAGCATAAATATAAATAGATAAAAGCAGACAGAAATCGTCGAACAGGGGTTCGAAGATCGTCGACCTGTTAACAAATCGTCGACCAATAGCAGGAATCTGTCGGACCAGAAATCGTCGACCAGAAATCGTCGACCAGAAAATAGATCGTCGACCAGCTAATAGATCGTCGACCAGCAAACAGATCGTCGACCAGCAAACAGATATCGTCGATTAAAGCAAAAAGTCTGATGACACAGAAATCGTCGAACATCTCATGATGTCGACGACTAAGGCAGAGATCTGTCGAGACAGATATCGTCGACCAACAATGATGTCGACGATTAAGGCAAAGATCTGTCGAGACAGAAATCGTGAAGCTAGAACACGATCGTCGATCTGTTGATGACAGATCGTCGACCAACCTTCAGAGCGTAGTAAGCTAGCTCTGAGATCGTCGACCAACGGTCGACGATAATTGTCTTGACTTCAACGATTCAATAGCCCTGCTATCGTCGATCAATGATCGACGATCGCGAGGTCTCGTTCGACGATAGTCGAACGGAAAAGCCTTAACTACAAAAACATCTAGAACTTCTAACCTAAGCTCTAGGTCAGTTATATACTGCCCTAGGGAGACTAAACAAAGACTAAACATGATCATATATCTTTATATGGATCACGAGGGGCTGGAAAGGGATTACATAAGCCAAATCACATCTAGGGTACCAACAGAGTCGTCACTTCTCAGAGTATGGCATCAATAAGCTCCTGCAGACCAACGCTCAAGCAACGGTCAGGCTGACCCTTGAGATGTTGCGAGATGTGGGATGTTTGAACGAGAGTGGCAAGATTGTCACCGCTCCTCAGCTTGTTCCCTGGCTCTTCAAGCCTATCCCGAAACCCCAAGGCGCACCCGACTCTCTGCCCTCGGATGTCCCGAGATCCCCCACGGCTGCTGGCGAGACATCCGGGGAGAGCTCAGGCGAGAGATCCCACAGAAGCTCAAGCGAGAGCTCGAGTGGATACAGCGCTTCTCCCTGATGGGTTTCCTTTTTTTATTTCTGTAATGAGCGAGACGCTCTGATTTTTGTAATCACATTTGAATATATAAATTGTTAGTGTTTGTACCCCTCCTTTTTCTTTTTTGTTGATAACGAATGCTGCTCAAGCAAGCTTCCGCCGAGGCCCCTGACCCCTCCTCTAGGATAGTCTCCCTTAGCGGTCAATAGGCGGGATCCTGCCGAGAGCTCAAGGCTATCACATGTCGTTCTCGCGTTCTGCTAAGATCAATTTATCGTGGGTGTCGTTCATAGGCCTTTAAAGGGAGGACCGCCCCTCCTTACCTTGCGCGATCGATCGGGTCTCCTTGCCTAGACCCGCCGGGAACTTCATTTTGGGAGGTCCCCCAGCTGAGACCTCCTGACCGAGATCCTTTTGGGTCAGCCTTCAGGGTGTGTCCTTTGTCTAGCCTAGAACATCCGTGTCGAAACATTTCTAAACACTAAACCTCTCCCCCATAGGCGAGCCTTCAGACCTGCCAGCTAGATGAGAGCATGTGCCGCGGGTCTGCCTAGGGCCGAGCCGAGCTCAGGGTGTTGATGCAGATTTCATAACCAAAACCTCTCCCCCACAGGCGAGCCTTCGGACCTGCCAGCTAGATGAGAACCTACACAGCGGGTCTACCTTGGGCCAAGCCGAGCTCGGGGTGTTGATGAAGATTTCATAACCAAAACCTCTCCCCCACAGGTGAGCCTTCAGACTTGCCAGCTAGATGAGAGCCTGCGCAGCGGGTCTACCTGGGCCGAGCCGAGCTCGGGGTGTTGATGAAGATTTCATAACCAAAACCTCTCCCCCACAGGTGAGCTTTCGGGCCTGCCAGCTAGATGAGAGCTTGCGCAGCAGGTCTACTTGGGGCCGAGCTGAGCTCGGGGTGTTGATGAAGATTTCATAACCAAAACCTCTCCCCCATAGGCGAGCCTTCGGAATTGCCAGCTAGATGATAGCCTGCGCATCAGGTCTACCTTGGTCCGAGCCGGGCTTAGGGTGTTGATGAAGATTTCATAACCAAAACCTCTCCCCACAGACGAGCCTTCAGACCTGCCAGCTAGATGAGAGCCTGCGCAGCGGGTCTACTGGGTCCGAGCTGAGCTCGGGGTGTTGATGAAGATTTCATTACAAAAACCTCTCCCCCACAGGCGAGCCTTCAGACCTGCCAGCTAGATGAGAGCCTGCGCAGCGGGTCTTCCTAGGGCCGAGCCGGGCTCGGGGTGTTGATGAAGATTTCATAACCAAAACCTCTCCCCCACAGGTGAGCCTTCGGACCTTCCAGCTAGATGAGAGCCTGCGCAGTGGGTCTACCTTGGGCCGAGCCGAGCTCAGGGTCTTGATGAAGATTTAATAACAAAAACCTCTCTCCCACAGGAGAGCCTTTAGACCTGCTAGTTAGATGAGAGTCTGCGCATCGGGTTTACTTGGGGCCGAGCCGGGCTCGGGGTGTTGATGAAGATTTCATAACCAAAACCTCTCCCCCACAGGCGAGCCTTCAGACTTGCCAGCTAGATGAGAGCCTGCGCAGCATGTCTACCTGGGACCGAGCCGAGCTCGGGGTGTTGATGAAGATTTCATAACCAAAATCTCTCCCCTATAAGCGAGCCTTCAGACCTGCCAGCTAGATGAGAGCCTACGCAGCGGGTCTACCTGGGGCCGAGTCGAGCTCGGGGTGTTGATGAAGATTTCATAACCAAAATCTCTCCCCCACAGGCGAGCCTTCGGGCCTGCCAGCTAGATGATAGCCTGCGCAGCGGGTCTACTTAGGGCTGAGCCGAGCTTGGGGTGTTGATGAAGATTTTATACCACACCTTATTCTTATCCTAATCTTTAAAATGAAAAGAGTTGACAATGTATCAAAGTATGGGATATATTATGATAGCATTTGAAAACAAAAATACAATAACCTCCTCCCCCTCACGGGTAGAAGCGCTTTAGATCATCACCGCTCCAAGTGTGGCTCAAGGTCCTCCCTTCCACATCCTGGAGGTAATAACTTCCCGTTCTAAGGACCTATTTTACTATGTACGGCCCTTCCCAGTTTGGGTTGAGCTTGCCCACGGGGGCTGACCTTCCCGCCGCGTCAACCTTTTTCAATACCAGATCTCCTTCGACGAACTGCCTGATCCTGACAGGCTTGTCGAAGTATTTTGCCATACACTGCTTGATATCTTCTTGCCTGATGGTTGTGACATCTCACGCTTCTTCCGTCATGTCTAGAGAGAGGCGCAACCCTTTCTCATTTTCCAACTTCCAAGCCTCATCTCCTTCCCTTGCGGCTGCGACCCGTCGGGACCGAACCTCGAATTACACTGGTAGGACCGCCTCACACCCGTGAGAAAGCTTGAAGGGGGTCTCGCCCGTGGCCGTGTTTGGGGTCGTCCTCAAGGCCCATAGAACTGAGGGGAGCTACTCCACCAAATTTCCCCTCAAATTTTCTACTTTTTTATTGAGTAAGTTCACAATGATTTTGTTTGCTGCTTCCACCTGGTCATTGCTCTGGGGGTGGTGGACAGAGGAAAACCTGAGATCTATCCCCAGCTGAGCGCAGAAGCTGATGAACTCTTCGCTGGCAAACTGGGGTCCATTATCTATCACTATTGCTTGGGGTAGACCGTGCCTGCATATAATCTCTCCCCAGACGAAGTTCCTTATAACTTGTGAGGTGGCTTTGGCCAAGGCCTTAACCTCCAGCCACTTTGAGAAGTAATCGATCATGACTAGGAGGAACCTCCTCTACCCACTAGCTGAAGGGAAAGGCCCGACCAAGTCCATCCACCAGATGGCGAAAGGCCATGGCGACGAAATGCTCCCGAGCCTTTGAGTAGGCAAGAAATGGAGGGGGAGGGGGTACAACTGACATTTTGGCATCTCTTTGAAAACTCAGTTGTGTCCTTCCTCAGGGTCGGCCAGAAGTACCCCTGCCTTACCACCCTTGCTTCCAGCATCCTTCCTCCCGAGTGGCTGCCGCACTCACCCGAGTGAACCTCCCCTTGGATTCTCGGGATCTCTTCTTCGGTCACACATCTTGCCCAGAGCCCCAACAACATCTTACGATGCAACCCCCCTTCCAACATCAGGTAGTGAGCCGCTTTACGCCTGAAGCTTTTTGCATCCTTAACCTCCCCCGTCAGCTCGCCCGTGGTTAGGAAGGTTACCAACAGATCTACCCACGAGGATTGCTGACCTACCTCCATTAACTCCCCTTCCTCGATCGCTGGTTGGAACAGTTCAGTCAGGGTCCCTCCTCCCCGAGGCCCAAACTTTGCCAATCGATCGGCGGCCACACTCTCCTCCCAGGGGACGTGCTGGATTGAGAATGATCGAAAGCCTCCGATGATTTCCCTTACCTTGGATAGGTACTTTATGAGGGTAGGCTCCCGAGCTTCAAACTCTCCTCGAATCTGCGATGCTACCACCATCGAGTCTGTGAAGGCCTCCACGTCTCGGATCTCAAGCTCCTTTGCCAGACGAAGGCCAGCTATCACGGCCTTATATTCTGCTTGGTTGTTGGTTACCGGAAAGTGGTAGGCCACTGCCTGCTCTATGGAGACCCCCTGGGGGCTTATCAGCACCACTCCTCCCCCAAGAGAAAGCTTTCACGAGGCCCCATCAACCATCATTCTCCATGCCCCCTGCGGCTGCGGCTCCCCCTCCTTGACCTCAACTACATAATCCGCTAGGAAATCCGCCACTGCTTGCGCCTTGATGGAGAGCCTCGGCACGAAGGAGACGTCGAACTCGCTTAGTTTGATGGACCACTTGGCAAGTCTTCCCGAGTGTTCCACCCCTTCAAAGATCTTACGAAGAGGATGGTCGGTCATCACCTTAATCGAGTGTGCTTGAAAGTACGGTCGAATTTTCCTTGCCGAAACAACCAGAGCGTATGCTAGCTTTTCTAGGATGGGGTAACGGAGCTCCGCCTTCTTCAAAATCCGACTCACGTAATAGATGGGCAGCTGTTTCTTCCCCTCTTCCCTGACCAGAACAGAGCTCACGGCCTCCACTCCTACTCCTAGATACAGGGCCAGGTCCTCTCATTCTTTTGGGCTTTGAAGTAGAGGAGCCTGGGAGAGCTGTCTCTTCAGCCCTTGGAAGGCCTCTTCACATTCGGTGGTCCACTCAAACATTTGGTTACCCCTCAACACCTTGATGAATGATGAACACTTGTCCCCTGATCTGGAGAGGAACCTGCTTAGACTGGCCAACTTGCCTGTCAAGCGCTGTACCTCCTTGGCGTCGCGAGGTGATTCCAAGTCTAGGTTGGACTTCACCTTATCCGGGTTAGGCTCTACCCCTACCGAGGTTAAGAGATGCCCAAGGAACTTCCCGCAGCTGGCCTCGAAGACACACTTCAAGGGGTTCAGCCTCATCTTGAATCTCCACAGGGTGGCGAAGGTCTCTTCTAGGTCCCGTAGGTGCGAGTTCACACACTTGCTTTTCACCATCAGGTCGTCTAAATAAACCTCCAAGTTTCTCCCCCTTTTCCCCTGGAAGACTCGATCCATCATGCGTTGGTAGGTAGCCCCTGCATTTTTCTACCCAAAGGGCATCATTTTATAGCTGAAGTACCCCTCCCTAGTGATGAAGGAGACGTCTTTGACATCAGGAGGGTACATTCGGATCTGGTGGTAACCTGAAAAAGCATCCAAAAAACTCATAACAGAAAAACTGACGACTGAATCAACCATCGCATCGATTTGAGGCAGGGGGTAACGATCTTTAGGGCATGATTTATTTAATAAAGAGAAATCGATACACATTCGCCAGTTCCCGCCCCCCTTTTTAACCATTACCACGTTGGAGATCCAGCCTGGATACTGGATCTTTGAGAAGAAGCCGGCTTCCAGGAGATTCCTGACCTCCTCGCGGATCGGCTCCTCTAGCTTGGTGGCAATGGTCCTCATCTTCTGGCATATGGGGTGAGTTTGAGGGTCCAGGTTCAGGCGATGGCAAGCCACATCTGCGTCAATACCCGGCATGTCCGCTGCGCTCCAGGCGAAGATGTCGACATTGCTCTGAATGCAAGCTCTCATCTACTCCTGGTCCTCGGGACTTAGGCCCCCACTGATCCGCACCTTCCGCACCTGTCCCGCGCTAGTGAAGACCTCCATTTCCACCACTTCTTTGGCCGGCTCCAGCCGTGCCTGCTCCCAGCCGACCCTTGCTTCTTCTTTTGGCTCCAACTCCTCCCTTCCGGCTTCAACCTCCGCTGCCTCCTCCGGCCGCTCCTGCTCAACTCATGTTGCTAGCTTCTCCTCTACCTCAATCGCCTCCTCCAGGCTCTCCTGCTGCTGCTCGACTTCCACGCCCCTCCGGGCCTCTTGCTCAACTTCTCCCTACTCCTCCACGCTCTCCCTTATCGCCTCCCCTCAGATCACATCCTCTTCTGTGACATCTTCTCCTTGCTCTACTAGCTCCCTCTCCAGCTCTTCTGCCTCCGCCATCCAAGACACAGTATTGATCGCCATTACGTAGCACTGCCTCGCCACCTTAGGGTCTCCCCTAATCCTGACCTGCACCCCTCCATTGTTAAACTTGAGACATTGATGAAATGAGGAGGGGACGCAGCAAAAGGCGCTGATGAGGGGACACCCAAAGATTGTGTTGTAGCTGCTTGGTGCGTCCACGATCATGAACCTGCAGTTCCGCGACACGCCTCCCAACTTCACGTGCAGTCCTAATCCTCCTTCAACTTCTTTCCTCTCACCCGAGAACCCAAACAGCGGTCCATCTGAGGCTAGGACCCTCTTCCCCTCAACCTTCATCTCATCGAAAGCCTTCTTAAAGATCACATTCACAGAACTCCCATTATCCACCAGTATTCTAGAGACCGCGAAGTTCTCCACTGCTGTCTGAATCATGAGGGCATCGCAGAACGGATCCTCAAAGTCTGGCATGTCAGCTGATGAAAAGGTGATTTTTTCATCGGGGGGGGGGGGGGGAGCCAGAGAGGTCGAGGTGAACCCTCTTCGGAACATGGTCTGAAGGTTACCCTTGCCAGTTGCCTCAATCCCCACTCCCCTGTGGATCACCCCGATCCCTCCTCGGGTTCCCACATCTGCTCTATTCTCGCACCTATCTTCCCCCTCCCTTTACTACACTTCCACGATCCTTACCGGCGGATCTTGTCTCCCATTTCCTCTAGCTTCCCTCATCTCTAAGAACTCTGGGCAGGTGGCCATCGCATGACCTTCCTCCTAGTGGAAGTCACAGAAGGGCAACGCCACCCTGCCCCCTCTTCCTTCTCCACCTCCCCTTCTTCCAGCCCCTCGAACTCCTCTTCTTCCTCCTCTTCCTCTACCGAACTCCATTGCTTCTTGCGGCGACGAGAAGTGATCCCTCGGTCCCTGCCTCTACGTCTGCTGATCGAACCTCCTCGGCTCCGGAAGGTTATCCCTTCCCTGAAAACCTCCTCCTTGACCTTGGGGGCGACCCTCATGAGGCCTCCAACCCAACCGGTTGTTTGGCTCCCGGGCCCCCATCCATGCTGCTTCCCCTGTCCTCGGGGTTCTTCCCTCGTTCTCTCTTTTCTTTGCTCCCTCTGCCTTCCCGCTGCAGGTTCCTTCACATCATCCTCCGCCAACCTGGCCAACTTCCTTACAAATGCCGGATTCGCCTTTTCGAAGTCTATCTCTTTCGCCGCCCTCTCCATTAGCTCCTAGAAGGAGAGGGGGGGGGGGTACTCTCTTCAACTCCATGCTGAAGAAACCCGGCCTCATTCCCAGGGTGAAGGCGAGCATTAGCGCGTACCCTAGGACCTCCTGGATAAGAAGAACCTCTTATTGAAACCGGTCGACATAATGACCCAGTATCTCCTCCGGCTTCTGCCTTTACTGCAAACAGGCACTCCGCCTCCTTCTTTCTCTTCTTCGACATCGAGAAGCTTAACAAAAACCCCCTGCGCAGATCTTCAAAGCTGTATATTGAGCTTGCCGGTAACTGGTGGAACCAGTCCCGGGCCTTCTCCTTCAACGTGATGGCGAACAGACGACACTTGAAGGCATCTGTCATCTGCCTTATCGAAACTACATCCTCGAACCACTATACATGCTGCACAGGGTCATCCTTCCCCGAGTAAAAGAACATGTCCGGCTCCCGAAACCCCTCTAGCACCGGAGCTGAGATGATGAGCTCGCTGAAAGGGCTCTCGTCTCCTGGCTGGCGAAAGGGCACGTCTCGCGGCCTCGGCTGACTTGCCCAATCTGCGAGACTGCGCCCAGGGAAGAGTTCTCGCACAACCTCCTTCCCTCTCGTCTAAATCTGCCGGAATCTCCTTTCCGGGGCATCGGCCTGGGAAAAGTTCCCATGCGGCCACGTCCCTCTCGCCGACCTCCACCGGGATCTCCTTCCCGGGACGCTGCCCAGGAGCGTTCTCGCCCAAGAGCGGGACCACCTCCACCGAAACCTGAGGTGTCGCCCACTCACTCCTCGTCGAGAAGGCCAAGCTGATGGTCTGCTGGACCTCTCGCCTGAAGTCTTTTAGCATCTTCCTCGTTGCTTCCTCTCCCCGGGTGGTGGATCCTCCTGATCCAGACCCTTCATCGTCACCTCCAGTCATGGGACCAAACTCAAGGCTTTTTTGTATCGAATTCCTTCTACGCTCACCACACCAGAACTGTTGAAGCCAAAATTGACCTCAACTGGAGTTCAAAACGGGGGTGCAGCCAACACCTACTTCTCTTAAGTACCGACCCTCGACTGGTTGCTAAGTACCTAGGAATTACCCAAAGCCTTAATAGGGAGGTCCCACTTAATACCCGGAAGATCTCTGAGAGCTTCCCATCCAAAGCCAAAAGCTGGGCTAGGAGCTCCTCAGAAAGCACTAGAGGTTTGGAGAATAATGAGAGTCCGATTTCTAAGGAGACCTTGTGGGTCTATTTATAGTCTTTTGCTGACCTGAAGTTACTGAAATACCCCTTACTGGTCTGCCAATAGACAAATCCCGTTGTATATAAAGTACTAAATGCAGCCCCTGGGGGTGTATGGGTAATTTTATCCGAGGGCGATTAAGTAATTTTACCCTGAACCCTAGGCCCCACTCGGCGAGAACTCTATGCCGAGAACCCTCTCGCTTTCATTTGGCGGGAGCTAAAAAAGAGTGTCGAAAGTCTCAAGCTGAGCCAGCCCCCGCCTTCAGCGAGACGCAATCCTTCTCTCTGACTCTGCCGGAAGCGGGTCTCGGCTGACCGATGGTGAACGCTCTCGCCCGTTTCTAGGCAGGAGCTCCTCTAATCTTGACGCTGTCGCTGCTGGACGCGATGTTGAGTGAGTGGAGCTCACCCAACGCCCTTGCTGCTGACTACGGCGTTGAGTGAGTGGAGCTCACCCTACTCCCTTGCTGCTGACCACGATGTTGAGTGAGTTGAGCTCACTCAGTGCCCTTGCTACTGACCACAGCATTGAGTGAGTGGAGCTCACTCAGCGCGGCATTGAGACCACGGCGTTAAGTGAGTGGAGCTCACTCAGCGCCCTTGCTGCTGACCATGACACTGAGTGAGTGGAGCTCACTCAGGGCGGTGTTGAGACCACTCAAAGCCTTCTCGCCCGCTTCTGGTCACGGGAGGGATCTCGCCTACTCTTAGGCGGGAGCTCCTCTGGCGCGAGAGCTCTTCTGGTCTTCAGGCCCAAGCTAGCCCGAGGCTGGTCCAACCCCGACCGTTGATTCCTCTGGGTGTCACCCAGCGAATATGGGGTTGTACACGAACCACATAGAGAAGGTACGGTTTCACTCAACTCAATGCTCACACTGCCACGACACTAAAAGTCATCCGCACGAGCTAAGTTTCCCTGTAGCCCGTAAATCGATCAACCAACGTACATAACCCAGTTATGTACAAAGATGGCTCCTGGGCCACCAAAGATGGTAGAAACACGCTTCTGCCCAGATTTTCGGGTGCGCCTTGTGGTTAATCCCCAAGGATACCTGCTGCAATCTACCACGTAGAAACCCGAAAAACACAAAAGGCACAGAGTCTTCTCCGGCTAACAATGCATAGCAAATCATCACCGATCCAGACCAACATGTCCGGGTAGGCTTCACACACTATGCCTATGTCCGTACTTCGATTCCTGACTCTAAACAAGAGGGACTTTACATATCTACCCCAAGGAATACCGCAAACCCTGCGCACACTCACGGGAGGGGGGTTTCCCATGCAAAAGAAGAAGAGCTTTGTATGCTCAAGATGAGAATCGTTACCCTAGCGTTTCTCCTTGGCGCCATCAAAAACTACGCGGATGAAAAGCACCGCGATGATCTTGCCTCCGCAAATCTGGGCTTGGTTTGTGATTTGGCTCTCCGAATCTCCTCCGTCGACCGGATCTCCCTCTTCCTTCTTCCTCCTTGCTCTCCCTTCTCTCTAGGATTTAGAAAGAGAAAACCCAAATAGAATGAGGGTTTCTAAGCCCTATTCCCGGGTATATCCCAGCAAGAACAGCCCTGAACTGTTGGATCCTAAAATAAGGAAACGGATGACCACGATTCACACTTAAAATGAACTTCCTGGGCCGAACACGGCTTGCGACACGCCCGTGTCCAAGGCCGTGTACCTCAATCGACACCGAAACCGTCGCGTCCCAAAAAGAACATGGGCACTCTACACGCCCGTGTCGAGATTGACATGCCCGTATCACTCAGTACACACCTGTGTAATTGGGCGTGTTCCTCCAACGACACAGGTCCAAAACATACAGAGACCGACACGGCCATGTGACACGCCCGTGTCACATGCCGTATGCTAGACACGCCCTGGGACACTCCCATGTCCCAGGCCGTGTAGCTTCCTTAGCACAACTCGCCAAACGACCCGAGCAGGACACGGGTATTCGACATGCCCGTGTCGAATTTGACCCGCCTGTGTCGGACCCGAACACGCCTGGTCTTAGGCCGTGCGTCCTCACTCAACGATCGTTGAGTGAAAGGCATTGAGTTACTGACACGCCCTTGGACACACCTGTTTCCCAGGCCGTGTTCACCCCCCCCGACGATCATTGACTGCAATTTCGTCGACCACGCGACCATCGCCGAACCCGAGCACGACACGCCCCTGAGACATGCCCGTGTCCCAGGCCGTGTCATCTCTACCAAATCCTAAACTTGGCTCAAAACGCCACCCGTCACTCTTTTGAGTTTCGGGGCGTTACAACTCTCTCCCTCTTAAAAGAATTTCGTCCACAAAATTACCAAAGGAAAAGATAACTGAAAACCAAAAGCGGTACCTGAGTGGAATAACTCTTGGTACTCCTCAAACATGGTCTGCTCCCATTCCCAAGAGAGCTCCTCACAACCACAATTGTCCCAATGGACCTTGACCATTCTGATCTCCTTATTACGAAGTCGCTTGAATTCAGAGTCCTCAATACGAACGGGCTTGACCCTCTTCGTCAACCCTTCGTCCACCGGTACTAGATCAACTGCGATCACCTGCGAAGGCTCTAGCACCGCTTTCCACAACACTGATATGTGGAATACATCGTGTAGACCACTTAACTCCACCGATAGCTTCAGACGGTAAGCTGCTTCACCGATCCGCTCCAGGACCTCAAATGGTCCAAGGTATCTCGGGCTTAGCTTCTTCAAGCGTCGTACCCGTGAAACACCCTTGAACGACTTTATCTTCAGGCACACCCAATCGCCAACCGCGAACTCCACGTTCTGGTGCTTGGCATTGTAGTATTTAACTTGTCTATCCTGAGCGATTAGCAAATGCTCTCGAATGATTCACACCAATGAAGTAGCGTTTTCCACCTCTTGCTTTTTGTACAACCTTGCCTCACCCGTTTCTAGTCACGACAATGATGTGCACACTTTCTACCATATAAGGCCTCGAAGGGCGCCATTTGTAAGCTCGCTTGGTAGCTATTGTTGTATGCAAACTCCACCAAATACAGATGGTCTTCCCACTGCTTTCCGAAGTCTAGAACACACATGCAAAACATGTCCTCCATCGTCCTGTTGACCCTCTCGGTGTGCCCATTCCTCTGTGGATGCAAGGCTGTGCTGAACTTCAACTTAGTTCCCAGTATTTACTGCACCAACCTCCAGTCATTGGACGTAAAACCCCCATCTCTATCACTCACGATACTGGGAGATACACCGTGCAGTCTAACAATGTTATCCACGTATAGCTTTGCCAGTTTCTCCACTGAATCATCCTTCCTATGCGGAATGAAGTGCGATACTTTTGTTAACTGATCTACGATCACCCAGATGGAGTCATTTCCCTTCCGCGACCTTGGCAAGCCATGCACAAAGTCTATCGAAATGTCGTCGAACTTCCACTCCAGAACAAGCAAAGATTTCAAGAAACCCCCTGGATAGCCACGAATAGTGCCACATCCTTCTTGAGTCCTGGCCAACAGAACAACTTCTTTAGATATCGGTACATCTTCGTGCTCCCTGGGTGTATTAAGTACTTGGTATGATGAGCCTCGTACAACAACTCCGCCCGTAGATTTCCCACGTTTGTGACGCACAAACGACTGTGCTTCCTTAGCAGTCCATCTTCAACTGAAAACTGGGAATTTGACCCTTCCGAAGCTGCATCCATGACCTCCTTCATGCTGCTATCCAACTCCATAGCATGTCGAATCCGATCAGCCAGGTCATACTGAACTTTCGTCCAGTTCACTGAAGCGCTAGTCTGCTTGTCAACACAACAGATGTCTAATGCCTCCAACTCCCGAATCAACCTCTCATCATGAACCGACGACTAGTTGGCATGGGCGGGAGCCCTGCGACTCAACGCATCCGCAACTGCATTGCCTTTTCTGGGCACATAATGAATTTTGAACGTATAGTCCCCCAGGAACTCCATCCATCTCCGTTGCCACATGTTCAGATCCTTTTCATCCAACAGGTACTTCAAGCCCTTGTGGTCGGTATAAATATTGACCTTTACGCCGTACAAATAGTGCCTCCACAGCTTTAGCGTAAAAATCACGGCCGCTAACTCCAAGTCGTGGACCGGATAATTCCTTTCGTGCACTTTCAGCTGACGTGAGCCATACGCAATAACACTACCATGCTGTAGCAGCACGTAACCCAAACCACTGCTTGAGGCATCGCTGTATATCTCAAAACCTTCGGTCCCACTCGACAAACTTAGCACTGGCGCCGTGGTCAACTGACTCTTCAACTCTTCGAACGCTTGCGCACACTCTTGTGTCCATACAAACTTCTAATATTTCCTTGTCAATGTCGTGAGAGATAACGCTATCCACGAGAAGTTCTCCACGAAGCGCCTGTAATAGCCGGCAAGCCCCAGAAAACTCCGGACTTCCGCTACCAAAGACAACACAAGCCACTCTCGTATCGCAATAATCTTCGCCGGATCTACCGCAATCCCTTCACCACTGACTATGTGACCAAGGAACGCCACCGAGGATAATTAGAACTCGCATTTGGAGAACTTTGCGTATAGTTCGTTCCTCCTCAGCGCCTCCATAACCAAATGCAGATGCTTGAAGTGATCTTCTTCGCACTGCTAGTACACCAATATGTCGTCAATAAATACGATCACAAAATGGTCTAGGTACTCCCTGAACGTTCTGTTCATCAAATCTATAAACATTGATGACGCATTAGTCAGCCCAAACAACATGACTATAAACTCGAAATGCCCATACCTCGTACTGAACGTTGTATTTGGGATATCACTCTCCCTTATCTTCAGCTGATAGTAACCGGACTTCAGATCCAATTTTGAATATACCGATGACCCGACTAACTGATCGAAAAGATCATCAATCCGTGGGATCGGGTATTTGTTCTTTTCCGTTAACTTGTTCAGTTCTCTGTAGTCGATACACATCCGCAAACTTCCGTCCTTCTTCTTAACAAAGAGGACCGGTGCGCTCCAAGGAGACGAACTTGGATGCACATAACCTTGCTCCATCAACTCTTCTAGTTGAAACTTTAGCTCCGCCATCTCCTTAGGCGCCAACTTATAAGGAGAGCGTGACACAGGCACCTGACACTAGCTCGATGGTGAAATCAGTCTCTCGCTGCGGTGGGGCTCCGGGAAGATTGTTCGAGAATACGTCGGGGTACTCGCATACCACCGGGATACTACCCAAAGTGGGTTTAGGCTTTACCGCTTCCACTAGCATGAAGAACAGCTCTGCGCCAGCATG
This sequence comes from Platanthera zijinensis, assembly GCA_039513925.1. Taxonomy (NCBI): domain Eukaryota; kingdom Viridiplantae; phylum Streptophyta; class Magnoliopsida; order Asparagales; family Orchidaceae; genus Platanthera; species Platanthera zijinensis. Next base: position 45,337,006 of record CM077098.1, on the reverse strand, counting down.
AACTGCCTTGACCACCTGAAGAGCAAACATCAATGTCTTGCTCGACCCCTTCAATCCCGCAAACGTTGTCTCCCGCCTAGCACCAAGCTTGACTTCCTTACGGTTGCAATCTATGAATGCCTTATACTCCGAAAGCCAGTCCATACCGAAGATGACGTCAAACTCTACTAGCGGTAATAACGACGCTAGTAAGTCGAACTCCTGACTTCCAATACGGATCTTTACGACACATACTCTGTCCACACGCATAGAACACCCTGATTGATATTTTCTCCACGCTAGCGTGTGTTTCCAATTGATGAGGCAAGTATACCTATCGTTCGGAGTATAGAATCAAGTGTCGTATATCGACTCGGGGTTGTCGAATACTTGTACTCACAAGGAAAACTATTATCTTATCGGAAGAAAATTCGGTTTTTGTTGAACGGAAAAAGAAGCGTTATACTACGGAAGAAAAATTAAATTATGTGGAAGCTAGCACTTGATCTAGAATCCCCTTGGACTAAAATAAATCTTCTTGAAAAATAAAGTAATGCAAGTTCTTATCTACTCGCTCGACCGTGGAGGTTCCTAGAGTACAAAAGCGTCTCTTTCGAGCTCATGCTTCTAACTAACCTTAGGTTGATCGATTAAGACCTTTCGGCCAGTCGAAACCCCTAAGATTGCTTTAGGAGGTGAACCCCTCTATTGGATTTGACTCTAATCCGGAAGATTTACGTCGTCCTCTCTCGAGGAGTGCATTTAACTCTTTTTTATCTTTGAGTGATCTCCTCGTATCCGCAACCTCTCGGTAATTTAGGATACAGATCTTAGATCGAAACCCATATCCGCGTAATATGAATTTGATGAAATAAAAATCAAAGATAAATCGTAGTGAGTAAAATTAAGAACAAGACATTTGATAAAAGAAGGAGTAGATTTTATTTTATTCCAAGGTTCATCATGATCAAGTGCTAAAAGGAAGTTAGCTACTCATCATGATTAGGGAATTACAAAAGAGGGTAGAGAGAGACATGCTTGAAAAAAACAACTATAATTAAGAGTAACAACAATAGTAATCTATACTAGGAAATGTAAAATACAACAAAAGAAAACAGCAAACTACAAGACTCTAACTCCCAAAATTCGACTCTTGAGCATTTGAAGTTGTCTGGAATTTATAGGAAAAAATTCTGTTTGGTCACGCCCTAGGTCACGCCCGTGACCTAGGGCGTGTCAAGCTCGGAACCGTCGTCTTGAAACCCCGGGAATGTTAGAGTAGAAACTGCCAAAATCTGCTAACTGACGGGTCACGCCCTAGGTGTAATGCCCCCGATTTTCCTGCGATTATTTAATTCTTGCTTGACGTTACGTCGACGCATTTTCTTGGCTTGTACCATCTGTGGAGTGTGGTCCTAACTCCTTAGAACTGAGTGGCCCATTTTGTAGCCTAGTGATAAGATCTCCCTAGCAAGCCGAGTCGTTTTGGGTGACCCGGTGTGGCCTCTCAGGGGATGCTTGTGTTTTGTCTTTGGGTGGGTATAACTCGAGTTCTGTTTGCCGAAAATTAATTTCGACTTCGTCATTGTGTTCGTAGCGTGGATATTTAGCTACGGTGCGAATTTCGTCGAATTCCGAGGATGTTCGATTTTCGCGTCGTTTTGTATTTTATGAAAAATAAAACTATTTAATAAATATTATATTAATTATTAGTTTGAAAGGGTGCGGGTGCTTGGCGGTTTTGGCCTTGTCTTATCATGCCTTAATTAATTGATTAGCTAATTAAGATTAAGAGGATGCTATATATAGGATAGTTTACACTTAATAAGTAAAACCGCTCATGTTCATCTCCCCGAAAACCAAACCAGTCTGCACCTGTTCGCGGAAAGCAGAGAAACTGCCGGAACTGCTCCCCTTCGGACAACGAATCCGTGAGCGTTGGTGAACAGAATTCGATTCCGAAAGCGGATTTGGATTTCTATCGCCTAGACCTTCATTTCTATGATAATAAATTCAGTTTTCGTGGTGTTTATAGGGGTCTCGAATTTCTTGGGTTGTCCGTTTCTGCCATTAAAGCCCCAGATTTCTGCTTAGGTGTTGCTGTTGCTGGTACCGCGTGAGAGTAAAGGAGGCCGACCAAGCTTCGCCGGAAATTTGAGGCAAGTGGTACTCTTGCCATTGCCATTTAGTTTTCCTGTTTTCTTATATGCCCAGTTAGCCTATTTGATACAACCGAGCATTGCTTAAGCCATACTCAGTTTCCTTTCCTGTACAATAGATGCTTTCTCTTCCTGTGCAAGAACCGGTGATGACGCCTAAGCTTGCGGTTAGAAAATTCCCTATACAGAACCTTGCCCAAAATAGCCGTGTATGTTCTCTATTCTTTTTCCCTCGCTGTAGCTTGTTTGTTCTCGGGCCAGGGAAGGAAGTAAGGGTTAGGTTAGCATTTTCCTGTGCCGTAGCTGTAGCCGGGTAGGAGTTAGAAGATTTAACTCGAAAATTGTGCTAGTCCTCATTATAACCCTAGAAACGTGTTTGGCTGTTCGATTAATATTACTACAAGAATAGACTTGCTGGAGTTAGCGATGGAGGATTCAGGGCTTGGCGTTGAGTGTGGTGCACACACTCAACGCCGGGTCTGCTTGGACTTTGTGTTGAGTGTGCTGCACACACTCAACGCCGGGTCTGCTTGGACTTGGCATTGAGTGGGTGCACACACTCAACGCCTGGTCTGCTGGGACTTGGCGTTGAGTGTGGTGCACACACTCAACGCCATTGCCCCTTGATCTTTTCTTTTGCAGCTAAGTAGTGTGGCGTTGGGTGAGAAAATTCTTCTAAGTAAAATCGACGGGAATCACTAAGTGATTCTCGCCGACTTCGACGAGAATCGTTAGTGACTCCCGCCGATTCGGCGAGAATCAATCTGCATTCCCTCCGACCTCTTCCAGATGGCGTTGAGTGAGTGGGCCTCACTCAACGCCATGGCGGTTTAGGCGCTGAGTGAGGCGGGCTCACTCAACGCCGCAGCCTTTTCCTGCGGGTAAGTACTTTGGCGTTGAGTGAGTTGACCTCACTCAATGCCAAAGCTGTTCTATCGTTGAGAATGGTGGGCGCACTCAACGCCGCAGTTTGTTTTCGCGGCTAAGTACTTCGGCGTTGAGTGAGTCGACCGCACTCAATGCCAAAGTTGTTTTGGCATTGAGAGAGGTGGTCTCACTCAACGCCACAGTTGGGTTTTTCGGTTAAGTGCTAAGGCGTTGAGGGAGTGGACCTCACTCAACGCTATAGCTGTTTTTGCGTTGAGTGAGGTTAGCTCACTCAACGCCACAACCTGTGTTGCTAAAGGCATTGAGGGAGTGGACCTCACTCAACGCCATAGCTGTTTTGGCGTTTAGTGAGGTTAGCTCACTCAACGCCACAACCTGCTTTGCTGAAGGCGTTGAGGGAGTTGACCTCACTCAACGCCATAGCTGTTTTGGCGTTGAGTGAGGTTAGCTCACTCAACGCCATAGCTGTTTTGGCGTTGAGTGAGGTTAGCTCACTCAACGCCACAGCCAGTCTTGCAGAAGGCATTGAGTGAGTGAACCTCACTCAACGCCATTGCTGTTTTTGCATTGAGTGAGGCTAGCTCACTCAACACCACCATCTGTTTAGGCGTTGAGTGAGTGGGGCTCACTCAATTCCATGCCGTGTTGAGTTATCTCAACGCTTTTCCCTTACCTTGATTTTCTCCCCTGAGTGAATTCCTTGATTTTGAGGTTCCTTGTCGGCTATTTTCTTTTTTTTTCCAAAATGCCGAATCGTGGGTCGTGGTTAGTAGTGGTGGTTTGAAGCTCTTAATGGGGGAGGTGTTGTGTAATTTAGCCAAGGCGACCCTTTTTCTTTTATCTTGCTCCAGGTACGGGCTGGGCAAGAGGGTGGGAGGTCCCTAGTGCTTTCACATGTAGACCCCTGAGCTTTGTTTCTTGGAAATGGTGGTTGGGCGGCTGAGTTTGCCTCCAACCCGGATCCGCGTTATTTTTGCTACTACCATCTCTCACAGCTTAGGGTGTTAGACGTTTCTTCCTTTGTAAATTTGCAACGTTTGGGCTCATGGTAGCCTGGTAAACTCTGTAGGATTTATTTTTGGGAAGGGTTGTTGCTGTTTCCTCACACTTAGTGCTTTTCTTTTATCTTGCCTTGGACAGTGGTGCTTGTTTTCGGTTTGCTTACTCTTCTTGCTTACCTTATAACCTAACATTTTCGTACAACTTACTTGTTTAGCTTGCTGAGGTATTCTTTTCTTCTTTGAATGCCTCAGGTTCTGGTTAGTAGCCGATTAGGCGGCTAGTTGTGCTGTGCTGTTGCTGGTGGTCTCTCGTTCTGTGGAGATTAGTTCCTTGGTCTTGTGAGGTAGTTTTATTATTTTTCTTACAGACATACATATTTTCTAGTGGGTTCGTGTCAGTTTGTTGGCGCCCACTGGTAGTTTTACCTTGATACTAGATGTGTTACTTTTTGCTGCTACCTTTCTGGAGTTAGTCTACTTGCTCTTGGGATGATTTATGCTAGGTTGCTAGTTACTTTTAAACCTTAAAACACTATTATAAGTATACCTCATGATCAACATGTTTTATAAAACTCATCACTATTTTCCAAATAACGTAAAAAGACCATTTTCCTATATATATAGTATAAATCAAAAGCAGGGTCCTGCATAGTATAAGTTGTCCTCTGGGGACACTTATGCACTCTTTTAGAATGTCGAACCTGAATAAAGTATTTTCCGCAGCGTATAAGTATAGTTTTTAAATTGTGGACTAGGTGATCCACCGAGCCGAGGGATACGGCCTTTAAAAATATAACTGATTTTCTAATCATATAACTTATGAATTTTCATAAAGTATAGTTGATAGTGGTTTGCCTGAGCGTCGACAATTATCCCCTGCTCGACGTGGCATCATGACGCGTGTTTTCTCCTACTCTGATAATCCGTTTTCTTCGGAGAAAATACGGGTTGTGACAGTTGGTATCAGAGGGAGGTTGCTTGACAAGTTAGTCGGGCAACCTTCCCTTTTGATTGCATTAGTGGTTTAGCATCATGTCATTCACACACCGATATGTCATCAGCACGTCTTGGCAACAACACGAACACTACACTCATAGAATAACACGAAGTATACGGGGCATATTATGTAGTATGGGATGCATAATATGTGTTCGTATATGGATCCACCATATGTAACGTCCCAATTCGCGCTAGGCCCCTTGATTGCGTATTTAAGTCTAGGGGGCTGTGGTGAGCCCAATGGGGGTGTGGGTGAACAGGTGCGAACGTACGAGAAATGAGGAAAACAAGGCAAAATGGCAATTTTGGCCGACACGGGTATGGACACGGCCGTGTCCATACCCGTGTGCCTCATGCCAAGATTAGGCTTATCAGTCAGAGAGGTACACGGGTATTGGGACACGGGCGTGTCCCTACCCGTGTGCTGAGGACACGGGTCGAGACACGGCCGTGTCTCTACCCGTGTACCGCAACCCCAGCATGGCAGAAAGATATTCTGGGATGAACACGGCCCTAAACACGGCAGGCGACACGGCCGTGTCACCTGCACACGGGTAGGAACACGGCCGTGTGCCTACCCGTGTCTGCGGTGTATAAAAATGAAAAAGATGTGAAACCCTAGCATTATATCCCCTTTCTTCTGCCCCGAAATTTCTGAGAGAGTTCTCTTGGCTGGAGGAGGAAGAGGCTTGCCGGAGCTATCCTTGGAAGAAGATTGCCGGGCCATCCTTGGCGGAAACGAAATGCCGCTACGAAGGAGTGCGAGGCTCATGGCCGGCCATGGTGGTACCGCTGAACTTGAGGTGAGCTTTCTCCCCTCTCCCTTGGTGCTAGATCTGTAGATATTTTAGGAGAGACATCGACTCCATAGAGTCTTGATGGTGAGGAGGAGAGTTCTTAGGATAAGCCATGCCTAGGTTTTCTAGACTTAGTCTCCCTCAACCTTCTCATCATTCAAAGTGGAGATGAGAGGAGTTTTCGTTGAGGGTTTGGCTTTGAAAGGAGAAATAAGGTTGGGTGTGATTTCTGGAAAAGTTTATGCGAGGTCGTTGCAAGGAAGAAGATGAACGGATGCCGTTCATCTCGCCTTAAGATGCGTGCAGAAATCTGATTTCTGCATGCGGCGACCTTCGTGGCCAATTTCAGAGGTGTTCTGGCCAGATCTGGGTGATCGACTCAACACGAAAGTCGTAGCCCTTGAAATTACCTTTCCAACAAGTGGTTACACGTTTCCATGCGATACCCGTAGCCACGGGAAAGCTGGTTCGAGTCCGCTGCGTTCGGGAAAATCCTGTACAGGAAACTATTTCCTGTACGTATTCGAGTTGAATTTCTGGTATGTTGCGACCAGATCTGGGCGACCGACTCAACACGAAAGTCGTAGCCCTCGCAAATACCTTTCCAACGAGGGGTTGAGCATTGTGATCGGATTCCTGTAGCTCCAGGAATCCCTGTTTTAGTATCGGGCTATCCTATGTTAATGCACTTGTTAATTTATAATGTTAGCACTCTTGCAATGGTTGTGATTTGCCCATTTGTTATCTTGCTCCCATATATTTATAATGCTGTAGTTACTGTAATTTAGCATGGTTAACCATTTGGTTGTGTAATGAGGAATAACCATGTATTGGTGGAGAAATGGATTGGATGAGAAGGCTAGAAATTAAGAGTTGAGATTGGTATAGAATATATTTATATAGTTTGGTGTTAAACATATCTATTATGCGAAGTGTTGAGGTGAATTCATTGAATAGATGGGCGTGAATATGATGAACACTATGTGAAGAGTATTTTGTAACCGTAATCCGAGCTCAAGGGGTTTATTAACAACCGATGCTTAGAGTTGAAGCCTCCCTACGGGTAGCATCGAGTGAGTTGTTTTGGGGCATGTGATGTGCGACGATTCATCGTGTCGCGATATTGAGATAATGATTGTGGCAGGTCTACGGGTTTGCCAGTCGTCACACCGATGGGAGCCAATGGGTAGACCTTGGGCGGTAGGGTTAGATACTTGGTGTCCATAACCCGAGATCTCCTCCGCGCCATGAGAACGGTTGGGCTTGCACCTCGTGCGTTTCTGAGGTTCCATCCGGTTCGAAATCAAAGGCCAGGTTGGGCTGTGTTCTTGGTGCACATCTACCCAAGACCCCTTCTGAGCCGTAGTACGCATGTGAGCTCCGCTGTTGTGTTTTTAGCGTTGAGGCGTACGAGGGCCTAGGATAGGTAGTGTGATACCACCTAGTAGTGGAGATGCCCGCTCCACTGTCGCCGTCTGGCCACGACGGACGATGCCTGAGAGGTTAGCTACCTGCTCGAAAAGTGGGAACTTCAAGTCTGTGTCGACATAGCAAATTTCATGTGCGTGCGCATGATTCGGTCATAGCATAACATTCATATCATGTCATTCATTGCATACACAAGATCCTCATCGTATAAGTTTGTATGGGCACTCTTATACGATGAGTTACCTTACTGTTAAGCCGATCCTTAACTTATAAGTTTGTATGGGCACTCTTATAAGTTAAGTTACTATTCTAATTACTTATACCTGCTGTCATATATTATAGATATTTGTAGAACTGCTAGTTGTGTAGCGTAGTTTATACTCCACCATATTTACAGTCACCTGCTTGTTTACTTGCTTATATATATACATATTGTACCTTTGTTCCTTTCTCCGCCCGGTGCCGAGGAGTCGCCGGGGGAGCGGATGTGAAGCCACTTAGTCTTATGACTAACGGTTGCTACGTCTTCCTTTTTAGGAGGAAACCCCGCAGGTAGAGCAGCAACAGACTATGCAGCAGGACAGCCAGGCCCGGACGATAGGAGCTGAAGTGGTGGTGCCATCGGCACCGTCAGTGACGGTCGTGAGTGTTTTCATGTAGCCGTTTGGCAAAACATTTCTAGACTCTTGTTCTTTTGTACAAGCCTGTTGTGCTTGTTATCTTCCGCTCTTTTGGACTTAAACTTAGTTGTGAATTGAACTGCTTTACTTTTCTGTTATGGTTGGGTTGGCATAGTTTATGTGATATGGATTGTAGCCGGCGGAATAGGCGTCTTATGGTAAAGGCTAACCCGTGTGTTAGTGCTACCGCAAGGCGGCTATTTCGGGCATAAGACTCCCCTCGTGCCGTGTGTTGTGTTCCGGGAGGGGGGTCTTACAAATGGTATCAGACTTAGCCGATCTTCAACTAGAGCAGTCATGTAACAATGGGCCACTCCCGTTCGATTAGTCGGTTTGGGGACAAACCGACTTAGCGGAAGCAGTGGTGTGCCCATATGTAATTCGCACTAAGTTGTCCAACTTTGACATTAGTTTTAGCCAACCTGACCCTAATTTGTACCTTGCGTATAGGTCCCAGCGCAGGTGGAGCCGGTTGGGGGCACTCCTACCCCTTCCGTCCCTTCACAGTTCCAGCAGTCGGAACTGGGACAAACGCTGTCAGCCATATTGGATGCATTTAAAGCCCAGCAAGCTCCGGTGCAACAACAAGCGCCAGGCTCCAACTGGTTGAGCACCTTCCGTGCCCTGTCCCCTCCTGCCTATGTTGGGACAGAATCGCCGGTGCGCACCGAGGAATGGCTTGATACCGTGCAGGAATTGATGGCTGGCATAAGATGTCCGAACAGCATGGCAGTGACATTGGTAGTGACGCTGCTAGAGCTGCACGCCAAAAGGTGGTGGAAGTCCCTCATGGGCTCCACCTTCCAAGGGCGGTTGTACACGGACATCAGTTGGAACGAGTTCACCGAGGCTTTTCTGGATCACTTCATCCCTTCTTCTGCTCGGGATGAACTTGAAGAAAGATTTCTGCAGCTGAAGCAGGGATCGAAATCGGTAACGGAGTACCAGAGGGAGTTCCAACACCTCGCTCGGTTTGCCGATTCCTATGATTTGGACGATAGAGGCTACGCGAAGCGCTTCTACAAAGGATTAAGGGACCCCCTGAGGCAGGCCCTTTTGTTTATAGCCGATGCAAGCCTGGCAGAAATCATTGACATGGCAAAGAGACTGGAGGCGGACCACATGGGATGTGGCAAGAGACCTGCGGAAGGAGTAATTGAAGTCGGCCCTAGTAATAGAAGGCGGTCGGTGGGTTAACCGGAACTATCGGGTGGAGTACCCAATTCCGCAACCACCAGCTTTGCCTCCACCACCGCAGCAGCAACATTATCAACAACCTGGGGGCCGATGTGAGGTGATATGTTTTGAGTGCAACCAACCGGGGCATGTCCGACGAGTTTGCCCGCGACTGATCGGGGATGCTCCTATTGCTCTCCCTCCAGTAGCTCCACGGGGGCGAGGGCACATGCGTGGCCGAGGAAGAGGACCACCAGGGAGAAATCAAGGACATGCACGGGAGCATGTATTCGCATTGGATATGACTCAGGAGAGAAATCCGCAGGAAGTCATCACCGGTACGTGCAAAATTTATTAATATTATATGACTTGTTAGATTTACGATACAAATGATACGCGCAATTCTGGATAGTGATTACCCTTTTTGGAACCTAGGCACTGTCATGGTTAGCGGGAGCCCCGCCTATACGTTATTTGACACGGGTGCGTCTCACTCGTTCATTTCGGCGGACTTCGTGAAGGACTTGGAGGGAGTGCAACACTTCACGGGCACTACTCAAAGGGTACGCCTTCCGGACGGCTCTGAGATGACGTCGTCAGCAAGTTGCGACTTCGACACCCTTATTGGAGGAAAGTTCTTTGAAACTCCGGCTACAGTGTTAAGAATCCCGGAGTTCGATCTCATCCTGGGCATGGAGTGGTTGAACTGGCACCACGCCAGGATCAATTGTGCGGAGAAGCAAGTTATGTTGAGGCATGGAGACTCGGAAGTCATCTTCCAAGGTATTAGATTCGCACCCCGTAAATTATTATCTTCAATTCAAGTTATGAAATCTCATATGGAAGGGGACGAGGTCTATGTAATTTGCTTTGAGTTGAAGAAATTGACTTAGAGGTCAAGGATGTGCGGGTGGTGCGAGAATTTCCCGAGGTATTTCCCGAGAAATTGCCGGGACTACCCCCGCATAGGGAAGTGGACTTCCAAATCAAGCTAATTCCGGGTGCCAAGCCCGTCTCGCGAGCTCCATACCGAATGGCTCCGAAGGAACTTGCAGAGTTTAGAGTCCAGCTTCAGGAATTGGTGGAAGCAGGGTTCGTTCGCCCAAGCTCGTCGCCTTGGGGAGCGCCCGTTTTGTTCGTCAAAAAGAAGGATGGCACCCTGCGGTTATGCATTGATTATCGAGAGTTGAACCGGTTAACGGTGCGGAACACCTATCCCCTACCGCGCATTGATGAATTATTTGATCAATTGGTGGGATCGTATTGGTTCTCCAAGTTAGATCTGTGTTCGGGATATTATCAGCTGAGGATACAAGAAGATGACATTCAGAAGACGGCGTTCAGTTCGAGATATGGTTTGTATGAATTCACCGTGATGCCGTTTGGGCTCACAAACGCCCCTTCCGCCTTTATGAGCTTGATGAACAAGGTGTTCAGCCCTTATTTGGACATCTTTGTCATCGTGTTCATCGATGATATCCTAGTTTACTCCAAGACTGAAGCAGAACACGCCGAACATCTAACTTTAGTGCTGAGGAAGCTAAAGGAGCACACTTTGTTCGCCAAGTTCAGCAAATGCGAGTTTTGGCTTCAAGAGGTCGCGTTCTTGGGCCATGTGATTAGTGGGGCGGGGCTAGCAGTAGATCCGGCCAAGGTGCGGGCCGTGATGGAGTGGTCGCCATTGAAGTCAGCGGCCGACATACGGAGCTTTCTTGGACTTGCCGGGTACTATCGCAAGTTCGTGAAAGGCTTCTCGAAGATCGCCCTTCCCCTTACTACGCTGACCAAGAAGGGTGTGCCGTTTGAATGGACACCCCAGTGCGAAGCTGCATTCCAAGAGTTGAAGGACAAATTGACGACTGCACCCATCCTAGCTCTTCCATCTGGGAAGGAGGGCTTTCAAGTTTACACGGATGCGTCGTATCAAGGGATGGGAGCCGTGTTGATGCAAGGGCGCTACCCGGAATTATTTACCCCAGGTAAAAATTTTACTTGAAAGCATAGTTCCCTTTTATGTGTTTCACTCCCATAGCCTTATCCTGATTTCGGGGACGAAATCTTTTATTTTGTTTATAGGATTTGTAACGTCCCAATTCGCGCTAGGCCCCTTGATTGCGTATTTAAGTCTAGGGGGCTGTGGTGAGCCCAATGGGGGTGCGGGTGAACAGGTGCGAACGTACGGGAAATGAGGAAAACAAGGCAAAATGGCAATTTTGGCCGACACAGGTATGGACACGGCTGTGTCCATACCCGTGTGCCTCATGCCAAGATTAGGCTTATCAGTCAGAGAGGTACACGGGTATTGGGACACGGGCGTGTCCTTACCCGTATGCTGAGGACACGGGTCGAGACACGGCCGTGTCTCTACCCGTGTACCGCAACCCCAGCACGGCAGAAAGATATTCTGGGATGAACACGGCCCTAAACACGGCAGGCGACACGGCCGTGTCACCTGCACACGGGTAGGAACACGGCCGTGTGCCTACCCGTGTCTGCGGTGTATAAAAATGAAAAAGATGTGAAACCCTAGCATTTCATCCCCTTTCTTCTGCCCCGAAATTTCTAAGAGAGTTCTCTTGGCTGGAGGAGGAAGAGGCTTGCCGGAGCCATCCTTGGAAGAAGATTGCCGGGCCATCCTTGGCGGAAACGAAATGCCGCTACGAAGGAGTGCGAGGCTCATGGTCGGCCATGGTGGTACCGCTGAACTTGAGGTGAGCTTTCTCCCCTCTCCCTTGGTGCTAGATCTGTAGATATTTTAGGAGAGACATCGACTCCATAGAGTCTTGATGGTGAGGAGGAGAGTTCTTAGGATAAGCCATGCCTAGGTTTTCTAGGCTTAGTCTCCCTCAACCTTCTCATCATTCAAAGTGGAGATGAGAGGGGTTTTCGTTGAGGGTTTGGCTTTGAAAGGAGAAATAAGGTTGGGTGTGATTTCTGAAAAAGTTTATGCGAGGTCGTTGCAAGGAAGAAGATGAACGGATGCTGTTCATATCGCCTTAAGATGCGTGCAGAAATCTGATTTCTGCACGCGGCGACCTTCGTGGCCAATTTCAGAGGTGTTCTGGCCAGATCTGGGTGATCGACTCAACACGAAAGTCGTAGCCCTTGAAATTACCTTTCCAACGAGTGGTTACACGTTTCCATGCGATACCCGTAGCCACGGGAAAGCTGGTTCGAGTCCGCTGCGTTCGGGAAAATCCTGTACAGGAAACTGTTTCCGGTACGTATTCGAGTTGAATTTCTGGTATGTTGCGACCAGATCTGGGCGACCGACTCAACACAAAAGTCGTAGCCCTCGCGAATACCTTTCCAACGAGGGGTTGAGCATTGTGATCGGATTCCTGTAGCTCCGGGAATCCCAGTTTTAGTATCGGGCTATCCTATGTTAATGCACTTGTTAATTTATAATGTTAGCACTCTTGCAATGGTTGTGATTTGCCCATTTGTTATCTTGCTTCCATATATTTATAATGCTGTAGTTACTGTAATTTAGCATGGTTAACCATTTGGTTGTGTAATGAGGAATAACCATGTATTGGTGGAGAAATGGATTGGATGAGAAGGCTAGAAATTAAGAGTTGAGATTGATATAGAATATATTTATATAGTTTGGTGTTGAACATATCTATTATGCGAAGTGTTGAGGTGAATTCATTGAATAGATGAGCGTGAATATGATAAACACTATGTGAAGAGTATTTTGTAATCGTAATCCGAGCTCAAGGGGTTTATTAACAACCGATGCTTAGAGTTGAAGTCTCCCTACGGGTAGCATCGAGTGAGTTGTTTTGGGGCATGTGATGTGCGACGATTCATCGTGTCGCGATATTGAGATAATGATTGTGGCAGGTCTACGGGTTCGCCAGTCGTCACACCGATGGGAGCCAATGGGTAGACCTTGGGCGGTAGGGTTAGATACTTGGTGTCCATAACCCGAGATCTCCTCCGCGCCATGAGAACGGTTGGGCTTGCACCTCGTGCGTTTCCGAGGTTCCATCCGGTTCGAAATCAAAGGCCAGGTTGGGCTGTGTTCTTGGTGCACATCTACCCAAGACCCCTTCTGAGCCGTAGTACGTATGTGAGCTCCGCTGTTGTGTTTTTAGCGTTGAGGCGTACGAGGGCCTAGGATAGGTAGTGTGATACCACCTAGTAGTGGAGACGCCCGCTCCACTGTCGCCGTCTGGCCACGACGGACGACGCCTGAGAGGTTAGCTACCTGCTTGAAAAGTGGGAACTTCAAGTCTGTGTCGACATAGCAAATTTCATGTGCGTGCGCATGATTCGGTCATAGCATAACATTCATATCATGTCATTCATTGCATACACAAGATCCTCATCGTATAAGTTTGTATGGGCACTCTTATACGATGAGTTACCTTACTGTTAAGCCGATCCTTAACTTATAAGTTTGTATGGGCACTCTTATAAGTTAAGTTACTATTCTGATTACTTATACCTGCTGTCATATATTATAGATATTTGTAGAACTGCTAGTTGTGTAGCGTAGTTTATACTCCACCATATTTACAGTCACCTGCTTGTTTACTTGCTTATATATATACATATTGTACCTTTGTTCCTTTCTCCGCCCGGTGCCGAGGAGTCGCCGGGGGAGCGGATGTGAAGCCACTTAGTCTTATGACTAACGGTTGCTACGTCTTCCTTTTTAGGAGGAAACCCAGCAGGTAGAGCAGCAACAGACTATGCAGCAGGACAGCCAGGCCCGGACGATAGGACCTGAAGTGGTGGTGCCATCGGCACCGTCAGTGACGGTCGTGAGTGTTTTCATGTAGCCGTTTGGCAAAACATTTCTAGACTCTTGTTCTTTTGTACAAGCCTGTTGCGCTTGTTATCTTCCGCTCTTTTGGACTTAAACTTAGTTGTAAATTGAACTGCTTTACTTTTCTGTTATGGTTGGGTTGGCATAGTTTATGTGATATGGATTGTAGCCGGCGAAATAGGCGTCTTATGGTAAAGGCTAACCCGTGTGTTAGTGCTACCGCAAGGCGGCTATTTCGGGCATAAGACTCCCCTCGTGCCGTGTGTTGTGTTCCGGGAGGGGGGTCTTACACCATAGGGGCAACATGTGAGGGTTATGTAGTATGGGATGCATAACCTCACCACATGGCTGCGACTAGCTCGTTTTCTTTTCGTTGCATGAAAATGTTGTGTAGTATGGGATGCATAACATTTTCATGTGTACGTCGCTCATAACATGCATTAGGGCCTTTTTAGAATGCATAACACAAACATACATAACATAACATTGCATAAGCACAGCGTGCCAAGCTAAAGACTGGCAGGATGACATATGTACACACATAAGTTTTCGAGTCAAAAATAATATAAGTCATGCATTCCCGACCTAGGAACAAGAGTTAGTATGGTGGTTAACCATCCTAGGTTAAGGCATAACATCAATTCTTGTAAAAAATAAACTCCCAGAGCAAGTTTAGCGGCTTTAAGTTCATATTTATGTATATGACTTATTTTATCAATTGCGTGGTAGCACGGTGTTCTCCAAGATCGATCTTCGTTCTGTCTATCATCAGCTCAGGATCCGTGAGGCAGATATTCCACGGACTGCGTTTAGATCGAGGCATGGACATTTTGAGTTCTTAGTGATGTCGTTTGGATTGACCAACGCACCATCAGCTTTCATGGAAATGATGAACTGGGTGTTCAAGGATTTCCTAGACAAGTTCGTTGTGGTTTTCATCGATGACATGTTGGTCTATTCCCGCAGCGCTGAGGAGCATGAACAGCATCTGCGCTTGGTTTTATCGGAGTTGAGGAATCACAAGTTATTCACCAAGTTGAGCAAGTGCGAATTTTGGTTGCTCATGTCTCGTTTTTGGGCCACGTGGTGAACAAGGATGGGATCTCGGTCGACCTGAAAAAGATCGCAGCAGTGATGGATTGGAGCAGGCTGGGCACGCCCAAGGAGATCAGAAGCTTCCTAGGGTTGGCCGACTACTACAGGAGGTTCGTGGAGGGTTTCTCTACCCTGGCTGCACCTTTGACCAGGTTGACTCAGAAGAACACGGCCTTTGTTTGGAGCAAGAAGTGCGAAGAAGCCTTCCTAGAGCTAAAGAAAAGATTATGTACTGCTCCCGTCCTGACCCTACCTACTGAGGGTGTGGAGTATGATGTGTACGTGGATGCTTCGCATGCTGGTCTAGGTTGCGTGTTGATGCAAGTTGGAAAAGTGATTGCGTATGGGTCAAGGCAATTAAAGACTCATGAGAGAAATTACCCTACACATGACCTTGAGTTTACAGCGGTAATTTATGCGTTGAAGCTGTGGATGCATTTACTTTATGGGGCTCAGTACAAGATCTTCACTGATCACAAGAGCCTGAAGTACGTGTTCACACAAAAGGAGTTGAATCTGTGCCAACGGCGGTGGCAAGAGTATGTGGCCGATTATGATGTACAGATCCAGTACCATCCAGGCAAGGCCAATGTAGTGGCCGACGCCCTGAGCCGAAATACGGGGAAGATCTTTAATCTCTCCGCCGATCGTTTAGTGGAAGAGTTCCTCCTTATGGATATCTCAGTGGGATGCTGTGACGTGCAGAGTAGTTTGGTAGTGGCAGAGCCGTCTTTGATTTCCCTTACTAGGTTGCACTAGAAGGATGATTCGGACCTTCTGCACCTATACCTCAGGACTGAGAGGGGGGAGTTGCCAGATTTTTCTATCGATGATACGGGTACTTTGAAGTACCGCGACAGATTTTGCATCCCCGCTGTCGGATACATCAGGGGTATGATATGCAGAGAGGCTCAAGGATCCAGTGTTGCCTACCATCCGAGATCTACAAAGATGTATCGTGATTTGAAGCAGATTGCCTGGTGGTATGGGATGAAGAGTGATATATCCCGATTTGTTGCTGAGTGCCACACTTGCAAGCGTGTGAAGGCCGATCACGGAAGGCCTGGTGGCAAGTTGACTCCGCATGAGATCCCGACTTGGAAGTGGGAAAGTATTTCTATGGACTTCATCACGGGCTTACCAAAATCTCCAAGGGTATTTGATTCTGTTTGGGTCAAAGTGGATAGACTGACGAAGTGTGCTCACTTCGTGCCGTATAAGATTGACTACTCGATGAAGAAGATAGAAGAGTTGTACTTGAATGAGTTCATCAGATTGCACTGTGTGCTTGTTAGCATCATTTCTGATTGAGACTCCCGGTTTACTTCTCGTTTTTGGCAGAGTCTGCAGGAGGGTTTGGGTATAGATCTTAGGTATTCTACTGCTTACCACCCACAGACCAATGGGCAGATGGAGCAAGTGAACCAGATAGTTTAGGATATGATCAGATGCTACATTCTAGACCACGGTGGAGCGTGGGATGAGCGGTTGCGACTTATGGAGTTTGCATACAATAACAGTTATCAAGAAAGTTTACAAATGGCTCCGTTTGAAGCTTTGTATGGGAGGCGCTGCAGAACCCCTCTGTTTTGGGCTGAGGCAGGTGAGAGACCCTTTTTGGGTCCGGATGCGCTCGAGGAGATGGAAGTTGCGGTGAAGCTTGTTCGAGAAAAGCTTCGTTTAGCTCAGGAGAGATATGAAAAGAACGCCAATCGGCGTAGGTCTGACTTGAAGTTTTCTGTAGGGGACCTTGTGTTTCTTAAGGTTTCCTCGATGGTTGGTGTTAAGTGGTTCGGTAAGAACCAGAAATTGGACCCGAGGTATGTGTGCCCGTTTAAGATTTTTGAACGGATTGGCGTGTCAGCTTATAGGTTGGATTTGCCAACAAACTTCCCAGGTGTTCATAACGTATTTCATGTAAGCCAATTGCGGAAGTGTGTGCACAATAGTGGGCAAGTCTTGGATGTTGTGCCCCAGTTGGAGCCTAACCTCTCTTTTATTGAAGTGCCGGTCCGCATTTTGATACTCAAGATTGGGTGCTGCGGAGGAAGTCCATCCCGATGGTCAAAGTTCTATGGAAGAATCAGGGTTTGGAAAGCGCGACTTGGGAGTTAGAGTCGGCTATGAGGGAGGCTCACCCTCAACTGTTTCCCTTATTAAATTGGTTTGTTTTCTTTTTGTAATGTTTGGCTTATTACTTTTCCTTCTATAGTTGAGGCGTTGTGCATAAAGTTTCGGGACGAAACTTTCTTTTAGGGGGAGTGACTGTAGCGCCCCCGATTTTCCTGCGATTATTTAATTCTTGCTTGGCGTTACGTCGACGCGTTTTCTTGGCTTGTGCAATCTGTGGAGTGTGGTCTTAACTCCTTAGAACTGAGTGGCCCATTTTGTAGCCTATTGATAAGATCTCCTTAGCAAGCCGAGTCGTTTTTGGTGACCCGGTGTGGCCTCTCAGGGGATGCTTGTGTTTTGGCTTTGGGTGGGTATAACTCGAGTTCTGTTCGTCGAAAGTTAATTTCGACTTCGCCGTTGTGTTCGTAGCGTGGATATTTAGCTACAGTGTGAATTTCGTCGAATTCCGAGGATGTTCGGTTTTCGCGTCGTTTTGTATTTTATGAAAAATAAAACTATTTAATAAATATTATATTAATTATTAGTTTGAAAGGGTGCGGGTGCTTGGCGGTTTTGGCCTTGTCTTATCATGCCTTAATTAATTGATTAGCTAATTAAGATTAAGAGGATGCTATATATAGGATAGTTTACACTTAATAAGTAAAACCGCTCCTGTTCATCTCCCCGAAAACCAAACCAGTCTGCACCTGTTCGCGGAAAGCAGAGAAACCGCCGGAACTGCTCCCCTTCGGACGCCGAATCCGGGAGCGTTGGTGGATGGAATTCGATTCTGAAAGCGGATTTGTATTGCTCTCGCCTAGACCTTCATTCCTTAGGTAAGAAATTCTGTTTTCGTGGTGTTTCTAGGGGTCTCGAATTTCTTGGGTTGTCCGTTTACGCCATTAAAACCCCAGATTTCTGCTTAGGTGTTGCTGTTGCGGTACCGCGTGAGAGTCAAGGAGGCCGACCAAGCTTCGCCGGAAATTTGAGGCAAGTGGTACTCTTGCCCTTGCCATTTAGTTTTCCTGTTTTCTTATATGCCCAGTTAGCCTATTTAATACAACTGAGAATTGCTTTAGCCATAGTCAGTTTCCTTTCCTGTACAATAGATGCTTTCTCTTCCTGTGCAAGAACCGGTGATGACGCCTAAGCTTGCTGTTAGAAAATTCCCTGTACAAAACCTTGCCCAAAACAGCCGTGTATGTTCTCTATTCATTTTCCCTCGCTATAGCTTGTTTGTTCTCGGGCCGGGGAAGGAAGTAAGGGTTAGGTTAGCATTTTCCTGTGCCGTAGCTGTAGCCGGGTAGGAGTTAGAAGCTTTAACTCGAAAATTGTGCTAGTCCTCATTATAACCCTAGAAACGTGTTTGTTTGTTAGATTAATATTACTACAGGAATAGACTTGCTGGAGTTAGCGATGGAGGATTCAAGGCTTGGCGTTGAGTGTGGTGCACACACTCAACGCCGGGTCTGCTTGGACTTGGCGTTGAGTGTGCTGCACACACTCAATGTCGGGTCTTCTTGGACTTGGCGTTGAGTGTGGTGCACACACTCAATGCCGGGTCTGCTGGGACTTGGCGTTGAGTGTGGTGCAAACACTCAACGCCATTGCCCCTTGATCTGTTCTTTTGTGGCTAAGTAGTGTGGCGTTGAGTGAGAAAATTCTTCTAAGTAAAAATCGACTGGAATCACTAAGTGATTCTCGCCGACTTCGACGAGAATCGTTAGTGATTCCCGCCGATTCGGAGAGAATCAATTTGCATTCCCGCCGACCTCTTCCGGATGGCATTGAGTGAGTGGGACTCACTCAACGCCATGGCGGTTTAGGCGCTGAGTTAGGCGGGCTCACTCAACGCCGCAGCCTTTTCCTGCGGGTAAGTATTTTGGCGTTGAGTGAGTTGACCTCACTCAACGCCAAAGTTGTTCTATCGTTGAGAATGGTGAGCGCACTCAACGCCGCAGTTTGTTTTCTCGGATAAGTACTTTGGCATTGAGTGAGTCGACCTCACTCAATGCCAAAGAAGTTTTGGCGTTGAGAAAGGTGGACTCACTCAACGCAACAGTTGGATTTTGCGGTTAAGTGCTAAGGCGTTGAGGGAGTGGACCTCACTCAACGTCATAGCTGTTTTGGCATTGAGTGAGGTTAGCTCACTCAACGTCACAAACTGTGTTGCTGAAGGCGTTAAGGGAGTGGACCTCACACAATGCCATAGCTGTTTTGGCGTTGAGTGAGGTTAGCTCACTCAACGCCACATCCTGCTTTGCTGAAGGCATTGAGGGAGTGGACCTCACTCAATGCCATAGATATTTTGGCGTTGAGTGAGGTTAGCTCACTCAACGCCTCAGCCAGTGTTGCAGAAGGCGTTGAGTGAGTGAACCTCACTCAACGCCATTGCTTTTTTGGCATTGAGTGAGGCTAGCTCACTCAACGTCACCGTCTGTTTAGGCGTTGAGTGACTAGGGCTCACTCAACGCCATGCCGTGTTGAGTCATCTCAACACTTTTCCCCTACCTTGATTTTCTCCCCTGAGTGAATTCCTTGATTTTAAGTTTCCTTGTCGGCTATTTTCTTTTTTTTTTCCAAAAAGGCCGAATCATGGGTCGTGGTTAGTAGTGGTGGTTTGAAGCTCTTAATGGGGGAGGTGTTGTGTAATTTAGCTAAGGCCACCCTTTTTCTTTTATCTTGCTCTAGGTACGGGCTGGGCAAGGGGGTGGGAGGTCCCTAGTGCTTTCACATGTAGACCCCTGAGCTTTGTTTCTTGGAAATGGTGGTTGGGCGGCTGAGTTTGCCTCCAAACCCGGATCCGCGTTATTTTTGCTACTACCATCTCTCACAGCTTAGGGTGTTAGACATTTCTTCCTTTGTAAATTTGCAACGTTTGGGCTCATGTTAGCCTGGTAAACTCTGCAGGATTTATTTTTGGGCAGGGTTATTGCTGTTTCCTCGCACTCAGTGCTTTTCTTTTATCTTGCCTTGGAAAGTGGTGCTTGTTTTCGGTTTGCTTACTCTTCTTGCTTACCTTATAACCTAACATTTCCGTATAACTTACTTGTTTAACTCTCTGAGGTATTCTTTTCTTCTTTGAATGCCTCAAGTTCTGGTTAGTAGCCGATTAGGCGGCTAGTTGTGCTGTACTGTTGTTGGTGGTCTCTTATTCTATGGAGATTAGTTCCTTGGTCTTGTGAGGTAGTTTTACTATTTTTCTTACAGACATAAATATTTGCAAGTGGGTTCGTGTCAGTTTGTTGGCGCCCACTGGTAGTTTTACCTTGATACTAGATGTGTTACTTTTTGCTGCTACCTTTCTGGAGTTAGTCTACTTGCTCTTGGGATGATTTATGCTAGGTTGCTAGTTACTTTTAAACCTAAAAACACTATTATAAGTATACCTCATGATCATCATGTTTTATAAAACTCATCACTATTTTCCAAATAATATAAAAAGATCATTTTCCTATGTATATAGTATAAATCAAAAGTAGGGTCCTGCATAGTATAAGTTGTACACTTATGCACTCTTTTAGGATGTCGAACCTGAATAAAGTATTTTTCGCAGTGTATTAGTATAGTTTTTAAATTATGGACTAAGTGATCCACCGAGCCGAGGGATACGGCCTTTAAAAATATAACTTATTTTCTAATCATATAACTTATGAATTTTCATAAAGTATAGTTGATAGTGGTTTGCCTTAGCGTCTGCAGTTATCCCCTGCTCGACGTGACATCATGACGCGTGTTTTCTCCTACTCCGATAATCCGTTTTCTTCGGAGAAAATACGGGTTGTGACACTAGGTCATGCCCGTGACCTAGGGCGTGTCAAGTATGTTTCTGGAAAACCACGGGAAGCTGAAAACAGCGGGAGTAAACCAGTCTTTATGGAGGTATCACGCCCCCTTGTCACGCCCGTGACCAGGGGCGTGTCTAGCTGCAATGGCTTATGGCGGCAACGGCACGAACGACTGATCAATTGGCTGAGAAACGCCTCTGATATGCCCTGGGTCACGCCCGTGACCCAGACGTGTCTTTTTAATCTGACGTGGCTGCGGCTAACTGTCTTTTAGTGGCTAACACGCCCCGTGTAAATAGGACACGGGCGTGTCACAGAACGGCATGGGCGTGTCTGGGTCGGTGATAATACGTTTTGTAGCCTAAACTATTATCGTATTTTATATTTTATATTGTACAAATTATGTCTATTATTAGTTTATTTTTATCCTTTTTATGTAAATTTTATTGCCACTAACTTTTTCCTGTCTTTTTGCAGGTTTTCAGAAAAATTGCCAAAATGGCCTGTCACGCCCCCCTGTCACGCCCTCCCTGGGCGTGACCTAGGGCGTGTCACCCGATCCCGAGGACACCTGCTGGAAGGGACAGAAAACGGTCAAAACCGCTGTCACGCCCCCCTGTCACGCCCTCCCTGGGCGTGTCACTAGGCGTGAACAGGGGCGTGTCGCCCTCTGCCGCAAAGCTGCCGCCGCATTAAATGCCCTTCCGCCTCAGCACGCAAATAGTACTGTCATGCCCCATGTCACGCCCGTGATATGGGCGTGACACCTTCCTTTTTCGGCGACTGACGGATTTCCGACCAATGATTTGGACATGACATGCCTGTCACGCCCCCCTGTCATGGGCGTGACCTAGGGCGTGACCACCGACGTACCAAAGCAATCATCCCTCCCGCCAGAATCCAGAGCCCGAGGTCAAATCCGTACCTGTCACGCCCCCGGACACGCCCCCCCTAGGGCGTGTTGGAGGGCGTGACCAACCCGAGAAATTTTCTATAAATTGAGCCCCCCTCCTCCCCATTTCAGCAAGCTTTGGTTGAGTGGGGGAGGTGCTGCCCCTTTGTTTCTTGATCCTTTTTCATGCTTTCTCTCTCTCTCTCTCTCCCTCTCTTTGTACTTTTTGGTTAACCCTAGTTTAATCTTAGTTTGTGCTAGCTTTTATTGTAATTTTCTTCTTGCTTAGTGCTTAATGTAGGGCTAGAATAGGGTTTAATTTTCATGCACTTGTAATTTTATTTTCATTAGTGTAACTTGCCCTTTTTCATTAAAAAAATTGTTCTTCCCTTAGCTTGTGTTCTTCTTATGTTTTTCTACTCATCTCCCCCCTCCACTCCAATATGATTAACTAATCCTCCTTGTACTCGATCTTGATGATCCGAGGTTAGAGCGATTATGTTATGATGTTTTAATCAATCTTTTCTTTTTAGGTTAGGGCATTGAATTACTCTTGATTAATCACGGGTTGGGGTATATTTTCGATATATACTCCCCGCCTTTGCTTTCATTCTGGGCTAGCCGAGAGGCCGAAAGAATGAAGTGAGCATTCAAGAGTAAAGGGAGTTGTACGCACCCCTCGAGAGAGGCAGACGTCCAAATCTCCCGGATTGGAGTAAAATCCAATAGTGGGGTTCACCGCGTAAAGCGAGTTTTAGCCCTCCGATTTAGACGAGAGTCGGTCGGACCTTCCTAAACTCAGTTGGGCACGACTTCGAGAGAAGCGTGTTCAAGCTTTAGGAACCTCCACGATCAAGGACCCTTATCCTATTAAGTTTAGATTTTTATCGCATTTTCTTAATCGTCTGTAGCCGAGGTGAATCTCGATCGGGTGCATTTCCATTTCATATTTTCTTCCTTTAGTAGTAATCTCCTATCTTGTGCTCTTTAATTAACTGCAGTAGTTTCCTTTCTAGCATAGTTCTTTTCTTAATAGCATAACTTAATTGCGGTAGTTCTCTTTCTAGTTTGCTTTAATTTCTCCATTGCGCTTAGATTTTCTAAAACCCTAGTTTTTCCGTCGACAAGATAATAGCGTTCGTGTGAGTAAGCTTAGCCAACAGTTCCCGGATTTCAATACGACACTTGCGTCCCCTTGCTACAATTCGATAGGTATACTTGCCTCATCGGGTTGCTAGTTCGGTTGCGTTTATTTTCTTCGAACCCTAGCGCGCACCAAGTTTTTGGCGCCGTTGCCGGGGACCCAACTTCCGTTGATATTTTGAAAACACGAACCTATTAATTTTATCTCTTCTCTTTCTCATCCCCTTTCTTTAAAGTTTTAAAAAATCAAAAAAATTATCACCGCTCTTAATAGAAACCAACCTCACAATTTTTCTACGCCACCTAATTCTCTCGAAAAGGGCAAAGGGCTTTAAGCGCCACTGTCTTGTCTAGTACCTTGCGAACCCTTCACGGGGTAGTCCTTGGGAAGTTCGGGAGTTAATCTATATAAAAAAAATCTATTTCAAAAAGAATTTTTTTTTTAATTTTCTAAATCTAGTTTTCTTTCTAGTTTATCCTTTTTCTCTTTCTCTTCTTCTTTTCTGTTCTTTTAGTGCATGACCCGCGGGAGTCCGTCGGTTATTTTGGACTTGGACCACGAAATTGAGCGTACTCTTCGGAGAAGATCGCGATTTCAAGGTCCTACTATCCAAGTGTCGATTGAGGACTCCGAGTCATTTAATACTTTAAGAATGGAAGAACCCAACGTAGATGAGGCCGTGCAAAGGACTATGTCCTATTATGCACGACCGAACCTCGAGGGAACTGAATCGAGTATAGTCCGTCCTACTATAACAAATAATAACTTTGAACTAAAGCCTAGCATAATTCAAATGGTGCAGCAATATGTGCAATTTGACGGACTTCAAGATGAAGATCCGAACGCACATATAGCTAGCTTTCTTGAAATTTGTGACACCTTCAAGATAAATGGTGTAACAAATGATGCGATCAGGCTAAGACTCTTCCCCTTCTCTCTAAGAACTAAAGCTAAGCAGTGGCTTAACACACTTCCGAAAAATAGCATAACCACTTGGAATGAATTAACTGAAAAATTTTTGGCGAAGTATTTTCCGCCAGCTAAAACTGCAAAACTTAGGAACGACATCTCTGCCTTCGGACAAATAGACTCTGAAACCCTTTACGAAACCTGGGAGAGATTTAAAGAATTATTAAGATGATGCCCACATCACGCGCTGCCTGTATGGTTACAAGTGCAGACGTTTTATAAAGGGCTAAATCAAAGCACGAAGCAAATGATAGACGCAGCTTCTGGCGGTACTTTAAATCATAAGACCCCGGAAGCCGCTCTTGAGCTTTTTGAGGACATGGCCATGAACACTTATCAGTGGAATGTGCCTAGGTCCCGCCCGAACAAGCCTGCAGGTATCTATGAAGTGGACAACGTCTCCCAGCTCGCTCTGCAAGTAGAAATCCTAAGCAAAAAAATAACGGAGATGACTGCTGCCTCCGCCCCTCAGGTATGGGAATCTGCAACCCCTACTCCAGAACATTTAGATTATGTTAATAATATGCCTAGAACTGCTTTTAATAATTTTTCTGCTGCGAATTTTCATCCGCCTGGTTTTAATTTTCCGAATAGTTATAACCCCGCTTTAAGAAATCACCCGAACTTTTCATGGAGTAATCCATCGAATGCGATGCGCCCACCCCCGCAAAATGATTTTTCTGCACCACCACCACCACCACCACTTCTTCAAAATTACCCAAAACCTCCAAGCTTGGAGGAATTACTTTCTAAATATATCACCACAAATGACGCCACTATAAGAACGTTAACCGGAAGCGTAAAAAGTCTAGAAAATCAAGTAGGACAGCTCGCGAAAATAATTTCTGAGCGACCCGCAGGGTCTCTTCCTTCCAATACCGAACCCAACCCGAGAGAGCAAGCGAAAGCTATAACTCTTCGGAGTGGGAAGCAAGTCTCCGGTATGGTAAGTGAAGAGCCCGAGGCAAGCTCCGCTTTCGCTTTTAAAAATCAAAGCTCCGCTTCCGCTTTTAAAAATCAAAGCTCCACTCCAATTTCTAAAATTCCATCCTCTGCTGAAGAAGTAATCACCCCTACTTTAGAAAATAATCTCACTCCACCACCCATCTTCAAAAATAATTCAACTCCTCCATACCCCTCTGAACTTAATAGACAACGTCAAGATGATCAGTACTCCCGCTTCTTAGAAATCTTCAAACAAATCCACATTAATCTTCCCTTACACGAGGCTATTTCGCAAATGCCGAAATACGCCAAATATCTTAAAGACCTCCTCACAAACAAGAAGAAGTTAGAGAATCTTTCGCACGTCACGCTAAACGCCGAGTGCTCCGCCGTTTTAACAAACGATTTGCCGAAGAAAATCAGTGACCCGGGTAGTTTCTCTATCCCGTGTGTCTTCGGTGATCTCTTTGTTAAACACGCGTTAGCCGACTTAGGCGCAAGTATAAACCTGATGCCCTTTTCGTTGTTCAAAAAGTTAGGGATTGGTAGCCTTAACCCCACGCGTATGAGTATCCAGCTAGCCGATAGATCCGTCAAGTACCCGTTAGGAATAGTGGAGGACGTTCTAGTGAAAGTCGACAAGTTCATCTTCCCGGTGGACTTTGTCATTTTGGACATCGAAGAAGACGTCGAGGTTCCCCTGATCCTTGGCCGACCCTTCCTCGCCACCTCCCGAGCCATCATTGACGTAAGCAATGGTAAGCTCTTTCTTCGAGTAGGCGACGACGAAGTCACATTTCCTATCACCCCTTCGATGAAGAACACCTTAGCGAACGATGACTCATGTTTTTTCGTAGACGCCGTGAGTGATGATTCTTCCTATTGCCTCTCCGACTTTGAAAAAGAATTTTCTACTTTTTGCTCCTCTTCTCTTACAACAGAATCACTGTAAGGAAGTGATGAATCTTCTTATTGTCTTTCTGAGTTTGAAAAAGAGTTTTCTGATTTTTGTTCTTCCTCTTTTCTTACCACTGAATCTGTACAAGAAGCCGTCTTGGCTGCTAGCCCCACCCCTTATTACGTTCCTTATAAAAAAGTTTATGAAGATATTATTTTCGAAAAAGAAAGAATCTCAAAATCCTCTTATGAAGAACCCCCTACCCTAGAACTTAAAGAACTTCCCGAACACCTTAAGTATGCTTTCTTAGAAAAAGACTCCAAGTTACCAGTTATCGTTTCGGCCTACCTCACGGATACGCAGAACGATAAACTTCTTCTAGTTCTACGTAAGCATCGCCGGGCTATTGCTTGGCAAATTTCTGATATCAAGGGCATAAGCCCATCTTTCTGTACACATAAAATTCTAATGGAAGATAATTCACGTAACTCTATTCAACCTCAGCGCCGTATAAACCCGAATATGAAAGAAGTAGTTAAGGGCGAGGTTATGAAACTATTAGACGCAGGAATTATCTACCCTATATCGGACAGTAAGTGGGTTAGCCCCGTTCAGGTAGTTCCAAAAAAGGGAGGGATAACCGTAGTTAGTAATGAGAATAATGAATTAATCCCGACACGGACGGTGACGGGTTGGCGTATGTGCATAGATTAACGTAAGTTAAATGACGCCACCCGCAAGGACCACTTCCCTTTACCGTTTATCGACCAGATTTTAGAACGTCTCTCCGGTCATAGCTTTTATTGTTTTCTCGATGGCCTCTCGGGGTACTTTCAAATACCCATCTCTCCCGAGGACCAAGAGAAAACTACGTTTACTTGTCCCTTCGGCACCTTCGCGTACCGAAGAATGCCGTTTGGATTATGCAATGCGCCGGCTACATTCCAACGATGTATGCTCGCAATATTTGACAAGTACGTAGAAAGCATTATGGAGGTATTCATGGATGATTTTTCCGTGTTCGGCGATACCTTCGATAGATGTTTAGAAAACCTCGAAAAAGTCTTAGAACGATGCGAAGAAACTAACCTTGCCCTAAATTGGGAAAAATGCCATTTTATGGTGAGGGAAGGGTTAGTTTTGGGTCATAAAATTTCTGCTAAAGGTATTGAGGTAGACGTTGCCAAGATAGAAGTTATTGAGAAGTTGCCGCCGCCTACAAACATAAAAGCTATAAGAAGTTTCCTAGGCCACGCTGGTTTTTATCGTCGTTTTATAAAGGACTTCTCCAAGATCACAAATCCCCTCACCCATCTCTTAGAAAAAGACGCTCCATTCATTTTTGATGACTCTTGTATTTCTGCCTTTGAATTAATTAAAGAAAAGTTAATTAACGCGCCGATTATGATAGCTCCGGTGTGGGACCTTCCTTTCGAGATTATGTGCGATGCGAGTAGTTTTGCGGTGGGAGCCGTATTAGGTCAACGCATATCTAAGAACTTCCACCCCATCTATTACGCTAGTAAAACCCTCACATCTGCACAAGAAAATTACACCACAACCGAAAAAGAGCTCTTAGCTGTAGTATTTGCGTTTGATAAATTTCGCCCTTACATTACACTTTCAAAAATCATTGTTTTTACGGACCACTCGGCCCTCAAGTACCTTCTTGCCAAAACGGATGCCAAGCCTCGCTTGATTCGCTGGATCTTACTCCTCCAGGAGTTTGACTTAGAGATCCGTGATAAGCGAGGAGCCGAGAACTTGGCCGCCGACCATTTATCAAGATTAGATAACCCCTTTATAGAAAAATTAAATGAAAAATCTTTTAATGACTATTTTCCTGATGAGAAGCTGCTTTTAGTTAATATATCTACTTCTCCTTGGTTCGCGCACATCGCCAACTATCTAGTGGCCCGGGTGCTCCCAAAAGAGTTCTCCTCTCAGCAGAAGAAGAAATTCTTTTCTGAGCTGAAGAACTACTTTTGGGAAGACCCGCATCTTTTCAAAATTTGTGCGGATCAAGTGATAAGGAGATGTGTTTCTTGTGATGAAGGAATTGATATTCTAAAACATTTGCATGAAAGTCCGACAGGTGGGCACTATCAAGCTGCTCGCACCGCTCATAAGGTGCTTTGCGCGGGTTTTTACTGGCCTAGCCTGTTTAAAGACGCGCAAGCCTTTGTGAGCAGGTGTGATAGTTGCCAACGGTCGGGCAATATTTCTAATAAAAATGAAATGCCGCAAAATTATTTCTTAGAGTGCGAAATTTTCGATCTCTGGGGAATTGATTTTGTTGGCCCCCTTCCTTCTAGCTTCGGAAACAAATATATTTTAGTTGCTGTTGATTATGTTTCACGATGGGCTGAGGCCCAAGCTCTTCCTACGAATGACTCCCGAGTTGTAGTCATGTTTTTAAAAAAATTATTTTCTAGATTCAGTACGCCATGCGCAATCGTTAGCGATAGGGGTTCCCATTTCTGTAACGCGCAATTTTCAAAAATCCTTACTAAATACGGCGTTACGCATAAACTATCCACTGCCTACCACCCCCAAACTAACGGTCAAGTCGAAGTAGTTAATAGAGAAATAAAAAGAATATTAGAAAAGACTGTTTCAACTTCTAGAAAAGACTGGTCAGCCAAACTTGACGATGCCTTATGGGCCTACCGAACAGCGTACAAAACCGCCCTCGGATGTACGCCGTATCGGCTGGTCTATGGAAAATCGTGTCATCTGCCCGTGGAGTTAGAACACCGCGCCTTTTGGGCCTTAAAATTTTTAAACTTCGATCCCCACTCAGTCGGTGACCTTCGAAAATTTCAACTAAATGAACTCGACGAGTGGCGCTCTTATGCTTATGAAAATAATAAACTTTATAAAGAGCGGACGAAGCGTTTACACGATAAACACTTAAGGTACCCTAAAAACTTTAAGCCGGGCGACCAAGTCCTTTTATATAATTCTCGTTTACGTTTATTTCCGGGCAAATTAAAATCTCGCTGGTCTGGCCCATTTTCTGTTTTAGAAGTATTTCCTTATGGAACTGTTTTAATTTCTCACCCTGATAAGGGTAATTTCAAAGTGAATGGTCAGCGTCTTAAACTGTATTTCTCTGGTGATGATGATGTCAGTCCAAACACTATTAAGTTTCTGCTTCACGAACTTTAATCTTGAACTTTTTATTTTTTGCTAAAAACAATTTTATTTCAGGACAACAATATTTTTGGACAATATTATTTTTTTTGATGCGTCGAGCTCAACGACGCTTTAACCAAAGGGCGCTCTTGGGAGACAACCCAAGTTATCTTTTTCTGTTTATTTTATTTTACAATTTTTGCCTTGGACGGCTCCGACGAGCTGAAGCTTCTGCGATCGCCTGCTCCAACATTGCTGAATCCATCACAAAGTCCAAAGAAGACATTCGGGGAGCGGCATCACTCAGTTTTCGCAGCAAATAAATCCGGGGAAGTACCTGTATTTCAATTCTGTCTTTCAATTCTGTACTTTATTTTTCTCTCCTTCTCCAATCCCCTTCTTTAGCCATTGAGGACAATGTCTGTTTTAAGCTTGGGGGAGGATTTCCTCCTTCATTTTTGCTTAGTGTAAATAATTTCCTTTTTGTATATATTGTAAATAGTTCCAAAAAAAAATGAATATCTTAAAATTCCAAAAAAAGAGAAAAATTTTCCAAAATCCAAAAAAAAAGAGAGAATATTTCTCAAAATTAAAAAAATATATATGTGTTTTTGAATAGTTTAGACATTTTGGTATTTCAATAGTACCCCTAGTTTTTAGTTTTGTTTTACTCAAAATCTCCTATAAACAACTTAGTTAATTATAATATTTCTAATCGTTCTTTTTAATTATGTTTCACAAGTAAAATATTGACCATGCTGTGTTTCTAATTCACGGTAGCATGTTGAGGTGAAATATTTTTCTAAAACTCGCATTTCTATTATGGTTTTTTGTTGTTTATTTCCTTTACTTTCTTAAAAATTCATCATCCACTATTTTCTTTTTCGTTTTTGAATAATTTTTGTAAAGTCAACTTTTGAATAACGTAGTAGATGTGAACGATCCAAGTCACCTATTATTTCTATTTTCAAGTTAATTTCATCAATCTTCCTTTATTATCTAGGACTCGCTTTTTGAAAATTTTTCAAACCTTTGTTTTAAATAAATTCAAAAGCGTGAAAATGATTTAGGCCGTTTTTGTTTTCGTTTGAGCTTTCTTGCCAACCTAAAAA
This sequence comes from Platanthera zijinensis, assembly GCA_039513925.1. Lineage (NCBI taxonomy): Eukaryota > Viridiplantae > Streptophyta > Magnoliopsida > Asparagales > Orchidaceae > Platanthera > Platanthera zijinensis. The sequence continues at coordinate 45,307,026 of CM077098.1, read as the reverse complement.
CTTTTACCACTAGTTAGCCGTTTTTGAGCCTTTTTCCGATTTCATTTGATAGCTCCTCCCTTCATTTCAGTTTCACCAAAGCCAAAATTTCCAACCTATCGAATCACACTAGCCTTTTTTCATAAATTATTTTGACGATTTTGATAGGGTATTTTGTGATTTTTGTGGAGAAAGGTTTTCGAAAAAAAAGGAAGTATGTTCAAAAGTGATGTTTATTTTTGTTTGGCCAACTCAAAAAGGAAAATAAAAATATTTATGGCCTTTGTTTTGAAAAAAGAAAAAAAAAAGGAAAAGAAAAAAAATGAAAAAGAAAGAAAAAAATGTGTATATATTTTTATGAAAATTTTTGAAACTCTTTGCTTTGGTTTAGTGTGATTTTAACCCTTCACGTTTATCTTTGAATTCCACTCCTAATCATTTTCCTAAACCAAACGTTTCTGTCCTATTTAAGTCCTTTTGATTCACGCTTTTTGATTTTTATTTAATAACTAAGAAAAGAAAAAAGTAAATCAGTTTTAGTTTTGGGTTTAAACGCAGATTTTTGTTAATTAAATTGATATAATTATAATGCGTTGCTTGGATCTAGTAACAACTCAATGCGTGTTTTTCATTTTCGTTGCTTTACTTAAGTCCATTTAAAAAAATCTCGTTAAAATTTTGGATGATTTGTTTTTATTAAGTAAAGTTTATAAAAGTTTTACCATACCTAAATAATTGTTTTAGACTTACATTTCACCTTTTCCCTACTAAGAATTTCGCATAGTACTTGTGTAGGCATAATTAGAACTTTTTGATTAGTCCTTTTTATAAATATCTAGTTCTTATATTTTTGCTTGGGGACAAGCAAAGCTTAAGCTTGGGGGAATTTGATAATACGTTTTGTAGCCTAAACTATTATCGTATTTTATATTTTATATTGTACAAATTATGTCTATTATTAGTTTATTTTTATCCTTTTTATGTAAATTTTATTGCCACTAACTTTTTCCTGTCTTTTTGCAGGTTTTCAGAAAAATTGCCAAAATGGCCTGTCACGCCCCCCTGTCACGCCCTCCCTGGGCGTGACCTAGGGCGTGTCACCCGATCCTGAGGACACCTGCTGGAAGGGACAGAAAACGGTCAAAACCGCTGTCACGCCCCCCTGTCACGCCCTCCCTGGGCGTGTCACTAGGCGTGACCAGGGGCGTGTCGCCCTCTGCCGCAAAGCTGTCGCCGCATTAAATGCCCTTCCGCCTCAGTACGCAAATAGTACTGTCACGCCCCATGTCACGCCCGTGACATGGGCGTGACACCTTCCTTTTTCGGCGACTGACGGATTTCCGACCAATGATTTGGACATGACATGCCTGTCACGCCCCCCTGTCACGGGCGTGACCACCGACGTACCGAAGCAATCATCCCTCCCGCCAGAATCCAGAGCCCGAGGTCAAATCCGTACCTATCACGCCCCCTGACACGCCCCCCCTAGGGCGTGTCGGAGGGCGTGACCAACCCGAGAAATTTTCTATAAATTGAGCCCCCCTCCTCCCCATTACAGCAAGCTTTGGTTGAGTGGGGGAGGTGCTGCCCCTTTGTTTCTTGATCCTTTTTCATGCTTTCTCTCTCTCTCTCTCTCCCCCTCTCTTTGTACTTTTTGGTTAACCCTAGTTTAATCTTAGTTTGTGCTAGCTTTTATTGTAATTTTCTTCTTGCTTAGTGCTTAATGTAGGGCTAGAATAGGGTTTAATTTTCATGCACTTGTAATTTTATTTTCATTAGTGTAACTTGCCCTTTTTCATTAAAAAAATTGTTCTTCCCTTAGCTTGTGTTCTTCTTATGTTTTTCTACTCATCTCCCCCCTCCACTCCATTATGATTAACTAATCCTCCTTGTACTCGATCTTGATGATCCGAGGTTAGAGCGATTATGTTATGATGTTTTAATCAATCTTTTCTTTTTAGGTTAGGGCCTTGAATTACTCTTGATTAATCACGGGTTGGGGGTATATTTTCGATATATACTCCCCGCCTTTGCTTTCATTCTGGGCTAGCGAGAGGCCGAAAGAATGAAGTGAGCATTCAAGAGTAAAGGGAGTTGTACGCACCCCTCGAGAGAGGCAGACGTCCAAATCTCCCGGATTGGAGTAAAATCCAATAGTGGGGTTCACCGCATAAAGCGAGTTTTAGGCCTCCGATTTAGACGAGAGTCGGTCGGACCTTCCTAAACTCAGTTGGGCACGACTTCGAGAGAAGCGTGTTCAAGCTTTAGGAACCTCCACGGTCAAGGACCCTTATCCTATTAAGTTTAGATTTTTATCGCATTTTCTTAATCGTCTGTAGCCGAGGTGAATCTCGATCGGGTGCATTTCCATTTCATATTTTCTTCCTTTAGTAGTAATCTCCTATCTTGTGCTCTTTAATTAACTGCAGTAGTTTCCTTTATTTTCTTCCTTTAGTAGTAATCTCCTATCTTGTGCTCTTTAATTAACTGCAGTAGTTTCCTTTCTAGCATAGTTCTTTTCTTAATAGCGTAACTTAATTGCGGTAGTTCTCTTTCTAGTTTGCTTTAATTTCTCCATTGCGCTTAGATTTTCTAAAACCCTAGTTTTTCCGTCGATAAGATAATAACGTTCGTGTGAGTAAGCTTAGCCAACAGTTCCCGGATTTTAATACGACACTTGTGCCCCCTTGCTACAATTCGATAGGTATACTTGCCTCATCGGGTTGCTAGTTCGGTTGCGTTTATTTTCTTCGAACCCTAGCACGCAACAGTCAGTCGACGATCTTTAGGCATGGTTCGTCGGGCTACATCTGCAGACTTAACTTTTGCGTGTCACGCCCTTGTGTCACGCCCAGGTAAGGCGTGTCATAGGGCGTGTCTAGGCCAATAATGCAAAATTCCAAGTTTTGCTCCAGATAATCTGTAGAATTACCTTGCAAGATTAAAAATTATTTTATTAGAACAAATAAATCTAAAATATAAAAACTAGTTAATTATAACTTAATATTATAAAAGTAATATATAATATCTAACTATTAATTAGAAAATAGCATAATAAAAATAGGAAATAATTAGAGTTATCAAATACCCCTATACTTATTCGTTTGCTAGTCCCAAGCAAACAACTTCCTATAGGGAGTAGAAAAATTTTAAATGCAAGAAAAGAAAATTGAACCTAAGGAGTAAAATGCGAAGTCTTTTGCCTATGCTTGTAGCTATTTTTGTAGAAAGACTTACTCAGCATACAAATTAGGTTTTTATTTTTCTTAAAATTCGTTTTCACTATTATTTTTACTTTTAAACTGAAAAATCCGGTAAATCTCAAAATTATGTTTAGGGAGAGTGTATCATGTGTACTAAGATAACATTGCACAAACAAAGATTAAGATACCCTCCAAAGAAATCCATCAATGTCGATGGCCATAGGCTTGCCTTTTCACACTCTTGCCACGACACTAGTCTATCTTATAAACATAAATCAATAGGACTTAATTAGGTTGAAATGTAGGCTTAGGTTTTTGGTGAGGGTGGTCAAAGATAAAAACGATGGCTAGTCACACCAAAACCTAGGGAAAGCTTTTACACAAAAATTTGCTATGGCTTTAAGAACGCAGCCAAATTCCTAATTCTGTTGTTTTTTTCTTAATTTTTCAACTCTTTCATCACGTTGAAATTTTTTCCTACCTCTTCATTTTTTAATAAATTTTTCTTTATTTTGAAGAGGAGAGAAGAATAAATCAACTCTTTTTTAAAAGAAACGAGCCACTAAAAATGAAAAAGGCTCCTAATTACTCACAGACCTTGTTTGTATATTTATGTTCAAGCTTGGTTTTAGGTGTGCAATTAGGTTGCTTTTTAGGCTTTGGTAAAATACTTGGTCGAGCTAAAACAAAAGAATAGGGAAATATGCTCAAAATGGCTTAACAAAGATAAAAATTTTAGGTACGGGTACAAAAGCTCAAACTGGCCAAAAGAAGCACCTAAATCATATTTATGTTAATTAGTCTAACTTATGCAAAGTCTTGAGAATAGTTAGAGGGCAAGTTCTAAACATCGAAAAAGAATACCTCTCTCTTGGTCCGTGAAATATCTCTTTAGCAAACTTCTACTTACTCACCTAAATTATTTTAAAGTTTTACTGGTTTTCAAAGTGAAAGTAAAATAAAACATTTTCACGCACTTAGAAAAATGAAAATCTAATTATATGCTGAATATTTAAATCTACATAAAATTCTACTTACACGTGCATTTGACTATAAACACAGCATGACCAACAGTTTTACTCCAGAATTCAAAATTCAATTACAACATTAAAATTCTCTAAACACTATAAAAAAGTTGAATTACTAGGAATTTTGCATGTGAATAAATATGAAAATAACAACTTCTCTAATTAAATTTTAGACCTAATTTTTTTTATTATTTCTTAGACTTCCCGAGGTATACCCTGTGAAGGGTTCTCACCGGTACTAGGAGGTAAGATGGGGTGATATCCCAAACGTCCCTTTCTAAGAAATTTAATTTTCGCTTTTCTAATTTTTTTTTGTTTTGTTTTAAATTTTTGAAAGACAAAATATTAAAGAAAAATAATATTATTTTTTCTTTGTTTTGTTTAGTTTTTTTGAAATATAAAAAGATTTTTTATATATATATTTTGCTTGAGAAATATCCCTCCCCCATACTTAAGCATGAGAAATATCCCTCCCCCATACTTAAGCATGATATTGTCCCCAATGTAAAATTTAAGAAAGGCAAGAAAAGGAAACTTCCCTGAGAATATCCAACCAACATCAAAAGAGACCTGTAAGAGAGTAGCAAAGCAAAACATAATATTTTATAGATTTTTTTTCATAATAAAAACAAGTACATGAAGAGAAATCAAAGATACAGATACAGAGAGGTGACCCTCTACAAGTCCAAAGAAATGAAAAGGCAGCTACTCCTGGTCAGGAGCGTCCTCGTGCTCCTGATAGAAAGTCCGCATGTTCCCGAACTCGCGTGTAATATACGCCATGGAAGAAGTATGGTTTTGCTCGAGCACGACAAAAAACGCATCAAAAGAAGCGAAGCGTCCATCAAAACGGGTTTGCATCTGGTCTATGCGAGTATGTAGAAATTCAAATTGCTGATCCCAATAACTTGAAGGCTCGGGTGCTGGAGCAGAGTGCAGCGGTGGTGGCAGAATCTGTGGGGAATGATGAGTATCGCTGGGACCGGCACCATGATCAAGATCAAGATCCCCGCCACTAATAAACGGTGGAATAGCCTCAAACTCGCCTTCGCGTCGTCTCGCTAGGCCGAGAGCCTGAAGGGTCGGGAACTGAAGTTGCTGCAGCATTTGCATGCAAGTGAGCCACAGAAGAGCATCCCAAACGCCGGTCTGCTTGGCGAGGAAAGTGATGAAATTCCCACCGTGCACCGCCCCCAATCTCATATTTTCGGCCTGGTACCGAAAGAAAATGACGAGCATGTAACCAAGGTTGAGTGGGACCAGGTAAAACATACTATACAAGTATAGTAAGTCCGCCCGAGTCACCACGCCGTGGCTATCACTGAGTCCAGAAAGAGTGAAAGTGAGAAGGTTGTGTAGAATGCGCAAAGCGGGGGAGATGAGGTGTCTACCCTTGGATTTATTTGGGGTGTAGAGGGTGGCGTCATTACTGATTTCCGACCAAAAAGTGAGGAGTTTGAAGTCGGGAGAGAAATCAGTTTTGAGGTCGAGGTAGGCGGGGGAAGTGGAAAAGGCCTCTAAGCAAAATCACATGGCGACATTGAGTTGGCGGATGGTGAGCTGGTGCATCATTCCGCCCATGCGAAAGATGATGAAATCATCATGCGCTGCCCTGCGGAACTCAAAGGAGGCCAAGAACTCGATGGTGAGCTCGAGTAAAGCGGGCTCTGAAATGGATAAGAAGGGAGCCCATCCCGGGGTGGATAGAAATCCCTGAACTTTCTCCGCCGCTCCAAAGGTGGCAAGGATGGCCCAGTCCAAGATGCGGAAAATGCCAAATGGTTTGGCGCGCAGTCGCTCGCTCCTGTCTTATTGGGTGGCGTTTGCAATAAAGAGCATGGCCTCCGCCAAAGCAGGATCGGCGCGGTGCTCGGAGGAAGAAGCGGAGTAACAAGGGTAGTGGTGAGGCATGGTGAGGAAGAAGGGAAGAAATTTGGCCACAAGGAGAAGAGAAGAGAGGGTGAATGCTGGAAGGTGTGGAGAGAAAAGAAGGGGGAAAATTTCTATAAATAGAGGTTCACGGGTCGGTCACGCCCCCCTGTCACGCCCGTGATAGGGGGCATGACAAGCACGAGTCAGAGCAGAAAGGAATCCGAGGCGGACTGCCTCGGATTCGGGGGTCACACCCCAGAGTCACGCCCGTGACTCCCAGAGTTACGGCCGTGACTAAGAGCGTGTAAGAGGTATCCAATGCAGGGGCACGGGGGTCCGAGGCGCTGTCCTCAGATTTTGCTATCACGCTCCAATGTCACGCCCGTGACTCTGGGGCATGTAAGTCAAATCTGAAACGCTAGTGCGTGTTTCCAATTGATAAGGCAAGTATACCTATCGTTCGGAGTATAGAATCAAGTGTCGTATATCGACTCGGGGCTGTCAAATACTTGTACTCACAAGGAAAACTATTATCTTATCGGAAGAAAATTTGGTTTTTGTTGAATGGAAAAAAGAAGCGTTATACTACGGAAGAGAAATTCAATTATGAGGAAGCTAGCACTTGATCTAGAATCCCCTTGGACTAAAATAAATCTTCTTGAAAAATAAAGTAATGTGAGTTCTTATCTACTCACTTGACCGTGGAGGTTCCTAGAGTACAAAAGCGTCTCTTTCAAGCTCATGCTTCTGACTAACCTAAGGTTGATCGATTAAGACCTTTTGGCCAGTCGAAACCCCTAAGCTTGCTTTAGGCTGTGAACCCCTCTATTGGATTTGACTCCAATCCGGAAGATTTACGTCGTCCTCTCTCGAGGAGTGCATTCAACTCCTTTTATCTTTGAGTGATCTCCTCATATCCGCAACCTCTCGGTCATTTAGGATATGGATCTTAGATCAAAACCCATATCCATGTAATATGAATTCGATGAAATAAAAATCAAAGATAAATCGTAGCGAGTAAAATTAAGAACAAGACATTTGATAAAAGAAGGAGAAGATTTAATTTTATTCCAAGGTTAAACATGATCAAGTGCTAAAAGGAAGTTAGCTACTCATCATGATTAGGGAATTACAAAAGAGGGTAGAGAGACATGCTTGCAATAAAACAACTATAATTAAGTGATAGTTTTACTTTCAAGACAACCTAAACACCTAGAGGGGGGGGGGGGTGAATAGGTTCTAATTTCTTGTTTATAAATCTAGGCAGAATTCAATTACAACTTAAGACATCTAGCACAGCATTCACAGATAATTAAGCATCACAGATTGCACAATGTTTTATAGTGGTTCCCCAAGGTCTGGGTACATCCACTTTCCCCCTTCACCTATCTAGCAATAAGCTAGATTCGGCCAAACTTCCACTATACTCAGATCCTCAGATCCTACAGCTCAGAACCAGGATAGGTTCCTACAACTCAGGCTCAACAGCCCTACCTCAGCCTTGCCTCAAGGCCTACCACTCAGAGAATAACTTTCTCCTACACTCAGGCAAATAGCCCTACCACTCAGAGATCACCTCTCCTACACTCAGCCTTTATAACATAGGCTTACAACTCAGATCTGTGTAAATAGATCCTACAGAAATTTAGAAAATATATTTTGATGTCTTGCCTTAGTTGAGAGAGAAGAGGACAAGACACTTCTTGATCAGCTGATGAAATCAACTGAATCTGAGCTTTCTTCAAAGCTTCTTGAATCTGAACTTAGCTGAGTTGATTTCCAAACAGCTTCTTGAGAAACCACTGATGGCTTCCTTCTTCTTCTTCAAGATGACTGGATCCCTCTCTATCCAACACCTTTTCTGATACTTCAGACTTCTTCTTCTTCTTCTTAGATCTACTGATGAAGATCTTCTTTAGAGCTTATCACTTTCTTGAATTGAAGCTACAACAGGATTGCAATCCTTCTGTTTCTTCTTCTTAGATCTTCTTCAGTTATCTTTTTTAAAACTTGATGTTTAATTCCTTCTGAATATGTCTATTTATAGACTTTCTTCATGGTAACCGGCTGATCCGGTTTCCTACTGTTTTCTGACAGGTCTGACAGCTTCAGTTAAACGGTGGCAACCCACAGCTGTCAAGTCTTCAAACAGTTCTTGTACCTTAGCCTTGGACAGCAAAATGTCGAGACAGTCAGTTAGAAAGTGTCGAGACAAATCTGTCTATCTGTGTCGACACAAGTGACTTTGGTGTCGACACAGTCTTTGATGATGTCGACTAAGTTGCCTTTAAGTTGATATAGCTTCTTCAGAAAATAACTTGGTCTAGACTCTGCAGTGTGTCGACACAAGTCCTGTGTGTCGACACAGTTGTTGTAGATTCAGAACTCAGCATGTGTCGACCCAGCCTTCAGGTGTCGACACAGCAATCTTCAATCCTGCCAAAATGTGTCGACTCAGTCTTCTGGTGTCGACACAAGCATAGTTGACTTCTGCCAATATGTGTCGACACAGTCTTCTGGTGTCGACACATCCACCCAGTGTCGACACAGTTGTGGTCGACTATCTTCTTCTGTGAGTCGACTATCTTTCTCTGGTCGACTATCTTTCACTAGTCGACTATCTTTCACGGTGTCGACTAACCTTCTCTGGTCGACTATCTTTCACGGTGTCGACTATCTTTCACGGTGTCGACACCGCTTCCCAGTGCTGAGGTCGACGATTTTCTTTATGTGTCGACACTGCTTCCCAGTGTCGACATAAATGTGGTCGACTATCATTCTCTATGTCGACACTGATATTCTGAAGTGTCGACACAAATATTCTGAAGTGTCGACACAAATATTCTGAAGTGTCGACACAAATATTCTGAAGTGTCGACACAAATATTCTGAAGTGTCGACACAATTTCTTCAGGTGTCGACATGTGGACTTAGAATATTTTTCTGCATTCTTTAATACTTCTTCACCTGCACATGTCAACTCAAAACAACATCAAAAACACCTTGATGTATATCATTGAGCTAAGTTGGGCTTCTTCAAATCAGGTACACATTTTCCAATGTACCCAACAATCTCCCCCTATTTGGAGAAGTCAGAACCCTATAGCCAATGATATACACCATTTATAAAAAGTATAAATTGATGATATATGACATAACAGGAATACTTAATATAAACAAAACATAAAAACAATCCAACACAGAATGAACATTATATGATGCCAAACAACATTTTGTTTATAACTTGATAATGTTTGAATACAGAGAATTACATTTAATGATTTAATCAAAACATTACAAAATACTTTGAAAGAACTAAAAAATTAAGACTGATCAGGCTCTTTAATGACAATCCCTTTGCCAGATAGAACTTGAGCCTTCACAGGAGCTTCAGAATCTTCAGCTGGCTTCTTGACTTTTAGATCAGCCTTCTTCTTTGCTTCTTCCTTGAGCCTTTGCCTTTCAAAATAATGAAAGGGCTTTGGGAAATACTTGCTTGGCTCCTGAGCATCTGTAGGCAGCCTACCCAGCTTGGCTTTTCTTCTAAACTGTACAATGGCCTCTTGCCTGGCTTCATACTTCTGCCATTCCATCTCATTGTACCACTTGCCTCTTTTCTGCACTTGGTCTTTGACAGCCTCCCATGCAGTGAGTATTATATTTCTGGAAGTAGGACTCCACTGCTCAAAGTCTGGCTTAAGTTCAGCCTGCTCTCTAAACCTTTTCTTAGATAGAAGAGCATCTTGCTGGTCTTTCAAAGTAGCCTCAGGCTTATCAACCTTCCCAATAACAATATTAGTAACCTCCTTAGGAGGACTATACATTCCTTGAACCTGCTGATCAATCATGTCAAAATCTGGAGGGGGGTAAATGACTTGAGCAACCTCAGGTTGATTGCCTTCAAGTAGACTTGTTTGTATTCCTGACTCAGCCACCATAGCATCATCACACAATGGGGGATATCCCAATGTGGCTCGAATACTGTTGGTCACCCATTTGGAGTGCTCTGAGCCTGCATGAACTAGCTTCCTCTCCCCCTTTATGGATTCTCTAGAAACATGATCTCTGAGATCTTCCTTTTGAAATCTGATTTGGCCATCCAGATAATTGACACCCTCTTTAAAAAATGGTTTTAACTTTTGAAGCTTGTCAGATATTTCTTTTTGAGAGGTAGTGATTGCAGTCTTAACAGAAGCAATAGCAGCTTGAAAGTTCTTATCAAATTCTTCCATTTCTTTTGTTCTATCTACAGGCAGGCCTGGAACAATCTTTTTCAATTCCTCTATTATCTCATGATGAGATTCAGTTAAATTATCATTCATTCTTAACTGATTTTCCAAGACATAGCTTTGCTTTAAAGCAATGTCATCCACCTTAGGGATGATAGTCTGTTGTTGTTTTGCCAGATAGACCACAGCATTACCTCCCTTATGGAAGCAATCTGTCATTTCCTTCTTATGCATATTGACCTCAAACCTAATTGATTTTATATCTTGGGCTAAGTCAAACTGCAGAGACTTGTTGTTCTCATCAACATATTTTTCAATGGCTACCCTGTGTTCATCCAATTTCACTTGCAAATCTACCAAGAATTTGTTATAATCAAAGTCAGAAGGAGTGTGATGTGCTGTAGACTGTAGAGCCTGCTTATAGCTCTTGCTCCTTCTCTGAAAGACCATAAGTTTTCTCTTTTTAGCCACCCTGGCTTCTTCAGTCTCTGAATCAGAAGTGCTATCAATTTGAACTCTTTCTTTGGGAGGAGGAGAAACAGCTGCTTCAGTGCCATGTTGTACAGTCTCAACATGCACTGGCTCCCCCTCAATTTCTTGCTCCACTTCCAGACTATCAGTAATTGTTTCATCATTTGGAAATAACTCCTCCAGAGTATATTCCTTCTAGGCTTGTTCATTTGCAGTATTCAAATTTGGAGATTTATGAATTGGAGCATCTTCTAGCACTTGCTCCCCCTGGACCTGTGCAGAAATAGAAATATTAGAAATCTCTGTTGTAGGAAAAGACACCAGCTCCCCCTGCACCTGTACCTGGTCATGAGTAGATACAGTTTGTGTAGGTGAATAAACTTACTGAGCTGGTATACTTACTTCTTCTTCTTGAACTGCAGGTATTGTGGCATCCTGAACTTGTATAGATGCAGGCTGATCTTCAACCTCCAGTCTTTCTTGCTCTTCCTGTGGATGCCCAGTACTGGTAGCATGACCTGGGGATTTCTCAGGGGAATCCTGCCTTTCCACTTCAGGCATCTCTTTGGTCAGCACCCTATCCCATCTAGAGAACAATCTCATGTCCATCCTTCTCATGTGATTAATTTTAGTTCCAGGTTGTTGTTGCATAACCTCAGGAATCTCCTTACTTAGATATATACTCATTATCCTAGCCAGATTTGGCTTCTTGATCCCTTTCTTAATCTTTTCAAAAATTACATATGACCAATCCGTTGGAATTGTAAACACAATCCTGGTCATTAGGCTGAACATATAGGCAGAAATCCTATCATGTCCACCTGACTTGCACAGAATAACCTTTCCAACTACTTCTGACAGGAACTTGCCTTGTTGATTCATACCTTTCCGATTGAACGCAGCTCCAATTTTCATGGTGGATTCCAATCCACACCATTGAAGAGCCTCCCTAGATTTAGAAGCAGGGATATCCTCTTCATTCTCAATTGTAGGTAATTGCAGAATTGTTCTTATCTTACTCGGTGTAATCTCCACCGGTGTCCCATGAATTGTGGATTTTATTTCATTACTTTCATAGTTTACAGAGGCAGAGGTAAAGAACTCATGCACCTCCTTCTTCCATATCTTTGAAGGTTCGGAGACCAGAAATTCTAAACCAGAGTCGGAGATGAGAGAGATAACCCCAAGAATATCTGGAGGGGCAGCTGCAAAGGCCTGGCGCACCAACTCATATCCTTCATTAACATTATCCTCAATCTTCGGCGCCATTGATTAGTCGAGAAAGCTTGAAAGATGAGAGAAAGAGAGAGAGAGAATGTCGACACAGGGTTTCGAAAACCTTGTAAGCGTGTCGACAGAATGAGTTTTTGACCTATTTATACCTTCTGTTTAAAGAAGATCAAAAGTCGCCAAAAACAGACTATAAGTGTCGACACAGATGAATTGTGTCGACACAAACTTCTATTGTCTCGACTACAAGTTTGTCTACTATGTGTCGACACCAATTTGCGGTTATGTCGACACTAGGGATATATAGTAGAGCATCAGAAATTCTGTGTCGACTCTTAGTATAAGTGTCGACACAAAATCTGTAGGTGTCGACACCACTATTCTGGTGAAGTCGACACTACATTCCTGGATATGTCGACAATAAGATTCTTAAGTGTCGACACATATTTTCTGTGTCGACACAATATCTCTGCCTTGTCGACATTACTACCCTGAGTCGACACATAATTACTGAATGTGTCGACACCATCTTACTTAGCCAATTTCTGTTTGTTCATCACAACTTATAAGTACAACAAAGTACTTTATACTACTTCAATGTGTCTTAATATCACTTGAATGTCTTGTTACCACTTCAACTTTATTGTTGATGATTTTGTGATTACACTAATCAATGGTTAACATACCTAATTCAATTTTGAATTTATTGAATTTTGTCTCATCTAGGGGCTTAGTAAACACATCTGCTATTTGATAATCTGTTTTCACAAATTCCAATGAGATGTCTTCTTTTTCTACATGTTCTCTAAGAAAATGGTATTTTATTTCTATATGCTTAGTTCTACTATGAGAAACAGGATTATTAGTAATAGAAATTGCACTCTTAGAATCACATAAAAGAGGTGTTCTACTTACTTGAATACCATAATCCTTTAGCTGATGCTGCATCCATAATAGCTATGCACAGCAGCTTCCAGCAGCAACATACTCTGACTCAGCTGTGGAAATTGCCACACTAGTCTGCTTCTTACTACTCCATGATATTAGTCTTCCTCCCAGGAATTGACAAGTACCTGTAGTACTCTTTCTATCCTCTCTACATCCTGTAAAATCTGCATCTGAATAGCCTGTTAGTTGAAAATCTCTATTCCTAGGGTACCAAAGACCTAGATTAGGTGTGCCCTTAAGATATCTCAGAATCCTTTTGACTGCAGTATAATGAGATTCTTTAGGGCAGGCTTGGTACCTAGCACAGACACATGTAGCATACATAATATCTGGTCTGCTAGCAGTGAGATATAGTAGTGAGCCAACTATTCCTCTATACAAAGTCTCATCAACAGGTTTACCTGCATCATCTTTGCATATAGGCATACTTGTTCCCATAGGAGTTCTCATGGTGGAGGATGACTCCATACCATATTTCTTAATCAATTCTTTGGTGAACTTAGACTGGGATATGGACAAGCCATCATCAGTCTGTCTTACTTGGAGTCCCAAGAAGAATTTCAGTTCCCCCATACTGCTCATCTCAAACTTCCCTTGCATAAGTTTGGCAAACTTTTTACAAAGGTTGTTTTCAGTAGATCCAAAGATTATGTCATCAACATAGATCTGAACTAAGATGATCTTGCCTTTGGATTCCCTAAGGAATAGAGTTTTGTCAATTTTCCTCTTGAGAATTTATTCTCAATAAGGAAAGTAGACAGAGTTTCATACCAAGCCCTTGGGGCTTGCTTTAACCCATACAAAGCTTTCCTAAGCTTATAAACAAAATCAGGTTTAAGAGGATCTACAAAACCTGATGGCTGCTCTACATATACTTCTTCTTTAAGATCACCATTCAGAAATGCTGACTTCACATCCATCTGGTATACTTTGAAGTCTTGATAGGCTGCATAGGCAAGGAATATTCTGATTGCCTCCAGCCTTGCTACTGGAGCAAAGGTTTGATCAAAGTCAATCCCTTCTTCCTGCCTGTATCCTTTTGCAACCAATCTTGCTTTATTCTTTACTATTATTCCACTTTCATCTAGCTTGTTCCTATAGATCCATTTTGTGCCAATTATGTTGTGGCCTCTTGGTTTAGGAACAAGCTCCCAGACATTGCACCTTCTGAATTGATTCAGCTCCTCTTGCATAGCATCAATCCAGTGCTGGTCTTGGATAGCTTCTTCAAACTTCTTAGGCTCCAATTGTGACAGGAAACTTGAATGTAGAACTGTGTTTTGATTTCTGCTTCTAGTTTGCACCCCTTGTCTTGGATCACCTATTATCTGATCAGCTGGATGATCTCTTAAATGTCTTGTAGCTGGAGGAAGATTTCCTTCTGGTTGAACATCTCCAGCTCCTTCATTTAACTGATTCTCTTGATTTTCATCAGCTTCTATAGTGTCTTGTTCTCCCCCTGGACTGAAGCCTTCATTTTCGAATGCCCCATCTTCCTTTGATACTTCAGTAATGGAAAGCTTGTCCATACTTTTGCTTATACCTGTTGAGTCATTTGATCTACAAGACAACTCACAGTTGATTAATCTTGTTTCATCAAACACAACATGCACAGATTCTTCAACAACTTGAGTGGTCAAGTTGAAGACTCTATAGGCCTTACTATTTGTGCTGTACCCAACAAATATCCCATCCTGGGATTTGGCAGCAAACTTAGTCAAATATGACTTGCCATTGTTAAGTATATAACACTTGCAACCAAAGATCCTAAAGTAAGATAGATTTGGTTTTCTGTCTTTCACAATCTCATAGGGAGTCATTTTGTGGCTTTTGGTGATAGTAGCCCTATTGATTGCATGACAAGCAGTGTTAACTGCCTCAGCCCAAAAATATTCTGGGAGAGAGGTGTCACTCAATAGAGTTCTACCAGCTTCAATTAATGTTCTATTCTTTCTTTCAGCAATTCCATTTTGCTGAGGTGTTCTAGGTGAGGAGAACTCTTGGAAAATCCCAAAGTCTTTACACAAGTTTGTTATGCTTTCAGATTGAAACTCAGTACCATGGTCACTTCTGATTTTGACCACTGTACTATTCAGTTCATTCTGAATTTGCTTTACAAAATTAAGTAATATACTTGGGGTTTCAGATTTTTGTCTCAGAAAGAACACCCATGTAAATCTAGAATAGTCGTCTACAACCACAAAAGTGTAGACCTTCCTACCTAGACTATGAACTAGCATAGGACCAAAAAGATCCATATGCAAGAGGTATAAGCACCTCTCAGAATCCTTGTTTTCAAGGCTTTGAAAGGAGGATTTTGTCTGCTTGCCCTTTTGACAAGCTGAGCATATCCCTTCCTTTATACACTTAATTTGAGGTCCATTCCTCACCAACTCTTTGCTAAAGAGTTGGCCAATTGTCTTGTAGTTTAGATGAGCCAATCTCTTGTGCCACTTAACACAATGAGAAGCATTGTCATCAGCTACAAGACAGATGGGAGAAGCCTTATTCTCACATTCAAAATTAAGACAATATACATTTCTCTTCCTATACCCAGTCAATATGATCTTTTGATCACTTGACCTCTTGATATGACATCCATCTTTAACAAATGAAATGTCATATCCTAAATCACTTAGCTGGCTTATGCTTATTAGATTATGTTTCAAACCTTTTACATAAGCCACTTGAGTGATAGTAATTAGGTTAGAAGAAATGTTACCAAACTCTTTGATGACTCCTTTTTCAGATCCACCAAAGATCACTTTAGGTCCATCTTTGACAGATGAATACTCCTTCAGCAGCCCCTTTGTTCCAGTCATGTGCCTGGAACAACCACTATCCAAGTACCATATAGGGGCATGGTTACTTGGATTCACCTGCAACACAGAATTACTTACCCTTAGAACCCAAGTAAGTCTTGGGTCCTTGGTTCAGGTTAGCATTAATAAAGCTACCATAACCTCTTCTAACAGGTAGACTATTGTTCTTTATAACACTTGTGTTATACCAGCAGTCTAATGCAAAATGGCCTCTCTTGCCCCAGCACCAACATTCAAACTTATTGTATCTAGATCTAGATACATCCTTGTCAGAAGAATTTCTGTTCATTGCTGGTGCTGTAGCAACTTCACCTACTGATTTCTTAAAACCATTGGGTTTATGACCATAGGTAGGCCTGCTTGCATTTACACCCTTATTCTTCAGAACATTAGTCTTAATATGACCTTGAATGTCTTCATGATCATATTTGTTAGAAGGCACTTTCACCTTACTAAACTTTATGGGGACTGAAAGGTTTAGTGGCTGAACAGGAGCTTTGCCTTTCCTCTTGAATCTGCCAGCCCTGGAGTTACCTTTAAATCCTAATCCAGCCTTACCCTTTTGAGTGACAAATTCATCTATCAAGGGTAAGACAGATTTTGGCGTTGAGTAACTAGCCACTAAATCCCTTTCAATTCTAAGTCTGGCCTCCAGACTCTTCACTTGATCATTAGTATAATTAATTGTGCCCATCTGAATAATAGTTATATTCTTCAGCTTGGCAATTTCATTTAATTTTTGATCAATAACTTTTTCTAATTCAGTTGTAGCAACCCTTAGTTCAGCAATTTCCTGAGCCTGAGATTTAACCATGTTCTTGCTTTTCTTAAGGGCCTGCAACAGGTCCCCATACTTATCTATCAATTGATAGACATCTCCTTCAGATTCAGATGCATCTACATCTGTTGATGCAGATGTAGCTGATTCTTCACTTGTACAACAAACAGATGTAATAGAAGGACATTGTACCTTATTATGACCAGACTGATTCTGGCATATGTCCTCTTCTGATCCTGCCATCAGCCCCATACACTGATGATCCTTTTGTTCATTGATGGAGTCTAGCAACTGCAGAAACTCCTCTTCTTCAAATGCAGCATATAGTCCAATATATGCTTTAGCTTCAGATTCTGACTCTGAAGTTGACTGGTCTGTTAGACTCTTATCTTTCTTTGCAACAAAGGATTTCTCCTTCTTGCCTTTCTGATAAGTCTTCTTTTTGTCTGAAGATTCCTTTCTCTTATCAGGACAGTCAGCCACTACATGTCCAGGCCTATTGCAACAATAGCAGACAATCTTTGAAGTAGTGGCTTTGCTGGGCTTTGATCTGCTCTTCTCTTTCCTTGATGACCTTTTCTTCTGATAATAGTCATCAACTTGCTGTGATGTGGAAGGCCTAGACTTCCATTGCTTCTTTTTCAAGAACCTTTGGAATTGCCTTGTGAATGCAGCAAAGTCTGCATCTGAATCACAGCTTTCTGAACCCTTATCTGAATTCTCAGAACTATCTTCTGCAACTTCCTTAGGAGGAGATGGTGATTTCCTCCTATTCTTTCTAGTGGCTTCTGCATTGAATGCCACAGTCTTTTCTCTATGCTCTCCTCTTGAATTCTTTTCCTCCTCCTTCCTCACCATAAGTTGCATTTCATAGGATAGCAACTTTCCAAACAAGGTGGGAGGAGATATCTCTGCCAATTTAGCCACTTCTCTTATGGCACAGATCTTTGTGTCCCAATCCTTTGTTAAGGATCTCAAGAATTTGTCATTCAGTTCATAAGTACTGAAGACTCTTCCATAGGACATAAGCTCATTCACAATTCTATAGAATTTCTTGTAGCACTCAGTTATGCTATCAGATTTTCCTTGTCTAAAACTTTCATACTCCTGATTGAGCATAGATTTCCTGTCCTGCCTCACTTCTTCAGATCCCTCCATGTAGACAATCAATGTGTCCCACATCTCTTTGGAGGTCTTGCAGTGAATCAGATTCTGAAATGTTGAATCATCTATGGCACTAATAATAATGTTCTGAGCTCTTTTATCCATGGTTGCCAAGATGATTTCATCCTTAGTCATTTCTGAATAACTCTTTGGAGTTTGGATATTTGCATCAAGAACTGATACCTTCATTGGAATGAAGGGGCCTTCCTGTACTGTGATGTAAATCCTTGGGTCAGATGCTTCCATAAACAGTCTGACTCTCTCTTTCCAAATTCCAAAAATTTCTTTCTTGCATATGGGTAATTTCATAGACCCTAGCTCCTTATGATTCTCACCAGAACCCATCTTTTTGAATCTTGATTCTGCCTATAAGATCTACCTCAGACTGTTAAGTCCTTTTTGAGTAACCTCCCTCTGATACCACTTGATAGTTTTACTTTCAAGACAACCTAAACACCTAGGGGGGGTGAATAGGTTCTAATTTCTTGTTTATAAATCTAGGCAGAATTCAATTACAACTTAAGACATCTAGCACAGCATTCACAGATAATTAAGCATCACAGATTGCACAATGTTTTATAGTGGTTCCCCAAGGTCTGGGTACATCCACTTTCCCCCTTCACCTATCTAGCAATAAGCTAGATTCGGCCAAACTTCCACTATACTCAGATCCTCAGATCCTACAGCTCAGAACCAGGATAGGTTCCTACAACTCAGGCTCAACAGCCCTACCTCAGCCTTGCCTCAAGGCCTACCACTCAGAGAATAACTTTCTCCTACACTCAGGCAAATAGCCCTACCACTCAGAGATCACCTCTCCTACACTCAGCCTTTATAACATAGGCTTACAACTCAGATCTGTGTAAACAGATCCTACAGAAATTTAGAAAATATATTTTGATATCTTGCCTTAGTTGAGAGAGAAGAGGACAAGACACTTCTTGATCAGCTGATGAAATCAACTGAATCTGAGCTTTCTTCAAAGCTTCTTGAATCTGAACTTAGCTGAGTTGATTTCCAAACAGCTTCTTGAGAAACCACTGATGGCTTCCTTCTTCTTCTTCAAGATGACTGGATCCCTCTCTATCCAACACCTTTTCTGATACTTCAGACTTCTTCTTCTTCTTCTTAGATCTACTGATGAAGATCTTCTTTAGAGCTTAGCACTTTCTTGAATTGAAGCTACAACAGGATTGTAATCCTTCTGTTTCTTCTTCTTAGATCTTCTTCAGTTATCTTTTTTAAAACTTGATGTTTAATTCCTTCTGAATATGTCTATTTATAGACTTTCTTCATGGTAACCGGCTGATCCGGTTTCTAACTGTTTTCTGACAGGTCTGACAGCTTCAGTTAAACGGTGGCAACCCACAACTGTCAAGTCTTCAAACAGTTCTTGTACCTTAGCCTTGGACAGCAAAATGTCGAGACAGTCAGTTAGAAAGTGTCGAGACCAATCTGTCTATCTGTGTCGACACAAGTGACTTTGGTGTCGACACAGTCTTTGATGATGTCGACTAAGTTGCCTTTAAGTCGACATAGCTTCTTCAGAAAATAACTTGGTCTAGACTCTGTAGTGTGTCGACACAAGTCCTGTGTGTCGACACAGTTGTTGTAGATTCAGAACTCAGCATGTGTCGACCCAGCCTTCAGGTGTCGACACAGCAATCTTCAATCCTGCCAAAATGTGTCGACTCAGTCTTCTGGTGTCGACACAAGCATAGTCGACTTCTGCCAATATGTGTCGACACAGTCTTCTGGTGTCGACACATCCACCCAGTGTCGACACAGTTGTGGTCGACTATCTTCTTCTGTGAGTCGACTATCTTTCTCTGGTCGACTATCTTTCACTAGTCGACTATCTTTCACGGTGTTGACTAACCTTCTCTGGTCGACTATCTTTCACGGTGTCGACTATCTTTCACGGTGTCGACACCGCTTCCCAGTGCTGAGGTCGACGATTTTCTTTATGTGTCGACACTGCTTCCCAGTGTCGACATAAATGTGGTCGACTATCATTCTCTGTGTCGACACTGATATTCTGAAGTGTCGACACAAATATTCTGAAGTGTCGACACAAATATTCTGAAGTGTCGACACAAATATTCTGAAGTGTCGACACAAATATTCTGAAGTGTCGACACAATTTCTTCAGGTGTCGACATGTGGACTTAGAATATTTTTCTGCATTCTTTAATACTTCTTCACCTGCACATGTCAACTCAAAACAACATCAAATACACCTTGATGTATATCATTGAGCTAAGTTGGGCTTCTTCAAATCAGGTACACATTTTCCAATGTACCCAACATTAAGAGTAACAACAATAGTAATCTATACTAGGAAATGTAAAATACAGCAAAAAATAGCAAACTACAAGACCCTAACTCCCAAAATTTGACTCTTGAGCATCTGAAGTTGTCTGGAATTTATAGGAAAAAATTTCTGTTTGGTCACGCCCTAGGTCACGCCCGTGACCTAGGGCGTGTCAGGATTGGAACACTCGTCTTGAAACCCCGGGAACGTTGGAGGAGAAACCGCCAAAATCTGCTAACTGACGGGTCACGCCCCTAGGTCACGCCCGTGACCTAGGGCGTGTCAAGTATGTTTCTGGAAAACTGCGTGAAGCTGAAAACAGCGGGAGTAAATCGGTCTTTATGGAGGTGTCACGCCCCCTGGTCACGCCCGTGACCAGGGGCGTGTCTAGCTGCAACGGCTTCTGGCGGCAACGACACGAACGACTGATCAATTGACTGAGAAACGCCTCCGATGCGCCCTGGGTCACGCCCGTGAACCAGGCGTGTCTTTTTAATCTGACGTGGCTGCGGCTAACTGTCTTTCAGTGGCTAACACGCCCCGTGTAAATAGGATACGGGCGTGTCACAGAATGGCACAGGCGTGTCTGGGTCGGTCGACGATCTTTAGGCGCAGTTCGTTGGGCTACATCTACAAACTTAACTCTTGCGTGTCACGCCCCTGTGTCATGCCCAGGTAGGGCGTGTCACAGGGCGTGTCTAGGCCAATAATGCAAAATTCCAAGTTTTTCTCCAGATAATCTGTAGAATTACCCTGCAAGATTAAAAATTATTTTATTAGAACAAATAAATATAAAATATAAAAACTAGTTAATTATAACTTAATATTATAAAAGTAATATATAATATCTAACTATTAATTAGAAAATAGCATAATAAAAATAGGAAAAAATTAGAGTTATCACACCCATTCGGCAGCAACACGTCAAATTTGTCCTTCTCCATCGAAGAAGGGACTCCGATGCGCGATATGAAACCTTCAGACAAAAAGGAGTGCGAAGCTCTCGTATCGAATAGTGCCCTTGCTAGACTATCGCAAATCAAAACAAAGCCTATACAAACAGTAATAAGCTAACAAGCACTAGGTAACAGTATTTAAAGCTAACTTGCTATAAATTAAATCGTACCTGTCACCACATATGCTTATTTTATGGCCTCCTGCTGGCCCAGATTGTAGACTCTTGGTTGAGTCGGAGCATAATGGGATGCGGTTGACTCCACCGTCTTGCCCTTTTCTTCATAGGTTGCTGCCTGCTTCCTCTCGGGCTTTGCACGTCCGCTCCGAAAATCTCGGGCATAGTTCCCCAGCTTTCCACAAGTATGACAAGCGCCCGGGGTTCGGTTGGTAGTTACCCCTAAGGCACCTGAAGAAGGGGCTGGACTCGACATCCTAGCCTTTTTATTCCATTTACGGAACACCAATTTTGAGGAGTTTAGCCTTTTGAACTCCGACCCCTTCTCATTACTGTCCTTCTTAGCCTGAACGTTCTTCATGTCTTTCTCCAAAGAACAGGTCGTGTTGACCAAGGTCAGGAAACCCTGCGTCATCGGCCCCAAAAGTAACAGTCTCAAGTCATCCCTTAGACCCTCGTAGAATCGGCTTGTCTTGCGCTCCTCATCAGCAAAGGTAGCGCTTGCATACCGACCTAAACGAGTAAACTCGTGGAGATACTCATCCACGGTACTCTCTCCTTGAACCAACTTCTGGAACTCATTTTCCAAAGCAATCCTCTGAGCTGAGGGGAGTTATCGAGCCAAGAACAGTCTCTAAAACTCCTCCATCGAGACGTCAGTCAACTGCCTACCCCTCAGATGGGGGTAGCTCCAAGCCTTCCCACCATAATCTTTCGTCACCATCCAACAAAAATGTGGCAATTGTGGTATTCTGCCACTCTTCCATCTCAGTAGCAATCAACACTCTCTTAACCCTAGAGAGCCAATCCTCTGCTTGGGTTGGGGTTCTCGTCCCCGAGAACACTGGAGGATTGAAGCCCATCACGTGCTTAAGCTGCTTCTCCGTGCTCTCCTAGGCAACACTGGCTCAACTACCACCTGCTCAACTCTCCTTGGCTCCGCCGTTTGGAGCGGTACTTGCTCCACAGTAGGGGCAGGCTGCTGCACCTGCCTCGCAGGCTACGCATTGATCATCGCAAACACTGCCTCCGCTACCAATCGAATAGTCTCAGCCAAAGGAGGTGTTGCTGACGCATCAATTGGTGCGCTACTCGCCTCAGAAACTGGATGTTTTGACGGCCCCGCACCACTCCTGGTCACCTATAGTCGTACAAAACACTAATAAGCGACCAAACAACATTACAAAAAGCAATTATAGGAACACGCAGGTTCCTCAAACATGTGTATTTTCATTCCTAAGTGGACATTCATGGGTTCTTTTCATGTTATAACGATGACGCACACACATGTGCTCACCACCCCTTAAAGTGAATTCGTCCACGAATTCATTTAAGTCTGACCGAAACCGGGAGTCTGATACCAAATTGTAACACCCCTATCCGTCATATAGAAAATAGTAGTAGGTCCGGCCGGAGCCCGACGCCATATACCACGGACAGACCGGCGGGTTACTCAATGAAACCATTCAACCAATACACACGTCCTACACAGAGCATCTAGCGGAAGCAATTTGTTAAGTTGCAAAGGAAAGAATCCAGCACAAGCACGAATGTCCACTAACAAAACCCAATAGGAATGAACTATATAATACACACAAGTACTTGCCTTATGGCCTTACAACAGTTCACTTAAATAAATAGTGTTTTACAAACTTCGGAGCGCAGGCCGGCCACACATGATTTAAATAAGTAAACAAACAAGGCCTTCGAGGGCCAGCTCAGCAACTTGGGATTTGGCCCGCTATTTGCCGCTCGGCTCCGCAGCACCTGCAAGCACAAATCACCGCAACAGTGGCAAAAAAGAATAACGGTCAGCTAAAGCTGACCAAATTATAACGATTCCACCCCCAACCTCGAGGCGGAAAAATTTCTTCCCTGCACTTGAATTAGTATTAACAAACAGGATTACGAAAGTATAATTTAAGCACACTTCACCACAGGTATAAGCACACACGGCTGCACACCCCGTGCTCATAGGGCACTTACACGGTGGACTCGGTCCACCACCGTCCCTGGGACAACAATCTCGTGAGCAATAAAGTCTTCATGGCTTAAGACGAAGACCCTCCCTCTATGCCATCGACGACACTAAACCGAACCACATAGAGTAGGTATGGCTTCACTCAACTCGCTGCTCACACTACCACGACACTAAAAGTCATTGGCGCGAGCTAAGTTTCCCCGTAGCCCGTAAATCGATCAACCAACGTACATAAACCGGTTATGTACAATGATGGCTACCATGCCACCAAAGATGGCAGAAACATTCTTATTCCTAGATTTCCGAGTGCGCCTTGGGGTTTATCCCCAAGGATCCCTGCTGCAATCTACCACGTAGAAACCCGAAAACACAAAAGGCATGGAGTCTTCTCCGGCTAACAATGCATAACAAATCATCACCGATCCAGTCCAACATGTCCGGGTAGGCTTCACACACCATGCCTATGCCCGTACTTCGATTCCAGACTCTAAATAAGAGGGACTTTACATATCTACCCCAAGGAATACCGCAAACTCGCCGCACACTCGTGGGAGGGGGTTTTCCCATGCAAAAGAAGAAGAGCTTCACATGCTCAAGATGAGAATCGTTACCCTAGCGTTTCTCCTTGACGCCATCGAAAACTACGCGGATGAAAAGCACCGCGATGATCTTGTCTCCGCAGATCTGGGCTTGGTTTGTGATTTGGTGCTCCGAATCTCCTCCAGTGACCGGATCTCTCTCTTCCTTCTTCCTCCTTGCTCTCCCTTCTCTCTAAGATTTAGAAAGAGAAAACCCAAATAGAATGAGGGTTTCTAAGTCCTATTCCCGGGTATAGGACTATATGCGTTGGGGTTTTCTAAGTCCTATCTCCCTCTTCCTTCTTCCTCCTTGCCTTGGAAACGGACAGCCACAATTCACACTTAAAATGAACTTCCTGAGACGAACACGGCTTGCGACACGCCCGTGTCCAAGGCAGTTTGCCTCAATCGACACCGAAACCGTCGCGTCCTGAAAAGAACACGGGCACTCGACACGCCCGTGTCGAGATTGACACGCCCGTGTCACCCAGTACACGCCTGTGTAGCTGGGTGTGTTCCTCCAACGACACAAGTCAAAAACATCCAGAGCACGACATGGCCATGTGATACGCCTGTGTCACATGCCATATGCTAGACACGCCCTAGGACACACCTGTGTCCCAGGCCGTGTAGCTTCCTTAGCACAACTCGCAGAATGACCCGAGCAGGACACGGGTGTAACGCCCCAGGTTTTCGTAATTTATTTTATCATGTCGGTGACGTCATATTTACGTAAGGGCGTTACGTTTCCGCGAGTTGACGGCGCGTCGCCGTTAACGCGTTTTGAGTCCGTTAGGTTTGACTGGCCAAGTTTTGGGATTTGCGTCGGAAGTGGAAAACTTTACGTTAGGAAATTAGATTGGCTAATTTTAGACTTGCTCGTCAAATTTCGTCGCGTTCCGAGCAATTTTGGAGCCTCGGCGCGCGTTTGAAGTCTTGTGTTTTTTTTACGTACGCCGTTGGTTTTAGAAATTAATATCTCTAGAACGGTGCGTTGGAATTCGATTCCGACTTCGTCGTTGGGTTCGTAGCGTCGTCATTCGCCTACGGTGCGAATTTCGTTCGAATCGGCGCGCGTTAGTCCCTCCGTATTAACGTTACACTACAACGTTATTTTTAAAATAATTTAAATAATATAAAACAAAAAAAAAGAATTTTCTTACCTTTCCCGTCGACATCAGCCGACTCCCTCCGATCTCCTCTTATATTCTGCCAACTTCTTTTTTTTGTGTGTTTTTATCTTAATATAATAATTATATTATTATTATTATTATTAATAATATTATTATTATTAATAATGTTATTATATTTATATATAAAGTAAACTTCTTCTCCTCTTCCAAACCGAGTAGCCCCCCCTGTGCGACTTTTTTTTTCGTTCTCCATTACCGAGGCGGAAAACCTTCCGCTCGCTAATCTTCCGACGGCCGCCACGGTCGTTCCGGTGGACGGAATCGCGATCCGAGCGCGGCGTTGGAAAGCTCTTGGCGAGAGCTTCGAGATTGCGATCTCGCCTCTTCGTGTCTTCTTTTGGACGGATCTACGTTGGGGAGTAGATTGGAGACCAAATTCCGAGGCAAGTGATGTTTCCCTCGGCAATTTCTTCTGTCGTTAATTTCGCTCCTAACTCGTAAAATTTTGCGTAAAATTATTCGTTAGAAAGTCACGATTTTCCGTAGGTTTCACCGTCTAGAAAAATTGCGCGTGTCGCCTCGCGAATAAATTAATTTTCGCGAGCGATCTCGTCGGAAACGTAACGGTTTACGGAAGCGCCGTACTGGTTTACGGACGTGTCATAGTGGTTGCGACATTTCGATCGTCTCGTTGATTTGACAAGCATAATTTGTACAAAATGTTTAGTCGCACGAATTATTGTCGTACCGTTCCGGTCGACGTGTCGCATTGTCCATTCAATTCGAACTAATTACTCGAACCTTAACTAAAGAAACTGAATAGTAAGTTATGAATTAAAGAAATTATGAAATGGTCTGTGCGCGTGGGGTTTCTCCCACGTCACAAATTTTTGAAATGAAGAAAGCTTGAAATGGTCTGTGCGCGTTGGGATTTCTCCCATGACACAGTGCCTTATGGCGAAGTCTGTGCGCGTGGTGGATTTTAATCCCCGGCATGTTACCTTAGCTGTAGGACTGTATGCGTTGGGGTTTCTCCCTCAGCATAGTGCCTTTAGGTTGAGTTTATGCACATAGTGGACCTACTCCCCCGGCACAACACTCTGTCCCGATGAGCCGATTTGTCTCAATTTAAAATACTGAATAACTAGAATACCGAAGAAAAAGAATAAAGTAGAACTCTGATAGTAGATGTGATAGTTTGAGCAGGCTATTCTAGCCTAGTTTTCCTGACTTGTTAGATTTCCTGTTTTGATTTCCTATACCATGTTTCTGACTCCTTTTGCAGCTGTTTGTTTTACCTCGCTCGTTTCGAGGTTTGTTAGCTTTCTTTTTATTCTTGCACCTCTTGTAGCTTGCTTTCTGAGGTGTTCTTCTTTTGAATACCTCAGGTCCAGGGCAGGAGCAGGGTTAGTTGACAGGGTAGTGCTTCAGGTGTAGCGGGTTGCTGCCACCGCTTTTGGTTTCACCTCAGGGTGTTGAGGTAGACTTTTGTTAGACTTGATAGTTTTTTTATGGGTTCGTGACAGCTATTGACGCCCATAGTTTTAGACTTTCTGTGATAGACTACTCGCTAGTTATGCTGTTTTACTTACTTTGAGCTTAGTACTTGCTCTCTGGGAATGTTTTATGTTAGGATGCATGTTAGGTATTTTAATATAAAATAAAACTGCATTTTTACATGACTCTTTAGCTTGCTTTTCAAAAGATCAAATCACTATTTTAAGGGTTATAAAAAAAATAGTTTTCACTACATATATAAATCTAGAAGTCACATGTTCATTGCATCTTGTGCTGAGTTTTATTTTCATATAGGATAATAAATGCATTAAACTAATGTTTTTCCGCTGTAAAATCTATACTTTCTAAATTCGTGTACTAAATGATCCACTAGACCGAGGGACACGGTCAGATCGCCCTAATAAAATAATGTTTTAACACCAGATTCTGAATCCTTTTATAAAGATAAGTGTTAGGACAGGGTTGCCTGAACGTCTGCGGTTGTCCCCTGCTTGACGTGGCATCACGACATGCGTTTTCTATGGCTCTGACGTATTATTTTATACGGAGAAAATGCGGGTTATGACAGTTGGTATCAGAGGGAGGTTTTGCAAGAGGGGTGGTTGGTTTGACAAGACAGTCAAACAACTTTCCCTTAAGCAAAACCTCCAGCGTTGAGTTTAGTTTCATTGCATACACACACCGATATGTCATCCGTAGATCTTGATGGAAGCATGAACACTACACTCATAGCATAATAAGAAGTATACGAGGCATATTATGTAGTATGGGATGCATAATATGTATTTGTATACTGATCCACCATAGGTGGCAACATGTAACGGTTATGTAGTATGGGATGCATAACCACCATTACATGGATGCCCATTAGCACGTTTACTTTTTTTCGTTGCATACAATATTATGTAGTATGGGATGCATAATATTGTATGTGTACGCCACTCATAACATGCACTAGGTCCTTTTTAGAATGCATAGCACTTCATACATAACATATCATTGCATAAGCACACGTGCCAAGTTAAAGATCTACATGATGACATATGTACACACATGATTTTAAAAAAAAGGAAATTTTTTTTTGATCAATTATGCATTCATATCATTCTCACAAGTGTCAGTGAGAGCATAACATCATTTATTGATTCCCAGAGCAAGGTAACAGCTAGAGCAAGTATCTGTCTATTCCGATCTGATCTGAGTTAGGATATCTGAGTATCTAGCTTAGGTGTCTTAAACTAGGTATTAATTATAGTATGTTTGTTCTGTAGAAATACCGACAAAGCGTATTGCGACGAGATCGACTCCCTAGTCTGAGAGTGAGTCTTCCGGTGCTCAGAGTGAAGCTGTGATCGAAGGATTGCGTCAAAGTAATGAGGCCTTGACAAGACAGATGTTGGACATGCAGTCACAGATTCAGTCGTTATTAGCTGTCGCTGCTGGGCAGCAGCCTATAGCACAGGACCCTGTCGTAGAACAAGCTGTTCCTACTCCTACTGCATTAGTACCCCCAGTTGCATTGCCTCCAGCGATGAATTTCATTTCTCATTTCCAGCGTTTGGGACCCCCTACCTATGATGGTAGGGCAGACTTCATGGCGTTAGATGATTGGATCATAGCCATCAAAGAGATGTTCTCTTACTCTGGCATCTCCACCGATCAGAAGGTAATGATCGGGGCTTATCAACTCAAAGGACTTGCAAAGAGTTGGTGGATCAGAGAGAAGGAGAACCTTTCAGAAGGATGTATGTGGGATTCGTTTAAGAGTATGTTGCTAAAGAAGTTTCTTCCGTCGGTCGAGCAAGACTCTCTGATGAACAATTTCCTGTATCTTAAGCAGAGACAACTTACTGTCAGCGAGTACGAGATCGAATTCAGTAAGCTCAGTCGTTTTGCCCCTGAGCTAGTAGCGTTTGAAGAAAGCAGAGTAAAATGCTTCTTGGGTGGTCTGAGGTTTGACATCCAGCAATTGGCAAGTGTGTACAAATCAGAGACCTTCACATAAGTGATGGAAGCTGCCTTGAAGGTTGAGTTGATAGAAAATGCAAAGAATCGAGGAATGATGGCAAGGAAAGATAAGAGAAAGTCTGATAACAGTGGTGGTGCAAGGGCGTCTGGCCCTGTGGTGAAGAAAGATCGAAAAGAAGTATGCATCTTCTGTGGCAAGCCTGGACACCCGATGGAAAGGTGCTTTAAGAGGCGGGATGCGCAGAAGCAGTCTCAGGTTCACGCGATTAAAGATGCACCGAAAGGAACCCTCTTCTGTATCTATTGCCATAAGAGCAGGCATGATGTGGCTCATTGTCTTAAGAAGGCTGAAGCTTGTTTTCTCTGTGGCCTGAAAGGGCACATTATGGCTAATTACCCGCAGGTCCAACCTGCATTGCATGCAGTTCCGTTGCAGACTCTACCGCCGCCCCTCTACTCATGGATAAGAGAAAAGGAAAGTTGAATGTGCTGACAAAGGAAGAAGCTCAATCATCGGCTCAAGTGATCTCTGGTTAGTCTCTATCTCAGCTAGTAACCTATTTTGGTAGTCTTTTAGTTCTTGTATTTTAGTTGTGCGCGCATTGTGTTTAGGTGAATTTAAGGTGAAGGATAAGTGGGCACGCGTTTTGTTCGATTCGGGTGCTACTCACTCCTTTGTAGCGAGGAGTTTTGTAGACCGACATCAATGGGATCTCGACCAGCTTGACACTTCTCTGAATGTCAAATTCCCTTCAGGAGAGTTGGTGATGTCAAGTCAGGGTATCCAAAAATGCCCTATCTTCCTAGGTGGTTTTCTAGCCTTTACGGATTTGAAGTTGTTAGACTTGGAAGACTTCGACGTGATTTTAGGCATGGATTGGCTATCCAGCTATGATGCCGTCATTCAGTGCAAGCAAAAGCGCTTGGATTTCAAAGATGACAAAGGCCAGCCCATGAGTGTGTATGGTACATCGCGTCAGGAATCTCCAATCATTTCTACGGCGCGTGCTCGTAAGTTTCTAGAGTCTGGCTATGATTCTTTTCTTGTCTCTGTTTCTGTTTTGGAAATTGCACCTGTTGTGCCTCGGGTTGAGGACGTTTCTGTGGTGTGCGAGTTTCCGGATGTCTTTCCAGTTAGTCTTCCAGGACTTCCACCTGAGCGAGAGGTGGAGTTTGTTATAGATCTCGAGCAAGGCACTCGCCCTATCGCGAAAGCACCATACCGCATGGCTCCGTGTGAGTTAGAGGAGCTGCGTTCTCAGTTAGATGAACTGCTTCAGTGTGGTTTAATTAGACCCAGTTCTTCCCCCTGGGGTGCACCAGTCCTCTTCATGAAGAAAAAGGATGGAGCATTGAGGCTGTGTATAGATTATATAGAGCTAAACAAGGTGACCATCAAGAACAGATATCCATTGCCAAGGATAGACGACTTGTTTGATCAGCTTCGGGGTAGTTCCGTATTCTCGAAGATTGACCTTCGTTCGGGCTACCATCAGTTGAGAATCCGTGAGTCAGACGTGTCGCGAAATGCTTTTCGTTCCCAATATGATCACTTTGAATTTCTGGTGATGTCGTTTGGATTAACTAATGCACCGTCAACTTTTATGGACATGGTGAACAGAGTATTCAAATATTTTCTGGATAAGTTCGTGGTGGTATTCATTGATGATGTCCTCGTATATTCTAGAAATGCTGAAGAGCACGCCTTGCACTTGCGACTGGTCTTGGCTACTCTGAGAGAGCACAAACTGTATACGAAGCTTAGCAAGTGTGAGTTCTAGTTGTCTCAAGTGTCATTCCTAGGACACATTATAAGCAAGGACGGTATCTCTGTGGATCCCTCAAAGATAGCTGCAGTCTTGGAATGGAAGAGGCCTACAACTCCTAAGGAGATAAGGAGCTTCTTAGGGTTGACAGGTTATTACAGAAGATTTGTGGAAGGATTCTCTGTGCTTTCTTCGTCGTTGACTAGACTCACGCAGAAGAACACATCGTTTGTTTGGAGTGAAGCCTGTGAAGAAGCTTTTCAGGAACTCAAGAGAAGATTGTGTTCTGCTCCAGTATTGACTTTGCCTAGAGAAGGAGTGGAGTATGCTGTTTATGTGGACGCCTCGCGAGTTGGACTCGGTTGTGTGTTGATGCAGGACGGCAAAGTGATTGCGTATGGATCGAGACAATTGAAAATTCACGAAAGGAATTATCCTATGCATGACTTGGAATTTGCTGCCGTCATTTATGCTTTGAAGTTGTGGAGACATCTCTTGTATGGAGTTTCGTGTAAAATCTACACAGACCACAAAAGTTTGAAGTATGTATTCACTCAGAAGGAGTTGAATCTGCGCCAGCGTAGGTGGTTAGAATATGTTGCGGACTACGAAGTCGATATTCTTTATAAACCGGCAAGGCTAACGTAGTAGCGAACACCTTGAGCCAAAAGCCCGCACATATCTTTAATCTCTCGGTGCAATCGCTTGCAGAAGAGTTTTTGCTCATGGATATAACTGTAGGGAATAGCGCTTCGCCGAGTAGCTTAAAAGTGGAAGAGCCTTCATGGATCACTCTCACTAGGCTACATCAGAAAGATGACCCTGATTTGCAGCACCTCCACAGTAGGACTGAGAAAGGGGAATTACCTGACTTTTCAATTGATGACGTGGGTACCCTAAAGTACCGCGACAGATATTGTATTCCCGCTGTTGAGAACATTCGGGTAATGATATGCAGTGAAGCGCATGGATCAAGTGTTGCTTATCATCCTAGTTCCACGAAAATGTACAGAGATTTGAAGCAGATTGTTTGGTGGTCAGGTATGAAGAATGACATCGCAAGATTTGTATCTGAATGTTATACCTGCCAGCGTGTAAAAGCTGATCATAGAAGGTCGGGTGGTAAGTTAATGCCTTTGGATATACCGAGTTGGAAATGGGAAAGTATATCCATGGATTTTATAACCGGTTTGCCAAGATCGCCTCAAGGGCATGATGCAGTATGGGTCATTGTGGACAGACTGACTAAGTGTGCCCACTTTGTGCCTTTCAAGATTGATTATTCTATGGAAAAGATAGCAGAGCTTTACTTGGACAAAGTTATCAGACTGCATGGTGTGCCTATGAGTATTGTGTCAGATAGAGATTCCCGATTCATGTCTCGTTTCTGGTAGAGTTTGCAAGGAGCTCTAGGTACTGACCTTATGTATTCTACTGCCTATCATCCTCAGACAAATGGTCAGACAGAAAGAGTTAATCAAAATTTGGAAGACACGATAAGATGCTATATTTTGGACCATGGTGGAGCTTGGGATAAATGCCTCGGACTGATGGAATTCGCGTACAATAATAGCTATCAGGAGAGTTTGCAGATGACACCCTTTGAAGCCTTATATGGTAGGCGTTGTTGAACTCCCCTCTTCTGGGTAGAGGTTGGTGAGAAGCCTTTGCTGGGTCCGAAAGCTTTAGAGGAAATGAGCAGTTTAGTGACACATAAACGTGAAAAGCTGAAGTTGGCTCAAGAACGATATGAAAAGTATGCAAATCAGCGTAGAGTTGATCTGGAGTTTGCAGTTGGGGACATGGTGTTTCTGAAGGTCTCTCCGATGCCAGGTGTTAAGAGATTTGGAAGGAACCATAAGCTGGATCCCAGGTATGTGTGACCTTTTCTGATTCTTGAGCGCATCGGAGTTTCTGCCTATAGACTGGAGTTGCCTGTTTCTTTTCCTGGTGTTCACGACGTGTTTCACGTGAGCTAGTTGCGAAAGTGTATTCGTAGAGATTGTCAAATTATTGACTCCGTGCCTCAGTTGCAGCCCAATCTTTCTTATGTCGAAGAACCTGTCCGGATTCTGGAATCGCAAGATCGGGTGCTGAGAAGGAAGACAATCCCAATGGTCAAGGTTCTCTGGCGCAATCAGGATGCTAGAAGTGCGACTTGGGAATTGGAATCCTCGATGAGAGAATCTCATCCTCAGCTTTTCGCCTAGAATTTCCAGGTTAGTAGTCTGTTTGAGAATTCTTTTTTCTAACTTGTCTCTCCCTCAGTTTTTTTTGTTTTCATTCCACGTCTCAAGTTTCAGGACGAAACTTCCTTTTTGGAGGGGTGACTGTAACGCCCCAGGTTTTCGTAATTTATTTTATCATGTCGGTGACGTCATATTGACGTAAGGACGTTACGTTTCCGCGAGTTGACGGCGCGTCATCGTTAGCGCGTTTGAGTCCGTTAGGTTTGACCGGCCAAATTTTGGGATTTGCGCCGGAAGTGGAAAACTTTACGTTAGGAAATTAGATTGGCTAATTTTAGACTTTCTCGTCAAATTTCATCGCGTTCCGAGCAATTTTGGAGCCTCGGCGCGCGTTTGAAGTCTTGTCTTTTTTTTACGTACGCCGTTAGTTTTAGAAATAAATATCTCGAGAACGGTGCGTCGGAATTCGATTCCGACTTCGCCGTTGGGTTCGTAGCGTCGTCATTCGCCTACGATGCGAATTTCGTTCGAATCGGCGCGCGTTAGTACTTCCGTATTAACGTTACACTACAACATTATTTTTAAAATAATTCAAATAATATAAAACAAATAATAAAAAAAAGAATTTTCTTACCTTTCCGGTCGACATCAGCCGACCCCCGCCGATCTCCTCTTATATTCTGCCAACTTCTTTTTTTTTTGTGTGTTTTTATCTTAATATAATAATTATATTATTATTATTATTATTATTATTATTCTTTTTTTTGTGTGTTTTTATCTTAATATAATAATTATATTATTATTATTATTATTATTATTATTAATGTTATTATATTTATATATAAAGTAAACTTCTTCTCCTCTCCCAAACAGAGCAGCTCCCCCCCCCCTGTGCGACTTTTTTTTTCCTTCTCCATTACCGAGGCGGAAAACCTTCC
The DNA here is from genome assembly GCA_039513925.1 of Platanthera zijinensis. Classification (NCBI taxonomy): domain Eukaryota; kingdom Viridiplantae; phylum Streptophyta; class Magnoliopsida; order Asparagales; family Orchidaceae; genus Platanthera; species Platanthera zijinensis. The sequence continues at coordinate 45,273,785 of CM077098.1, read as the reverse complement.
GCTCGCTAATCTTCCGGCGGCCGCCACCGCCGTTCCAGTGGACGGAATCGCGATCCGAGCGCGGCGTTGGAAAGCTCTCGGCGAGAGCTTCGAGATCGCGATCTCGCCTCTTCGTGTCTTCTTTTGGACGGATCTACGTTGGGGAGTAGATTGGAGACCAAATTCCGAGGCAAGTGATGTTTCCCTCGTCAAATTCTTCTGTCGTTAATTTCGCTCCTAACTCATAAAATTTCGCGTAAAATTTTTTGTTAGAAAGTCACGATTTTCCGTAGGTTTCGCCGTCTAGAAAAATTGTGCGTGTCGCCTCGCGAATAAATTAATTTTTGCGAGCGATTTCGTCGGAAACGTAATGGTTTACGGAAGCGCCGTACTGGTTTACAGACGTGTCGTAGTGGTCGCGATGTTTCGATCGTCTCGTTGATTTGACAAGCATAATTTCTACAAAATGTTTAGTCGCACGAATTATTGTCGTACCGTTCCGGTCGACGTGTCGCATTGTCCGTTCAATTCGAACTAATTACTCGAACCTTAACTAAAGAAACTGAATAGTAAGTTATGAATTAAAGAAATTATGAAATGGTCTGTGCGCGTGGGGTTTCTCCCACGGCACAAATTTTTGAAATGAAGAAAGCTTGAAATGGTCTGTGCGCGTTGGGGTTTCTCCCACGGCACAGTGCCTTAGAGCGAAGTCTGTGCGCGTGGTGGATTTTCATCCCCGGCATGTTGCCTTAGCTGTAGGACTGTGTGCGTTGGGGTTTCTCCCTCGGCATAGTGCCTTTAAGCTGGGTTTATGCACGTAGTGGACCTACTCCCCCGGCACAGCACTCTGTCCCGATGAGCCGATTTGTCTCAATTTAAAATACTGAATAACTAGAATAACGAAGAAAAAGAATAAAGTAGAACTCTGATAATAGATGTGATAGTTTGAGCAGGCTGTTCTAGCCTAGTTTTCCTGACTTGTTAGATTTCCTGTTTTGATTTCCTATACCATGTTTCTGACTCCTTTTGCAGATATTTGTTTTACCTCGCTCGTTTCGAGGTTTGTTAGCTTTCTTTTTACTCTTGCACCTCTTGTAGCTTGCTTTCTGAGTTGTTCTTCTTTTGAATACCTCAGGTCCACGGCAGGAGTAGGGTTAGCTGGCAGGGTAGTGGTGCAGGTGTAGCGGGTTGCCGCCACCGCTTTTGGTTTCACCTCAGGGTGTTGAGGTAGACTTTTGTTAGACTTGATAGTTTTTCTATGGGTTCGTGTCAGCTGTTGACGCCCATAGTTTTAGACTTTCTGTGATAGACTACTCGCTAGTTGTGCTGTTTTACTTACTTTGAGCTTAGTACTTGCTCTCTGGGAATGTTTTATGTTAGGATGCATGTTAGGTATTTTAATATAAAATAAAACTGCATTTTTACATGACTCTTTAGCTTGCTTTTCAAAAGTTCAAATCACTATTTTAAGAGTTATAAAAAAACAGTTTTTACTACTTATATAAATCTAGAAGTCACATGTTCATTGCATCTTGTGCTGAGTTTTATTTTCATATAGGATAATAAATGCATTAAACTAATGTTTTTCCGCTGTAAAATCTATACTTTCTAAATTCGTGGACTAAATGATCCACCAGACCGAGGGACACGGTCAGCTCGCCCTAATAAAATAATGTTTTAACACCAGATTCTAAATCCTTTCATAAAGATAAGTGTTAGGACAGGGTTGCCTGAACGTCTGCGGTTGTCCCCTGCTTGACGTGGCATCACGACACGCGTTTTCTCTGGCTCTGACGTATTATTTTATACAGAGAAAATGCGGGTTGTGACAATGAGTATTCGACACGCCCATGTTTAATTTGACTAGCCTGGGCTCAAGCCGTGCGTCCTCACTCAACGATCGTTGAGTGAAAGGCTTTGAGTGACTGACACGCCCTGGGACACGCCCATGTCTCAGGCCGTGTTCACCCCCCGACGACCGTTGACTGCAATTTCGTCGACCACGCGACCATCGCCGAACCCGAGCATGACACGCCCCAGGGACATGCCCGTGTCCCAGGACGTGTCACCTCTACCAAATCCCAGACTTTGCTCAAAATGCCACCCGTCACTCTTTTGAATTTCGGGGATTTACAGATTACCTGTCACATAACAGTGAGTCTAGATTTTTTGTCATCTATAATGGTGATACCTCCCCAGCTTTAGTATATCAGTTCAAGGTTCAATCGGTCTAACCGGTTGAACCGGGGTTGAACCGCAATGACTACAGACGGAATTAGATATTAAATTATATATATATATATATATATATATATATATATATATATATCTAAACCACTATAAAGGAACTATAGATGACATGAATTTTAAATTCATTGGAGTGATTTCGACCGTCCGATCCGAATGCATTATTCAGCAATCGTCTAATCAAACACACCATCTCTCTACTTTTTCATAGGATTCCTAAACCTACTAGAGGTTGTCTTAAAACTATGTAAAAACTATGCAGAAATTTAAAAACAAAGCTAGATAGGTCAGCAAATATATATATGTCGCCCATGGACATGCACGCTCACTTTTCATTCTATTAGTAGCAAGGCACTCATAAATATTTAGGTGATGTGGGACTATCCCATGATAAGCAAGGCACGAACAGTTTTTATTCAAAAAAAATTGCACAGATTTTATACAAATGCGTATATAAGTAATGTAACTGCCCAGAATTTTATATAATTGTGCAGTTAAATATTATAAAATATGCATCTGCGAAGGTTTTAATACAAAAATCTACCCAGGTTTTATTAAAAAAATCTGTGCAGACTTTATTAAATTCATAGAGATAATTATTTTCTAATATTTTTAAAAAATTAAGAAAAGAATATTAAAAAAATGTTTTTTTAAAACACACGTACTTTTGCAGCCCGCCGTCGTTGACCGGATATTGCCGCACTTGGCCGTAGGGGCAGAGCCCCGTGTTCGGTTCGACCATTGGGGGAGAGCGAAGTGGGCGAAGCCCGTCGTCGCCGACCGGGTCCATCGTCGCCGACCGGATACTGTTGTGCTTGGCCGTAGGGGCGGAACCCCGTGGCGGGTTCGACCGTCGGGGGCGGGCGAAGCCCGCCGTCGCCGGCCGAGTACTGTCGTGCGGGGCAGTAGGGGCGGAGCCCCGTGTCGGGGACTCGTATATATATATATATATATATATATATATATATATATATATATATATATATATATATATATATATATATATATATACTACTCTAAAAAGATATATGGTGGTATGCTAATAGCATATGTTCGAAAATAGGGGAAAAAACAAGGGCTGTCAGATTTGACTGTTTTAATCATGAAACGTTGGATCTTGACCTGCAAATAGTGGAATTGGCCTGCAAATTAAAAGATCCCCAAAAAACCTTACTATTTCTCTCTTCTCAAACCAGATCCCAGCATATTCCTCCCCCCTGTGTTTTTTCGCCCAGCCCCGCCCTCCCCCTTTCCACTGCCACCGGCGGCGGAGCTGCCGACGGCCTGACCGACGCCCATCGGCGGGTTCGCCGGACTCTGGCGAACTCTCCGGGGGTTGTTCGGTGACCGGCGGGCAGGGCCACCGCCAGCGGTGGCCCTGCCCATGAGACCCAAATTTGGGATAAGACAGGAGTGACACCAATTGCATAGAAACTATGAGAAGCTCGACTAAGATGGTTTGGACATCTACAAAGGAGACCATTAGAGGCACCTGTTAAGCGTTGTGAGATTTTAGTCACTATGCATGTGAAATGGGGGAGGGGTAGACCAATAAAGACTTGGAATGAAACTATAAGGAAAGACATGATGTACTTAGGCATTAATGAGATTATAACTAAAGATATGGCACAATGACGACAAAGGATCCATATAGCCGGCCCCACTATAGTGGAATAAAGGCTTGAGTGTTGTTGTTGTTGCTATAAAGCTTAATGCCATCAAAATCAAATTATAATATAATATTAAATATATTTTACAATAGACCAATTAATACTTGTTAATAACATTTTATTTTGGATATTCTTCAAATTTATTTTGGGATATATATATATAATATATATATATATATATATATATATATATATATATATATATATATATATATATATATATATATATATATATATATATATATATATATATAAAATACATTGTTGGTTTACTTGTTATGTTACTTTTTTTTAGACTGTACAATTATAGTTAATATTCATAAAATAAAAGTTTTTATTTTAAGATATGGAAATATGATATTTTAAAATATCCCGGACATGTCGCCAAGTTCTGACAGCCAGTATTTAAAAACTCAATCCAGCATGTTGCTGACATTTAATATTTACAACGTTGGTTGATGGTCAGCACAGAGTTTTAAAGAAGATGAACATGTTATAGTATGTATACATGTTGAGAGGTTCCCCTAGAGAATTGCAAGAAAACTAAATGCAAACCAAATGAGCTCTTATAGAATCATCAGGAGAATTGAGACAAAATGTTTATGATCGTAATATACCTAAGAATAAGAGAATTTTTCCTATATTCAATATCAAAAATTAAATCTCACCTGGTGAGTCACATGATTATATGAGGCCAATACCTTCCACCACCTCAGAGTATACCCTACCCATCAACTGCCTCTTACCACCAAAGCACTAGTAGTACCACTAGCACCACTCTTAGCACCTTCTTTGGTACCGATATCATTGACAACATCATCTTCAGCCCCACAGTTGTGCCAATTCTAGCATTAGCATCAACACCATTCTCGACATCAATGACAGTAGTAGTACCATTATGAATGCCATTTCCAGCCCTGAATTCCTCTACTCACATCTTCAGCACCTACTAATATTATAGACTATATATACTACATTATAGTGGTATACTATAATATATTGTATTATAGTATAATATTAATATACTATAATATAATACTACTATTACTATATTATATTATTATTACTATATACTATGGTGAAGCAGTAACACAATCTTCAACACTGCCAGCTATTTATTGCAACACCATCCTTGATAACATCATCAACTTCAACAGTGTTGTCTACAGCCTCCGCAGGAGTAGTACCCATAGAAATAGTTGATGTCATTACAAAGATCCTAGTTCGCAAGATCTTCATAGTACCAGAGCTATAGGATTCACCTCATATTAAGATGGGAGCACGATCATCTTCATTCACGGGTATGAACTCCTTCGAGGATGGCGTCCATGAAGGGTCTACACAATGATCAAATCCGTTAATTTTGTGCGGATCGACAATTAATGAATTTTAGTTTTTTTTTCTTTTTTGAATTTTACTTTGATGTATTTTGGATACCGTCATGGTCAGAAAATCATGACCGTCTGTGGCGGCCCCTTAATCTTTAAATAAGGATAGATGGATCATTTAGAAGGCATTGAAAGTTGAATGAAGAATCTACTCTTTTGATCATTCAGTGTACAAGTAGGAATCCGAGTGCAATGCTTGGAAAGTATCTTCCTTCCCCTTCCCCTTCCCCTTCCCCACCTTGGTCGGCCTTCTCTTTCCAATCAACTTTCCACCTTTAGCCACATCTGACCACCACCTCCCCCTCCAGCCATCCCCGCCTCCTTGACCGGCCATTTAATTCTTAACAATAACCTCAAGGCCAACCACTCCTCATTACACCCGCCTCCTCCTAAAACTTCCATAACTCCCTCATCTCATCCACATCGTAACTTCCAAATAACCACCCACTCCTTAGTTGACCAATTATCCCACTCACAACTTGCTCCACATTTTAGCCGCCTACCCCTCAATTTCCTCCCACCCACAGCTTGAATTACTCATCATTCCTACAACTGAACCCCTACCTCCTTCCAATATAGCCACCTGGACCTCCTCTTCATACCCCCTATATCAGGAACTTTAAATCCCAATCAATTTTTGGATTAGGTTCAGCCCCTCATGCCCCCTTAAATTATAGGGAAAGTCTCTTGATACGACGCGACTGCCTCATGCTATTATTAATCTATGTAGCTCAAAGCCCCAAAGTGCATTATTATACTTCGTATTTTCCCCTCTCGCCTATATATAGGAGTGGTAGTATGCTTAGAGAGGAACTTTTGAAGTCAAGGGTTTTGGCTCTCTTGGAGAGAAGTGTCAGGGAGGACCCTACCTCCGGATGCTTGGAAAGAACTCGTTATTGATTGTATTATTTAATGTAATGCAATTTCTTTCCTGCTATCAACTGGTCTGACCTCCTCGATTAGGGTTCTACCGTGGGCCCTAATTCTGCCTCTCGCTTCGTACTCTTTCGCGAGGGTTGTTTTTGCCACTTCGATCCATTCTGATCCACCCGCATCGGGGCTCTCGCGATCTCTGTTCTGCACGACGAGGACACATCGTCGTATCGTCTCCGCCCTGGCCCTACCTCGCTCGTCCCAACACCGCGCAATATCTGCCTCCCAATCCGCAACACTGTTGACTTCCCCTGCCAATCCAGCGCTGCCAGCTGCTTCCAACGCCATTTTCTGCCGCGTACAACCCCGTCAACCGTTGTCGTCGCCTTCTTCCCCCGCTACACCAACTGCTCGAGCCTCTACAACGTCGTCAGCTTCTTTCAGCATAATTTCCATTGCTTGCAGCTCCGTTAACTTCTGCCAACGCATTTCCCCCCTGTTATGCCTCCAGCTAGCGCCAACAATAGTTCTTTGCGTTTACATCAACTCCTCCCTATGATTTCCAGCGGCTTCCAGCGTCATCCCCGCCTTCCGGAGGCCCTCCAGCGACTTCGGCGGACTACCGAAGCTCCTTGCTGCTACTCCTAGCTGTGGTTCATGCCCAAGACTTCGTACATAGCCCTCCATGCCGACGACAATGCCTTCACCACTGCAACCTCGGACTCTCAGCGCATGGATCAAATTGAAGCCCAATTGACGGATCTCACTCTCCTCCTTCGAGGACTTACTGCGGCAGTTAATCGCCCTCCGACACCTCCACAACCACCAATTCTAACTGTTCCCAACCACATTGGGTTTTTGCACCCCACATCGGACAGTGCCCCGGCCCATTTCTGTGGGATTGAGATTCTTGTGTTCGATGACACTGACCCTCTTGGGTGGATCGCACGCGACGAGCAGTTCTTCGACCTGCAGGTCACCCCCGCCGACTAGAAGGTCCCCCTCGACACTATAAATGTGGAGGGCTCGGTGATCCATTAAGTGCGTTGGATACACCAGCAGGCACCTGACATTTCATGCCCTACATTGAAGGAGGAACTTTGCCACTACGACAGTCGTCGGGCGGGTAATTCCTTTGAGCGCCTCAGCTCGGTCCGTCAGTCTGACTCGATGTCAACTTACATCGACAAATTCATCGCGGTCGCTGCGCATGTTCCTGACCTAGCCCCCGACCACTACTTGGGTTATTTTTTGGAGGGTCTTGTAACGCCCCCGATTTTTTCTGCGTTTATTTTTATTCTCGTTTGGCGTTACGATGACGCATTTCCGTGGCTTGTGCCATTTGTGGAGTGTGGTTTAGCTCTTTAGAACTGAGTGCCCTATTCTGTAGCCTGTTGGCAAGATCTCCCTAGCAAGCCGAGTCGTTTTGGGTGACCCGGTGTGGCCTCTCGGGGGGATGTTGGTGTTTGGCTTTATTTGGGTATAACTCGAGTTCTGTTCGTCGAAAATTAATTTCGACTTCGCCTTTGTGTTCGTAGCGTGGGTATTTAGCTACGGTGCGAATTTCGTCGAATTCCGAGGTAGTTCGGTTTTCGCGTCGTTTTGGTGCTTTATGTAATTTTGTAATAAATTATATTATTATATATTAATATATATATATATATACATATATATATATATATATAATAGAAAGGCACGCCTCATCTTCTTCACGTTAAAACCGCCGCCCCTGTACGAGAGGAAACGGGAAACCGCCGAGCCTTGCCTTCCACCGCCGATTCCCGGAGCGTTTGTGGACGGAATTCGATTCCGAGAGTGGATTCGGATTGCTCTCGTCGAGACCTTCATTCCTACGGTAAGAAATTCGATTTTCGTGGAGCTTTAGGGGGATTGGAATTTTTGGTTTTTGAGGTTTCCGCCATTAAAGTTCAGATTTGCTTGTTAGGTGAGTTTTTGGTGCTGCTCTTTCTAGTGCAGCGTGAATAGGAGGGAAAGCCGACCAAGCTTCGCCGGAAATCGAGGCAAGTGGTGTTCTTGCCCTTGCCAAGTTATTTTTTTTGTTTAAAGCCTAATGTTTCTATCGTTTTATCTCCTATTTTTCCGTTTCGGATGATTAGTCATAGTTTGAATGGTAGTGGCGCGCGTCGTTAGTAGTTTCCTACTGCTACTGTAGTTGCGTGGGTCGTGTGCACGTTCCGGTATCGTCCGGGGAAATCCCAACGGTACAGGTTAACCGCACACGGTCATCAACCGTTAGGGCGCACGACCACTGGTCGTGTGCCTCTGATTGTGCGCGGCTGTCTTTTTATTTTCCAAAGTTTTGTCTCGGCAATCGCACGAGCGCTGGCAACAGTGCGCACGACCAGTGGTCGTGCGACACTGATCGTGCGCAGTTGCTAGGTTTTCTGTCAGGTTTCCCAGGTTCACTTCGCACGACCATCAACCAATGACCGCGCACGACCACCGATCGTGCGCCACCGATCGTGCGCTTTGAATATTTCCTTTCGCTCCGTATTTAGCTGGCGTCGATACGCGGGTTAGGTGGGCATGAGTGTTTTGTGTAGTGTTAAGGTAGTAAGGTAAGAGTTATTGTTGTGATAGTTCGCCTTGCGTGGCACATTGAGTGGGTGAAGCTCACTCAGTGCGGTGTCGAGAGGACCCAGCGCCACGTCGTGTTGAGTCATTTCAACACTTTCTTTTTCTCTTTCCTCGATTTACGTTCCCGAGTGAATTCCTTGTTTATATTTGTAATTTCCTTGTCGGTCATGTTTCTCTTTCCTAATGGCCGAATCGTGGGTCGTGGGTAGTAGTGGTGGTTTGTAGCTCTTTATGGGGGTGGAGTTGTATAATTTAGCCAAGGCCACTCGTGTTTTTCTTGCTCCAGGTACGGGCTGGGCATGTGTGGGTGGAAGGTCCCTTATGCTTTCACGTGTAGACCCTCGAGCTTGTTGACTTGGACATGGTGGATGGGGGGACTAAGTTTGCCTCCAATCCGGTTCCTCGTTGTTTGATTTTGCTACTACCACCTCCCACAGTTTAGGGTGTTAGAAGTTTCTTCCTTGGTAGTTTGCAGCACTTTTGGCTCTTGGTAGCCTAGTAGGCCCTGCAGGATGTTGTTCCTGGGCTGGGTTGTTGCTGTTTCCTCGCACGTAGTGCTTTTCTTGTTGTCCTGTTTTGGACAGTTGTGACTCTCTCTACTGCATGTTTTACTGGTACTTTTCCCCTTTTGGTTGACTCTTTCATGCAGTTTTACTTTGTTTAGCTTGCTGAGGTATTTTGTTTTCTTTTGGAATACCCCAGGTTCTGAGCCGTAGCCAGTTGGGTGGCTAGTTTGCAGTGGTGGTGTTGGTGGTCTCTTGGACCTTGGAGTTCCGTTTGCCGTGTTGGTGATGTAGTTTTTTCAGTACTTTCTTACAGACATACATATATGCTAGTGGGTTCGTGTCAGGTTGTTGGCGCTCACTGGTAGTTTTTACCTTTGTACTGGATATATTTACTTATGCTGCTACCGTTTTCTGGAGATAATCTACTTGCTCTGAGAAGGTTTTATGCTAGGTTGCTAGTTATTTTTAAACTATAATTATTATTATAAATAAAGCTCATGATCAGCATGTTTTATAAAGCATAATCACTATTTTTCCAAATCACGTATAAAGACCGTTTTCTTATATATTATATAAATTAAATGTAGGGTCTTGCATAGCATGAGTGGTTCTCTTGGGACCCTTATGTGCTCTTTAGGATGTCAAACCTGATAAAGTATTTTCCTTCCGCAGCGTATAAATATAGTTTTTCTTTTGTGGACTAGGTGATCCACTGAGCCGAGGGATACGGTCTCTAAAATATAACTGATTTTCTAATCATTAATCACATGATTTTCTTTCATTAAGTTGGTAGTTGGTTTTGCCTGAGCGTCAGCAGTTATCCCCTGCTTGACGTGGCATCATGACGCGTGTTTTCTCATACTCTGATAATTCTTTTATTCGGAGAAAATGCGGGTTGTGACAGTTGGTATCAGAGGGAGGTTGCTTGACAAGTTAGTTGAGCAACCTTCCTTTGTTTGCTTTTTAGTAGTTCAGCATCATGTCATTCACACACTGATATGTCATCAGCAAGTCTTGGCAAAAGCACGAACACTACACTCATAGCATAACATGAAGTATACGGGACATATTATGTAGTATGGGATGCATAATATGTGTTCGTATATGGATCCACCATAGGGGCAATATGTGAGGGTTATGTAGTATGGGATGCATAACCTCACCACATAGCTGCGACTAGCACGTTTTCTTTTTCGTTGTATGAGAATATTATGTAGTATTGGATGCATAACATTTTCATGTGTACGCCGCTCATAACATGCATTAGGGCCTTTTTAGAATGCATAACACAAACATGCATATCATAACATTGCATAAGCACAACGTGCCATGCTAAAGACTGGCAGGATGACATATGTACACACATAAGTTTTCAAATTAATATAAAAGTCATGCATTCCCGATCTAGGCACAAGAGTTAGTAAGGTGGTGGTTAACCATCCTAGGTTAGGGCATAACATCTAAATTTTGTTAAAAAGATAAACTCTCAGAGCATGTTTAGCAGCTTTAAGTCTATATCTATATATGTATTGTCTGTACTTGTATTTAGTTCTAGACGTTGTAGTAGGGTCTAATTTGTGTTGTTATGATTTTAGAATGGCAAGGCGTCCTGCGACTCGATCGACTCCCCTGTCTGAGGGTGAGTCATCTGGGGCTCAGAACGATGCGGTGATCGAGAGTCTGCGTCTGAGTAGCGAAGCTATGGGCAGGCAGTTGGAGGAGGTGCAAGCCCCGATTCAGTCTTTGGTGGCTGTTGTGGCAGGTCAGGCTCAGGGTGCGCAAGTTCCTGCTGGGGGGTTAGCTGTTCCTCCTCCTCCTGCACCCTTGAGACCTCCAGTGGTGGTGCCAGCAGAGATGGCCTTCATCTCGCAGTTTCAGAGGCTGAGTCCTCCCACTTATGATGGGAAGGCAGATTTCATGGTGATAGACGACTGGCTGATCTCCATGGAGGAGATGTTCTCGTACTCAGGGATTGCAGATGATCAGAGGGTGATGATAGCCGCCTATCAGCTTAAAGGTTTGGCTAAGAGTTGGTGGCTGAGAGAGAAGGAGAGCTTGGTAGCCGGATGCTCTTGGGAGGTGTTCAAGGAGATGCTGTTGAGGAAGTTCTTACCCTCGGTCGAGCATGACCGCCTCATGAACGACTTCCTCCATCTGAAGTAAAGGCAACTCACGGTGGGTGAGTATGAGATAGAGTTCAGTAAGTTGAGCCGTTTTGCCTCGGGATTGGTCAGCGTTGAGGCTGATCGAGTTAAGCGATTTCTCAGTGGTTTGAGGAGCGAGGTGCAGCAGTTGACCAGTGCTTATGGGTCAGAGACTTATGCAGGTGTAGTAGAGGCTGCTCTGAAGGTGGAGGCTATTGAGACCGCGAAGAGCAGAGGCCAGCAAATGAGGTTGGACAAGAGAAAGTCGGTGGAGGAGAAGAAACCCCAGGTACCCAGTGCGGCTCCGGGAAAGAGGGGCAAGGTGGAGTGCAGCTTCTGTGGCCGGTCAGGCCACCCTGCCGAGAAATGTTTCAAGAAGGCAGCAGCTCAGAGGAAGGAGCAGGTTCATGCGATTCAGGGTGCTCCTAGGAGAGATGTCTCCTATTCCGTTTGCAAGCGATCCGGCCATGATGCGGCCTAGTGTTGGACCAAGGATAAAGTCTGCTTTTAGTGTGGGCAGAAGGGTCACATGAAGTCGAGGTGTCCTCAGTTTCAGCCAGCTCTTCCTGCAGTTCCGTTACAGGCTTTACCTCCACCTCAACGTGTGGACAAGGGAAAGGGGAAGCTGAACGTGATCTCTTCCAAGGAGGCTCAGGCTTCGACCCAGGTCATCTCAGGTTAGTTGTTTGTTGTTTTTTCCAGCCTGGTAGTTCTATTTGCTAGAATGTTTGCAGTATTGTTGTGCTAGTTCCTTAGTTTTCTATGCTCCTATAGGGAAATTTAAGGTAAAGAACCGCTGGGCGCGGGTTCTGTTTGACTCCGGCGCTACCCACTCGTTCATGGCTAGAGCCTTTGTGGAGCGACATCGGTTGACCTTAGATCGTGTTCGGGATTCCTTCCGTGTCAAGTTTCCCTCTGGTGAATCTGTGTTGTCAGATTTGGGCATTTTGGATTGCCCTGTTTTGTTGGGGAACTTTCTTGCGAAGGCGGACCTGAAGATGATTGATTTGGAGGACTTCGATGTTATTCTGGGCATGGACTGGCTCTCTAGGTATGATGCAGTCATTCAGTGCAAAGGAAAGTGCTTGGACTTCATCAGGGACGACGGTCAGCCCGGCAGCGTGTATGCTGATCCGTGTCAGGATTCTCCTGTCATCTCTACGGTATGTGCTCAGAGGTTGTTTCTTTCTGGTTGTTGTGCTTGTTTAGTCTCGGCGGTTGAAACCGCTGTTAGCATACCACGCTTGGAGGAGATTCCTATTGTTTGTGGTTTCGCCGATGTTTTTCCTGATGACCTTCCTGGTCTTCCTCCCGAGCGGGATGTTGAGTTTGTGATCGATTTGGAGCCGGGTACGCGTCCTATTGCTAAGGCGCCGTACCGGATGGCCCCTCGTGAGTTAGAGGAGTTGCGAGGTCAGTTGGATGAGCTGTTGGCTAAAGGTTTTATCAGGCAGAGTTCGTCGCCTTGGGGTGCTCCTGTTTTGTTTGTAAAGAAGAAAGATGGGTCGATGCTGCTTTGCATCGACTATAGAGAATTGAACAAGGTCACTATTAAGAACAGATACCCTCTGCCGAGGATCGATGATTTATTTGACCAGTTGCGCGGTAGCACGGTGTTCTCCAAGATCGATCTTTGTTCTGGTTATCATCAGCTCAGGATCCGTGAGGCGGATATTCCACGGACTGCGTTTAGATCGAGGCATGGACACTTTGAGTTTTTGGTGATGTCGTTTGGTCTGACCAACGTACCATCAGCCTTCATGGATATGATGAATAGGGTGTTCAAGGATTTCCTCGACAAGTTCGTTGTGGTCTTCATTGATGACGTATTAGTTTATTCTCGTAGTGCTGAGGAGCATGAGCAACATTTGCGTTTGGTCCTATCAGAGTTGAGGAACCATAAGTTATTCGCCAAGTTGAGCAAGTGCGAATTTTGGTTGCCTCAGGTTTCTTTTCTAGGCCATGTGGTGAGCAAGGAAGGGATCTCGGTCGATCCAGAAAAGATTGCAGCAGTGATGGATTGGAGTAGGCCAAGTACGCCTAAGGAGATCAGGAGTTTCTTAGGGTTGGCTGGATATTACAGAAGATTTGTGGAGGGTTTCTCTTCCCTAGCTGCACCGTTGACCAAGCTGACTCAGAAGAATGTGGCATTTGTTTGGAGCGAAAAGTGCGAGGAGGCTTTTCTGGAGCTAAAGAAGAGATTGTGCACTGCCCCCGTTCTGACCCTGCCTACTGAGGGTGTGGATTATGATGTATATGTGGATGCTTTGCTTGTAGGTCTGGGATGCGTATTAATGCAGGTTGGGAAGGTGATTGCCTATGGGTCAAGGCAACTGAAGACTCATGAGAAGAATTATCCTACGCATGATCTTGAGTTCACAGCGGTTATTTATGCATTGAAGCTGTGGAGACACCTACTTTATGGGGCTCAGTGCAAGATCTTCACTGACCACAAGAGCCTGAAGTACGTGTTCACGCAGAAGGAGTTGAATCTGCGCCAGCGACGGTGGCTAGAGTATGTGGCTGATTATGATATAGAAATCCAGTATCATCCGGGCAAGGCCAATGTGGTGGCCGACGCCCTGAGCCAAAAGACGGGAAAGATCTTTAACCTCTCCGCCGATCGGTTAGTTGAGGAGTTCCTCCTTATGGATATTTCAGTGGGATGCTGTGGTTTGCAGAGTAGTTTGTCAGTGGCAGAGCCGTCCTGGATTTCTTTGAACAGACTGCACCAGAAGGACGACCCGGATCTGTTGCACTTGTTCATCAGGACAGAGAAGGGAGAGTTGCCAGATTTTGCTATCGATGATGCGGGTACTTTGAAGTACCGTGGCAGGTTTTGCGTTCCCGCGGTTGGGGATATTAGGAGGATGATTTGCAGTGAGGCTCATGGTTCCAACATTTCCTACCATCCAGGATCTACGAAGATGTACCGTGACTTAAGGCAAATTGCCTGGTGGTATGGCATGAAAGGAGATATAGCCCGATTTGTTGCTGAGTGTCACACTTGCAAGTGTGTGAAGGCCGATCATGGAAGGCCTGGTGGTAAGTTGACTCCGCTAGAGATCCGGACTTGGAAGTGGGAGAGTATATCTATGGACTTCATTACGGGCTTACCAAAATCTCCGAGGGGATTTGATTCTGTTTGGGTTATAGTGGATAGATTGACGAAGTGTGCTCACTTCGTGCCTTATAAGATTGATTACCCGATGAAGAAGATAGCGGAGTTGTACTTGAATGAAGTCATCCGACTCCACGGTGTGCCGGTTAGCATCATTTCTGATCGAGACTCCCGGTTTACTTCTCATTTTTGGCAGAGTCTGCAGGAGGGTTTGGGTATGGATCTTAGATATTCTACTGCGTACCACCCACAGACCAATGGGCAGACGGAGCGGGTGAATCAGATTGTTGAGGATATGATCCGATGCTATATTTTAGACCACGGCGGAGCGTGGGATGAGCGGCTGCGACTTATGGAATTTGCTTACAACAACAGTTATCAGGAAAGTTTGCAGATGGCTCTGTTCGAAGCCTTGTATGGGAGGCGCTGTAGGACTCCATTGTTTTGGGCCGAGGCTGGTGAGAGGCCGTTGTTGGGTCCTGATGCGCTGGAGGATATGGAAGCCGCCGTGAAGCTTATTCGGGAGAAGCTTCGTATAGCTCAGGAGAGGTACGAAAAGAACGCCAATCGGCGTAGGTCTGCTTTGGAGTTCTCTGTAGGGGACCTTGTATTTCTTAAGGTTTCCCCAATGGTGGGTGTAAAGAGGTTTGGTAAGAATCGGAAATTGGACCCAAGGTATGTGGGCCTGTTCGAGATTTTGGAACGGATTGGCGTGTCAGCTTATAGATTGGGTTTGCCAGCAAACTTCCCAGGAGTTCATAATGTTTTTCATGTTAGCCAATTGCGGAAGTGTGTGCGTAGTAGTGGGCAGGTCTTGGACGTTGTGCCCCAGTTGGAGCCCAACCTCTCTTTTGTTGAGGTGCCGGTTCGTATTTTGGATACTCAGGAGTGAGTGCTGCGAAAGAAGTCCATACCGATGGTGAAAGTTCTGTGGAAAAATCAGGATTTGGAGAGCGCGACTTGGGAGCTAGAGTCGTCCATGAGGAGGGCTTACCCTCACCTGTTTCCCTGATTTGATCGGTATATTTCACTTCTTGTAACTCCTATTGGTTACTTTTCCTTCTTTAGTAGGAGTGTTGTGCGTAAAGTTTCGGGACGAAACTTTCTTTTAGGGGGAGTGACTGTAATGCCCCCGATTTTTTCTGCGTTTATTTTTATTCTCGTTTGGCATTACGATGACGCGTTTCCGTGGCTTGTGCCATTTGTGGAGTGTGGTTTAGCTCCTTAGAACTGAGTGCCCTATTCTGTAGCCTGTTGGCAAGATCTCCCTAGCAAGCCGAGTCGTTTTGGGTGACCCGGTGTGGCCTCTCGGGGGGATGTTGGTGTTTGGCTTTATTTGGGTATAACTCGAGTTCTGTTCGTCGAAAATTAATTTCGACTTCGCCGTTGTGTTCGTAGCGTGGGTATTTAGCTACGGTGCGAATTTCGTCGAATTTCGAGGTAGTTCGGTTTTCGCGTCGTTTTGGTGCTTTATGTAATTTTGTAATAAATTATATTATTATATATTAATATATATATATATATATAAAATAGAAAGGCACGCCTCATCTTCTTCACGTTAAAACTGCTGCCCCTGTACGAGAGGAAACGGGAAACCGCCGAGCCTTGCCTTCCACCGCCGATTCCCGGAGCGTTTGTGGACGGAATTCGATTCCGAGAGTGGATTCGGATTGCTCTCGTCGAGACCTTCATTCCTACGGTAAGAAATTCGATTTTCGTGGAGCTTTAGGGGGATTGGAATTTTTGGTTTTTGAGTTTTCCGCCATTAAAGTTCGGATTTGTTTGTTAGGTGAGTTTTTGGTGCTCTTTCTAGTGCAGCGTGAAGAGGAGGGAAAGCCGACCAAGCTTCGCCGGAAATCGAGGCAAGTGGTGTTCTTGCCCTTGCCAAGTTGTTTTCTTTTGTTTAAAGCCTAATGTTTCTATCGTTTTATCTCCTATTTTTCCGTTTTGGATGATTAGTCATAGTTTGAATGGTAGTGGCGCGCGTCGTTAGTAGTTTCCTACTGCTACTGTAGTTGCGTGGGTCGTGTGCGCGTTCCGGTGTCGTCCGGGGAAATCCCAACGGTACAGGTTAACCACGCACGGTCATCAACCGTTAGAGCGCACGACCACTGGTTGTGTGCCTCTGTTCGTGCGCGGCTGTCTTTTTATTTTCCAAAGTTCTGTCTCGGCAATCGCACGAGCGCTGGCAACAGTGCGCACGACCAGTGGTCGTGCGACACTGATCGTGTGCAGTTGCTAGGTTTTCTGTCAGGTTTCCCAGGTTCACTTCGCACGACCATCAACCAATGACCGCGCACGACCACCGATCGTACGCTACCGATCGTGCGCTTTGAATATTTCCTTTCGCTCCGTATTTAGCTGGCGTCGATACGCGGGTTAGGTGGGCATGAGTGTTTTGTGTAGTGTTAAGGTAGTAAGGTAAGAGTTATTGTTGTGATGGTTCGCCTTGCGTGGCACGTTGAGTGGGTGAAGCTCACTCAGTGCGGTGTCGAGAGGACCCAGCGCCACGTCGTGTTGAGTCATTTCAACACTTTCTTTTTCTCTTTCCTCGATTTACGTTCCCGAGTGAATTCCTTGTTTATATTTGTAATTTCCTTGTCGGTCATGTTTCTCTTTCCTAATGGCCGAATCGTGGGTCGTGGGTAGTAATGGTGGTTTGTAGCTCTTTATGGGGGTGGAGTTGTGTAATTTAGCCAAGGCCACTCGTGTTTTTCTTGCTCCAGGTACGGGCTGGGCATGTGTGGGTGAAAGGTCCCTTGTGCTTTCACGTGTAGACCCTCGAGCTTGTTGACTTGGACATGGTGGATGGGGGGACTGAGTTTGCCTCCAATCCGGTTCCTCGTTGTTTGATTTTGCTACTACCACCTCCCACAGTTTAGGGTGTTAGAAGTTTCTTCCTTGGTAGTTTGCAGCACTTTTGGCTCTTGGTAGCCTAGTAGGCCCTGCAGGATGTTGTTCCTGGGCTGGGTTGTTGCTGTTTCCTCGCACGTAGTGCTTTTCTTGTTGTCCTGTTTTGGACAGTTGTGACTCTCTCTACTGCATGTTTTACTGGTACTTTTCCCCTTTTGGTTGACTCTTTCATGCAGTTTTACTTTATTTAGCTTGCTGAGGTATTCTGTTTTCTTTTGGAATACCCCAGGTTCTGAGCCGTAGCCAGTTGGGTGGCTAGTTTGCAGTGGTAGTGTTGGTGGTCTCTTGGACCTTGGAGTTCCGTTTGCCGTGTTGGTGAGGTAGTTTTTTCAGTACTTTCTTACAGACATACATATATGCCAGTGGGTTCGTGTCAGGTTGTTGGCGCTCACTGGTAGTTTTTACCTTTGTACTGGATATATTTACTTATGCTGCTACCGTTTTCTGGAGATAGTCTACTTGCTCTGAGAAGGTTTTATGCTAGGTTGTTAGTTATTTTTAAACTATAATTATTATTATAAATAAAGCTCATGATCAGTATGTTTTATAAAGCGTAATCACTATTTTTCCAAATCACGTATAAAGACCATTTTCTTATATATTATATAAATTAAATGTAGGGTCTTGCATATCATGAGTGGTTCTCTTGGGACCCTTATGTGCTCTTTAGGATGTCAAACCTGATAAAGTATTTTCCTTCCGCAACATATAAATATAGTTTTTCTTTTGTGGACTAGGTGATCCACTGAGCCGAGGGATACGGTCTCTAAAATATAACTGATTTTCTAATCATTAATCACATGATTTTCTTTCATTAAGTTGGTAGTTGGTTTTGCCTGAGCGTCAGTAGTTATCCCCTGCTTGACGTGGCATCATGACGCGTGTTTTCTCATACTCTGATAATTCTTTTATTCGGAGAAAATGCGGGTTGTGACAGGTCTGCACCTCCAACTTCTTACCATTTTATCCAGTCGAGCTTCTCATTGCATCTCATAATTTTAGCCAGCGGTGGCCCTGCCCGCCGGTCACCGGACAATCCCTGGAGGGTTCGCGCTGGTGAGGCCGCCGGTGGCTCCGCTGCCGGTGGCAGTGGAAAGGGGGGAGGGCGGGGCTGGGCAAAAAAACACGGGGGGGGGGGGATTCTATTTTTTTTAATAAAGATTATATAATATATATTTTATAAATATATAATATATAATATTATATGAATATTATATATATAATATAAATTTAAAATATATATTATATTATATAGGGGAGAAACCCGCCCCCGTGACTGGGTACTGTCGCGCGGGGCACGAGGGCCGAAGGCCCGTGCCTGACATTCGTATATATATATAAAACTTGTGTCTTTTAAAAATATGTCTACTTTCATGCATTTTTAGGAAAAATGTTCAACATGAAAGTTATAGATCTCGACGAGATCTACACATTTATGTTGATAACTTTTTGATTTAAAGCCGTTTAGGCCCCCGGTTTGAGCCCAAAAAAAAGTCATGCCGAACATGGGCGATCTCGATGAGATCTACAACTTTCATGTTGAGCAATTTTTTTACAAATGAATGAAAGTAGGCATATTTTCAAAAGTCGCATGTTTCGCATTTTTTGCTAAAAATAAGTTCAGGGTTTTTCAGACAACCCCATCTTCGCACAGGCTATGTTCATGTTCGATGCTCTCGGGCGGCCTTCGACCGCATCTAGGCGGGCTTTGCCCGCCTTCGCACGGGCTTCGCTTGTGCTTGTGAACTTTTAGCGGGCTTCACCCACAATCAAGCGGGTTGCGCCCGCATTCAAGTAGGTTGTGCCCGCATTCGAGTGGGTTGCACCTGCATATGAGCACTTGCTTTTATTCAAAACATATAAATACGAGTACTTAAAATGACCGTAAAAAACATGAATCAATATTCCAATTTTTTTTTTGTAAGAAAATGTAAAATTTACCTCAAAATTTAATTTCGCTCTTACCCTCTCTCTCTTCTCTCCCCCTCTCCCTCCTATATCTAAATGTAGGGATATGGGGGCTATAAAGATTCTATCTTCCTCTCTTCCCTCTCTCTTTTCTTTTTCTTTCACTCTCTTTCATTGGATGGATGAGATCAAAAGTTTGTCACATATTGGATTGTTAAGATTTATTTTACATCTCCAAACTATTTTTTAATGTAGTTAAAGATATATGTATATATAATATATATCATATACGGGCCCGATTTTATACGGGCGTGCGGGCTTGCAATCTCACCCGGTCGATCCTGTATTCAGATTGATTAATCATACTGTTCACCCCTTTACAGTTCACGCCTTTTACCTAGCGGTCGCTTCTGGGCTTATATCTGTCATTCTGTCGGAAACCTACAGGCATATTATTTTACCCAGCGACGGCCGACGGGTGAGGGATCGCTGGCTAACGGCCGCCTAAGATTCGTCGGCCAGCATAACGGCGAATTGAGAGCATCCGGGGGGAGGCGAGCCCGCAGCCGTCGGCCCCCTAGGAAAAAGTCGTGAAATGTAAAAAGGGTGAGCAGGATGATTAAACAATGCTTTCGGACGGTTGTAGAACCACACTCGCACGCCCGCACATAACATCGCCCATACTGGATACACCCCCATTTATATATGTATATATATTAGATATTTAGTCTTATTTCTAAAACCTTTGTGGTTTAGACCCTTGATTTGGGCCCCGAAAAATAGTCACGCTGAATATAGGTAAGGACACCTCATTTTTTCGGGGCTCAAATCAAAGGCCTAAATGACTTCAAATCAAAAGGTAATCAGCATGAAAGTTATTTGTATCAATAAGATCTACAACTTTCATGTTGATCACTTTTTCAAAAATTATACATTTTGACGGTTTTATCCCTAAGGGGGAGAGAATCGGTATATATAATTTTTGAAAAAGTGATCAACATGAAATTTGTAGATTTTATTGATACGAATAACTTTCATGGTGATCACTTTTTGATTTGAAGTCATTTAGACCTTCGATTTGGACTCCGAAAATAATCACGCCGAATATAGTTAATGAGGCCTTTTTTTTTCGGGGCCCAAATCGAGGTCCTAAACAACTTTAAATGAAAAGTGATCAACATAAAATATATTCTTATCAATGAGATTTACAACTTTCATATTGATAAATTTTTTAAATAAAATATATTTGGATAGTTTCCTCCCTGTTTTCTGCCTGTGGGAGAGAGAAATGATTCTCTCCCTTAAATTTCACATATATATTTACAACCGGCGGGGGTGCCCCCTCCCGTGATCGTCGTTGTGGTTGCGGGAGGTCGTAGCTTGCGCTCGGCCGCGCCCCGCCCACCTGTATGGCGCGCATGGCTGAGCGTGCCGCTCGCATATCGGCTCTGGGAGGCCGCACCTTGAGGCCGGTCGGTGTTGGGTCCCTTGATCACAATGTCCCAACTTTGAAAAAGGCCCACTAGTCAATGTTATACACATGAATGTATTTGGTGCATGCCCTTAGTTCAATGTATGCAGGTTGGTCTCTGTTGCATTGATTTGATAGGTTGTCAAAGTCACAGAGTCATATGGACTCATGATAGGAAGCTGGCAAAGCAGAAAACTAGTTAAGTCCAGAAGCATTGAGTGAATGCAGTTCACTCAATGCCAAGAGGCTAAAAGTGTCGGTTGATGCTCAGGCAGTCAAATCCTCAGTATTTCCAAAGCAGAAATATGGTTAAGTCCAGAAGTGCTGAGTGAAGGTAGTTCACTCAACGCCAAGAAGCAAAAGCGTCGACAGGACAACATGTAGTCAAAGCCGTAGGGTTGCTGTCAAAGAAATATGTCTAAGTCCAGAAGCGTTGAGTGAAGGTAATTCACTCAACGCCTCCTTAACAGATAATCCTACTAAGTATAGAAGCATTGAGTGAAGACAGGCCACTCAATGCCTCATCAAAAAAACTGGCAAAGTCATAAAGCGTTGAGTAAAGAAGGGTCACTCAATGCCCTCTAGTAGAGTAAATCAACTAAGTCTAGATGCATCGAGTGATGAAGGTTCACTCAACACCTAAGATTTTAGACAAGAATTGTCTATATTTGTTGAGTAATAAAGGATCACTCAACGCACTCAACGCAACCAGTCAGAATTCAACTAAGTACCAGTGCATTGAGTGACAAGGCTTCACTCAACGCCCAAGCAGATTTACTATAATTTTGAATAAGTCCACAGGAGTTGAGTCATGCTGACATCAACAGAAATTCAAACAACGTGGGATCATCTTGCTACAGGACAAAAGGTGCCGCTTGCCTATTATACATTAATTAATGCAAAAGTGGTTGTGCAACTATCTACTCTAGTGGTCCATACTGCTCAGAGAGCCGTGGGATGACGGAATACTTATTCAGAGTACCGAGGAAAATGAACTGAACTTTTGGGAAAAAGGTTTTTGAGCTTCATCTTCTTCCTCTCGACAGAGTTGCAGAGCTTGAATAAAAACACTCTAACTATTGTTCTTAAGTTCAACTAGGTTGTTGCTGATAGTCTCACTTTCAACAGCTAAGTTTAGGAAGTCTTCTTCCTGAGTGGTTTCACAGCACAAGAAGAATATTCTTGAAGATCCATTCTTGGTGCTATGAAAGGTATAGGACTGAGTATTCTCATTTCAGGAAGAGGCTGATTCGGAGATCATTTCTTTGGAGTCAAATCATCAATAACAAACAACATTTATTATGTAGGATCTTAATTGATTTGAGTTGTAAGCCTGATTTATAAAGGCTGGGTGTAGGATCCTTCTGTGGATCTGAGGTAGGGTCTGTGTGCCTAAGCTGTAGGTGAATTCATTCACTGAGTGTAGGATCCTCCTGTATATCTGAGTGTAGGGCTATCCTCCTAGCCTATGTTATAGGACTTTGATTAAAGTCTGAGGTAGGTGATCAGTGGATCACTGAGCTGTAGGAGTATCATTTGCTCTGAGTGGTAGGGCCTTGGGCCTGAGGTAGGACTTGGAGGAGTCTGAGAGATCCTTAGGGATCTGTGTTGTAAGCTCTTAGATCCGAGTTTGGAGAAGTTAGCCTTGTCTAACACACTATTAGAAAGGTGGGAGAGACATAGGATGTACCCAGACCTTGGAGAACCACTATAAATATCTTATGTGATGTTGTGTGATCTAGAAAGCTAACCCAAAACTAAATCACAACTCACCATAGTAGAAAGATTATTAGAAAATACATAAAAACCTATTCACCCACCCTGTAGGTGTTTAACTACTCTTTAAAACAAAGACTTTCAAGTGGTATCAGAGGGAGGTTACTCAAAAAGGACTTAACAGTCTGAGCTGATCTCCAGGAGTAGCTTAAGAATATCCTTATGGGTTCTAGAGAGAACCATAAGGAGTTGGGCACCATAAAGCTTCCAATATGTAGGAAAGAAAATTTTGGTATATAGAAAGAAAGGGACAGGTTATTCATGGAAGCTTCTAACCATAGGATCTTCATCACTGTTTAGCAAGGACCCTTCATCCCTATGAAGATTTTTGTCCTAGATGCAGGTGTTCAAACTTCTAAGAATTATTCTGAGATGACCAAGGATGAGATCATCTTGGCAACTATGGATAAGATGGCACAGGATATTATTGTGAGTGTCATTGATGGTTTCACATTCCAGAATCTTGTCCACTGCAAGATTTCCAAGGAAATATGAGACACACAGATTGTCTATATAGAGGGCACTGAAGAGGTTAGAGATGATAGAAAATCCCTACTCAATCAGGAATATGAGGTCTTCAAGCAGGGCAAAAAGGACAGCATAGCTGATTGCTATGAAAAGTTATTCAGAACAGTCAATGACCTGAGGACCTATGGGAGGGTCTTCAATAATTATGAGCTGAATGATAAGTTCCTTAGATCTCTAACGAGAGACTGGGACATAAAGATTTGTGCAATCAAAGAGGTGGCAAAGCTTGCTTAAACTCCTCCTCACACTTTGTTTGAAAACCTGCTATCATATGAGATGTAGCTAACTACTAGGAAGGAGGAGGAGACCACCATCAGGTTTCAGGCTAAGGAGAGGACAGTGGCATTTAAGGCTGATAACTCTAAGAAGAGCAAGGAGAGGATTGCTTCTCCCCCAAGAAGGCCTATTGATTCAAACTGCTCTGGGTCAAGTTCATCTAATAGTAACATGTCAGATGGGGAGTTTGCTGTCTTCTCTAAGCAGTTCTAGAAGATGATGAAGAGGAGGCAGTGGAAGAACAAACCTTCCTCCTCTTTACACAATAAGAGGTATCACCACAAATTTGAGAAGAAGTTCTCCAAAGGAGACAAGTACGACTCCAAACCTAGCAAACATAGTTCTTTTAAAATTGTTTGTTATTATTATAGCAAGTCTGAGCATGTCATAGATGACTACCCGGTCAAGAGAAAAGAGACTGGTGAGAAGAAACATCATCACCAAAAGGTAAACAAGGAAAATACCTTCATTGCCAAGAAAGAGAAGAGCTGGAGTCAAACTGACTCAACATCTTCTGAATCTAAAGAAGAAGAAGAAGTCTATATTATGTTGTTTGCTACTGAATAAGATGAGGAATATCCAACTACAAGGATAGGAATCAGGGCCCCTCTGTAACACTCAAATAGTGACAATGAGGTGGATGAAGATGCTAGTGACTGTTATGGACTTATGGCCATAACAGATGGTGAATCCAACCAGGATCAGTCTGACCATCAGGAGGTACCCATTCATTCTCTTTTCTCCTTTGAATCTGATTATAAAACAAGTCCCAATTATGAAGTTCCTTCATCTAGTGATGATGATGGATCAGAATCTGAGGAAGATGTCAATCAATTGATTGACAATTATGGTTTAATATTAGATGCTCTGAAGAAGAGCAAGTTGTTTGTCAAAAGACAAGCCAAGTAGATTGTGTTCCTAAAGCTAGCTACTTCCCTGCAGTCTGACTCAACACCCTTGCTTGATCAGATAAGGAAGTCAGCCTGCTGAAGACTATCTCAATCATCTAGATTAGGATCATTAGCCATAAGAACAAGTACATTATGGATCTTGAAGAAAAGCTCCTTAAGGAGAGAAAGTTAGTGGCTGAGTTTTCAAAGCCCAAAATAATGATGTCATTGATAGGCTCCTTTACTTTTGATGAGTAGCAAAATATACATATTTTTATTTTATATTTTAGTTTTGTTTTACTAAAAACTATAATTATATTATGTACATACTTAAATAAATCATTTCTATTTTATTTTCAGTTCTTATTTAAACTTGTTTTTTTTGCCCTAAAAGTATTTCTATGACTTTGGGCAAATTCGGCAAAAATTCATAAGGCACGTCCCTAGCTCACGCCCGTGACCTAGGGCATGTAACTTTAAAACCAACAATTCTAGCAATTCGACATATTTCAGGCATCAAGTTTAGTCATGCCCGGTCTATACACATGTGTGCCACAAGTCACGCCTAGTCTACACGCCCGTAGTCCAACTATCATGCCCGTGACGGTAGTTGTGACCAAGCAAGAAGTCCAGCTGTCATGCCCTGAAGAATCCAATCTGCCATGCTAGCGAACACGCCCAGATGTCATGCCCGTGACCCAAATGTCACACCAGTGTACTTTCAATCCAATCCAAAAGCCGCAAGAAATCTATCTACAGATGCCACATCAGCAACACGGCCAGGCGATACGCCCTAGGGGGCATGTACCTCAAATTTTTCGGCTATAAAAGGAGGAACAAGTAGGAAGTTTAGAGGAGAACTGGTAGAGTTCCATATAGTTCTATATAGTGTTTATGAGTAGCTTTTGAGTGATATTTTCCTAACCCCAGTTTGGGTTCTAGTGTGTTACACTTTTTTTTAAGAAATAAAATTTTAGTTTTCAAGTAATTCTTCTACTTTTATTGTTGTTAACTTAGCTTCCATTTCTGTTGAGATAGGGTATGTGCGTAAGTACATTCTTTCTTTTTTGCAATTCTTTTACTAACAGCCCCATCCCGGATGAGAGGCTAAAAACTTTTTAGCGCTTGATTAAGATGGTTGTGATGAATATTATTTTGGTACTTTTATATGTCTTTTAAATTTTCTACTACCACCCTTATCCCGATTGAGAGGCTAAGAACTTGTTAGCATCAAACAAGATACTTTGGGACAAATATTATTTATGCACTTTTATAAGTCTTTTAAATTTTCTACTACCGCCCCTATCCCGATGAGGGGCTAAGAATGTTTTATCACTCAGTTGAGACGAGCTTTAGGAAGGAGAGTAATTATGCAATTTTAAACCCTATTTTTCTAAAATAAAAACTTATGATTTACCACAATTTGATCTCTCGTAGGTAAAGAGAAACTACCCCTCACTCTCAAAAGAGATGAGTGTAAGCCTCCCAGATTTAACCTTCGAATATCAGTAGGAGGTCAATAATGGGGTTCACAACATAAAACGTGTACTAAAAGTATTTTTGATTAGATATGAAAGTTCAGTCAAACTACTTAATCGCAGGTGGATGTATCCTCAATAAAGGTGCACTCATATTTAGTGAACCTCCACGATCAGGTATTTTAATTTAATAGAAAAGTTGAGTTTTTCTTATTTAAAAAGTATTTTCCAAAGTAAGTCAAAATCGAGGGCTGTCTACCTCATCTATTTCAAACCCCTGCATATTACTTTTATTTTTTACTTTTAAAAATCATCAACTCCTTCAGATAAAATAATAGTTCCATTCCTTAAAGTAGAGTACTCGACGCATATCCTTGAAAAAATATGACCTTGGTATTTAGAAAAATACTGTACTATTACTCAATAGGTACGCTTGCCTTAAATCACAGTATATAAGTAAAACAGAGATAGAGCACACAAACACATAATTTCTTCATCCAACTTAATTTTCAATTTAAACTATCTCCAAAGCTAGTTTTTACTTATCAAGTTTTTGGCGCCGTTGTCGGAGATTTGTTTTGTGTTGATATTTGAAAAAAAAGGAATCACTATTACTTTTATCTTAGTTGTTATAAAAAACCCTTGTTTTTATAAAAATAAACAAACCACAAATTCACTGTTGATTACAAAATCTTTGTTTTTATAAAAACTAGTTTTTATTAACAATATTTTTTTAAATTTTTTTGTCTTAAAACTATAAAAAAAACAAAAAAAACATAAAAAAAGTTTTATATAATAGGTTTTTAGTGCATGACCTGACAAGACTCTCCAATTGTTCATAATCTTGATCTTGATCCTGAAATCAACCACACCTATCACAGGTGCCTTTGATCTTGTGATCAAGACTTATCATTTAATTTTGAAGAGTCTATCAGAACCACGCAAGTAAAAGCTATAGCAGAATAAATTCTAGTAGCAGCCCCGCAAATGACTATGTCTTATTATGCGCGACCGAACTTGGACATCACCGGGTCAAGTATCATTCGTCCTACAATTGCTAATAATAATTTTGAAATCAAATCTAGCATAATCATAATAATTAAAAACTCAGTACAATTTGATGGATTGTTAGATGAAGATCCCAACACCCATCTGTCAAATTTCTTAGAAATATGCGACACCTTTAAAATTAATAGTGTCACTGATGATGCCATTCGTTTGCATTTATTTAAAATTAATCTGTCAAATTTCTTAGAGATATGACTGAAATTTTTTTTAACAAAGTATTTTCCGCCTGCTAAAACTGCTAAATTACGTGCGGATATTTCCTCATTTGTTCAAGGCGTATTTGAGTCTCTCTATGAGACTTGGGAATGCTTTAAAGAATTTTTATGAAGGTGTCCACATCACGCACTGTAGGCTTGGCTCCAAGTGTAGACATTTTATAATGGTTTTAATTTCCAAACAAGACAAATGATTGATGCTGCCATCGGGGAACATTAAATAATAAAACCCCGAAGGCCGCTCAAGTCTTATTTGAGGAAATGGACATGAAAGCCTACCAATGGAACGTGCATAGGTCGCGCCCTAATAAACCAACTGGGTTTTACAAGCTCGACGCTTCTTCCAATTTAGCACTGCAAGTAGAATATCTAACTAGGCAAGCGGCGGGGATGTCTGCTTCCTCTGCCACTCCTCCTTGTAATTCAACTAATAATAATGTAATAGAAGAACAAGTCGATTATATAGGGAATTCATATCGTCCTCCTTCCTGTAACCCAAATATTAATTCATATAATAATACATATAATCCAGGGTTTATGAATCATCCGAATTTATCATGGAGCAACCCCAATAATGCTCAGTGCCCACTGAATGCAAATCTAATTAGATTTGCACCACAACCATCGCCACCACAATCACAACCACTATGACCCGTCCCGATAGAAGACATCTTTACTAAATTTGGAAACTCAAATTGGATAGATTTCAAAGATGTTGTCGGAGCGCCAACTTGGAGCTTTACCAGGAAATATGGAGCCAAATCCGCTAGAGAATGCCCACGCCATCACACTTTGAAGTGGAAAGGAGGTACAGTCACCTAATAAAGTAGAATCTGAATCTGAGGTAAGAGTTTCTGCCTCACCACATATTATTTCTTCTTCTTCTTCTTTTACCCTGCGTAATTATCCACCATCTTTACCCTATCCTTCTAAACTAAATTGTACAACCCCGTATCTGGCCGAGCGGGATCCTCCCCAAGTGACGGACTTGGGGCGAGCTTTGAGCGGTGTTTTGGTGCAGCCCCGTTCGAAGACGTGCGGGTGCTTGTGTATGCGTATGGGGTTTTTATGTTTTATGTTATAATATATATATATATATTTACCAAATATATATTTATTTATAATATATATTTATTATATATTTATTTATTTATAATTATTACATTTCATATATATATATATGTATGTATATGGAGATAGAGAAAGAGAGGGAGTTAGAATAAACAGGAGGGAGATAAAAAGAAAATTAAAAAGAGGTGTGGCAGGAGAGAATAAAAAGAGAAGAAATAAAAAAGAGAAGAAGAAAATAAGAGAGAGGATCGGGAGGCAGCAGGGAAAAAAGAAAGAAAAAGGAGCGGAGGGAGGAAAGAAAGAAGGAGATCGAGATTTTTCCTACCTCCCAGCTAGGGTTCAGCCAGGAGGAGCACGACCGCAACCCGATCTCCTCTTGGCTGAAGCAGGAGGAGCTAGGGTTCAGCCAGGAGGAGCACAGCCCAAGTTTGTGTATGCATTATTTATTTAGCGGGAAGCAGCGGGTTTAAGCCCAAGTTTGTGCCAGCCCTAGAAGGCCTATTTTGTTTATGTTGCCGGCCTGTGTGCCGAGGTATGGAATGTACGTTCCTGTAATTTGAAATGCTCGCGATACTTTTGCTAGCCCCAGAAGGCTTATGTTACATTGGTGGCGGACCAAAGGGGGCTACAGAAAAATAGAACTGTTAGGCGAGGTTATGCTATTAGGAGGGAAGTTGAAGGGCGTTGTGCATAGACCCGAGGTGGCATCTTTAGTTAAGAGGGAGTGGATTTGGAGATCCTCCCTAGAGGTTCTGGTCGGCCAAGAGAGCCTTCCAAAGGTGCCAAATTAGCTCAGCATTTGGCTTGGGAGGGGAAGAGTTTGTAGTCTTCCGGGTATGCGGTGGGACCTCCACTTTTAGACCTTGGGTATGTCCATTACATTCCTAGTCTATTGCCTAGATTTTTTGCTTGAGTGTAGTAGGTACGCGGTCACCCCTCTTTTGGGACCTCGAACTCCACAGAGACCGGTTTCCAGTTTCAACATTTATGGTGCGGTGAGCGTGGAGAGTGACCATCACAGAAGAATTCAGGAGAACGTCATGGCTATAGAAGAGAAACAAAGTGTCGACCAAGGTCATGTGATGAAAGAAGTCCCCCCCACCCCACTTTGTCACTCCTAACAGTCTTGATATTTCATCCCAAATGTTTCTCTGTTTGTTCTTAGAGAGCAAGAAGTGGATAGATGCTTCTAATTTTTGGGTCCGATGAAAAGTCCACTTGAATCAAATCTAGTGGACCTAGAGTAGGCAGTTTTGGGGAATGGCAGAAGATGGGTTTTTCCTCCTTCACATGTTTCACACTTTTGATTGGTGATGATGAGACTTGGCATTCATTCAACAAGTTTCATATCTTGGATGATTTTAAGGAAGGAGAAATTAATATGGCCAAGCCGATGATTCCCTAGGGAGGCAGTAAGAGTTGGGAAATTCTGAGTGCAGGAGAGAACCATAGATCCCTATGAGGAACTTTTTGTGGCATCACCTGATACCAGACCAACCATAGATTCTAGGGCCAATTCTCCTGATAATTTTTCTGTAGCCTTTATAAAGGAGCAGTCGGGAGAGTCATTTGGAAATCAACATACCAAGTGGTATTGATTTCTTGTTCAAGTGTTGATCTGTAGTTTCTTGCACCATGTGCATCAATGAAAGCATTTAGCAACATCGCAGTTGTTCTTTTTTGCACATCGTACAAAATAGAGGTTCTTCTCCGACATCTAGAAATGGAAGTCAATCATCTGGGAGACTTGGAAGGAAATCAATGTCACCAACTAGCTCGATAAGTATTGGTTCGTCACATAGTCATAATAGGGACCAATTCAGCTCTTAGAGTGATGGATCAGCACAAAACACCTTAGAATATGTTCAGACCACTTATTTCTAGTGTTCACGCAACAAATTTCTGGCCCATTTTCTCGAGGAACTCTTCTCTTACAACTAGTAGCAATGCAAGCTCAGAACAAGGTGTTATTAATGTTGCATTTGATGTGGAAGGCAGAGAAATTGAATCAACAGAACAACTTATTGGATAGGAAAGGGCTGAAGATTCTGAAACCCATGAGGAAGTATTTTTATTTGACAGAGCGGATGAGATTATCAAAGATGCTAGTCATGAGGCACTCTATAGAAAGCCTCAGAGACTTGAGGAGGAATTTGGTGAACTTCATCAAAGAAATTTGATTCAAGAGATATCCAGAATCCCATGGTTCACATTGGTATAGAAACTAATACAACTCTCGATTCAACACATTTACTAACATCAATTATGATGTTGATGGCCATAAATTGATGAGATTTTGCGCCAAATGCTCTAGAAAATTTAAGATTCTGGATGTGACTGAAATTCAAATCTATGTCAGGAATGCATTGAAGAAGATAGGACTTATACTGCAGAAACAGATCTAACTTGTGTGCCTTTGACTAAAATTGTTGGGTCTCAGATGGACGCCACAATGTGTATATTAGGAAAAGGACTGCTCAATATTGATGCGCCTGAATTTCATGAGGGTAATGATAAAATTATGCTTCATCAGCATGACAGGAACATCATATCGGAGTCTAATTCCTTACTGAACATCTGCTCTACACAACTGTTGAATCAAATGGAGTTTGAGATTTCTGATCTAAATCTGCACAAAAATAAGAATATGAATAATACACAGCTATCGAATCATGCCGTTAATTCCAGTTTAACAATTGATATTGATGAAGGAACGGGTATCTCATTTCTTCTGATGCAGAGAAGTAACAGTATTAAGTGGCCCATTTTTCAAGGAATAACTGTGTCTGCTACGATATTCTCTATTCCAAGCTTTCTTATTTAAGAGATAATAGTATCAATGCTTCTAGAAGAAGCAGTGGAAGAGATAGTCTTTCAACTTCTTCATCAGTCTAGTAGGATCATACATTGAAAGTTAGGGTAAGCTCTGAAAAACTCTAGAGGGGGGGGGGGGGGTGAATAGAGTTTTTGAAATCTTTTGATTTTTACTGAAATAAAAGATCTTTTAATAAAATTGGTTACTATAGTATAAGTGTATAGGTGCACAAGTGCAGCAGATAAACTAAGCTACACAGTAAGAATATATCACAACACAAGCACAAAGCAAAAACTACACAGCCACACAGACAACACAAGAAATTTATAGTGGTTCCCCAAACTTGGGTACATCCACTCTTCTACCACCCTAGGTAGGAATCCACTATAGGTTTTGATCAGGTGACTGCCACCAATGAGCTTTTGATCAGGTGCTCAAAAACCAATCCTCAAGTCTTTTTGTTAGGAGACTTACAACAAGGAATAATTTTGAAGGGAATTAAAACCCGGTACAGAGGTGGGGATGAGAGAGTGATGGTGTTCTTCTCTTTCTCAAATACAATTGAGAGAAGACTAGTGGATTTGTGTTGTTGTCAAAGCTCCCCCTGAGATCTTGACTGGTTCAGGAGTGGAAGCTTTGCAGAAGGGTGAGTAGGCCTTTTAGCTCTTCAGAGATCCTTGACTAATTTGAATAGCTTGTCACTTGAGATCCTTGAAAGCAAAGAGAGAAAGGAAGAAGGACTCTTGATGGTGATAGTTGTTCCTTCTTCTTCTCTTGAGAGCATTAGTTTTTCTGAGAACTGTTTTCACTGCACATTTTATGTCTGTAAGCTTTTTCCTGTGTGTTGCTTGTTGATGGCACACGAGTTATTTTGTGTATCACTTTTCTTCTTTGTTTTTCTTTAGATCTCTGTGTCTGTATTTTCTGAGAGATCCTAAAATGATATCTGTAGCTTCGTCTAATTCAAAAATCTGTAATAAATGCTTAGCCGAAATCTCGGAAATGAAAACGACAAGTATGCTGTCATATATTCTATTCTATATCTGTCCCGAGATATAAGTAGTTAATTCCATGAAGGATATTTGTAATCAATATGCCAGTAACAGCTCAATTTAAAAGATATAAGAGCATTGATTATCCAGGAAATTAACGGCTTATAGTAGTATAAGACAAGGAGACAGAAAAGGAAAGAATAAATGACAATATGCCTTACAGTTTTCGTCGACCTGAGAACAGCTTTTGTCGACCTGAGAATGGATTTTCATCGACCTGAGAATAAATGTTCATCGAGCTGAGATCCAAGATCGTCGAGGTGAGTCTGTAGTCTGGACTTAGAATATTTTCTGATGTTGAGTACTGAAGTATTGATCTTGGCATTGAGTGAGTTGTCCTCTGGCTTTGAGTGTCAGATCACCATTCTGGAGTTGAGTCGTTTAAGAGTGTTGAGTCATTGGTAGCGTTGAGAGAGTTGAGTGAACTTTGGCTCTGAGTAAACTTTGGCGTTGAAAGATCTTTGGCTTTGAGTGAAATGTGGCGCTGAGTTAATTTTGGCGCTGAGAGCTGAAGTGTTAGTCGACCTGAGGACAGAGTTCGTCGACCTGATATTCATAGTTCGTCGACTGAAGTTTGACAGAGGAGTTATTACTATGTTCAGAGATCGTCGAGCTTAGATCTAAGTTTGTCGAGCTCAGCTCAGAGAATTGACTCTAGGTTAGTCGAGCTGAGCACGACGATCGTCGACCGGAGTTTGACGAACGCAGATCTCCTTTTTATTAAGTCTTGAATCTTCTAACTCTTGAGTCTCTGGCAGTGTTTGACGCTAGTCCTTTGAACTGTTGCCTTAAGGGACTAGACCTAGACTCTAAGACACAACTATGACCTTGATCTATACATGTTGGGTCATATCCTAACTCAGTGAACCTAGCCTAAATCCAACTAGGGGTTCCAACAATCTCCCCCTATTTTGGTGAGGTCACTAATAACAAAACTAAAAAGAAATAAAATACAAGGGCCATAAATATCTGAAGGGATGAAATAACATCAGCAGATATGTTATAGCAGTGTATTGTACATAATCAGTCAATCATTAAACAAATAACATACACTATGCTTTATTAGTTGAAGGGCTAGATGAAGGTTTTGAGAAGGTTATCTTCCTGCTATGGTCTGGTATATTCTTCTTGGATGTCATCAAGTCTTGCCCACTAAGAGTTGTCTGAGTGCTTACCTTGGGCACAACTGCTTCAGGATGCAATGCCATATATTCAACTGGGTTGAAGACTTTCCTGCTCACTTGAAGCTTATCCAGCTCTTTTTCTCTAAAGGAGAACATAGTTGAGAATGAGGATGGATCTTTTCCTTCTTCTATAGCTTTTTTGATCTGAGAAAGACCAATCAGTTCTTGAAGCCTGACCATCCTAAAGTTTGGATCAAGTTCTTGTTCAACAAGTGGCTGATCTTCTTGAGGAGGCAATACAGTGACTGCTTTAAACTGAGTGGACTGAGCTTGAAAGCATGTAGAGCTGAGCTGATCATCACTTTGGGAGTAGAGAGATTTTGGAGGGGCAGCCTCACTATATTTTCCTTTAGGTTTGAAGGATACATCAGATTTTCTGACTTGTTAAGCAGCTGTCTTCTGAGTTTTTGAGGTAACTTGTTGATGAGGAGGAGGAGAGGGTTCTTGAAAAATGACTTCTTTCACTTGTTCTGAGGGACTCTGACTTCTATGCTGCTTACTACTTCCTTAGAACTGAGTCCTGGAGGATCTGTCCTACGTTTGATATGTTCTTGAGTAGGAGGAAGGCTGGGAATATGCACCAGAGGCTTGAGAGGGAGCACTTGAAGCACCAGCAGAAGGAGGAGGAGGAGGAGGAGGAGGTGGACCTCTTCGGAACTTCTGAGGAGGTGGAGAATATCTCTTGCTCTTCTTTCTGGCTTTCTGCTTATTTTTGTATAGACACATCCAAGCTGGCAAACCCTTGTATGGAGTTATATTCTGTAGAATGTAGTATGAAGTATCATTGGTGTTACCAAGTTTGGGAGGAGGAGGTGGAGCTTTCCTTTTCTTTGAGACTTTCTTTTTCTTGGTTTCCTCATCAGAGTCATCATCGTCCTCATCATCCTCAGCAGACTGTCCTTGAGGATTGACATACAAATCGTCTATTTCTTTTAGGAGCTCAGCAGAATTGGAGGGTTTTCCATGCTGGAAGGGAGCTGGAGGAGGAATATCAATTGATATTGGAGAGTGACTTGTGATAGTGCTTTCAGCAGCTGCCTTATACTCTTCTTCAATATCAGCCATGATCAAAGCATCAAGATCGGGCATTGGGGAATCATCCATGACAAATGTTGGGACAGAAAATGTTTCTGGAGGTGAGAAGGCTCTGAATGAATCAACCTTTATTGTCTCTGCTGGAGTTTCAGGAAGCTTGTCAAAACTGTCTTTAAGTTGCTTAGCAACTTCAGGACTGATTGGGGAGGAATAAGGTACAATTGTATGGGATTGCTTAGTATATTCATCTGGAGGTAAACTTAGATAAGCTGTGTCAAAAGTCTTTAACAGACTTATCAAGTCTATTGTGGGATGAATGACAACATCCCCCACAGATTTTATTTCAGCTATCACTGACTCATCAATGTCCATATCAGTTTCAATAAATTTAACTAGATCAATTAAATCAGAATCTATATTCTCTGCTGCTGCTTCTGCTATATCTGCTGTATGCACAACTAGTCCTGCTGCTGGTTATATTGGGTACATTGGAAAATGTGTACCTGATTTGGAGAAGCCTCACTTAGCTCAATAATATACATCAAGGTATATTTGATGTTATTTTGAGTTTATATGTGCAGGTTAAGTATTGGCTAAAATACATGAAAAAGTTTCTAAGTCCATGTGTCGACACTTAAGCAAGCCTGTGCCGACACTTGGGGAAGCAGTGTCGACACCAGAAGAAACTGTGTCGACACACAGAAGATTATCATCGACATCAAATGTGTCGACACTGGGAGGCAGTGTCAACACACAGAAGCAGAGTCGACATCAACTGTGTCGACACCTGAAGGCAGTGTCGACACACAGAATTCTTAGTCTACATCAACTGTGTCTACAAACAGGACTTGTGTCGACACTCAGCAGAGTTTCAACAATGTCGAGTGCTGAAAAGTGAAGAAGTGATTGTGTCGACACAAATAATTAGTGTCGACACATTCTTAAGATGCAGTGTCAAGAAGCTTTGTCGACATCAAGGCAGCCATGTCGACAACACCAAAGTCTGTGTCGACACTTAAGTCACTTGTGTCGACACATATTAATAGATTGTATTGACACTTTATGACAGTCAGTCTCGACGCTTTGCTGACAGAGACAAATGCTCATGAACTGTTTGAGGACTTGACAGCTGTGAGTTACAACAGGCTTACTGAAGCTGTCAGACTCTTCAGAAGTTAGTTAGAAACCGGATCAGCCGATTACCATGGATGAAGTCTATATATATAGATGGATTCAGAAGGAGAAGAGTTGATCATACACACAACTAACGCAACTATTGTGAGATTGATCTCTGATCAAGAAAGTGTAAGTCACAGAAGAAGATCTTCGTGAGAAGATCTAAGAAGACATTCTGAAGTGTTCATCCACTCAGATTTTGTCTAAGGGGAATTCATTCCAGAATTCAGAAGAAACTTCAGAAGGTTTGGGGAGAGAGAGCTCCAGCTGTTTTGAGGTCAAGAAGGAGACAATCACAAGTCTCTTAAGAAGTAGATCCTGAACTAATCTACTAAGAAGATCCAGATCCATATTTAGAATCCAAGAAGGAAGCTGGCAGTTAGTCAACTTCAAGGGAGATCAATCCAACTAAGTTCAGATTCAAGAAGCTTTGAAGAAAGCTAAGCACAGGTTGATTTCTGTCATCAGGTTCATCAAGAAGCTGATCAAGAATCCTCTTATCCTTTCTCTCTCAACAAGGGTAAGAGACCATCAAATTACTTATCAAATTCTGTAGGATCGTTTCAAAGATCTGAGTTGTAAGCCTATGTTATAAAGGCTGAGTGTAGGAGATTTTGATCTCTGAGTTGTAGGACTTATGACAAGGCTGAGGTAAGGCTGATTGAGCCTGAGTGTAGGAGAATTGGTTATCTGAGTTGTAGGCCTTGTGGCAAGGCTGAGGTAGGGCTGTTAGCCTGAGTTGTAGGAATCTTATAGGGTTCTGAGTTGTAGGAACCTTTCAGGGTTCTGAGCTGTAAGATTTGTGGATCTGAGAAGAAGGAAGAAGTTAGGCCGAATCTAGCACACTGCTAGATAGGTGAAGGGGGAAAGTGGATGTACCCAGACCTTGGGAAACCACTATAAACTTATGTGCAATCTGTGATGCTTGTGTTATTCTAGATTCTGTGATTGTATATGCTGTGGTAGCTGTAGAGATTTGAGCTTTATATTAAAGATTTGTAGCTATATTCTGCCTATATTTAAAACAAGGAAAAGAACCTATTCACCCCCTCTAGGTGTTTAGGTTGTCTTGAAGTTAAAACTATCAAGTGGTATCAGAGGGAGGTTACTCAAAGAAGGACTTAACAGTCTGAGTTAGATCCCAAAGGCAGAATCAAGAATCAAGAAAATGGGTTCTGGAGAAAAGCACAAGGAACTAGGTTCTATGAAATTACCCATCTGCAGGAAGGAGATATTTTATATTTGGAAAGAAAGAGTCAGATTGTTTATTGAGGCTTCTGACCCAAGGATCTATATTATAGTAAAAGAAGGTCCTTATGTTCCAATGAAGGTATCTGTTCTAGATGCAAACCAGAGAACTCCCAAGGATTTTTCTGAGATGACTAAGGATGAGATTATACTGGCAACTATGGATAAAAGAGCTCAGAATATCATATTAGGTGCCATAGATGATTCAACCTTTCAGAATTTGATTCACTGCAAGACCTCTAAGGAAATGTGGGACACTTTGATAGTCTACATGGAGGATTCTGAAGAAGTTAGACAAGATAGAAAGTCTATGCTAAATCAAGAGTATGAAAGCTTCAGACAAGGGAAGTCAGATAGCATATCTGAGTGATATAAGAAGTTCTATAGAATGGTAAATGAGCTGATGTCTTATGGAAGGGGCTTCAGTACATATGAACTGAATGACAAATTCCTAAGATCCTTGACAAAGGATTGGGACACCAAGATTTGTGTCATTAGGGAAGTGGCCAAGCTTGCAGATATTTCACCTCCAACTCTATTTAGAAAGTTGCTGTCTTATAAAATGCAACTAATGACTAGAAAAGAGGAAGAAAGAAATGCAAAAGGGGAGCATAGAGAAAAGTCTGTAGCCTTCAAAGTTGAAGCCACTAGAAAGAATAAGAGGATGTCTCCATCATCTCCTAGGGAAGTTGCTGAAATTACCTCAGATAATTCAGACAACCAAAATTCAGATAACAGTGATTCAGATGCAGATTTTGCTGCCTTTACATGACAGTTCCAGAGATTCTTGAAGAAGAAGCAGTGGAAATCTAGGCCCTCCAAATCTCAGCAAGTTGATGATTATTATCAAAAGATAAAGTCATCTAGGAAGGACAGGAGCAGGTCTAAGCCTATCAAATCTACAACATCAAAGATTATTTGCTACTGCTGTAATAAGCCTGGACATGTTATGGCTGAATGTCCTGACAAAAGAAAGGAGTCTGCTGATAAAAGAAAGAATCAATAAAAGAGCAAGAAGTAGAAATTTTTTGTTGCTAAGAAGGAGAAGAGCTTGACAGACCAATCAACTTCCGAGTCTGAATCTGAAGCTGAGGCATACATTGGTCTTTATGCAGCTGATGAAGATGTTGGTACCCTAGTTTGATTTGAGTTCAGTCCTCTCCTTTGTGCCCCTTGACCCAAGAAATATCTATGGTCAATTGTTAGGAGTCTAGCTGTAGAGTCCTCGCTTTTCCAAATTGAGAATTTGGTTAAGTAGGTTTTTCGTTCGACTATAGTCGAACGCCGTTCGACTATCGTCTATCGGCTGATTGACGATCGTCTATCAGTTGGTCGACGCTTTGTCTGCGCTGACAGTTCGACTATCTGTTGATAGTTCGACTATCTGTTCTGCGCTGATAGTTCGACTATCTGTTGATAGTTCGACTATCTGTTCTGCGCTGATAGTTCGACTATCTGTTGATAGTTCGACTATCTGTTCTGCGCTGATAGTTCGACTATCTGTTGATAGGTCGACTATCTGTTCTGCGCTGATAGTTCGACTATCTGTTGATAGGTCGACTATCTGTTCTGCGCTGATAGTTCGACTATCGGTTGATAGGTCGACTATCTGTTCTGCGCTGATAGTTCGACTATCGGTTGATAGGTCGACTATCTGTTCTGCGCTGGTAGTTCGACTATCTGTTGATAGTTCGACTATCTAGTTTGTTTTGATAGTTCGACTATCTTTTGATAGATCGACTATCTGTTTTCTGAGGTAGGTCGACTATCTGCTTGATAGTTCGACTATCTCTGTGCGCTTGATAGCTCGACTATCTGTCCTAGATAGATCGACTATCTGATAGTTCGACTATCTATCCTGATAGTTCGACTATCTGCTGCGGTAGCTCGACTATCTATTTGATAGCTCGACTATCTGGATCGTTCGACTATCTGCCCGATAGTTCGACGATCTCCTGGCGTCGTTCGACGATCTTCGAAGGTCGTTCGACGTTTTCTGTCTGCCTTTATATTTTGTATTTATTTATATTTAATTATTTAATACATTTTCTGGCACAGTATTTTAAGCTGTATGATAAAGTTTCCAGGCATTATTTGCTCTATTCTTTCTGCCTGAGTTCAAATCTTTTAAGATAAAGTTGTTTGTCTTATTAGCTGTCATTTTAATTTACTTTATCTGCTGACAGCCCTTTATAGCCGTTAGACTGAAAAGTCTCCTTTTGCTATAAAGAGATTGTTTTCTGATGTGACTTTATTTAGTCTATCTGTTTATTTGATTTAAGCCTACAGCTTCTTAGAAAGAGGTTTATTCCTTTTTATAGAATGTTTTGCTGCAGAGATATTTCTGTCTTCTTGATATTTACAGCCCAGGTCTCAAGGCTCAGAAGAAGACAAATTAATTCAAATGGAAGAGAGCCGTTGCTTGCTGATGATTATATAAAGAACCCTTTGCAGAAGGATTCAAGCTAGTCAACAGGAGTTAATAGAAGAGAGTGTTACACACATATTCAAAAGCACTCAAGCCTTCATCAAGCTCAAGCTTCCTGCTCTCAGAAAACTCCATCTAACTGAGAAGTGTTAAGATCTTCATCTCTTCTTCACCTGAGTTCTCCTGCTTTCAGGAAGTTCAACTCAGAGTTTCTTTGAAGAAGAAGAAGAAGAAGATTGCTGCTTGAAGACTGTTTCTTTTTATTGTTTACTTTCTTCCTGTAGCTCTTTCCTTCAGAACTTTCTGAAGAGTTTTCTCTGCACTGAAGCAAGACTTCACCTGGACATTCTTGAGCCAGGGGGAGCCTTGATTCTTTAGAGCATTCTAGCTCAGTGCAAGCTTTTTGTGCTTCTCTAATCTATTGTAAAATAGAGAAGACATCTTAACCTTCTTCCCCCTCCTGTACAGGGTTATTACTCCCTTCAAAAGTATCCCTTGGTGGCAGGGCACCTGATCAAAAACCTGTGCTTGTTTTTTAGACACCTGATCAAAAGTCTAAAGGGTTTCTGAATCTACCTGAATCAGATTCTGTTGGTGGCAGGGCACCTGATCAAAAACCTGAGTGGATTCCTACCGTGTGGGTAGA
This sequence comes from Platanthera zijinensis, assembly GCA_039513925.1. Lineage (NCBI taxonomy): Eukaryota > Viridiplantae > Streptophyta > Magnoliopsida > Asparagales > Orchidaceae > Platanthera > Platanthera zijinensis. Next base: position 45,234,081 of record CM077098.1, on the reverse strand, counting down.
AGAGTGGACGTACCCAAGTTGTTTGGGGAACCACTATAAATCTCCTTGTGTCGTCTGGATTCAACTGTTTAATTCCTGTACTGTGGCTGTGAATAGATATAACTAGGTTGCTAGTTGCTGTTTAGGTTTTCCAAGCTTTAACTGTAATTACAGTTAGCTTGTGTTTGTACACAACACTTGTGTTAGGCTTTAAGGTTAAATCAATATCTATAATCTCTTCATTCCGCACTTCACTCCAAGGGAGTTGGGTAGACAGTTAAGTTTTGTATTGTGCAAAATTTGATTACTCTATTCACCCCCCCTCTAGAGTAGTATCTATCCCTTCACTTTCAATTGGTATCAGAGGGAGGTTGACTGACTGTATAGGCTAACACCTAAGTCACAAGATCCTGATAGATACCAAGAGCTTATAGATATTCACTATCATGGCCCAGTCTAAGGATTATTCTAGCACCAGACCTCCAGCATGCAACTTAGCAAAGTTTGGCATCTGGAAGGCAAGGATCAAACTTTATATGAACTCTATTGATGAGAGTATTTTTGCTTCTATTTTGTCAGGTCCCCCAAGAGCACCTGCTGCTGCCACTGCCTCATCATCTGATATGAGTGCAGTGCCTCCTCCAGATTATAATGATGAGTACAAGAAGGCCAAAATTGCTGATGCCAAAGCAATGAACATACTGGCTCAGACTATGTCTGATGAAGTGTTCCAGAAGGTGGCTGACTGCTCCTCAGCTAAGGCCATGTGGGACACACTGAACCAGATTGTAGCTGGTTCAGCTGATGAAAGGAAGGACAGGAGGTCCAACCTTATTTCACAGTATGAGAACTTCAAGAAGACTGATGCTGAATCAGTTGAAGCGATGTACACCAGGCTCAGCTCAATCATCAATGAGCTGAGGACCCTTGACAAGGATATCTCATTGACAGAGGTCAATGATAAGATCCTTATGTGCTTTCCTAGCACATGGGATTTGAGGATCTGGCCAATCAAGGAAGCCAGAAGCACCAATGAGATATCAACTGAAGCCCTTCTCGGCAAGCTCAAATCTTTTGAGCAAGTGCTGAAGACAAGGGAAGCTGAAGCAGAAGCCAAGACCCCCACTCCAACAAGAAAAGAGCAATCTCTAGCTCTTAAAGCTGCTGAAGCCTCAGAAGGCAGCCAATCAAATGAGGAGCTCATGGCATTGTTTGCCAAGAGATTTCTCAAAATGGGGAGAAAAGAGTTCAGAAGAAAATCTTCAAAGTATGAAGAAAAGCCAAGGTATGATCGTACTCCAACTAAAGAAATTATTTGTTATGGGTGCAGGAAGCCTGGACACATCTTGCCAGAGTGTCCAGAGGAGAAAAACAAAGAAAAGAGAAAAGATAAAGAACAACACAGGAAGCACTCCAAGCCATCCTCCTACAAAAACAAGAAGAAGGAGAGAGGTTTCATTGCTGAAACCTGGAGTGATTCTGATGAAGAATCCTCATCCTCAAGCTCTAGTGAGGATGAAGAAGAAAAGAAGGCAAAAGAAGTTTGCCTCATGGCAATAGATGCCTGCAGCAACCACTCTGCTGCAGAGAGTTCTGACTCAGATGAAGAAATGCCTACTGAAGATGAGGTACTTTCATCTTATGATTTTACTTCAGAAGAGTTTAAGTTAGATTTTAAATCTCTATGTTTAGATTTAATTAGTTCAGAAAAAGAGATAAAAGAACTTAGAAATAGGCTAGCTGACTCTGAATCAATAGCCTCTGAAAATGTTAGGTTAAAGGAAGAACTCACTACTTGTAGTGAAGAAATCAAATTTCTTAAAATGGAATTAGCTAAGTCTAAGAGACTAGAAGAGTCACTTAATGGTAGAAGCCTTAAGCTGTTAGAAATTACCAGCATGACTAACACTAGGTCAGGTAATGATAAATTAGGCTTAGGAGCTTCTCCCAGTGAACCCCCAGTCTTGCTTAAAAATAATCTTTCAACTCCAGTGAACTTCATTTCAGCTAGTGGAAAGAAGAACACTGAGCAAGTAAACCTTGTAAATAAAACATTAAATAAGGCTAAGAGAGAAAAGAGAAAGAAGTTTTTCAAAGAAATGCAAAGAGCGTCGAACGCCGCTCGACGATCGGATGCTCCATGGTCGAACGAAGCTCGACGATCTGAGCACCCATCGTCGAACGTCGATCGACAATTTCAACATGATTTTCAAAATCATAATCCATTCCATAGAAACCTAAATGAAAATAGAAACCCTAGGTTTGTTGACCCATCATCTGCATGGAGAATCCCACCTAGGAGATCTCACCCTCTAGGTTATCACCCTCAGCCTGCATTTTCTTATATCTCCAGTTTTTCTTATGTGAAAAACAAGGGACCCAAGGTTACCTGGGTCCACTCTGTCTAAATAGTTGTTTTGCAGGTGAAGGCCTATCCAATCACTCAAAATAAGTGGTATTTGGATAGTGGATGCTCTAAGCATATGACAGGAAACAAAGAGCTACTGTCAAAGTACAAAGCAAAGCTCGGCCCAAAGGTTATCTTTGGAGACTCCAGCTGTGGTCAGACAGAAGGATATGGCAAGATCACAATTGGAGCTGTTACATTCAAGAGAGTTGCTTATGTCAGTGGACTGAAGCACAACCTGATTTCAGTTAGCCAGCTATGTGATGCTGGCTACCAGGTTTCTTTTTCTAACTCCTCTTGCAATATTACTTTAAATAATAATGTTGTTTTAATAGGTAATAGAATAGGCAATATATATTTAGTAGATTTTAATTCATCTCATTCTGAAATCTGCCTGTTTAATGAATTAACCCTTAATAATAATTCTTTATGGCATAAAAGGCTTAGTCATGTAAACCTCAAGAACATATCTAGGTTATCTAAGCACAACCTTGTTAGAGGTTTACCTTCTTGCCCCTACAAGAAGGAGAGCCTATGCAAGGCTTGTCAGCTAGGCAAGCAAACCAAGAATTCATTTAAATCTGTTAATAAAAGTGATTCTCCTAGAATCCTGTATTTATTACACTTGGACCTTTTTGGCCCAATAAATGTACAGAGTCTAGGAGGGAAGTATTACACATTAGTAATTGTAGATGACTTCTCTAGGTTCAGTTGGGTTTTCTTTTTGAGAACTAAGTCTGATAACTTCAAAGCCCTTACAGACTTTCTACTTTGTGTGCAGACTGAGTACTCTACTCATGTGGCCTTGATCAGAAGTGATCATGGTACTGAGTTTGACTCTCTTCTCATGCAAGAATTCTGTGAGAGAGAAGGTATCAAACATAGCTTCTCAGCTCCTAGAACTCCCCAACAAAATGGGGTAGTTGAAAGGAAGAATAGAACACTAATTGAAGCTGCTAGTACATTGTTGGCAGATGCTAACATGCCTCTATCCTATTGGGCAGAAGCTGTTAGTACAGCTAACTATGTCTTGAATAGAAGTTTGATACACAAACTTAAGTGTAAAACTCCTTATGAGTTGCTTAAAGGAAAGAAACCAAAAATTAATTACTTTAGAATTTTTGGCTGTACTGTTTATATTCATAACAATAATAAAGAATATATTAGAAAATTTGAAGCAAAAGCTTCAATGGGAATCATGCTTGGATATTCCCAAGTAAGCAAAGCTTATAGGGTTTATAACAAATCAACCTGTAAGATAGAGGAATCTGTGCATGTGACTTTTGATGAGTCTCAGATGTTTTACAAGGAGAAAGAAAATTCTTCTTCCTCCAGTTCTTTGCAGGTACATGATGCCCCTAAAGAAATCCTTCAACTTTCAACTCTTCAGATCACTGAATCAGACAGTGATGAAGACATTGCTGAAGCTGTTGAAGCTGTTGTTCCACCAACAGTAGATCAAATTCCTCCTGAGGAATTAATCCCAACTGTTGCTGAAGATCACATCCCACCTGCTGATATTGTCACACTTAGAGATCATCCCACATCTCAAGTGATTGGAGACATATCAGCTGGTGTGCAAACAAGACATCAATTAAGACAGGATGTGATGCATGCTTGTTTCCTCTCACAGGTTGAGCCCCTCACCTTTAAAGATGCAGAGCTAGATCCCCACTGGATCATTGCAATGCAAGAGGAGCTAAATCAGTTTGAGAGATGTAAAGTTTGGACTTTGGTTCCAAGACCTAAAGGCCAACTGATCATAGGCACCAAGTGGGTGTATAGAAACAAGTTAGATGCAAATGGAATAATAGTAAGGAATAAAGCTAGGCTTGTAGCTCAGGGCTACAGACAGGAGGAAGGTATAGACTATGACCAAACCTTTGCTCCTGTTGCAAGGCTAGAAGCAATAAGGATCTTCTTGGCCTATGCAGCCTACATGAAGTTTAAGGTGTTCCAAATGGATGTCAAAAGTGCATTCCTGAACGGTGAGCTTAAGGAAGAGGTGTTTGTTGAACAACCACCAGGGTTTGTTTCTTCAACTCAACCTTCTCATGTTTTTAAGTTGCAGAAAGCTCTTTATGGACTAAAGCAAGCTCCTAGGGCCTGGTATGAGACTCTAGCTAGTTTCCTGTTAGAGCACAACTTCACTAGGGGAGTAGTTGATAGAACCCTTTTCGTCAAGCATCACAAGGACACAATCCTGTTAGTTCAGGTGTATGTAGATGATATTATCTTTGGCTCCACTGATCCCAAACTTTGCAAAAAGTTTTCCAACTTGATGCACTCTAAGTTTGAGATGAGTAGCATGGGTGTGCTGTCTTACTTCCTTGGTCTCCAAGTTAAGCAAGATGCTGATGGTATCTTCATCTCCCAATCCAAATATGCCAAGGAATTGGTAAAGAAATTTGGGATGGCTGATGCTTCAGCAATGCCTACACCCATGGCTACTAATGTAGTTATTGATTCTGATGATCACGGCAAGCCAGTTGATCAAAAGAATTATAGGGCTATTGTTGGTTCCCTATTATATCTAACTGCAAGTAGGCCAGATATAATGTTTGCTACATGCCTTTGTGCTAGATTCCAGGTCAACCCCAATGAATCTCATCTGATTCTTCTAAAGAGAATCCTGAGATACCTGAAAGGATGTCCAAATCTAGGACTGTGGTACCCAGCTGAGTCAGAGTTTGAATTAATTGGATATTCTGATTCTGACTATGCTGGTTGCAGAGTTGACAGGAAGAGCACCTCAGGAACTTGCCAGTTCCTGGGAGAGAGATTGGTCTCTTGGTTCTGTAAGAAGCAGGCTTCTGTCTCAACTTCAACTGCAGAGGCTGAATATATAGCAGCTGCCAGTTGTTGTTCACAGATCCTGTGGATTCAAAACCAGCTTGTGGATTATGGTTACTCACACAAGAACACCAAGATCATGTGTGATAGTACCAGTGCTATTTCTATTGCACAAAATCCAGTGCACCACTCTAGAACCAAGCACATTGAGATTAGGCACCATTTCCTGAGAGATTGTGTGGAAAAGAACAAGATCTGTCTTGAGTTCATATCCACTGAGTTTCAGAGAGGTGATATATTCACCAAGCCTTTAGATGAACAGAAGCATCTGTTCTTTTTAGTCCAACTAGGCATGATCAATGGACGAGACTAAGTGTGACGATATCTGCCTATGTTGAGGTCTGCTTGAAGATCGTCGAACGATGATCGAAGATCGTCGAACGGATTGAGCCTATCGTCGACCTCTGGTTAATGATAGCTTATCTGTTTGAAGATCGTCGATCGACGTTCGACCATCGTCGAACAGGCTGAGCTTATCGTCGATCTCTACTCGACGACAGCTTGTTGCTTGTGAAGCCAGAATTAGCCGAACGATGGTTCAACTATTCTGCTTCTGAGCCGATCGTCGAACGGCCGTTCGACTATCGGTTCAAGATCTTTTTAATAGATCGACTATTTCCGGTCCAATATAAAGCCGATAGTCGACCTAGGTTAAAAGATCGTGTGCTTTATCGTCGACGGAGCGTGCCCTTTCGCATTCTGCTTTCCCGCTTGCGATTTTCTGGCGCTTCGTCTTTCTCGTTCCCTCTCCAGCTTTCTCGTGTTTTCTCCGGCGAATCCATGGCGATTTCTCCAGCTGTTCTAGCCGTAGTAAAGTTTGACGCCGGATTCAGTGTGGATTTCGAAGCTTTCAGCAGTTGCGATGCCGGAATCGTGGAAGTTCTCCAGCTCTGCAGAGATCAAGGTCTAGAGAAGCTGATGTCTGAAAGGATCAAGATCAATATTCCAGAGATAAAAGAATGGGCGTTCACGTCGTCTTCCACAGACGAATCGATGATCGGTACCATCGGCGGAGTAGAAGTTATCCTGACTCCGGCCGTTCTTTCTGATGTTTTTGGTCTAGTTATCGGTGACGAAGATTATGAGCAAGATGCTCAGGAGTTCGGAAGGATGCTCGTCGAGCTGGGACATGCTGAAGGCATTCCCTCCAAGTTGCTCAAGGTAAATTTCCCTTTCAAGATCAAGTTCCTCGCTGAGGTAGTCGGAAAAGTGCTCCTAGGGAAGCACTCTGCCCATGATAACATAACAAGACAGCAATTCGCACTTATGTGTGCAATTGTTAATCGAAAGAGGATCGATTGGGCTGCAGTTCTGTTTGATTTGATCAGGAAGAAGACAGGAAAGAAGGAAGTCACCCTGGGAAGGGTTATTGGAATTTTTCTTAAGGAGAAATTCCCCCAGCTGCTGAGTTCTGCCGCAACTACCATCAACGCCAGCAAGAAGATGGATCCCCATCTGTTCTCAAAGTGGAAGAGGACGTTCGTGAAATCTGCTCCAGCACAATCTGAGGACACTAGGACTGCATCAGTCGCTCCTCAACCTATTGAAGCTGGCTCAGCTATCCCTTCCTCCTCCTCTGTTTTGCCGTCTACCTCAGTTGAAGTACCATCAACTTCTGCTGAGGTACGACCCTCTTCTTCTGCTGCACCTGAAACAACCGTGGTTGTTCCTCTATCTCCTCCAGCCTCTCCTCTACCTGCATATCTGGCTAGGATATCTGCTCCTAGCTTCGATTTGTTAGGTTCAGAGAGAATTCTTACTCCTCATGCATCTCCCGTTAATTCCCCAGTTCATTCCCCATCCCCTGCTCCCTCTCCTGCTGCATCTCCAGTTCGATCCCCTGTCCCCATTATTTCTCATCCCAGCTCCCATACCATATCTGCTGCTGATCCATCCACCTCTCATCCATCTTCTTTTGATATCTCTCCAGAGATTATCATCCGCATCGTGGAGCTGATTACCCCGTCAATCAAAACCATGATTGACGAGGCAATCGCTCCCCTTGCTGCCTTCATTGACCGTCTAACTGCCTCCATCCAATCCATTTCTAAATCTGCTGAGCCATCTTCCTCTAGGGGCCTGGTTTCAGTAGCTACTGAAATCAGGCAGGGGGAGATGTTCAATGAAGATGTCTCAGACCTTCCTGCCTCTACTCCAGCTGAAATAGAAATAGCTCCAGATGTTGTCGTGTCTGCCCAGCCAGAATCTGCTCAAGTTGAGCCAGAAGAAGTTCCAGATGTTGTTATGACTGATCAGGAAGAGACAGCTCCTGCTGAGGAAGTGGTTGCTCCAGCTGAGGAAGAAATTGTTCCAGCTGAGGAAGAGATTGCTCCTGCTAAGAAAGTTTTAGCTCCAGTCTTGACTGAGAAGGAAATATCAGATGGAATCCTGCTATCAGAAATTGCAGTGAAAGTATGCTTAGAAGATCTAACCTCTCCTATGATTGCCAGATTCCTGGAAGGAATCATAACTAAATATCTGAATGACTGCTGGGAAATGGTTAAATATGAAGGTAATTCCCTAATCCGGTTTATTGATGAGTCAATTTATTTGCTTGCTGGTGAATACCTTGAAGGGATGATTCAAGCTTATTTAGCAGATCTGTGTTCTTGATTCTACAGATATTATTAAAGAAGATTTAACTGCCCAGAAAATAGCAGTTGTGTCTGTGGCTGCTCCAAGTGATTCTGATACTCAATTAGATCCAGAATTGGATGTGTTTTTAGATGATAAAGAGGATGAAAATCAAGAGGAAATCAAAGTTGATTCTCCTGTTTTAAATTTGGAAGAAATTCAAGCAAGGGCTGCTTGGGACTTAAGAGTAAAATCTTTAAAAGAAAAAGAGAAAGATTTGCAATTTGAGAAGTCATCCATCTGGGATGACTCTCCTGGTTTAGATTTAGACTCCCTTCTGGCTATGGATGCCCTGGAAGAAGAAAGGGAGAAATCTGTCTCAAAGCTTAAAGAAAAGGCTGTCTCAGAAGCCTATGATCCCTATGAGAACCCTCCATCATCCCATTCTGATGATGATGATGATTCAGATGTGTCTGAAAAGTCAAAGAAAAGGAAATCTGCTACAAAGAAAAGAAAAGCTGCTCCTCCTCCACCTCCAAACAAGGATAATGACACTCCCTACTATATTCTGAAGGGCATTGACCCCAAATCAAAAGATTTTAAGCATTGGATGTGGTTTTCGAAAAATCAGCAAAAAGAAAGGAAGAGAACTAAGAGGTATGACAGTCCAGTCTCCAGATGGACTCCCAAAGGTCCTCCTCCACCTCCAGGTGCAGGAGCCTCTGGGAATCTACCTGCTATTCAATCTGCCGCCTATGGAAAATCTGCGTCTGCTCAGCCCCAACCTAGACAAGGTCATCAAAGTTCTCAAGACAGATCATCTTATGGTTCTCAAAGACCAATGAAGGAGGTTGTGGCCCAAAGACCAACCTTTTCCCCACCTCCTTCTCCAGTTCAATCTGAGAAAAGTGTTTCGAAAGGTAAATAGTCTACAGTGTTTTAAAACCTTCTAGCAAGTCCCTTTTGCTAAGTTTAATCTAATGTCTTATCTAGATAAAATAGCTGATGCTGCTTCTCCAGAGCCCGTATATGAAAATCCTGAGCTCGATCCTAATTTTAGGATGGCTCGCTTTCAAGAGCTTGTAGGAGCAGCCCAAATAAGAAAAGCAAGAGCCGAAGGCAAAGATACAACTGGCTTTACTACGATGTCAGCATATAGAAAGAAAGAATTTGAAAAATTCCAAGTCAATCCTGAGATATTTGATCCAGCAAAGTACATGGAAAAACATCCTGAAGCTGTTGTCCCCAGAGCTACAGAACTAAAAATCATTGGGGCTCAGGATCTGAAGATGTCAAAGAAGGAATCAGATGACCCGCTTAGAAAAATTTCTTTTGTCTCTAGTTCTTCTGATCCATTACCTGACCCTAAAGATACTAAATAGTTTGATTAAACTGCTGTGATATATTTGATTATTTATTTATCTGATTGATAATCTGTCAGTTTATTGTTAACTATCTGCTGAATTTATTTTTAGTATTCTATTGCTAGCTGCTTTAGTTTTTGAGAGACTTAACTCAAATAGGGGGAGATTGTTGGTACCCTAGTTTGATTTGAGTTCAGTCCTCTCCTTTGTGCCCCTTGACCCAAGAAATATCTATGGTCAATGGTTAGGAGTCTAGCTGTAGAGTCCTCGCTTTTCCAAATTGAGAATTTGGTTAAGTAGGTTTTTCGTTCGACTATAGTCGAACGCCGTTCGACTATCGTCTATCGGCTGATTGACGATCGTCTATCAGTTGGTCGACGCTTTGTCTGCGCTGACAGTTCGACTATCTGTTGATAGTTCGACTATCTGTTCTGCGCTGATAGTTCGACTATCTGTTGATAGTTCGACTATCTGTTCTGCGCTGATAGTTCGACTATCTGTTGATAGTTCGACTATCTGTTCTGCGCTGATAGTTCGACTATCTGTTGATAGGTCGACTATCTGTTCTGCGCTGATAGTTCGACTATCTGTTGATAGGTCGACTATCTGTTCTGCGCTGATAGTTCGACTATCGGTTGATAGGTCGACTATCTGTTCTGCGCTGATAGTTCGACTATCGGTTGATAGGTCGACTATCTGTTCTGCGCTGGTAGTTCGACTATCTGTTGATAGTTCGACTATCTAGTTTGTTTTGATAGTTCGACTATCTTTTGATAGATCGACTATCTGTTTTCTGAGGTAGGTCGACTATCTGCTTGATAGTTCGACTATCTCTGTGCGCTTGATAGCTCGACTATCTGTCCTAGATAGATCGACTATCTGATAGTTCGACTATCTATCCTGATAGTTCGACTATCTGCTGCGGTAGCTCGACTATCTATTTGATAGCTCGACTATCTGGATCGTTCGACTATCTGCCCGATAGTTCGACGATCTCCTGGCGTCGTTCGACGATCTTCGAAGGTCGTTCGACGTTTTCTGTCTGCCTTTATATTTTGTATTTATTTATATTTAATTATTTAATACATTTTCTGGCACAGTATTTTAAGCTGTATGATAAAGTTTCCAGGCATTATTTGCTCTATTCTTTCTGCCTGAGTTCAAATCTTTTAAGATAAAGTTGTTTGTCTTATTAGCTGTCATTTTAATTTACTTTATCTGCTGACAGCCCTTTATAGCCGTTAGACTGAAAAGTCTCCTTTTGCTATAAAGAGATTGTTTTCTGATGTGACTTTATTTAGTCTATCTGTTTATTTGATTTAAGCCTGCAGCTTCTTAGAAAGAGGTTTATTCCTTTTTATAGAATGTTTTGCTGCAGAGATATTTCTGTCTTCTTGATATTTACAGCCCAGGTCTCAAGGCTCAGAAGAAGACAAATTAATTCAAATGGAAGAGAGCCGTTGCTTGCTGATGATTATATAAAGAACCCTTTGCAGAAGGATTCAAGCTAGTCAATAGGAGTTAATAGAAGAGAGTGTTACACACATATTCAAAAGCACTCAAGCCTTCATCAAGCTCAAGCTTCCTGCTCTCAGAAAACTCCATCTAACTGAGAAGTGTTAAGATCTTCATCTCTTCTTCACCTGAGTTCTCCTGCTTTCAGGAAGTTCAACTCAGAGTTTCTTTGAAGAAGAAGAAGAAGAAGATTGCTGCTTGAAGACTGTTTCTTTTTATTGTTTACTTTCTTCCTGTAGCTCTTTCCTTCAGAACTTTCTGAAGAGTTTTCTCTGCACTGAAGCAAGACTTCACCTGGACATTCTTGAGCCAGGGGGAGCCTTGATTCTTTAGAGCATTCTAGCTCAGTGCAAGCTTTTTGTGCTTCTCTAATCTATTGTAAAATAGAGAAGACATCTTAACCTTCTTCCCCCTCCTGTACAGGGTTATTACTCCCTTCAAAAGTATCCCTTGGTGGCAGGGCACCTGATCAAAAACCTGTGCTTGGTTTTTAGACACCTGATCAAAAGTCTAAAGGGTTTCTGAATCTACCTGAATCAGATTCTGTTGGTGGCAGGGCACCTGATCAAAAACCTGAGTGGATTCCTACCGTGTGGGTAGAAGAGTGGACGTACCCAAGTTGTTTGGGGAACCACTATAAATCTCCTTGTGTCGTCTGGATTCAACTGTTTAATTCCTGTACTGTGGCTGTGAATAGATATAACTAGGTTGCTAGTTGCTGTTTAGGTTTTCCAAGCTTTAACTGTAATTACAGTTAGCTTGTGTTTGTACACAACACTTGTGTTAGGCTTTAAGGTTAAATCAATATCTATAATCTCTTCATTCCGCACTTCACTCCAAGGGAGTTGGGTAGACAGTTAAGTTTTGTATTGTGCAAAATTTGATTACTCTATTCACCCCCCCTCTAGAGTAGTATCTATCCCTTCACTTTCAGAAGAAGATGTGTTTATACAATTGCTGGACTCCATCTATGAATAAGAAGACCATTAGTGTATTGGACTGATGGCTGTATCAGAAGAAGACAAATGCCAGGATCAGCCTGGTCCTAGTAAGGTACAATGTATTTCTAGAAATTCTGATTGTAGCACTGGTACAGAGTCAGCTACATCTGTATCAAGTGATGTGGATGGGTCTGAATCTGAAGGAGATATTCATCAGCTGATAGATGAATATGGGGACTTGTTGCAAGCACTAAAGAAAAGCAAGAACCTGTCCAAAACTCAGGCTAAGGAAATTGCAGATCTTAAGGTGGCTGCATCTGGTTTAGAGAAAGAGTTGGATCAAAATTTGAATGAGATTACCAAGCTGAAAACTAAAACTGTTATTCAGATGGGCACAATCACATACAAATATGATCTAATTAAAAGTCTGGAAGTCAGACTTCAAAAGGAGAAAGATTTGGTGGCTAGTTATTCCAAGCCAAAATAAGTTTTTCCTTTAATAGATGAGTTTGTTGCTCAAAAGGGTAAGGCTGGAATAGGCTTTAAGGGTAACACCAGGGCTGTCCAATTCAAGAGAAAAGGCAAACCTCAGTCCAGCCACTGAATTTTAAAGTCCCTGTAGTTTTTAGAAAGGTGCATGAGCCTTCTAATAAGTATGACTTTGAGAATACTCAAGGTCATGGTAAGACTGGAGTTCTGAATGACAAGGGTGCTTATGTCAATAAGGCAGCCCATGTTCATAAACCCCATATTTTTAAGAAAATTGTTGGTGTAGCTGCAGTGGTACCAGCACAATACAAAAGAGTTGATGCATCTAAAAGTAGATACAACAAGTATGAATGCTGGTGCTGTGGCAAGACAGGTCATTATGCCATAGATTGCTGGCACAACACTAATGTCAGGAAGAACAACAGTCTACCTATTAGAAGAGCACCAGGTAGATATGACAAGTATGAAGCTAACTTTAACCAAGGATCCAAGACTTACTTGGGTTCTAAGGGAAAGTAATTTTTTATTACAGGTGAGTCCAAGTCACCATACTCCTATATGGTACTTGGACAGTGGATGTTCCAGGAACATGACTGGAACAAAGGGATTGCTGAAGGAGTACTTGCCTATCTTAAATTGTCCTAAAGTAATATTTGGTGGCTCTGAAAAAGGCATCATCAAAGGATTTGGTAACATTTCTAGTAACCAGATTACTATCACTCAAGTGGCCTATGTGAAGGGTTTGAAACACAACCTTATAAGCATAAGTCAGCTGAGTGATTTGGGATATGATATTTCATTTGTTAAGAATGGATGTCATATCAAAAGATCAAGTGATCAAAAGATAATTTTGACAAGATATAGAAAGAGGAATGTGTACTGTCTCAATTTTGAGTGTGAGAACAAAGGTTCTCCTATTTGTCTTATAGCTGATGAGAGAGCTTCTCATTGTGTCAAATGGCACAAGAGGCTTGCCCATCTTAACTATAAAACAATTGGCTAACTCTTTAGCAAAGAGTTAGTGAGGAATGGTCCTCAAGTTAAGTGTATAAAGGAAGGGATATGTTCAGCTTATCAAAAGGGCAAGCAGACAAAATTCTCCTTTCATAGCCTTGAAAAGAAGGATTCAGTGAGGTGTCTATACCTCTTACATATGGATCTTTTTGGTCCTATGCCAGTTCATAGTCTAGGTAGGAAGGTCTACACTTTTATGGTAGTAGATGACTATTCTAGATATTTCTGGGTGTTCTTTCTGAGACATAAATCAGAAACCCCAAGTGTTTTACATAGTTTTGTCAAACAAATTCAGAATGAACTTGACAGTACAATGGTCAAAATCAGAAGTGACCATGGCACTGAATTTTAATCTGAAAGTATGACAAGACTGTGTGAAGAATTTGGGATTTTCCAAGAGTTCTCCTCACCTAGAACACCACAGCAAAATGGTATTACTGAAAGGAAGAATAGAACATTGATTGAGGCTGGTAGAACACTATTGAGTGACACTTCTCTCCCAGAATATTTCTGGTCTGAGGCAGTAAACACTGCATGTCATGTGCTCAACAGGGCTTCTATCACTAAGTGCCACAAAAGTACTCCCTATGAGATTATGAAAGGTAGAAAACCAAATCTATCCTATTTTAGGATCTTTGGTTGCAAGTGCTATATCCTTAACAATGACAAGTATTATTTAACTAAGTTTGCTGCCAAATCCCAAGATGGGATATTTGTTGGGTACAACAACAATAGTAAGGCTTATAGAGTCTACAACTTGATTACTCAAGTTGTAGAAGAATCTGTACATATTATATTTGATGAAACTAGATTGATCAACAGTGAGTTGCCTTGTAGTTCATGCAGTCCAACAAGTATAAAAGAGAGAATGGACAAGCTTTCTATTGCAGAAGATTCAACTGCAGATCAATAAATTGAAAATGGTGGATGCTGTCCAGGGGGAGTACAGGATTCTCTAGAAGCTGAAGAAAACCAAGAGGTGGAATACATTGAAGAAACATGAGGTATTCAGCCTGAAGAGAGACTACCTCCAGCAGTTAGACACTTAAAGGATCATCCAACAAATCAGATAATTGGTGATCTAAGACATGGAGTGCAAACTAGGAGCAGGAACTTGAACACAGTGCTATGCTCAAGCTTCCTATCTCAACTGGAGCCAAAGAAATTTGAAGAAGCTATCCTAGACCCACATTGGATTAATGCTATGCAAGAGGAGCTGAATCAGTTCAGAAGATGCAAAGTCTGGGAGTTAGTTCCTAAACCAAAAGACCACAAACAAAGTGGATCTTTAGGAACAAACTGGATGAGAATGGAATCATTGTGAAGAACAAAGCAAGACTTGTTGCAAAAGGATACATGCAGGAAGAGGGTATTGACTTTGATCAAACCTTTGCCCCAGTAGCAAGACTGGAAGCCATTAGAATGTTCCTTGCTTATGCAGTATATCAAGGATTCAAAGTATTCCAAATGGATGTAAAATCAACATTCCTGAATGGAAATCTAAAAGAAGAAGTCTATGTAGAGTATCCTTCAGGTTTTGTAGATTCTCTCAAACCAGATTATGTTTATAGACTTAAGAAAGCTTTTTATGGGTTAAAGCAAGCCCCAAGGGCTTGGTATGAAACCCTGTCTACTTTCCTTATTGAGAACAAATTCTTAAGAGGGAAAATAGACAAAACTCTAATCTTAAGGGAATCCAAAGGTAAGATAATCTTAGTCCAGATTTATGTAGATGACATAATTTTTGGATCTACTGAAAATAACCTTTGCAAGAAGTTTGCTAAACTTATGCAAGGGAAGTTTGAAATGAGCAGTATGGGGGAACTTAAGTTCTTCTTGGGACTCCAAGTAAGACAGACTGATGATGGCTTGTCCATATCCCAGTCAAAGTTCACCAAGGAGTTAATTAAGAAGTATGGTATGAAATCATCCTCCACCATAAGAACTCATATGGGAACAAGTATGTCTTTATGCAAAGATGATGCAGGTAAGCCTATAGATGAGTCTTTGTATAGAGGAATAATTGGCTCTCTACTACATCTCACTGCTAGTAGACCAGACATTATGTATGCAACATGTGTCTGTGCAAGGTACTAATCATGCCCAAAAGAATCTCATTACACTGCTGTAAAGAGAATTTTGAGATATCTTAAGGGCACACCTAATCTAGGCCTTTGGTATCCTAGGAATGGAGATTTTCTACTAACAGTCTATTCAGATGCAGACTTTGCAGGTTGCAAAGAAGATAGAAAAAGTACTACAGGTATATGTCAATTTCTAGGAGGAAGATTGATATCTTGGAGCAGTAAGAAGCAGACTAGTGTGTCAATATCCACAGCTGAGTCTGAATATGTGGCAGCAGGAAGTTGCTGTGCACAGCTGTTGTGGATTCAACACCAGCTAGAAGACTATGGTATTAAGGTAAGTAGAACACCTTTATTTTGTGATTCTATTAGTTCTATATCTATTGCTAATAATCCTGTTTCACATAGTAGGACTAAGCATATAGAAATAAGATACCATTTTCTTAGAGAACATGTAGAGAAAGAGGACATCTCACTAGAATTTGTTAAGACAGATTATCAAATTATAGATGTATTTACCAAGCCTCTAGATGAAACTAAATTCAATAGATTTAAAATTGAATTAGGAATGTTGACCATATGTTAGATTAACATAAGTTGCTAAGTAAAATTGTGTTGACACATTCAGTAATAATGTGTCGACACAGAGGATTTGTGTCGACAATTCAAGGAAATTGTGTCGACACAGTATCGTAGTGTCGACACCTAAGGGACAATGTGTCGACACATCCAGAAAAGTAGTGTCGACACAACCAGAGTAATGGTGTCGACACTTCCAGAATTTGTGTCGACACTTTCAATAAGAGTCGACACAGAATTTCTGATGGTCTACTAAGTATGTCTAGTGTCGACTTATCATCAATTGATGTCGACACGTAGTAGTCTTCGTCGTGGTCGAGACAACAAAAGTATGTGTCGACACTTTCCAACAGTGTCGACACATTTAGACAGTTTTTGCCCGCCTTTTGACCTCCTTTGTTTGAAAGGGTATAAATAGGTCGAGAACATATTCTGTCGACACGCTCACCAGATTTTAGAGACTAAACTATTGTGTCGACAAGCTCTCTTCTCTCAATTCAAGATTTCTCTCCTTTCCAATGGCGCCAAAGATTGAAGATAAAATCAATGAAGGTTACGAGCTGGTGCGCAATGCTTTTGAGGATACGACGACAGAGATTAAAGGGGTCATTACACTAGTTACTGAAAATGGATTAGAGTTTCTTGTTTCTGAACCTACAAAGATCTGGAAGAAAGAAGTGTTTGAATTCTATGCTGCTGCAACAATGGATTCCACTGGCCTCAAGATCAAATCAACAGTTCATGGTAATAAAGTCAAACTTACTCTGAAGAGTTTAAGAAAGATTCTTCACCTTCCAAGAATCCAGGATGAAGAAGAGGTCCCTGCCTAAAAGACAAGGGAAGCCCTTTAGTGGTGTGGATTGGATCCAGCCATGAAGATTGGAGCAGCAATCAACAGAAAAGGGATGAATCAACATGGAAAGTTTTTATCTGAAGTAGTAGGGAAGGTGATTTTATGTAAACCAGGAGGACATGATAGGCTATCTGCCTTTATGTTCAGTTTGATGACAAGGATAATCTATAAGATTAATACAGACTGGTCTGAAGTTCTGTTTGAAAAGATAAAAGAAGGAATCAAGAAGCCGAGCTTATACCTGGCTGGAGCAATTCCAAAGGTAATGAATCAGCTTCCAGGAACTAAGATAAATCATATGAGAAGGATGGATATCAGGATAATATCCAGATGGGATAGGGTCCTCTCAAAGGACATACCTGATGTGGAGACTGTAGCAAAATCACCAGTCCATGAGATTACTGATCATGATCATGTGCAGAAGGACACAATAAATGCACAAGTGCAGGGGGAGCAAGTTAGGGAACAGGTCCAGGACCTGACTGAGAATGCCCAAGTCCTTGAGGAGACAGTTACTGCACAGTTGCAGGGGGAGCCACAGTCTGCACAGGTGTAGGAGGAAGACAGAATAAACTTATCAGAAAAAATAGTTATACAAACAGATCTTGATAATTCTGGACATGCTGATATTGCTGAAAAAGAACTCTCACCAGTTCATAACCAACAAGAGTTCACTATGGAAGAGTTGATATTGCCTCCTCTAGGTGTTAACCTTGAGAAGGTGGAGCATAGGGCTGACAAGGAGATGCCTCCTAGTCCTAAAGAAAGAGTTGATATTGCCAATTCTTCTGATTCAGAGGATGAGGAGATAGCAAGTGTTAAGAAAAGAAAACTAATGGTTTTTAAGAGGATAAGCCAGACCTATAAGAAGGCTTTGCAAGCAACTACATCACAACCAGTCCCTGAGATTGATTACAGCAAATTGTTGGTTGATTTACAAGTGAAATTTGATGAGCAGAGATTGGCTCTTGAAAAATATGTGGATGAAAGCCATAAGGCTCTTCAATTTGATCTAGCCCATGACATAAAGTCAATCAGATTTGAGGTAAACCAGAATAAGAAAGCAATGAAAGATTGCTTCTACAAGGGCGGCAATGCTTTGGTATTTCTTGCAAAACAACAAGCAGAAATAAAGAAACAAGTGGATGATATTGCTGTCAAATAAGGCTATGTCCTTGAAAATCAAATAAGAATGAATGACAATCTGACTGAATCTCATAATGAGATAGTCACTGAAGTAAGGAAAACAGTTATTGCACCGACTGAGGCAAGAAATAAGGAGAAAGAAGAATTTGATAAGAAGCTACAAGAAGCCTTGGATTCCTTTAAGACAGTTATTACAACTTCTCAGAAAACAATTTCTGATCAGCTTAAAAAGTTAAAGCCATTTTTTAAAGATGGAGTCAATTACTTGGATGGGGAAATCAGATTTCAAAAAGAGGATTTGAGAGATCATGTGACCAGAGAAGTCATAAAGGGGGAGAGGGTGATAGTATATGCTTGCTCTGATCATGCCAAATGGGTAACCAACAACATTAGAGCCACTCTGGGATATCCACCCATATGTGATGATGATAAATTGGCTGAGTCAGGTGTGCAACCAGCTCAACTTGAAGGTAATCAGCCTGAGGTTGCCCAAGTTATTTACCCCATGTAGATATTGAGATGATACATCAACAAGTTCAGTCTATGTACCACCTTCCACAACCAGTTACTAATGTTATTATTGAAAAGGTAGATATGCCAGAAGCTGGTCTGAAAGCTCATCAAGATGCTCAATTATCAAAGAAAAGATTTAGAGAGCAGGCAGAGTTAAAACCTGTTTTTGAGCAATGGAGCCCCACTTCTAGAAATATCATATTAACTGCCTGGAAAGCTGTAAAAGACCAAGTTCATTAAAGGGGTAAATGGTACAATGAGCAAGAGTGGCAGAAGTATGAGGCTAGGCAAGAAGCCATAGTTCAATACAGAAGGAAGGCCAAGATTGGGAAGCTACCTCCTGATGCACAGGAGCCTAACAAGTATTTCCCTAAGCCTTTTCATTACTTTGAAAGGCAAAGGATTAAGGCTGTAGCACAAAAGAAGGCTGATTTGAAAGGCAAGAAGCTCATTGAAGATACAGAACCTTCTGTGCAGGCTCATATTAAATAAGGAAAAGGAATAGTCATCAAGGAGCCAGCCTAGCCTTAGTTTAGTTTTACTAGATGTTTCTAGAACTATGTAATTCTTAGTTTTTAAAGAATTCTATGTAATCAAGTGTTAAGAAACTTTTTGATATGATAAACAAAACATTGTTCCATGTTCATTCAATTTGCATCTTTATTATGTGATGTGATTTTGATATATGTTTTGTTTATAAGTTGCCCTGTCATATAATGTTTGTATACATCATCATGTTTATTTATCATAAGTGGTGTATATCATTGACAAAAGGGTTATGACTTCTCTAAGGGGGAGATTGTTGGGTACATTGGAAAATGTGTACCTAATTTGGAGAAACCTCACTTAGCTCAATGATATACATCAAGGTGTATTTGATGCTTTTTTGAGTTTATATGTGCAGGTTAAGTATTGGCTAAAATACAGGAAAAAGTTTCTAAGTCCATGTGTCGACACTTAAGCAAGCTTGTGTCGACACTTGGGGAAGCAGTGTCGACACCAGAAGAAACTATGTCGACACACATAAGATTATAGTCGACATCAAATGTGTCGACACCGGGAGTCAGTGTCGACACATAGAAACAAAGTCGACATCAACTGTGTCGACACCTGAAGGCAGTGTCGACACACAGAATTCTTAGTCTACATCAACTATGTCGACACGTAGGACTTGTGTCGACACTCAGCAGAGTTTCAACAATGTCGAGTGCTGAAAAGTGAAGAAGTGATTGTGTCAACACAAATAATCAGTGTCGACACATTCTTAAGATGTAGTGTCAAGAAGCTGTGTCGACATCAAGGCAGCCATGTCGACAACACCAAAGTCTGTGTCGACACTTAAGTTACTTGTGTCGACACATATTGACAGATTGTCTCGACACTTTATGACAGTCAGTCTCGACGCTCTGCTGACAGAGACAAAGGCTCAAGAACTGTTTGAGGACTTGACAGCTGTGAGTTACAACAAGTTTACTGAAGCTGTCAGACTTGTCAGAAGTTAGTTAGAAACCGGATCAGCCGGTTACCATGGATGAAGTCTATATATATAAATGGATTCAGAAGGAGAAGAGTTGATCATACACACAACTAACACAACTATTGTGAGATTGATCTTTGATCAAGAAAGTGCAAGTCATAGAAAAAGATCTCCGTGAGAAGATCTAAGAAGACATTCTGAAGTGTTCATCCACTCAGATTTTGTCTAAGGGGAATTCATTCCAGAATTCAGAAGAAACTTTAGAAGGTTTGGGGAGAGAGAGCTCCAACTATTTTGAGGTCAAGAAGGAGACAATCACAAGTCTCTTAAGAAGTAGATCCTGAACTAATCTTCTAAGAAGATCCAGATCCATATCTGGAATCCAAGAAGGAAGCTGGTAGTTAGTCAACTTCAAGGGAGATAAACCCAACTAAGTTCAAATTCAAGAAGCTTTGAAGAAAGCTAAGAATAGGTTTATTTCTGTCATCAGGTTCATCAAGAAGCTGATCAAGAATCCTCTTATCCTTTCTCTCTCAACAAGGGTAAGAGACCATCAAATTACTTATCAAATTCTGTAGGATCTTTTCAAAGATCTGAGTTGTAAGCCTATGTTATAAAGGCTGAGTGTAGGAGATTTTGATCTCTGAGTTGTAGGCCTTGTGGCAAGGCTGAGGTAAGGCTGATTGAGCCTGATTGTAGGAGAATTGGTTCTCTTAGTTGTAGGCCTTGTGGTAAGGCTGAGGTAGGGCTGTTAGCCTGATTTGTAGGAACCTTATAGGGTTCTGAGTTGTAGGAACCTTTCCGGGTTCTGAGCTGTAAGATTTGTGGATCTGAGAAGAAGGAAGAAGTTAGGCTGAATCTAGCACACTGCTATATAGGTGAAGGGGGAAAGTGGATGTACCCAGACCTTGGGGAACCACTATAAACCTATGTGCAATCTGTGATGCTTGTGTTATTCTAGATTCTGTGATTGTATATGCTGTGGTAGCTGTAGAGATTTTAGCTTTTTATTAAAGATTTGTAGCTATATTCTGCCTATATTTAAAACAAGGAAAAGAACATATTCACCCCCCTCTAGGTGTTTAGGTTGTCTTTTAGTTAAACCTATCAGGTTATGCTTCTGCTGCTGTTGCTGCTTCATCATCAAGTATATCCCCCTGCCTGGTTTCAACAGGTGCTGAAGCTAGGCCCCCAATTTAAGATGGAGCAGAGGTTAGGGCAGAGATTTGAGCAGCAAGGGATGAGATGGAGATAGTAAGAGGGGAAATAGCCTCTGTTATAAGAGTTTTGAGTAAGGGGGTGAGAAGAGAGATGAGGGTTGGGGTAAGAGAGGGGTCCAGGGTTGGGAAGGCAGAAACTAATGGAGTAGCTAATTGAGTAGATGGTGCTTAAGGATGAATGGGTGGAGGTAGAGGTTGAGTTTTTAAGGGAGAGTATTGTTGTGGTGATGGAGAGTTCAGGGGAGAGGAAAGAAAATTAAATGAAGGAAGGGAGGAGAGGTTAATGTCAGCCAAATGAGATGGTAGAGGGGATAGAGGTGGTGTAGGGATGGAAATGTCATGTTGAGGTGAAGGATGAGGAGATGGGAGATGTGTAGGTGAAGAGGGAATTGGAGAGGCTTGAGGTGTATGGGTATGGATGTGGATGGTAGTGGAAGGTGACTGGACTTGTTGTTGGGGTGGAACTGGAGGGATAGGAGGTGGTGGAGGAGTGGAAAGGAGTCCTTTAGTGGGGTGGGGAGTTGCTGTAACAGCCCTAGTACCTTCAGAAGTCTGGGTGGCAGAGGATGAAGCCTTGGAGGGCTTAGAGATTCTCCTCTCCCACCTGCCAAACAAGGTGCATGTGAGCCTCTTGCTGGCATTGATGAATGTGGTCGGGGAGACCAGTGATTCAACAGCCTTTGTTGTCAGGAAGATTCCTAATATTTGTCCAAAGTTCACTTCCTTCTTGCTATTCTTTTTCCTGATAAGATCAAAGATGATCTGAGCCAGTCCACCTGCTTCTTGTTTACCACTGCACACATGACCAGAAATTGATGCCTGGTTATATAATCATGTGTAGTGTGCTTGACCAGCATGATTTTCCAAACTATATCTGCGAGAAAT
The DNA here is from genome assembly GCA_039513925.1 of Platanthera zijinensis. Taxonomy (NCBI): domain Eukaryota; kingdom Viridiplantae; phylum Streptophyta; class Magnoliopsida; order Asparagales; family Orchidaceae; genus Platanthera; species Platanthera zijinensis. Next base: position 45,212,188 of record CM077098.1, on the reverse strand, counting down.
TTGAACTCGGCAGATGGGTATTTCTTTAGTAGTTTATTAGGGTTGTCTCCAGAGTACCCCATTGTATTCAGCATTATATCAGACTCTTCCGAATCAATTTCTAACTCTTCCTCACCATTTTTCAATCCAAACAGTTCAGTAAGAATATCGGGGGTAAGAGAGATTTCGTTACCCGCGATGGTGTCGGTCATCTTGTGTTCATCGACGGTAGCTGTGTACACCCATTCTCTGATTTTTGTGCTGGGTAGTTTGATTCTCATGGTCAGCAGTTGTTTCAGTTACTGGTCTTAAAGAAGTTGTAGGATGGGAAGAAAGATTGGATTTGAATGCTGGAATGAGGCAAAATCCATGTCGAATCCTGTGTCAAATTTCATTGCCGCAAGAGCGCCTACTGGAATCTCCATGAATGCACCTACAAGAGAGAAAACGAAGATCAGTGCAAAGGGGAACTGAAAGGGCGGGACGAAGGTCGAAGAAAACCTAAAATATAAGGTTAGAATATGAACCGACAAACTCTGTTCGATGAAAAGTTAGAAGATCTTCGATCTGAGGTCGACGAAATAATTTAGAGTCAACCAGTTCGTCGATCTCAGGCTGAAGATTTGAAAGCATTTCGTCGATCTCAGGTCGACGAAAGGTTTCCTAAGTAAGTTCGTCGAACTTAGATCGACGAAAATTACTTTACCAGGAGATTTCTTCGAGCACAGGTCGACGAGAAATCACAAGAACTATTATCAGTTCGTTGATCTCAGATCGACGAACAGAGACAATTCTTTGACCAGTGATATAGCATTAGATTAAGTCTTGACCATTTATCATACCAAGATGATTTACAAAGACTAGATACTTGGATGAGTCCAATGGTTTGGTGAATATGTCTGCTCATTGCAAATCAGTAGAGATAAACTCAAGTTTAATATTTTGTTTGTCAACACAATCTCTAATGAAATGATGTCTAATGTCTATATGCTTGGTTCTAGAATGTAAAACTGGATTTTGTGCAATGGAAATAGTACTTATATTATCACATAGAATGGTTGAATTATTTAAGTTGACACCATAATCCAGTAATTGGTTTTGTATCCACAAGATCTGTGAACAGCAGCTGCCTGCAGCCATATATTCAGCTTCAGCAGTCGATATAGAAACATATGTTTGCTTTCTACAGAACCAAGATACAATTCTGTCACCAAGGAACTTACAAGTTCCAGAGATGCTTTCCTGTCTACTCTGCATCCAGCATAATCAACATCAGAGAATCCAGTTAACCCAAATACTGATTCTGTTGGATACCAGAGGCCTAGATCTGGATAACCTTTTATATATCTTAAAATCCTTTTTAATAAAATAAGGTGAGATTCTTTAGGGTTCACCTGGAACTTAGCACAAAGATATATGGCAAACATAATGTCTGGTCTGCTTGCTATTAATTAAGTACAGTAGGGATCCAACAATGGCCCTATACTTGGTCTGATCAACTGGTTTTCTAGATTCATCAGCATTTACAATAACATTGGCAGCCATGGGAGTTTTCATGACAGAGGCATCATTCATCCCAAACTTCTTAATAAGCTCTTTAACATATTTAGACTGAGAGATGAAGATTCCTTCAGGGGTTTGTTTCACTTGGAGACCAAGGAAATATGATAACTAACCCATGCTACTTATCACAAACCTTGAGTGCATTAGATCAGAAAATCTTTTGCACAAATTTGGATCAGTAGAGCCAAAGATTATGTTATCTACATATATTTGTACTAATAGAATTTTATAATGATGCAATTTTGTAAAATGGGTTCTATCAACCATGCCTCTTGAAAAACCATGCTTTAAGAGAAAGCTGGCTAATGCCTCATACCAAGCTCTTGGAGCTTGCTTTAAACCATAGAGAGCCTAATGCAATTTAAAGACATAAGAGGGATGAGTTAGAGAGATAAAACCTGGTGGTTGTTCAACATACACCTCTTCTTTGAGTTCTCCATTTAAGAATGCACCTTTTACATCCATCTGGTAGACCTTAAACTTCTTGAATGCTACATAAGCAAGGAAGATCCTTATAGCTTCAAGTCTGGCAAATGGAGCAAAGGTTTGATCATAATCAATTCCTTCCTCTTGCCTGTATCCTTGAGCAACAAGCCTTGCCTTGTTCCTCACTATCACATCTTGGACATCAAGTTTGTTTTTGAATACCCACATAGTCCCAATGATTGGATAGCCTTTAGGCCTTGGAACTAAGTCCCAAACTTTACACCTCTCAAACTGGTTGAGTTCCTCCTGCATTGCAGTAATCCAGTTTGGAGCTTGCTCTGTATTAGATATTGATTGAGGCTCAATTTGAGAGAGAAAGCAGGCAAGCATCACATCAGGGTTGAGTTGATGTCTTGTCTGCACTCCTGATGATATGTCTCCAATTACTTGAGATCTAGGGTGATCCCTAAGTGTGACAAGATTATTAGGAGAAGTTGGTTAAGCAACAGTTATTTGATTTAATTCCTCTTGTGGAATTGTATCAACTGTTGGAGGAAGTTGAACTGCTTCCACAGTCTCTTCTTCACTTTTAGCTTCTGATATAGCTTGTTGAGAGGGATGTGATTCAACCTTTTTGGTAAGGTTTAGATCATCTAAGCTCTCACACAGATTCTGTACCTACAGATTATTGTTGGTAGAGGTATCTCTCTTCTTGTAAAACATGTTAGATTCAACAAATGTCACATGCATAGATTATTCAATTTTTAGTGTTGATTTATAAACACCCTATATGCCTTACTGACTTGGGAATATCCTAGAAAAATTCCCATTGCAGCCTTAGCTTCAAACTTTCTAAGATATTTCTTATCATTATTGTGAATATAACATAGACACCCAAATACTTTAAAATAGGTTATTATTGGTTTCTTCCCTTTGAGTAGTTCATAGGGAGTCTTAAGCTTTAGTTTATATATTAAACTTCTATTCAGAACATAGTTTGCTGTGCTTATTACTTCTGCCCAATAGGAAAGAGGCATGTAAGCATCTGCAAGCAATGTACCTGCAGCTTCAATGAGTGTTCTATTATTCCTTTCAACTACCCCATTTTGTTGAGGAGTTCTTGGAGCTGAGAAATAATGTCTAATACCTTCCTTCTCACAGAAATCTAGCATAAGAAGAGAGTCAAACTCAGTTCCATGATCACTTCTGATCAATGCAACTTGAGTAGAGTACTCAATCTGTATGTTCTTGAGAAAATCTATGAGAACTTTAAAAGTATCAGACTTAGTTCTCAAAAAGAAAACCCATGTGAATCTAGAGAAGTCATCTACAATAACTATTGTATAAGACTTTCCTCCTAGACTTTGTACTGCAATAGGGCCAAAAAGGTCCATATGGAGCAAGTACAAGATTCTAGGTGAATCACTCTTATTAATGGATTTAAAACTAGATTTAGTTTGCTTTCCTAGCTGACAAGCCCTGCAGAGGTCTTCCTTCTTGTAGGGACTAGAAGGTAACCTCTAACAAGATTGTCTTTAGATAACCTAGCTATATTCTTATGGTTTACATGTCCTAGTCTTTTGTGCCAAAAGTTAGTTTGAATGCTAACAGAATTGAATAAGAAAATTTCATATTTATCTGATTCAAAATTTACTAAGTAGATGTTGCCTTGTCTAATTCCAGTTAAAATAGTTGTGTTGTTTAAAGAGATAAGATATAATGAGTTAGTAAAGCTTACATGATAACCTGTATCACATAGTTGGCTTACTGATATCAGGTTATGCTTGAGACCTTTCACATAGGTCACTTTCTTGAATATGATAGCTCTACAGTTGAAGTCACCATAGCCTACTATCAGTCCAAAGCCTGAGTCCCCAAAGATTACTTTGGGTCCAATCTTGGCTTTATAGTTGATTAGACATTCTTTGTAACCTATCATATGTTTAGAGCAACCACTGTCCAGGTACCATTTGTTTTGAGTGACAGGGTTCTCTTCTACCTGCAAAAGGGATTAGTAGTTTTTGACCCAGGTTACCTTGGGTCCTTGATGTTTGATATAACTAAAGCTTGAAATGAATGAACATTCAGGTTGATCCTTATAACCTAAAGGATGATACCTTCTGGGAGGTATGACCCACTGACTAAAGGGATTAAATGGTTTATCAATTTTTAGGTTACTCTGGTTATGAACTGAGTTGGGCAAATTCGAGTATGTTCATCGACCTGAGCTCGACGATCGGGATTGAGTTCGTTGATCTCTACTCGAAGAATGGAAATATCCATTCTCAGAGCCCCAAAAACGTCGATCTCTGGTCGACGAACCATACTGGTTTCGTCGATCCCAATTCTAAGAATAAATTACGTTATTATTTGCGTTCAGAGTTCGTCGTTATGAGTTCGACGAACCATACCCATTTTGTCGTTCTGAGTTCGACGAAATTTGCTGAACATAGTTAGGTTGTTTGTTTTTCTTCTTCTGATTGGCTTTCTTAAGTTCTAATTGCTTAAGAACTTCATTAACTTTCTCTACTTGTTCAGTGTTTTTCTTTCCACTTACAAAGATGAAGTTAATAGGTTTTGATAGTTGATTTTTCTTAATTAGGATTTGTTCACTAGATGAGGCTCCTAATCCTAGTTTGTTATAATTAGATCTTGTGTTAACTGTGCTAGTTATATCTATCAGTCGTAAACTTCTACCATTTACGGTTTCTTCTAATTCCTTAGCCTTACTTAGTTCAGATTTTAGAAATGCTATTTGTTGATTAGCCAGATTTAATTCTTCAGTTAATTTTTCATTTTCAGCAATGAATTTTTCTTGTTATAATAGTTTTTCCCTGAGAAGTTTGATTTCCTTCTCAGATCCTATTAGGTCTAAACATAAGAGTTTAAACTCAGATTGAAATTCTTTAGACTGAAAATCATATGAAGCAATTACCTGATCCTCTTTAGGGAGGAATTCTTCATCACTTGATTCTTCTGAATCTTATCTGCTGCTTCCAATATTAATTGCCATAAGGCACATTTCTCTTGCCTTCTTTTCTTCTTCATCATCTTCACTGGAGCTGGAGGAGGATGTTTCTTCTTCAGTATCACTCCAGGTTTTAGCTACAAAGCCCTTCTCCTTCTTTTTGTACTTGCTGGAGGAGGCCTTGCTATGTTGATGTCTTCTTGAATCCTTGTCTTGCCTTCTGTCTTTCTTTTGGACTTCTGGGCATTCTGAGATGAAGTGTCCAGGTTTCCTGCATCCAAAACAGATAACCTCTTTAGAAGGAGTCTAGTCATACCTGGGTTTATCTTCCTTCCTTGAGGTCTTTCTCTTGAAGTCCTTCCTTGCCATTTTATAGAATCTCTTAGCAAAGAGACTCATAAGTTCTTCATTTGCTATCAGCTTGGAGATTCTTTTGCAGCTTTAAGTGCAAGTTCTGTTCCTTTCTAGTAGATGTTGAAGCCTTTGGTTCAACTGCAGCTTCTCTTGACTTGATCAATTGCTCATAGGATTTGAGCTTTCCAAGAAAAGATTCTGTTGAGATTTCTGCCATGTTTCTGGCTTCTCTGATGGGCCAGATTCTTGAATCCCAAGTGCTAGGGAAGCACATAAGGATCTTGTCATTGACCTCAGTCAGAGTAATTTCCTTATCCAATGTTCTGAGCTCACTGATAATGGATCTCAGCCTGTTGTACATTATTTCAACAGATTCTGCTTCATCTTTCCTTAAATTTTCATATTGAGATATGAGGTTGGATCTTCTATCCTTCCTCTCATCAGCAGAACCTGCTACCATTTGGTTGAGGGAATCCCAAATGGCTTTGATAGATGTACATTCAACAACTTTCTGAAATATATCATCTGACATAGTCTGAGCCAGTATGTTCATAGCTCTGGCATCTGTAATCTTTGCCTTCTTTTGTGCATTAGTTTGATCTGGAGGAGGCACTGCACTAAGATTTACTGAAGTTGAAGTGGAGGGCACTGGAGCTGGTGGTCCTGTCAAAATGGAATTAAAAATGTCTTCATCAATAGAGTTCATATAAATCTTGATTCTTGCCTTCAAGATCCCAAATTTTTACAAGTTGCAAACTAGAGGTCTGGTGGTGGAGTATTCCTTGTTCTGTGCCATGATATCAGAAAAATAAAATCTAATCAGAGAGTCTAATAAGATTTATTCAGAGATTATCCTGAGAATCTTAGTTAATCCAGGTGTAAGCCTGTATGATGTGATTAACCACCCTCTGATACCAATTGAAAGTTAGGATAAACTCTGAAAAACTCTAGGGGGGGTGAATAGAGTTTTTGAAATCTTTTGATTTTTACTGAAATAAAAGATCTTTTAATAAAATAGGTTACTATAGTATAAGTGTATAGGTGCACATGTATAGCAAATAAACTAAGCTACACAGTAAGAATATATCACAACATAATCACAAAGCAAAAACTACACAGCCATAGAGATAACACAAGAAATTTATGGTGGTTCCCCAATCTTGGGTACATCAACTCTTCTACCACCCTAGGTAGGAATCCACTATAGATTTTGATCAGGTGACTTCCACCAATGAGCTTTTGATCAGGTGCTCAAAAACCAATCCTCAAGTCTTTTAGTTAGGAGACTTGCAACCAGGAATAATTTTGAAGGGAATTAAAACCCTGTACAGAGGTGGGGATGAGAGAGTGATGGTGTTCTTATCTTTCTCAAATACAATTGAGAGAAGACTAGTGGATTTGTGTTGTTGTCAAAGCTCCCCCTGAGATCTTGACTTGTTCAGGAGTGGAAGCTTTGCAAAAGGGTGAGTATGCCTTTTAGCTCTTCAGAGATCCTTGACTGATTTGAATAGCTTGTCACTTGAGATCCCTGAAATCAAAGAGAGAAAGGAAGAAGGACTCTTGATGGTGATGGTTGTTCCTTCTTCTTCTCTTGAGAGCAGTAGTTTTTCTAAGAACTGTTTTCACTGCACTTTTGATGTCTGTAAGCTTTTTCCTATATGTTGCTTGTTGATGGCACACGAGTTTTTTTATGTATCACTTTTCTTATCTATTTTTATTTGGCTCTTTGTGTCTGTCTTTTCTGAGAGATCCTCACATGATATCTGTAGCTTGGTCGAATTCAAAAATTTACAATAAATGCTTAGCCGAAATCTCAGAAATTAAAACGATAAGTATGCTGTCATATATTCTATTCTATGTCTGTCCCGAGATATAAGTAGTTAATTCCATGAAGGATATTTGTAATCAATGCTGCCAGTAATGACTCAATTTAAAAGATATAAGAGCATTGATTATCCAGGAAATTAACGACTTATAATAGTATAAGACAAGGAGACAGAAAAGGAAAGAATAAATGACAATATGCCTTACAGTTTTCGTCGACCTGAGAACAACTTTCGTCGACCTGAGAATGGATTTTCGTCGACCTGAGAATGGCTGTTCGTCGAGCTGAGATCCAAGATCGTCGATCTGAGTCTGTAGTCTGGACTTAGAATATTTTCTGATGTTGAGTATTGAAGTATTGATCTTGGCGTTGAGTGAGATGTCCTCTGGCTTTGAGTGCCAGATCACCATTCTGGAGTTGAGTCGTTTAAGAGTGTTGAGTCATTGGTAGCGTTGAGAGAGTTGAGTTAACTTTGGCTTTGAGTAAACTTTGGCGTTGAAAAATCTTTGGCTTTGAGTGAATTATGGCACTGAGTCAATTTTGGCGCTGAGAGCTGAAGTGTTAGTCGACCCGAGGACAGAGTTCGTCGAACTGATGTTCTTAGTTCGTCGACTGAAGTTATACAGAGGAGTTATTACTATGTTCAGAGATCGTTGAGATGAGATCTAAGTTCGTCGAGCTCAGCTCAGAGAATTTTCTCTGGGTTAGTCGAGCTGAGCACGACGATCTTCAACCGGAGTTCGATGAACGCAGATCTCCTTTTAGACTCTTCTAAATCATCAGAGTCATCCTCATCCTCAGAATGAGATGATGGAGGTTGATCATAAGGATCAAAAGCCTCTTGCTCAGCTTTTTCTTTGTCTTTTAATGCAGCTTTTCTCTTTCTCTTCTTCTAAGGCATCCTGTGCCAGAAGAGTATCCAGATCTAGTCCTGGGGTGTCATCCCAGACTGTAGATTTTTCTTCTTGAACATCTGAAACTTTTTCATTCTCAACTGCAACTGTCTTGAAGACCAGTTCATCATGCATAGCTGTCTGAGCTAGAGGAGAAGATATAGGATCTTGAATGGCAGGTTCTTGCACTGGTTCTGGAGCTGGTTCTGGAGCTGGTTGTTGAGCAGGTTCTTGAGCAGCTTGAACTTCTTGAACAAGATCTGTAGTATCAGGAACACAGATTTGCTAAATGGAATTGAAACATCCCTTCTAGGTATTCACAGACTAGCATGTCAGTTAACATGTCAAGAAATTGAGTAAATGAATTACCTTCAGGATTTTCTTCAAAATTTCCTAACTCCCATAAGTCATCTAGATAGGAGGTAATGACTCCTTCTAGGAACAGAGCAACTATGGGAGTAGAAGCTTCTTCAAGCCATACTTTGAAAGACAATTTTGCTTCCATTATGATATTGGATGGCCTCGGAACTGGTGTTGGTTCTGCAGATGATAAGGTAGTGTCAACTGGAACTGCTGTTTCTTTTTGAATTTCTGGAGCTGCTATTTCCTCTTGAATTTCAGCTTAGGGATCTGCTGGAAGAGTAACAAGGGGCAGTCCTGAGGCATCTTCCTCGAACATCTCCCCCTGCCTGATTTCAGTAGATACTGAAGTCAGGCCCCTAACTAAAGAGGGCTCAGCAGACTTAGAGAGGGCTATGATGGAGGATGTTAGGGAAGAGATGGTAGAAATAAGAGGGGCAATTGCTTCTCAAATCATGATTTTGATTGAAGGAGTAATTATCTCCAGGATGTTTGCAATGAAAGCTGGGGTTATTTCAAATGATGGTGGGGGAATCACAGTAGATGGAGGATCATCAGGGACAGTGGTCTCCTGATGAGATATGTGGTGAAATGGTGATTGATGGGTGGATGCAGGAGGATCAACATGATCTGAATGAGAAATTGGTGACTGAGGTGGAGTGGGGAGAGTCTTAGAAACCAATAAATCAAAACTAGGATGAGAAATTCTAGCAAGATGTGAAGGAAGTGGAGATGCTGGTGGTGATGCATAGAGAATAATGGAGGAATCAAGAAGAAGAGAGATAGTCGATGTGAATGGTAATGCATAAGTAGATGGCATTTCAGTAGAAGTGGATGGTAATGCATATGTGGATGGCAATGCAGATGTAGAAGAAATGGGGGGAATGGAGGAGCCTTCTTCATGTAGGTGGGGAGTGACTGAAACCGTCCTGGTGCTCTCAGATACAACAGGAGCTACCCCAGCTGGTGAAGGCTTCTGAATGCTCCTTTTCCACTTAACAAATAGGGTTGGGTCCATTTTCTTACTGGCATTGATGGAAGTAGCAACTGTACCCAACAGTTGGGGATATTTCTCTTTTAAGAAAATTCCTATCACCCTTCCAAGGGTTACTTCCTTCTTACTGTTCTTCTTTCTTATCAAATCAAACAATATCCCTGCCCAATCTATCTCTTTCTTGTTGATAATTTCACTCATCAGGGCAAACTGCTGCCTGGTTATATTATCATGAGCCGAGTGCTTACCTAACAGCACTTTTCCAACCAGTTCAGCTAAGAACTTAATCCTAAACGGGAAGTTCACTTTCAGCAGCTTTGTAGGGATGCCCTCAGCATGACCTAGCTCGACGAGCATCCGTCCATATTCTTGAATATCTTGGTCATATTCTTCTTGACCATTCAACAGTCCAAAAATTTCAGTCAGAACGGCGGGAGTCAGAATTATCTCTTTGCCGCCTATTGTCCCGGTCATGGATTCGTCGCTGGAAGACGAAGAATAAACCCATTCTTTTATTTCTAGGATGTTGATCTTGATCCTGGTTGACATCAGCTTTTCCAAACCTTTATCCTTGTAGAGCTGTAGCATCTCTATAATCTTCGCATCGTAAGCGCTGAATGAGTCGAAATCCACGCTGAAACCGGCGTCAAACTTCATCGCTGTCAGGAAAGCTGGAGCAACCGCAATTGATTTGGTTGGAGAGGACGACGAAGATGAAATGGCAGAAGGCGCGGGGCAGAGCTCAAGCAGAAAGACGGAATACGAAAAGACGGGCTCTGTCGACTACTAAAAAGACGATCTCTTAACCTAGGTCGACCATCGGTTTTATATTAAAAAAGCAATCGTCGATCTATTTTAACAGATACTGGAGACGATAGTCGAACGGTCATTCGACGATCGTTTCCTGAAGCAGAGTAGTCGATCAGTCGTTCAACTATTTCTATCTTCACAATCATACAAGCCGTCGTCACCCATAGGTCGATGATAGGCTCGACCTATTCGACTATCGTCGAACGTCGTTCGACGATCTTCAAACAGATTTCAACAAGACAGAAGTCAAACTTAGTCTTTTCCATTAATCATACCTAGTTGAACCAAAAAGTACAGATGCTTCTGTTCATCTAAGGGCTTGGTGAAAATATCACCTCTCTAAATGTCAGTGAATATGAATTCAAGGCTGATCTTGTTCTTTTCCACACAATCTCTCAGGAAATGGTGTCTAATCTCAATGTGCTTGGTTCTAGAGTGGTGCACAGAATTTTGTGCAATGGAGATAGCACTAGTACTGTCACACATGATTTTTGTGTTCTTGTGTGTGTACCCATAATCCAAAAGCTGGTTTTGAATCAGCAAGATCTGTGAACAACAACTGGCAGCTGCTATATATTCAGCCTTTGCAGTTGAAGTTGAGACAGAAGCCTGTTTCTTACAGAACAAAGAGACCAATCTCTCTCCCAAGAACTGACATGTTCCTGAGGTACTTTTCCTGTCAACTCTACAACCAACATACTCAGAATCAGAGTATCCAATTAACTCAAATTCTGATTCAGCTAGGTACCATAGTCCTAAATTTGGACATCCCTTCAAGTATCTCAAAATTCTCTTGAGAAGAATCAAATGAGATTCCTTGGGATTGACATGGAATCTAGCACATAGGCATGTGGCAAACATTTTATCTTGTCTACTTGCAGTTAAATACAATATGGAACCAACAATTGCCATATAGTTTTTCTGATCAACTGGCTTACCCTGATCATTAGAATCTATAAATACATTAGTAGCCATAGGTGTATGCATTGCTGAAGCATCAGCCATCCCAAACTTCTTTACCAATTCCTTGGCATATTTGGATTGGGAGATGAAGATGCCATCAGCATCTTGCTTTACTTGGAGACCAAGAAAGTAAGACAGCTCACCCATACTACTCATCTCAAACTTAGAATGCATCAGGTCAGAGAACCTTTTGCAAAGAGTGGGATCAGTGGAGCCAAAAATAATGTCATCCACATAAACTTGAACTAACAGGATGGTGTCCTTGTTGTGCTTAATGAAAAGGGTTATATCAACTACTCCCCTAACAAAGTTGTGCTCTAACAGGAAACTAGCTAGAGTCTCATACCAGGCTCTAGGTGCTTGTTTAAGTCCATAAAGAGCTTTTTGCAACTTGTAAACAAATGAGGGTTGAGTTGAACAGACAAACCCAGGAGGTTGTTCAACAAACACCTCTTCCTTTAGCTCACCATTTAGGAATGCACTCTTGACATCCATTTGAAACACCTTAAACTTCATATAGGCTGCATAGGCTAGAAAGATCCTTATTGCATCTAGCCTTGCAACATGGGCAAAAGTTTGGTCATAATCTATACCTTCCTCCTGTCTGTAGCCCTGAGCTACAAGCCTAGCTTTGTTCCTTACAATATTTCCATTTGTATCCAACTTGTTTCTAAACACCCACTTGGTCCCTTTGATCAGTTGGCCTTTAGGTCTTGGAACCAAAGTCCATACTTTACATCTTTCAAATTGATTAAGCTCCTCTTGCATAGCAATGATCCAGTGGGGATCTAGCTCAGCATCTTTTATGGTGAGGGGCTCAATCTGTGAAAGGAAAAAAGCATGCATCACATCCTGTCTTAATTGATGTCTTGTTTGCACACCAGCTGATATGTCACCAATCACTTGAGATGTAGGATGATCTCTAAGTGTGACAAGATCAGCAGGTGGGATGTGATATTCAACAACAGTTGGGATTAATTCCTCCTGAGGTATTGGATCAACTGTTTGTGGTACAGCAACTGCTTCCATAGTGTCTTCATCACTGTCTGAGTCAGTGATATGAAGAGTTGATAGATGGAGAATCTCTTGAGTGACATCTTTATACTATTCTGGTACCTGCAATGAGCTTGAGGAAGGAGAAGTTTCCTTCTCCTTGTAAAACATCTTTGACTCATCAAAAGAAACATGCAAAGAGTCCTCTATTTTAGATGTTTATTTATTAAACACCCTATAAGCTTTGCTTACTTGGGAATATCCAAGAAAAATTCCCACTGAAGCTTTTGCTTCAAACTTTCTAAGATATTCTTTGTTGTTATTGTGAATATACACCACACAACCAAAGACTCAAAAATAATTAATTTTAGGTTTCTTTCCTTTAAGCAACTCATAAGGAGTTTTACTCTTAAGCTTGTGTATAAGACATCTGTTCAAGACATAATTAGCTGTGCTAACAGCTTCTGCCCAATAAGAGAGAGGCATGTTAGCATATGCAAATAATGTTCCAGCAGCTTCAATCAGGGTTCTATTCTTCCTTTCCACTACCCCATTTTGTTGGAGAGTTCTAGGAGCAGAGAAGTTATGTTTGATACCTTCTTTCTCACAGAATTCTTGCATGAGAAGAGACTCAAACTCAGTACCATGATAACTTCTGATCAAGGCAACATGAGTAGAATTCTCAGTCTGCACACATAGTATAAAGTCTGTAAGAACTTTGAAGTTATCAGCCTTAGTTCTCAAGAAGAACACTCAAGTGAACCTAGAGAAGTCATCTACAATCACTAAAGTGTAATACTTCCCTCCTAGACTCTGTATATTTATTGGACCAAAAAGGTCCAAATGTAATAAATACAGGATTCTAGGTGAATCACTTTTATTTATAGATTTAAAAGAGTTTTTTGTTTGCTTGCCTAATTGACAAGCCTTGCATAGGCTCTCCTTCTTGTAGGGTCAGGAAGGTAAACCTCAAACAAGGTTGTATTTAGATAACTTAGATATGTTCTTGAGGTTAACATGGCTAAGCCTCCTATGCCATAAGGTGTTATTATTTATTACTTCATTAAACAGGCAGATTTCAGATTGAGTTGAGTTAAAATCTACTAAGAAAATATTACCCTGTCTAATGCCTACTAACACAACATTGCTATTTAAAGTAATATTACAGAGAGTGTTAGTGAAAGATACCTGATATCCTGCATCACATAACTGGCTTACTGAGATTAGGTTGTGCTTCAGTCCAGTTACATGTGCAACCCTTTTGAATGTTACTGCTCCAATGGTAGTCCTACCATATCCTTCAGTTTGACCACAGCTGGAATCCCCAAAGATCATCTTTGGTCCAAGCTTGGCCTTGTATCTTGACAGATTTTCTTTATTTCTTGTCATGTGTTTGGAACAGCCACTATCCAAATACAATTTATCTTTATTAATTGGATAAGTCTTTACCTGCAAATTGAATAGTTAGACATTGTGGTCCCAGACAACCTTGTGTCCATTATTCTTCACATAATGAAAACTTGAAATAAAAGAATAAGCAGGTTGGAGTTTATATCCTATAGTATACGATCTCCTAGGTGGGATACTCCATGCAGTTGATGGGTCAACAAACCTAGGATTTCTATGTACATTAGGGTTTCCAAGGTTCAGGTGATTATTTTGAAAATCATATTGAAATCGTCGATCATCGTTCGACGATCGATGCTCAGATTGTCGAGCATCGTTCGACCATTGAGCCTTCGATCGTCGAGCTGCGTTCGACGCTTTTTGTAGCTCCTTAAATTTTTGCTTTCTCTTTTCTCTCTTAGCTTTATTTAAGGCTTTGTTAACTAGTTTTACTTGCTCAGTGTTCTTTATTCCATCAGCTGAAATAAAGTTTACTGGAGTTGAAAGATGATTTTTAAGAACCAATGGGGGTTCACTTGATGAGGCTCCGAAGCCTAGCTTATTATTGCCTGACCTAGTGTTTGTCATGCTAGTGATCTCTAGCAGCATAAGACTTCTACCATTTAGAGATTCTTCTAATCTTTTTTATTTAGCTAGTTCATTTTTAAGAAATTTTATTTCTTCACTGGACTTAGTGAGTTCTGCTTCTAACCTAGCATTTTCAATGGAGAGGATTTCTAATTCTGCTATCCTATTTCTAAGCTCCTTAATTTCTTTTTCTGAACTAATTAAATCTAAGCAAAGGGATTTAAATTCATATTTAAATTCAGCAGAAGAAAAATCATAAGAAGATAATACCTGATCTTCTATAGGCATTTCTTCATCATCATCAGAACTCTCTGCAGCTGAGTGATTGCTGCTGGCATTAATTGTCATAAGGCAAATTTCCTTCGCCTTCTTCTCTTCCTCATCTTCACTGGAGCTTGAGGAGGAAGATTCCTCATCTGAATCACTTCAGGTCTCAGCAACAAATCCTTTCTCCTTCTTCTTATTTTTGTAGGAGGACTTGGAGTGCTTCTTGTGATGTTCTTTTTCTTTTCTCTTTTCTTTGCTCTTTTCCTCTGCACACTCTGGTAGAATGTGTCCAGGTTTCCTACAACCATAACAGATAATTTATTTAGCAGGAGATCTGTCATACCTTGGTTTATCTTCATATCTTGAAGACTTCTTTCTGAAGTCCTTTCTGCCCATCTTGAGAAATCTTTTGGCAAAGAGTGCCATCAGCTCCTCATTAGATTGGCTTCCTTCAGAAGAATCAGCAGCTTTGAGAGCAAGAGTTTGCTCTTTCCTTGTTGGAGTTGGAGTCTTGACTTCAAGCTCAGCTTCCCTGGTCTTTAGAACTTGCTCAAAAGATTTGAGCTTGCCAAGGAGGGCTTTAATTTAGATTTTAGTTGTACTTCTGGCCTCCTTGATGGGCCAGATCCTAAGATCCCATGTGCTGGGGAAGTACATCAGTATCTTATCATTGACCTCTGTCAATGTTAGCTCTTTATCAAGGGTTCTCAGCTCATTGATGATTGAGCTGAGCCTGGTGTACATTCCTTCAACTGATTCAGCTTCAGTCTTCTTGAAGTTTTCATATTGGGATATAAGGTTAGACCTTCTGTCCTTCCTCTCATCAGCTGAACCAGCTATAATCTGGTTCAGTGAGTACCATGTGGCTTTTGTAGAGGTGCAATCAGCCACTTTCTGGAAGGCTTCATCAGACATAGTCTGAGCCTGAATGTTCATTGCTTTAGCAACAGCTACTTTGGCTTTCTTGTAAGCATCATTGTAGTCTGAAGGTGGCACTGCACTGAGATTTGTAGATGTTGTAGCAGTGGCTGCAGCAGGTGGTTTTGGAGGTCCTGTCAAAATAGAAGAGAAAATATCTTCATCAATAGAATTCATATATAACTTGATTCTTGCCTTCCAGATGCTAAACTTAGCTAAGTTGCATACTGGAGGTCTGGTGCTAGAATAATCCTTGTACTGGGCCATGAAGTGAATATCTATAAGCTTGGTATCTATCAAGATCTTGTTACTCAGGTGTTAGCCTGTACAGTCAGTGAACCTCCCTCTGATACCAATTGAAAGTGAGGATAGATACAACTCTAGAGGGGGGGGGGGTGAATAGAGTATTCAAAAATTATGACACCCTACTCAACTCCATTAGAGTTAATTTGCGGAATGAGTTTATAGATATTTGAAACCCTAGATCCTAACATAAAGTGAAGTGCACTAGAGAAAGCTAACTGTAATTATAGTTGAGCTTTGGTCCTATCACAGCAACTAGCAATCCAAGTTATTTTTACTCACAACCACAGTACTATAAATTAATTAAGCAACACAAACGACACAAGAAGTTTATAGTGGTTACCTCTAAATAGGTACGTCCACTCTTCTACACCCTGGTAGGAATCCACTACAGGTTTTTGTTCATGTGCCCTGCCACCAACTGATCTGCTTCAGGTAGATCAAGTAGACACTTTGAGCTTTTGATCAGGAGCTCAAAATCCAACACAGGTTTTTGATCAGGTGCCCTACCACCAAGATTCACTTTTGAAGGGAGTAATAACCCTTTATACAGGAGGTTGAGAGAGGGTTAGAGGATCTTCTCTATTGTTAAAACAATATTAGAGAAGCAAGTGGATTGCATAGAGCTAGAAAACTCTAAAGAATCAAGGCTCCCCTGGTTTAGTGATATCTAGGAAGAAGTCTTGCTTTAGGGTGCAGGAACTCTTCTGAACTTGTGACAGAGAGCTGTCTTGAAGTTCTTGAAGGAGCAGCTTGAAGAAGACTCTTGATTTATAATGAATGTTCTTCTTCAACAGCTTTTCTTCCTTCTTCTTCTTCTTGAGACTCTGAGTGAATGTTCCTGGCAGCAAGATGAACTCAGGATTGAAGAAGAGAGAGATGAAGAAGGTCAATCATCTCAGTTGAATGCAACAATATCTTAGAGTTGTATCTCTTCTTGTTTTGAATCTGTATATGAATATCTGTGAGTATCTCTCTTCTATGTGTGTTGTTGTATATATTTTCTTCTTTCAAAAGAAGCTCTTTATATATGGGCCTTTGTAACGGCTCTAATCTTTGTTTGAATTTTGTCTTCTTTTGAGATCTTCGATCTGGGCTGCAAGTAGAACAAAACAAAACATATCCTGAAGACAGACATGCTATAAAGTGATAACACTTTCTAAGAAGCTGCAAATCCAATCTGATAAAAGGAGTACTAAAGAAAGTCACATCAGACTAAACTCTTTACGGCCAGGGAAGACTTTGGTGTCTAACCGCTATAAAGGACAGCATGGCAGAATAAAGCAAAAAGATATTTCAACTAATAAGACAAAAGACTTGGTCAGATAAAGCTTGACTTATGCACAAAGGATGGGGCAAAGATTGCCTTGAGATGTATGCACAAAATCAATGAAATAATCTTTAATAAAATATGCTAAATAAACAGGAAATAAATCAAAGAACAGAAGGAGTACAAAATTACTAAAGGCAGACAGAAGAATGTCGAACGACCCTCGGAGATCGTCGACCGAACCACGGAGATCGTCGACCTATCCGAACAGATAGTCGAACGACACAGATATTCAAACTATCAAAGCAGATCGTCGAGCTATCAAAAAGATAGTCGAACCATCAAACAGATAGTCGAACTATCAACACAGAGCAGATAGTCGAACTATCAAACAGATAGTCGAACTATCAACAACAGAACAGATAGTCGAACTATCAGGGCAGATAGTCGAGCTATCAGATAGTTGAACTATCAAGGCAGATAGTCGAACTATCAAACAAAACAGATAGTCGAACTATCAAATAGATAGTCGAGCTATCAGATAGTTGAACTATCCAAGAAGATAGTCGAACTATCAAACAAAACAGATAGTCGAGCTATCAAACAGATAGTCTAGCTATCAGATAGTTGAACTATCCAAGCAGATAGTCGAACTATCAAACAAAACAGATAGTCGAGCTATCAAACAGATAGTCGAGCTATCAGATAGTTGAACTATCTAAGCAGATAGTCGAACTATCAAACAAAACAGATAGTCGAGCTATCAAACAGATAGTCGAGCTATTAGATAGTTGAACTATCAAGGAAGATAGTCGAACTATCAAGAAATCTGTCTGGTCAAAAGAAGTAGATCGGGGTTCGACGATCGACGAGGCAGATACCAAAGATCGTCGAGCTAACAAGAGTTGAACTACCTCAGAGATAGACGATCTGCTGACTGACGATAGTCGACCAACTGATAAACGATCGTCGAACAGTTGATAGACGATAGTCGAGCGGCGTTCGACCATAGTCGAACCAAAAACAACTTAACCAAATTTTCATCTGGATAAATGACAACTCTACAACTAGAGCAATCTAACTAAATAACTAACCTTTGACCATAGATTAATCTTGGGTCAAGAAACTAATTGAGAAGACTAAACTCAAATCCAAACTAGGGTACCAACAATATCGTCGAACTTCCACTCCGGGATAGGCAAGGACTTTAAGAAACCTTCGGTCTTCTGACACTCCGCCATCACCAAGATGCATGTTTGACACTTCGCCACATAAAGTTCCACGTCCTTCTTAAGTCCTAGCCACCAGAATAACTTCTTCATATCACGATACATCTTCGTGCTCCCTGGGTGAATCGAGTACTTGGTATGATGGGCCTCGTACATCAATTCCTCCCGTAATTTACCCACATTTGGGACGCGCAGACGACTGTCCTACCATAATAGTCCATCAACAACATCAAATTGGGAATTTGACCCATCCAACGCCTTATCAAAGATTTGCTTCATGTTGCCATCCAAATCCAAAGCCTGCCGAATCCGATCAGCCAGGTCATACTGAACTTTTGTCCAGTTCAATTATGCTTCGGCACTAGTCTGCTTGTCAACACAAGAGATCTCTAATGCCTCCAACTCCTGAATAAAATGCTCATCATGAACTGACAACCAGTTGGCCCGCATAGGGGCCCTGTGACTCAAAGCGTCCGCAACTGCATTGCCTTTACCAGACACATAATGAATCTTGAATGTATAGTCCCCCAAAAACTCCATCCATCTCCGCTGCCGTATGTTTAGATCTTTTTGATCCAACAAGTATTTCAGGCTCTTGTGGTCGGCATAGATATCGACCTTCACACCGTACATGTAATGCCTCCACAGCTTCAGGGCAAATATCACAGTCGCTAACTACAAGTCATGGACAAGATAATTTCTCTAAGGCACCTTCAGCTGGCGCGAGTCATAAGCTCTCACTCTCCCATGTTGCAATTGGACAAAACAGCAACCAATGCCTGAAGTATCACTGTAGATCTCAAAACCTTCGGTTCCAACCGACGAACATAGAATAGGCGCAGTGGTCAACCGCCTCTTCAATTCTTCGAAATCTTGCGCGCACTCCGACGACCACACAAACTTTTGATCTTTCCTCATCGAAGTAGTGAGGGGTAACGCTATCCACAAGAAGTTCTCTATGAAGCACCTGTAGTAGCCGGCAAGTCCCAGAAAACTCCGGACTTTCGCCACTGAACACAACACAGGCCACTCCCGTATCGCAACTATCTTCGCAGGATCCACCGCAATCCCTTCTCAACTGACTATATGACCAAGAAATGCCACCGAGGACAACCAAAACTCGTATTTGGAGAACTTGGCATTCAGTTGGTTACTCCTCAGTGTCTCCATCACCAAATACAAATGCATGAAGTGATCCTCTTCGCACTGTGAGTACACCATTATGTCGTCAATAAAGACTATCACGAAAAGGTCCAGGTACTCTCTGAACGTCCTGTTCATTAGATCCATTGTCATGACCCGCATTTTCTCAGCAACAAACTTTTATCATAGTAAGAGAAAATGTGTGTCGTGTTCCCACGCCATGTAGGGGATAACTGCAGACGCTTAGGGAAGGCACCAACCTAAACAAGTTAAACCAAAATCATAAGTTATTATGAAAAACATCTTTCAAATTTGATGGATGGTCGTATCCCTCGGCACAGTGGATCAACTAGTCCATAAGTAAAAATATATTTATACGCTGCGGAAAAATACCTTGGTTGAGATGAATTGACATCCTGCATGAGTGTAAACATCCCCAGGGACAACTCATGAAATACAGGACTCTAAATTTAGTATAATATGAAATTAGTCTTTACGTTACTTTGTAAAATAGTACTTTTTATTTATAAATATGACATGTATGAAGTACATATAGTAATGCTTTTACGAGTTAAAATACCTAACATGCATCCTAGAATAAATCATTCCCAGAGAGCAAGTAAAAAACCTCCAAATAGGCAAAAATAGCTATTTAAGTCACATACTTAGCATCACAAGGAAAACCACCAGTGGGCATCAACAACCTGACACGAACTCACTGGTGAGTATGCATGTCTATACAGAAGGAAACAAGAAAAGATATACCTCACAAACTGAGGAAGGGGAATCTCAACAGCCCAGGAGATCACTAGCAAGCCCCCAAAAGAAAACTAGCCGCCCAACCGGCTACTGCTCTGAACTTGAGGCATTCAAAGAAAAACACCTCAGCAAAAATATAATCAAATAGAAATGGATCATTAGGTCATAAGCAATAAAAAGGAAGGGGTTTACCATACCCTTACAGTAGAATGCTATCAAATTTAGAAAAAGGAAATAAACGAGATAGCAAAAGTAAAACACTGTCCAATTAATAAATCAAGCGCACCAAGTGCGAGAAGTTAGCAACATGCCCTACTAAAAACCTACAGCAGCAACAAGGCAAACATATGCCAAAATATAGCCATTTAGAAAAGGAAAGGAACTAACAGTCCTAACTTGTGAATTAATAGCAGTGGTAAAACCTTGGGTCCGGTTTGGTAGCCAAAAGTATCCCTCTTCCAAACAAGCAGACACAAAAATTCTCCAGGGTGAAAACAACCAGTGGCAGCTCCAGGGTCCACACACCTAACCAAACAAGCCCAAACCGGGGCCTAACAGGTGGTGTCCATAGCTCAGCACACAGAAATAACCCCCTTACAGAGCCAACAAAAAAAACCACCTCCCATAATCCACAATTCGGCATCCAAAAACTAGCCAAAAATACCACACCAGACCGAAATAAAACCCACACTAACCAACTCAGGAGAAAAACACCAGCCTAAGTAAAAAGCGTCGAGTCCACTCGATGCCGCGTTGAGTGTGTACTACTCACTCAACGCCAAACACTAAGCAGAGAAGGCGTCGAGTCCACTTGACGCCGCGTTGAGTGAATACCATCCACTCAACGCCAAAATCTAAGCAGGGAAGGCATCGAGTCTACTCAACACCGTGTTGAGTGAGCTCCACTCACTCAATGCCAAAAGACTTAGCCGCAAAATCTCATTAGACGAGGGCGTTGAGTGAGTTCAGCTCACTCAACGCTATCAACGCTAAACAGCCGATGGCATTGAGTGACTTCACCACACTCAACGCTTTTGACTTAGAAAGAAAACATCGTCGGACTAGACGGTGTTGAGTGAGATCGACTCACTCAACACCAGACGCAGATGGATTTGAGTGAGCTCAACTCACTCAATGCCAAAAGACAGACGACATTGAGTGAGCTCAACTCACTCAATGCCAAAAGACTTAGAAAAAGTCTCTGGTAAGACGGCGTTGAGTGAGCGTAACTAACTCAACGCCAAAGGTAGACGGCATTGAGTGAGCTCAACTCACTCAACACTGTCGACGCTTTTGGACTTAGTCTCCAGACCAAACAGCAAGGCGTTGAGTGTGTCCGCCACACTCAATGCTTTTATACTTAGCCTACAAAAGGAACTTCTGCCCTAAGCTAACACTCAACGCCTGCTCACAGAGAGTTGGAAAAAAATAATTTCTACCCCCCCTACCTGGCTACATCTACCAACCAAGCTGGGCTAAAATTAGCAAGCTAAAATACTACCTCCAGCCACTACCTGGACACAAAACAGTGACTAAGAAGAGAGAGAATAAATTAAAACTGGACAAGATTGAGCAAGATCTGTTGGGATGAAAACTGCAGCAACCCTTACTTCTAGGAAAAAGAAAGAATGAGCTACTACAATAAGATTAATTGGAGTAAAATTAAGGTTGGCAAGGGCAAAGAGCGCCACTTGTCTCTACCTCCAGGAAATAGCAGCTGCCTTCCAAAATCTGGCATCGGCAGCAAGATCGCCACCTAAGAGGCAAACCTGAAGCTTTAGAGGGAAGATGAGCTAACCTGAAAAACCCTAGCTTACAAAGACAACTCTAGAACAAGAAATAATTACATAGGTAGGAAGATCCGGGTGAGAGCAATCCAGATCTGCCCTTACCCGAGAAAAAAAGCTCTAGATTGCAAGAAATCACCGGCCGGAGCTCAAGCTTTTCCGTCGCCCGTCTCCTTCCGCTGGAAGCTATCCGTCGGGTTTGGGGAAGAGGAATAGGGATAAGACCAAGATATGCTTTACATAAATATCTATTATAATATTATTATAGTACAGCCACACCCAGCCACTAAACTATAAAAACATGATATAATATTATATCTGTTAGCCAACAGATAGAATAAAATTATATCAGCTAACATTATATCAAGCTAACAACACTTAGCCAAAAAAACCGGCCACGTATATCCTTATATCAGCCATTTAAATAACACCCCAAAACGATGCGAAAAACAAACGATCTCAGAATTTGACGAAATTCACACCATAGCTAAATACCCGCGCTACAAATCTAGTGGCAAAGTTGGAATTGTCATCCGACAAACAAAACTCAGGCTAACACTTCCCGAAGACCAAACACAAGCATTCCCGGAGAGGCTCCACCGAGTCACCAAAACAGACTCCGGCTCGCTAGGGAACCTTGCAAATAGGCTACAAAACAAGCCACACAGAGAGCCTAAAGAGCTAAGACCGCGCTCTAACAACGGCAAGGCCGAAAATGCACCAACGTAACACCAAACAAAGATTAAACAATCACAGAAAAACTGGGGGTGTTACAGTCACTCCCCCTAAAAGAATATTTCGCCCTGAAACTTTTCGCACAACACTTCTACCATAGAAGGGACATAACAAACCAAGAGTTAAATAGAAGAATACATACCAAGCAAACTAAGGGAAATAGTTGAGGGTGAGCTTCCCTCATAGCCGACTCCAACTCCCAAGTCGCGCTTTCCTCGCCTCGGTTTCTCCACAAAACTTTAACAATCAGAATGGTCCTCTTCCGTAATACACGATCTTGAGTATCAAAAAATGCGGACATACATCTCAACATAAGAAAGATTCGGCTCCAAATAGGGTACATAATTCAAAACTTGTATGTCACTTAGTACACACTTCCGCAATTGGCTCACGTGAAAAAACTCGTGCACACCAAGGAAAATTTTGGGCAAATCCAGCCTGCAAGCTAGCACACCAATCCAAACAACAATTTATAAATGACCCTATATAAATTGGATCCAACTTCCAGTTCTTACCGAACCTCTTAACTCCAACCATCGGGGAAACCTTAAGAAAATACCAAGTCCCCTACTGCAAACTCTAAATCAGATATATGCTGATTGGCGTTCTTCTCATAATGTTCCTGAGCTATCCGAAGCTTCTCTCGAATAGCTTTACAGAAACTTCCATTTCTTTAAGCATATCTGGACCCATCAAAGATCTCTCTCCAACCATATTCCAAAAAAAAGGGGATTTCTGCAGCGTCTCCCAAATATAGCCTCAAAAGGAGCCATTTGCAAGCTTTCTTGATAACTATTATTATAAGAAAACTCCATCATCCACAAACACTTATCTCACGCTCCTCTGTGGTTTAGAATATAATATCTGATCGTATCCTCCACGATCTGGTTAACTAGCTCCGTCTGACCCTTTGTCTGCGGAAGATATGCGGTAGAGTACCTTAAATCCATACCCAAACCTTCGTGCAAATTCTTCCAAAAGAGAGACGTAAACCTGGAATCTCGGTCTTATATTATACTGACTAGAATTCCATGCAATTAGATGAATTTATTCATATATAGCTCAGTTATCTTCTCCATGGAGTAATCAATCTTATAAGGTACGAAGTGAGCACACTTCGTCAATCTGTCCACGAAAACCCAGGCTGAATCATGCCCTCGAGGAGATCTCGGTAAACCTGTGATGAAATACATCGAAATGCTCTCCCACTTCCAACTCGAAATCTCCAAGGGAGTCATCTTTCCTCCAGGCCTTCCATGATTGGCCTTAACCCGCTTACAATCAGTGCACTCGGATACAAACTTGGCTTTATAAACTTTCATCCCAAACCAAAAGGCAATCTTCTTCGAGTCTTGATATATCTTAGTAGAACCTGGATGGAAGGCAACACTAGAACTATGCGCTTCTCTGCATAACATAACTCGGATATCCATAACGGCAGGGATACAAAATCTGACGCTGTACTTCAAAGTACCTGCATCATCAATCGAGAAATATGGTAACTCCCCTTTCTCAGCTATAAGATATAAATGCATCAGATCTTGATCATCTTTCTGATGTAACCTCGTAAGCGCAATCCAAGAAGGCTCTGCTACTACCAAACTACTCTGCCAATCGCAGCTCCCCACAGAAATATCCATCAAAAGAAATTCTTCTACTAAGAGCTCGGCGGAGAGATTAAAAATCTTCATCACCTTCCGACTTAGGGCATCGGCCACCACATTAGCCTTGCCCGGATAGTACTGGATCTCAACATCGCAGTCAGCAACGTACTCCCACCATCGCCGCTGGCGCATATTCAATTCCTTCTGGCTGAAGACGTACTTTAAACTCTTATGATCGGTAAAAATCTTGCACTGTGTGCCATAAAGCAGAGATCACCACAACTTCAGCGCAAAAATCATGGCTGCAAACTCTAAATCATGCGTAGGGTAGTTCCTCTCATGAGACTTTAGTTGCTTGGACCCATATTGAAAGTGAGGGTAAGATCTATCTCAACTCTAGAGGGGGGGTGAATAGAGTATTTTAAAATAATTTTTCACAGTTGAAATAAACATCACATATAAAATTCAATTTATGATATAGTGTAGAGTGCTAGTAAGAAGTTAAAAACCAAGAAGTAAAGATCACAGCACACAGCAGACAAATCACACAAACAAACCAGAAGACACAAGGAAATATAGTGGTTCCCCAAAAACCTGGGTACATCCACTCTTCTACCACCCTTGGTAGGAATCCACTCAGGATGAGTTGATCAGGTGTCCTGACACCAATGAGCTTTTGATAAGGTGCTCAAAAACCAAGACTAGATTTTTTGATAAGGTGTCTTGCCACCACTGAGTTTTGACAAGGCTCTCAGAACCAGACAGAACTTTTGAAGGGAGTTCAAGAACCCTTTACAGCAAAAAAAAGAAAAAGGTAAAGAGGTGAGGTTGTCTTCTCTGTTCTCAAATCAAATGAGAGAAGACTAGTGGATCTTTTATTGTCAAGGCTCCCCCTGAGATGTTGAATGAATCAGGAATGGAAGCTTTGCTCTAGGGTGATAGGTCTTCAGATCTTTAGATCTCCAGTAAAGAATTGTTTCAGCAAAGAGGCTGAAAGATGAGGTGTCTGGAGTTCTTTGAGATGAGGCTTTGATCACTTTTCTGTAAGCAAGAGGATGGTTATCTTTCACAGCTTAATTCTTCTTGTTCTTCTGTAACAGTGTGTGTCTCTTGATTCTATCGTGTATTGACTCTGGATTAATTCTCTTTTTGAGTAGTGTTGGAGAAGACGATCTTATTCTCTAAATATAATTCTTCCAAGATAGCCGTTATCAGACATTAAATGCCTTCCATAAAGGATTTGTCTTCTAGAGGAAAGTCCAATGAAACATTCCTGAATAATTCCTTGAAACTTGTTCTAGAATAAATGAAAACAGCTGGCAAATCTTCTTGAAATTAAATGCTGAGAAAAAAACATTCCAAAGACCGGCAGCATTTGAAACCTTAAGAACGTCGATCTCTCAAAATAAACGTCGATCTGAGCTCCACGATCGTCGACCAGAGCTTAGAGAAGGAATAGATCATTCTGACAGAAAACGTCGATCTGAGCTCGAAGATCGTCGACCTGAGCTCAGAGATATTGAAGATAAGCAGTAGACAGAAAACTTCGATCTGAGATCGACTATCTAAGTTCTTGGTCTGGCAGAAATAGTCGATCTGATTAAGACAGAGATCGTTGACCTAGACTTCAACAGAAAACGTCGACCTGAAGCAAACAGAGATCGTCGAACTAAACTTTCCCAGAAATAGTCGACCTAAGCACAGCCAGAGATCGTCGACCAAAGCTCGACGATCGTCGGACTGAAGCTCGACGATAGTCGACCGAAGCCAGCAACAAGCAGAAGGCTGAGGACAAAGCAGTCGACCTAAGCTCGACGATCGTCGACCTGAGCTCGACGATAGTCGACCGTCGTTAGACTATTTTTATCTCTTTACTTAGCTTGAAATCCTGAGCTTGAATGGTCCTTGGGGGCAGCTTCAAACCTAAGTTCTAAGCCCTAGACTCATTCTAATGTTGACCTTTACACTATACAACTAGGTCAACCTGGTTTCCTAAGAGAAACATAGTGATCCTTGCCCAAATTAGTAATAGGGTGTTCCAACAATCTCCCCCTATTTGGGTTAGGATTACAATTTACAGACAAAAATAGGAAATAAATAAGCATACATCAACACAAAAGCTAAATTAATACTGCATAGGAGATATATAGCAGCAATGCAGATCACAGATAAAAAGACAGCAAATATCCAAGGGAGAATGATGTTCAGCTTACACAGTTCACTTCTTTTCAGTTCCCTTTTTAAACAAAATTTCTCTGTTGGGATTTAGGGCTTCTTTCTTGGATCTTCTATCATCTTCTGCACCTAAGGAAGTTTGAGATTTGGGCCTTGGAACAACAGCCTCAGGGTGCAGCTTCATATAGTCTTCTGGATTAAAGAATTTCCTTGATGCATATCTCTCTAGTTCTTTCTTTCACTGCTCTGATAAAGTAGTTATGTTGGAAGTATCCTTGCCTTGTTCTCTGGCCTTTTTCATTTGATCAAGGGCAGCCAATTCTTTCATTCTAGCTGTCCAGGACACAGGGTTGTTCTCAGGATCCTCAAAAGGAACAAGAGGTTCATATCTGTTGATGGTTTTAGAATCAGTAGGAGGAGTCCTGGAGACAACAACATCTTTTAGCTTATAGGGAAAAGGACCTGAAGTAGAATCAGTATGGCCTTGTCCTTCCCTTTGATGAAATCGGTGCCCTCTCTGGCTTCCTCTATATTGATCTCTTCTGGATTGATATCCCCTTTGATGCTATCCCCTTTGATAGAATCTCTGATAGGACTGGGAAGAACTGTGTCTGGAAACTGGAGCTTGAGGGGCTGAGCCTGAACCAGAATCTGGAGGAGGAGGAGGAGGAGGCTGATACTGAGAAGATCCTTTTTCATACTTGTCTAGCTTCCTCTTCTTCTTCATAGCCTTTAATTGGTTCTTGGAGTACTGCATCCAAGGCTCAGATAAGGGGCAGTCATGCAAAATATAGTAGGGAGTATCATTAGAATCCTTTGCTTGAGCTGGGGAAACAGACATCATGGCCTTGCTTTTGGCCTTCCTTTTCTTGGCAATAGTGCTAGCAGAATCATCAGAATCTGTCCTGTACTGATCACTCTCAGAACTCTGAGGTTGATCATACAGATCATCAATTCTTCTGATATACTCTTCTTGAGCTTTAAGCTTTGCAGAAACAGCAGGAGCAGAAGGAGAGGGAGCAGCAGCAGAGCAAACAGAATCAGCAGCAGAAGTATCAACAAGCATATCAGAATCAACAGCAATATCAGCAAAAATAGACATAATAGCATCCACAGCAGTAGCAGCATCATCAATAAGAGGCACAATGGCCTTAGTAGCAGCATCAGAGATGGACATAACACATCCACAACCTTCCAAGAATTTATATATGCTTCAATTTGGCTGGGATTACAGACAGAAATAGGCACAATGGCCTTAGACAGATCTTCAGTATGAGGAACTGGCAGGAATCTGAAGTATCCAGCATTAAACTTGGAGAGCAGGCTCTGGAGGTTCAATGCAAAAACTACTTCATATGGCATCTCCCCCTGCCTTGGTTCAGAGATAAGTGAATCAAGGCACCCAGAAGATGAAGTTGCCTGAGAGGGAATGAAAGATGATAGCTTGGAAGACAGCTCCTTGACATGGGTCAGGAGTGGAGCCAGAGTGGTCTCCAGTAATGAGGTTAGCTTTGGAGCTAACAGCTCATATAACCTGTCAGCCAGGGCTGATAGATTTACATGCTCAAGAGGGGCTTGAGCAGAGGTAGGAGAGAAGTTTGTTGGAAGGATGTTGGCTAGAGCTGGTGGCATGGGGAAAGAGGAGATAGGAGGTGAGGGAATGGATGGTTCTGATATAGGAAAGGAGGAGATAGAATGAGGTGAGGTGGAGATAGAAGGGGTAAGAGAAGGATTGAAGATAGGTTGAGAGAAAATGTCTTCCATCATTTGTTGGAATGAGGAGGTAGAGGGAGGCTCAGGAGGAGAGGAAGGATGAGAATCATCCATAAAGGATTCATCTAAAAGAGAATATGAGGGAGTGGTAAAGGATGGGTAAGAGAAGAGAGGAAGGAATACCTCAGAGGTAGATGCTAGAGGGGATGAAACTGGTGAAGAAATGGTAATTGGGGAAGATATGGCTATGGTAGAGATTGGAGGTGAGGATGAAATGGCTGGGGTAGAGACAGCTGGAGGAGGAGGAGGAGCAGGCAACCCTTCTGCTGGTGCAGAGACCAGAGGTGGAGTGACTAAGACAGTCCTTGTGCCTAAAGTAGGAGTCGATGCAGCAGCTCTGGAGGGATTGATGATCTGCCTGTCCCATTTGCCAAAAAGGGCACAGGAGAGCCTCTTGGATGCATTAATGAACATCCCAGAAGAGGTTAGCAACTCAGGGCATCTGAAATGCAGATAGACCCATAGAATTCTCCCAAAGCTGACAGCAGTCTTATTCAGCTTTTTCTTAATCAGATTGAAGAAAATTGATCCCCAGTTCAGATGTTTCTTATCCAGCAGAGCTCCCATCAGACAAAACTGATATCTTGAAATTGTATCATGGGCAGCGTGCTTGGCCAGCAGCACTTTCCCAACTACATCAGCCAAAAACTGAAATTCCAATGACAGATTCTTCTTCAGCAGTTTATTAGGATTCACAGCATTGTGACCCATTCGATCAAGCATGGAATCATATTCTTCTTCAGATAACTCGATGGAATCTTCTCCAGAACTGAGATGAAACACTTCAGTTAAGAGAGCCGGGGACAGTTGTACCTGGGTCCCTTTTATGAGGCCGACGACAGAATTCTCATTCTCATCTGTCGCTGAATAGCACCATTCTTTTATTTCATCTGAAGCGATCTTCATTCTGGAAGTCATTATTTCCAACAGTTGTTGATCTCTGAACAGATTGAGAATATCCTTGAAGCGCTGATCGCTTCCATCAAATGAGCTTATATCGATATCAAATCCGGTGTCAAATTTCATCTTCGAAAGGGCGGCAACAGTTGAAGCCATCTGTACCTGCAAAGATTGAACAAACGCGACCAAGTGTAGAAGGTTTGGAGGGAAAAAGAATTTGCAGAGAGTATGAAGACGTAAACGACGAGCGGCGGCCAAAAAATGATTTTATATTAGGGTTCGACGCGAAAAAGGAAAATCGTGGAGCTCAGTTCGAAGAAGCGTCGAACTCAGCTCGATGATTTGGGCTGCAGAAGGAATCTGAAGAGACGTCAATATCGTCGATCTCCGTTCGACGATGTTGATAAGCGTCAAGCTCCGCTCGACGGCCTCTAAACAGAAGGAGAAAAAGCCTAGATCTAGCGAAGACTCTGAACTCAGATCGACGACTTCGGGAACGTCGATCTTTGGTCGACGATTTTTGGAAAATCGTCGATCTTCGTTCGACGATTTCTGGGAAAATGTCGAGAGCAGTTCAGAGACAAAACTTGTTCTACAGGCACAAAAAGAATTGATTTTTAGCCTAGTCTTGGTCTGTTTTAGCTTTTTAAAAACTTGTACTTTAGTTTAGGCTTCCTCAATCTAACATGCCTAACTGATTTAGGAAGAAGCTGTGTTTCTTTTCATCCAAAGGCTTGGTGAAAATATCTCCCCTTTGCAAATCAGTTGGGATATATTGAAGTTCAATTTTATTTTTCTCTACATTATCTCTCAAAAAGTGATGCCTAATTTCTATGTGTTTTGTCCTACTATGGAGGACTGGATTTTGTGCTATAGAGATAGCACTAGTATTGTCACAGAAAATTTTTGACTTCTCTAAGTTGTAACCATAGTCTAGAAGCTGATTTTGTATCCACAATATTTGTGAGCAACAACTGCCTGCAGCCAAATACTCAGCTTCAGCAGTTGAAGTTGACAAAGATGTTTGTTTCTTACAAAACCAAGAGACAAGTCTATCACCAAGGAACTGACAAGTTCCACTGGTGCTTTTCCTGTCTATTCTGCATCCAGCATAATCAGCATCTGAAAATCCAGTTAAATCAAATGCTGAATCTTTTGGATACCAGAGACCTAGATTTGGACAACTTTTAACATACCTAAGAATCCTCTTAACTAAGATTAAGTGTGACTCTCTAGGGCTAACTTGGAATCTAGCACAAATACATGTAGCAAACATTACATCAGGCCTACTAGCTGTAAGGTATAATAAAGAGCCAATTATTGCTCTATATGTTGTCTGATCAACAGGTTTCCCATGTTCATCAGCATCTATTACAGCATTTGAGGGCATGGGTGTTTTCATACATGATGCATCAGACATACCAAATTTCTTAACCAATTCTTTTGCATTCTTGGTTTGAGAAATAAATATGCCTTCAGCATGTTGCTTGACTTGCAGTCCTAAGAAGAAGGACAGCTCACCCATGCTACTCATTTCAAATTTAGAATGCATAAGCTTGGAAAACTTTTTGCACAAGTTTGAATCAGTAGAACCAAATATAATGTCATCTACATAAATTTGCACTAGTAGGGTATGGGACTTATGAGTTCTAATAAAAAGAGTTTGGTCTACTCTCCCCCTAACAAAATCATTTTCCAGAAGAAAGCATGCTAGGGTCTCATACCATGCTCTAGGAGCTTGCTTGAGACCATATAATGCTTTATGTAATTTGTAAACATAATCAGGGTGAGTTAGAGAGATAAAACCTGGAGGTTGTCTAACATAGACTTCCTCTTTGATGTCCCCATTGAGAAATGCACTCTTTACATCCATTTGGTACACTTTGAAACCTTTGTGAGCAGCATAGGCTAGGAATATTCTGATGGCTTCTAACCTTGCAACTGGTGCAAAGGTCTGATCATAGTCTATTCCTTCTTGTTGAGAGTACCCTTAAGCAACTAGCCTTGCCTTGTTTCTGACTATAATTCCTTGATCATCCAGCTTGTTCCTGAATACCCACTTTGTTCCAACAATGGGATGATCCTTTGGCTTAGGCACTAGTTCCCAAACCTTGTTCCTTTCAAATTGATGCAACTCCTCTTGCATTGCAATGATCCAGTGTGGATCTTGCTCTGCATCTTGAATGGATTGAGGCTCAATTTGAGAGAGGAAGCAAGTGTGCATCCGGTTCTGGTTGACCTGATTTCTAGTTTGCACACCAGCTGAGATGTCTCCAATTACTTGAGAGATTGGATGGTTTCTTGTTGTTACTAGATCAACAGGGGGTGTTGATGGTTCACCAACCTGTGCTGTTGTTTCCTCTTGTGGAACAACAACTGGCTCTTCAAGGTGATTTTCTTCCAGATGTTGAACTTCTTCTTCATCATCACTGCTCTCATTCTTTTCAGCAACTTGCAATTTGTTCAAGTCTTCAGCTAGAGAATGTACCTGCAAAGGTTCTATGGTAGAAGCATTCTTCTCCTTGAAAGACATGTTAGCTTCATCAAAGATAATATGAACAAATTCTTCAATTTTACAGGAAGATTTATTATAAACCCTATAGGCCTTGCTGATCATGGAGTATCCTAGAAACACTCCTTCATCAGCTTTAGCTTGGAATTTTGCTAGATATTTCTTGTCTTTATTATGAATAAAACAAGTGCAACCAAAAACTTTAAAATAGCCTATTTTAGGTTTCTTCCCCTTGAGCAATTCATAGGGAGTCTTGCCCTTCAGTTTGTGTATCAGGCTTCTGTTCAACACATAGTTGGAGGTGTTCACTGCCTCAGCCCAAAAGGATAGAGGTAGGTGAGCATCTGCCAATAATGTAGTTGCAGATTCAATGAGTGTTCTATTTTTCCTTTCAGCTACCCCATTTTGTTGAGGAGTTCTAGGAGCTGAGAAAGTGTGCCTGATCCCTTCACTTTGACAGAACTCTTGCATGAGAAGAGAATCAAACTCTGTCCCATGATCACTTTTGATCAGGGCAATATGAGTGTTGAACTCAATCTGAATGCATTTGAGAAAATCTGTCAAACACTTGAAGTTATCAGACTTCTTCCTCAGAAAGAATACCCAAGTGAATCTTGAGAAGTCATCTACAACCACTAAAGTATAGGATTTCCCTCCTAGGCTTTGTACAGATATGGGTCCAAAAAGATCCATGTGCAACAGGTACAAAATCCTAGGTGAATCACTCTTATTAATTGATTTAAAACTACTTTTAGTTTGCTTGCCTAATTGACAAGCCTTGCAAAGTCCTTCCTTCTTGTAGGGACCAGAAGGTAGTCCTCTAACAAGGTTGTCTTTGGATAGCCTAGCAATGGTTCTAAGGTTAATATGCCCTAGTCTCTTATGCCATAAAATATTAGATTTTGAAATGAAATTGAACAGGCAAATATCTACTACAGGTGAATGAAAATCCACTAAGTAAATGTTACCTCTTCTGTTACCTGTCAACACAGTTGTGTTGTCCTCTGACTTGACCTTGCATATGGCTTTGTTGAATGTCACTTGATATCCTTCATCACACAGTTGACTGATACTTATCAAGTGTGCTTGAGTCCTTCAACATATGCCACCTTCTTGAAAGTGACTGAGCCAATTTGGACTGCACCATATCCTTTTGTAGTTCCAAAGCTTGAGTCTCCAAAAATTACTTTGGGTCCAAGCTTGGCTTTGAAGGAAGTGAAGTTGTCCTTGTCCCCTGTCATGTGCTTTGAGCACCCACTATCCAGGTACCATTGATGGTTTGATGCTGGATAGGTCTTCACCTGCACAAGAAACAGCTTATTTGTTTTTGACCCAGTTAACCTTGGGCCTAGGTTGATATCCCTTGAATTCTGAAATAAAAGACATCCCAGGTTGATCCTTATAACCTTCAGGATGGTATCTCCTAGGAGGTACTATCCATTCAGTATAGGGATTAAAGCCTTGGGATGTGGGACTTCTAGGATTGAATCTAGATGTGCCATTGAAGGAATGTTCACAGTCCTGATTTCTGTTCGACGATCATCGAACTGAGGTCGACGATCTTGGGTCAGATCGTCGATCTCTGTTCGAAGATCGATTATACTGAAGTTCAGAGTTTGGATATCGTCGAGCTGAGGTCGACGATCTGTGGTTAGATCGTCGAGCTCTGTTCGACGATCGTCGAGCTCTGCTCGACGCCATCTGTTGAACTGAATTTTTCTCTGACAGATCTGCATTCTTCCTATCTACCTCTATTACTCCCTTTCCTTTGTCAGAGACAAATTTGATTGGAGTTGATAATATTATAGGTTGGCTGGATGAGGCACCCAAGCCCAGTGTGCTATTAAATCTAGAGTTCACTATGCTTGTGATGTCCATCAGTCTGATACTTCTCCCATTTAGGGATTCTTCAAACTTTTTGGCCTTTGATAGTTCACTTTTCAGTGAAGCTATCTCCTCCCTACAGCATTCTAACTCCTCAGAGAGTTTGAGGTTCTTTGAGTTTAGGACACTATGCTCAGATAATTGATTCCTGAGAGAGATTATCTCCTTCTCAGATTTTAATAAATCTAGGCACAGTGTCTTAAATTCATTTTTGAAGTCCTCAGAATTAAAATCAAAAGAGTTGATTACCTGATCTTCATCTGGTTGAGTTTCTGAATCTGATTCTGATTCTTCATCAGAGTTTTGCTGTGAGGCATTGATAGCCATCATGCAAAATTCTTTTTCATCTGCATCATCCTCATCATCATTAGAACTGGATGAGGCTTCAGATTCCTCTTCAGTCTCACTCCATGTCTCAGTAACAAAGCCCTTCCTTGTATGTTTGTTCTTGCTGGAGGAGGCTTTGTCTGAGTTGTTCTTCTTGTAATCCTTTTCTTTTCTTCTTTCTCTTCTTTCCTTCTTGTCCTTATTCTTGTTTTCTGGACAGTCAGGCACAATGTGGCCTGGTTTCCTGCAACCAAAGCATATAATTTCTTTATTGTTATTTGATTTATCATACCTTGGTTTATCATGACCCTTGTATGGTCTCTTTCTGAAGTCTTTTCTGGCCATCTTGTAGAATCTTTTGGCTAGTAGACTTATGAGCTCATCATTTCCTGTAGCTTTATCTTCAGGCTCCTCTTCTGCAGCTTTGAAGGCTATGGTCTTTTCTTTCCTTGTGACTGGAGAAGTAGCCTTTTGTTCTTCTTCTCTATTTTTAATGAGCAGCTCATAGGATTTGAGCTTGCCCAGGAGAGCTTCAGTGGTAATCTCATTTAGACTTCTGGCATCTTTGATTGGCCAGATTCTTGAATCCCAAGTGCTGGGGAAGCACATCAGAATTTTGTCATTTAGCTCAGTTAGTGAGATTTCTTTGTCCAGAGTTTTTAACTCATTGACAATTAGACTTAGTCTATTGTACATGTCAGCCACTGATTCAGCTTCCCCCTTTTTGAAGTTCTCATATTGGCTTATCAGATGAGATCTTCTATCTTTCCTTTCATCAGCAGATCCTGAGACAATTTCAGAGAGCTTGTCCCAAATTCCTTTGGCTGAGTTGCAGTCAGCTACTTTCTGAAATATCTCATCAGACATTGTCTGAGCTAAGATGTTCATGGCCTTTGCATCTGCAGTTTTCCATTTCTTTATGTCTGCATCTGTTCCTGAGGGAGGTGGAACAGCATTTGTGCTTGAGCTTGCTGGTGGACTTGGACAAACTGTCAAGACAGAATTGAAAATATCTTCATCAATAGAATTCATGTATAATCTAATCCTTGCCTTCCAGAGTGCAAACTTGGAAAGGTTGCACACTGGTGGTCTGGTGCTTGCATAATCTTTATTCTGTGCCATGTCTTTAAATAAATAGATAGATGTATAGAAAATAATCCTCTTAAGAGATTGATCTTATCAAGGATCTTTTGGTTCAGGTGTTAGCCTGTATGAGCAACCAACCTGGCTCTGATACCAATTGAAAGTGAGGGTAAGATCTATCTCAACTCTAGAGGGGGGGGGGGTGAATAAAGTATTTTAAAATAATTTTTCACAGTTGAAATAAACAGCACATATAAAATTCAATTTATAATATAGTGTAGAGTGCTAGTAAGAAGTTAAAAACCAAGAAGTAAAGAGCACAGCACACAGCAGACAAATCACACTAACAAACCAGAAGACACAAGGAAATATAGTGGTTCCCCAAAAACCTGGGTACATCCACTCTTCTACCACCCTTGGTAGGAATCCACTCAGGATGAGTTGATCAGGTGTCCTGACACCAATGAGCTTTTGATAAGGTGCTCAAAAACCAAGACTGGATTTTTTGATAAGGTGTCTTGCCACCACTGAGTTTTGACAAGGCTCTCAGAACCAGACAGAACTTTTGAAGGGAGTTCAAGAACCCTTTATAGCAGGAAAAAGAAAAAGGTAAAGAGGTGAGGTTGTCTTCTCTATTCTCAAATCAAATGAGAGAAGACTAGTGGATCTTTTGTTGTCAAGGCTCCCCCTGAGATGTTGAATGAATCAGGAATGGAAGCTTTGCTCTAGGGTGATAGGTCTTCAGATCTTTAGATCTCCAGTAAAGAATTGTTTCAGCAAAGAGGCTGAAAGATGAGGTGTCTGGAGTTCTTTGAGATGAGGCTTTGATCACTTTTCTATAAGCAAGAGGATGGTTATCTTTCACAGCTTAATTCTTCTTGTTCTTCTGTAACAGTGTGTGTCTCTTGATTCTATCGTGTATTGACTCTGGATTAATTCTCTTTTTGAGTAGTGTTGGAGAAGACGATCTTATTCTCTGAATATAATTCTTCCAAGATAGCCGTTATCAGACATTAAATGCCTTCCATAAAGGATTTGTCTTCTAGAGGAAAGTCCAATGAAACATTCCTGAATAATTCCTTGAAACTTGTTCCAGAATAAATGAAAACGGCTGGCAAATCTTCTTGAAATTAAATGCTGAGAAAAAAACATTCCAAAGACCGGCAGCATTTGAAACCTTAAGAACGTCGATCTCTCAAAATAAACGTCGATCTGAGCTCCACGATCGTCGACCAGAGCTCAGAGAAGGAATAGATCATTCTGACAGAAAACGTCGATCTGAGCTCGAAGATCTTCGACCTGAGCTCAGAGATATTGAAGATAAGCAGTAGACAGAAAACTTCGATCTGAGATCGACTATCTAAGTTCTTGGTCTGGCAGAAATAGTCGATCTGATTAAGACAGAGTTTGTTGACCTAGACTTCAACAGAAAACGTCGACCTGAAGCAAACAGAGATCGTCGAACTAAACTTTCCCAGAAATAGTCGACCTAAGCACAGCCAGAGATCGTCGACCAAAGCTCGACGATCGTCGGACTGAAGCTCGACGATAGTCGACCGAAGCCAGCAACAAGCAGAAGGTTGAGGACATAAGCAGTCGACCTAAGCTCGACGATCGTCGACCTGAGCTCGACGATAGTCGACCGTCGTTCGACTATTTTTATCTCTTTACTTAGCTTGAAATCCTGAGCTTGAATGGTCCTTGGGGGCAGCTTCAAACCTAAGTTCTAAGCCCTAGACTCATTCTAATGTTGACCTTTACACTATACAACTAGGTCAACCTGGTTTCCTAAGAGAAACATAGTGATCCTTGCCCAAATTAGTAATAGGGTGTTCCAACACATATGCAATCTGTAACGCCCCAAAACTTAAAAGCGGAATGTGCAGTGTTCGAATCAAGTTTGGACCATGGTAGGGTGAACACAGCCTGTGACACGGGTGTGTCACATGGTCGTATCGTGCTCGGGTGGTCGATTTGAGGTCGACGAGCATCGAGTGCTCGAACATTGCCTGAGACACGGGCGTGACCCAGGGCATGTCAAAAGCACACGGCATGTGACACGAGCGTGTCACATGGTCGTGTACTCTTCGGGAGAGATTGGTCCTATATCGACTAGAGGACACGACCCCAAACACGGGTGTGTACTGGTTGACACGGGCGTGTCACGTTTGACACAGGCGTGTCATCACCCGTGTCCACCAAGCGACGTGACGGTTGGCGTGGAGGTTATTGGCGACACGTCCCCTGGTCACGGGCATGTCGAGGACCCGACACGGGCGTGTCAGGTTGGGACACGGGAGTGTCCCAACCCGTGTCCTTTTCTGTGCTCAATATTAGTGGCTGGATCGAGGCACACGGCCTGGGACACAGCCGTGTGTAAAGTCGTGTTCGGCCCAGGCTTAAGGAATTTAAGGTTAATCTAAGTCGTTCGTTTTCTTTAAATAATATCTAACGGCCCAGATGAGTTCCTCCTTATGTTTAGTCCGGGATTAGAGGTTTAATTCCTCATTTTATCTTTAACTCCCTCTTTCTAAGAAGTTAGAGAGAGAAGAGAGCAAGGAAGAAGGGAGGGAGTAATCCGGCCGCCAACGGATCATCGGAGCACCAATCTGAGAACCGAGACCGGATCCGTGGAGAGAATTTCTTTGCAAAGCTTTCTATCCGGCTAGTTTTTCATGGCGTCAAAGGGGACTTCAATGGTAATGATTCTCAACTTGAGCATGTGAATCTCTTCTTCCATTGTATAGGAAAACCCCCTCCCGTGAGTGTACGGAGAGTTGCGGTGTTCCTTGGGGTAGATATATGAAGTCCCCCTTGTTTATAGTCCGGAATCGAAGTACAGGCATAGGCATTGTGTTTGAATCCTACCCGGACGTGTTTGTCTGGATCGGTGATGTTTCATTGCATGAATAGCCGGAGAAGACTCCGTGCGTTGTTTTCAGGTTTCTACGCAATAGATTGCAGCAGGGATCCTTGGGTATTATCTCTAAGGCACACCCGGAAAACTGGGCAGAAACATTATTCTGCTAACTTGGCGGCCGGGGAGCCAGCCTTGAACATAACTGGGTTATGTGATGTTTGGAAATGATTTAGGATCCGGGTGAAGCTTGGCCCACGCGTACGTCTTTAAGTGACTATGCGGAGTGAGCAACGGGCAAGTGAAAACAGACCTGGGCATTATGGTTCGGTGCTAGAGGACCTAAAGTGGAACTGGCCGTTGGCATAGTCGGGAGTCTTATACTTCGGTCGGAAAGACTCAAAAAATGCTCACAATGTTTGTCGTCCAGAGGGTGGTGGTGAAGCCACGTAATTGACCGGATTCACCAAGAATGTGCCCTGAGTGCATGGGGTGTTTGGTCGAGAGAGCCTACACCTGTGGCGAAATATATATTTGCACTTTACTATTTAGCTGGGCTAATGATATGCAGGGAAGGAGCATTGTCGTCCCGAGTAAGGGGCGGGGTCATCATAATTTGGTCAGCTTTAGCTGACCGTTGCTTTGTTTGCCACCGTGCAGTTGAATGTTGCTTGCAGGTGCTGCGGAACCAAGTACCAAATAGCGAGCTGGAGCCCAAAATGTTATGCTGGCCCTCGAAGGCCAAAGCGAATTGTTATTTTCATTTCTTTCATGTGTGGCTGGCCTTTGTTCAGATGTCTGTAAAACCTTATGTTATTAAGTGAACATTTGTAAGGCCATAAGGCCAAGTACTCTTTTGTGTATTTGCTTTATTTCATTCTTGGGTTGATATGTGAACATTCATGCTAGTGCTGTGAAATCATGGTTTTCTTTAACTGTTTAAAAACTTCGGCTAGAATGCTCTGTGCTAGGGCAAGTAGTTAAGTACTTGGTATTATTTTGTAACCCTTCCGACAGTCCGTGGTATATGGCATCGGGTTCCAGCTGGATCTTCTGTTATATATCATACGACGGATGGGGGTGTTACAATTTGGTATCAGACTAGGTTTTCAGTCGTCTGTAGTTGAATTCGTGTGCGAATTCTTCTAAGGGTAGGTGAGCACATGTATGTGCGTCATCGTTATAACATAAAAGAACCCATGAATGTCCACTTAGGAATGAAAAAAATACACTTGTTTTAGGAACCTGAGTGTTCCAATGATTGCTTTTAGCAATTTGTGTGTCACCTAATCAAGGGTTTATGCTATTATAGGTATCTAGAAGCAGTGTGTGGCAATCGAAACATCCGTAATCAGCATAAAGTAGTGCACCAAGTGACGTGCCTATAACACCTCCTTCAGCAGAAACCATCAGATTGGTAGCGTAAGCAGTTTTTGCCATGATAAATGCCCAACAAGTACAGCATGCACTACCTGTTAATGAGTAAGAACCGATTAGAGTGGCAGTGCCGGGAGTGGTAGAGCGTGGGGCAGTTGATCCGCTAGAACAAAGAAGAGCCACGGAGAAACAGCTCAAGCACGTGATTAGCTTTAATCCTCCGATATTCGATGGGTTGGGAACGCCAACTCAAGCTGAAGATTGGCTCTCTACGATGAAGAGGGTCATGACTGCCACAGAAACTGCAGAGTGGCAGAAGACCACAATAGCGACCTTCCTATTGGCTGGTGAGGCAAGGATGTGGTGGGACGAGTTGGAGGTTCATCTCTTAGTGGGAAGATAACTTGCTGACGTACCGATGGAGAAATTCTCTAGGTTATTCCTGGCTAGATACTTACCTTCTGCCCAAAAGCTTGAGATGGAGAATAAGTATCTTGGATTGACTCAGGGAGCGAGTAGCGTGGATGAGTATCTCCACGAGTTTACTTAGTTAGGTCGTTATGCTGGTGCTATGTTTACTAAAGAAGAGCAGAAGACCAACTGATTTTATGAGGGCCTACAGGGCGACCTACAGCTACTCCTCGATAGGCCTAAAGCACAGGGCTTCCTAGCCTTGGTAAATGCAGCTCGGTCCTTGGAAAGGGTCGCGAAAAAGTGCAAGATAAGAAAGACCCAGTGGAGAAGAATCCAGAGTTTAAAGTGCCAAATACAAAGTCAAGTTTCCGTAAATAGAACAAGAAGCAGAAGACTTCGAGCTCAGCCCCTTTGTCTGGTGCGACGGGGGAAAACTTAAGTCGAGTCCCTGGAGCGTGTTACAACTGTGGAAAGGTGGGAAATTTTGCAAGAGAATGTTGCACCGGACGTGCAAAGTCCGAGAGGAGGCAATGAGTAACTTATGAGGAAAAGGGGAAGGCGGCGGATTCAACCGCATCCCATCATGCTCCAGCCCAGCCTAGAGTATACAACCTTGGTCTGCAAGAGGCCATCAAACAAGCTGACGTTGTGATAGGTATGAGTTAAATTTATTATAGTTTAGCTTTTTGTGGTAACTGTTACCTTTGTACATGTTAGCTTATTTATGTTGGTGCTAGGCTTTGTATTGATTTTTCGATCATCCGACGAGAGCCCTATTTGATACGGGAGCTTCGCATTCCTTCTTGTCCGAAAGATTCGTATCGCGCATCGGAGTCCCTTCATCGATGGCAAAGGACAAGTTGGATGTGTTGTTGCCCAATGGGTGCTCAATGCGCGTGGATAGAGTCTGTGTTGTAAAGTTGCGGATTGGGGATCAGTAGTTTGATTTGCAAGCATCAGTGCTGCCGTTAGTGGAGTTCGACGTAATCTTTGGAATGGACTGGCTTTCGGAGCAGCGAGCAAGCATTGACTGTAACCGAAAAGAGGTTAAGTTGGGACTGAATACTGGGCGGGAGACTACATTTGCGGGCATGAAAGGGTCGAGCAAGATTTTAATGTCGGCTCTTCAGGTGATTAAGGCAGTTCGGTCTTGGCAGAGCTGTTTGTCACATTAGTACAGGCTTCAATGCCCAAACCTGGTATGGACAGTATAACAATTGTGTCCGAGTATCCTGTTGTTTTCCTACACGATCTCCCGGGAGCCCCTCCTCTGCGGGAGATTGATTTTATAATTGAGCTGGTGCCGGGTGCCAAACCGGTGTCACGCTCTCCATATCGGATAGCACCTAAGGAGATGGCTGAGTTGAAGGTGCAACTGCAAGAATTATTAGAGCAAGGGTACGTGCGTCCAAGTTCGTCGCCGTGGAGCGCACCGGTCCTTTTCTTTAAGAAGAAAGATGGGAGTTTGCGACTTTGTATTGATTATCGGGAGTTGAACAAACTTACAGTAAAGAATATGTATCTGATCCCAAAGATTGACGATCTATTTGATCAGTTAGTTGGGTAAATAGTATATTCGAAGCTAGATCTGAAATCCGGATACTACCAGTTAAGAATAAAGGAATGTGACATCCCTAAGACAACGTTTAGCACACGGTTTGGACATTACGAGTTTACGGTCATGCCGTTTGGGCTGACCAATGCGCCATCCGTGTTTATGTACCTGATGAACAGGACGTTCAGAGAGTACCTGGACCAATTCGTGATAGTGTTTATCGATGACATCTTTGTGTACTCGCGGTGTGAGGATGATCACTACAAGCATCTGTATATAGTGTTGGAGACATTGAGGAAGATTCAGTTGTGTGCTAAGTTCTCCAAATGTGAGTTTTGGTTGTCCTCAATAGCGTTCCTTGGGCATATTGTTAGTGTTAAAAAGATTGCGGTGGATCCGGCGAAGATAGCGGCAATACAGGAGTGTCCTGAATTGACTACGATGGCGAAAGTCCGGAGCTTTCTGGGGCTTGCCGGCTACTACAGGCGCTTCGTGGAGAATTTCTCACGAATCGCGCTCTCACTCACGACGTTGACAAGGAAGGATAAAAATTTTGTGTGGACGCTTAAGTGTGCGCAGGCTTTTGAAGAGTTGAAGAGGCAGTTGGTCTCGGTACCTATCTTGTGTTCGCCGAGTGGGTCCGAAGGATTTAAAATTTTTAGTGATGCTTCAGGCAGTGGTTTGGGCTGTGTTCTGCTACAGCATGGGAGAGTAATAGCGTACGGATCACAACAGTTGAAGGTCCATGAAAGAAATTATCCGGTCCATTACTTGGAATTAGTGGCCGTGATACATGCTCTAAAGTCGTGGAGGCACTATCTGTACGGTGTAAAGGTCGACATTTACACCGATCATAAGAGCCTGAAGTATTTACTAGATCAGAAGGACCTAAATAAGAGGCAGTGAAGGTGGATGGATTTCTTGGGGGACTACACTTTCAAGATACATTATGTGCCTGGGAAAGGAAATGCAGTGGCGGATGCATTGAGTCGTAGGGATCCAGCGCAGACCAACTGGTTGACGGTGCATGATGAAAGTTTAGTCCGTGATTTGGAGGCATTGGAGATCTCTTACGTCGACAAGCAGTCTAGCGCTGAATAAATATTGTGTTGGACAGAGGTGCAATATGACCTAGCTGATAGGATTCGGCGGGCTTTGGTTCAGGATAGCAGTATGAAGCAGGCCTTGGATGAAGCGTTGGATGCGTCAAATTCCCAGTTTGCATTTGTGGATGGACTGATAAGGAAGGACGGTCGTCTATGCGTCCCTAGTACGGATAATCTTTGGGAGGAGTTGATGTACTAAGCTCATCATACCAAGTACTCAATCCACCCGGGGAGCACGAAGATGTATAGGGACATGAAGAAGTTATTTTGGTGGCCAGGGTTAAAGAAGAATGTAGCACTTTATGTGGCGAAGTGTCAAACTTGTGCCCTGGTGAAGGCGGAGTGCCAGAAGCCCGGAGGTTTCTGAAAGTCCTTGCCTATCCCGAAATGGAAGTTCGATGACATATCCATGGATTATGTGCACGGTTTGCCAAAGTCGCAGAGGTGAAATGATGCCATCTGGGTGGTCGTAGATAGATTGATAAAAGTGTCGCATTTCATTCCGAATAAAAAGGAAGATCCGGTGGAAAATTTAGCCAAGCTCTATGTGGATAATATTGTACGGTTGCATGGTGTGCCCCGCAGTATTGTTAGTGACCGAGATGGGTGCTTCATGTCAAATGACTGGAGGCTGGTGCATAAGTTGTTGGGAACTAAGCTGAGTTTCAGCACAGCCTTTCATCCGCAGATGGATGGTCAGACCGAGAGGGTCAATAAGACGATAAAGGACATGCTCCGCATGTGTGTCATAGATTTCGGAAAAAATTGGGAGGATCACCTGTACATGGTAGAGTTTTCTTACAACAATAGTTACCAAGTGAGCATTGGAATGGCGCCTTTCGAGGCCCGTTATGATATAAAGTTTTGTACGCCGTTGTCTTGGTTGGAGACAGGCGAGTCAAAGCTATACAAGCATCAGGCAGTGGAAGACGCCACTTCAATGGTACGTACGATTCAGGAACGGTTAAAGATCGCTCAGGACAGGCAGGAAAAATACTATAATGCCATGCATAGGAATGTGGAGTTCAGCGTTGGCGAATGGGTGTATTTGAAAATCAAGCCGTTCAGGGGTGTCTCGCGGATTCGATGCCTGAAGAAGCTGAGTCTGAGATACCTTGGGCCGTTTGAGATCCTTGAGCAGATAGGCGAAACAGCGTATCGATTGAAGCTGTCGGTGGAGTTGAGTGGGCTACACGATGTGTTTCATGTATCGGTGTTGCAGAAGGTGGTATAAGAGCCATCGCAGGTCATTGTGGTCGATCAAGTGCCGATTGATGATGGGTTGACGACAAAGGTCAAGCTGATTCACATTGAAGACTTTGAAGTCAAACGGCTCTGTAACAAGGAAATCCGAATGCTTAAAGTCCGTTGGGATAATTGCGGTCGAGAGGAGCTTTCTTGGGAGCGAGAGCAAGCTATGTTGGAAGAGTACCCCGAATTATTTTCCTGAGGTAACATTTAATTTTTTTTGTGTACCATTTCATAATTTCGTGGACGAAATTCTTTTAGGGGGGGGGGAATTGTAATGCCCCGAAACTTAAAAGCGGAATGGGTGGTGTTCGAATCAAGTTTGGACCTTGGTAGGGTGAACACGGCTTATGACATGGGCGTGTCACATGGCCGTGTCATGCTCCCGTGGTCGAGTTGAGGTCGATGAGCGTCGAGTGCTCAAACACGTCCTGGGACACGGGCGTGTCCCAGGGCGTGTCAAAAGCACACAGCATGTGACACCGACGTGTCACATTGCCGTGTACTCTTCGGGAGAGATTAGTCCTGTATCGATTGGAGGACAAAGCCCCGAACACGGGCATGTACTGGTTGACACGGGTGTGTCACATTTGACACGGGCGTGTCATCACCCGTTTCCATCAAGCGACGTGACAGTTGGTGTGGCGGTTATTGGTGATACGGCCCCTGGTCACGGGCGTGTCAAGGACCCGACACGGGCGTGTCAGGTTAGGACACGGGCTTGTCCCAACCCGTGTCCTTTTCTGTGCTCGATATTAGTGGCTTGATCGAGGCACACGGCCTGGGACACGGCAATGTGCAAAGCCGTGTTCGGCCCAAGCTTAAGTAATTTCAGGCTAATCTGAGCCGTTCGTTTTCTTTAAATAAGATCTAACGGCCCAGATGAGTTCCTGCTTGTGTTTAGTCCGGGATTAGAGGTTTAATTCCTCATTTCATCTTTAACTCCCTCTTTCTAAGAAGTTAGAGAGAGAAGAGAGCAAGGAAGAAGGGATGGAGGAATCCGGCCGCCGGCGGAGCATCAGAGCACCAATCTGAGAACCAAGACCGGATCCGTGGAGAGAATTCCTTTGCGAAGCTTTCTATCCGGCTAGTTTTTCATGGCGCCAAAGCGGACTTCAAGGGTAACGATTTTCAACTCTAGCATGTAAAGCTCTTCTTCCTTTGCATAGGAAAACCCCCTCCAGCAATTGTGTG
Organism: Platanthera zijinensis; assembly: GCA_039513925.1. NCBI lineage: Eukaryota > Viridiplantae > Streptophyta > Magnoliopsida > Asparagales > Orchidaceae > Platanthera > Platanthera zijinensis. The sequence goes on along the minus strand of CM077098.1, from coordinate 45,167,666 downwards.
GAGAGTTGTGGTGTTTCTTGGGGTAGATATGTGAAGTCCCCCTTGTTTAGAGTCCGGAATCAAAGTACGGGCATAGGCATTGGGTGTGAAGCCTACCCGGACGTGTTTGTCTGGATCGGTGATGGTACATTGCATGAATAGCCAGAGAAGAATCTGTGCGTTGTTTTCAGGTTTTTACGCGGTAGATTGCTGCAGGGATCCTTGGGGATTAACTCAAAGGCGCAGCCGGAAAACTGGGCGGAAACCTAATTCTGCAAACTTAGCAGCCGGGGAGCAATCCTTGAACATAACTGGGTTATGTGATGTTTGGAAATGATTTAGGATCTGGGTGAATCTTGGCCCGCACGTGCGTCTTAAAGTTACTAGGCGGAGTGAGCAACGGGCAAGTGGAACGGACCTGGGCTGTGCGGTTCGGTGCTAGAGGCCCTAAAGTGGAACTGGCTGTTTGCATAGTTGAGAGTCTTGTACTTCGGTTGAAAAGACTCAAAAAATGCTCATAATGTTTGTCGTCCAGAGGGTGGTGGTGAAGCCACGAAATTGATCGGATTCACCAAGAATGTGCCCTGAGTGCACGGGGTGTTTGGCCGAGAGAGCCTACACCTGAGGCGAAATATATATTTGCACTTTACTATTTAGTTGGGCTAATGATATGTAGGGAAGGAGCATTGTTGTCCCGAGTAAGGGGCAGGGTCATCATAATTTTGTCAGCTTTAGCTGACCGTTGATTTGTTTGCCACCGTGCGGTGGAATGTTGCTTGCAGGTGCTGCGGAACCAAGTACCAAATAGCGAGCTGGAGCCCAAGATGCTGTGCTGGCCCTCGAAGGCCAAAGCGAATAGTTATTTTCATTTCTATCATGTGTGGTCGGACTGCGTGCCGATGTCTGTAAAACACTATGTTATTAAGTGAACATTTGTAAGGCCATAAGGCTAAGTACTCTTTTGTATATTTGCTTTATTTCATTCCTAGGTTGATATGTGGACATTCATTCTAGTGCTGTGAATTCATGGGTTTTCTCAAACTGTTTAAAAGCTTCCTCTAGAATGCTCTGTGCTAGGGCGAGTAGTTAAGTACTTGGTATTATTTCATAACCCTTCCGACTGTCCGTGGTATATGGCGCCAGGTTCCAGCTGGACCTTCTGTTATATGTCATACGATGGATGGGGGTGTTACACAATCACTTTCCCGTCTTGCATCAACACACAACCAAGCCCAACATGCGATGCATCCACATAAACATCATAATCCATGCCCTCCGTAGGCAGATTCAAAACGGGAGCAGTTCATAATCTGATCTTGAGCTCTAGGAAGGCTTCCTCACACATCTCGCTCTAAACCAAAGCTGGATTCTTCTGAGTCAATCTAGTCAAAGGTGCAGCCAGGGTAGAAAAACCCTCCACACACCTCCTGTATTAGCCGGCCAACCCTAAGAAGCTCCTAATCTCTTTAAGAAGCTCCCCCTACATAAGTGTTCCCTATATATTGTACTTCCCCTAAATATAATATCTAGTATTTATAGGATATTAGATACTATAAAGATATCCTATAAATATCTTTAGGAAGAGTATGTATTTGTGCTTTAAAGATATCACTCTATAAACTTGTTACTATATTTACTATGCCATATTTACTGTATCATATTTACTGTGTCATATTTTCTGCCCCATTTTTACTGTACCATATTTAATGCCCCATATTTACTGTGATAAATTTACTGTGCCAAATTTACTGTGTCATATTTACTGTATCATATTTACTATGCCATATTTAATGCCCCATATTTACTATGTCATATTTACTATGTCATATTTACTGTAACATTAGCTAGTAGCATCTATACAAATTAGATTAGGACAAGAGATGCATAAGGCCCACAGGGAACACCTAAATGAAACCTGAGGCAACCAAAACTCACACTTGCTCAATTTGGCGAATAGCTTGTGGTCCCTCAAAGCAGATAAAACTAATCGCAGATGTTGGTCAGTCTCCTCAGCATTGCGGTAATATACTAGAATGTCATCTATAAACACGACTATTAATTTTTCCAGAAAATCCTTGAACACACGGTTCATCATATCCATAAAGGCTGAGGGCACGTTCGTCAAACCAAATAACATTACCAGAAATTCAAAATGCCCATGCCTTGATCGAAAAGCAGTCTGTGGAATATCTGACTCACGGATCCTGAGCTGATGGTAGACAGAACGAAGATCAGTCTTAGAAAGCACCGCGCTACCGCGCAACTGATCGAACAAATCGCCAATCCTCGACAGGGGATACCTGTTCTTAATAGTGACCTTATTTAGCTCTCTATTATCGATGCAAAGCTTCATCGATCCATCTTTCTTCTTAAAAAACAGAACAGGAGCACCCCAAGGCGACGAACTCGGCCATATAAAACCCTTCTCTAACAACTCATCCAGCTTGATATGCAACTCCTCCAGCTCTCGAGGGGCCATCCGGTACGGCGCCTTCGTAATAGGATGCGTGCCTGGCTCCAAATCTATCACAAACTCAACATCCCTATCAGGTGGAAGACCGGGAAGATTGGCTAGAAAGACAACCTCAAACTCGCGCACCATAGGGATCTCCTCTAAACGCAACAAACTAACCTTGGTATCCAACACCGGAACCAACAAACAATACATCCGGAATCTAAAAGCTTCCGAGCACATACCACAGAAATAGTCAGGGAGACATAGCGCGGATAATTCTACTCTATGGAATCGGCAAAAACTAGGAATTCATATATAGACTCGCACAATCTTAAATACTTTGGCCCCACAATACCCAACCACCAAAGGGAAACTCGACACGAAGCCCGTTGACATAAGATCGAGGGCCAAACGAGGGTCCTAGGCAAAAACGAGTGGGTAGTACAGGAAATCTTCCTAAACAATCGTTCACGCATTCAAGGAAGCAAACACTAAAACTATAAAAACCACTAACAATAAAGACTAGATGAGGACCTATCCTGATATTACTTGGTTAGAAGTCTTTCCTTTTCCTTTGACCAGCTGCGGTGGTAGTGGCAATGCCTGAAGTGGGACTGGCTGCCGAACGGGCTGGAGCTGTTGACACTTATACTTGATATGCCCTTCTTGTCCACATAGAAAACATCTTCTTGTCTTCTTCATTCCCCAGCAATGAGCAACGTTATGCCCTGCCCGCTTACATGCTGAACAAACCAACTCTCTCTTAGAAATCCCTTGAATCGCTTGAACTTGCTCTTTCTTCTGAGCTCCCAACCTTTGGTAACATCTTTCAAAAGGATGGCCCGGTCCGCCACAGAAACTATAAACTTTTATGCTCCTCTTCCTCGAAGCAGAACTAGATTCCTTATAGTTCTTACCCCTGTCGGACTTCCTCTTATCCTTCCTCAGTATCATGCCTCGATCCTTAGCATATCCCAAAGACTCAACTTTAAGGGCAACTTCCACTGTACTCTCATTCGTCTCGAACTGATAAGTATTGGCGTACTGCTGAATGTCATTTGGGAGTCCACCTAAGAAACCTTTAACTCCGCACTCTTAAGTAGCTAACAATCCAGAAGCAATCTTATTCAATTTTCTAATCTCGCTCTCATTCTCCCCCACTGCGGGGGTTTGCTCACTAGGCTGTCATCCTAATGTGGCAGCCAACAATGCCTGCAACTGCGCTTGCATCACCACAATTAAGCCTTACAGGGTCTCTATGCTCTAGCGCAGTTCTACAATAATCTCCTCATCCTGTATACCTGATGACTCACCCTCAAGTTGGGGAGTCGACCTTGTTGCATCACGCTCAAGTGACATTCTAATAAAACAATAAATGGCTAATCAAAACCTAGCTTAACGGCTACAACTCAAACGACACAGTACCGACAAAACATACTTAAGTATTAGCTTCAACTGCTAACTTGCTCTGGGATTTTTCAATAATGATGTTATGCTTAACCTAGGATGATTCACCATCCTCACACTAACTCATATGCTTAGACCATGAATGCATGAATTTATATTCCTTTTGACTCAAAACCATGTGTGTACATATGTCATCATGTAAATCTTTAGCTTGGCACGTTGTGCTTATGCTATGTTATGCTATGCATGTTGTGCTATGCATTCTAAAAAGGCCTTAATGTATGTTATGAGGGGCGAACACATGGAAATGTTATGCATCCCATACTACATAACATTGCATGCAACGAAAAGAGAAAACATGCTAATGGGCATTCATGTGGTGAGGTTATGCATCCCATACTACATAATCCTCACATGTTTCCACCTATGGTGGATCCATATACAAACATATATTATGCATCCCATACTACATAATATGCCTTCTATACTTCTAATAATGCTTATGAGTATAGTGTTCATGCTTCCGCCAAGATGTACATATGATACATCGGTGTGTGTATGATATGACACTAAACTACCAACACTAACAAGGGAAGGTTGCCCGACCAATATTTAAGCAACCTCCCTCTGATACCAACTATCAAGACCCGCATTTTCTCAGCAACAAACTTTTATTAAAGTAAGAGAAAATACGTGTCATGATGCAACGCCATGCAGGGGATAACTGCAGACGCTCAGGCAAGGCACCAACCTAAACAAGTTAAACCGAAATCATAAGTTATTATGAAAAACATCTTTCAAATTAGATGGATGGCCGTATCCCTCGACATAGTGGATCAACTAGTCCATAAGTAAAAATATATTTATACGCTGCGGAAAAATAACTTGGTTAAGGTGATTTGACATCGTACATGAGTGTAAACATCCCCAAAGGACAACTCATGAAATGCAAGATTCTAAATTTAGTATAATATGAAATTAGTCTTTACGTTACTTTGGAAAATAGTACTTTTATTTTAAAAATATGACATGTATGAAGTACATATAGTAATGCTTTTACGAGTTAAAATACCTAACATGCATCCTAGCATAAATCATTCCCAGAGAGCAAGTAAACAACCTCCAAATAGGCCAAAATAGCAGTTTAAGTCACATACTTTTGCATCACAAGGAAAACCACCAGTGGGCGTCAACAACCTGACACAAACCCACTGGTGAGTATGCATGTCTATACAGAAGGAAACAAGAAAAGATCTACCTCACAAACTGAGGAAGGGGAATCTCAATAGCCTAGGAGATCACTAGTAAGCCCCCAAAAGAAAACTAGCTGCTCAACCGGCTACTGCTCCGAACCTGAGGCATTCAAAGAAAGAACATCTAAGCAAAAATATAATCAAATAGAAATGGAGCATTAGGTCATAAGCAATAAAAAGGAAGGGGTTTACCATATCCTTACAGTAGAATGATATCAAACTTAACAAAAGGAAATAAATGAGACAGCAAAAGTAAAAAACTATCTAAAGAATAAATCAAGCGCACTAAGTGCGACAAGTTAGCAACATACCCTGCTAAAAACCTGCAGCAGCAACAAGGAAAACATATGCAAAAATATAGCCATTTAGAAAAGGAAAGGAACTAACAGTCCTCACTTGTGAATTAATAGCAGTGGTAAAATCTTGGGTCCAGGTTGGTAGCGAAAAGCATCCCTCTTCCAAACAACCAGACCAAAAAATTCTCTAGGGTGAAAACAACCAGTGGCAGCTCCAGGGTCCACACACCTAACCAAACCAGCCCAAATCAGGGCCTAACATGTGGTGGCCATAACTCAGCACACACAAATCACCCCCTTACAGAGCCACCAAAAAAACCACCTGCCATAATCCATGATTCGGCATCCAAAAACTAACTGAAAACACAACACCAGACCGAAATAAAACCCACACTAACCAACTCAGGAGAAAAACACCATCCTAAGGAAAAAGCATCGAGTCCACTCGACACCGCATTGAGTGTGTACTACTCACTCAATGCCAAACACTAAGCAAAGAAGTCATCGAGTCCACTCGATGTTGCGTTGAGTGAGTACCATTCACTAAACACCAAAATCTAAGCAGGGAAGGCGTCAAGTCTACTCGATGCCGCATTGACTGAGCTCCACTCACTCAACGCCAAAAGACTTAGCCGTAAAATCTCACTAGATGACGGCGTTGAGTGAGTTCAGCTCACTCAATGCTGTAGACGCTAAACAGTTGATGGCGTTGAGTGACTTCACCACACTCAACGCTTTTGACTTAGAAGGGAAACATCGCCGGACTAGACGACGTTGAGTCAGCTCGACTCACTCAACGCCAGACGCAGACGGCGTTGAGTGAGCTCAACTCACTCAATGCCAAAAGACAGACGACATTGAGTGAGGTCAACTCACTCAATGCAAAAATACTTCGAAAAAGTATTTGGCAATACAGCGTTGAGTGAGTGCAACTCACTCAACGCCAAAGGAAGACGGCGTTGAGTGAGCTCAACTCACTCAATGCTGTCAACTCTTTTGAACTTAGTCTCCAGACCAAACAGCTAGGCATTGAGTGTGTCCACCACACTCAATGCTTTTATACTTAGCCTACAAAATGAACTTCTGGCCTAAGCTAGCACTAAATGCCTGCTCACAAAGAGTTGGAAAAAAATATTTTCTACCCCTCCTACCCAGCTACAGCTACCAACTAAGCTGGGCTAAAACTAGCAAGCTAAAATCCTACCTCCAGCCACTACCTGGACACCTAACAGTGACTAAGAAGAGAGAGAATAAATTAAAACTGGACAATATTGAGCAAGATTTGCTTAGATGAAAACTGCAGTAACCCTAGCTTCTAGGAAAAATAAAGAATGAGCTACTACAATAAGATTAATTGGAGTAAAATTAAGGTTGGCAAGGGCAAAGAGCGCCACTTGCCTCTACCTCCAGGAAACAGCAGCTGCCTTCCAAAATCCGGCACCGGCGCAAAGATCGGCCACCTAAGAGGCAACCCTGAAGCTTTAGAGGGAAGTTGAGCAAACCTGAAAAACCCTAGCTTAAAAATACAACTATAGAACAAGAAATACTTACCTAGGGAGGAAGATCCGGGTGAGAGCAGTCCAGATCTGCCCTTACCCGAGAAAACAAGCTCTAGATTGCAAGAAATCACCGGTCGGAGCTCAAGCTTTTCCATCACCCGTCTCCTTCCGCTGGAAGCTATCCGTTGGGTTTGGGGAAGAGGAATAGGGATAAGACCAAGATATGCTTTACATAAATATCTATTATAATATTATTATAGTACAGCCACACCCAGCCACTAAACTATAAAAACATTATATAATATTATATCGGTTAGCCAACAAAGAGAATAACATTATATCAGCTAACATTATATCAAGCTAACAACACTTAGCCAAACAAAACCGGCCACGTATATCCATATATCAGCCATTTAAATAACACGCCAAAACAACGTGAAAAACAAACGATCTCGGAATTTGATGAAATTCACACGGTAGCTAAATACCCACGCTACGAATCTAGTGGCGAAGTCGGAATCATCATCCGACATACAAAACTAGGGCTAACACTTCCCGAAGCCAAAACACAAGCATTCCCAGAGAGGCTCCACCGAGACACCAAAACAGACTCCGGCTCGCTAGGGAACCTTGAAAATAGGCTACAAAATAAGCCACTGAGAGAGCCTAAAGAGCTAAGACCATGCTCTAACAATGGCAAGGCCGAAAATACGCCAACGTAATGCCAAACAAAGATTAAACAATCACAGAAAAACCGGGGGCGTTACATCTATGAACACGGATGGCACATTAGTCAGCCCAAATGGCATGACAGTAAACTCATAATGCCCATATCTCGTGCTGAAAGCTGTCTTAGGGATATCACTTTCTCTTATCCTCAACTAATAATACCCGGACTTAAGATCCAATTTTGAGTACACCGATGACCCGACTAACTGATCGAATATATCATCAATCCTTGGGATCGGGTACTTGTTCTTCTCCGTTAACTTGTTCAGCTCTCGATTATCAATACAAAGTCGCAAGCTTCCTTCCTTCTTCTTAACAAAAAGGACCGATATGCTCCAAGGTGACGAACTTGGACGCACATAACCCTATTCCAACAGCTCTTCAAGTTGAACCTTCAGTTCTGCCATCTCCTTAGGCTCTAACCGATACGGAGAGCGTGACATAGATTTGGCACCTAGAACTAGCTCAATTGTGAAGTCAATCTCTCGCTGTGGTGGGGCTCCAGGGAGATCATCAGGGAACACGTAAGGGTATTCGGATACCTTTGAGATACTGTCCAGAGTAGGCTTAGGCTTTGAAGCCTCCACTAGTGTGAAGAACAGCTCTGCACCATCACAAACTCCCTTAACCTTCTGAAGAGCAGACATTAAAGTCTTGATCGACCCTTTCAAGCCCGAAAAGTCGTCTCACGACTAGTTCCCAACTTGACCTCCTTACGGTTGCAATCAATGTATGCATGTTGCACCGTGATTCAGTCCATACTAAAAATCACGTCAAACTCCACCAGTGACAGTAATGACACTTGCAAGTCGAACTCCTGACTCCCAATCTGTATCTTTACGCAACAGACTCTATCCACGCGCATTAAACACCCATTTGGCAACAACACATCAAGTTTGTCCTTTGTCATCGAAGAAGGTACTCCGATGCGCGATATAAATCTTTCCGACAAAAAGGAGTGCGAAGCTCCCATATCGAAAAGTGCTCTCGCCGGATTATCAAAAATCAAAACGAAGCCTAGTACAAGCAATAATAAGCTATCATGGGCAAGGTACCAAGTATTTAAAGCTAAATTGCTATAAATTTAAACTGTACCTGTCACCACATAAGCTTGCTTTATGGCCTCCTGCTAGCCAAGGTTATAAACCCTAGGTTGGGTTGGAGCATAGTGTGATGCAGTTTACTCCACCTCCTTGACCTTCTCCTCATACGTTGCTCCCGGCTTCCTCTCAGACTTTGGGCGTTCGCTCCAGCAATCTCAGGCAAAATGCCCCGGATTGCCACAGTTGTAGCATGCACCCGGGGTTTGGCCTATAGTTGCCCCCGAAGCACTTGAAGAAGGGGTTGGACCCGAAGTCCTAGCCTTCTTATTGAACTTACGATAACCAGACTTTGAGGTAGTTGGCACCTTGAACTCTTTTCTTATTATACTAGAGTCCTTCTTCGCCTGCACATTCCTCAGATCCTTCTCCAACGACCGGGCCGTGTTGAGCAAGGTTAGAAAACCCTGTGTCATAGGCCCTGAGAGCAGTAGCCTTAGGTCATCGCAAAGACCTTAATAGAATCTGTTTGTCTTTCGCTCCTCATTCGCGAATATAGAGCTTGCATACCGACCCAACCGAGTAAATTCGTGGAGGTACTCTCCCACGCTACTCTATCCTTTCACAAGCTTCTGGAACTCATCTCAATCGCAATCCTCTGAGTCGAGGGAAGGTACCTTGCCATGAACAGTCTCGAAAACTCCTCTATCGAGATGTCCATGAGTTGCCTTCCCCCCAAGTGGTGTAGCTCTAAACCTTCCCACCACAACCTTGCATCATCATCCAACAAGAAAGTGGTGATGGTCATCTTCTGCCACTCCTCTGTCTCCGTAGCTGTTAAGACTCTCTTTACTCGGGAGATCCAATCCTCAGCTTGGGTTGGGGTTCCCGTCCCCGAGAACACCGGAGGATTAAAGCCCATAACATGCTTGAGCTGCTTTTCGGTTGCTCTCCTAGGTACAAATGGCTCCACCACCACTTGCTCCACCCTTCTCAGTTCTGCCGCTTGAAGCGGTACCTGCTCCACAGCAGGGGAAAGCTGCTGCATTTGCCTTGCAGGTTGGGCATTTATCATAGCGAACACCGATTTAGCCATAAATCTTTTGGTTTCTGCCAAAGGAGGTGTTGTAGGCACATCATTCGGTGCGCTACTTGCCTCAGATGCGGGTTTTCTGAAGGCCCTGCACCACTACTGGTTACCAATAGACGTACAAAACACCGTTAAGTGACCAAACAATATTGCAAAAAGCAATTATAGGAACACGCAGGTTCCTAAAACATGTGTATTTTCATTCCTAGGTAGACATTCATGGGTTCTTTTATGTTATAACGATGACGCACACACATGTGCTTGATGCGCTGACGGAAAGTGTACCAGTCGCTATCAAGTAATAAATTGGGAATAGCTTCTCCGAATATCGATCTCGAGGGAATGCAGGAAGGGTACGTGATAACGTTGTGTGAAGATCGTCTTTAAGAGTGAAAATAAACAATAGGGGGTTTTGGTTTGATTTCATAATGCTACAGAACAGAAATTAAACTACTGCGGGTCGCCGGCACCGCTTCACTTGGTGGATGAGTGAGTGCAGGTCGATATGCCGTACTTCGGTATGCGGATGGACGGAGAGCAAGTGCGGAGAGTGAGGGTCATAAACACCTCTTTAAACACCAACTCTAGCCCTTGCTAGAGTGGATTCAAGTGCGCTAGTGAGTGGGTGTGGGAAGAAGCGAGTGCATCACAACTAGAATAGATCAAGTAACTAACCAAACATACGTCATTCATAGACAAATTAACAGTAAGTTTAGTTTGATTACAAGCTTGAAGTACAATCCACAAAGAGAAAAAGTAGAGTAAACTGAAGAGGGAAAGGCGTAGCCGAGGTGCTTGGCCGTAGTGGGGGGTTGTCAATCCACTTCATGACTCTGATCGTGGTTGCTACCAGATGCAAGTGGGTCGTCAATCCACTTGTTCTTCTCCGTCTTCCTTCCTTGCCTTCAGTCCTTTTTTCCTTTTTTCCAGAAGAGTTGCACCAAACGTTCTCGTAGCTTGCTGCTGGTGGCCAGGATCTCTCCGAAGGTTAAAGATTGCTTCGAATGGCTAGAGAATGCTTCCCAGAGGGTGTAGATGGGTGTAGGAATTGTGGAGGAGTGGAACGGCACTTCCCACGCAACTCTGGATCGGAAAAATGATTAGCCTTGACCTAAATCGCGGAACAGGGATTTAAATACGGAAGCAGAATAATCAGAGCACACGATCAATGGCGCACGACCAGTGATCGTGCGCACTGTCGGCTTATGATCGTGCGCAATGCCCCAGAGAAACTTGCAGTAAGATAGAAATATCAATATATATGCGCACTATCAGTGTCGCACGACCGGTGGTCGTCTGCACTGAATCCACTTATCGTTCGATTGGTAAAGATGGAATTGCAGAAAAATGAGGTAAGCGCGCACGAGCAGTGGCGCACGACCAGTGGTCGTGTGCACTATGTCCAGTGCTCGGGCGATTACCTAGGAAGAACAAGAAAAATGGAGAGGACAGAGCACACGATCACTAGCGCACGGTGTTCGTACGCAATAGGACCATTGATCATGCGATCGTCGAGACAGAACTAGGAAAATGGAGAATGTAGTGCGCACGATCAGTGGCGCACGACCAGTGGTCGTGCACAATAAATCCAGTGATCGTGCGCAGTATTCCTGCACCGTTTGGGATTTCCCGAACGATCCCAGATCATGCACGCGACCCATGCACCTGCAGTAGAAACAAAAAAGCCATCAAAATGTGCACACCACATTCTCCAGACACAGAGAAACAATAAGTAAAAAAGCAGAAGTATAGAAACAACGAAATCACACTAAAAACAGGCCTACATTGCACTTAACATGAAATGGACAGAGAAACGAATATAAGTAATTATGGCTCTCAAGTGCAGTGCAATAACGATAAAACTGGCCCAGATGAGTCCAAAAATAAGTGTATAACTTGGACTCATCACACCCCCAGACTTACCCATTTGCGTGTCCCGAGCAAATCATCACTCCATGGACTTACAGCTAGCTGGCTTTGAAATTTCAAAATAAAGTAAGACGAGAAATCAAATACATCATGTGCATAGAAAATAGAATAGAAAAACTATTTAATTATACTACAGAGTTTAAACTATTCAACAGAGGTAAATTAATATTGTATCTACTCAAAGTTAGAATTCTGGAGAATTGTTCGGTCATGTGTAAGAAGAAAGTTGGCAGGACACTAAGATGAGCATTGCCAAAGACTGGGGCTCGTGATCACCTCCAAAGAAATCCATCAATTTCGGGGAACATACGCTTGCCCGTTCACACTCTCTCCACGATGCTAGGTAGACTCAAACGCAAATCAGTAGGAATTGTATGATTGAATGGGGCATATGATAAGGTGTGGTAGTCAATGATAAACATGGAGGCTACTCGCAACCAAAGTGAGCGTACAAAAAGCTAAACCAATACAGCCACTAAGAGATACACGTGTGACACACCCTAGACTTGGCTTGAAAACCCGGGTGTGCATATGGCCTAACCCAACCAAAAACTGATAAACAAGATGGGGATTCCAATTCTCATTGTAATTTGTAGGAAACAAACTAAAACAAACGAGAAGCGGTTTAATTGAAACTTTATTATCCAAAAATGGTATCTATTACAAAGGTATGGCCTCCCTTATATAGAATGGAGGAGAGAAGAGAGAATACAAATAAGAGATGTGGGACTAAAAAATTACATGACACAAGCGGACTGTACAGACACAAACTGCACAAGCCGCGCGGTTAGACAGAGGGGATAACCGCTTGGCATCTGCCAGAGTGAGAGAGAGAGACCGCCATGTGAGACTGCCAGACCGCCCGGTCTCCAAGTCGCCAGTGACAAGCCGCTAGACCGCTTGGACTACAGACAGCAACACATAGAAACCAAACCGCTGAAGGGAAATCGCCAGACCGCCCGGTCATCAACTCGCCAAGTAAGATCGCCAGACCGCCCGGTCACCACTTCAACACTCCCCCTCAAGCTTAAGCATATATATCGATCATGCCCAGCTTGTCACAAATATGAAAAAATGAGGCGGATACTAGCTTGGTGAAGATGTCAGCCAGCTCTTTATCAGAAGTGACGAAGAGAGTGAAAATTTGTTCCTTCAAAATCTCTTCACGAATGAAATGACAGTCGACCTCAATGTGCTTGGTTCTTTCATGGAAGACTAGATTTTTGGAGATATATATCGCAGCCTTATTGTCACAGAACATAGGTAGAGGATGGTTGTAGACCTCTCCCAAATCCAGCATGAGAGCCTGTAGCCATTTTAACTCACAAGTGGTCGATGCCATACTTCGATACTCTGCTTCAGCACTAGACCTGGAAACAACAGACTGCTTCTTGCTCTTCCAGCTTACCAGATTTCCCCCAACAATGGTGCAGAAACCGGAGGTAGACTTGCGATCCCCTTTGTCATCAGCATAACTCGCATCTGAGTATGCTTCAACCTTCAGATGACCATTCTTATGAAATAGTAATCCTTTCCCAGGGGCTGCTTTGATATACTCCAAGATCTGCAAGGCGGACTGTAGATGGCACTCCCTGGGTGATTGCATGAATTGACTTACCTTGCCCACAGCATAAGAAATGTCAGGCCTGGTCACTGTGAGATATATGAGCTTACCAACTAGAAGGCTGTACCGCGTAGTATCTGAAAGAAGAGGCGAATCATCTGTCCAGGTTTTGTCTTCTCAAATATCCATAGGGCATCAGGCAGGTTTGGCTCCAGTCAATCCTTCTTCTTTAGAAGATCAAGGGAATACTTACGCTGGGAGAGGACTAAAGAGTTGGGCTTCCAAGAGATTTCAATCCCCAAAAAGTACTTTGGAGAGCCCATATCTTTCGTGACCAGATGTTGACGAAGATGCCACTTTGTCAGGGCTACCCCTTCCTGGTCATTGCTAGTGAAAAGAATATCATCAACATACACAGCAAGAACCACCAGTCCCGAGGGGGTTTTGCGAATAAATAGAGAGTTATTGGCAGAGTTGCGCACAAAACCAACGTCCGCCACTATGCCGCTGAACTTGTCAAACCAAGCTCGAGGGCTCTGCTTGAGGCCATAGATTGCCTTCTTCAATCGTCATACTCGTGTCTCCCCCTGAGATACATACCTTAGAGGTTGCTCCATGTAAACGGCCTCCTGAAGATCACCATAAAGGAAGGCATTCTTTACATCCAGCTGAGAAATTGGCCAATCTTTATTGACCGACACAGAGAGAAGGACTCGTATAGTGCTGAGACGAGCCACGGGAGAGAATGTATCAAAGTAATCAACCCCATAGGTCTGAGTAAATCCCTTAGCAACAAGACGAGCCTTATAACAGTCCACAGTGCCATCCGAGCCAAATTTAACCACAAAGACCCAGCGACAGCCAACAACATCAGTACCGAAGGGAGGAGGAACAAGAGTCTAGGTACCCCGCTCTGTTAGAGTCTCCATTTCCTGATCCATTGCCATCTTCCAGTGAGGAATAGCAAGGGCCTCCTGGTAGGAATGAGGTGTGGCAGTGGCAGAGATATCCAGCGCAAAGGCCCTGTGAGAAGAGGTAAGACGATCATATGAAACAACAACAGCAAGGGGGTGTAGGGTACACGTCTGCACCCCTTTGCGAAGAGCTACAGGAAGATCCAGGTCGGAGGGTTCCTCGACATCCAGAACATCTGTGGCAGAGAGAGCTGGCCAAGGAGGAGAGAGCGACAACAACAGAGATGAGGGAGATGGAGGCGGAGAGAGAGGAGTGGACGAAGACGGAGTAGGGGTGGATATCGTAGTAGGAGGCGAGGGAACGAAGGGAATAACTGGAGAATTAGAGGCTGGGGGAAGAGAAGAGGAAGCTTGGGGAAGAGAAGAGGAGTCATCCGAGAAGTAGGAGGCATTCTCGAAGAAGGTAACGTTAGCGGAGACGAACTGCTTACGAAGAACAGGGTCAAAGCAACAGTAGCCTTTCTGAGTGGAGTACCCCAGAAAGACACATTTGGTGGAGCGAGGAGATTGCTTATCACGGGTGGCAGATGGGGCATGCACAAATGTTGTGCAGCCAAAGATTCGGAGAGGGAGAGGAAAAGGGTCCTTGCCCGAATAGAGAATGGAGAATGGGGTTTGACCATGGAGAACGGCGGATGGAATGCGATTGATGAGGAAATAGGAGATGAGAATGGCATAGCCCCAATAGGCACGAGGAACCTGCATTTGTGTAATCAGAGTGCGAGCGACATCAAGGAGGTGATGGTTTTTGTGCTCCGCCACACCATTTTGCTGTGAAGTATAGACACAACTAGTTTGATGAATAATCCCATGTTGTATACAGAAGGACGAAAAAGCATGACTGAGATATTCTTGGGCATTATCAGATCGAAAAACTTTAATAGAAATATCAAACTGAGTTTTGATCATGAGATAGAAAGACGTCCATACAGAGAATAATTCGGAGCGATCTTTTAAAAGATACACCCATGTACAACGAGAGAAATCATCAATAAACGTGACAAAATATGAACTTCCCATACCAACGGTAAGGGTAGGAGAAGGACCCCAAACATCAGAGTGGATGAGATCAAACGGTCGGGAAGATCCACAAACTTGCTTTGGTGGGAAGGAGTAGCGGCGATGCTTGCTAAGATGACAAGCCTCACAATTGAGTGGAGGACTTTGTGGAGGAAGGTGGGTACAAAGCTGACGAAGAAGGCATGGAGGAGATGACCAAGGCGAAGATGCCATTGGAGAAGATCTGTGGAGGTGGAGGAGAAGGCGGATAGAGCGGAAACGTTTTCGAGGTAGAATAGGCCGCCACTCTCAGTCCCAGTAGCAATCGTCCGTTGGGAGTCAAGATCCTGAAAAGAAAAAGAAGTAGAGGTAAATGTGACGGAACACCGTAATTACTTGCGTAGAGAGGTAACAGATATTAAGTTGCACGAGAATTTGGGCACATAGAGAGTATTCGCCAATTGAAGAGACGGAGTGACTTGAACCACTCCCGTCCCATGGACCGGGGATGGAGAGCCATCGGCGAGAATAACCGGGGGCAACCGATCATGTGTTTCCAGGAGAGAAAAACACTGGGGAGAGCCGGTCATATGATTGGTAGCACCTGAGTCGATCAGCCCTTTTCCTTGAGTAACAAAGTGGGAACAACCAGAAGACGTGACCACCGAGGCAGAAGGCTTCGAAGAAGAGGAGAAAGTAG
Source organism: Platanthera zijinensis (assembly GCA_039513925.1). Lineage (NCBI taxonomy): Eukaryota > Viridiplantae > Streptophyta > Magnoliopsida > Asparagales > Orchidaceae > Platanthera > Platanthera zijinensis. The sequence goes on along the minus strand of CM077098.1, from coordinate 45,151,752 downwards.
AGATATCGAAGAGAGCCATAGGAGAAGAAATATGTCGCGCGAACAGAGAGACAGGTCGCATGAACTAAAAAAAGGTAGAGCAAGAGAACCAAGAAACATGCCACACGAACAGAGAAACAGGTCGGGCGAAAAGACAATCAGCGAACACAGCACAAACACAAGGAAGTTCGTGAGAACCAGAAGGCCACAACGGACAAAAAAGAAAACCGCAAAGGACACAACCAAGAAGCAGACAAAAGCAGGGAGAAGGTCGTGTGGTTAGAGAGAAGGCCGCACGAACAGAGGAGCTGCGCGAATAAAAGGAGATCGCAGGAAAAACAGAGGCAGAGAAACCGCGAAAACTGGTCGCGGATAGAATTAGAGAGAGAAGAGAGGACGCGTGGTTAGGAAATAAACCGCGCAGATAGGAAGAAGAAGATCTACAGCGGTCACGATGTTAGACACCAGTGGCCAGAGAAGCCACGACCAAGCCGCAGAATCAAGCAGAGGGATAGAAGTCGAGCGGCTAGAAGACAGTCCGCTCGAACAGAAACAACAGGCAAAACAAGGCACAGGGCAACAGGTCGCGGCGAATAGGAAAACAGGTCGCGGCAAACAGAACGCAAGCAAAAGAAACAAGCCGCGCTAACAGGGCGCAAGCAAACAAACAGGTCGCGCAAATAGGGCGCAAGCAAACAGGCGGAAGAAATAAGTCGAAAAACAGGTCGCGAGAATAAGAAGCAAGCCGCGCGGATAGGTCACGCGGTCAGAGAGGGCGCACAGAATAAGGAGGAGAAAATCGAGTCCTCTGATACCATGTAAGAAACAAACTAAAACAAACCGGAAGCGGTTTAACTGAAACTTTATTATCCGAAAAAGGTATCTATTACAAAGGTATGTCCTCCCTTATATATAATGGAGGAGATAAGAGAGAATACAAATAAGAGATGTGGGACTAAAAAATTACATGACACAAGCGGACTGTACAGACACAAACCGCACAAGCCACGCAGTTAGACCGAGGGGCTAACCGCTCGGCAACTGCCATAGTGAGAGAGAGAGACCGCCATGTGAGACCGCCAGACCGCCCGGTCTCTAAGTCGCCAGTGACAAGCCACTAGACCGCTTGGACCATAGACAGCAACACATAGCAACCAAACTACTAAAGGGAAACCGCCAGACCGCCCGGTTATCAACTCGCCAAGTCAGACTGCCAGACCGCCCGGTCACCACTTCAACATAATTCATTTGGATTTTCTTTTTCACTTTTTTTTCTTTTAACAATCCCCACATTTAGCAATTAAAATTTTCATGAATTCATCACCACATCACATGAATCCCACATATCACAACTCATCAAAATAATAAATCTGATCAAGCTCAAAGATTTAGTTGCGACAGGAGGGTTGGCATTAGGATTTGGTGAATGAAGGTGGAGCTTAAATAAAGGATGGGTAGGCACAAATTTTGATTGCAACGGTTAGCAGCTAGGACTAGGTACACAAAGCTCAAACTAGCCAAAATGATGGCCTACCTCACGCTCACGCTCGATTAACCGGGCACCAATGCTTTGAGAATAGCTTGGGGCAAGTTCTTAGCCACCGAGAAAGATAATCCTTCCTCCTGACTCGAGCAATATGAGTCTAGTGACGGTTATACTCATTCCAACACTACCATTCGATTACTCCAGATTCAACAATTTTGAGTAGTACAAATAATATTTACATCTGCAAAAAAATATAAATCTACAAGCATAAATTAAAAATTAAATCTATACTATTTCTACACAAACTATGAGTACTCGATTAGGAGCACTGCATGAGTTTCAAACTACTCTATCCAAAAATCCTAAGCCAGCACCACTATTTTAAAGTTTACACAAAAGTAATACATTTGACTCGAGCCGTGCGTGTGATTAAGTGCGCACTCGTGTGGGTGATTTAGTGTGTGCAATAGTGATCATGAAATAAATAAATACAGACTAGTATACAATAAACTTTGTTGTGTAGTGACCACAGGAAACTCTACCCCTAGACTTGAATGCGACAATACGTAAAAGATAAACATTGCAAATAAAATAAAGATCTAGGGGTAAGAAGTACCTATGCTCAAAATTGAGCATACCAGTCGTGCAGCGAGATGTCCAATTACGGCCGAGTTATCGCGCCTCAAAAATTTCTTGCACCAGCTATTTAAATATCCACGCAAAACATGAAATAGAAATATACATATATAGAAAAGAAGTGGGCACAGCAAAGGACCAAATGGTCCAACATGGGTTGTCTCCCAGAAGCCACTTTTGTTTACCATCCTTAAGGTTGACCAAATACATGTATTAACATAATATATAGTTTTATGTCCTCATCAACTAAGTAAACACAAAATACTCAGCAAGTCCACAGACAGATATTAGCAGAATTTATCCAACACATATTCAACTATACACAGATTTATGAAAGAGCTCCCCACAGGAGTGAGAAAGGCCAGGATTTGAAGTTTTAGGGGTCAGGTTGGTTTTACCCAACCTGCCCCAAGCCCCAAGCCCCTATCTTCTCTCCCTTGAGAGCAACAGAGCGAGCATATCGCAATAAACATTCACTTCGCTTCTTATCCATAGTGGGAGAACACCACTTAGCATAATCAACTAACTCTCCCTCTAAAGTTTTAGATTTCTAAGTCTCTGGCGCCATAGTGGCAACCGAATCTGCCCATGAAATCTTGCGATTAAATTGTTTGTTCATAAATTCAACATGAGGAGAATCATGCTCTCCTACAAATCTACTCTCAAGACTTCTATCAGCAGTATCCTCACGAACCAAGGGTTCCTTCTTCTCTTCGTCGTCGCCACTCTCTTCTTCATAAGTACTTCTTTTCTCCTTCTTCTTCCTTTTTACCTGCTTACCTCTGTCATTCACAGTACTAAACAATTCATTAGTGACAAAATTAGGAGGGGGGTCCAGAGGTTTAGTCACGGAGTCAGGTAAGCACGGCGGTTCCAACACATTTGGTACAACCACCTGTCCCTTGGAAAAATCCAAAATGGCCCTGCTATCCCTCAAAAATGGGACTCCCAAGATTGGGATCAAAGTGTTTTCGATAGGCCCCAATACTTGGAAATCCGAAACAATTTTTGTTCCGTCCACCGTAACCTCAACCTCTCACCTCTCCTTCTGTTTCCACTGGAACTCCGTTAGCTAAAACCAGCGATGTACCATCATCCGTATTCAATTTTAAATCAAAATTCTCAACTTCTTGCAAAGCAAGAACGTTTCTTGAAGATCTGGAATCATAAAGTGCGGTGGTCACAATGTTGTTGATCGTACAAGTGATCACAAGATCACCACATACCCCCTTATCCTTCTCAGCAATACTTCTCCCCTGATCTACGGGGTTCTTCTCCGTGTTACTTGTAAGAGTCCCTTGGGGATGCTCAGCTAGCACCTGGGCCAATTGTCCAAGTTGCACCTCCAGATTCCGCATAGATCCAGTCTGGTTTGTAATATTCGATTGAGCGACCTCAACGAACTTTTCCAACATCTCATCTAAATTAATCTTCTTCGGTACCGAAGGGGTCTGGTTATAATCCGGATGGGCCTGCCTCGGTTGGCTTCCAGAGGCTGTAGAATCAAACTGATGTTGCCCTGATTGCCATCGTTGACCACCTGCATTTTGGTTCCACGAGAAGTTGGGGTGATTCCTCACCCCTGGGTTATATGCATTCCCATACGACACACCCCTATTTTGGTTAAAAATAAAATTTACAGATTCATTCACATTCAAATTGCACAGCTCACCAGCCAGTTCTTCTCCCAGGTTCACTCGTTGAAGCGTTCCCACGCCTCCGCTAAGCTCTCTTGATCAAATTGGAGGAAGTTACCAATCTCCTGGCGCAGTTTCACTATCTTGTCCACCGGATTGAATTTCTCCAGGAATCTCGCGGTTAAGGCGTCCCACGTTGTGGCTATTCCTGGAGGCAAGCTATGCAGCCACGCTTTTTCTTTATCACGCAGCGAGAATGGAAAGAGCATTGATGCATATGTGGGTCCTCGCTCGGCAACCCGGAGAATTGAGCATTGATGCATATCATATTCAAAATAGCTGGTTTGATTTTGAACTCTGGATTAGGGATGGCAGGCCCGAAAGCTGGGTACACACTCCCAACAGTGGGAGTAGTGTAATCTCTCATTGTGCGAGGCCTTGGCCTATTGACCTCATTTTCATCGACATTCTACCCTCCAGCATTAGCTCCATTTCCCTGCAGACCAGCCCTATGCATCGGCTGTCCCTACCGGGTTCCCATATTCTCATCAGCATTTGCTCCTAAGATGGGCTCCTCTACTCTTCCATGACCTCCAATCTGCATTAGATTATGGTCCATAACACCATGAGCACTGCAGTACGCCTTCGTGCTCTGGCGGTCCTCTCAATTTCTGGATCGTAAGCAAGCAATTCTTTAGGTCCTTGTCTCTGCATGCACCAAGATGACAAAAAAAAAAAATCAAAAAACAGCTCTTACGTAACTACCTTAACACAACACAGATAACTTACGCCTGCATTCCCCAGCAACGGCACCAAAAACTTGATGCGTTTATGGCAAGTGTACCGATCGCTGTCAAGTAATAAATTGGGAATAGCTTCCCCGAATATCAATCTCTAGGGAATGCAGGATGGGTACATGATAGCGTTGTGTGAAAATCGTCACTAAGAGTGAAAATAAACAACAGGGTGGTTTTGGTTTGATTTCCTAATGCCGTAAAACAGAAATAAAACTACTGCGGGTAGCCGGCACTGCTTCGCTTGGTGGATGAGTGAGTGCAGGCCGCTATGTCATGCTTCGGTACGTGGATGGACGGAGAGCAAGTGCGGAGAGTGAGGGTCGTAAACACCTCTTCAAACACCAACTCTAGCCCGTGCTAGAGTGGATTCAAGTGCGCTAGTGAGTTGGTGTGGGCGGAAGCGAGTGAAACACAACTACAACAGATCAAGTAACTAACTAAACATACGTCATTCATAGACAAATTAACAGTAAGTTTAGTTCACTTGTTCCTCTCTGTCTCCCTTCCTTGCCTTCAATCCTTTCTTCCTTTTGTCCAAAAGAGTTGCAACAAACGTTCTCGTTGCTTGCTGCTGGTGGCCAGGAGCTCTCCATGGCCGTAGAATTCTTCCCGGAGGGTGTAGATTGGTGGAGGAACTGTGGAGGAGTGGAATAGCGCTTCCCGCGCAACTCTGCATCGGAAAAATGACGAGCCTTGACCTAAATCGCCGAATAAGGCTTTAAATACAGAAGCAGAATAATAAGAGCGCACGATCAGTGGCGCACGACTATTGGTCGTGCGCACTGTCGGCTAATGATCGTGTGCAATGCCCCAGAGAAACCTGCAGCTAGATAGAAATATCAGTATATATGTGCACGATCAGTGGCTCACAACCGATGGTCGTGCGCACTGAATCCACTTATCGTGCGATTGGTAAAGATAAAACTGCAGAAAAATGAGGTAAGCGCGCACGAGCAGTGGTGCAGAACCAGTGGTCATGCGCACTATGTCCAGTGCTCGTGCGATTACCCAGGCAGAACAAGAAAAATTAAGAGGGCAGAGCGCACGAACTGTGGTCGTGCGTAATAGGTCTAGTGATCGTGTGGTCGCCGAGACAGAACTATGAAAATGGATAACGTAGTACGCACGATCAGTGGCGCACGACCAGTGGTCATGCGCAATAAGTCCAGTGATCGTGCGTATTATTCCTGTACCATTTGGGATTTCCTAAACGATCCCGGAACATGCACGTGACCCATGACCTGCAATAGAAACAGAAATTCCACCAAATTGTGCACACCACATTCTCCAGACATAGAGAAACAACAAGTAAAAAGCGGAAGTACAGAAACAACGAAATCACACTGAAAATGGGCCTACGGTGCACTTAACATGAAATGGACAGAGAAATGAATATAAGCAATTATGGTTCTCAAGTGCAGTGCAATAACGATAAAACTTGCCCAGATGAGTCTAAAAATAAGTGTATAACTTGGAATCATCAGTGTTCACAACCCCTTAAAAGAATTCGCCCACGAATTCATTTAAGCATGACCGAAACCTGTAGTCTGATACAAAATTGTAACACCCCTATTCGTCACACAACATATAGCAGTAGGTCCGGCCGGGGCCCAACGCCATATACCCCAGACAGACCGGTGGGTTACTAAATGAAACCATCCTTCCTATAACATACGTCCTACATAGAGTACATTCTAGAAGAAGCAATTTAAAAGTTGCAAAGAGATAACCCCAAACCAACAGCACGAATGTCCACTTACAATACAAATTAGGAATGAGCATACAAATACACAAAGTACTTGGCCTTATGGCCTTACAAGGGATTACTTAAATAAATAGTGTTTTCCAAACATAGGCACGCAGGCCGGACACACATGAATATAACAAGTAAAAATTTTCATGGCCTTCGAGGGCCGGCTCAGCAACCAGGGCTTAAGCCCGCTACTTACCACTAGGCTCTGCAGCACCTGCAAGTAACAATCCACCGCAGCGGTGGCAAACTTAAGTAACGGTCAGCTAAACCTGACAAAATTAGTACAATATTTGCACAATATACCACAGATGCAGGCCTGCAAATCCACACACCCCGTGCTCTCAGGGCACTTACTTGTTGAACCCGATAAAAATCCGTAGTCTCACCACCGTCTCCAGGACGGCAAAACTCGTGAGCATTATAGTCTTTCCGGCCTAAGCCTAAAACCCTCCATCTATGCCAACGGTAAGTATCACGTACCTTAGGTCTCTTTAACCGAACCACATAGAGCGGGTACGGTTCCGCCTAACCCATTGCTCACACCGCAATGTCAATTTAAGCCATATCCGTGGTTCAAGCTTCCTCGAGTCCCAAACCTATCACACAAAAATTACATAACCCAGTTATATGCAAGTTGGCTCCCAGGCCACCGAGATTGCAGAATCAAGCTTCTTCCCAGTTTTCCGGGTGCACATTAGAGTTAGTCCCTAAGGCTCTCTGCTGCAATCTACAGCATAGAAAACCTGAAAACAACCATCGGCATGGAGTCTTCTCCGGCTACTCATGCATAATTAAACATCACCGATCCATACCAGCTTGTCTGGGTAGGCTTCACACACCATTCCTATGTCCGTACTTCGATTCCGGACTCTACATGCAAAACAACGGGGATTATTCATGTCTACCCGAAGGAATACCTTGCATTCACCGCATACTTGCAAAAGCGGGCTTCCTATGCAAAAAAGGAAAGAGGACTTCACATGTCTAAGAAGAGAATCATTACCCTTGTGGTTCTCTTTGGCGAAATGAAGATCTAGTCGGATGGAAAGCACCGCAACGGCCTCGTCTTCAGTGATCTAGGCTCAGATCGAGAATCGGTGATCTGAAGCTTCTCCGGTGGCCGGATTTCTTCTTCCCATTCCTCCTTTCTCTCCCCTCTCTCCAAGGCTTTAGAAAGAGAATGCTTGATGGGAAATGAGGGTTTCAACCTCCCATTCCCAGCCTTATCTCTGCAAGGACAGCTCTGAGCCCTTGGATCCTAAAAGAAGGAAATGAACGACCATGATTCGCACTTAAAATCAATTTAGTGGGCCGAACACGGCTTGTGACACGCCCGTGTCCAAGGCCTTGTTCCATACTTACCGTAACCCAAAAAATACATAATAGGACACGGCCTGTGACACGGCTTGTGACACGCCCGTGTTACCTAATGACACGCCTGTGTCATGGGCTGTGTGCCTCAATCGATGCTGAAACCATTGCGTCCTGAATAGGACAAGAGCTTAGACACGCCCGTGTCACAATCGACACGCCCATGTCAGACAGTACATGCCCATATTACGAGGTGTGTGCCTCACTCAACACAGGACCAAATTATCCCGAAGAGGACACGGCCATATGACACGCCCATGTCACATGCCGTGTCCCAGACACGCCCATGGGACACGTCTGTATCCCTGGATGTGTAACTATCTTGACACAGCCCAGCAAATAGCCCGAGCAGGACACGGCCCTGGACATGCCCGTATCCCAGGCCGTGTGACCCTTACCATGCTCCAATTTTTCCTGAGCATGCTGCCCGTTTCTCTTTTGATTTTCGAGGCATTATAAAACTCGAGTTTGCATACATGCTGCATTGTAGTCCCCTTTATATTATATGTTCACCATAGAAAACATGTTTGTTGTATGAGACATCCAAACCTGTTTTCTAGCTTTACATGTTTATGTATATTGCATACAGAGTGCTGACTTGCAGGGTGGTGGTGTACCCTTGGGTCCGCTAGGGACGGCCTGGAGGAGATGTGTTGGTTACACAATTAAGGTCAGCCTTTGCTGACCAGAGTTACCAAAAATTTTTACAGGGCAAGGATCGCAAGCAGGAGCAAGATCGCCGGCCAAAAAGGCCTAAGCCTCATGAAGTGATCTCTACTTGTTTATGTTTTGATGCTATGTTATGATCCCTGAGATGTAATCTGGCTTTCATGCCGAGGTAGTGTAGGAGTGCTTTTGCACGTTGATAGGATTATTGTTCAGTCCTGGACTTGTTATGTGTAAGGCCTTCATCGAACGTTGTTCGTTGCTTCGTCGAACGCCAGATAGTGCCCAAAATTTTCGTCTCCCGCCTCTGATCGACGAAAACCTACCCTTAAGGATGGCTTCCCGTTATGTGCTTCACAATAGAAAATACTATTTTATTAAGTTTGCTGCCAAGTCCTTTGATGGGATTTTTATTGGGTGCAACAATCATAGTAAAGCATATAGGATCTATAACTTGAAAAGCTAAGTTATAGAAGAATCTGTATATATAGTCTTTGATGAGTCTACTATGATTAATAGTGAGCTGCCAAGATCCTCTTCTAGTACTGCAGGTACAGAACAAATGATGGACCAGCTAACCATCAAGGAAGCAGCTCCAGTTATCAAAGATAAAGTGGACATTCTAGTAGAAGGACATCAAGACATAAATAAGGTGGATGAAGATCAGCAAGAAGCTTCCCCTGTAGCTGAAGCTATAACTAGATTGCCTCCAGCAATTAGGCATCTGAGGGATCATCCAAGAAATCAAATCTTTGGTGATGCCAGACATTGTGTAGTGACTAGGAGCAGAAGTATCAACACAACACTCTACTCAAGCTTCCTGTCAAAAGTTGAGCCAAAGAAATCTGAAGAGGCCAATATAGATCAGTTCTGCATTATTGCTATGCAAGAGGAACTGAACCAGTTTAAGAGATGTAAGGTCTGGAAGCTAGTTCCAAGACCACGAGAACATAATGTCATTGGAGTTAAGTGTATTTACAAAAATAAGCTTGATGAAAATGGCATTATAATCAAGAATAAGGCAAGTCTAGTAGCCAAGGGGTACAGATAAGAGGAATGTATTGATTTTGATCAAACCTTTTCCCCTGTAGAAAGATTGGAATCCATCGGATTGTTCCTTGCATATACTGCACACAAGAGATTCAAGGCCTACCAAATGGATGTGAAGTCAGCCTTCCTAAATGGTGACTTAAAAGAGGAAGTCTATGTTCAGTAGCCTCCAGGTTTTGTTATTCCTAACTCACCTGATTCAGTTTATAGACATAGGAAGGCTCTATATGGGCTAAAGCAGGCCCTAGAGCATGGTATAAGACTTTGTCTAGCTTCCTCATTGAGAACAAATTCTCAAGGGGGAAGATAGACAAGACCCTATTTCTAAGGGAATCTAAGGGTAAGATCATCCTAGTCCAGATATATGTATATGACATTATCTTTGGAACTACTGATGACAGCCTTTGCAGAAAGTTTGCCAAACTTATGCAAGTGAAGTTTGAGATGAGCAGTATGGGTGAAATTAAGTTCTTCTTGGGTCTCCAAGATAGAAAGACTAATGATGGCATGTCCATATCCCTGTCTAACTTCACCAGGGAGTTAATCTAGAAGTTTGGTATGGAGAATTCCTCCACCATGAAAACTCCCAAAGGGTCAAGTATGCCTGTAGACAAAGATGAGGCAGGGAAACCTGTTGATGAAACTTTGGATAGAGGGATAATTGGCTCCCTTCTATATCTAACTACAAGTAGGCCAGACATCATGTATGATACATATGTTTGTGCTAGGTATCAGGCTTGCCCTAATGAATCTCACAACTCTGCTACAAAGAGGATTTTAAGGTATCTAAAGGGCACTCCAGATCTTGGCCTATGGTACCCAAGGAATGGGGAGTATGAACTAACTGGCTATTTAGATGCAGATTTTTCAGGCAGCAAAGAGGATAATGAAAGTCTTGTTTTCAAGGTTTGCTAAACACCTAGAGGAGGGGGGTTAATAAGTTTTTATCTTTATTTTGCCTTTTCTATTTTTATTAGATTTCTGTGCATGTGATTAGGTTAGTTATCGTCTTTCAAGAATATTGACAGATGACACAACAACTTTATAGTGGTTCCCCAATCTTAGGTACATCCACTGTCCCTCTGAGCCTATCTAATAGTGTGTTAGATTCGGCTCTCCCTCCAAAACCCAGCTAATTAACAGCTTACAACACAGATCCCGCAGGACCACACAGGTCTCACAGACCTAACAATTAGACACTAAGCCAACCCTCAGGTCACAACGACCTTTCACCCGGCACAATGCCAAAACACAGGTCATAAAGACCTTAGCCTTTATAAAAAGGTTTACAACTCCAGATTCACCAAGAATCTTTACATAAGAAAGAAATAGAGAAAGATTATATGAAAAGACACCAGATCAAGAACTCTATGTCGTCTTCTTCTTGGACGTAGCAGATATCAGCCCAACCTTTTGTTGTTGAAGACGATGATGTAGGCATTAGATTGTTTCTTCAAACAGCTAACCTTCCTTCTGCAGAACTTTTAGATCTGCTCCCTCAAAATGAAATCTGATCCTTCCTTCTACAGAACTTGTAGATCTGCTCCCTCAGAATGAATTCTGGTCCTGCTATTGCGAATGGTAATTGCTCCAGCTATCTCCTTCCCAGCAAGGTTCTCTGTGCAGAACTCCTTCAAGCTAGACGAAAATTACGAGGAAGAAGATAATATTCTCCCGCCTTTCTTCTTGTTTTCAGAAAACCTGGCCGAGGAATTGATTGTTCTCTTGATTGTGTTTTTCTTTTCGTTCTCTGGCCGATTGCTTCCTTTTATACTCGGAAGGCCAATCGAGCAGTGGGCCCCACCATAAGGATTGATGGCTGAGATTAAGCAATTCAGTGCATCCCTTCCGTTAAGTTTGATTTAACAAATCCTTGCTATGTGTGGGTCCCAACACTTCATGATGGAAAAATTCCTTGGAAAGTGCAGAGGATAATGATAATTGGCCGCCAATTTCTCTGGCAGCAATTCCGCACCATTTGAATTTTGGTTGACAATTTGACTTTGCTGACGTCAGCATGACCCAGCATCTCTGGACTTAGACAAAATTCAATCATCAAAACCAAAGGCGTTGAGTGAGTAAGTATCACTCAACGCCATAACACTTAGACAAAATTCTATCTAAGTATTAAGCTCGACGAAAGCTGAGCTCCGTTCGATGAACGCCAAGCTCAGCTCGACGAATGCAAAAGTTTAGTTTGATAAACTGCAAACTTAGATCGATGAAAGGCTGAACTGAGTTCGACAATTTCCAAGCTAAACTGAGTAATTTGGCTCAGCTCGACGATCGCTGAGCTCAGTTTGACGAAGCTGAGATCGACGAAAGTTAAGCAGTCCATGTTTTTGGACTAAGCCAAATTTCTTCTCCAAGGCATTGAGAGCGTCGAGAGCGTTGAGAGCATTGAGAGCGTTGAGAGCGTTGAGTGAGCTAACCTCACTCAACGCTATTTGTCTTAGCAAATATTTCTATGCCTTGGCGTTGAGAGAGTAAGCTCCACTCAATGTCAAACTAATTAACAAAATTTTCTATTATCTAGCATTGAGTGAGTAAGCTACACTCAACGCGTGTGGACTTAATGAAAATTTTTCCCAAATTTTCTGTGGAGTTGACTGACACAACAACACTCAACGCTAAAAGTTATATTACGTTGAGTGAGTAGACCACACTCAACGCTTGTGGACTTGGCCACATTTTTAGCCAATTTCTCTAGGCTTAGCCTAACTCACAACCTTTTTGTTGTATGGCATTAAGTGAGTAGACTACACTCAATGCATATGGACTTAGCAACATTTTTGGCTATCTTCAAGTTAGGCTGAGACAGACTCAACGCTATATGTTGTATGGCATTGAATGAGTAGACTACACTCAACACTTTATGTTATATGTCGTTAAATGAGTAGACTACACTCAACGCTTTTGTACTTGGCCAAATTTCTAGTAGATATTAATGAGTTTATACCTCTGGCGTTGAGTGAGCTTGCTCCACTCAACGCCTATGGACTTAGGCAATTTTTTGTAAATACAGTAACAACTTGGTGTGTCTACATGTCCAATCAGTATGATATGGACTGTCTGCACTTAAGACATCAAATGCACATCAAATATAGTTGATGTGTGTGTTATTAACCTTTTTGACTTCTCACAAATAAGGGTAATTAGGAACAATGGACCCAACAATCTCCCCTTATTTGAAGAAGTCAAAACCCTTTTCAACCCTTATCAAAAAGGTTTTCTTGCCTTGGTCAATGATACACACAACCTATACAGCAAAATCAAGATCAAAATTCTGATAAGCTATAAGTAATTGTACCTCACTTTCTCCCCTTATTTTGCTGCAAGGTTGTTGTCCTTACTTGAGTTCCACACATCTTTCTCTCCCCTTTGCTGTGTCCCCCTTGCTCTGATATGTCTCCCCCTTGTTAGGGCCTTCTCTCTTCTCTCCCCCTTTTTGACTTCTGTAGAATAGGCATATTGGGGCTGGCCTTTCAATTGGCTGACCTTTTCTCTTCTCTCTAGAGAAACTTACTCCCCCTTAGTAGAAGCATCAGTGAACTGATACTACTTTGGAGTCTGTATGTCTAGCAAGAGGAACAAAACCTACACCAAAAAAATGAAAGAGGGAGTGCCTGAAGCTATGCCAAGTTCAACATACCCAACTTAAATTTGAGGGTGTTTAACTTTGCTTCATCTAATGGCTTAGTAAAGATATCAGCCACTTGCTTGTCTGTGGGGACAAACTCAAGACTGATGTCTTCCTTCTCCATATGCTCCCTAATAAAATAATATCTAATTTCTATATGCTTAGTCCTTCTATATGAGATAGGATTCCTAGCAATATAAATAACACTTGTAGAATCACAATAGAGAGGAGTTCTACTTACCTGAAGGTTGTAATCCTGGTGCTGATGTTGGATCCACAATAGTTGAGCACAACAGCTGTCTGCTGATATATATTCTGACTCAGCAGTGAATATAGCTACACCAGTTTGCTTCTTGCTGCTCCAAGAAACAAGATTCTACCTAAGAGCTGATAGGTTTTAGTAGTGTTTTTCATGTCTTCTTTGTAACCTGCAAAATCTGCATCTGAAAATCCAATTAGATCAAAATTCCTATTTCTAGGGTACCATAGGCCAAGATCTGGTGTGCCGTTAATATACTTCAAGATTCTCTTTACTGTAGAGTAATGCGATTCTTTAGGTCAGGACTGATACCTAGCAAAGACACATTTGGCATACATGATGTCAGACCTACTAGTAGTCAGGCATAGAAGGGAGCCAATTATACCTCTGTACAAAGACTCATCAATAAGTTTCCCTGTCTCATCTTTGCCTATTGGCATACTTGATCCCATGGGAGTTCTCTTAGTTGAGGTATTCTCCATACCATATTTTTTGATTAGCTCCCTAGTGAACATGGACTGGGATATGGACAAGCCATCATCAGTCTGTCTTACTTAGAGTCCCAAGAAGAACTTGAGCTCACCCATGCTGCTCATTTAAAACTTCCCTTGCATAAGTTTGGCAAACTTCCTGCAAAGGTTGCCATCAGTAGATGCAAAGATAATATCATCAACATATATCTTGACTAGGATAAGCTTGCCCTTTGATTCCCTTAGGAATAGGGTCTTGTCTATCTTCCCCCTTGAGAATTTGTTCTCAATTAGGAAGTTGTACAAGGTTTCATACAAAGCCCTAGAAGCTTGATTTAGCCCATACAGAGCTTTCCTAAGCTTATAAACTAAATTAGTAGAGTTAAGATCTACAAAACTTGGTGGATGATCCACATATACTTCCTCTTTTAGGTTTCCATTCAGGAATGCTGACTTGACATTCATCTGGTAGACTCTGAATCCCTGATGGGCTCCAAATGCAAGGAAGATCCTTATGGCTTCCAGTCTGGATACTGGGGTAAAGGTCTAGTCAAAGTCTATGCCCTCTTCTTGCCTGTAGCTTTTAGCCACAAGTCTAGCCTTATTTTTGACAATAATGCCATCTTGATCCAACTTGTTCATGTAGATCCACTTAATCCCTATGACATTTTGTCCTTGAGGTCTGGGGACCACCTTCCACACCTTACATCTCTTAAATTTGTCCAGTTCTTCTTGCATTCCTCCAATCCAGAACTGGTCCTTGATTGCTTCTTCAAACTTCTTTGGCTCTACGTGAGACAGGAAGCTTTAGTAGAGAACTGTATTCATACTCCTGCTTCTTTTCTGGACTCCATGATTTGCATCACCAATAATTTGGTGTACTGGATGGTCCCTTAGATGCCTAGTAGCTTGAGGCAATCTAGCTGTAGCTTGCTGATCTTCAGGTTTTTCAGCTAGCTTGTCTTCATTTTCTTCAGGTATGTTGTCTCCTTCTCTTGGAGTAGGTAGTCCATCATCATTTCTTAGACTATGGGGGTAGCTTACTTGATGGTCATCTTGTTGGGTACATTGGAAAATGTGTACCTGATTTGAAGAAGTCCAACCTAGCTCAATGATATACATCAAGGTGTATTTGATGTTGTTTTGAGTTGACATGTGCAGGTGAAGAAGTGTTAAAGAATGCAGAAAAATATTCTAAGTCCATGTGTCGACACTTGAAGAAACAGTGTTGACACTTCAGAATATTTGTGTCGACACTTGAAGGAAGCTGTGTCGACACAGAGAAAGATAGTCGACCACATTTGTGTCGACACTGGGAAGCAGTGTCGACTCACAAGAAAATAGTCGACCATATTTATGTAGACACTAGGAAGCAGTGTCGACTAACTAAAAGATAGTCGACCTCGACACAGAAGGAGATAGTCGACCACATTTGTGTCGACACTGGGAGGCTGTGTCGACACAATGAGACAGAGTCGACACACATTTTGGCAGAAGTTGACAATACTTGTGTCGACACCAGAAGACTAAGTCGACACATTTTGGCAGAGTCAACAATTGATGTGTCGACACCTGAAGGCAGTGTCGACACATACTGAGTTCTGAATCTACAACAACTATGTCGACACACAGGACTTGTGTCGACACACTGCAAAGTCAAGACCAAGTTATTTTCTGAAGAAAGATGAAGTGTTGAGTCGACATAAATTCTCTGTGTCGAATCATTCTCAAAATAAAGTTCTGAAGAAGCTGTGTCGACTTAAAGGTAAACTTGTCGACATCATCAAAGGCTGTGTCGACACCAAAGTTACTTGTGTCGACACATATAGACAGTTGGTCTCGACACTTCCTGATAGTCTGTCTCAACACTTTGCTGACCAAGACTAAGGCACAGGATCTGTTTGAAGACTTGACAGCTGTGGGTTGCAGCCAGTTAACTGATGTTGTCAGACTTGTCAAAAGACAGTTATAAACCGGATCAGCCGGTTACCATTAAGAAGGTCTATAAATAGACAGATTCAAAGAGAAGAAGATAGATTGAACTTTGGCAATCAAATTGAGAAATCAAATCAAGGAGTAGTACACTAAAGAAGATCTTCATCAGAAGATCTAAGAGGACGATCTTTGGATCGATCTAAGAAGAGTTCTAACAAGAATTCAAAAGTATCATCAAAGGTGTTGGATAGAGAGGGATCCACCCATTTTGAAGAAGAAGAAGGAAGCCATCAGTGGTTTCTCAAGAAGCTGTTTGGAAATCAACTCAGCTAAGTTCAGATTCAAGAAGCTTTGAAGAAAGCTCAGATTCAGTTGATTTCATCAGCTGATCAAGAATTGTCTTGTCCTCTTCTCTCTCAACAAAGGCAAGACATTAAAACTTCTTTTCTAAATTTCTGTAGGATCTGTTTTACACAGATCTGAGTTGTAAGCCTATGATATAAAGGCTGAGTGTAGGAGAGTTGATCTCTGAGTGGTAGGGCTGTTTGCCTGAGTGTAGGAGAAGGTTCTTCTCTGAGTTGTAGGCCTTGTGGCTAGGCTGAGGTAGGGCTGTTGTGCCTGAGTTGTAGGAACCTATCCAGGTTCTGAGCTGTAGGATCTGAGGATCTGAGAATAGTGGAAGTTTGGCCGAATCTAGCATACTGCTAGATAGGTGAAGGGGGAAAGTGGATGTACCCAAACCTTGGGGAACCACTATAAAACATTGTGCAATCTGTGATGATTCAATTTCAGTGATTGCTGTGCTGAATGTTTTAATTCTGTAATTAAATTCTGCCTAAAAGTATAAACAAGCAATTAGAACCTATTCACCCCCCTCTAGGTGTTTAGGTTGTCTTGAAAGTAATACTATCAAGTGGTATCAAAGGGAGGTTCCTCAAAAAGGACTTAACAGTCTGAGGTAGATCTGAAAGGCAGAATCAAGATTCAAGAAGATGGGTTCTGGAGAGAATCATAAGGAGCTAGGGTCTATGAAATTACCCATATGCAAGAAGGAAATCTTTGGAATTTGGAAAGAAAGAGTTAGGTTATTTATGGAGGCATCTGACCCAAGGATTTACATCACTGTACAGGAAGGCCCCTTCATTCCAAAGAAAGTATCAGAGCTTGATGTAAATATCCAAACTCCAAAGAGTTATTCTGAAATGACCAAGGATGAAATCATTTTGGCAACCATGGATAAAAGAGCACAGAACATTATTGTAAGTGCCATAGATGATTCAACATTTCAGAATCTGATTCACTGCAAGACCTCCAAAGAAATGTGGGACACATTGATTGTCTACATGGAGGGATCAGAAGAAGTAAGGCAGGACAGGAAATCTATGCTCAATCAGGAATATGAAAGTTTTAGACAAGGAAAATCTGATAGCATAACTGAGTGCTATAAGAAATTCTATAGAATTGTGAATGAGCTAATGTCCTATGGAAGAGTCTTCAGTACTTATAAACTGAATGACAAATTCTTGAGATCCTTAACAAAGGATTGGGACACAAAGATCTGTGCCATAAGAGAAGTGGCTAAATTGGCAGAGATCTCTCCTCCCACCTTGTTTGGAAAGCTGCTATCCTATGAAATGCAACTTTTGGTAAGGAAGGAGGAGGAAAAGAATTCAAGAGGAGAGCATAGAGAAAAGACTGTGGCATTCAATGCAGAAGCCACCAGAAAAAATAGGAGGATATCACCATCCCCTCCTAAGGAAATTGCAGAAGTCAGTTCTAAAAATTCAGATGATCAGGGTTCAGAAAGCTGTGATTCAGATGCAGACTTTGCTGTATTCACAAGGCAATTCCAAAGGTTCTTGAAGAAGAAGTAGTGGAAGTCTAAGCCCTCCACTTCACAGCAAGTTGATGACTATTATCAGAAGAAAAAGTCATCATGGAAAGAAAAGAGCAGATCAAAGCCCAGCAAGACTACTACTTCAAAGATTGTCTGCTATTGTTGCAATAGACCTGGACATGTAGTGGCTGACTGTCCTGATAAGAGAAAGGAGTCTTCAGACAAGAATAAGACTCATAAAAAGGGCAAGAAGGAGAAATCCTTTGTTGCAAAGAAGGATAAGAGCCTAACAGATCAGTCAACTTCAGAGTCAGAATCTGAAGCAGAAGCATATATTGGACTATATGCTGTATCTGAAGAAGAGGAGTTTCTGCAGTTGCTAGACTCCATCAATGAACAAGGGGATCATCAGTGCATGGGACTGATGGCAGGATCAGAAGAGGACATATGCCAGAATCAGTCTGGTCCTAATAAGGTATAATGTCCTTCTATGAAATCTGTTTGTAGTACAAGTACAGAATCAGCTACATTTGCATCAAGTGATGTAGATGCATCTGAATCTGAAGGAGATGTCTATCAATTGATAGATAAGTATGGGGACTTGTTGCAGGCCCTTAAGAAAAGCAAGAACCTGGTTAAATCTCAGGCTCATGAAATTGCTGAACTAAGGGTAGCTGCAACTGAGTTAGAGAAAGTAATTGATCAAAAGTTAAATGAAATTGCCAAGCTGAAGAATATAACTATTATTCAGATGGGCACAATTAATTATACCAATGATCAAGTGAAGAGTCTGGAGGCCAGACTAAGAATAGAAAAAGATTTAGTGGCTAGTTACTCTAAGCCAAAGTCTGTCTTACCCTTGATTGATGAATTTGTGAATCAAAAGGGTAAGACAGGATTAGGATTCAAAGGTAACTCCAGGGCTGGCCGTTTCAAGAGGAAAGGCAAAGCTCCTGTCAAGCCACTGAACTTTTCAGTCCCTATTAAGTTTAGAAAGGTGCAAGTGCCTTCTAATCAATATGATCATGAAAATATTCATGGTCATATTAAGACTAATGTTCTGAAAAACAAAGGTGTAAATGCCAACAGGCCTACCCATGTTCATAAACCCAATGGTTATAAAAAATCAGTGGGTGAAGCTGCTGCAGCACCAGCAATGGACAGAAATTCTTTTATCAAGGAAGTATCTAGATCTAGATACAACAAGTTTGAATGTTGGTGCTGTGGCAAGAGAGGCCATTTTGCACTAGACTGCTGGTATAACCACTACAAGAAAATAGGCTTTTAGTGACGAAAATTTTGGTCACTAAATATTGCGGGTTGGTCACTAAAACCAATTTGTGACTAAAATTAATCTGTCACAAGGTGGTTGCAAAATGTCCGTTACTAAATGTATTTAACAACTAAATTATTTTTTGTCACTAAATGTATTCTTTTAGTGACGAAACAATTCTTCGTTGCTAATTATTGTTAGTGACTATACTATTTGTCACTAAAAATGCACTTTCTGTGACTAAATTAATTTAGTTACTAATTTTTTAATGCAATAATGACTAGAGTTTTTGTCATTAAAAACAGCTTTTGTGACCAAATTAATTTAGTCACTCATTATTCATTACAATAGTGATTGTTTGTTTAGTCACTAAATATCACTTTTAGTGACAAAATATCTATCACTAATATTTTATAATTGTTCATGACAGAATAGATTTTAAATGAATTTATTTATTTGATATTAAATTGAATACAAATATATATAAGATAAAATACAATAATAGATATAATATCTAATTTGTAAGAGAATCTCAACGAATTTTTTTTTAATACTAAAAAGATGGGAGATAGCCCAAGCCCCTCAATACAAATTAATAGAACACTTAACTTTATTACACTCATTACATGAAAAAATGTATAATAAACAATCTATTCATGAAAATTATTCTCTTTCTTCTTCATGGGCTCGTCCATCTTGTTTTCTTCCTTCTTCGGTGCCTCCTTAATTTGATGCCACATTCTTGGGCTCTTCATTTTTTTCCGGTCACTTGGGCACAATTGCCCGTATCTGATTCTCCTTCAATATAATATCTTGCAAGAAACACCGCCAGATAAGCTCGACGACTTGTTCCCTGCACCATGAGTTTTAATGAGCTCCATGAACTAAAATATACCTCTTTTTTGAAATAAGAATAAAATACTAAAAATATGCTAAACTTAGAATTGCATGGTGGGGTTGAACATGGTTTGAAAACTTCATCTATTTAGCATATCGATATCCTGTACTTGAGACAAGTAGTCAGTCTTGCCAAAATTGCCGCCCTCATATGCCAAAATCGCCCATGAAGCCTTAACTTCACAAATGGACCATCTAATTCCGCAAGATGAACCACCCCTAATGCAATTATATCATTAAAAAAATGAACTTGAGAATGATAAAAGTAGAAGGAAACAAATATCAGGACAATGATGGATGGATGCAGCCTGAAAAAAAAAATCTAATTCCAACGTTGCTGTAAGACCCCATTTTTTTTTTTTTTTGAAAACCCGGGGTCTTATGCCCAGAACCGCCGCTTTGCGGTGACACCTTCGCACCCGGGAAGGTCGCCACTACAACGCGCCGATTCTGCCGGCCTTTTCGATCACAATAAGTAGCAAGAGAGAAGCAAGTCCACCAAAAGAGAATATCACATAAAATAAAACTCCACGAAGGGAGTGTCCACAGAAAATCATCAGAGTATAAATAGTCTGGAAATAAAAAGGGCTCATGCCCGGTACATCAAATCCTCACTACAAGATCACTCAATGCGGAAGCAAAACTAAATCTCTACTAAAGGGCCGGGACTCACAGTCCCCGTAGTCTGGACTCCCGTGCTAGACTGTCCCATCTCCAGGCGTACCGGCCTCCTGGGCTGTCCCTCCATGCTGGGCTCCGCGATCCCCTAAAATGATATGGTTCGAAAACCGTTAGTCTAAAAGAC
This sequence comes from Platanthera zijinensis, assembly GCA_039513925.1. Lineage (NCBI taxonomy): Eukaryota > Viridiplantae > Streptophyta > Magnoliopsida > Asparagales > Orchidaceae > Platanthera > Platanthera zijinensis. The sequence continues at coordinate 45,131,261 of CM077098.1, read as the reverse complement.
TAAGTCCTATCATCCCCCACCCCTTCCCCCACGCTCTAAGGCACCGGGCGGAGAGGAAGAAAGGAGAGGACACGAAAGTGGAGAGTAGTCAAAAGCAGATGACGGTGGACCTAACTAGCAAGTTATAACAGGGGAGCAATTTAAATCTTAAGTGTTGTAATAGGTATAACAGAAAGGAAGTAAGTAAGAAATTAAACCTTCACTTATGTGAGTACACATAAGCCAAGGGATCTTTTGCAAGGCTCCCATCGTATAAGGTGTCCCATACCACTTATACGTTGGGGTGTCGGTTATCAAACAGCAGCATATATATATATATATTGAAATTAACCTTTGACTTATAAACTTGCCCACACAAGCTTATAGACCAAGGGGTCGTTTTGCAAGTCCTAAAGCATAAGCGTCCCATTCCACTTATACTTTAGGTGTCAAGATTGTTATGAATGATTATGATATGCAGCTATATGGTGGGTATGTTATGTCATGCAGTGCAACTCACTCACCCAACTTTGTGTACACAAACCTTTAGTTCCCCCTTTCTGGAGATAACTCCCAGGATACTCCCGTAGTGGCAGACGGAAGCGGTGGGTTGGGCCTCGCCCACCTCAAAACCAGTAAAAGCACTACTGGTCTGACCTATCGTACGCCCTCAACGCCTGGTGCACGAGGCGGACTCCTGCGTACTCTTGCCGACTGGTCCGCCGGACTTAACCTTGGCTAAGTGCTAGTCACCTTGCCGAGTCAACGATATCGGTGTCGGTGCAATCGAACTCCCCGATATCGAAAACCCACCACCTTAATCTTTCCTATTTTATGCACATGCATCCGTTTAATATATAACAACTTTAAAGTGTCAACTCCCGGACTAAACCGTCCGTATAAACCACATCCGAGACCAACTTCCCCGGACTAAACCGTCCGGCTCATCTCCAGACTTCATCCCTTAGAACACCACGGGACGACTTAACCATTACCAACCCTAACTAATGAGTGTGTGCAGTGTGAAACCCTATTAGGCTAATTACTCTTTCGTTTGTTTTAAGATTTACGTTAGCCCAGGACTGCCCCCGGTATACCCCGTGAAGGGCTCTCAAGGGGCACTAGGAACTAAGACGGTGCATTACGGCCCGAAGTTCCCTTTCGCAAGGCACTTATTATTGTTGGTTAATACCCCGTTCCCAAACCCTTAATGTTACTCTGGTTCTAACCCTAATGTGTTTTAACTCCTTCACCCGCTCCCAGGAAAGACGATGTTCCGTCGAACCCGAGCTCCACCCATCCTTAGTTAACCTAACCACTATCCCATACCCAATTTCATTGATAACCTCCGAATCATCTTGCCACGGCATTTACACATGATTTGTCGCCCTATGACCATGGTATTACAATTTCTATGATTTCACTATATGCAGACCAACTTGAGCTAACAACAAGTATGATAGGAAGTGCATCAATTTCTCATCCAAACACCCTAAGATAATTACTAAGGGCCTATCATGACTTTTATAATTTAAATCCAGCACTTCCAAATTTTTCCTAAATAATTTAATATTTATTTAATTATCCAGAAATTAAAGCCATGAGTGATTTTGAGCATGAGGTACTACATTCATTCATCATAAAATTATAAGAAAATTACCAGGGATCTACAATGTCCATAAATGTTCACTGACCAAAAATTATAATTTTACAAGGCCTAAAAATATTATTTAAAAATCATTTATAAATTCTACAAATTGCAAGCCTTGTGAATCAACCCCTATGATTATAGATCCAAAAATTCTACAATAATTACCAGAGATGTAAGAGGTCATAAAAACTCATTTGCCTAAGTTACACCAGATTTCAGTGAGGGAACAACCCATAATAATTATTTGACTATCTTTAGAAAATCAATGGCTTGTGAATGAAGTACTTAAAATAATCAGTTAATAATTCCAGCAAAATTCAAGCATATGTATAAGAATCTAAAAAGCTCTCTGCCAAAATTTCATATCCATTAATCAACCAGAGAAATCAAATTAATTAAAGTACCCAAAAGCCTATTTTTGTGAGATATGAAGGAACTATCATGTATTGAATTCCAAGGTTCTCAATATTATTTCCCAGAGACTTCCCTAAACCCAAGAAGTACACTACCCAAGTTTCATGGCCTTTAGGCAAGTTTTGGTGACCTATTTTACCTTAACAAAGGAGGTGTCCTAAACTAGGGTTAGGGTTTAAGGGAGGGTAACCCTCTCCAAATCTTCCAAGACTTTGGTCAGGGGGTTCTAACCTCACTAGTCACCTCTCCACCAAAAATCACTTCCATTCAAGGTCATTTGACCCCATGCCCTTCACAAGCCCCCAAAGTCCAACCTAGGGGTTTGGACTTGGGTCCTAGGGCATACTCACCCCAAACCACTCCATACACCATAAGGGAGTGTTAAAGCCCATTACAAACCAGGGGACCAAGTTTCAGCCTCTGGTGAGGGAGTTTGGTCAACCAAAATCACTAAGTGCACTTTTGACCTATTTGCCCCTTAATGGGCCAACCTAGGATTGGGTAATTACCCACCCAAAACATCTCCAAATTACATGAAACTTTATACAGAGCTTCCCTAGGTCACTATGGACCTCCCACCAAAATTTTGGGGGATTTGGAGGTCATTAGACCCCTTAATCACTCTAAGATATGATTATTAAATCTTTGCAAAAACTATAGAAAAATGTTATCCAAAAATTACCATTTTTGGATATGTCATAGGTGTAGGTAAGAATGACCCCTACATAAAATTTTAAGTCATTTGGAGGTCTGGTTTGATGTGGGCAACCAAAATGGTGTCTAACCTGGCCTAAGGACACCTTCCACCAAACTGAGTGCTGAGGTCAGCACAGTTATCCAAATTGGGTGAAATCAATTTTAAAATAAAGTAGACTCAAAGGGCTACAACTTTCATGTTCACTACTTTTTCTGTAGAGGGCTCTAGGTATTTTTAATAAATACATACATTAAGAGGTAAAACTGTGACAAAAATACAATTAATATATCCCAACTATACATCATTATTTTTACTGTTTGCACGAATCCTGAAGCGACTTGGATGGCATCCATGCATCTTCTACCTCCAGCCGACGGTGGCGATTCACCCGACCTGGGCGACATTGCGGGAGGTTTTCCCGGCCACCCGGCCACCTCCCCGGCCGGCCACCACCACCACCACCTTCGGGGAGGTGGGGGCTACCCCTAGCCGGCGGCACGGCCGCCGGAGAGCCCTTTTCCGGCGATCCCGCACGCCAATTTTTTGACAAAAACCGTGGAAATCAAAACCATGGATCGGGCTCAATTGAGCCCGATTCTTGTTCTAATAGATTCCTAGGATCTATACGTGAGTAAAGAGGAGGAGGAGGACCTGAGTTGTGGCTTGTAGACGGGCTGAACTCCTCCTTGCCATTTTCGGCCACCAAGCTTGGGCTCCTCTCCAACTTCTACACCAACCTCTCTGGAATTGGAAAAGGAACGGGGGAAAAGCTTGCCCTTGCTCTGGTGAAGCTTCTTAATGAAGGAATTTGGGAGAGGAGAAGTGTAACTCCCCAATTTTGAATTCCCCCATTAATGGCCATTAAACCTATTTTCAGTTTTTCCTCCAATTGGTGGGGCTGAGCCACCCCCTTAGCTGGCCACCTTAGGGAAACTCTTCCCCTCCACCAGAAGAGTAAAAGCCCCATGATGGTGGGGGGTTATGGAGCCTCCATGGCCATGATGGCCATTAAGCCCCTCTTTCTCTCTCCACCAAATTGGGGAAAACTTGCATTTCTCTCTCCTAGTCACCCCTTTCTGAATTTGGTGGGCCCAAACATGTCTCATTATTTCCTAAAACTCATGGGCCACACTACATGGGCTTAGCCCACTTGAAATGGGCTAGGTTAACCTTATAAAGCCACTTTCTCTCTCTTAAATAATGGGGAAAATCCCATTTTTCTCTCTCCTAATCATCATGGATGGTATTGCTGGTGGGTCCAGCCTAAATACACCCATTTTTAAACTCATCAAACAAGGTTAGCCCAAGTGGATTGAGCTTGGACTTGAGTTAGCCTATTTGGGCTAGTTTGACCAAATTAGGGCTTGGGTTGACTTTGGTCAAATTGGCCTTTTGGGTCACCACCAATGGGTCCTTGGTGACCTATTAGCCTCCCCTAAAGTCTAGGTAGGGGTGGGTAGGGTTGTTAGGGCATCTTGGAGGTCACTTGCCCCTTAGTAAGGGCACTTTGACCATTTTAGTGCTAGAGTTGACTTTGGTCAACATGACCATTTGGGTTGACCCCAAGGGGTCCTTGGTGACTTATTGAGCCCACATTAGGTCTAAGGGGATTTTTAGAGTCAAAATGAACCTACTAGGCCACCCAAAATCAGAGTTTTGAAAATTGCTATTTGCAGACCAAGTGAGTCTCAACTAGGTTTTTAGGTCTCTTGGTCTCCTGGGCTCATCTAGGTTAACTCATAGGACCTAGTCATGCTCAAGTCACTCCTAGGGAGGGTCCAATTTGAAAATGGGATGTTACAAATCCCAATAAACAAAACAAAAATTTCGTCCCCGAAATTAAGGTTAAGTCTACGGGGATGTTTTCTACTGGGTTAAGTTAAGCTTGTAACATCCCATAAGGGTTGAAGTACCTACTAGATCAATGATTAAGGGCTAGCCCCAATAAACAAAAGTTTAGCCCATATCTCCTGGAATATTCTACTAGTAATTGCAATTATGGAGAAAACTTTAAACCACTTGAGGAGTTGCGAGGTATACCTGACTGAAGAGCTCCGGGTACTTTTGCTGCATCAAGTCCTGTGGTTCCCAGGTGTGCTCCTCTTGTCCATGATTTCTCCACAAGACCTTGACCAGCGGAACCTTCTTACGTCGTAAAACTCGCATCCCAGTATCGTCTATCCGGATCGGCTCTAGGTGCACCGATCGATCGGAAGCTATAGGCCCATCCGTAGTCGTAATCTGCTGCTCCGGCCGAAGTAGAGCTCTCCTGAGGGAGGAAACGTGGAAGACGTCGTGCAAACCCGCTAGCTCCGGTGGCAGCTCCAATCTATATGCCAATGGACCGATCCGCTCCAGGATCCTGTAAGGCCCCATGTATCTCGGACTGAGCTTTTTCCGGCCACGCACCCGCGAGACTCCATGCATCGGTCGTATCTTCAAGAATACCCGGTCTCCTACCTGAAACTCTACTTGACGATGCCGAGCGTCATAATACTTCGCTTGCCTGCTCTGCGCCTCTAGCATCCGGTCCCGGATCAGTCTCACCTGAGCCTCGGTGTCTTCCACAAACTCTGAATCCAGAATCTTCGGATCCACGTCCTGCAGCCAAGATAACGGTGTCCTACACCTTCTCCCATACAGGGCCTCGTAAGGAGCCATCCGTATGCTGGACTGATAACTGTTGTTATACGAGAACTCCACCAATGGCAGCATCTTCTCCCAGGGCTCTCCGCGGTCTACAATACATAGTCTCAGAAGGTCTTCTAGCGTCCGATTGGTACGCTCCGTCTGCCCGTCAGTCTGGGGGTGGAAGGCCGTACTGAAAGTCAGTCGGGATCCAAGGTACGCCTGCACCGATCTCCATTCTCTGGACGTAAACCGCCCATCTCGATCTGATACGATCGTCCTTGGTACGCCGTGATAACGAATATATTGCTCCACGAACTTCCGAACCAACACTCCAACAGAGTCGTCCTTCCTGATCGGGATGAACCTAGCCACCTTCGTTAGACGGTCCACGATCACCCAGATCGAATCGTTTCCCGTCCGTGATCGAGGTAGGCCGTGGATGAAGTCCATCGCGATGTCCTCAAATTTCCACTCCGGCACCGGGAGTGGCTGCAATAAACCAGCGGGATGCCTACATTCTGCCTTCACTAACTGGCATGTCTCGCAGTGGGTCACGAAGTACATAATGTCTTTCTTCATCCCTGGCCAAAACATCATCTTTTTCAAGTCTGCCGTCATCTTCGTGATCCCCGGGTGTATAGAATATCTACTACAATGCGCCTCCGCCATGATGTCCTCCCGAACCCGGCCTCCTGCGGGTATATAAACCCTGCCTCTGAAATGTAGCAATCCGTCTCTCAGGGAATAATCTCCTGTCGAACCCTCCTCCAAGGCTCGGAATATCGGCACTGCCCATGCATCTGTCCTTTGTTCGTCCCGGATGCGGTCCCGAATATCATCAATAGCCACCATCGATGCCAGATACTCCCTATATAGCTCTGGGTCATCCTCGGACACTAGGGATATCTGCATATCTCTGAAGGTCCGAACTAGCTCCATCGACATAACTTGGGGCCTGGCTTCGGAAGTGGCCGCTCTTCGACTCAACGCGTCGGCCACCACGTTTGCCCTCCCTGGGTGGTAGTGCATCTCATACTGATAATCTGCTAAGAACTCCACCCAGCGCCTCTGCCTGATATTCAGCTCCTTCTGCGTGTCCACATATTTCAAGTTCTTGTGATCGGAGAAGATATCGCAGTGGACTCCATAAAGATAGTGGCGCCAGACCTTCAGAGCAAAAACGACCGCTCCCATCTCGAGGTCGTGCACCGGGTAGTTCTTCTTATGGGTCTTCAGCTGGCGGGAGGCATATGCTATGACATGTCCGTTCTGCATCAGCACCGCTCCCATCCCTTGGTATGATGCGTCGGTATACACCTGGAATCCTTCCTTTCCAGACGGAAGGGCCAGAATCGGGGCTGAGATGAGTCGGTCCTTTAGCTCCTGGAAAGCCGCCTGGCACTGCGTGGTCCAAACGAAAGGCGTCTCCTTCCTTGTTAAAGATGTGAGGGGGAGGGCAATTTGAGAGAACCCTTTCACGAACTTCCGGTAATAACCGGCAAGTCCCAAGAAACTCCGTACATCGGTGGCTGTCTTCAACGGCGGCCAATCTCGAACTGCCTGAACCTTTGCCGGATCCACTGCCAACCCGGCTCCGCTGATAATATGGCCTAGGAAAGCCACCTCCTTCAACCAAAACTGACACTTGCTGAATTTCGCATAAAGATGATGCTCCCGCAACCTCTGTAGAGTCAGTGCCAGATGCCGGGTGTGCTCATCCTCCGTCCTAGAGTAGATCAGGATGTCGTCTATGAACACTATAACGAACACATCCAGGTAGGCCTCAAAAACCCGGTTCATGAGACTCATGAACGCCGACGGAGCATTCGTGAGCCCAAAGGGCATCACGGTGAACTCATACAGGCCATATCTGCTACTGAAGGCCGTCTTCGGAATATCCTCCTCCTGGATCCGCAGCTGGTAGTATCCTGACCTCAAGTCCAGCTTCGAGAAATAGTGGGGCCCCCTCCAACTGGTCGAACAACTCGTCTATCCGGGGGAGCGGATAGGTATTTCGGACGGTCAGCCTATTTAGTGCTCGATAATCGATGCACAGGCGAAGTGTCCCATCCTTCTTCTTCACGAATAAGACCGGAGCTCCCCATGGCGAAGAACTCGGTCTAACAAATCCCGCCTCCACCAATTCTCGCAACTGAGTCCGAAACTCCGCCAGCTCTTTCGGGGCCATCCGATAGGGAGCCCTGGATATCGGCTTAGCCCCTGGCACCAACTGAATCTGGAAATCCTTCTCCCTGTGCGGAGGCAATCCTGGCAACTTCTCTGGAAACACATCGGCGTAATCACAGACCACCGGTATATTAGCAATCCGGTCCTTCTCCTCGGTCATCTCGAACAGTACCTGATATACCATGTCTCCCTGCAGATGGGCCTTGACGGCCTGAATAGAGGATAAGAAAATGTAGGACGCAGGTCTAATACCTTCCATCACGATGAGAGAATCCCCATATCTAAGGGTAACCTTCTTGGCCAAGCAGTCAATCTGGGCATGATTCCAGTGGAGCCATGACATACCCAGAATCAGATCATAATCTGGCAGTGGCAAGATCGTCGCTGACGCTTCGAAAGGTTTCCCGCCTATCCATGCCTCCATATTGCAATGGGATGAGGTGAACAGCTCCGACCCGTCAGGTAGCCGTATCTTCATCATCGACCCCGTGAATTTCTCCACGCCATCCAACCCTTGGATAAAAGTCTCCGACACAAACGAGTGCGAGGCACCCGTGTCGAAGAGAGTGTGTGCGGGTTTGCCGCAAATGAAGACAATGCCTGAGATTGTGACTTAACTTAGAGTTTTATTCTTGGTTTTTACTACCTAATGCTAAGAACAGTTAATTCCTAGGAAAGGATGGAAAAAGATTCAAGACAAAGCAAACAAACATAGTCGTACCTGTGATCACTTGCTCAGGTTGTCGGGGCTGGGCCAGGTCCAGTGCATATACCTGCTCCCTTTCTTGCCTACGGTCTCCGCCCTGGTATCCTTGTCCTTGACCGCGTCCTCGACCTCCATACTGCTGAGCAGGTGGGGCAATCTGTAGCGCTAGTGGGGGCCCCCTTCTCATAGGGCAGTTCCTCTTGATATGCCCCACCTGACGGCAGTGAAAACACTCTGGTGGAGGGTAGGCCCTCCCTCCTGGTCTCTGCAAATCCTGCATCTGTGGTCTTGGTATCTCCCGCATCTGGAGGGGCTGGGGAGCTAGAGTCACCTGCTCCCTCGACTCCTGTCTCACCTCCTGGCGAGGCTGATCTTCCATCCTGCCCACATCTGTAACACGACCTCGTCGCTGCTCATTTCTTGCTCCACGATTCTGATCCTCCATTGGCCGCTTCCGGCCTCGGGTAGCATGCCAGTCCGCCTCGATCCTCTTGGCCATCTCTAGCATCCGAGGAATAGGCCCATCGGACACGAACAATAGGGCCTCCCTCAAATCCTCCTTCAAGCCCTTGTAAAACCTCTTGGTGTACCCGGCTTCGTCCAGCTGATAAGAATCTGCATATCGGGCTAGATGATCGAACTCCCGATGGTACTCCACCACCGACCTGGTGCCCTGCTTTAGCTGTAAGAACCGGTCCTCAAGCTCATCCCTGGCCGATTGCGGAACAAAATGTTCCAACAGCGCGACCCTGAATTCTCCCCAAGTGATCTCCGCAACCTCCCTGTCAGCATAAGTCTTGTCCAGGAGTGTCTTCCACCACCTCTTGGCATGGGACTCTAGGCAAGAGACCACCAACGCCACCCTCTCCTCCACCGGGCATCGTATCCCAGTCAGCATCTCATGCATGATGTCCAACCACTCCTCTGTCCGAACTGCCGTCTCTGTCCCCAAGTAGGACGGGGGAGAAAGTCCTCGGAATATACTTAGCCAGTTGGCTCCCGGAACCAACTGCGGAGCCGGAGCCTGTTGAGCCCTGAAGGCTTCTAGGATGGCCGTCAAAGTCTGCCCCATGTCCGTCTGAAGGAAAGGAGCGGGAGCTGGTGGAGGTGGTGCAGCATCCGGAGTCTGCAAGACTTCACCCTGTGGAGTAGGCTGCGCTGAGGGCTGCGAAAAGAAAATTTTTATTATGAGAAAACGGTTCGAAAGAACTAAATGTGGACAATTATATGTGATTCCCTTTATGGGCACACCACTGCTTCCGCTGCTTAGTTTGTCCGCAAACTAAACTCGCGCGGGGGTGACCCAGGGATTTGTGGACTGCTACTAATCCGATCGATGTTTGCTCTGATACCACTTTGTAAGACCCCATTTTTTTTTTTTTTTGAAAACCCGGGGTCTTATGCCCAGAACCGTCGCTTTGCGGTGACACCTTCGCACCCGGGAAGGTCGCCACTACAACGCGCCGATTCTGCCGGCCTTTTCGATCACAATAAGTAGCAAGAGAGAAGCAAGTCCACCAAAAGAGAATATCACATAAAATAAAACTCCACGAAGGGAGTGTCCACAGAAAATCATCAGAGTATAAATAGTCTGGAAATAAAAAGGGCTCATGCCCGGTACATCAAATCCTCACTACAAGATCACTCAATGCGGAAGCAAAACTAAATCTCTACTAAAGGGCCGGGACTCACAGTCCCCGTAGTCTGGACTCCCGTGCTAGACTGTCCCATCTCCAGGCGTACCGGCCTCCTGGGCTGTCCCTCCATGCTGGGCTCCGCGATCCCCTAAAATGATATGGTTCGAAAACCGTTAGTCTAAAAGACTAAGTCCTATCATCCCCCACCCCTTCCCCCACGCTCTAAGGCACCGGGCGGAGAGGAAGAAAGGAGAGGACACGAAAGTGGAGAGTAGTCAAAAGCAGATGACGGTGGACCTAACTAGCAAGTTATAACAGGGGAGCAATTTAAATCTTAAGTGTTGTAATAGGTATAACAGAAAGGAAGTAAGTAAGAAATTAAACCTTCACTTATGTGAGTACACATAAGCCAAGGGATCTTTTGCAAGGCTCCCATCGTATAAGGTGTCCCATACCACTTATACGTTGGGGGTGTCGGTTATCAAACAGCAGCATATATATATATATATTGAAATTAACCTTTGACTTATAAACTTGCCCACACAAGCTTATAGACCAAGGGGTCGTTTTGCAAGTCCTAAAGCATAAGCGTCCCATTCCACTTATACTTTAGGTGTCAAGATTGTTATGAATGATTATGATATGCAGCTATATGGTGGGTATGTTATGTCATGCAGTGCAACTCACTCACCCAACTTTGTGTACACAAACCTTTAGTTCCCCCTTTCTGGAGATAACTCCCAGGATACTCCCGTAGTGGCAGACGGAAGCGGTGGGTTGGGCCTCGCCCACCTCAAAACCAGTAAAAGCACTACTGGTCTGACCTATCGTACGCCCTCAACGCCTGGTGCACGAGGCGGACTCCTGCGTACTCTTGCCGACTGGTCCGCCGGACTTAACCTTGGCTAAGTGCTAGTCACCTTGCCGAGTCAACGATATCGGTGTCGGTGCAATCGAACTCCCCGATATCGAAAACCCACCACCTTAATCTTTCCTATTTTATGCACATGCATCCGTTTAATATATAACAACTTTAAAGTGTCAACTCCCGGACTAAACCGTCCGTATAAACCACATCCGAGACCAACTTCCCCGGACTAAACCGTCCGGCTCATCTCCAGACTTCATCCCTTAGAACACCACGGGACGACTTAACCATTACCAACCCTAACTAATGAGTGTGTGCAGTGTGAAACCCTATTAGGCTAATTACTCTTTCGTTTGTTTTAAGATTTACGTTAGCCCAGGACTGCCCCCGGTATACCCCGTGAAGGGCTCTCAAGGGGCACTAGGAACTAAGACGGTGCATTACGGCCCGAAGTTCCCTTTCGCAAGGCACTTATTATTGTTGGTTAATACCCCGTTCCCAAACCCTTAATGTTACTCTGGTTCTAACCCTAATGTGTTTTAACTCCTTCACCCGCTCCCAGGAAAGACGATGTTCCGTCGAACCCGAGCTCCACCCATCCTTAGTTAACCTAACCACTATCCCATACCCAATTTCATTGATAACCTCCGAATCATCTTGCCACGGCATTTACACATGATTTGTCGCCCTATGACCATGGTATTACAATTTCTATGATTTCACTATATGCAGACCAACTTGAGCTAACAACAAGTATGATAGGAAGTGCATCAATTTCTCATCCAAACACCCTAAGATAATTACTAAGGGCCTATCATGACTTTTATAATTTAAATCCAGCACTTCCAAATTTTTCCTAAATAATTTAATATTTATTTAATTATCCAGAAATTAAAGCCATGAGTGATTTTGAGCATGAGGTACTACATTCATTCATCATAAAATTATAAGAAAATTACCAGGGATCTACAATGTCCATAAATGTTCACTGACCAAAAATTATAATTTTACAAGGCCTAAAAATATTATTTAAAAATCATTTATAAATTCTACAAATTGCAAGCCTTGTGAATCAACCCCTATGATTATAGATCCAAAAATTCTACAATAATTACCAGAGATGTAAGAGGTCATAAAAACTCATTTGCCTAAGTTACACCAGATTTCAGTGAGGGAACAACCCATAATAATTATTTGACTATCTTTAGAAAATCAATGGCTTGTGAATGAAGTACTTAAAATAATCAGTTAATAATTCCAGCAAAATTCAAGCATATGTATAAGAATCTAAAAAGCTCTCTGCCAAAATTTCATATCCATTAATCAACCAGAGAAATCAAATTAATTAAAGTACCCAAAAGCCTATTTTTGTGAGATATGAAGGAACTATCATGTATTGAATTCCAAGGTTCTCAATATTATTTCCCAGAGACTTCCCTAAACCCAAGAAGTACACTACCCAAGTTTCATGGCCTTTAGGCAAGTTTTGGTGACCTATTTTACCTTAACAAAGGAGGTGTCCTAAACTAGGGTTAGGGTTTAAGGGAGGGTAACCCTCTCCAAATCTTCCAAGACTTTGGTCAGGGGGTTCTAACCTCACTAGTCACCTCTCCACCAAAAATCACTTCCATTCAAGGTCATTTGACCCCATGCCCTTCACAAGCCCCCAAAGTCCAACCTAGGGGTTTGGACTTGGGTCCTAGGGCATACTCACCCCAAACCACTCCATACACCATAAGGGAGTGTTAAAGCCCATTACAAACCAGGGGACCAAGTTTCAGCCTCTGGTGAGGGAGTTTGGTCAACCAAAATCACTAAGTGCACTTTTGACCTATTTGCCCCTTAATGGGCCAACCTAGGATTGGGTAATTACCCACCCAAAACATCTCCAAATTACATGAAACTTTATACAGAGCTTCCCTAGGTCACTATGGACCTCCCACCAAAATTTTGGGGGATTTGGAGGTCATTAGACCCCTTAATCACTCTAAGATATGATTATTAAATCTTTGCAAAAACTATAGAAAAATGTTATCCAAAAATTACCATTTTTGGATATGTCATAGGTGTAGGTAAGAATGACCCCTACATAAAATTTTAAGTCATTTGGAGGTCTGGTTTGATGTGGGCAACCAAAATGGTGTCTAACCTGGCCTAAGGACACCTTCCACCAAACTGAGTGCTGAGGTCAGCACAGTTATCCAAATTGGGTGAAATCAATTTTAAAATAAAGTAGACTCAAAGGGCTACAACTTTCATGTTCACTACTTTTTCTGTAGAGGGCTCTAGGTATTTTTAATAAATACATACATTAAGAGGTAAAACTGTGACAAAAATACAATTAATATATCCCAACTATACATCATTATTTTTACTGTTTGCACGAATCCTGAAGCGACTTGGATGGCATCCATGCATCTTCTACCTCCAGCCGACGGTGGCGATTCACCCGACCTGGGCGACATTGCGGGAGGTTTTCCCGGCCACCCGGCCACCTCCCCGGCCGGCCACCACCACCACCACCTTCGGGGAGGTGGGGGCTACCCCTAGCCGGCGGCACGGCCGCCGGAGAGCCCTTTTCCGGCGATCCCGCACGCCAATTTTTTGACAAAAACCGTGGAAATCAAAACCATGGATCGGGCTCAATTGAGCCCGATTCTTGTTCTAATAGATTCCTAGGATCTATACGTGAGTAAAGAGGAGGAGGAGGACCTGAGTTGTGGCTTGTAGACGGGCTGAACTCCTCCTTGCCATTTTCGGCCACCAAGCTTGGGCTCCTCTCCAACTTCTACACCAACCTCTCTGGAATTGGAAAAGGAACGGGGGAAAAGCTTGCCCTTGCTCTGGTGAAGCTTCTTAATGAAGGAATTTGGGAGAGGAGAAGTGTAACTCCCCAATTTTGAATTCCCCCATTAATGGCCATTAAACCTATTTTCAGTTTTTCCTCCAATTGGTGGGGCTGAGCCACCCCCTTAGCTGGCCACCTTAGGGAAACTCTTCCCCTCCACCAGAAGAGTAAAAGCCCCATGATGGTGGGGGGTTATGGAGCCTCCATGGCCATGATGGCCATTAAGCCCCTCTTTCTCTCTCCACCAAATTGGGGAAAACTTGCATTTCTCTCTCCTAGTCACCCCTTTCTGAATTTGGTGGGCCCAAACATGTCTCATTATTTCCTAAAACTCATGGGCCACACTACATGGGCTTAGCCCACTTGAAATGGGCTAGGTTAACCTTATAAAGCCACTTTCTCTCTCTTAAATAATGGGGAAAATCCCATTTTTCTCTCTCCTAATCATCATGGATGGTATTGCTGGTGGGTCCAGCCTAAATACACCCATTTTTAAACTCATCAAACAAGGTTAGCCCAAGTGGATTGAGCTTGGACTTGAGTTAGCCTATTTGGGCTAGTTTGACCAAATTAGGGCTTGGGTTGACTTTGGTCAAATTGGCCTTTTGGGTCACCACCAATGGGTCCTTGGTGACCTATTAGCCTCCCCTAAAGTCTAGGTAGGGGTGGGTAGGGTTGTTAGGGCATCTTGGAGGTCACTTGCCCCTTAGTAAGGGCACTTTGACCATTTTAGTGCTAGAGTTGACTTTGGTCAACATGACCATTTGGGTTGACCCCAAGGGGTCCTTGGTGACTTATTGAGCCCACATTAGGTCTAAGGGGATTTTTAGAGTCAAAATGAACCTACTAGGCCACCCAAAATCAGAGTTTTGAAAATTGCTATTTGCAGACCAAGTGAGTCTCAACTAGGTTTTTAGGTCTCTTGGTCTCCTGGGCTCATCTAGGTTAACTCATAGGACCTAGTCATGCTCAAGTCACTCCTAGGGAGGGTCCAATTTGAAAATGGGATGTTACAGTTGCTGAATTCGATTTTTTCAAGCGAAAATAAAAAAAGGCTAGTTACTTGGAACCATAGATCGTGCTCCCAATTAGTGGAAAGAAGGCCTATGATGGATGGATGCAGACTAAAGAAGCAGTCCCATAGGCGACCAATGCTAGCTAACAGGAGTATATTCAGACACTCGACCAGAACGATACTTATATTGCCATAAATTCAGGTACAAATGAATTATTGTACAGTTAATTGGATGCATCATGCATATATCAACTGGTCACATGCTTTCATGTACTATATTCAAATCTATTATTCATTTACCATCATACATTAAAAGAATGAATGCTGAACTTTACTGCAGTAACAGTTTTAGCAGTGTATTTATTGGACATCCTTAACAGCTAGCTGCAGGACCCTCCCTTGCCCACTACCATGTGTTTGACGTAAATGCCTCATGAGTTACGAATGGAGAAGAACACTCTACAAAACACAACCATAGTAACCCAAAAAACATCAATGAAATGTTACAGAGTTTTGGGTTGGTTCAGGATTTACATACCGTCGAAGTAACGGGAAGAGCGCCATCGATCCCATCGCCCTGACGAGAGAAGCGAATGGTTTGATTGATGGAAAGCGGAGAGGGGAGCCGCCAGAAGGAGACAAGGGGGGAAGTTCCGTTTGGGAAGTTTCGTTCCAGAACTTCCTGATTAAATCGCCATAAACTATTAGCATGATTTGATGACAACAAATGCTACTAAACAGCATAACTACCC
Source organism: Platanthera zijinensis (assembly GCA_039513925.1). Classification (NCBI taxonomy): domain Eukaryota; kingdom Viridiplantae; phylum Streptophyta; class Magnoliopsida; order Asparagales; family Orchidaceae; genus Platanthera; species Platanthera zijinensis. The sequence goes on along the minus strand of CM077098.1, from coordinate 45,115,876 downwards.
ATAAAATTGAAAGATTTGATGACAACAATGTCCTGTGACAACTGATAAATTATGGCTCCCTATTAAAGGAAACTTCTGGAAAAAGTTCTAGAATTTCTGGAGAACAAGATAATGTCATCTAGTGCTGCAGGTCGAGAGGATATAGCAGATTATTAAGCTTTGTTATAAAATGAAAATCAAAATAAAGCTCCCACATTATCAGTTATCCATATCAAGTCTCAAGATGAACAGAAGACACATTTGCATTTACAACAAGCACCACCTTGTTTGGAATCATAACATAATAACACATCATGTAATCCCAAAGATAGACCTCAAAACTTCATATTTCAAAACAAAAAAATGTGTTATTTGAGGGTATTACTTAGGCATTAATCATTAGATAACAGTTAAAATATTGATATTATGGTGCACCTGAAGGTATTTTGAGCCAAAATTGAAGGGTTCTTGAACCTTTTGTACAAGACTAGCAGGTGAAATCATGTTAATAAAAGAATGAAGTATAAAAAGAGGTGAGTGTATTGACCTTTTGCAGCCTAATTGCTTTCTCTTGCTTCAATGAACGAATGGTTCCTGACAGTCTAGCAAGTGTCTCATTGCTTATACTCCTCAGCTGAATGTTTCCAGCATCAGCAAAACTGGGATGAACTTCATGAAGAATCTTACCGAAATCGAGAGATAAGACACTAAATAGCTCATTTATCGTCTTAATATTTGCACTAGCCTTTTGTAATTTTGTATCCTGTAAGAAAGCAGAAAACATTTCCATTATAGTTTAAGCTTCTCAACTCAAATAATGTGTACAATAAAGTAACCGTCTCTTTCTGCAGTTCGAGAAGATGACATTTCAAGTCTCCCAGCCTCTTTAGCGTCAAATCCAGTTCATCAACTTGAGGGCATGCAGGACCCTATATTTTGCAATTCTTTTCTTCTGCCATTGCTTGTCAGCTCCTGATTCGTTAATATCATCGATCTTTATTAAACCGAATCAATATCAAACCGGAAATGGCATTTACAGACGGATTAGTTTGGTTCAGTTTAGTTTACAGTCGGATTACAAACAACAATTGGTTTTCAAACTAAACCCATGATCACACATATCCAAAATTGATGGGTTCTTGAACCTTTTGTACATGACTAGAAGGTGAAATCTGATCCTTAATAATAAACAACAGTAAGTTTAAAAATAAATAACAGTTAGCTTAAACAACAATTTAAAAATCGTAAGTTTAATATGGTACAGGACCATCATCCAGATCCATAGGGGTGTATTACCATCCAATATCTCTTAATAATACACAACAGTTAGTTTAAAAGTTGCAAAAAAAGAAGAAAATGGATAATCATATTCTAATTTATATGTTGGGTCGCAATCATATGCGTAAATCGTAATAACTAAAGGCAAACTGGCAGTAGAAAAGCACATTTTTATCTTGCATGTAGAGAATGCAATCAATCAAGAAAAGTAACAATAAGTGATACACCCAACCATGCTAATTGTCACATGATAAAGTAAAATAGAGTTACTTTAGGCTTCAAACTCAAAAGTGCTACACCCACATTTCTCCACTGACACAATAGACCTATGGTCACAATGGAGAATTGAAGATAGTACTAGCACAACTCCGATCTAGAATAGTTATTCTAAATGATCAGTTGATCATAATCAATGATCATATCTAATATAGTATAGCACTGGAAGAATACAAATGGCATTCCAACAACCAAAATAACATGATGAGAAATGCATAGATCAACTTCCATCAATAAACAAAAGGAACCATCAAGGTTTTCATAAGCCCTAGATTTACCTTTGGAGTTGTAGTATTGATCTCGATATCAACATACTGCTTCTTGTGTTCCTCTTCTAAATAATCAAAGCCGTTTTCCTCCATATGGGCATCTGAAAGCACCAACATGCATTTGTGTTAAGAAGACTCAAAATATGACTAAAATATATACTGTAGCAAATCTAAGCTTCTATAAAATTCCTACATATGGTAAAGACGAGTGGTTTAGATACTCTATCTTAAAAATATATGTAAATTTGCTGCACATGCACTTCGGATTTCCTCTTGGCTATATGGAGTTTGATTTTGTCACTCCTAAGGGGTGATAACGAAACATTTAGAGTGAAGATGTTGGGGCCAAGTGTTGAGCTTTGTGTCCATTCCAAAAAAAAACCCATTACTGCAACATCTTCAATAATTTAACCACTAATAAAGTTCATTTGATTCAGACATTTATAATGCCATTGATGTAACAACTGAATAAAAAAGCTGATGTCATTATAAAGCCTGGAATATAACTATACCTTTGGGAAGCATTTGAAAGATATTGCCGCATTTCTCTACCATTCCCCTGTCAACCAATACCATTGCCAGGGAATTCAGGTTTAAGAAAAGAGGAGTTACCAGGCCTAGCATTAGTGGAGTTAGTAAAGGCTTTAGTGGCCGTTGTGAAGGTTGTGTATTATATGACTGCGACTTCATCAGTTTAGAATTGAGACATCGGGCTAATTTTTTTTATCGAGGAGAGTAGTATACCTGGCGCGGGCTTTCTCCGGCTTTGTTGATTCAGTATTAAGACCTGGGCAAGACAGCCAAAATGCTATGCTAAGATGACGGTTTAGGTGAGATGGAGTTTGACGCAAGAGGGTGATTGGTGGCCCACCGAAGGATGCATAAGTGATATTCAAAATATGAGCGCACCCTGGGTGAAGAGGTCGACGCAAATGGGAGTCCTCGTCGCGACATTCTAGGGTTTCGTCGGTGTTCGACACGGGTAGCTAGGGCACAATTTTGGCAAAAGAGAAGAGGCATTCGCCATGGGAGAGGCGTTCGGCACCAGAGAGGCGTTCGGCATGGGAGACTCGTTCGGCTGCTACGGCTCCAGGAGCTTGTAATTAAACAGAGTCGGGCTTTGGGGCTGAAGGGGGAGTTGCCGAATAGAAATTTTTAGGTTTTTAAGCAGTTGTCTTTTTTGAAAGTTTGGGGGGAATTTTTTTTTGGGAGAGAATATGCTTTTATTTAAGAGTGAAAAAATTAGTGATTAAATATGTGAGTTGTTATAGACAAATCAGGTTTGGATATATACAAACCGATATTTAGAGTTTTTAGGATCATTTGAACTACTATACACAAATCATATAAATACCTAAAATTAACTAAGAAATCATTCCTAACCCTAGCCGTTCACCTAAAATTCCTCTCGTCTAAACCAATCCCTCGCTCCCCTTGCCGGCGAACATCCCCGAACGACGACACAGCTCGCCGACGAACATCCCCGAACGACGATGACAGTCCCGACGGACGAACATGCTCGAACAACGACAATGTATGTGCATGTTGGAACAACGAAGGTATTTGAGGGAGAGGGCTCACTATCGTCGAGAGGCGACGATAAATGATAGCGGAAGAAATCACGTATTTAGGTATCGAGGGCGCGCGGAGGAGGTTAAGAGTGATTCTGAAATAAAACACGTGCGCGTTCAAAGAGGGATGTGAAATTTTTAATTATAATTTGTCTTATTTGTGACCATTATATTTAGTCACTAAATAAAATTGTTTAGTGACGGAATATAATTTGGTTACTAAAAAACTAATTTTTAGTGACGTAATATTATTTTGGTCACTGAAAAAAAAAATTAGTGATCAAATATTTATTTAGTCACTAATTAATTAAAAGTCAATATTAAGTGACCAACCTCTAATTTCATCACAAATAGTATACTTTTTGTGACGGAAAAAAATTCGTCGCAGATATTTCGTCACTAAAAGCCTGTTTTCTTGTAGTGAACATAAGTGTTAGAAAGAACAATAGTCTACCTGTTAGAAGAGATAATGGTAGCTTTGTTTATGCTAACTTGAACCAAGGACCCAAGACTTGCTTGGGTTCTAAGGGAAAGTAAATCTGTGTTGCAGGTGTATCCAAGTAGCCATGCCCCTATATGGTACTTGGATAGTGGTTGTTCCAGGCACATGACTGGAACAAAGGGGCTGTTGAAGGAGTATTCATCTGTCAAAGATGGACCTAAAGTGATCTTTGGTGGATCTGAAAAAGGAGACATCAAAGGGTTTGGTAACATTTCTTCTAACCTAATTACTATCACCCAAGTGGCTTATGTAAAAGGTTTGAAACATAATCTAATAAGCATAAGCCAGCTGAGTGATTTAGGATATGACATTTCATTTGTTAAGGATGGATGTCATATCAAAAGGTCAAGTGATCAAGAGATCATTTTGATTGGGTATAGGAAGAGAAATGTATATTGTCTTAATTTTGTATGTGAGAATAAGGCTTCTCCCATCTGTCTTGTAGCTGATGACAATGCTTCTCATTGTGTTAAGTGGCACAAGAGATTGGCTCATCTTAACTACAAGACAATTGGCCAACTCTTTATCAAAGAGTTAGTGAGGAATGGTCCTCAAGTTAAGTGTATGAAGGAAGGGATATGTTCTGCTTGTCAAAAGGGCAAGCAGACAAAATCCTCCTTTCAAAGCCTTGAAAACAAGGATTCTGTGAGGTGCTTATACCTCTTGCATATGGATCTTTTTGGTCCTATGCCAGTTCATAGTCTAGGTAGGAAGGTCTACACTTTTGTGGTTGTAGATGACTATTCTAGATTTACATGGGTGTTCTTTTTGAGACAGAAATCTGAAACCCCAAGTGTCTTAATTAATTTTGTAAAGCAAATTCAGAATAAACTGAATAGTACAGTGGTCAAAATCAGAAGTGACCATGGTACTGAGTTTCAATATGAAAGCATGACAAAGTTATGTGAAGACTTTGGGATTTTCCAAGAGTTCTCCTCACCAAGAACACCTCAGCAAAATGGAATTGCTGAAAGAAAGAATAGAACATTAATTGAAGCTGGTAGAACTCTATTGAGTGACACCTCTCTACTAGAATATTTCTGGGCTGAGGCAGTAAACAATGCTTATCATGTGATCAATAGGGCTTCTATCACCAAGAGCCACAAAAAGACTCCCTATGAGATTATGAAAGGTAGAAAACCAAATCTATCCTACTTCAGAATCTTTGGTTGCAAATGCTATATACTTAACAATGGTAAGTCATATTTGACTAAGTTTGCTGCCAAATCCCAGGATGGGATATTTGTTGGGTACAGCACAAATAGTAAGGCCTATAGAATCTTCAACTTGACTACACAAGTTGTTGAAGAATCTGTGCATGTTGTGTTTGATGAAACAAGATTAATCAACTGTGAGTTGTCTTGTAGATCAAATGACTCAACAGGTATAAGCAAAAGAATGGACAAGCTCTCCATTGCTGAAGCTTCAAGGGAAGATGGAGTATTGGAAAATGAAGGCTATTGTCCAGGGGGAGTACAAGATTCTATAGAAGATGAAGAAAACCAAGAGGTTCAGCATAATGAAGGAGCTGGAGATGTTCAACCAGAAGGGAATCTTCCTCCAGCTACAAGACATTTAAGAGACCATCCAGCAGATCAGATAATAGGTGATCCAAGACAAGGAGTGCAAACTAGAAGCAGAAGTCAAAGCACAGTTCTGCATTCAAGTTTCCTGTCACAAATGGAGCCTAAGAAGTTTGAAGAAGCCATCCAAGACCTGCACTGGACTGATGCTATACAAGAGGAGCTGAATCAATTCAGAAGGTGCAATGTCTGGGAGCTTGTTCCTAAACCAAGAGGCCACAATATAATTGGGACAAAATGGATCTATAGGAACAAGTTGGATGAGAGTGGAGTAATAGTGAAAAATAAAGCAAGATTGGTTGCTAAAGAATACAGGCAGGAAGAAGGGATTGACTTTGATCAAACCTTTGCCCCAGTAGCAAGGCTGGAGGCAATAAGAATGTTTCTTGCCTATGCAGCCTATCAAGACTTCAAGGTATACCATATGGATGTGAAGTCAGCATTTCTGAATGGTGATCTTAAAGAAGAAGTATATGTAGAGCAGCCTTCAGGTTTTGTAGATCCTCTTAAACCTGATTATGTGTATAAGCATAGAAAAGCTTTGTATGGGTTAAAGCAAGCCCCAAGGGCTTGGTATGAAACCCTGTCTACTTTCCTTATTGAGAATAAATTCTCAAGAGGAAAAATAGACAAAACTCTATTCCTTAGGGAATCCAAAAGCAAGATCATCTTAGTTCAGATCTATGTTGATGACATAATCTTTGGATCTACTGAAAACAACCTTTGTAAAAAGTTTGCCAAACTTATGCAAGGAAAGTTTGAGATGAGCAGTATGGGGGAACTGAAGTTCTTCTTGGGACTCCAAGTAAGACAGACTGATGATGGCTTGTCCATATCCCAGTCAAATTTTACCAAAGAATTAATTAAGAAGTATGATATGGAGTCATCCTCCATCATGAGAACTCCTATGGGAACAAGTATGCCTATATGCAAAGATGATGCAGGTAAACCTGTTGATGTGACTTTGTATAGAGGAATAGTTGGTTCTCTACTATATCTCATCGCTAGTAGACCAGATATTATGTATGTTACATGTGTCTGTGCTTGGTACCAAGCCTGTCCTAAAGAGTCTCATTATACTGCAGTCAAAAGGATTCTGAGATATCTTAAGGGCACACCTAATCTAGGCCTTTGGTACCCTAGGAATAGAGATTTTCTACTAACAGGTAATTCAGATGCAGACTTTGCAGGCTATAGAGAGGATAGGAAGAGTACAACAGGTACTTGTCAATTCTTGGGAGGAAGATTGATATCTTGGAGTAGTAAGAAGCAGACCAGTGTGGCTATATCTACAGCTGAGTCAGAATATGTTGCTGCTGGCAGCTGCTGTGTGTAAGACCCCCCTTTTTTTTTCTTTTTCAACCACCGGGGTCTTAGCCCAGAATTGCTGCTTTGCGGTGGCACCAACTCACGGGAAGGCACCCACTACAAAACGCCAATTCTGCCGGCCCTTTTCGATCACAAAAGAGAGAAGCATTTACACAAAAATGTAAATAAGTCCACAGAAACATGTAAATAAAAGTGAAATCATAACTAGTCCATCAATACATATAATAGGAAAATAGATAAATGGGCTCGAGCCCAGTACATCAGAGTCCTCACTACAAGTCACTCATCGCGGAAGCTAAGAAAATACTAATCACTCACGGAGCTGGTCGCAGGTGCACCGGTGCTAGACTGTCCCACCTCCATGCGCACCGTACTCCGCTGGTGCTGGTCCCTGTCTCCCATCCGGAGCTCCTGTAATGTTTGGTTCGAAAACCATTAGTCATAAAGACTAAGCCCTATCATCCCCTACCCCTCCCACCACGGCTCCTAAGCACCGGGCGGAGAGGAGGAAAGGGAAGCTACAAAAGTGGAGAATAGTCAAGCAGGTGATGGTAGACCTAACTAGCAAGTTATAACAGGTGAACAGTATAAATGTTGTAAAAGGTAGAACAATAATAAATAGCAAATTGTATAAAAGGCAGCTAGAGAATAGTAAGTAAGCAACAAGTAAGTAAGTATGTAACCTTAACTTATATGAATGCCCATACAAACTTATAAGTTAAGGGATCTTCTGCAAAGCTCCCATCGTATAAAAAGTCCCATACCAATTTATACGTTGGGGTGTCGGTTGTATGCAAATATAAGTGTAGTGATATGCTATGCCATGATTCATGCAAGTGCAACTCACGCACACGACTCTATGCGCATAGACCTTTAGTTCCCCCTGTTCGGGCAGCTAGCTTCACTCCCAGGAACCTCCGTAGTGGCAAACGGAGACAGTGGGTCGGGCCCCCCACTCCTAGGCGGGCATCCACACTACCAGGCCTAGCCCTCCCGTACGCCCCTAGAAGAACACAACCTAGAGTATCCGCGTACTGCTGCTGGATGTACCCTCCAGACTTTCTTTGGCTAAGTGTCCCACACCGCCGAGTCTGCGTACCGATGTCGGTGTGAACGACGATCAGGTACCGAAGACCCACCACCTTTATTCTGTACTCCAACCCTCGAGCCCTCGGCCCCCGGACAGTCCTGTCCGTGCATCTACCTTCAGAGCTACTGTCTGAATGGCAACAAGTCCTATTATCCTACTTTCCTAGCTATCGGGGAGTGAGTGTGTGCAACCCTAGTTATACTAGTTGCTCTTTTAATTTATTATCCCTATGGTTTACGTTAGCCCAGGACTGCCCCCGGTATACCCCGTGAAGGGCTCTCAAGGGGCACTAGGAACCAAGACGGCGGCATTACGGCCTGAAGTTCCCTTTCGCAAGGCACTTATTATTATTGGTTGATCTCCCTTAGCCCGATCCCCTTTTAGTTACTTTAGTTCTAACCCTAGAGTATTAAGACTCTTACTCTTCTTCCCGGGATGGACGATCTTTCGTCGTTCCCGTACTCCCTTATTCCAACAAGTCTCCCAATGATGAACTCGATCCTAGTTTGCCCTACCAACCATCAAGTATCAAAATTCCGTGGCTTTACTATATGCAGACCATCCTAAACTATATGAGGTACCCAAGGGGAGGTACACTAAGTTGTCTTCCAAATCTCCTATAATATTTACTGGAGGTCTACCATATCATACTTTGTCTAAATCCAGAAACTTATAATTTTCCTAATTAATCTGATATTTATTTAATTTTCCCAAAGGACGTGCCACGAGTCATTTTAAACATGAACTACATGATCTTCCTAAGTAATGGCTACTCAAAAATCATGATCATTAAATAACAGCAAAATAACCTCAAATACAAATTCTCAAAATTTTATAGAAAGTATTTAACCTCTAAATAATTTATTCATTAAGTATGTTTTACCTTGATTATTTGATTTAACCTCTAAGTAATGGCCCTTTTATTTGGACGCCGCGATGCGAATCTGCCTTCCAGGAGCTGAAGGATCGTCTCACCTCGGCTCCTATACTTGCTCTTCCATCAGGGAAGGAGGGATTCCAGGTGTATGCAGATGCTTCTTATCAGGGGATGGGTGCCGTCCTTATGCAGAATGGGCACGTAATAGCCTATGCCTCCCGTCAGTTGAAGCAGCACGAGCAGAACTACCCCGTGCATGATTTGGAGATGGGGGCAGTCATTTTTGCTCTTAAGATCTGGCGGCACTATCTCTACGGGGTACATTGTGATATCTTCTCCGACCACAAGAATCTGAAGTACGTCGACACCCAGAAGGAGTTAAACATCAGGCAGAGACGCTGGGTGGAGTTTCTTTCGGACTACCAGTATACCGTGCACTACCATCCGGGGAAGGCGAACGTGGTTGCGGATGCTCTGAGCCGGAGAGTGAGTACGACTGGAGTAGGCCCGCAGCTGATGGCTTTGGAGTTGATTAGATCATTCGAGGAGATCCAGATTTCGCTAGTGTCTGAGGATGACCCGGAACTGTACATGGAGTACCTGGGGTCGATGGCTACTACAGATGACATCCGAGACCGCATTAGAGATGGGCAGATGCTGGACGAGAGAGCTGAACCGATTTTCCGAGCCTTGGAGGAAGGCACGACAGGAGATTACTCTTTGAGGGATGGGCTCCTGTGTTTCCGGGGCAGAGTCTACATACCAGCAGGAGGACGGATCCGGGAGGATATTTTGACGGAGGCTCACTGTAGCCGGTATTCGGTACACCCGGGGATCACCAAGATGGTAAAGGATTTAAAGAGGACGATGTATTGGCCGGGTATGAAGAAAGATATTACGTATTTTGTGACGCATTGTGAGGCCTGCCAGCTCGTGAAGGCGGAGTGTAGGAACCCGGCAGGCTTGCTGCAGCCGCTTCTAGTGCCGGAGTGGAAGTTTGAAGATATAGCCATGGACTTCATACATGGGCTACCTAGATCCTGTGCGGGGAACGACTCGATCTGGGTGATAGTGGACAGGCTGACAAAGGTGGCCAGATTCATCCCAGTGGCAAAGGACACACCGGTCAGTGTATTAGTACGGAGGTTCATTGAGCAGTTCGTGCGTTATCATGGGGTGCCCAAGACTATCGTTTCGGATCGGGATGGGCGGTTTACATCCAGGGAATGGAGGTCAGTCCAGGCCCATCTGGGTTCTCGGTTGACATTCAGCACAGCTTTCCATCCTCAGACCGACGGACAAACAGAGCGCACAAACCGTACACTGGAAGATCTGTTGCGACTATGTATTTTGGACCGTGGCGAGCCTTGGGAGAGATTGTTACCACTGATCGAGTTTTCATACAACAACGCTCATCAGTCCAGCATAGGCATGGCTCCATACGAAGCGTTGTACGGAAGGAGGTGCAGAACCCCACTATCATGGGTTCAGGACGAGGATCCGCAGGCACTGGGCTCGGAGTTTGTGGGAGATACAGATGCTCAGATTAGATTGATCCGAGGCAGGATGTTGGAAGCCCAGAGCAGACAGGCGAAATACTACGATGCGAGGCATCGTCAAGTGGAGTTCCAGGTGGGGGACCGAGTTTTCTTGAAGATACGGCCGATGCACGGAGTCTCGCGGGTTCGCGGGCGGAAGAAGCTCAGTCCGAGATATATGGGGCCCTATAGGATCCTGGAGCGGATCGGCCCCTTAGCCTATAGACTGGAGCTACCGCCGGAGTTAGCGGGACTGCATGACGTCTTCCACATCTCCTCACTTCAGAGGGCTCTGCTACGCCCTGAGCAGCTGATTTCCTCGGCAGATGGCCCAGTGGCCTCGGATCGGTCAGTCGATTTGGAGCCTATCAGGATTGACGATACAGCAGTGCGGGTCTTGCGACGGAAGAAGGTCCCGTTAGTCAAGGTTCTGTGGAACAATCATGGGCAGGAGGAGCATACATGGGAGCCACAGGACTTGATGCGGCAAAAATACCCGGAACTTTTTCGTCAGGTATACCTCACAACCCCTCTGGACAATCAATTTGCCTTCCTATTTTAAATTTCAAGAATAGGGACTAATCTTTTATTTATTGGGGTGAATATACCTAGTTAGGTGGGCGAATTAATCTTAGATTCGAAACCGCACAAACAAACATAACGTAGAGAGATAATCTTTCAGTTCTCATGGGATGTTACAAGCTTATTTTCCCGATTTGAGTCCCGTAGGCTTAACCTTGATTTCGGGGACGAAATATTTGTTTTGTTTATTGGGATTTGTAACATCCCATTTCCAGCTATACCCCTAGGAGTCGGTTGGTTGTGGTAGAACCCTAGGGAGCCCAAAACTTGAAATAAATCGACCAAGAAATCGGGTCACGGGTTGGTCACGCCCGTGACCGACCCGTCACGCCCGTGACATAGGGCGTGACCACATTCGATGATCGTCGATTTCAGTTCGACGATCGTCGAACCCAGAAATTTGTCACCAGACCTGTCACGCCCGTGACTCGCCATGTCACGCCCGTGACATAGGGCGTGACCATGATCGTCGATTCCAGGTCGACGGTCGTCGACCCAAAATTGGCCCCACGGGCATGTCACGCCCGTGACCCACCATGTCACGCCCGTGACATAGGGCGTGACACGCTCGACGATCGTCGATTCCAGTTCGACGTCGTCGAACGAAATTTGGCCACACGGGCCTGTCACGCCCGTGACCCAAGTGTCACGCCCGTGAACATCCTTCGACGATCGTCGATCTCAGTTCGACGATCGTCGAACCCAGAACTGGCTAACCGGGCCTGTCACGCCCGTGACCTATGTGTCACGCCCGTGACCAAGGCCGAAATGACAAGCCAGGTTGGAAATTTCGGTAACCGACGCCATAATAAATTCTGACCATGGGAATAAAAATCAAGAGTATTTATGGGTCGTTCCCTACTTTAATTATGTTAATAATTAAGGAAAAGTGGGTCCAATAGGAAATTGCCACCTGGCAAACACCTCTTCATCTCCAACTTTTCAACTGCCATTCATCATAACCGAAACGTCATAAGGGTGTTATTAATGGCCGCCAACGTTTCATCTCCAACGTTTCACCCTTTCCCCTCCCCATTTGCTGATCTATAAAAGATTCCTAAGAGCAAGAGGAAAAGGTTACACTCCCTCAAACTGTTTCAGACTTCCCCCTTGCTGTTGAAGAATTTCCGGCGACGCCACCACCGCGCAAATGGCTTCACGACGCTCTGCACGCCTTCAACCCGCGAACAAGGTCCTCCCCTCCCTCTTCTTCTGCGGATAGATCTTTGGAATCGTTAGGAGAGATATCGGGCTCAAAAGAGCCAGATCGGGTGAGCGTATTCGTGGTTTTCCGAAAATTTCATAGTGGCGGGTTCGCCGGAAACCGCCTCTCCGGCGGCCGTGCCGCCGCCCGACGATAGCCCTCGCCTCAACGGAGGTGGTGGTGGTGGTAGCCGGCCAGGGAGATGGCTGGATGGCTGGGAAATAGCTTGGAAAAGCTACAGGAAAATTAGGTTTTTAGGCCTCTGGTTCGGGCTCTGAAGAAGATGAACAGTATCATGAAAATTGGATTCTATTTTTAAAACAATTTCTGAATGATGAGAGTTGAAAGAACTCCATAGTTAAGCGTGCTCGGGCTGGAGTAGTACTGGGATGGGTGACCTCCTGGGAAGTCCCCGTAGTGCGGGCTTGACTATCGAGTTTGACTCATCTAAAGGGGGGTCTTACAAGTGGTATCAGAGGAAACCTCGATCGAAAGAGAAGTAGTCCACAAAAACCTTGGGCCACCCCCGTGCGAGCTTAGTTTGCGGACAAACTAGCAGCGGAAGCAGTGGTGTGCCCATAAGGGAAATCACATGTGAAAGTCCATCATAACTCTTCTTAAATTCCATTCATTCGCTCTCTAACAAATGGAATTTTTGCTTGTAGCCTGCGACGAACCCTACATCGCAGCAGGGGACACCTCAGGCTCCGAATGTGGTCCCGACTCCGCCAGCACCCGTTCCGTTCCAGCAGACGGAGATGGGGCAAACACTGACGGCCATCCTGGAGGCCTTCAGAGCTCAGCAAGCCCCGGCCCCACAGCCAAACCCCGGGGCCAATTGGATGACGGTCTTCCGAGGACTTTCCCCTCCATCCTACCAGGGGACGGAGTCTGCAGTACGTACGGAGGAGTGGTTGGACACCATTTACAAGATGCTGGCAGGGATTCGATGCCCCACGGAGGAGGCAGTCGCTTTGACAGTCTCCTGCTTAGAGTCACACGGAAAGAGATGATGGAAATCTCAGCTGGACACCACCTTTGCAGGGATGGACTGTGCTGATATTACTTGGGAGGAGTTCAGAGCAGCACTCTTGGGACATTTTATACCTCAGTCGGCGAGAGATGACCTGGAGGATAGATTCCTGCGGTTGAGGCAGGGGAACAGGACCGTGGTGGAGCCTATCAGGATTGACGATACAGTAGTGCGGGTCTTGCGATGGAAGAAGGTCCCGTTAGTCAAGGTTCTGTGGAACAATCATGGGCAGGAGGAGCATACATGGGAGCCACAGGACTTGATGCGGCAAAAATACCCGGAACTTGTTCGTCAGGTATACCTCACAACCCCTCTGGACAATCAATTTGCCTTCCTGTTTTAAATTTCAAGAATAGAGACTAATCTTTTGTTTATTGGGGTGAATATACCTAGTTAGGTGGGCGAATTAATCTTAGATTCGAAACCGCACAAACAAACATAACGTAGAGAGATAATCTTTCAGTTCTCATGGGATGTTACAAGCTTATTTTCCCGATTTGAGTCCCGTAGGCTTAACCTTGATTTCGGGGACGAAATCTTTGTTTTGTTTATTGGGATTTGTAACATCCTATTTCCGGCTAGACCCCTAGGAGTCGGTTGGTTGTGGTAGAACCCTAGGGAGCCCAAAACTTGATATAAATCGACCAAGAAATCGGGTCACGGGTTGGTCACGCCCGTGACCGACCCGTCATGCCCGTGACATAGGGCGTGACCACATTCGACGATCGTCGATTTCAGTTCGACGATCGTCGAACCCAGAAATTTGTCACTAGACCTGTCACGCCCGTGACTCGCCATGTCACGCCCGTGACATAGGGCGTGACCATGATCATCGATTCCAGGTCGACGGTCGTCGACCCAAAATTGGCCCCACCGGCATGTCACGCCCGTGACCCACCATGTCACGCCCGTGACATAGGGCGTGACACGCTCGACGATCGTCGATTCCAGTTCGACGTCGTCGAACCAAATTTGGCCACACGGGCCTGTCACGCCCGTGACCCAAGTGTCACGCCCGTGACCACCCTTCGACGATCGTCGATCTCAGTTCGACGATCGTCGAACCCAGAACTGGCTAATCGGGCCTGTCACGCCCGTGACCTATGTGTCACGCCCGTGACCAAGGCCGAAATGACAAGCCAGGTTGGAAATTTCGGTAACCGACGCCATAATAAATTCTGACCATGGGAATAAAAATCAAGAGTATTTATGGGTCGTTCCCTACTTTAATTATGTTAATAATTAAGGAAAAGTGGGTCCAATAGGAAATTGCCACCTGGCAAACACCTCTTCATCTCCAACTTTTCAACTGCCATTCGTCATAACCGAAACGTCATAAGGGTGTTATTAATGGCCACCAACGTTTCATCTCCAACGTTTCACCCTTTCCCCTCCCCATTTACTGATCTATAAAAGATTCCTAAGAGCAAGAGGAAAAGGTTACACTCCCTCAAACTGTTTCAGACTTCCCCCTTGCTGTTGAAGAATTTCCGGCGACGCCACCACCGCGCAAATGGCTTCCCGACGCTCTGCACGCCTTCAACCCGCGAACAAGGTCCTCCCCTCCCTCTTCTTCTGCGGATAGATCTTAGGAATCGTTAGGAGAGATATCGGGCTCAAAAGAGCCAGATTGGGTGAGCGTATTCGTGGTTTTCCGAAAATTTCATGGTGGTGGGTTCGCCGGAAACCGCCTCTCTGGCGGCCGTGCCGCCGCCCGACGATAGCCCTCGCCTCAACGGAGGTGGTGGTGGTGGTGGCCGGCCAGGGAGATGGCTGGATGGCTGGGAAATAGCTTGGAAAAGCTACAGGAAAATTAGGTTTTTAGGCCTCTGGTTCGGGCTCTGAAGAAGATGAACAGCGCCATGAAAATTGGATTCTATTTTTAAAACAATTTCTGAATGAATTTATCTGTCATGTTAAATAATTTGGGAAAAATACCTAGAGGCTCCTACAGGAAAAGTGGTCAACATAGAAACTGTAGCCCTTGAAGTCTAGTTTTATTCAAAATTAATTTCACTCCATTTGGAATCCTGTTATTCATCTAAAAATTATTCATCTAAAAATTATAGAAAAATCACTAGTCAGTAGTATGATATATAAAGGATCTTTGTGCAGAGAATCATAATTTTACTAGCTTGCTAACCACCACTAAAGATTTAATCAAATAATCAAGGTAAAACATACTTAATGAAGCGAGCCTTAGAATTAATCTTTCAAAAATCCCATAAAAATTCACAGAGATTTAAAATCATAATAAACGTTCTCTGCTTAAATTTCATCACTTTCCAGAGAGTGTGTATTCCCTAATAAATTTTCTAAGCAAATCATACAACTACTAAATCATTAAAGGAAGTATCCAAAATAATGAACATAAAATTTATAGAAAAATATCCAGAGCTTGTACCATCCCTATAATTCACTCTCCCCAAATCTCACCACTTTTCAATGTGATTTAGTGTCATTTCCTATCTCTACAAGTTTTGCGCCCTAAACTAGGGTTAGATCTTTAGGTATCCCAACGGTCTCCAAATCTACTAAGATTTCATCCAGAGCACTATATTGGCCCTATGGTTATCTTCACCCAATTTCGGGTCAATCCAAGGTCATTTGACCACATGACCTTCACAAACCACCAAGATCCATACTTGGGGTTTGGCCTTGGTCCTTAGGGTAAACTTACCCCGATCCACCTCAAACTCCATGAGGGGGTGCTAGAGCATATTACTAGCCAGTGGTAAAAATCTCAGCCTCTGTTGAGGTGATCTCACCACTCAAACTTCAAAAGTGTACTTTTATCCTAAGACCCCTTATTAGGGCAAAACTTAGGGTTGATCATTTCTAGTCCAAACCATCTACAAATGAGATGGAAAATTATACAGAACCTTATGATGACCCCAGGGACCTCTCACCAGAATTTGGGAGGGTTTGGAAATTATTTAACTATCTAATTAAATTCGGCTAGGATTATTGAATTTTCCTAAAAACTATAGAAAAATATTCTCCAAAAATTCTCATTTTTGGATAGCACCTAGATATAGGTAAGATTAGGCCACACCCCAAATTTCAAGTCATTTTGATGACTGGATTGGTGTGGGGAATTTTTCTAAGGTCAAGACAGCCCTCTGGATAGACCTCACCAAAAAGGGTGTTGTGGTCTAACCAGGATTCCAAATGGAGTGAAATTAATTTTGAATAACACTAGACTTCAAGGGCTACAGTTTCTATGTTGACCACTTTTCCTGTAGGAGCCTCTAGGTATTTTTCCCAAATTATTTAACATGACAGATAAATTCATTCAGAAATTGTTTTAAAAATAGAATCCAATTTTCATGGCACTGTTCATCTTCTTCAGAGCCCGAACCAGAGGCCTAAAAACCTAATTTTCCTGTAGCTTTTCCAAGTTATTTTCCAGCCATCCAGCCATCTCCCTGGCCGGCCACCACCACCACCACCTCCGTTGAGGCGAGGGCTATCGTCGGGCGGCGGCACGGCCGCCGGAGAGGCGGTTTCCGGCGAACCCACCACCATGAAATTTTCGGAAAACCACGAATACGCTCACCCAATCTGGCTCTTTTGAGCCCGATATCTCTCCTAACGATTCCTAAGATCTATCCGCAGAAGAAGAGGGAGGGGAGGACCTTGTTCGCGGGTTGAAGGCGTGCAGAGCGTCGGGAAGCCATTTGCGCGGTGGTGGCGTCGCCGGAAATTCTTCAACAGCAATGGGGAAGTTTGAAACAGTTTGAGGGAGTGTAACCTTTTCCTCTTGCTCTTAGGAATCTTTTATAGATCAGCAAATGAGGAGGGGAAAGGGTGAAACGTTGGAGATGAAACGTTGGCGGCCATTAATAACACCCTTATGACGTTCAGTTATGACGAATGGCAGTTGAAAAGTTGGAGATGAAGAGGTGTTTGCCAGGTGGCAATTTCCTATTGGACCCACTTTTCCTTAATTATTAACATAATTAAAGTAGGGAACGACCCATAAATACTCTTGATTTTTATTCCCATGGTCAGAATTTATTATGGCGTCGGTTACCGAAATTTCCAACCTGGCTTGTCATTTCGGCCTTGGTCACGGGCGTGACACATAGGTCACGGGCGTGACAGGCCCGGTTAGCCAGTTCTGGGTTCGACGATCGTCGAACTGAGATCGACGATCGTCGAAGGGTGGTCACGGGCGTGACACTTGGGTCACGGGCGTGACAGGCCCGTGTGGCCAAATTTGGTTCGACGACGTCGAACTGGAATCGACGATCGTCGAGCGTGTCACGCCCTATGTCACGGGCGTGACATGGTGGGTCACGGGCGTGACATGCCCGTGGGGCCAATTTTGGGTCGACGACCGTCGACCTGAAATCGACGATCATGGTCACGCCCTATGTCACGGGCATGACATGGCGAGTCACGGGCGTGACAGGTCTGGTGACAAATTTCTGGGTTCGACGATCGTCGAACTGAAATCGACGATCGTCGAATGTGGTCACACCCTATGTCACGGGCGTGACGGGTCGGTCACGGGGGTGACCAACCCGTGACCCGATTTCTTGGTCGATTTATTTCAAGTTTTGGGCTCCCTAGGGTTCTACCACAACAACCGACTCCTAGGGGTCTAGCCGGAAATGGGATGTTACACTGTGCACAACTATTGTGGATACAACATCAGCTTAAAGATTATGGTATTTAAGTAAGTAGAACACCTCTTTTGTGTGATTCTAAGAGTGCAATTTCTATTGCTAATAATCCTGTTTCTCATAGTAGAACTAAGCATATAGAAATTAAATACCATTTTCTTAGAGATCATGTAGAAAGAGAAGACATCACATTGGAATTTGTTAAAACAGATTATCAAATAGCAAATGTATTCACTAAGCCTCTGGCTGAAACAAAATTCAATAAATTTAAAATTGAATTAGGCATGCTGACCATTGATTAGATTATCAACAAACTTACAAAGAACATATTAGATTATCAAATGGTCTCAAGTGGTGTTGACAGAAACAGAAATTGGCTAAGTAAAATAGTGTCGACACATTCAGTGATAATGTGTCGACTCAGTGAAGTAATGTCGACAAGTCAGAAATATTGTGTCGACACAGAGAATATGTGTCGACACTTAAGAATTAAATTGTCGACTTATCCAGGAATGTAGTGTCGACTTCACCAGAATAGTGATGTCGACACTTACAAATTTTGTGTCGACACTTATCCTAAGAGTCGACACAGATTTTCTGATACTCTACTATATCTCTCAGGTGTCGACATATCCACAATTGGTGTCGACACATAGTAGATAGATTTGTGGTCGAGACAATAAAAGTTTGTGTCAACACATTCCATCTGTGTCGACACTTATAGACTGTTTTTGCCCGCCTTTTGATCTTCTTTCAATAGAAGGTATAAATAGGTCAAGAACTTATTCAGTCGACACGCTTACAAGGTTTTCGAGACTGAAACCTTGTGTTAACTTTCTCTCTCTCTCTCTCTTCTCTCAAGCTTTCTCACCTGAACAATGGCGCCGAAGATTGAAGACAATGTCAATGAAGGTTATGAGTTGGTAAGGAATGCCTTTGCCAAAGCCCCGATAGATGTTCAACGAGTTATCACTCTTATTTCCGAATCCGGATTAGAGTTTTTAGTATCTGAACCTTCTAAGATATGGAAGAAGGAGGTGCATGAATTCTTTAACTCTGCATCAATAGGTTCAGATATTCTCAAGATCAAGTCCACTGTTCATGGGTCGCCAGTGAAGATTACCCCAAGAAGTCTAAGGAAGATTCTACATTTACCAATAATTGAGAATGAAGAAGAAGTCCCTGCTTCTAAGTCAAGGGAGGATATCCAATGGTGCGGATTGGATCCCACCCTGAAAATTGGAGCTGCGTTCAACAGGAAAGGGATGAATCAGCAAGGGAAGTTTTTATCTGAAGTAGTTGGCAAGGTGATTCTGTGCAAACCAGGGGGACATGATAGGATTTCGGCCTATATGTTTTGCCTAATGACCAGAATTGTGTTTACAATTCCAACTGATTGGTCAGCTGTAATCTTTGAAAAGATCAAGGAAGGAATAAAGAAGCCAAATCTGGCTAGAATTATGAGTTTATATCTGAATGGAGTGATCCCTGAGGTAATGCAACACTTGCCAGGAACAAAGATCAATCACATGAGAAAGATGGACATGAGATTGTTTTCTAGGTGGGATAGGGTGCTGTCTAAGGATGTGCCTGATGAGAGCAGGCAGGACACCCCAGTGAAATCCTCTTCTCATGCTCAAGATACTGAGCAGCTTCAAGAAGAACAAGAGAGGAAGCAGGATGAAGATCACCCTGTGTCTACTCCAGCCCAGCAAGACACTATACCTGCACAGATGTAGGGGGAGCAAGCTCATTCTCCTGCCCAGAATGAATCTACTCCTAACCAGGTACAGTTGTAGGGGGAGCTGGTGTATTTTCTTATAAAAGACATTTCTAATATTTCAATTTCTGCACAGGTGCAGGGGGAGCAAGTGTACTCACCTGCCCAGGACATTACCAATACTGAACAAGTACAGGGGGAGAAGCTGTCAGACCCAGTGCAAGAGGCAGTACAAATTGATATCTCCAAAAATCTGAATATAGAAGATCCAATTGATACATCTTATATTCAAGCTCAGAAGGAATATACTCTAGATGAGTTATTTCCTAATGTTGATATTGCTACTGATAGAGTAGAAGAGGGACAAGATATTGAGAAGGCCCTTGACATGGAGATAGAAATTGAGAAGGAGCAAGTAGTTGAGGAGGAGTCTGTGCATGTTGAGGCTGAACAACATGGCACTGAGATAGATATTCATCCACCTCCTCAAGAAAGAGTTCAAATTGATAGTTCATCTGAATCTGAGACTGAAGAAGCCAGAATGGCTAAGAAGAGAAAACTTGTGGTCTTCAAGAAAAGGAGCAAAGGTTATAAGCAGGCTCTACAGACTACAACTCAATAATCCCATTCTGAATTTAATTATAACAAGTTTATGGTTGATTTGCAAGTTAAGCTAGATGAACATAGATTGACAGTTGAAAAATATGTTGATGAGAGCAATAAGTCCCTTCAATTTGACTTGGCTCAGGATATAAAGTCAATTCGATTTGAAGTCAATATGCATAAGAAGGAGATGATAGATTGCTTCCATAAGGGAGGTAATGCTGTGGTGTATTTGGCTAAACAATAGCAGTCCATCATCCCTAAAGTGGATGATATTGTTTTAAAGCAAAGTTATGTTTTGGAGAATCAGTTGAGGATGAATGATAATTTAACTGAATCTCATCAAGAAATTATTGATGAATTGAAAAAGACTACTCCAGGGCTGACTGAAGCTAGAGCAAAGGAGATGGAATAATTTGATAAGAAACTTCAAGATGCTATTGAATCAGTTAAAACTGTTATCACCACCTCTCAAAAGGACATATCTGACAAGCTTCAAAAGTTAAAACCATTTTTTAAAGAGGGTGTGAATTATCTGGATGGCCAGATCAGATTTCAGAAGGAAGATCTAAGAGATCATATTACCAGAGAAGCCATAAAGGGGGAGAGGTTGTTAGTTCATGCTGGCTCAGAGCACACCAAATGGGTGACAAATAGTATTCGAGCCACATTGGGATATCCACCTTTGTGTGATGATGCTATGGTGGCTGAGTTAGGAATACAAACAGATCTACTTGAAGGCAATCAACCTGAGGTTGCCCAGTCATTTACCCTCCTCCAGATTTTGATATGATTGATCAACAAGTTCAAGATATGTATAGCCCTCCAAAGGAGGTTAAAAGGGTTGTTATTGAGAAAGTGGATAAGCCTGAGGCAAATTTGAAAGAACAGCAAGATGCTCTACTATCCAAGAAGAGATTTAGAGAGCAGGCTGAACTTAAGCCAGATTTTGAGCAGTGGAGCCCTACTTCAAGAAATATTATACTAACTGCATGGAAGGCTGTAAAGGACAAAGAACATGAAAGAGGAAAGTGGTATAATGTAATAGAATGGCAAAAATTTAAAGCTAGGCAGGAATCCATAGTACAGTTCAGGAGAAAAGCCAAGATGGGAAGGCTGCCACCAGATGCTCAGGAGCCAAGCAAGTACTTTCCAAAACCCTTTCATTACTTTGAAAGGCAAAGGCTCAAGGAAGAAGCACAGAAGAAAGCTGAGCTAAAAGGCAAGAAGCCAGCTGAAGTTGCTGATGCTCCTGTGAAGGCTCAAATCCAATCTGGCAAAGGAATTGTCATAAAAGAGCCTGATCAGTCTTAGTTTTAAGTTCTTTCAAATGTGTTTTATAATGTTGTGTTTAATCTTTCAATATAAACAACTGTAATCAAACATTACCAAGTTATAAACAAAATTTTGTTTGGAATCACATATTCATGTTCACTCTATGTTGAATTGTTAATGTTTTGTTTATAAAGTATTCCTGTAATGTCATATATCATCATATTTTTTTTTTATAAATGGTGTATATCATTGGCTCTAAGGGTTATGACTTCTCCAAATAGGGGGAGATTGTTGGGTACATTGGAAAATGTGTACCTGATTTGAAGAAGTCCAACCTAGCTCAATGATATACATCAAGGTGTATTTGATGTTGTTTTGAGTTGACATGTGCAGGTGAAGAAGTGTTAAAGAATGCAGAAAAATATTCTAAGTCCATGTGTCGACACCTGAAGAAACAGTGTTGACACTTCAGAATATTTGTGTCGACACTTGAAGGAAGCTGTGTCGACACAGAGAAAGATAGTCGACCACATTTGTGTCGACACTGGGAAGCAGTGTCGACTCACAGGAAAATAGTCGACCACATTTATGTCGACACTGGGAAGCAGTGTCGACTAACTAAAAGATAGTCGACCTCGACACAGAAGGAGATAGTCGACCACATTTGTGTCGACACTGGGAGCTGTGTCGACACAATGAGACAGAGTCGACACACATTTTGGCAGAAGTTGACAATACTTGTGTCGACACCAGAAGACTAAGTCGACACATTTTGGCAGAGTCAACAATTGATGTGTTGACACCTGAAGGCAGTGTCGACACATACTGAGTTCTGAATCTACAACAACTGTGTCGACACACAGGACTTGTGTCGACACACTGCAAAGTCAAGACCAAGTTATTTTCTGAAGAAAGATGAAGTGTTGAGTCGACATAAATTCTATGTGTCGACTCATTCTCAAAATAAAGTTCTGAAGAAGCTGTGTCGACTTAAAGGCAAACTTGTCGACATCATCAAAGGCTGTGTCGACACCAAAGTTACTTGTGTTGACTCATATTGAAAGTTGGTCTCGACACTTCCTGACAGTCTGTCTCAACACTTTGCTGACCAAGACTAAGGCACAGGATCTGTTTGAAGACTTGACAGCTGTGGGTTGCAGCCAGTTAACTGATGTTGTCAGACTTGTCAGAACACAGTTATAAACTGGATCAGCTGGTTACCATTAAGAAGGTCTATAAATAGACAGATTCAGAGAGAAGAAGATAGATTGAACTTTGGCAATCAAATTGAGAAATCAAATCAAGAAGGAGTAGTACACTAAAGAAGATCTTCATCAGAAGATCTAAGAAGACGATCTCAGGATCGATCTAAGAAGAGTTCTAACAAGAATTCAGAAGTATCATCAAAGGTGTTGGATAGAGAGGGATCCACCCATTTTGAAGAAGAAGAAGGAAGCCATCAGTGGTTTCTCAAGAAGCTATTTGGAAATCAACTCAGCTAAGTTCAGATTCAAGAAGCTTTGAAGAAAGCTCAGATTCAGTTGATTTCATCAGCTGATCAAGAATTGTCTTGTCCTCTTCTCTCTCAACAAAGACAAGACATTAAAACTTCTTTTCTAAATTTTTGTAGGATCTGTTTTACACAGATCTGAGTTGTAAGCCTGTGATATAAAGGCTGAGTGTAGGAGAGTTGATCTCTGAGTGGTAGGGCTGTTTGCCTGAGTGTAGGAGAAGGTTCTTCTCTGAGTTGTAGGCCTTGTGGCTAGGCTGAGGTAGGGTTGTTGTGCTTGAGTTGTAGGAACCTATCCAGGTTCTGAGCTGTAGGATCTGAGGATCTGAGAATAGTGGAAGTTTGGCCGAATCTAGCATACTGTTAGATAGGTGAAGGGGGAAAGTGGATGTACCCAAATCTTGGGGAACCACTATAAAACATTGTGCAATCTGTGATGATTCAATTTCTGTGATTGCTGTGCTGAATGTTTTAATTCTGTAATTGAATTCTGCCTAAAAGTATAAACAAGCAATTAGAACCTATTCACCCCCCCCTCTAGGTGTTTAGGTTATCTTGAAAGTAAAACTATCACATCTTGTCCATCAACTGCTTTGTACCTGTAATACTATAAGAGGAGGAGCATAACCTCTAGTCACTCCTTTTTCACATCCACCAAAGATAACCTTTGGTCCATTCCTTTTTGGAGCATAAACCTTTAAGTTTCTCCTTGTTCCAGGCATGTGCCTAGAACATCCACTGTCCAAGTACCATATAGGGGTATGATCACTTGGACTATCCTAAAAAACACACATCAGTTAACCTTAGGACCCCAATTTTTATTGGGTCCTTGTTGTATGTTAAACTGAAAATAATTCTTCCTGTCTGCAGCTTTTCAGACAGGCAAGCTGAAATTTGCTCTTTGCATACTATGATTGTGTCGGCAATCAACTGCAAAGTGGTCTACTTTGCCACAACACCAACACTCGTGGATGCTGTACCTTCTTTTGGAGTAGGTCTAGTGGTTGTGTTAACAGCAGTTCTGGGTCTAGAAGGAGTAGCAGCAGTTCTGTTCCATGATTTTCCAGCCCCGGTCATACAAGTTATGGGTTTGGCAGTAGAAGTGCTTGGGATATCTTGAGCCCTTCTAGCAGCATCTTTCTTTTCAGAAAGAATACCCTTGATGGTCTCAAATATGCCCTGGTCAGGTCTACTGACAGCCTTCCCCTTTGTCTTAGAGTGGGCTAGAGGAATTTGAGAACAGTCAGCATCTTTACCCTTGACTGAAGGGGCTGTTGCATCAAACATAAATGATTCAGGATGGGCCATTTGTATTTTCTCATAGGTACTTGCAACTTTGCTGTAAGTGCCACCATATTGTGGAACATCTTTGTTCACATAAGATGGTCTAGCATGATTCCAGTGACCATAAATACTCTCGTGGTCATGGCTGTTGGTTGGAAATTGCACTCTAACAAATTTTACAGGAGGCTTAGAGGCTAGTGGCTCCACTTGAGCTCTGCACTTTCCATTGGGATTAGCAACTCTTGTCATTCCCTTAAATCCCAACCCTTTCTTTCCCTTTTGGGAGGAGAATGAGTCTATCAAGGGCAATACTGTGCTAGGCGTGTAGTAGCTAGCCACTAGTTCCCTCTCCTTTTGGAGCTTTCCTTCAAGATTTTTGATATGGTTATTCTTGAAGGTTATGGTGCTCATCTAAATGATTGCCACATTATTTAGTTTGCTAACTTCCTGTATCTTTAGATCCAGCAATTTTGCTGATTCTGAAGCAGCAAGCTTTAAAGAGACAATTTTCTTAGCCTGCTGCTTGGCTAGGAACTTGCTTTTCTTTAGAGCATGCAGAAGTTAACCATATTTGCCAATCAATTGATTGATGTCTCCCTCAGATTCTGAGCCATCATCATCATTTGATGCAAAGGCATAAGAATCTAGAACTTGTTCATAATCTGAACATGCAGAGCTGGTAACAAATTTACCTTGCTTGGACCAGGCTAATCCTGGCTGGTTTTGGTTTCTTCATCTGACTTAGCCATCAGCCCAAGGCAGCAACTGTCATCTTCAGAATCCACCTCTGAATCACTATTAGATTGTGATAGAGGTCTTCAATCCTGGCAGCAGGATGAACCTTTTCAGCTTCTTCTTCTAAAGCTACCAGCCTTTTGATGCAGTCTGCTTCTACAGATCCTTCTTCAGTTGAGTACAGCCCAATGTAGGCTTCTTCTTCTTCTAACTCTGATGTGGAGTAGTCAGTCTAGCTTCATTTCTTTTTGGGAATGAGGGATTTCTCCTTCTTGCCTTTTTGCTGGTGGTCTTTTTTCTCACTGTGTTCCTTCCTTTTGACTGGACAGACAGCTATCATATTCCCAGGTTTTCTGCAATGATAACAAGTTATGTTAGAGGGAACCTGTTTACAATTTTTGGAACCATACATGTCCTTCTTAGAGGACTTTCTTCTGCCTTTGTAGTAGTCATCCTTGTGATGAGAGGAGGTGGAATTCTTTCCTCTCCAGTGCTTCTTCCTTAAGAACTTCTGGAATTGCCTAGTGAAGGCAGTAAAATCTTCATCAGACCATTGGCAGTCTGATGCACTTCCCTCTGATCTTCCAGAATCAAATTCAACATCTCTCCTTGGTGGAGAGGGAGACTTTCTTTTGCTTTTGTTGGTGCCTTCAACTTTAAAAGATACAGTTTTGTCTCTTGCCAGAGACTTGTTGTTGTTCTCCTCTTCTTTCCTTGCTGCTGGCTGCATCTCAAATGACAGCAGCTTCCCAAAGTGTGTGTGAGGAGCAGTATCACCTAGCTTTGCCACTTCTCTGATGGCACAGATTTTTGTGTCCCACTGTCTAGTAAGAGATCTAAGGAACTTGTCATTCAGTTCATAGTGACTGAACACTCTTCCATAAGTCTTTACCTCATTCACAATCCTAAATAACTTTTCATAATAGGTGGTTAGGTTGTCCCCCTTGGATTGTTTGAAAGCCTCATACTCTTGGCTGAGCATGGACTTCTTATCATCTCTAACCTCATCTGTCCCCTCCATTCAAATAACAAGTGTTTCCCACATTTCCTTTGTTGTTGTACAATGGATCATGTTCTGAAGTATAGAATCATCAACACAACCCTTGATGATATTCTTTGCCCTCTTATCTAGTGAGGCCAAGGCCAACTCATCCTTGGTCATTTCATCATATGTCTTGGGGGTTTGAATATTAGCATCTAGTGTAGAGACCTTCATTGGGATGAATGGTCCTTCCTCAACTATAATGTACATTCTAGGGTCAACAACTTCCATGAACTGCCTCACCCTTGCTTTATAGATGACAAAATCCTCCTTCCTACAGATTGGAAGTCTCACATCACTCATCTCCCTATTGGTAATTCCTGAACCCATGGAGACAGACTTCTTCCTAACCTTGGAGATCTACTCAGACTGTTAAGTCCTTTAAAGAGTAACCTGGCTCTGATACCACTTGAAAGTCTTATTTTCAAGGTTAGATAAATACCTAGAGGGGGGGTGAATAGGTTTTTATCTTTATTTTGCCTTTTCTAATTTGTTATCAGATTTTTGTGCATGTGATTAGGTTAGTTATCAGCTTTCAAGAACATTCACAGACGACACAACAATTTTATAGTGATTTCCCAATCTTGGGTACATCCACTGTCCCTCTGCGCCTATCTAATAGTGTGTTAGATTCGGCTCTCCCTCCAAAACTCAGCTAATTAATAGTTTACAGCACAGATCCCGCAGGACCAAACAGGTCACACAGACCTAACAATTAGGCACTAAACAAACCCTCAGGTCACAATGACCTTTCACCCGGTACAAAGCCAAAACACAGACCACAAAGACCTTAGCCTTTATAAAACAGGCTTACAACTCAAGATTCACCAAGAATCTTTACACAAGAAAGAAATGGAGAAAGATTTTATGAAAAGACACCAGATCAAGAACTCTGTGTCGTCTTCTTCCTGGACTGAGCAGATATCATCCAAACCTTTTGCTGTTGAAGATGATGATGTAGGCAGTAGATTCTTTTTTCAAACAGCTAACCTTCCTTCTGCAGAACTTGTAGATCTGCTCCCTCATAATGAAATCGGATCCTTCCTTCTGCAGAACTTGTAGATCTGCTCCCTCAGAATGAATTCTGATCCTACTGTTGTGCATGGTAATTGCTCCATCTATCTCCTTCCCAGCAAGGTTCTCTGTGCAGAACTCCTTCAAGCTCGATGAAAATGGAGAGGAAGAAGATGATGTTCTCCCGCCTTTCTTCTCGTCTTCAGAAAACCTAGCCGAGGAATTGATTGTTCTCTTGATTGTATTTTTTTTTTCGTTCTCTGGCCGATTGCTTCCTTTTATACTCTGAAGGCCAATCGAGCTGTGGGCACTACAATAAACTGCACTTGTTGTAAGGACTGAAATATAACTAAAACACAGTTTGTTACTCATAGCTATATTTAGAAACAATTTTTTTCTGTTGTTACCAAAAAGTACATTGTGTAACGAATATTTATATTTTGTTACAATAAAAATTAATTTGTTACTATAAATGTAAGTATTTGAAACAACACTAATGTTACGTTACAAATAGTAATTTTTCCTCACAATATGTTTGGCCATTTTTAGTCCCAGGCCGCTAGTTAAAATACCAATTTTGGGTTTATATTGTCCATTCCACAATGAATTTTTGAAATATGTCGAGCTCGCGGCCGGGCTCGCGGGCAGGCCCGACGGTGGCCTGCGACCGGCGCCCGGCGACGGCAGGCGGCTGGCCGGCTAGAGGTGGCCGGCCGGCCGGCGGAATCTTTTTTTACTATTGTAACTAATTTATTGTAACGACATACATACATTTGTTATAAGAAGTATTACCGTCGAGCTTTAAAGGACGACCGTTACATAAAGTTTTTTTCGCTATCAAAGAGTTTTTGTAACGATTTTTGGTACTTATTGTAACGATTTAGGTCCTTACTAGAAGTGCAATTTGTTGTAGTGGGGCCCCACCACCAGAATTGATGGCTAAGATCAAGCCATCCAGCGCATCCCTTCCGTTAAGTTTGATTTAACGGATCCTTACTGTTTGTGGGCCCCAGCACTTCATGATGGAAAAATTCCTTTGAAAGTGCAGAGGATGATGACAGCTGGCCGCCAATGTCTATGGCAGCAATTCTGCACCATTTAAATTTTGGTTGACAATTTGACTTTGCTGACGTCAGCATGACCCAACATCTCTGAACTTAGACAAAATTCAATCATCAAAACCAAAGGCGTTGAGTGAGTAGGTATCACTCAACGCCACAACACTTAGACAAAATTCTGTCTAAGTATTGAGCTCGACCAAAGCTGAGCTCCGTTTGTTGAACGTCGAGCTCAGCTCGACGAATTCAAAAGATCAGTTTAACAAACTACAAACTTAGATTGATGAAAGGCATAACTGAGTTTGACAAACTCTAGGGTAAACTAATTAATTTGGCTAAGCTAGACGATCGCTGAGCTCAGTTTGACGAAGTTGAGCTCGACGAAAGTCATGTAGTCCATGCTTTTGGACTTAGCCAAATTTCTGCTCCAAGGCGTTGAGAGCGTCGAGAGTGTTGAGAGCGTTGAGAGCGTTAAGTGAGCTTACCTCACTCAACTCTATTCACCTTAGCAAATATTTCTGCGCCTTGGCGTTGAGAGACTAAGCTCCACTCAACGCCAAACTACTTAACAGAATTTTCTGTTATCTATGTTGAGTGAGTAAGCTACACTCAACGCCTGTGGACTTAGTGAAAATTTTCCCAACTTTTCTGTGGAGTTGACTGGCACAGTAACACTCAATGCTAAAAGTTGTATGGCATTGAGTGAGTAGACTACACTCAATGTCTGTGTACTTAGCCACATTTTTGGTTTTCTTCCAGTTAGGCTGAGACAGACTCAATGCTATATTTTATATGGCATTGAGTGAGTAGACTACACTCAATGTTTTATGTTATATGGCATTGAGTGAGTAGACAATACATAATACTTTTGTACTTAGCCAAATTTCTACTAGATATTAATTAGTCCATACCTCTGGCATTGAGTGAGCTTGCTCCACTCAACGCCTATGGACTTAGGAGATTTTTGGTATGTCCAGCAACCACTTAGTGTGTCCATGTATCCAATCAATATGATATGGACTACCTACACTCAAGACTTCAAATACACATCAAATATAGTTGATGTGTGTGTCATTGACCTGTTTGACTTCTCATAAATCAGGGACATTCGGAACAATGGACCCAACATACAGGAAGGGAACTTCTAGCACCTGTCAATTTTTGGGAGGGAGACTAGTGTCTTGGTGCAGCAAGAAGCAAACAAGTGTTGCAATCTCCAATTCATAGTCAGAGTACATTTCAGCAAGTAGCTGTTATGCTCAGTTGCTATGGATCCAGCATCAGCTCTAGGATTATAACCTCCAGATAAGTAAAATTCTATTATTTTGTGATTTTACTAGTGTCATCTCAATTGCTAGGAATCATGTCTCACACAGCAGCACTAAGCATATTAAGATTAGATATCATTTCATTAGGGATCATGTGTAATATGAAGATATCAACCTTGAGTTTGTCCCAACAGACAAGCAAGTGGCTTACATCTTAACTAAGCCACATGATGAAGCAAAGTTCAACACCTTTAAGTTCTAATTGGGTATGTTGAACCTAGCATAGCTTCAGTTGCTCCCCATGGTGTGCAAATTATATTTTTTTCTTGTAGGTGGACAAGTACTTCAGAGAATTGAAGATCCTTAAAGATTGTATATCTTGAATGGTATCATGCTGGTTATAGCACTATCTAGATGATGCAAATCATAGGGTCTATCAGGAAACATGATAGATGAAGCTTCAGTTGAGGGGGAGCAAGTCCAGCACTTCTCCAGCACTCTCAAGGGGTTCAACTACTGCCTATTTGTAATCAAAAAGGGAGAGCAGAAGATTAGATCCTCCCTGGCTATTTATAGAAGTCAAAAAGGGGGAGGAGAAGGATATGAATAAGGATATGAATCTGGTATCATATGATCATAGGACAGGAGGAGAAGGATACAAGTGGTATCAGAACTATGAGAAGGATATGATCAAATTGATCAAGACCAGGTAGAAGCAATTAAGGGGGAGAAGGAGCAGGTGTGCCCTGCAGGCAAAAAAGTATGGTATATGTTTTCTCTTGTCATATGTTTTCCAAGTCGATATATTATTGTTGTATTAGTTAGTGTACGTCATTGACTCATTTGATTGAGGGTTTTGAATTCTTCAAATAGGGGGAGATTGTTGGGTCAATTGCACACAATGTCCTAGATTTGAAGAAGTCAATCATATCAATGACATACACAAAGTTGTATTTGATGTTGCTTAAGTTCATGCAAGCAAGTTTGTCCTTGAAACATTGATAGGACAGGTATTCTAAGTGATGTGAAAAGTGTGGTCACAAAGTAAAGGAGAAGTGCCAAGATAATTAAGCCAAAAGTGTCGAGATAATTCAGACAGAAGTGTCGAGAAAATTCAGGCAGTAGTGTCAAGACAATACAACTGTCTCGACATAGTGAAGATCAGAAAAGCAGATAAGTACACAAGAGTTGAGTGAAGTCCATTCACTCAACCCCAGGTAAGTAAAAGCGTTGAGTATAGCTGAGTCGGTAAAATCCACAAAAAATCTGTGTAAATATTTGACTAAGTCAACAGCCGTTGAGTGAAGCTTACTCACTCAACGTCTTGTGATAAAAAGCATTGACTGAACCTTTGTCAGTTAGAGACTGTGATTTCATAGAAATTTGGCTAAGTCCAAATGAGTTGAGTGGAGCTTACACACTCAACGCCAGATAACAGAAGAATATCTGTTAAGTAGTCTGGCGTTGAGTGTTGAAGACTCACTCAACGCCTAGTAACAGGAAGATTGGCTAAGACAAAAAGTGTTGAGTGATGAAAACACACTCAACGCTCTCAATGCCCGGGAAGCAAAAATATTTTCTAAGTCAAAAAGCATTGAGTGGCCTCAAGGCTCTCAACGCTTAATGGCTGAAATTTTTTCAAAGTAACAGAATGATTGGCTAAGGCCAAAAGCGTTGATGAAAGCATGTTCACTCAAAGCCTTAGATAGAAAGAATTCTATCTAAGTGTTTTGTCATTAAGTGATGCTTACTCACTCAACGCCTATACTACTGATGGTTGATTTTGGCTAAGTCCATAGATGCTGACATCACCAAAAGTTAACAGAGTCAACATAGTTCAAATTACTCGCGAGAAAGCTACGGAAAGCTAGAAAATACGACAACCAGCGCCGGAGAGCTACTGTACGTCTTCTTCTGTTAAAGTAAGTTGTAGAAGTCAACTGTAGGTGGTCCCCATTGCTTCCTGGAGCGTTAATCGGCAGATGAAAAAAGGGATAGCTTTATAAGGAAGAAGTCTACTTTTAGGGTTTTACTCAACAAGAGAAAAAGCAGCTGGACTTCATCTCCCTTGTCATTGCTGCTGAGAGAAAGCTTGATGTCTTCAAGCAAGAACCAAAAAGTTCAGTGAGCTGTTGCATCTTCTACTACTACAGCAAGATAAGAAAGGCTTCTGATAAAGAAAGAAAGAAGATCCGCAATTCTTCTGCGGGCCCAGCTAGCTAATTGAAGAACTCAAGACCTAGACATTCTTCTTCTTCTTCAGCAAGATCAAAATTTACATTCTGAGATTCTTCTAGCAGAGGCAGAATTTCTTCCTGCTGCTGTGAAGTAAGATAGAGCTGAGATAACTCAGCCCTAGTTGTTGACACAGAGAAATTTCTCTGTGTCAAATTAATCAAACCATTGTTTTTCCTATAGGATCCTTTTGGATCTGAGTTATAGGGCCATTGACCTAAGGTAGGGCAAATTTGCCTGAGCTGTAGGAGAATATTACTCTCTGAGTGTAGGATCAAGTTTTGATCTGAGTAGGATTCTGTAGAGAATCTGAGAGTAGGGCTTTGGCCTGAATTGTAGGATTCATTTGTGAATCTGAGGTAGGATCTAGTTTGGATCTGAGGTAGGTGAGTCATTCTCACTGAGTTGTAGGGCACTTGTGCCTGAGCTATAGGATCCTTTGGATCAGAGATAAGGCTTAATAGCCTGAAGTAGGAGAGTCATTCTCTCTGAAGTAGGATCCTCTGTGGATCTAAGGTAGGGCTTTCCTCCAAGCCTGAGTTGTAGGGCCTTTGGCCTGAGGTAGGTGATCTGTTGATCACTAAGTTGTAGGGCACTTGTGCCTGAGTTGTAAGTCTTGGAGGAGACTGAGATATCTTGAGGTATCTGAGGTGTAAGCTCTTTGAGCTGAGTTTTGGAGAAGTGTCTTGTCTAACTAAAAGTTAGAAAGGTGGGAGGAGAGTGGATGTACCTAAAATCTAGAGAACCACTATAATTTATGTGTGTGCTTTTCTATGTTGTTTTATATGTATAGGTTCTTAAAATATAATTTCTGTCAACACACTATGTACTAAAGGAAGAAACAAAAAGATAGTCACAAAATTTAAATAAACCTATTCATCCCCCCCCCCATTAGGTTGCAAGCTATCTTGAAAACAAAGACTTTAAGTACAGCAGAGCGGAAAAAATGGGTGCAATATGAGGACTTCCTGTAAGGTCACCCATCCCAGTACTAATCTCGCCCAAGCACGTTTAACTGTGGAGTTCTGATGGGATCCAGAGCTCTACTGCTTGTATGATCGCACATGTTGGAGAAATCCGGCACATTTTATTTAAGCTATGCTCCCTGACGCGTGATCTTTCATATTGCGGGCTCTATTTCCATTGATATTAAGCAATTTCGGCACCTCAAATTTTTATGGGCAGCAACGGCCAGGTCACCACGTCGTCGTCTCAACGCAGGATCTCTGAAATGGGGAAGTGGCAGCAATTTCCCTGGTGAGCACCTAGTTATGTCGCGTCCATTACTGTATCATGTGAAAGTTAAGCCTAGTAGTAGATAATCACCTAAAGGGGAGGGGGTGAATAGGCGACCTTTTAAATTCCTTTGCAATTCTTTGTCCCTTATTAAATAGCAATAATATTATCATAGTTTATAGCACACGTGGCAAAAGTAAAGAACATTTCAGAGCACTCAGCACACAGAAAATTTATAGTGGTTCCCCTATCTAGGGTACATCCACTTTCCCCCTTCTTCCTCACTAGCAATGTGCTAGATAAGGTTATAGCTCCTCCTTTTCAACTCAGATCCAAAGATCCTACAGGCTTAGTTTCTGTCAAGAAACCTACACTGAGACCAACTGGTCCTACATCAGAGATTCCCTCAATCTCCTACCTCACGCCCTATTAAGAACACTACCTTAGCCTTTATAGAATAAGCTTACAACTAAGTGATTTACCCAACCACCTACCTCAGGTCCCTCTAGAACCCTACCTCAGACTTTATAATTTAGGCTTACAATCTCAGAGGAAAAAATCTACTACCCACTCAGATCTCTAGGAGATCTTATAATATAAAGTGATAAAATAAGACACATAAAACAAAAAACATGTAATCTGGTATATCTATTTACACAGATTCTTCAAATCAGCTGCAATTGGATTTCTTCTTGATAGATCTGCAGACTGAAAAGTTCCTGTTCTAAATCAGCAATCTTCTTGACATTGATCAGCGTGAATACCTTGAAGATATTGTTGATCAGATACAACTAGATCTTAAGATCAACCTAGTTAAAGGGATCTGAAGACTTTCTTGAAGACCTTCTTCTTCTTCCTCTTTCTCAGAAATGTCAACTGGTTAGGACTTGGAAGAAATTAGAATGAGAAATTATGACTGATTGATTTGATATATTGGTTGTTCTTTTTGATTCGATTCTCTCATGTCATCTCCTTCTGTGAAGGCAACACTTTCTATTTATAAACTTCGCAGATGGCTGGATTGTGTTTGATGACGTCAGCAACATACATCAAATCCTTCCTTGACCTGTTTTTGTTGAAGTATGAGTTTTCTGCAACTGACTTGATAGTTTTAACATGTCTTGACATATTTGGTGTCGACTCAGCATATTCTAAAACATAAGTGCTGAGATGTTCCAGATGTCTCGACGTATGTGTTGAGATATCTTAGCAATCTCGACACATTCTAACTTGGAATAATTTTCATCAGAATCTGAAAGTGTCGAGACAGTTGACTTGTCTCGACACACTCGTTATCTGTGTCGACATCTTTTTATATTGCCTTGTGTCGACACAGTTAGATTGTCTCGACATAACTATCTGCTGTGTCGACATCTTTTGATTTTGCCTTGTGTCGAGACAGTGAGATTGTCTCGACACAATTGTCTGCTATGTCGACATCTTCTGATTCTGCCTTACGTCGAGATAGTGAGATTGTCTCGACACAACTCTTTATTGTGTCAACATATATACTTAAAAGGCATTATGTTGAGACAGTTGGTTTATCTCGACACAATTTTACTCAAAATAATTCTCGTCTTTATTTTGTCAAATAAGCTGATTTAGTTTTCAAGGTGTTGAGACAACTGACTTGTCTCGACACAGCTTCTGCAGAGGTGTCGACACAATTAAACTGTGTCGATACATTTGTTCTTAGATAAATTTCTTCACTTTAAATCTTGCACATGTAAACTTAACTTGCATCAAATACAACTTTGTGTATATCATTGAGTTGACAGGGGGCTTCTCCAAATTAGGTACACAATTCCCAATATACCCAACAATCTCCCTCTATTTGGAGAAGTCATAACCCCAATTCAATGATATACACCACAATACCAAAATATGATGTTATAGATTTAGCATGGCAACAGATTATATTAAGACAACAAAAATAGAAGGCCAGAGAACATTTTCATTTCATTTAACAAAATTTAACTAGTTCAAGGATTACAATATGTCATAATAGAATTACATAATTCCTAGACAATACAAAATAATCTAAGATTGATCTGGCTCCTTAATGACAATGTCTTTTCCTAATTGATTTTGGCTTTAAATTCTGGCATACTGTGATCAACTACCTTCTTGCCTTTTTTTTCTTGATATTGGAAAATTGTTCATCCTTAAGTCTTTGTCTTTCAAAGTAATGGAAGGGCTTGGGGAAATATTTGCTTGGTTTAGTAGTAGTAGCTGGAATCACCCAATCCTTCTGATCTTTTCTGAACTTATAGATAACATCGTGTTGCTTAAGATGCTTACTCCATTCTTGCTTAGTGAATCTCTTTCCCCTGTCATATCTATTAGTGTTAATTGCTTGCCAAGCAGTGAGTATAATATTTCTAGAGGTTGGACTCCACTGCTCAAAATCAAGCCTAGCCTCTGCCATTCTCTAAATCTTTTCTTAGACATTTGGACTTCTTTTTTCCTTTAGCAGGATAGCATCAGTCATCTCCACCACTCCACTAAAAACATTCTGAACATTAGGTGGAGGATTATACATGGTCTGGACTGCACTATGAATATCCTCAAAGTTTGGTGGAGGATATATTATCTGTTCTGCAACTGGAGGAATTCTTTCCAGCTGAGCTGGTTGGCAGCCAGACTCAGCTGTCTGATCATCACCATATAGTGGGGGGTAGCCAAGAGTAGCTCTAATGCTATTGGAAGTCTACTTAGCATGATTAGAGGTGGCTTTTATCATAACCCTCTCCCCCTTTATGACTTCTCTTTCAATGTGATCTCTTAAATCTTTCTTTTGAAATCTTACTTGATTAACCACATGATGAGTCCCAGTGGTGTAATAAGTTTTAAATTTCTTAATCTGATCAGTGATACCTTTTTTTGAATCCTTTATGGCTGTACTTAGAGAAGATGATTCAACTGAGAGGTTGCCTTAAATAGTAGCTAATGTAGAGGTAATCTTGTCTTCCAAAGCTTGTGTTTGTTCAATAAGCTTTGTCAGTGAAATGTCATGCATTTCTATGAGATTTTCATTCAATCTCTTCTGATTTTCCAGAACAAAGCCTTGTTGTACTGCAGTTTTTTCTAAAGTCTTCTTTGACTCTTCTTGTTGTTTGGCAAGGTATACCACAGCATTTGCACCTTTTTCAAAGAAGTTTGTCATGTCTTGTTTCAATATTTACTTTAAATCTTATGAATTTTATATCTTGGGCCAGATGTAACTATAAAAACTTTTTAATTTCATCCATATATTTTTCAAGATCTATTCCGTGTTTATCTAACATTATTTGTAGCTGAACTAAGAGTGAACTTAAATCCACAACACAAGATGGAGATGGTTTTCTTGGTTGTGTTGCCTTCTTATAGCTCTGAC
Organism: Platanthera zijinensis; assembly: GCA_039513925.1. Lineage (NCBI taxonomy): Eukaryota > Viridiplantae > Streptophyta > Magnoliopsida > Asparagales > Orchidaceae > Platanthera > Platanthera zijinensis. The sequence continues at coordinate 45,079,778 of CM077098.1, read as the reverse complement.
TTTTCCTTTTTAGTTCAGTTATCTTTCTTTGTTGTAGCTGGGATTCTTCTTCCTCATCAGATTCAGATGAACTGTCAATGGCAACAGATTGTTTCTTTTCTACACTTCCAGATCTAGGGGACTTGGCTGCTTGCTCCCCCTCAACTCTTGCATCATTTTGATCAAGATTTTGATCTTCTAAGGTCGTCTCATGTTATTGATCTTCAATATTAGTAACATGGTCCTCAGGAGGAGTTGTTATCTCCCTTGGATGTTATCTTCCACTCCCAGTGGGATTTCTTCCACAGTCTCATTAGAGACTTCTGCCTCAATGTCAGGCATATACTCATCTTGTTTTGAAAGTGAGGGTAAGATCTACCTTTACTCTAGAGGGGGGTGAATAGAGTATTTTAAAATAATTTTGCAAATTAAAAACTAATTGGCAGTGGAAGACTTGATTTAATTATAGTGTATTGTGCTTGCAGTAAACAAAATGAAGTAAAGCAAGAAAGCTAATTCACAGCACACAGCAAATAAAACACAAACAACTAGTTGACAAAAGGAGCTATAGTGGTTCCCTAATCAACCTGGGTACATTCACTCTTCTTCCACCCTAGGTAGGAATCCACTGCAGGATGAGTTGATAAGGTGTCCTAGGCACCACTGTGCTTTTGATAAGGTACTCAAAAACCAAACCAGATTTTTTGATCAGGTGTCTTGCCACCATTGAGTTTTGACAAGGTCTCAGAAACCAAACACAAAACTTTTGAAGGGAGTTCTGTATAACCCTTTTACAGCAAAAGAAAATGAAAAGAGTGAAGGAGTTCTTCTCTGTCAACAATCAAAGAGAAGACTAGTGGATTTGTTGTTGTCAAATCTCCCCCTGAGATTAGCAGTAGGTCAGGAGAAGAAGCTTTGCACAGGGTGGTAGGCCTTCAGTAAATTGAGATCTCCAGCAATTGATAATTTCAGCAAAGACTGAAATGTGTTGTGTCTGGAGTCTTTGATTGATGAAGCCTGGAAAACTTGAATCAGAGAAGAGATCTGAAAGAGTAGAAGGGATTCTTCTCTGTGTGTTGATCTCCTTCTCTGTTTTATTGCTTGTGTTCCGTAAAAACTCTAACTGTATAATCCTGTAGAATTCTGTAGAGATATTCTTCTCGATTTGTTATTATTCTCTGTCTCTATTCTCTGTAATGATATTATAAGATCCAATCTCCTAGATAGCCGTTAGCCAATCATAAATGACTTCCTTAATTGATACCTGTCTCTAGAGGAAAGTCCTAAGAAATATTCCCTTTTAGTCTCCTTGAAACTTGCTCCAGATTGATTGAAACGGCTACAAAATATTCTGCATTAAATGCTGAATATGGAAGATATTTTAATTCCATAACAGACTGATTTGAAATCCTGAAATCGTCGATCTCTCAGGAAAATCATCGATCTGAGCTCGACTATCGTCGATCTGAGCTCAGAGATCTTGATTTTGACTTGAGACAGAAATCGTCGATCTGATCTCGGGGATCGTCGAACTGAGTTCGATGCCTCGTCGACCAGAGCTCAGAGATAGTCAAACTGAGTTCGACTCCTTGTCGATCTGCGCTCGACGATAATTGCTTTGGTCTTCTGCACTTGTAATCTAAACTAGGAGATCTTGGGGGCAGCTTTAAAACCTAAGTTCTAAGCCTTAGACCTATTCTAGTTGACCTTTACAACTATACAATGAGGTCAAGACACAATCCTATGAACATAGTGATCCTTACCCAAATCAGTAATAGGATGTTCCAATATTCTCCCCCTATTTGGGTTAGGATTACTATTTACATGATTTATAGGAATTTTAAAAGCATACAAGAAGAAAAAATACAACATTGTAAAAATGTAAACAATAGCATTGCAGAAGCATATGTATAATCACACAACAAATTTGTTCAGAGTGAGATATATGTAGTTCAGCTTACACTATCAGTCCTTTTCCTTGCCCTTCTTGAAAAGAATTTCCCTATTGGGGTTTTCAGCTTCTCTCTTTGATCTTCTATCATCAACAGCACCAAGAGAAGTTTGAGATTTGGCTTTGGGAACAACTGCCTCTGGGTGCAATTCCATGTACCTTTCTGGATCAAAGAATTTCTTGGAAGAATACCTTTCAAGCTCTTGCTTTCTCTAATCAGAAAATGTTGAAATGTTGGAAGTGTCTTTCCCTTGGTCTCTGGCTTTCCTCATCTGGTCTAAAGCAGCTAGCTCCTTCACTCTGGCTGTCCAAGAGACTGGGTTGTTCTCTTGATCTCCATAAGGTACAGGAGGTTCATATCTGTTAATAGTGTCAGAAGGAGGAGCTTTTGAGGGAACACTTTCTTTGAGCTTATAAGGGAATGGACCAGTAGTTGAATCAGTTGGGCCTTATCCTTCCGTTTGATAGGATTATTGTTTGGACTGTCCTCTTGAATACACTCTATAATCTCTTTGATTTCATCTGTATTGACCTCTTCTTGACTTGTAGCCTCTTTGTTGATGTCCTCTGGATTGAGATCTTTCATGAAACTGAGATGAACTTTGAGATGAAGTATGAGAGGTTTGATGAGCTGAACTTCAACCAGATCCTGCACCTGGAGAAGGAGGAGGAGGAGGATTATAGTGAGATGTGCCTTGGTCATATTTCCTTCTCTTCCTCATAGCCTTCAACTAGTTCTTAGAAAATTGCATCCAATGTTCAGTAATAGGACAATCATGCAATATCTAGTAAGGAATGTCATTATCAGAAGTGGCTTTCTTTGCAGGAACTCTCTTCATTGCTTTACTTCTAGCTTTCCTCTTCCATGTAATAGTTGCAGAGGAATCATATGAATCTATCCTGAATTCATCACTATCAGAACTCTGGGGCTTATCATACATAGAATCTATTTCCTTGTAAACTGCCTCGGTGGGGGAAATAGGAGCAGAAGCAGTAGCAACAGCAGAAACAACACTAGAGGAAGCAGTAGTAATAATAGAAACAACAACGGAGGCATCTGAAACAATAATATTCACAACAACAGGCTCAACAGGCTCTGAAGAAATAGGCTTTGTGATCATCTCATCATTATCATCAAAAGCAACAACAACAGGAACTTCCACAGCCTTGATTGAATCAATGTATGATTGGATCAAGCTAGGATCACAGATAGTAACAGGCACAATGGCCTTAGAAAGATCTTCAGCATCTTGAGCTGGAAGAGATCTGCTACATAGATCATCAAAAACTGAAAGCAGGAACTTGAAATCAACTGCACTGAAAGATGGGACTGGGGATGGAGCTAGAACATCTGGCACTGCCTCTGAATATAGTATGGAATCTGAAACTTTAGCAGGCAACATGACTTTTTCATTGGGCATCTCCCCCTGCCTAGATTAAGTAGAAACTGGATCTAGGCACCCCAAAGAAGGGATTGTCTGAGGAAGATGGGAAGAAGATAGCCTTGCAGATAAATCATTTATAGATTTTAGTAGAGGAGCCAAGGAGGTATCCAGCAAAAGTGTTAGCCTTGGAGCTAACATCTCATATAATCTATCAGCAAGAGCAAGAACATCTACTTGCACAAGGGAGGCTTGAGTAGAGGTAGAGAAGAAAGTTGCAGAAGATGATGTAGTTGGTGGAGCTGCAAAAATGTGTGGAGTTGATGTTGATGGATGGGGTATGGATGGTTCAGATATAGGCATGGTAGTGATGGATGTAACTGGGATGGTAGCTGATGGTATGACTGAGGTTATGGATGAGGTGAATGAGGGCTGAGCTAAGATGTCTTGAAGTAGCTGTTGGTAGGAGGTGGAAGAAGATGGAAGCTCTTGAGGAGATGAATGAGAATAATCCATATAGGAGTCATCTATGAGGTTGAACGATAGAATATGGATGGATGAGTAAGGGTCAAGAGTGGGATAGTAATGTAGTTGTTGAAATTATTCTTGAATAGTGGCTGGTGGAGCTGTAGAGATTATAGGTGAGGAAATTGAGATGGGAGAAGATGAAATTGAGATGGGAGATGAAATGGTTGAGGAAACTGGAGGTGGAGATGATGGAGATGAGGAGGAGGAAGAAGGCAAATCTGCTAAAGGGGCAGTTTCCTGAGGCGAAGTGACTGTCACTGTTTTGGTTCCTGAAGTAGTGTGAGTTGCAGAACCCCTGCTTGGTTTAGCAATCTTCCTATCCCATTTTCCAAAGAGAGCACAAGATAGTCTCTTGGAAGCATTTATATGCATGCCATTTGATACTACAAGTTGGGGGCATTTGTTGTGCAGAAACAAACCTACTATTCTCCCAAAATTAACAAAATTCTTGTTGATTTTCTTCTTAATCAGATCAAAGAAGATCTCTCCCCAGTTTAACTGTTTCTTATCTACAATAGCAGCCATTAGATAGAACTGATACTTAGAATTAGTATCATGGCCAGAGTGTTTTGCTAATATGACTTTGCACACTACATCAGCCAGAAATCTGTACTCTACTTAAAGATTTTTCTTAAGTAATTTATTAAGGTTTGCTGTTGTATGTCCCATTCTATCCAGCATATTAGAAAATTCTTCTCCGAACAACTCAACATTATCATGTCCAGTACTCAGTTGAAAAACTTCTGTCAAAAGTGCGGGAGTGAGGTATACCTGGGTTCCTGAAATAGTCCCGACAACTGTATTCTGATCCAGGTTGTGGGTTGTGTATACCCATTCCTTGATTTCATCGGCAGCTAGCTTCATCCTTGAGGTCTTGATGATGACCAACTGTTGTTCTTTGAATAATTCTAGAATGTCCTTGAAAATATGATCACTGCCTTCAAATGAATCCATATTTATATCAAAACCTGTATCAAATTTCATCGCGGCTAAAATAGCAACTGAGACGGCAATGATATTCCTACAAAAACAAACCAAACAAGACCAAGTGTAGAGGGGTTTGGAGGAAAAGAAAGCTCTGTAGAAAGTATGAATGCGCAAAAGAGAACGATGGCCGAAAATGATTTTATATTAGGGTTCGATGCATAAATGGAAAGATCGTTTAACTCAGTTCGACGATCTGGGCTTTTAAAGGAATCTGAAAGGTCTTCAACATCGTCGATCCCCGTTCAATGATATTGAAGAGCGTCGAGCTCCATTCGACGATATATGACTGGAAAGAGATAGCCTAGTACTATCTGGGAAACGATGAGCTCCGTTCGACGCTTTCTTGAGAACGTCGATCTCCGTTCGACGATCTTTAGAAAAAATGTCGTGCACAGTTCAGAGTTATGAAAAAACCTAAAGACACTAGAAAAAACAAGTTTTTAGCCTAGTCTTTGTCAATTTTAAGGTTTTAAAAATCTTGGATCTTAATTTAGACTTCCTCCATCTAACATTCCTAACTGATTCAGGAAGAAAGTGTGTTTCTTTTCATCCAAGGGTTTGGTGAAAATATCTCCCCTTTGCAAATCAGTTGGGATATATTGAAGTTCAATTTTATTCTTCTCAACATTATCTCTTAGGAAGTGATGCCTAATTTCTATATGTTTTGTCCTACTATGGAGGACTGGATTTTGGGCTATAGAAATAGAACTGGTGTTATCACAGAAGATTTTTGACTTGTCTAAGTTGTAACCATAGTCTAGGAGCTGATTTTGAATCCATAATATCTGTGAGCAACAACTACCTACTGCTATGTATTCAGCATCAGCAGTTGATTTGGACACAGATGTTTGTTTCTTACAAAACCAGGAGACAAGTCTTTCACCAATAACCTTACAAATTCCATTAGTGTTTTTCCTGTCTACTCTACATCCAGCATAATCAGCTTCTGAAAATCAAGTTTATTCAAATCCTGAATCTTTTGGATACCAGAGACCTAGATTTGGACAACTTTTCACATACCTAAGAATCCTTTTTACTAATGTTAGGTGTGACTCTCTAGGGCTTACTTGGAATCTTGCACAGATGCATGTAGCAAACATTATGTCAGGTCTACTAGCTGTAAGATACAATAAATAGCCAATCATTGCTCTATATGTTGTCTGATCAACAGGTTTCCCATGTTCATCAGCATCTAATACAACATTAGTAGGCATAGGTGTTTTCATAGATGATGCTTCAGACATACCAAATTTCTTAACACCCTCTTTTGCATACTTGGTTTGAGAAATGAATATGCCATCAGCATGCTGTTTGACTTGCAATCCTAGAAAGAAGGAAAGTTCACCCATGCTACTCATTTAAAATTTTGAATGCATTAGGTTGGAAAACCTCTTGCATAAGTTTAAATCAGTAGATCCAAAGATAATGTAGTCTACATAAATTTGTACTAGTAGGATATTGGACCTATGGGTTCTAATGAAAAGAGTTTGGTCTACTCTACCCCTTTTAAAATCATTTTCCAAAAGAAAGCATGCTAAGGTCTCATACCATGCTCTAGGAGCTTTCTTGAGACCATATAATGCTTTATGTAGTTTAAACACATGATAAGGATGAGTAGGAGAGATAAAACCTGGGGGTTGTCTGACATAGACTTCTTCCTTGATATCTCTATTTAGAAATGAACTCTTCACATCCATTTGATAAACTTTGAATCTCTTGTGAGCTGCATAGGCTAGGAATATTCTTATGGCCTCTAACCTTGCAACTGGTGCAAAGGTCTGGTCATAATCTATTCCTTCTTCTTGAGAGTATCCTTGTACAACTAGCCTTATCTTGTTCCTTACAATAATGCCTTGATCATCTAGTTTGTTCCTGAATACCCATTTTGTTAAAACAATGAGATGATCCTTTGGCCTTGGCACTAGCACCCAAACCTTATTTCTTTCAAATTGATTTAACTCCTCTTGCATTGCAATGATCCAGTGTGGATTTTGTTCTGCCTCTTGTATGGATTGAGGCTCAATTTGAGAAAGAAAGCAGGTGTGCATCAGGTTTTGGTTGACCTAATTTCTGGTTTGCACACCAGCTGAGATGTCTCCAATCATTTGGGAGATTGGATTATCTCTTGATGTTACTAAATCAACAGGGGGGTGTTGATTGTTCACCAACCTGTGTTGTTGTTTCCTCTTGTGGAACAACAACTGGCTCTTCAATGTGATTATCACCAGGATGTTGAATGTCTTCTTCATCTTCACTGCTTTCACCTTTTTGTTGGATAGGTGAAGGTGTTGTATCCTCTTCAATAATGTTTAACCTACCTAAATTCTCTGAAAGAGAATGTACCTGCAAAGGTTCTATGGTAGAAGTATTCTTCTCCTTATATGACATGTTAGTTTCATCAAAGGACACATGTACAGATTCTTCAATTTAAAGAGATGATTTGTTATATACCCTATAAGCCTTACTGATCATGGAGTATCCCAAAAACACTCCTTCATCAGCTTTGCCTTGAAATTTTGCTATATATTTCTTGTCATTATTTTGTATGTAACAAATACAACCAAAAATTCTGAAATAGTCTACTTTAAGTTTCTTCCCTTTTAGTAATTCATAGGGAGTCTTGCCCTTCAGCTTATGTATCAAACTTCTATTCAACACATAGTTTGAGGTGTTCACTGCCTCTGCCCAAAAGGATAGAGGAAGGTGTGCATCTGTCAACAATGTAGTAGCAGATTCAATAAGGGTTCTATTTTTCCTTTCAGCTACCCCATTTTGTTGAGGAGTTCTAGGAGCTGAGAAAGTGTGCTTGATCCCTTCACTCAGACAGAACTCTTGCATAAGAAGAGAATCAAACTTTGTCCCATGATCACTTCTGATCAGGGAAATGTGAGTATTGAACTCAATCTGTAAGCATTTGAGAAACCCTGTCAAACACTTAAAGTTATCAGACTTCTTCCTCAGAAAGAACACCCATGTGAATCTGGAGAAGTCATCTACAACTACTAAAGTGTAAGATTTCCCTCCTAGACTTTGTACTGTAATGGGTCCAAATATATCCATGTGTAACAGATAAAAAATCCTTGGTGAATCACTATTATTAAGTGACTTAAAGCTATTTTTAGTTTGCTTGCCTAATTGACGATCCCTGCGAAGTCCTTACTTCTTATACGGGCCAGAAGGTAGTCTTCTAATAAGGTTGTCCTTGGATAGCCTAGCAATGGTTCTAAGGTTTACATTTCCTAATCTCTTATGCCATAGCTCATTTGGTTTACTAACAGAATTGAACAAACAGATATCTGCCTTAGTTGATTGAAAGTCTACAAGATAGATGTTACCTTTCCTTTTACCTGTCAACACAGTTGTGTTGTCCTCTAATTTGATTTTGCATGAAGATTTGTTGAAAGTCACCTGGTAGACTTCATCACACAATTGACTGATGCTGATTAAGTTGTACTTCAGTCCTTCCACATAGGCCACCTTCTTGATTGTAACTGATCCTATCTGGATTGCACCATATCCCTTGGTCTGTCCAAAGTTTGAGTCTCCAAATATGACCTTGGGTCCAAGATTGGCTTTGAAGGATGTAAGATTATCCTTGCTCCCTGTGATGTGTTTTGAGCACCGACTATCCAGATACCATTGCTGGTTTATTGTTGGATAGATCTTCACCTGCACATATAATAAATTTTTTTTTTGGGTTTATAACCTTTAAAATCTTAAATAAAAGACATCCATGGTTGACTCTTATAGCCTTCAGGATGATATCTCCTAGGAGGTATTATCCATTCAGCATAAGGGTTTAAGCCTTGGGATGTAGGACCTCAAGAATTGAATTTTGACTTACCCTTAAAAGATTGTTCAAAGCTCTAAGCTCTTTTCGACGATCTCTGAGCTGAGTTCGACGATCTTGGGTCAGATCGTCGAGCTCCGTTCGAAGATCGACTTTGCCTGAATTAAGAGTTCAGAGATTGTCGAATTGAGTTCGATGATTCAGCTTGAGATCGTTGAGCTCCATTCGGAGATCGTCGAGCTCTGTTCGACGATTCAGCTTGAGATCGTTGAGCTCCGTTCGGAGATCGTCGAGCTCTCTTCGACGTTTTCTGTTGAACCTTATTTCCTTTAAGTATATCAGGATTCTTCCTAGCTACCTCTACAACTCCCTTTTCTTTATCTGAGATAAATTTGATTGGGGTTGTTAATACTATAGGTTGGCTGGATGAAGCACCCAAGCCCAGTGTACTGTTCAGTCTTGAATTCACTGTGCTTGTGATGTCTATCAGTTTGATGCTTCTCCCATTGAGAGATTTTTCAAACTTCTTTGCCTCAGATAGTTCACTTTTCAGTGAAGCTAGCTGCTCCCTATAGTATTCTAACTCCTCAGAGAGTTTGAGGTTATCTGATTTTAAGGTGCTGTGTTCAGATAGTTGATTTCTGAGAGAGATAATATCTTTACCAGACTTGAGTAGGTCTAAACACAGTGCCTTAAACTCAAATTTAAATTCCTCTAAATTAAAATCAAAAGATTCTATTACCTGATCTTCTTCAGCTTTAGATTCAGATCCTGACTCTTGTTCTGCATTTGAATTGTGTTGAGAGGCATTGATAGCCATCATGCAGAAGTCCTTCTCTTGGGCATCATCTTCGTCATCACTTGAGATTGATGAAGTATCTGATTCTTCTTCAGTCTCACTCCTGGTCTCAGCTACAAATCCTATCCTGGTATGCTTGTTCTTTTTAGATAAGGATTTGTCATAGTTGTTTCTCCTGGAGTCTTTGTCTCTTTTCCTTTCTCTCTTATCTTTCTTATCCTTGTTTTGGTTCTCTGGACAGTCAGGCACAATGTGGCCTGGTTTCCTGCATCCAAAATAAATAATCTCTTTATTACTAGATTTGTCATACCTTGGCTTTTCATGGCCTCTGGATGACCTTTTCCTGAAGTCTTTTCTAGCCATTCTGTAGAATCTTTTGGCTAGTAGGCTCTTTAGCTCTTCATTGCCCGTGACCTTGTCTTTAGGCTGTTCTTCTATAGCTTTAAAAGCAATTGTCTTCTCCTTCCTTGTTGCTGGAGAAGCTATCTTTTGCTCTTCCTCTCTATTTTTGAAGAGCAACTCATAAGACTTGAGCTTGCCCAATAGAGCTTCAGTGGTGATCTCATTCAAGCTTCTGGAATCCTTGAGTCCAAAGTGCTGGGGAAGCACATTAGGATCTTATCATTAAGTTCAGTTAGTGAGATCTCCTTGTCCAAAGTTTTTAATTCACTGACAATCAGACTGAGCCTGTTATACATGTCAGCTACTTACTCAGTTTCTCCCTTCTTGAAGTTCTCATACTGGGTTATGAGATGAGATTTTCTGTCCTTTCTCTCATCAGCAGATCTTTACACAAGCTCAGATAGCTTGTCCTAGATTTCCTTTACTGAGTTGCATTCAGCTACTTTTTGAAATATATCATCAGACATTATCTGAGCCAATATATTCATTGCCTTTGCATCAGCAACTTTCCACTTCTTGATGTCTGCATCTATTCCTGAAGGGGGTGGAACAGCATTTGTACTTGTGGTTTCTTGAGGTCTTGTACATACTGTCAAAAAAGAATTGAAGATATCCTCTGTAGGACCCCCTTTTTTTTCTTTTTCAACTACCGGGGTCTTAGGCCCAGAATCGCCGCTTTGCGGTGACACCTTCACGTCCTGAAGGGTTATCACCACAAGGCGCCGATTCTGCCGGCCAATTCGATCACTGAAAGGTAGCTCAATAAATGATGTAAGAGCAATGCAGTCCACAGCAATAGATCACATATATAGAATAAAAATCTCCACGAAGGGAGTGTCCACATAAAACATCAAAGTACTATAAATGCGGGCTTATGCCCGGTACATCATGTCCTCACTACAATATCACTCATGCGGAAGCTAAAATAGATACTACTCAGGGTCGAGACTCACGGTCCCAGCTGTATGAACTCTGGAGCTAGACTGCCCCATCTCTAGGCGCACCGATCTCTGGGGCTGCTCCTCCATGCTGGGCTCCACGATCCCCTAAATGATGCGATTCGAAAACCGTTAGTCATAAAGACTAAGCCCTATCATCCCCCACCCCTTCCCCCATGGCTCCTAGGTACCGAGCGGGGAGGAAGAAAGGGAAGGACATGATAGCAGAGATTAATCAAGAAACAGATGGCAGCGGAACTAATCTAACAAGTTGTATTCGGTGAGCAGTAATATAATTGTTATAATAGGTCTAGCAGTAAGAAAAGCAAATATATGAACTTAGCCTTCACTTATGCGAGAAAACATAAGCAAAAGGGATCTTTAGCAAGGCTCCCATCGTATAAGTGTCCCATACCACTTATACCTTGGGGTGTCGGTTATCAAACAGCAATGGTTGTTATATATTGAAATTAACCTTTGATTTATAAACTTGCCCACACAAGCTTATAGACCAAGGGGTCGTTTTGCAGGTCCTAATGTATAAGCGTCCCATACCACTTATACTTTAGGTGTCAGGGTTAAATGAATCGAATATGCTATGACATGCTAGTGGGTATGATGAAACATGCAAGTGCAACTCACACACCCGACTCTGTGCACACAGACCTTTAGTTCCCCCTTTCGGAGCCGTTACCTCCCAGGATACCTCCGTAGTGGCGGACGGAAGCGGTGGGTTGGGCCTCGCCCACCTCAAAACCAGTAAAAGCACCACTTGTCTGACCTATCGTACGCCTCAACGCTTGGTGCACTAAGCGGATGCCTGCGTACTCTTGCCGGCTGGCGCACCGAACTTCTGTTGGCGAAGTGCTAATCACCTCGCCGAGTCAACGATATCGGTATCGGTGCAATCGAACTCCCTGATATCGAAAAACCCACCACCTTAACTTTTCCTATTTTATGCACATGCAAGTTTAATCGTAAACATACAAAAACCGAGCCGAAGCTCCCCGGACCAAAACGTCCGTCTCCAAACCAACCGAGCCGAAGCTCCCCGGACCATCCTGTCCGTCTCCAAACCAACTGAGCCGAAGCTCCCCGGACCATCCCGTCCGTCTCCATACCAACCGAGCCGAAGCTCCCCGGACCATCCCGTCGGTCTCCAAACCAACCGAGCCGAAGCTCTCATCAAAATCCCTGTGCCAACAGTGTTTGTTAAAAGTGCAGCTCTAGTTACTAAGTTACTCTTGTCGGTTTGTTATTACAGTTTACGTTAGCCCAGGACTGCCCCCGGTATTCCCCGTGAAGGGCTCTCAAGGGGCACTAGGAACCAAGACGGCGGCATTACGGCCCGAAGTTCCCTTTCGCAAGGCACTTATTGTTATTGGTTTATCTCCCTTAACCCGATTCCCTTCTCATATTACGATAGACTATCCTAGGGTGATTTTTAACCTTTCTCTTTTCGGGAAAAGACGATCTTTCGCCGAAACCCGAGCACCTCTTAACTCTAGCTATCACCAATTCTCACTAATCTTTATACCTTCCTATTGTGACTTCCTCCACCATTACCCACCCAGACAAAAATGATTAACTCCAATGACTTCCTCAAATCATGTCCTAATGCATTTCACAATTGCTATATGCAGACCGACCTAGTCTTCATGTCGAACCGGTTATGCAATGATCCAATACTCATCCAAATGCCCTAAATTATTTACTGGAGACTCACCATGATATAAATGACCTAAATCCAGAAAATGGAAATTTTCCTAATATATTTGGCATTTAATTAAATTCCTCGAAAATCCCAAGGGCTACTGGTTTGAACATGAACTACCCTAAGTAATCATGCAAGATGTCCAACAAATTTATGATAAATAGTAGGTTATCTCAATAGGTTAAATCCTAAGTATCATAATTTTTCTATCATTAAAAGGGCATGAAAACTATTTTAGAAATAATCTCTAACTTCTGTTGTTTATGAATCAAGTACAGAAAATATTCTTCCAAAAATTATAAATAATTTATTCCATGCAAATAATGGCCTAAAATTAGCACTGGCCAAGTTTCATAATTTTCAAGCAAGTATTTTATCCATAATTAATTTTTAAACAATAAAACCCCTTTCTAATATCTGTGAACAAAGTACCAGATTTATTCAACATAAAATTCTATAAAAATTCAGGGATCAATTTTCTACTGGTCAAGATCTAAATCCAGAATTTTAACTGATTATAATTAATTTAAAACCTCCAAATATTTGAAACAACAAATCGGGCTAATAATCCTTTAACACATGAAGTATAATATTTATTAATCATAAAATTCCAGGAAAATTACCATAAGATTAAAACATCCTAAGACTCCCTCCTCCCGAGTTTCATAATTTTTAGATTAGATTTAGTGCTTAAAATAACTAAATTACATGTTTATCCTAATCCAAAATCCCAACTTCCGAGGTACCTATTTACCTCCAATTTCTTCACTATTTCAACCAGAGGGTTTTCAGCATATTATCCCACTCTCCTCCAAATTTCAAGGGCATACAAGAGCTTTTGATCCTATGTCCTTCACAAACCTCAAACTCCCACCCACTGGATTTGAGCCGATCTCTTAGGGTAAAATCCACCCTAATCCACACCATGTTTCTCCAAGCTGGTTATATCACCCTTCTAAGTCAGGGGTCAGCATATCAGACTCTGTTGAGGTGATTTGACCTTTCCAAACTCATAGTGCACTTTTTACTAAAGGATGTCTCACTAATGCCTAGTTAAGGGTAGAAGGTTTCCCACCCAAAACTCCACCAAATCAGTTGGAATTTTGTACAGACCTAGGTTTAATAGCCAGGGACCACTCACCAAAATTTGGGAGGGTTTGGAGGTCATTTGACCACTTGAATAAATTCCTCTAAGTTTATTAAATTAAAACAAAAACTTTAGGCAAAGTATCCCCAAAAATTCCCATTTTTGGTCTGCCGTTAGGTATAACTAAGGTTAACCCCCTGCCCAAATTTCAAGTCATTTGGACAAGGGACGAAGAGTGGGCATCCACTTTAATTTCTTCCCAACTCTAGGTACAGCCCCCACTAAAACGGGTGCTGCGGCCGAACCGCTTACCCGAACGAGTTGAAACCAATTTTAGATTTGTCTAGACTCGAAGGGCTACGACTTTCGTGTCTGGTCACTTTTCCTAAAACGGCGTCTAAGTGCCTCATTTTGCAGCCCCAATATATATTCAAATAATACATCTTTCCTCTATGTATTATGTACTTAAATTATAAATTATAAAACTAATTTACTGTTCATCTTCTGCATGAACCCGAAAACCAGAACTCAGGAAGTCATTTTTCCTGTAACATTTCCGTGATCCGTCGCCGGCCGTCCGGTCACTTCCCTGGCCAGCCACCACCACCACCACCTCCGTTGAGGCGATGGCTAGCGGTCGGCGGTGGTTTGGCCGCCGGAGGTGGCGGTTTCCGGCGAACTCAAAAATACCTTTTTCATGGTTTTCCCCATGAAAACGAGAGATGGGTCCGGCTCCGTTGAGCGCGAACTTCCTTTCTAAGAATCCTAAGATCTACCCACGAAAGAGAAGAAGCAGAGGAGGACCTTGTTCGCGGTTTGGAGGCGAGAAGAGTGACGGGGTGCCATGGCGCAGTGGTGGCGTAGCCGAACTTCTCCTACAGCAAGAACAAGATCTGATCCGTTTACTTGAGCGTGTAAACTTCTCTTCTTGCCCCAAGTGGGCTTTTATAAGTCAGAAAGTGGGGAGGTGAAAGGGTAAAGCTGTAATGGCCATGAAGGCTCCTCTTAATAGCCTTTCGGTTACAGTGACGGGATAAGAAACGGTGGAAGATGAACAGGTGTGTCCAGTTGGCGGTTTCCTATTGGACCAACACTTCCTCCTTTATTATATAATTATAGAAGGAAAAATGGCCCGTAATTACTCCTGGTGTAACTCCCCACACCAGCATTTATTTCCACGCGCATTAGAATAATTTCGGTCCTGAACCGTCGTTTCGGCCAATGTCACGGGCGTGACACCTAGGTCACGGGCGTGACAGGCCCGGTTGACAATTTTTGGGGTCGACGATCGTCGAACGGAGATCGACGGTCGTCGAAGGGTGGTCACGCCCTAGGTCACGGGCGTGACACTTAGGTCACGGGCGTGACAGGCCCGAGTTCAATTTCGACGATCATTTTACGGGGATCGACGATCGTCGAAGGAGTCATGACCCTGGTCACGGGCGTGACACTCTGGTCACGGGCGTTACATGCCTAGGCTGCTAGATAGACGATCGTCTCACGGAGATCGACGATCGTCGAAGGGGTCACGCCCTAGGTCACGGGCGTGACACCTTGGTCACGGGCGTGACATGCCCGGGCAGCAAGTTCGACGATCGTCTCGCGGAGATCGACGATCGTCGAAGTAGTCATGCCCAAAGTCACGGGCGTGACGGGTCGGTCACGAGCGTGCCCAACCCGTGACCCGAAACCTCGATCGATTTATTTCAATTTTTGGGCTTCACGGGGTTCTGTCACGACCAACCGACTCCTAGGGGTCTAGCCGGAAATGGGATGTTACAAATCCCAATAAACAAAACAAAATTTCGTCCCCAAAATTGAGGTTTAGCCTACGGGGATTTCTATCGGAATAAATTAAACTTGTAACATCCCATACGATCTTTTTATCGGGTTTAAGCGACTATTCGTTTGATAAACGAAGACAATCTCCCCAATAAACAAAAGATTAGCCCCTACCTTTCTGATTGAGTGCGCATGCCTAGGTCCTGAATTTTCCTTATCTAGTCTTAACTGTCCAAAACAAGAAGGCAATCTATAGTATACCAAGAGGTGGTGAGATGTACCTGACTGAACAACTCCGGGTATCTTTGCCTCATCAGGTCCTGCGGTTCCCAGGTGTGCTCCTCCTGACCGTGGTTTCTCCACAGAACCTTGACTAAGGGGATCTTTTTGCGGCGCAAGATCCGTACTCCTTTGTCGTCGATCCGAACCGGCTCCAAGTGAACAGATCGGTCTGAAGCTACCGGCCCTTCGGTGGTCAAAATCCGCTGCTCCGGACGTAGTAGAGCCCTTCTCAGCGAAGAAATATGGAAGACGTCGTGTAGAGCTGCCAGCTCTGGCGGCAACTCTAGCCTGTAGGCTAGGGGTCCGATCCGCTCCAGGATCCGGTAAGGGCCCATATACCTAGGGCTGAGCTTCTTCCTCCGACCGCGCACCCGTGAGACTCCGTGCATGGGCCGGATCTTCAAGAACACTCGATCCCCTTCCCGAAACTCCACCTGACGATGCCGGGCGTCATAGTATTTAGCCTGTCTGCTCTGTGCCTCCAACATCTTATCTCTGATCAGTCTTACCTGAGCCTCGGTGTCTTCAACAAAATCCGATCCCAACAGCTTCAGATCCTCGTCTTGAACCCAAGAAAGCGGGGTCCTACACTTTCTTCCATACAAGGCTTCATAAGGCGCCATCCTGATGCTGGACTGGTAGCTATTATTATAGGAGAACTCGACCAGCGGTAACATCTTCTCCCACGGCTCCCCTCGGTCCAGTATACACAGTCATAGTAAATCCTCCAAGGTCCGGTTGGTGCGCTCTGTCTGCCCATCCGTCTGAGGGTGGAAGGTCGTGCTAAAAGTCAACTAGGTGCCCAAATATGCCTGCACTGACCGCCACTCCCTGGATGTAAACCGTCCATCGCGGTCCGACACTATCGTCCGGGGCACGCCATGATATCAGACATACTGCTCCACAAACTTCCGTACCAGCACTCCCACCGAGTCATCCTTCCTGATCGGTATAAAGCGGGCCACCTTCGTCAACCGATCAACAATCACCCAGATCGAGTCATTCCCCGTCCGAGACCGGGGAAGACCATGTATAAAATCCATAGCTATATCCTCAAACTTCCACTCCGGCGCCGGGAGTGGCTGCAGCAATCCTGAGGGGTTCCTGCACTCCGCCTTCACCAACTGACACGCCTCGCAATGGGTCACGAAGTACGTAATGTCCTTCTTCATGCCCGGCCAAAACATCGTCTTCTTCAGATCCGGGTGCACAGAGTACCGGCTGCAATGCGCCTCCATCATAATATCCTCTCGGATCTGGCCTCCTGCAGGTATATATACTCTGCCTCTGAAATGTAGCAAACCATCTCTCAGGGAATAATCTCCTGTTGAACCTTCCTCCAAAGCTCGGAACATCGGCTCTGCCCACGCATCTGTCCTCTGTCCGTCCCGAATGCGATCCCGAATATCGTCTATGGCCACCATCGATGCCAGATACTCCCTATACAGAACTGGGTCATCCTCGGACACTAGGGATATCTGCATATCTCTGAATGACCGGACTAGCTCCATGGACATAACCTGGGGCCCAGCTTCGGAAGTGGTACATTCCCTAAACTAGGTCCGAGGGAACCCAAGCCAATACTAATTTGCCCAATAAACAAAAGTTTAGCCCCCAATAAACAAAAGATAAGCCCCTACCTACCTTGGGCTAAGCATCTTTGATATTACCATGTTATCTCCGTCCCAGTTCGGTGCACAATCCCTAGGAGATCAATCTTCGACTTAGGGTTCCAACCTGAAACTTGTTGATATACTTCATACATAAAACTCTCTGAGTCACATTTATGACAACCTTATCCCGGTCAAAATGTTCCTAATCCCAAATGGGTATCTTCCGAACTTGAATTCCTATCCGACCCTCGGTGTTTGTCTTGGTGGTTGTCTCCGAGTAATATTATTACCGGTACGAGGGTTAAGACTACTTGTCTTCTACCATTCTGCTAAAGTATTATTGATCTCAATTCTCCTTAAAGCAGTCTACTGATTTGAGTAATTCTTGATAGGGGTCGTAGGGTCACCTGAGTTTATCTATCAGGTTGTCATTCTCATGTTAAACTCCTCCTTTTATTCTGTTTGGGTATCTACTTACCTTAAACAAGTTCATACCCAGGGTCTATTTCGAATTAGGGCATGTTATAAGTCGTCATGGTTAGTCATGTGTCCTACTAGATTGAGTCTAACTTATTGACTAAAGAATTATAAGATGAGGTCTTTACAGCCGGAGGTGCTCCCTGCTGGGGTCAGGGTTTTGCCTCAAGCTACAAAGAAGAATTTCATTTGTTGAAGAAGTGGACAATTTATATGTGATCACCATATGGGCACACCACTGCTTCCCCTGCTTAGTTTGTCCCCAAACTAAACTCGAGCGGGGGTGACCCAGGGTTTGTGGACTGCTAATTCCTTCTGATCGATGTTTCCTCTGATACCTCTTGTAGGACCCCCTTTTTTTTCTTTTTCAACCACCGGGGTCTTAGGCCCAGAATCGCCGCTTTGCGGTGACACCTTCACGTCCTGAAGGGTTATCACCACAAGGCGCCGATTCTGTCGGCCAATTCGATCACTGAAAGGTAGCTCAATAAATAAAGTAAGAGCAATGCATTCCACAGCAATAGATCACATATATAGAATAAAAATCTCCACGAAGGGAGTGTCCACAGAAAACATCAAAGTACTATAAATGCGGGCTTATGCCCGGTACATCATGTCCTCACTACAATATCACTCATGCGGAAGCTAAAACAGATACTACTCAGGGTCGAGACTCACGGTCCCGGCTGTATGAACTCCGGAGCTAGACTGCCCCATCTCTAGGCACACCGATCTCTGGGGCTGCTCCTCCATGCTGGGCTCCACGATCCCCTAAATGATGCGGTTTGAAAACCGTTAGTCATAAAGACTAAGCCCTATCATCCCCCACCCCTTCCCCCATGGCTCCTAGGTACCGAGCGGGGAGGAAGAAAGGGAAGGACATGATAGCAGAGATTAATCAAGAAACAGATGGCAGCGGAACTAATCTAACAAGATGTATTTGGTGAGCAGTAATATAATTGTTATAATAGGTCTAACAGTAAGAAAAGCAAATATATGAACTTAACCTTCACTTATGCGAGAAAACATAAGCAAAAGGGATCTTTAGCAAGGCTCCCATCGTATAAGTGTCCCATACCACTTATACCTTGGGGTGTCGGTTATCAAACAGTAATGGTTGTTATATATTGAAATTAACCTTTGATTTATAAACTTGCCCACACAAGCTTATAGACCAAGGGGTCGTTTTGCAGGTCCTAATGTATAAGCGTCTCATACCACTTATACTTTAGGTGTCAGGGTTAAATGAATCGAATATGCTATGACATGCTAGTGGGTATGATGAAACATGCAAGTGCAACTCACATACCCGACTCTGTGCACACAGACCTTTAGTTCCCACTTTCGGAGCCGTTACCTCCCAGGATACCTCCGTAGTGGCGGACGGAAGCGGTGGGTTGGGCCTCGCCCACCTCAAAACCAGAAAAAGCACCACTGGTCTGACCTATCGTACGCCTCAACGCTTGGTGCACTAAGCGGATGCCTGCGTACTCTTGCCGGCTGGCGCACCGGACTTCTGTTGGCGAAGTGCTAATCACCTCGCCGAGTCAATGATATCGGTGTCGGTGCAATCGAACTCCCCGATATCGAAAAACCCACCACCTTAACTTTTCCTATTTTATGCACATGCAAGTTTAATCGTAAACATACAAAAACCGAGCCGAAGCTCCCTGGACCAAAACGTTCGTCTCCAAACCAACCGAGCCGAAGCTCCCCGGACCATCCCATCCGTCTCCAAACCAACCGAGCCGAAGCTCCCCGGACCATCCCGTCCGTCTCCATACCAACCGAGCCGAAGCTCCCCGGACCATCCCGTCCGTCTCCAAACCAACCGAGCCGAAGCTCTCATCAAAATTCCTGTGCCAACAGTGTTTGTGAAAAGTGCAGCTCTAGTTACTAAGTTACTCTTGTCGGTTTGTTATTACAGTTTACGTTAGCCCAGAACTGCCCCCGGTATTCCCCGTGAAGGGCTCTCAAGGGGCAGTAGGAACCAAGACGGCGGCATTACGGCCCGAAGTTCCCTTTCGCAAGGCACTTATTGTTATTGGTTTATCTCCCTAAACCCGATTCCCTTCTCATATTACGATAGACTATCCTAGGGTGATTTTTAACCTTTCTCTTTTTGGGAAAAGGCGATCTTTCGCTGAAACCCGAGTACCTCTTAACTCTAGCTATCACCAATTCTCACTAATCTTTATACCTTCCTATTGTGACTTCCTCCACCATTACCCACCCAGACAAAAATGATTAACTCCAATGACTTCCTCAAATCATGTCCTAATGCATTTCACAATTGCTATATGCAGACCGACCTAGTCTTCATGTCGAACCGGTTATGCAATGATCCAATACTCATCCAAATGCCCTAAATTATTTACTGGAGACTCACCATGATATAAATGACCTAAATCCAGAAAATGGAAATTTTCCTAATCTATTTGGCATTTAATTAAATTCCTCGAAAATCCCAAGGGCTACCGGTTTGAACATGAACTACCCTAAGTAATCATGCAAGATGTCCAACAAATTTATGATAAATAGTAGGTTATCTCAATAGGTTAAATCCTAAGTATCATAATTTTTCTATCATTAAAAGGGCATGAAAACTATTTTAGAAATAATCTCTAACTTCTGTTGTTTATGAATCAAGTATAGACAATATTCTTTCAAAAATTATAAATAATTTATTCCATGCAGATAATGACCTAAAATTAGCACTGGTCAAGTTTCATAATTTTCCAGCAAGTATTTTATCCATAATTAATTTTTAAACAATAAAACCCCTTTCTAATATCTGTGAACAAAGTACCAGATTTATTCAACATAAAATTCTATAAAAATTCAAGGATCAATGTTCTACTGGTCAATATCTAAATCCAGAATTGTAACTGATTATAATTAATTTAAAACCTCCAAATATTTGAAACAACAAATCGGGCTAATAATCATTTAACACATGAAGTATAATATTTATTAATCATAAAATTCCAGGAAAATTACCATAAGATTAAAACATCCTAAGACTCCCTCCTCCCGAGTTTCATAATTTTTAGATTAGATTTAGTGCTTAAAATAACTAAATTACATGTTTATCCTAATCCAAAATCCCAACTTCCGAGGTACCTATTTACCTCCAATTTCTTCACTATTTCAACCAGAGGGTTTTCAGCATATCATCCCACTCTCCTCCAAATTTCAAGGGCATACAAGAGCTTTTGCTCCTATGTCCTTCACAAACCTCAAACTCCCACCCACTGGATTTGAGCCGATCTCTTAGGGTAAAATCCACCCTAATCCACACCATGTTTCTCCAAGCTGGTTATATCACCCTTCTAAGTCAGGGGTCAGCATATCAGACTCTGTTGAGGTGATTTGACCTTTCCAAACTCATAGTGCACTTTTTACTAAAGGATGTCTCACTAATGCCTAGTTAAGGGTAGAAGGTTTCCCACCCAAAACTCTACCAAATCAGTTGGAATTTTGTACAGACCTAGGTTTAATAGCCAGGGACCACTCACCAAAATTTGGGAGGGTTTGGAGGTCATTTGACCACTTGAATAAATTCCTCTAAGTTTATTAAATTAAAACAAAAACTTTAGGCAAAGTATCCCCAAAAATTCCCATTTTTGGTCTGCCGTTAGGTATAACTAAGGTTAACCCCCTGCCCAAATTTCAAGTCATTTGGACAAGGGACGAAGAGTGGGCATCCACTTTAATTTCTTCCCAACTCTAGGTACAGCCCCCACTAAAACGGGTGCTGCGGCCGAACCGCTTACCCGAACGAGTTGAAACCAATTTTAGATTTGTCTAGACTCGAAGGGCTACGACTTTCGTGTCTGGTCACTTTTCCTAAAACGGCCTCTAAGTGCCTCATTTTGCAGCCCCAAAATATATTCAAATAATACATCTTTCCTCTATGTATTATGTACTTAAATTATAAATTATAAAACTAATTTACTGTTCATCTTCTGCATGAACCCGAAAACCAGAACTCAGGAAGTCATTTTTCCTGTAACATTTCCGTGATCCGTCGCCGGCCGTCCGGTCACTTCCCTGGCCAGCCACCACCACCACCACCTCCGTTGAGGCGATGGCTAGCGGTCGGCGGTGGTTTGGCCGCCGGAGGTGGCGGTTTCCGGCGAACTCAAAAATACCTTTTTCATGGTTTTCCCCATGAAAACAAGAGATGGGTCCGGCTCCGTTGAGCGCAAACTTCCTTTCTAAGAATCCTAAGATCTACCCACGAAAGAGAAGAAGCAGAGGAGGACCTTGTTCGCGGTTTGGAGGCGAGAAGAGTGACGGGGTGCCATGGCGCAGTGGTGGCGTAGCCGAACTTCTCCTACAGCAAGAACAAGATCTGATCCGTTTACTTGAGCGTGTAAACTTCTCCTCTTACCCCAAGTGGGCTTTTATAAGTCAGAAAGTGGGGAGGTGAAAGGGTAAAGTTGTAATGGCCATGAAGGCTCCTCTTAATAGCCTTTCGGTTACAGTGACGGGATAAGAAACGGTGGAAGATGAACAGGTGTGTCCAGTTGGCGGTTTCCTATTGGACCAACACTTCCTCCTTTATTATATAATTATAGAAGGAAAAATGGCCCGTAATTACTCCTGGTGTAACTCCCCACACCAGCATTTATTTCCACGCGCGTTAGAATAATTTCGGGCCTGAACCGTCGTTTCGGCCAATGTCACGGGCGTGACACCTAGGTCACGGGCGTGACAGGCCCGGTTGACAATTTTTGGGGTCGACGATCGTCGAACGGAGATCGACGGTCGTCGAAGGGTGGTCACGCCCTAGGTCACGGGCGTGACACTTAGGTGACGGGCGTGACAGGCCCGAGTTCAATTTTGACGATCGTTTTACGGGGATCGACGATCATCGAAGGAGTCACGCCCCTGGTCACGGGCGTGACACTCTGGTCACGGGCGTTACATGCCCATGCTGCTAGATCGACGATCGTCTCACGGAGATCGACGATCGTCGAAGGGGTCACGCCCTAGGTCACGGGCGTGACACCTTGGTCACGGGCGTGACATGCCCGGGCAGCAAGTTTGACGATCGTCTCGCGGAGATCGACGATCGTCGAAGTAGTCACGCCCAAAGTCACGGGCGTGACGGGTCGGTCACGGGCATGACCAACCCGTGACCCGAAACCTCGATCGATTTATTTCAATTTTTGGGCTTCACGGGGTTCTGTCACGACCAACCGACTCCTAGGGGTCTAGCCGGAAATGGGATGTTACATCCTCATCAATAGAATTCATGTACAATTTAATCCTTGCCTTCCAAAGTGCAAACTTAGAAAGATTGCACACTGGAGGTATGGTGCTTGCATAGTCTTTGAGCAGACCTCAATCGGAAGAGAAGTAGTCCACAAAACCATATGCCACCCCCGTGCGAACTTAGTTTATGGACAAACTAGCAGCGGAAGCAGTGGTGTGCCCATAAGGGAAATCACATGTGAAAGTCCATCCTACCCTTTCTTATATTCCATTCATGCATCCTCTAACAAGTGGAATTTTTCCTTATAGCCTGCGATGAACCCTACATCACAGCAGGGGACACCTCAGGCTCCGAATGTGGTCCCGCCTCCGCCGGCTCCAGCTCCGTTCCAGCAGACGGAGATGGGGCAAACACATACGGCCATTCTTGAGGCCTTCAGAGCTCAGCAAGCCCCGGCCCCACAGCCAAACCCCGAGGCCAATTGGATGACTGTCTTTCGGGGACTTCCCCTCCATCCTACCTTGGTACGGAGTCTGCAGTACGTACGGAGGAATGGTTGGATACCATTTACGAGACGCTTGCGGGGATTCGATGACCCACTGAGGAGGCAGTTGCTTTGGCAGTCTCCTGCCTGGAGTCACACAGGAAGAGGTGGTGGAAATCCCAGCTGGACACCACCTTTGCGGGGATGGATTGCGCAGATATTATTTGGGAGGAGTTCAGAGCAGCACTCCTGTGACATTTTGTACCTCAGTCGGCGAGGGATGACCTGCAGGATAGGTTCCTGCGGTTGAGGCAGGGGAACAGGACTGTGGTGGTGTATTATCAGGAGTTTACTCACCTAGCCCGCTATGCGGACGCTTACCAGTTAGACGATGCTGGTTATGCAAGGAGGTTTTATAAGGGGCTGCAATATGACATGAGATAGGCCCTCCTTTTCGTCTCAGAGGGGAGTTTGGCCAGGATTTTGGAGATGGCTAAGAAGAGAGAAGCGGATAAGCTTACAGTCAGGAGCCGGAAGAGACCGGTTGATGATACGGTGATTGGAGGTCGTAGAGACCATCCTCAGGGCCAGCTTATTGGGGAGAAAAGGAATGGGGAGCAGCCTCATCAGGAGATTGGGCAGGAGCAGAGGAGTCAGGGGGTATTGGAACCCCAGCCTTTATAGATGCTGGAGATGCCAAGGACAGCAGAGCAGGCACCGGTATGCTTTCAATGCAATCAGCCAGGGCATATCAAGAGGAACTGCCCTATGAGGCGAGCACCCCCACCATCACATCAGGGCGATCCACCTCCCCGACAGTTTGGCGGACGAGGACAAGACCGAGGGCGAGGATTTCAGGATCGAGGCGGCAGGCCAGAGAGGGAGCAGGTTTATGCTCTAGACCTGACACAGCCCCGGAACCCGGAGCAAGTTATCGCAGGTATGGTAGTACTTTTAAGTTTTCTTCATATGAACTAATATTCTAGACATAACCTAGTTAGAAATTAAGATAAGACAACTGCAACAAGAATACTAAGACACTTAATTACCCCAGGTATAGTCTTCGTTAGCAACAAGCCCGCTCACACCCTCTTCGATCCTGGTGCTTCGCACTCGTTCGTGTCGGAGGATTTCGTGAAAGGACTGACATGTGTGGAGCCATTCACCGGGAAGATGATGAGGGTGCGCCTACCCGATGGATTAGAGATAATGACCTCTGCTCATTGCAATATGGAAGCAAAGATCGGCGGGAAGGCGTTTGAGGCACCAGCAATGATTCTGAAGATGCCAGATTACGATCTGATCCTGGGCATGACTTGGCTGTGCTGGAACCATGCCCAGATCAACTGCGTGTCGAAGAGGATTATCGTGAGGCACGACGACTCTTCATTGTTATTGAAGGTATTATACCAGCACCCCGCACCTTATTATCACCTATGCAGGCCGTTAAGGCCCATCTGCAGGGGTAAGAAGTTTATCAGGTCCTTTTTGAGGCGGTCGTGGCCAAGGACTCCATTTCAGATATTCTAGTAGTGCGGTACTTCACCGACATGTTTCCGGAGAAGCAACCAGGGCTACCCCCGCACCGAGAGAAGCGCTTTCAGATTCAGCTCGTACCGGGGGCTAAGCCGGTATCCAGAGCTCCGTATCAAATGGCCCCAAAGGAGTTGGTGGAATTTCGAAGCCAGCTTCAGGAGTTAGTAGAGGCCGGGTTCGTTCGGCCTAGCTCTTCACCATGGGGAGCTCCTGTGTTATTCGTTAAGAAGAAGGACGGGACTCTTCGACTGTGTATAGATTACCGGGCCCTGAACAGGTTGACGGTCCGGAATACTTATCCCTTACCAATGATAGACGAGATATTTGACAAGCTGGAGGGAGCCCATTGGTTCTCAAAGCTGGATCTGAGGTTAGGGTACTACCAGCTTCGCATTCAGGAGGAGGACATCCCGAAGACGGCCTTCAGCAGCAGATAGGGTTTGTACGAGTTTACCGTGATCCCTTCTGGGCTCACAAATGCACCCTCCGCATTTATGACCTTGATGAATCGGGTGTTCGAACAGTATCTGGATGTCTTTGTTATCGTATTCATCGATGACATCCTTATCTATTCAAGGACGGAGGAGGAGCACGCGAGACATCTGGCCATGACCTTGGAGAAGCTGCGGGAGCATGAGATGTATGCCAAGTACAGCAAGTGCCAGTTCTGGCTAAAGGAGGTGGCCTTTCTGGACCATATCATCAGTGGAGCAGGTCTGGCAGTAGATCCGGCGAAGGTCCAGGCAGTACGGGATTGGCCACCGCTAAAGTCGGCCTCAGATGTTCGAAGTTTCTTGGGACTTGCCGGTTATTACCGGAAGTTCGTAAAGGGGTTCTCTCAAATTGCTCTCCCTCTTACGTCTCTAACGAAGAAGGAGTCCCCTTTTATTTTGACACCACGATGCAAATCTGCTTTCAAGGAGCTGAAGGATCGTATTACCTCGGTTCCCATCCTTGCCCTTCCATCAGGGAAGGAAGGATTCCAGGTGTACACAGATGCTTCCTATCAAGGGATGGGTGCCGTTCTGATGCAGAACGGGCACATAATAGCCTATGCCTCCCATCATTTGATGCAGCACGAGCAGAACTACCCCGTGCATGATTTGGAGATGGGGGCAGTCGTTTTTGCTCTTAAGATCTGGCGACACTATCTTTACGGAGTACATTGCGATATCTTCTCTTACCACAAGAATTTGAAGTACGTCGACACCAAGAAGGAGTTAAATATTAGGCAGAGACGCTGGGTAGAGTTTCTGTCGGACTACCAGTATACCATGCACTACCATCCGGGGAAGGCAAACGTGGTCGCAGATGCTCTGAGCCGGAGAGCGAGTACGTCAGGAGTAGGCCCGCAGCTGATGGCCTTGGAGTTGGTTAGATCATTCGAGGAGATGCAGATATCACTAGTGTCCGAGGATGACCCGGAGATATACATGGAGTACCTGGGGTCGATGGTTACAATTGATGATATTCGGGACCGCATCAGAGATGGGAAGAAGTTGGATGAGAGAGCTGAGCCGATATTCCGAGCCTTGGAGGAACGCACGACAAGAGATTACTCTTTGAGGAATGGTCTCCTGTGTTTCAGGGGAAAATTCTATATACCGGCAGGAGGCCAGATCCGGGAGGACATCATGACGGAAGCTCACTACAGCCGATATTCGGTACACCCGGGGATCATAAAGATGGTAAAGGATTTGAAGAGGACGATTTACTGGTCGGGTATGAAGAAAGATATTACATACTTTGTGATGCATTGCGAGGCCTGCCAACTCGTGAAGGCAGAGTGTAGGAACCCGGCAGGCTTGCTGCAGCCAGTTCCGGTGCCGGAGTGGAAATTTGTGGATATGGCCATGGACTTCATACATGGGCTACCTCGATCCCGTGTGGGGAATGACTCGATCTGGGTGATAGTGGACAGGCTAACAAAGGTGGCCATATTCATTCCAGTGGCGAAGGATGCTCCGATTAGTGTATTAGTACGGAGGTTCATTGAGCAGTTTGTGCATTATCATGGGGTGTCCAAGACTATCGTTTCGGATCGGGATGGGCGGTTTACATCCAGGGAATGGAGGTCAGTCCAGGCCCAACTGGTTTCTCGGTTGACATTCAGCACAGCTTTTCACCCTCAGACCGACGGGCAGACAGAGCGCACCAACCGTACACTGAAAGATCTTTTGCGCCTGTGTATTTTGGACCGCGGCGAGCCTTGGGAGAAATTGCTGCCACTGGTCGAGTTTTCGTACAACAACGCCCATCAGCCCAGCATAGGCATGGCTCCATACGAGGCATTGTATGGAAGGAGGTGCAGGACCCCACTATCATGGGTTCAGGATGAGGATCCGCAGGCACTAGGCTCGGAGTTTGTGGGGGATACAGATGCTCATATTAGATTGATCCGGGACAGGATGTTGGAAGCCAAGAGCAGGCAGGCCAAATATTACGATGCGAGGCATCGTCAAGTGGAGTTCCAGGCGGGAGACCGGGTTTTCTTGAAAATATGGCCGATGCACGGAGTCTCGCGGGTTCACGGGCGGAAGAAGCTCAGTCCGATATATATGGGGCCTTACAGGATCCTGGAGCGTATCGGCCCGTTGGCTTATAGACTAGAGCTACCGCCGGAGTTAGTGGGATTGCATGACGTCTTCCACGTCTCCTCACTTCGGAGGGCTCTACTACGCCTTGAGTAGCTGATTTCCTCGGCAGATGGCCCGGTGGCCTCGGATTGGTCAGTCAACTTGGAGCCTATCAGGATCGATGACACGGTAGTGCGGGTCTTGCGACATAAGAAGGTTCCGTTAGTCAAGGTTCCGTGGAACAATCATGGGAAGGAGGAGCATACATGGGAGCCACAGGACTTGATGCGGCAAAAGTATCCGGAGCTTTTCAGTCAGGTATACCTCGCAACCCCTCTGGACAATCAATTTACATTCCTGTTTTAAACCAATAGGACTGAAATTTAAAGAATAGGGGCTAATCTTTTGTTTATTGGGGTATATACCTAGTCAATTGGACGAATTGGTCTTAGATTTGAATACGCACATAGCAAATGTAACATAGAGATGTAAATCTTTCGACTTTCATGGGATGTTACAAGCTTCTTTTTCCCGATTAGAGCCCCCGTAGGCTTAACCATGATTTCGGGGACGAAATCTTTGTTTTGTTTATTGGGATTTGTAACATCCCATTTCCGACTAGACCCCTGGGAGTGGTTTTGTCTTAACAGAACCCTGGGAAGCCCAGGAATTGAAGTTTATAAACCAAGATTTCGAGTGAAGGGGTGGTCACGCCCGTGACCGACCCATCACGCCCGTGACCGAGGGCGTGACCCCTTCGACGATCATCGACCTCAGGAAGACGATCGTCGAGCTCAAAAATTTCAACATGGGCCTGACACGCCCGTGACCAATCCGTCACGCCCGTGACCTTTAAATGGCATTGAGTGAGCTAAGCTCACTCAACACCGTGGTCTTGATGGCGTTGAGTGAGCTTAGCTCACTCAAATCTATAAGTTGAATGGTGTTGAGTGCACTGACTGCACTCAACGCAATCTGGTGTCATCAGGTTGGCGTTGAGTGAGCTGAGCTCACTCAACGCCGTAGACTGGATGGCAATGAGTGAGCTTAGCTCACTCAACGTCGTAAACTGTCAGGCGGGATGGCGTTGAGTGCATTGAGTGCACTCAACTGCATAAGTTGAACGGCGTTGAGTGCACTGACTGCACTCAACGCCATTTGGTGGTGTCTGGATGGCATTGAGTGAGCAGAGCTCACTCAACACCATAATCTGGATGACGTTGAGTGAGCTAAGCTCACTAAATGCCATCTTTAAAAAAGGACATATTATGGGTGGCGTTGAGTGAGCAGAGCTCACTCAACGCCATAATCCGGATGGCATTGAGTGAGCTGAGGTCACTCATCGCCATAATCCGGATGGCGTTGAGTGAGCTGAGCTCACTCAACGTCATAGTCTGGGATGGCGTTGAGTGAGCAGAGCTCACTCAACGCCGTAGCTTGATGGCGTTGAGTGAGCTGAGCTCACTCAACGCCATTGTACTTAGAATTTTTTTTCTGGCATCTTGTTTTTTGTTGGGTGTTGGTTCAGCTGAACTGGGCCAGTCTAGGGAGTGGGCCGTTTTTTCCTATTAAGACTTAATAAAGTCTTACTTAATTTAAGTTGACTGGTCAAGCTTGATACGTGAACCTATAGTTTTGCAAAAGAGCAATTACGGCCATGGCCGAGCCCCGGCCTTCATGGCCATCAATGGCATTTGATGTCATGGCCTTCCCCCTTCCCTTATACGGTTGGATCCAACTCCTCTAGGGAAGAGGAGGAGTTTCAATCCGTTAGCTTGCTGTCACAGAGCCGTTTCAGCCCCCCCCCCCCCCCCCACCACCACCATGGCCGAGCCAAGCTATAATGGGCCATTAATGGCCACCAGCTTTTGGCCGTTCCCCCTCCTTAACCGAGCTTTTAAACACCCTCATAGGCCCAAGAGAAAGTTTTCCCAGCCTTTACCTGAAGTTTTTCGAGCCTCCCACTGTGCGATTGAGAATTCCGGCGACGCCACCACCGCACCAATGGCATCCCGACGGTCTGCACGCCTCCAGCCCGCGAATAAGGTCCTCCCCTCCTCTCTTTCTACAGGTAGATCTTAGCTTCCTTAGGATTAAGATTCGGGCTCAATTGAGCCCGATCGGAAGAGCTTCTCTTTCCAATTTTTCCGCAAAAATGAAGTCTCGGGCTCGCCGGAAAAAAAAGCCTCTCCGGCGGCCGCGCCGCCGCTCGACGATGGCCACCACCTCAACGGAGGTGGTGGTGGCGGTGGCCAGCCAGGGAGGAGGCCGGACGGCCGGCTGTGGGAGGGAGAAGGGCTCCCAGGTGCGTGCTATCTAGACCGTCGGCTGGAGGTTGAAGACAACCTCCAAGCCGACGGATCGACCTTTAAGATCTGTGCAAACATATTGATTAAAGTAATTTCTATATATTTTCTGTAATGTTTCTGCCTGTAACTTGCATTAATTTCTAAAATCCTAACCCTAGTTTAGGGCTCCAATCTTAATTTGAACTATTATGCTGACAAATGAACTAAAAATCAAATAAAATTTGGGCAGGGTGATTTTCTGGTCTAAATGGCCATAATATAATTTTGTTGAGATTTTTGGGTTAATTTATACAGTACTTCATTCACAACTCTAGTTGTTCCCTAGATATTTATTTTGATGATTCTGGAATTTCTGTTCACTAGAAAGTTATGAAATCTTGGATTAGGGCATCTTATAGTATGTTATACCTTCTGAATTTTTCTTGGGAGTTTTATTTTATTATTTTGGGTACTTGCTTCTTTAACTTGCCATTTGGGATATGTAGTCAAAAATATAAATAATGCCCAATTATTAATTGGAAAATTATGAACTTTGGTCAGTGGGTGTTTCAAACCATGATAGTCACCCTGTAATCTTCTATGGACTTTTAGATAATTAAAAATAGTACCTCCTTCACTAAGCTAGGAAATTAGTATTTTACATTAAAATAAATTCAGAGCCCAAAATATTAGAGAAAAATCATGGGACTTGGTTTCTGATAGTTTTATATCACCATAAAGCTTCTGTAATTTTCTTGTGATTTTTGGGTACTGATAATACGTTTTGTAGCCTAAACTATTATCGTATTTTATATTTTATATTGTACAAATTATGTCTATTATTAGTTTATTTTTATCCTTTTTATGTAAATTTTATTGCCACTAACTTTTTCCTGTCTTTTTGCAGGTTTTCAGAAAAATTGCCAAGATGGCATGTCACGCCCCCCTGTCACGCCCTCCCTGGGCGTGACCTAGGGCGTGTCACCCGATCCCGAGGACACCTGCTGGAAGGGACAGAAAACGGTCAAAACCGCTGTCACGCCCCCCTGTCACGCCCTCCCTGGGCGTGTCACTAGGCGTGACCAGGGGCGTGTCGCCCTCTGCCGCAAAGCTGCCGCCGCATTAAATGCCCTTCCGCCTCAGCACGCAAATAGTACTGTCACGCCCCATGTCATGCCCGTGACATGGGCGTGACACCCTCCTTTTTCGGCGACTGACGGATTTCCGACCAATGATTTGGACATGACATGCCTGTCATGCCCCCCTGTCACGGGCGTGACCTAGGGAGTGACCACCGACGTACCGAAGCAATCATCCCTCCCGCCAGAATCCAGAGCCCGAGGTCAAATCCGTACCTGTCACGCCCCCTAACACGCCCCCCTAGGGCGTGTCGGAGGGCGTGACTAACCCGAGAAAAAATCTATAAATTGAGCCCCCCTCCCCCCCATTTCAGCAAGCTTTGGTTGAGTGGGGGAGGTGCTGCCCCTTTGTTTCTTGATCCTTTTCATGCTTTCTCTCTCTCTCTCTCCCCCTCTCTTTGTACTTTTTGTTTAACCCTAGTTTAATCTTAGTTTGTTCTAGCTTTTATTGCAATTTCCTCCTTGCTTAGTGCTTAATGTAGGGCTAGAATAGGGTTTAATTTTCATGCACTTGTAACTTTAATTTTCAATAGTGTAACTTGCCCTTTTTATTAATAAAAGTGTTCTTGTTTAGCTTGTGTTCTTCTTATGCTTTTCTACTCATCTTCCCCCCTCCACTCCATTATGATTAACTAATCCTCCTTGTACTCGATCTCGATGATCCGAGGTTAGAGCGATTATGTTATGATGTTTTAATTAATCTTTTCTTTTTAGGTTAGGGCCTTGAATTACTCTTGATTTATCACGGGTCGGAGGTATATTTTCGATATATACTCTCCGCCTTTGCTTTCATTCTGGGCTAGCCGAGAGGCCGAAAGAATGAAGTGAGCATTCAAGAGTAAAGGGAGTTGTACGCACCCCTCGAGAGAGGCAGACGTCCAAATCTCCCGGATTGGAGTAAAATCAAATAGTGGGGTTCACCGCGTAAAGCGAGTTTTAGGCCTCCGATTTAGACGAGAGTCGGTCGGACCTTCCTAAACTCAGTTGGGCACGACTTCGAGAGAAGCGTGTTCAAGCTTTAGGAACCTCCACGGTCAAGGACCCTTATCCTATTAAGTTTAGATTTTTATCGCATTTTCTTAATCGTCTTTAGCCGAGGTGAATCTTGATC
Organism: Platanthera zijinensis; assembly: GCA_039513925.1. Taxonomy (NCBI): domain Eukaryota; kingdom Viridiplantae; phylum Streptophyta; class Magnoliopsida; order Asparagales; family Orchidaceae; genus Platanthera; species Platanthera zijinensis. The sequence continues at coordinate 45,047,709 of CM077098.1, read as the reverse complement.
GGGTGCATTTCCATTTCATATTTTCTACCTTTCGTAGTAATCACCTGTCTTGTGCTCTTTAATTAACTGCAGTAGTTTCCTTTCTAGCTTAGTTGTTTACTTAATAGCCCTCTTAATTGCAGTGTTTCTTTTTCTAGAATAGCTTTACTTTCTCCCATTGCGCTTAGATTTTCTAAAACCCTAGTTTTTCCGTCGATAAGATAATAGCGTTCGTGTGAGTAAGCTTAGCCAACAGTTCCCGGATTTCAATACGACACTTGTGTCCCCTTGCTACAATTCGATAGGTATACTTGCCTCATCGGGTTGCTAGTTCGGTTGCGTTTATTTTCTTCGAACCCTAGCGCGCAATAAGTTTTTGGCGCCGTTGCCGGGGACCCAACTTCCGTTGAAATTTTGAAAACACGAACCTATTAATTTTATCTCTTCTCTTTCTCATCCCCTTTCTTTAAAGTTTTAAAAAAATCAAAAAAATTTAATCACCGCTCTTAATAGAAACCAACCTCACAATTTTTCTACGCCACCTAATTCTCTCGAAAAGGGCAAAGGGCTTTAAGCGCCACTGTCTTGTCTAGTACCTTGCGAACCCTTCACGGGGTAGTCCTTGGGAAGTTCGGGAGTTAATCTATAAAAAAAAAATCTATTTCAAAAAGAAAAAAAAAAATTTTAATTTAATTTTCTAAATCTAGTTTTTCTTTCTAGTTTATCCTTTTTCTCTTTCTCTTCTTCTTTTCTGTTCTTTTAGTGCATGACCCGCGGGAGTCCGTCGGTTATTTTGGACTTGGACCACGAAATTGAGCGTACTCTTCGGAGAAGATCGCGATTTCAAGGTCCTACTATCCAAGTGCCGGTTGAGGACTCCGAGTCATTTAATACTTTAAGAATGGAAGAACCCAACGTAGATGAGGCCGTGCAAAGGACTATGTCCTATTATGCACGACCGAACCTCGAGGGAACAGAATCGAGTATAGTCCGTCCTACTATAGCAAATAATAACTTTGAACTAAAGCCTAGCATAATTCAAATGGTGCAGCAATATGTGCAATTTGACGGACTTCAAGATGAAGATCCGAACGCACATATAGCTAGCTTTCTTGAAATTTGCGACACCTTCAAGATAAATGGTGTCACAAATGATGCGATCAGGCTAAGACTTCCCCTTCTCTCTAAGAACTAAAGCTAAGCAGTGGCTTAACACACTTCCGAAAAATAGCATAACCACTTGGAATGAATTAACTGAAAAATTTTTGGCGAAGTATTTTCCGCCCGCTAAAACTGCAAAACTTAGGAACGACATCTCTGCCTTCGGACAAATAGACTCTGAAACCCTTTACGAAACCTGGGAGAGATTTAAAGAATTATTAAGACGATGCCCACATCACGCGCTGCCTGTATGGTTACAAGTGCAGACGTTTTATAACGGGCTAAATCAAAGCACGAAGCAAATGATAGACGCAGCTTCTGGCGGTACTTTAAATCATAAGACCCCGGAAGCCGCTCTTGAGCTTTTTGAGGATATGGCCATGAACACTTATCAGTGGAATGTGCCTAGGTCCCGCCCGAACAAGCCTGCAGGTATCTATGAAGTGGACAACGTCTCCCAGCTCGCTCTGCAAGTAGAAATCCTAAGCAAAAAAATCACGGAGATGACTGCTGCCTCCGCCCCTCAGGTATGGGAATCTGCAACCCCTACTCCAGAACATTTAGATTATGTTAATAATTTGCCTAGAACTGCTTTTAATAATTTTTCTGCTGCGAATTTTCATCCGCCTGGTTTTAATTTTCCGAATAGTTATAACCCCGCTTTAAGAAATCACCCGAACTTTTCATGGAGTAATCCATCGAATGCGATGCGCCCACCTCCGCAAAATGATTTTTCTGCACAACCACCACCACCACCACCACTTCTTCAAAATTACCCAAAACCTCCGAGCTTGGAGGAATTACTTTCTAAATATATCACCACAAATGACGCTACCATAAGAACTTTAACCGGAAGCGTAAAAAGTTTAGAAAATCAGGTAGGACAGCTCGCGAAAATAATTTCTGAGCGACCCGCAGGGTCTCTTCCTTCCAATACCGAACCCAACCCGAGAGAGCAAGCGAAAGCTATAACTCTTCGGAGTGGGAAGCAAGTCTCCGGTATGGTAAGTGAAGAGCCCGAGGCAAGCTCTGCTCCCGCATTTAAAAATCAAAGCTCCGCCCCGCTTCCACCCTCTGCTGAAGAAGTAATCACCCCCACTTTAGAAAATAATCTCACTCCACCACCCATCTTCAAAAATAATTCAACTCCTCCATACCCCTCTGAACTTAATAGACAACGTCAAGATGATCAGTACTCCCGCTTCTTAGAAATCTTCAAACAAATCCACATTAATCTTCCCTTCCACGAGGCTATTTTGCAAATGCCGAAATACGCCAAATATCTTAAAGACCTCCTCACAAACAAGAAGAAGTTAGAGAATCTTTCGCACGTCACGCTAAACGCCGAGTGCTCTGCCGTTTTAACAAACGGTTTGCCGAAGAAAATCAGTGACCCGGGTAGTTTCTCTATCCCGTGTGTCTTCGGTGATCTCTTTGTTAAACACGCGTTAGCCGACTTAGGCGCAAGTATAAACCTGATACCCTTTTCGTTGTTCAAAAAGTTAGGGATTGGTAGCCTTAACCCCACGCGTATGAGTATCCAGCTAGCCGATAGATCCGTCAAGTATCCGTTAGGAATAGTGGAGGACGTTCTAGTGAAAGTCGACAAGTTCATCTTCCCGGTGGACTTTGTCATTTTGGACATCGAAGAAGACGTCGAGGTTCCCCTGATCCTTGGCCGACCCTTCCTTGCCACCTCCCGAGCCATCATTGACGTAAGCAATGGTAAGCTCTTTCTTCGAGTAGGCGACGACGAAGTCACATTTCCTATCACCCCTTCGATGAAGAACACCTTAGCGAACGATGACTCATGTTTTTTCATAGACGCCGTGAGTGATGATTCTTCCTACTGCCTCTCCGACTTTGAAAAAGAATTTTCTACTTTTTGCTCCTCTTCTCTTACAACAGAATCACTGCAAGGAAGTGATGAATCTTCTTATTGTCTTTCTGAGTTTGAAAAAGAATTTTCTGATTTTTGTTCTTCCTCTTTCCTTACCACTGAATCTGTACAAGAAGCCGTCTTGGCTGCTAGCCCCACCCCTTATTACGTTCCTTATAAAAAAGTTTATGAAGATATTATTTTTGAAAAAGAAAGAATCTCAAAATCCTCTTATGAAGAACCCCCTACCCTAGAACTTAAAGAACTTCCCGAACACCTTAAGTATGCTTTCTTAGAAAAAGACTCCAAGTTACCAGTTATCGTTTCGGCCTACCTCACGGATACGCAGAACGATAAACTTCTTCTAGTTCTACGTAAGCATCGCCGGGCTATTGCTTGGCAAATTTCTGATATCAAGGGCATAAGCCCATCTTTCTGTACACATAAAATTTTAATGGAAGATAATTCGCGTAACTCTATCCAACCTCAGCGCCGTATAAACCCGAATATGAAAGAAGTAGTTAAGGGCGAGGTTATGAAACTATTAGACGCAGGAATTATCTACCCGATATCGGACAGTAAGTGGGTTAGCCCCGTTCAGGTAGTTCCAAAAAAGGGAGGGATAACCGTAGTTAGTAATGAGAATAATGAATTAATCCCGACACGGACGGTGACGGGTTGGCGTATGTGCATAGATTACCGTAAGTTAAATGACGCCACCCGTAAGGACCACTTTCCTCTACCGTTTATCGACCAGATTTTAGAACGTCTCTCCGGCCATAGCTTTTATTGTTTTCTCGATGGCCTCTCGGGGTACTTTCAAATACCCATCTCTCCCGAGGACCAAGAGAAAACTACGTTTACTTGTCCCTTCGGCACCTTCGCGTACCGAAGAATGCCGTTTGGATTATGCAATGCGCCGGCTACCTTCCAACGATGTATGCTAGCAATATTTGACAAGTACGTAGAAAGCATTATGGAGGTATTCATGGACGATTTCTCCGTGTTCGGCGGTACCTTCGATAGATGTTTAGAAAACCTCGAAAAAGTCTTAGAACGATGCGAAGAAACTAACCTTGCCCTAAATTGGGAAAAATGCCATTTTATGGTGAGGGAAGGGTTAGTTTTGGGTCATAAAATTTCTGCTAAAGGTATTGAGGTAGACGTTGCCAAGATAGAAGTTATTGAGAAGTTGCCGCCACCTACAAACATAAAAGCTATAAGAAGTTTCCTAGGCCACGCTGGTTTTTATCGTCGTTTTATAAAGGACTTCTCCAAGATCACTAAGCCCCTCACCCATCTCTTAGAAAAAGACGCTCCATTCATTTTTGATGACTCTTGTATTTCTGCCTTTGAATTAATTAAAGAAAAGTTAATTAACGCGCCGATTATGATAGCTCCGGTGTGGGACCTTCCTTTCGAGATTATGTGCGATGCGAGTAGTTTTGCGGTGGGAGCCGTATTAGGTCAACGCATATCTAAGAACTTCCACCCCATCTATTACGCTAGTAAAACCCTCACATCTGCACAAGAAAATTACACCACAACCGAAAAAGAGCTCTTGGCTGTAGTATTTGCGTTTGATAAATTTCGCCCTTACATTACACTTTCAAAAATCATTGTTTTTACGGACCACTCGGCCCTCAAGTACCTTCTTTGCCAAAACGGATGCCAAGCCTCGCTTGATTCGCTGGGTCTTACTCCTCCAGGAGTTTGACTTAGAGATCCGTGATAAGCGAGGAGCCGAGAACTTGGCCGCCGACCATTTATCAAGATTAGATACCCCTTTATAGAAAAATTAAATGAAAAATCTTTTAATGACTATTTTCCTGATGAGAAGCTGCTTTTAGTTAATACATCTACTTCTCCTTGGTTCGCGCACATCGCCAACTATCTAGTGGCCCGGGTGCTCCCAAAAGAGTTCTCCTCTCAGCAGAAGAAGAAATTCTTTTCTGAGCTGAAGAACTACTTTTGGGAAGACCCGCATCTTTTCAAAATTTGTGCGGATCAATTGATAAGGAGATGTGTTTCTTTTGATGAAGGAATTGATATTCTAAAACATTTGCATGAAGGTCCGACAGGTGGGCACTATCAAGCTGCTCGCACCGCTCATAAAGTGCTTTGCGCGGGTTTTTACTGGCCTAGCCTGTTTAAAGACGCGCAAGCCTTTGTGAGCAGGTGTGATAGTTGCCAACGGTCGGGCAATATTTCTAATAAAAATGAAATGCCGCAAAATTATTTCTTAGAGTGCGAAATTTTCGACCTCTGGGGAATTGATTTTGTTGGCCCCCTTCCTTCTAGCTTCGGAAACAAATATATTTTAGTCGCTGTTGATTATGTTTCACGATGGGCTGAGGCCCAAGCTCTTCCTACGAACGTCTCCCGAGTTGTAGTCACGTTTTTTAAAAAATTATTTTCTAGATTCGGTACGCCTCGCGCAATCGTTAGCGATAGGGGTTCCCATTTCTGTAACGCGCAATTTTCAAAAATCCTTACTAAATACGGCGTTACGCATAAACTATCCACTGCCTACCACCCCCAAACTAACGGTCAAGTCGAAGTAGTAAATAGAGAAATAAAAAGAATATTAGAAAAGACTGTTTCAACTTCTAGAAAAGACTGGTCAGCCAAACTTGACGATGCCTTATGGGCCTACCGAACAGCGTACAAAACCGCCCTCGGATGTACGCCGTATCGGCTGGTCTATGGAAAATCGTGCCATCTGCCCGTAGAGTTAGAACACCGCGCCTTTTGGGCCTTAAAATTTTTAAACTTCGATCCCCACTCAGTCGGTGACCTTCGAAAATTTCAACTAAATGAACTCGACGAGTGGCGCTCTTATGCTTATGAAAATAATAAACTTTATAAAGAGCGGACGAAGCGTTTACACGATAAACACTTAAGGCACCCTAAAAACTTTAAGCCGGGCGACCAAGTCCTGTTATATAATTCTCGTTTACGTTTATTTCCGGGCAAATTAAAATCTCGCTGGTCTGGCCCGTTTTCTGTTTTAGAAGTATTTCCTTATGGAACTGTTTTAATTTCTCACCCTGATAAGGGTAATTTCAAAGTGAATGGTCAGCGTCTTAAACTGTATTTCTCTGGTGATGATGATGTCAGTCCAAACACTATTAAGTTTCTGCTTCACGAACTTTAATCTTGAACTTTTTATTTTTTTTGCTAAAAACAATTTTATTTCGGGACAACAATATTTTTGGACAATATTATTTTTTTGATGCGTCGAGCTCAACGACGCTTTAACCAAAGGGCGCTCTTGGGAGGCAACCCAAGTTATCTTTTTCTGTTTTCTTTATTTTACAATTTTTGCCTCGGACGGCTCCGACAAGCTGAAGCTTCTGCGATCGCCTGCTCCAACATTGCTGAATCCATCACAAAGTCCAAAGAAGACATTCGGGGAGCGGCATCACTCAGTTTTCGCAGCAAATAAATCCGGGGAAGTACCAGTATTTCAATTCTGTCTTTCAATTCTGTACTTTATTTTTCTCTCCTTCTCCAATCCCCTTCTTTAGCCATTGAGGACAATGTCTGTTTTAAGCTTGGGGGAGGATTTCCTCCTTCATTTTTGCGTAGTGTAAATAATCTTCTTTTTGTATATATTGTAAATATTTCCAAAAAAAAAATGAATATCTTAAAATTCCAAAAAAAAAAGAGAAAAATTTTCCAAAAAAAAAAGAGAATATTCCACAAAATTAAATTAAAAAAAAATATATATATATATATGTGTTTTTGAATAGTTTAGACATTTTGGTATTTCAATAGTACCCCTAGTTTTTAGTTTTGTTTTACTCAAAATCTCCTATAAACAACTTAGTTAATTATAATATTTCTAATCGTCCTTTTTTATTATGTTTCACAAGTAAAATGTTGGCCATGTTGTGTTTCTAATTCACGGTAGCATGTTAAGGTGAAATATTTTTCTAAAACTCGCATTTCTATTATGGTTTTTTGTTGTTTATTTCCTTACTTTCTTAAAAATTCATCATCCACTATTTTCTTTTTCGTTTTTGAATAATTCTTGTAAAGTCAACTTTTGAATAACGTAGTAGATGTGAACGATCCAAGCCACCTATTATTTCTATTTTCAAGTTAATTTCATCAATCTTCTTTTATTATCTAGGACTCGCTTTTTGAAAAATTTTCAAACCTTTGTTTTAAATAAATTCAAAAGCGTGAAAGTGATTTAGGCCATTTTTGTTTTCGTTTGAGCTTTCCTGCCAACCTAAAAAAAAATTTTACCACTAGTTAGCCATTTTTGAGCCTTTTTCCGATTTCATTCGATAGCTCCTCCTTTCATTTCAGTTTCACCAAAGCCAAAATTTCCAACCTATCGAATCACACTAGCCTTTTTGAGTTTCATAAATTATTTTGACGATTTTGATAGGGTATTTTGTGATTTTTGTGGAGAAAGGTTTTCGAAAAAAAAGAAGTATGTTCAAAAGTGATGTTTATTTTTTGTTTGGCCAACTCAAAAAGGAAAATAAAAATATTTATGGCCTTTGTTTTGAAAAAAGGAAAAAAATGGAAAAAAAAAATGAAAAAGAAAGAAAAAAAAATGTGTATATATTTTTATGAAAATTTTTGAAACTCTTTGCTTTGGTTTAGTGTGATTTTAAAACCTTCACGTTTATCTTTGAATTCCACTCCTAATCATTTTCCTAAACCAAACGTTTCTGTCCTATTTAAGTCCTTTTGATTCACGCTTTTTGATTTTTTATTTAACAACTAAGAAAAGAAAAACAGTAAATCAGTTTTAGTTTTAGATTTAAACCTAGATTTTTGATAATTAAATTGATATAATTATAATACGTTGCTTGGATCTAGTAACAACTCAATGCGTGTTTTTCATTTTCGTTGCTTTACTTAAGTGCATTTATAAAATCTCGTTAAAATTTTGGATGATTTGTTTTTATTAAGTAAAGTTTATAAAAGTTTTACCATACCTAAATAATTGTTTTAGACTTACATTTCACCTTTTCCCTACTAAGAATTTCGCATAGTACTTGTGTAGGCATAATTAGAACTTTTTGATTAGTCCTTTTTATAAATATCTAGTTTTTATATTTTTGCTTGGGGACAAGCAAAGCTTAAGCTTGGGGGAATTTGATAATACGTTTTGTAGCCTAAACTATTATCGTATTTTATATTTTATATTGTACAAATTATGTCTATTATTAGTTTATTTTTATCCTTTTTATGTAAATTTTATTGCCACTAACTTTTTCCTATCTTTTTGCAGGTTTTCAGAAAAATTGCCAAAATGGCCTGTCACGCCCCCCTGTCACGCCCTCTCTGGGCGTGACCTAGGGCGTGTCACCCGATCCCGAGGACACCTGCTGGAAGGGACAGAAAACGGTCAAAACCGCTGTCACGCCCCCCTGTCACGCCCTCCCTGGGCGTGTCACTAGGCGTGACCAGGGGCGTGTCGCCCTCTACCGCAAAGCTGCCGCCGCATTAAATGCCCTTCCGCCTCAGCACGCAAATAGTACTGTCACGCCCCATGTCACGCCCGTGACATGGGCGTGACACCCTCCTTTTTCGGCGACTGACGGATTTCCGACCAATGATTTGGACATGACATGCCTGTCACGCCCCCCTGTCACGGGCGTGACCTAGGGCGTGACCACCGACGTACCGAAGCAATCATCCCTCCCGCCAGAATCCAGAGCCTGAGGTCAAATCCGTACCTGTCACGCCCCCTGACACGCCCCCCCTAGGGCGTGTCGGAGGGCGTGACCAACCCGAGAAAAAATCTATAAATTGAGCCCCCCTCCCCCCTTTTCAGCAAGCTTTGGTTGAGTGGGGGAGGTGCTGCCCCTTTGTTTCTTGATCCTTTTCATGCTTTCTCTCTCTCTCTCTCCCCCTCTCTTTGTACTTTTTGTTTAACCCTAGTTTAATCTTAGTTTGTTCTAGCTTTTATTGCAATTTCCTCCTTGCTTAGTGCTTAATGTAGGGCTAGAATAAGGTTTAATTTTCATGCACTTGTAACTTTAATTTTCAATAGTGTAACTTGCCCTTTTTATTAATAAAAGTGTTCTTGTTTAGCTTGTGTTCTTCTTATGCTTTTCTACTCATCTTCCCCCCTCCACTCCATTATGATTAACTAATCCTCCTTGTACTCGATCTCGATGATCCGAGGTTAGAGCGATTATGTTATGATGTTTTAATTAATCTTTTCTTTTTAGGTTAGGGCCTTGAATTACTCTTGATTTATCACGGGTCGGAGGTATATTTTCGATATATACTCTCCGCCTTTGCTTTCATTCTGGGCTAGCCGAGAGGCCGAAAGAATGAAGTGAGCATTCAAGAGTAAAGGGAGTTGTACGCACCCCTCGAGAGAGGCAGACGTCCAAATCTCCCGGATTGGAGTAAAATCCAATAGTTGGGTTCACCGCGTAAAGCGAGTTTTAGGCCTCCGATTTAGACGAGAGTCGGTCGGACCTTCCTAAACTCAGTTGGGCACGACTTCGGGAGAAGCGTGTTCAAGCTTTAGGAACCTCCACGGTCAAGGACCCTTATCCTATTAAGTTTAGATTTTTATCGCATTTTCTTAATCGTCTTTAGCCGAGGTGAATCTTGATCGGGTGCATTTCCATTTCATATTTTCTACCTTTCGTAGTAATCACCTGTCTTGTGCTCTTTAATTAACTGCAGTAGTTTCCTTTCTAGCTTAGTTGTTTACTTAATAGCCCTCTTAATTGCAGTGTTTCTCTTTCTAGAATAGCTTTACTTTCTCCCATTGCGCTTAGATTTTCTAAAACCCTAGTTTTTCCGTCGATAAGATAATAGCGTTCGTGTGAGTAAGCTTAGCCAACAGTTCCCGGATTTCAATACGACACTTGTGTCCCCTTGCTACAATTCGATAGGTATACTTGCCTCATCGGGTTGCTAGTTCGGTTGCGTTTATTTTCTTCGAACCCTAGCGCGCAACAGGTACATATTTACAGTACTTGCTTCATAATATGGTAGAAGTTGCCTAAAATGGTAAATTAGGAAATATAGGCCTAAACACCTCTGAAATTTCTCAAAATTTGGAATTACTGCTTAAATGCCTCATAGGATTTTACTGATTTTATGATGATTTATTGTTTGCTCATTAGTGCACTTTTTGTAACGGCCTCCCCAGCCCATGCTTGCAAGGACGGCCGTCAGCACCCCCAGCACCACGCTCGAAAGGGTTAAGCCAAACCAGGTCTGCAGACCATGCACCCCAACCCCTCTCCGCGCCTGTTTTTCATTAGCAGTAGGTTGTTGCCACTGGGGATCGAACCCAAGACCTTGATAAGAGACTATTTACCACAGCAATATATGACTTTCTATTCAAAACTCATCCAAATGAGTTGAAATTTTGTACAAGTATAGATTTTATAGCCAGGGACCACTCATCAAAATTTGGGAGGGTTTGGAGGTCATTTGACCACTTAAATAAATTACTCTAACTTTATTAAATTAAAACAAAAACTTTAGGCAAATATCTCCAAAAATTCCCATTTTTGGACAGCCTCTAGGTATTGCCAAGTATAACCACCTTCCCAAATATCAGGTTATTTGGAAAAGGGACGAAGCGTGGGCATTCATTTTAGTTTCTGCCCAACTCTAGGTAAAGCCCCCACTAAAACGGGTACTACGGTCAAACCGCTTACCCAAACGGGTTGAAATGAATTTTAAATTAATCTAGACTCGAAGGGCTACATCTTTCGTAACTGGCAATTTTTCCTAAAACGGCCTCTAAGTGCCTCGTTTGCAGCATCAAAATACGCCCATTTTATAAATATTTTCCTTATATATTATATTTAAAACTTTATAATATAAATAAGTTTTACTGTTCATCTTCTACACCAAACAGAACCCGTAACAGAACTCAGGAAAATACATTTCCCGTAGCTCTTTAGTGACCCGTCGCCGGCCGTCCGGTCACATCCCTGGCAAGCCACCACCTCCACCACCTCCGTCGAGGCGATGGCTATCGGTCGGCGGTGGTTTGGCCGTCGGAGATGGCGGTTTCCGGCGTACCCGAAAATATATTTTTCATGATTTTTCAATGAAAATGTGAGATAGGTCCGGCTCCGTTGAGCACGAACTCCTTTCTAAGATCCTGAGATCTAACCACAAAAGAAGAAGTAGAGGAGGACCTTCTTCGCGGTTTGGAGACGAGATGAACGTCGGATTGTCATGGCGTGGTGGTGGCATTCCCGAACTTCTCGTACAGCAAGAGAAATAAATCTGAATCCGTTTTGTCAAGAGTGTAACCTTCTAATCTAGTTCTAAGGAGGCTTTTATAGATCTCCAAGTGGGGATGGGAAAGGGTGAAACGTTAATGGCCATGAATGCTCTCTCTCTCTTAATAATATTTCGGTTACGGTGGAGGGAGAGGAAAACGTGGAAGATGAAATGGCTGATCTAGGTGGCGATTTCCTATTGGGTAAACACTTCCTCATTTTACAAAGAAATTAGAGAAAGAAACGGCCCATTTAATACTCGTGGTGTAACTTTCCATACCAGAATTTATTATAACGCGTGTTAGAATAATTTCGGCCCTGAACCGACGTTTCGGCCTTCATCACGGGCGTGACATGTAGGTCACAGGCGTGACAGGTGTTCTACGGTCTACGTTCGTCGGGTTGAGGTCGACGTTCGTCGAAATGAGCTCGACGCTCGTCGAAGGGGGGTCACTCCCTAGGTCACGGGCGTGACACATCGGTGACGGGCATGACAGGCCCATGATGCAATTTCTGCGCTCGGCGATCGTCTTCCAGAGATCGACGATCGTCGAAGGGGGGTCACGCCCTAGGTCACGGGCGTGACACATGGGTCACGGGCATGACAGGCCCGGGCTGCAAAAATCTACGCTCGACGATCGTCTTCATGAGATCGACGATCGTCGAAGGGGTCATGCCCTAGGTCAGGGGCATGACAAGTGGGTCACGGGCATGACAGGCCCGGTCCGCAAAAATCTGCGCTCGACAATCGTCTTCCTGAGATCGACGATCGTCGAAGAGGTCATGCCCGAGGTCACGGGCGTGACGGGTTGGTCACGGGCGTGACCAACTCGTGACTTGAAATCTTGGTCGATGGATTTCCATTTTTGGGCTTCCTAGGGTTCTGTCACGACAGACCGACTCCTAGGGGTCTAGCCGGAAATGGGATGTTACAAATCCAAATAAACAAAACAAAAAATTCTTCCCCGAAATTGAAGTTAAGCCTACGGGGATTTCTACCGGAATAAAGTAAACTTGTAACATCCCATATGGTTTTCCTATTGAGTCCAAATGAGGTTATTTGTTTGATAAACGAAGGCAATCTCCCTAATAAACAAAAGATTAGCCCCTACTTTCCTGCGCATGCCTGGGTTCTCAATTTCCCTTATATAGTCCTACTGGTTCAATACAAGAAGATAATTTATAGTATACCAAGCGGTGGTGAGGTATACCTGACTGAACAACTCCGGGTACTTTTTCCTCATCAGGTCCTGCGGTTCCCAGGTGTGCTCCTCCTGACCATGGTTCCTCCACAGAACCTTGACTAAGGGGATCTTCTTGCGGCGCAAGATCCGTACTCCTTTGTCATCGATCCGAACCGCCTCCAAGTGAATAGATCGGTATGAAGCTACCGGCCCTTCGGTGGTCAAAATCTGCTGCTCCGGGCGTAGTAGAGCCCTCCTCAGCGAAGAAATGTGGAATACGTCGTGTAGAGCTGCCAGCTCTAGTGGCAACTCCAGCCTGTAAGATAGGGCCCCGATCCGCTCCAGGATCCTGTAAGGGTCCATATACCTAGGGATGAGCTTCTTCCTCCGACCACGCACCCGTGAAACTCCATGCATGGGCCGGATCTTCAAAATCACTCGGTCCCCCACCTGAAACTCCACCTGACGATGTCGGGCATCATAGTACTTAGCTTGTCTGCTCTGCGCCTCTAACATCCTGTCTCTGATCAGTCTTACCTGAGCCTCGGTGTCTTCAACAAAATCCGATCCCAACACCTTCAGATCCTCGTCCTGAACCCAAGAAAGCGGGGTCCTGCACTTCCTTCCATACAAGGCTTCATAAGGCGCCATCCTGATGTTGGACTGGTAGCTGTTGTTATAGGAGAACACGACTAGGGGTAAGAGCTTCTCCCATGGTTCCCCGCGGTCCAAAATGCATAGCCTCAAAAGATCTTCCAGCGTCCGATTGGTGTGTTCCGTCTGCTCATCCTTCTGGGGATGGAATGCGGTGCTGAAGGTCAATCTCGTGCCTAAGTAAGCCTGCACGGATCTCCACTCCCTGGAGGTGAACCGACCATCCCGATGCGACACGATCGTCTTGGGCACCCCGTGATATTGAACGAATTGCTCTACAAATCTCCGCACTAGTAGTCCCACAGAGTCATCCTTTCTGATCGGAATGAATCTGGCCACCTTCGTCAACCGATCGACAATGACCCAAATCGATTCGTTTCCCATCCGTGATCGGGGGAGTCTATGAATAAAGTCCATCGCAATGTCCTCAAATTTCCACTCTGGCACCGGGAGTGGTTGTAGCAATCCAGCGGGGTTCCTGCACTCCGCCTTCACCAACTGGCATGCCTCGCAATGAGTCACGAAGTACGTAATGTCCTTCTTCATCCCTGTCCAAAACATTATCTTCTTCAAATATGCTGTTATCTTGGTGATCCCCGGGTGTATAGAATATCTGCTACAATGCGCTTCCGCCATGATGTCCTCCCGAATCCGGCCTCCTGCGGGTATATATACTCTGCCTCTGAAACATAGCAATCCATCTCTCAGTGAATAATCTCCCGTCGAACCATCCTCCAAGGCGTGGAATATCAGCTCTGCCCACGCATCTGTCCTATGTCCGTCCCGGATGCGGTCCTGAATATCATCTATGGCAACCATCGATGCTAGATACTCCCTATACAGCTTCGAATCACTCTCGGATACAAGGGATATCTTCATATCTCTGAAGGACCGGACTAACTCCATGGACATAACCTGGGGCCCGGCTTCGGAAGTGGCAGCTCTCCGACTCAATGCGTTGGCCACCACGTTTGCCTTCCCTTGATGGTAGTGCATCTCATACTAGTAATCTGCTAAGAACTCCACCCAGCGTCTCTGCCTGATATTCAACTTCTTCTGCGTGTCCACGTATTTCAGGTTCTTGTCGTCAGAGTAGATTTCGCAGTGGACTCCATAAAGAGAGTGGCGCCAGACCTTCAGGGCAAAAACCACTGCACCCATCTCTAGATCATGCACCGGGTAGTTCTGCTCGTGCTTCTATAACTGGCGAGACGCATATGCAATCACATGGCCCTTCTGCATCAGTACAGCTCCCATACCCTGGTAGGAAGCGTCGGTGTAGACCTGAAAACCTTCCCTCCCCGAGGGGAGAGTAAGTATGGGAGCCGAGGTGAGTCAATCCTTCAGCTCCTGGAAAGCCGCCTGGCACTATAGGGTCCAAACGAAAGGTACCTCCTTCTTCGTCAAAGATGTGAGTGGGAGGGCAATTTGAGAGAACCCCTTCCACGAACTTCCGGTAATAATCGTCAAGTCCTAGGAAACTTCATACATCGGCGCCTGTCTTCAACTGCGGACAATCTCGAACTGCCTGAATCTTTCCTGGGTCCACTGCCAATCCGTCTCTACTGATAATATGGCCTAGGAAGCCCACCTCCCTAAACCAGAACTTACATTTGCTGAACTTTGCATAAAAGTGATTCTCCCGCAGTCTTTGTAGGGTCAGTGCCAGATGGCGAGTGTGCTCCTCTTCCGTTCTCGAGTAGATGAGGATGTCATCGATAAACACAATGACAAACACATCTAGGTACTCCTTGAAAACCTGGTTCATGAGGGTCATGAATGCCGAAGGTGCATTCATGAGCCCGAAGGGCATCACCGTAAACTCAAATAATCCATATCTGTTACTAAAAGAAGTCTTCTAAATATCCTCCTCTTGAATCTGAAGCTGGTAGTAGCCTGACCTCAAATCAAATTTTAAAAAGAAGTGTGCCCCCTCCAGCTGGTCGAATAGCTCATCTATCCTCAGCAATGGAGAGGTATTCCGGACCGTCAGCCGGTTTAGTGCTCGGTAATCGATGCACAACCTGAGTGTCCCATCCTTCTTCTTCACGAATAGTACCGGGGCTCCCCATGGCGAGGAACTCAGTCTAACAAATCCCGCCTCCACCAACTCCTACAACTGAGTCCTAAACTCCGCCAACTCCTTTGGGGCAATCCGATAAAGTGCCCTAGATGCCGGCTTGGCTCCCGACACAAGCTGTATCTTGAAGTCCTGCTCTCAGTGCGGAGGTAGTCCTGGAAGTTTCTCTGGAAAGATGTTAGCGAAATCTCGCACCACCGGGATGTCTGTCACAGACTCCTTGACCTCTGCCATCTTAAATAGAATCTGATAGACCTCCTCTCATTGCAGATGGGCCTTAACGGCCAGTACCGAAGATTAGAATATACGAGAGGCAGGTCTTATACCTTCGATGACAATGAAAGAGTCCCCGTGTCTAACGGTGATCCTATTAGCTTGGCAATCAATCTGGGCATGGTTCCAGTGCAGCCATGCCATGCCCAGGATCAGATCGTAGTCCGTCAGCTTCAAAATCATCGCTGGAGCCTCGAATGCCTTTCCACCAATTGTTGCCTCCATATTGCAGTGGTCCGTGGTAAGGAGCTCGGATCCATCCGGTAGTCGCACCCTCATCTTCGAGCCCGTGAATCTCTCCACGCCTTCCAGTCCTTCTACGAATGTCTCCGACACAAAGGAGTGAGTAGCTTCAGTATTGAGCATCGTGTGGGCAGGCTTGCCGCTGATGAAGACTATACCTGGGGTGATTAAATGTCTTAGGGCTCTAAAATGAGTTTTCTTTCCTTGTTAATCTATCTAATGCGGTTCTAAGATTTAACAACTGAGAGGGAAATTCTATGAAAATAACGAAGCATTGTAGCGTACCTGCTATTACTTGCTCTGGATTCCGAGGCTGCGCAAGGTCAAAAGCATACACCTGCTCTCTTTCCTGTCTACGATCTCCCCCATATATCCACGACCTCGGTCGCGTCCTCGGCCTCCGAAATGCTGAGCAGGTGGGCCACCCTGTGGTGCTGGAGGTGATGCCCCCCTTATGGGGCAGTTCCTCCGAATGTACCCAATCTGATGACAATAGAAGCACTCTGGTGGGGGATATGCCATTCCCCAGGGTCTCGGCATCTCCTGTATCCGAAGAGGTTGAGGGGCCAATATCACCTGCTCCCTCGGCTCCTGCCTCACTTCCTGACGAGGCTGGTCCTCTATCCTTCTCCCCTCTGGTATAGCACCTCGCCGCTGGTCATTTCTGACTCTCTGTCCCTGATCCTCTGCTGGCCGCTTCCAGCCCCGAGTGGTGTGCCAATCAGCCTCAATCCTTTTTGCCATCTCCAAAATGCGGGAGATAGGCCCGTCGGATACAAACAACAAAGCCTCCCTAATGTACTCCCGCAGGCCCTTATAGAACCTCTCGATGTACCTTGCTTCGTCCAGCTTGTAAGAATCTACATATCGAGCCAAATGGTCAAACTTCCGATGGTACTCCACCACCGTCCGGGTGCCCTGCTTCAACTGTAAGAACCGCTCCTCCAACTCATCCCTGGTCGACTGCGAAACGAAATGCTCCAGCAGCGTGGCCCTGAACTCTTCCCAGGTAACCTCCACAACCTCCCTATCGGCAAATGCCGTGTCCAGCACCGTCTTCCACCACCTCTTGGCATGGGAATCCAGGCAAGAGACAACCAGAGCCACCCACTCCTCCTAGGGACACCGTATCCCGGTCAGCATACCGTACATAATATCTAGCCACTCTTTCGTCCAAACTGCCGACTTTGTCCCCAAGTAGGATGGGGGAGAAAGTCCTCGGAAGATGCTCAACCAGTTGGCCCCCGGATTTGGCTGCGGGACCGGAACCTGCTGGGCCCTGAAAGCCTCCAGAATGGCAGTCAGAGTCTGTCCCATGTATGACTGAAGGAAAAGAGTAGGGACCGGTTGAGGTGGTGCAACATCCTGAGCCTGTTGAACTCCACCTTGTGGCGTAGGCTATGCTGGAGGCTGCGTAACAAAAACCCATACTGCGAAAACGTTAAATTTTTTACTAAAAGTGGATAATTTATATGTGATCCCCATATGGGCACACCACTGCTTCTGCTGCTTAGTTTTTCCCCAAACTAAACTCGAGCGGGGGTGACCCAAGGTTAGTGGACTGCTACCTTTTTCAGATCGATGTTTTGCTCTGATATAACTTGTAAGCCGCCCTTTTCTTTTTAAAACATCGGGGTCTTAGGCCCAGAACCGCCGCTTTGCGGTGACACCTTCACGCCCTGAAGGGTCATCACCACAAAGCGCCGATTCTACCGGCCAATTTGATCACAGAAAGGTAGCACAATAATTGAAGTAAAAGCAATTCCACTGGTAAATCACATATATAGAAATAAAATCTCCACGAAGGGAGTGTCCACAGAATAATAATAATCAGAGTACTATAAATGCGGGCTTATGCCCGGTACAACATGTCCTCACTACAAATCACTCATGCGGAAGAAAAACAAAACATCTACTCAAGGTCGAGACTCACGGTCCCGGCTGTATGAACTCAAGAGCTTGACTACCCCATCTCCAAGCGCACCGGTCTCTGGGGATGCTCCCCTGTGCTGGGCTCCACGATCCCCTAAAATGATGCGGTTTGAAAACCGTTAGTCATAAATACTAAGCCCTATCATCCCCTACCCCTTTCCCCATGGCTCCTAGGTACCGAGCGGTGAGGAAGAAAGGGAAGGACATGAAGGTTGAGATTAAAACAAAGGAATAAGTGGCAGCGGAACTAATCTAGCAATTCTATAATAAATATGACAGAAACAGAAAGTTGGTAAAGTAACCTTAACTTATGTGCGGAAACGCATAAGCCAAGGGATCTTCTGCAAGGCTCCCATCGTATAAAGTGCCCCATACCACTTATACGTTGGGGTGTCGGTTATCAAACAATAGCATATGTATATTGAATTTAACCTTAATTTATAAACTTGCCCACACAAGCTTATAGACCAAGGGGTCGTTTTGCAAGTCCTAATGTATAAGCATCTCATTCCACTTATACTTTTGGTGTCAGGGGTTAAATGAACTGATTATGCTATGACATGCAAGTGGGTATGATGAAACATGCAAGTGCAACTCACACACCCGACTCTGTGCACACAGACCTTTAGTTCCCCCTTTCGGAGTCGTTACCTCCCAGGATACCTCCGTAGTGGCAGACGGAAGCGGTGGGTTGGTCCTCGCCCACCTCTAAACTAGTAAAGCACTACCGGTCAGACCTATCGTACGCCTCACCGCTTGGTGCACGAAGCGGACTCCTGCGTACTCTTGTCGGCTGTCGCACCAGACTTCTGTTGGCGAAGTGCTAACCACACTTGCCGAGTCAGTGTATTGGCATCTGTACATCGACCCTCCAATACCGAAGACCCACCACCTTAATTTTCATTCCTTTTATGCACATGCAAATTTAATCGTAATCACACAAAAACCGATCTGAAGCTCCCCGGACCAAAACGTCCGTCTCTTAACCAACCGAGCCGAAGCTCCCCGGACCATTCCGTCCGTCTCTTAACCAACCGAGCCGAAGCTCCCATCAATCTTCCTGTGCTAACAGTGTTTGTGAAAGGTGCAACCCTAATTACTAAGTTACTCATGTCAGTTTGTTATTACAGTTTACGTTAACCCAGGACTGCCCCCGGTATTCCCCGTGAAGGGCTCTCAAAGGGCACTAGGAACTATGATGGTAGCTGAAGCCCATCGTTCCCTTTCGCAAGTCATTTATTTTTATTGGTTGATTCCCTTTACCCATTCCCTTCTCATATTACGATAGACTATCCTAGGGTGACTTTTAACCTTCCTCTCTTCAGGAAAGACGATCTTTCGTCGAACCCGAGCACCTCTTAACTCTAGCCAACACCACTTCACACTACTCTTCATATCATTCTATTACGAAATCATTCACATCTATCCACCCAGACAAACTGACTAACTCCAACAACTATCCCAGATCATGCCCTATTGCAATTCAACAATTTGTTATATGCAGACCAACCTAGACTATATGTCAAACCGGTTATGAAATGATCCAATACACATCCAAATGCCCTAACTCATTTACTAGAAGTTTATCATGATATGATTAGCCTATAATCAAAAAACTATAATTTTCCTAATTTATCTAGCATTTAATTAATTTTCCTAGAAATTCCTTGCGCTACTGGTTTGAACATGAACAACCCTAATTACTCAGGCAAGATGTCCAACAAAATTATTATAAATATTTTTCTATCTCAAAATTGTAAATCCACAGGATCACAATTTTTCTATCATCAACAGAGCACTAAAACTATTTTATCAATATTTCTTATCTTTCGTTATTTATGAATCAAGTACAAAAAATATCAATCCAAAATTTATAAATTAATTATATTATGCTGGTACAACCTTAAAAATAGCATTTTCCAAGTTTCATAATTTTCCAGCAACAATATCATCCATAATTAATTCTCAAAGCATAAAACTCCTTTTTAACATTTGTGAAGGAAGTATTGGATTTACACAACTAAAAATTATACAAAAATTCAGGGGGATCCATTCTGTCCTAAAACATTTACTTCCAAGATTTCATGGGGTTTTAATGAACATGAAAAATTCAAATAACTAAAACATCAAATAGGGCTATAACAATCATTACAAATGAAGTGCTTGAAATAGACATCATAAAATTCCAGTAAAATTACCATGGATTCTACCTGCCCCAAAACTTACTCTACCCGAGTTTCACAGCTTTTAGATAATATTTAGTGATAGGTTTTACTTAATCAGTATTTTACCCTAAAGCTGAGGTTAGTATTTTGGGGTATCTACCTATCTCCAATTCCTCCAAGATTCCATCCAGATGATTCATATCATGCTAATGTCAATTCTACGGAATTTCAAGGCAATATGAGAGCAATTGCCCTCATGTCCTTCACAACCCTCAAAACCCTCTATCCAGGGTTTGAGTTTTGATCCTAGGGTAAACCAACCCTAAATCACACCTTTTTCTCCAAGTGGGTTATAATAACCCCTCCAAGTCAGTGGTCAAAATATCAGCCTCTGTTGAGGTGATATGACCGTTCTAACCTCGTGCATTTTTTACTCAAAAACACCTCATTATTGCCTTGTTAAGAATATGTGACTTCCTATTCAAAACTCATCCAAATGAGTTGAAATTTTGTACAGAACTAGGTTTTATAGCCATGAACCACTCACTAAAATTTGGGAGGGTTTGGAGGTCATTTGACCATTTAAATAAATTACTCTAACTTTATTAAATTAAAACAAAAACTTTAGGAAAAGTATCTCCAAAAATTCCCATTTTTGGACAGCCTCTAGGTATTGCCAAGGATAACCACCTGCCCAAATATCAGGTCATTTGGACAAGGTACGAAGCGTGGGCATTAATTTTAGTTTCTGCCCAACTCTAGGTACAGCCCCCACTAAAATGGGTACTGCGGTCAAACCGCTTACCCAAACGGGTTGAAATAAATTTTAAATTAATCAAGACTCGAAGGGCTATATCTTTTGTTACTGGCCATTTTTCCTAAAACGGCCTCGAAGTGCCTCGTTTCCAGCATCAAAATACGCCCATTTTATAAATATTTTCCTTATATATTATATTTAAAATTTATAATATAAATAAGTTTTATTGTTCATCTTCTACACCAAACAGAACCCGTAACAGAGCTCAGGAAAATACATTTCCTGTAGCTCTTCCGTGACCCATCGCCGGCCGTCCGGTCACATCCCTGGCCAACCACCACCTCCACCACCTCCGTCGAGGCGATGGCTATCGGTCGCCGGTGGTTTGGCTGCCGGAGATGGCGGTTTCTGGCGTACCCAAAAATATATTTTTCATGGTTTTTCCATGAAAATGCGAGATAGGTCCGGATCCGTTGAGCACGAACTCCTTTCTAAGATCCTGAGATCTACCCACAAAAGAAGAAGTAGAGGAGGACCTTGTTCGCGGTTTGGAGACGAGATGAACGTCGGATTGTCATGGCGCGGTTGTGGCGTTCCCGAACTTCTCGTACAGCAAGAGCAATAAATCTGAATCTGTTTGGTCAAGAGTGTAACCTTCTCATCTTGTTCTAAGGAGGCTTTTATAGATCTCCAAGTCGGGAGGGGAAAGGGTGAAACGTTCATGGCCATGAATGCTCTCTCTCTTTTAATAATATTTCAGTTACGGTGGAGCGAGAGGAAAAGGTGGAAGATGAAATGGCTGATCCAGGTAGCGATTTCCTATTGGGTCAACACTTCCTCATTTTACAAAGAAATTAGAGAAAGAAACTGCCCATTTAATACTCGTGGTGTAACTTTCCATACAAGAATTTATTATAACGCGTGTTAGAATAATTTCGGGCCTGAACCGATGTTTTGGCCTTCGTCACGGGCGTGACATGTAGGTCACGGGCGTGACAGGTGTTCTACGGTTGACATTCGTCGAGTTGAGGTTGAAATTCGTCGAACTGAGCTCGACGCTCGTCGAAGGGGGGTCACGCCCTAGGTCACGGGCTGCAAAAATCTGCGCTCGACGATCGTCTTCCTAAGATTGATGATCGTCCAAGGGGTCACGCCTAAGGTCACGGGCGTGACATGTGGGTCACAGGCGTGACAGGCTCGGGCTGCAAAAATCTATGCTCGACGATTGTATTCCTGAGATCGACGATCGTCGAAGGGGTCACGCCCTAGGTCACGGGCATGACGGGTCGGTCACGGGCATGACAAACCCGTGACTCGAAATCTTGGTCGATGGATTTCAATTTTTGGGCTTCCTAGGGTTCTGTCACGACAGACCGACTCCTAGGGGTCTAGCCGGAAATGAGATGTTACATCTTAAAGGTCGATCCGTCGGCTGGGAGTTTGTCTTCAACCTCCAGCCGACGGTCTAGATAGCACGCACCTGGGATCCCTTCTCCCTCCCACAGCCGGCCGTCCGGCCTCCTCCCTGGCTAGCCACTGCCACCACCACCTTCGTTTAAGTGGTGGCCATCGCCGGGCGGCGCCGCGGCCACCGGAGAGGTTTTTTTTTCTGGCGAGCCCGAGACTTCATTTTTGCGAAAAAATCGGAAAGATAAGCTCTTCCGATCAGGCTCAATTGAGCCCGAATCTTAATCCTAAGGAAGCTAAGATCTACCCGTTGAAAGAGAGGAGGGGAGGACCTTGTTCGCAGGATAGAGGCGTATAGACCGTCGGGATGACATTGGTGCGGTGGTGGCATCGCCGGAATTCTCAATCGCACAGTGGGAGGCTCGAAAAACTTCAGGTAAAGGCTGGGAAAACTTCCTCTTGGGCCTCTGAGGGTGTTTAAAAGCTCGGTTAAGGAGGGGGAACAGCCAAAAGCTGGTGGCCATTAATGGCCCATTATAGCTTGGCTCGGCCATGGTGGTGGTGGGGGTGGGGGGGGGGCTGAAACGGCTCTATGACAGCAAGCTAACGGCTTGAAACTCCTCCTCTTCCCTAGAGGAGTTCGATCCAGCCGTAAAAGGGAAGGGGGAAGGCCATGGCATCAAATGCCATTGATGGCCATGAAGGTCGGGGCTCGGCCATGGTCGTAACTACTCTTTTGCAAAGCTGTCGGTTCACGTGTCAAGCTTGGCCGGTCAACTTAAATTAAGTAAGACTTTATTAAGTCTTAATAGGAGAAAACGGCCCAATCCCTAGACCGTCCCGGTTCAGCTGAACCAGCACCCAGCCAAAAATAAGATGCCATAAAAAAATTTCTAAGTACAATGGCGTTGAGTGAGCTCAGCTCACTCAACGCCATCCCAGACTATGGCGTTGAGTGAGCTCAGCTCACTCAACGCCATCCGGATTATGGCGATGAGTGACCTCAGCTCACTCAACGCCATCCGGATTATGGCGTTGAGTGAGCTCTGCTCACTCAACGCCACCCAGAATATGTCCTTTTTTAAAGATGGCGTTGAGTGAGCTTAGCTCACTCAACGCCGTCTAAATTATGGCGTTGAGTGAGCTCTGCTCACTCAATGCCATCCAGACAATACCAAATGGCGTTGAGTGTGGTCAGTGCACTCAACGTCGTTCAACTTATGGCGTTGAGTGAACTCAACGCACTCAACGCCATCCCGCCTGACAGTTTACGGCGTTGAGTGAGCTAAGCTCACTCAATGCCATCCAGTCTACGGCGTTGAGTGAGCTCAGCTCACTCAATGCTAACCTGATGACACCAGATGGCGTTGAGTGCAGTCAGTGCACTCAACGCCATTCAAATTACGGCTTTGAGTGAGCTAAGCTCACTCAACGCCATCCAAACCACGGCGTTGAGTGAGCTTAGCTCACTCAACGCCATTCTAATGTCACGGGCATGACGGATTGGTTACGGGCGTGTCAGGCCCTTGTTGAAATTTCTGATCTCGACGATCATCTTCCTGAGGTCGACGATCGTCGAAGGGGTCATGCCCTAGGTCACGGGCGTGACGGGTCGGTCACGGGCGTGACCACCCCTTGACTCGAAATCTTGGTTGATAAACTTCAATTCCTGGGCTTCCCAGGGTTCTGTTAAGACAAAACCACTCACAGGGGTCTAGTCTGAAATTGGATGTTACAATTTGTACTTGTGGTTTTTGGAGGCTTGGACTCACTATCAAAACAGAATTGAAGATATCCTCATCAATAGAATTCATGTACAATTTAATCCTTGCCTTCCAAAGTGCAAACTTAGAAAGATTGCACACTTGAGGTCTAGTGCTTGCATAGTCTTTGTTCTGTGCCATGGATTTATATTAAAATAATTATAATAGAAATAACAACCCTCTATTAAATATTGATCTTATCAGAGATCTTTTTGTTCAGGTGTTAGCCTGTAAAAACAACCAACCTAGTGATGGTTTAGTTGTTGTATAACCAACCTTCCTCTGATACCAATTGAAAGTGAGGGTAAGATCTACCTTTACTCTAGAGGGGGGTGAATAGAGTATTTTAAAATAATTTTGCAAATTTAAAACTAATTGGCAGTGGAAGACTTGATTTTATAATAGTGTATTGTGCTTGCAGTAAACAAAATAAAGTAAAGCAAAAAAGCTAATTCACAGCACACAGCAAATAAAACACAAAGAACCAGATGAAACAAGGAGCTAGAGTGGTTCCCCAATCAACCTGGGTACATCCACTCTTATACTACCCTAGGTAGGAATCCACTACAGGATGAGTTGATCAGGTGTCCTGGGCACCAATGAGCTTTTGATATGGTGCTCAAAAACCAAACCAGATTTTTTGATCAGGTGTCTTGCCACCACTGAGTTTTGATAAGGTCTCAAAAACCAAACAAAAAACTTTTGAAGGGAGTTCTGAATAACCCTTTTACAGAAAAAGAAAATTAAAAGAGTGAAGGAGTTCTTCTCTATCAACAATCAAAGAGAAGACTAGTGGATTTGTTGTTGTAAAAGCTCCCCCTAAGATTAGCTGTAGGTCAGGAGAAGAAGCTTTGCATAGGATGATAGGCCTTTAGTAAATTGAGATCACCAGCAATTGATAATTTTAGCAAAGACTGAAATGTATTGTGTCTGGAGTCTTTGATTGATGAAGCATGGAAAACTTGAATAAGAGAAGAGATCTGAAAGAGTAGAAGGGATTCTTCTCTGTGTGTTGATCTCCTTCTCTGTTCTATTGCTTGTGTTCTGTAAAAACTATAACTGTATAATCCTGTAGAATTGTGTAGAGATATTCTTCTTGATTTGTAATTATTCTCTGTCTCTATTCTCTGTAATGATATTATGAGATCCAATCTCCTAGATAGCCGTTACCCAGTCATAAATGACTTCCTTAATTGAAAGCTATCCCTAGAGGAATGTCCTAAGAAACATTCCCTTTTAGTCTCCTTGAACCTTGCCTCAGATTGATTGAAACGGCTATAAAATATTCTTCATTAAATGCTGGATATGGAAGATATTTGAATTCCATAACAGATTGATTTGAAATCCTGAAATCGTCGATCTCTAAGGAAAATCGTCAATCTGAGCTCGACTATCGTCGATCTGAGCTTAGAGATCTGGATTTTGACTTGAGACAGAAATCGTCGATCTGAGCACGGAGATCGTCGAACCGAGTTCGACGCCTCGTCGACCTGAGCTCAGAGATAGTCGAATTGAGTTCGACGCCTCGTCAATCTATGCTCGATGATAATTGCTTTGGTCTTGTGCACTTATAATCTGAACTAAGAGATCTTGGGGGTAGCTTTCAAACCTAAGTTCTAAGCCTTAGACCTATTCTAGTTGACCTTTACAACTATACAATGAGGTCAAGACACAATCATATAAACATAGTGATCCTTACCCAAATCATTAATAGGATGTTCCAACATGTTCCACATTTATATTGTTTATCACATCAGTATTCAGTTCATGGAGAACATCCTTTATAATGTCATTGACAGTTTCACTGTCTAAAATAGTAGGTTCATTCAGGTTTGTCTCGGCAATTTGATCTACTAAGGGTTCAATCTCCATCTGCACCTGATGCTTTGTTTCAGGTGAGGACCTTGGAGGAATGTTTGTATCTGGAGCATCACTTTTATCTGAACTGGAACTTCCTGGAATTTCAGAATCAATGGAGGATTTTCCATCCACCACCACTGCCTTTCTCTTCTTCTCTTTCTTCTTTTCAACTACAAAAGGCTCTCTGGATAGAACTCTATCCCATCTGGACAAAATCCTCATATCCATTTTTCTCATATGAATTATCTTTGTGCCCAGTTTTTGATTTAGGTGTTGATGCACGAAAAGAGAAAGGGAGCCGGGCACCACCAACTAACGATTTGAGCACTAGGGAAGGAGTAGGGAAAAGACTATCGGTGAGTCGGTTACTAGCGGTAAGGGAAAGAATAAGAACAAGCTGTCCAAAGTGGCGACACCAGACTTCGCCCGCCGCGGCCTTAATGCCTCTCTTACGGCGGGCTTTTCTTTTATGTATGGGAAAAATGGTTACAGCGGTTAGATTCTCGAGCTCGCACGGACAGGACACCCGTCGGAGAAGGATTTTGAATCCGCTGCCACAGGCGGCAAGCTTTGGGATTCGAATTGTCCCCCCAGAAAGGTACTATTTACGTCTATTTATAGGCTCAGGGGGCCTACCCAATGGGCAGGGCTAGAAATACAGGCTACCCGCGGACAGGAGAAACGGGCAGCGGTGACAAGATATAGGGGGCGAAAAGAGAGAGGGGGCGACCTAGCCGTGCGGATAGGCGGGTAGACAGCTCCTGACTTACTGCTCCTGGATGCCTGCCAAGCCGGGGTGGCCCCGCAGGGAGACAGGAAGGTGGCTAGAGATGGCCTTGCCACTGGCACTTGGGGAGCGAACAAATCCGGTGTTAACATTAGGTATGTAGGAATTGCTTTAAGTAAATACAGACTTAGTATCCTTCCCATGTTGGGCTTCTTGATACTCTCAAAAATCTTGTCAAACACTAAACTACTCCAGTCAGCCTTAAGTTTGAAGAATATTCTTGTCATTAGCTCGAACATGTGAGCAGAAATTCTGTCATGTGCACTTGTCTTACATAGTAGCACCTTTCATCAATTTCTGACAGAAACTTGCCTTGGGTATTCATACCCTTCCGATTCAGAGAACTTCCTATATTTTTGATTGAATCCATTCCACACCATATCAGTCCTGCAGTAGTCTTGGTTGAATCTACTGCATCCTCTTGATTGATTCGAGGTATATGAAATACCTTAGCCAGTCTTTTGCTTTTGATTTTAACTTTTGTCCCATTCACAGTGGATTTAATCTTTGTTGAACTGGAATCTAATGTTGCATTGGTGAAGAATAACAGTACCTCCCGTTTCCAGATACTTGTAGGTTCTGACAATAGATATTCAAGGCCTACTTCTTGGATTAGGAAAATGGCATTCCTAATCTCTTCTTCTGCAGAGGCGAATCCATTTCGCACAAGTTCATATACTTCATTGATGTTTTCATTGTTCTTTGGAGCCATTATTGTTGTCGTTCTTTATTTCGTCGAATGGAAGGAGTGACGAATGTCAACTAATGGGAATTAGAGGTCTCGACACTTAGCAAAAGATCAAGAAGTTGTAGTCGATTCCTACACTCAATTCCCTTTATATAGGCAAATCTTCCTATAAGGCAAAAGGGCGCGTTGCATATAGTCTTATTCTAAATTTTTGAAAATACCTAGAGTCGACACAAGGGAATTGTCAACAGTCAAGATGTGTCGACTTGAGTCGACACACCTCTACATGTGTCTCGACTTGTAGTGTCGACACTCTTTCCTAATTCTCGACACAAGACTATATATAGTGTCGACATATATATATATATATAGTGTCGACATACATAATTTTCACTTAATCAAAATCCTTTTTTCAGAACTGTTACTTCTTGATATTTGAGATGTCTATATCTAATAGAGTAAGCTGTATTATTGACTATTATTTAATTAATTTTTTTTAATTATTCTTATTTTAGCTACTTAAGATTTAACATCCCAAGTTAAAATTTAAAGAAATTAAATTTCTCTTCATCTAATGATTTGGTAAAGATGTCAGCAATTTGTTATTTGTAGGAACAAATTATAAGCTAATATCTTTATTTTCTACGTGCTCCCTAATGAAGTGATATCTAATTTCTATATGCTTTGTTCTACTGTGAGATACAGGGTTGTTTGCAATAGAAATAACACTTGTAGAATCACAGAATAAGGGAGTTTCTTTTAGCTATAACTTATAGTCTTGTAGCTGACGCTGAATCCAAAGCAGTTGAGCATAGCAACTTCCAGCTGAAATGTATTCAGATTCAGCTGTTGATATTGCCACACTTATATGCTTTTTGCTACTCCATGAAACCAACCTTCTTCCAAGAAATTGACATGACCCTAATGTGCTTTTCCTGTCTTCTTTGCATCCTGCATAATCTGCATCAGAAAAGCCAATCAGTTCAATATCACTATTCCTTGGATACCAAAGGACAAGATTCGGTGTGCCATTTAGATATCTCAATATCCTTTTGAGTGCTGTATAATGAGATTCTTTAGGGCATGCTTGATACCTGGCACAGATGCAAGTGGCATATATTATATCTGGTCTACTGGCTATTAGATAAAGCAGTGATCTAACTATGCCCCTATACAAGGTTATATGAACTGGCTTGCCAGTAACATCCTTATCTAAAGATATAGTGGATCCCATAGGATTTCTCATTGAAGTGGTTGTTTCCATGCCATACTTCTTGATTAACTTCTTGGTGAACTTAGACTGACTAATGAAAAGTCCATCTATAGTTTGTTTAACTTGGAGACCCAAGAAAAACTTGAGTTCACCCATGCTACTCATCTCAAACTTACTTTGCATTAATTTGGAAAACTTACTCATCAGTAGAACCAAATATAATTTCATTTACATATATTTGTACCAGGATGGTCTTGCCTTTGACTTCCCTTAGGAATAGTTTATTGTCTATTTTCCCTCTTAAGAATTTATTCTCTAGAAGGAACTCAGACATAGTCTCATACCAAGCCTTTGGGGCTTGTTTTAAACCATAGAGAGCCCTTGAAAGCAAATAAACATGAGTTGGTTTAGTTGAATCAACAAAACCTGATGGTTGCTCTACATAGACTCTTTCTTTGAGGTTGTCATTTAGGAAGGAAAACTTAACATCCATTTGGTAAACTTTGAAACCCTTATAGGTTATATATGCTAGGAAGAGTCTTATAGCTTCCAACCTAGCCACTGGTGCAAAGGTTTGATCAAAGTCTATTCCCTCTTCTTGTTTATATCCCTTTGCAACCAGTCTAGCTTTGTTTCTTATTATTACACCATTCTCAACTAGTTTGTTTCTATATATCCATTTAGTTCCTATGATGTTGCAATCATCTGGTCTAGGAACCAACTTTCAGACCGTGCATCTCTTGAACTAGTTCAATTCTTCCTATATTGATCCTATCCAAAATGGATCCACATTAGCTTTTCACACTTCTTTGGTTCTGTTTGTGATAGAAAACTTGAATACATCACAGTATTGTGATGTCTTCTTTTTGTGGTTGAGCATCATCTCCTATAATCAATTCCCTTGGATGATCCCTTAGATGCCTGATAGCTACAGGCATTATGACTTCTTCTCCTGGACCATCTTGATAAAGTTGTTGAGTTGCTTCTCCTGGCTCTTCCCGTGCAAGCACTTCCTCAACAATGTTGATTTCATCTTGCATATTCTGCTTTCCTGTAACTGTATCTTCTATAGTCAGCTCCTTTAGCTTCAAGTCCACACCTGTTGTGCTTGATGTACCTGACTTCTCATTATAAAACATAGAACTTTCATCATATAAAACATGTATAGACTCCTCTACAACTTGATCCTTCAAGTTGTAGACCCTATAGGCCTTATTGTCGTTACTATAACCAACAAATATCCCATCATATGACTTCTCAGCAAACTTGGTTATGTATGTTTTCCCATTATTTAGGACATAACATCTACATCCAAAAATTCTGAAATAGGCTATGTTTGGTTTTCTGACCTTCATAAATTCATAAGGAGTTTTATTTAGTCTTTTGTTGATTGAAGCCAAGTTAAGAACATTACATGCAGTGTTAATTGCCTCAGCCAAGAAATATTCTGGGAGTGGAGAATCACTCAGCATGGTTCTTCAAGCTTCAATGAGAGTCCTATTCTTCCTCTCAGCAACTCTATTTTGCTGGGGTGTTCTTGGTGAAGAAAATTCTTGTTGAATCCCCAGTTCTTCACAAAACTTTGTTATATAATCAGATTGAAATTCAGTTCCATGGTCACTTCTAATTCTGACTATAGTACTATTTAATTCATTCTGAATTTGTTTGACAAAAGTCCTGAAGACTTTAGGAGTTTCAGACATTTTCCTTAAGGTATCTGGAATAATCATCAATAATTACAAAGGTGTAGACTCTCCTTCCAAAACTATGAACTGGCATAGGACCTATTGGGTCCATTTCCCACACTGTTCCCTAGAGTGGATTTGAAGAGGCATCAACATTAATACTAAGAGCTCTGTCACCTCTCCAGGATGAAATCACTCCTAATTTCATTCCTCCTCAAACTCAACTTCCAGAGATTATCCCTGTAATCACTCCCTCTACCATCCCTCCTAGGATGCACCTCAGGAATTTTTATCTATGTCAAAACTGTTCTTATTTAATTCCATCTTCTTCCAATCCTCCCTCTACATCTACTCAGGCTCCTGAGTCTATGCAAGTGGACTTCTCTTCCATCTCTTCCAACATCCTGGAATTCATTACTTCTACTTTGAAAAAGCTAATAGAGGAAACAGTTGCCCCTCTTGTTTCTGCCATTATTGATGTAAGACCTCCCCTCCCGGAACACAAAACACGGCACGAGGGGAGTCTTATGCCCAGAGTAGCCGCCTTGCGGTAGCACTAACACACGAGTTAGTCTGTACTACAAGACGCCTATTCCGCCGGCTATAAGCAATATCAATGTACTATGCCAACCCAATCATAAGATAAAAAGAAAGTCAATTCACACATTGTTTTAAGTCCAAAACAAAGCGGAAAATAAGAAGCATAACGAGCTTCTAAAATATCAGAGTCTAAAAACCTGTTTGCCAAAAAGGCTACAACAAAACACTCACAACCGTCACGGACGGTATCGACGGTACCGTCACCTCAGGTCCTGTCATCCGGGCCTGGATGTCCTGCTACTGACCTATCTGCGGGGTTTCCTCCTAAAATGGAAGACGTAGCAACCGTTATTCATAAAGATTAAGTGGCTTCACATCCACTCCCCCGGCGACTCCTCAGCACCGGGCGGAGAAAGTAAACAAGTACAATATGTATATATATAACAGGAGAAATCAAGCAGGTGACAAGGAACTGGTAAGAATAATATCTCTACGAAGTAAGCTAGCAGTTCTATTAAATTAAATAATTAATCAGCAGGTAATCTACAACAAGAACATTAACTTAACTTATAGGAGTGCCCATACAAACTTATAAGTTAAGGTTCGGCTTAATAGAAAAGTAACTCATTGTATAAGAGTGCCCATACAAACTTATACGATAAGGATCTTGTGCATAATATGAATGGTATGGTATGAATGCTATGCAATGACCGACCCATGTTCACACACATGCAAGTTGTTATGTCGACACAGAATTGAAGTTCCCACTTTTCGAGTAGGTAGCTAACCTCTCAGGCGTCAACCGTCGTGGCCAGACGGTGACAGTGGAGCGGGCGTCTCCACTACTAAGTGGTATCCACACTACCTTTCCTAGGCCTCTATACGCCTCAATGCTAAGAACACAACAACAGAGATCACATGCATACTACGACTCAGAAGGGGTCTTGGGTAGATGTGCACCAAGAACACAGCCCAACCTGGCCTTTGATTTCGAATCGGAAGGAACCTCGGAATCACACGAGGCGCAAGCCCAACCGTTCTCATGGCGCAGAAGAGACCTCGGGTTATGGACACCAAGTGTCTAGCCCTACCGCCCAAGGTCTAACCATTGTCTCCCATCGGTGTGACAACTGGCGAGCCCGTAGACCTGCCACATTCATTATCTCAGTATCGCGACACATCGAGTCGTCGCACACCACATGCACCATCATAACTCACTCGATGCTACCCGTAGGGAGACTAGATCTCAAAGCATCGGTTATCAACAAGACCCATTAGGCTCGGATCACGGTTACAGAATAATCTCCCAATAAAGTTCATCACAATCACAACTATCTATTCAGTCGATCACCTCAATTCATCACATGATAGCTATATTCTACAACCAAGCTCAACCTCCATTGATCACTAGCCATCCTATCTCGATTCACATCACCATTAACTTAGATGGCTACCAATGTTAAGCAACACATTCATAAGTTTAATTATAGCATCATGATTAAGGGAGCCTAAGGATATAAATTGCACATCATACTTTCACAAGAGTACACTTAACCATGAGTTAACATGAGCATTATTATTGTATAGCCTGCCACCAAAACTGGAATTCGTGGAGCTACAGGAATCCGCTATAAACGCTCAACCCCTCGTTGGAAAGGTATTCGCGAGGGCTACGACTTTCATGTTGAGTCAGAAGCCTAAATCTTGTCGCATCACATCAGAAATTTTAGTCGAAGACTGCTGCGTACAGGATACACATTTCCTGGACATATTTCCCCCAATCGCAGCAGACTCGAACGGACTTTCCCGTGGCTACAGGTATCGCCTGGAAACGTGCAACCACTCATTGGAAATTTATCTTCGAGGGATACGACTTTTGTGTTGAGTAGAAAACCCATATATGAACAGAATGCCTCCGAAACTGGCGGCGAAGATCGCTGCGTGCAGAAGTCAGATTTCTGCACGCATCTTAAGGTGAGATGAACGGCATCCGTTCATCTTCCTTCTTGCACCGACCTACCAAAACTCCTCCAGACATTCGTCCACCCTTATTCACCCTCACAAAGCCGCACTTCTCCACGAATCACTCTCTCATCTTCACTTTGAATGATGGAGAGGTTGAAGAAAACTAAAAGCCTAGAAAACAACCTAGGCACTGCTTTCCCTAAGAAATCTCCTCTTCACCATCAAGACTCTATGGAGTCGATATCTCTCCTAGAATATAACTACTGATCTAGCACCAAGGGAGAGGGGAGGAAGCTCACCTCGTTTCCGGCGGTACCAACATTCCCGGCCATGGATCTAGTCGTTCTTCTTTGCGGCATCCCTTGCTTGGTGCTTGTTCTTCACGGCAAAGGAAAGAGAGAGAGAGAGAGAGATCGAGAGAAGGACGCCTCCAAGAGCTCCGACTTCCCTCAGCTCCGACGGTTCGCGAGATCGACGATGATGGCAAGGGTTGATCGGCGCAAGGCTAGGGTACGGCTTTAACGTCCCTTTATAGGCTGATATATTAGGTTACATCTTCTGCCACATGTCAACGCCCCATTGGACTGCTCATAATGGGTCATATTGAAGTGACCCGGTCCAAGGAATCATCCAGCACGAATCCCGAAGCCCGGTTCGGTCCGCCTGTGCAAGCCAGCGAATCTTCCTGGGCGAAGAAAACGCACAAGTCAAATTCGGCAGGAATCATCTGTCATTCTCGACAATCGGCGAGAATCGTCAGGCATTCTCGACGAATTCGTCGGGTATCAACAATGATACCTGGCGATTTTCCCTTAGCCTAACTTATCAGAAATCTGGCGTTGAGAGCGTTGAGTATTCTCACCGATACTCAACGATCGGCGAGAATCACCAGGTATTCTCGACGATTTTCCCTTAGGCCATTCTTATCGATCTGGCGTTGAGAGCGTTGAGTATTCTCACCGATACTCGACGATCGGCGAGAATCACCAGGTATTCTCGACGATTTTCCCTTAGGAAAATCTGGCGTTGAGAGCGTTGAGTATTCTCATCGATACTCGACGATCGGCGAGAATCACCAGGTATTCTCGACGATTTTCTCTTAGGCCATTCTTATCGATCTGGCGTTGAGAGCGTTGAGTATTCTCACCGATACTCGACGATCGGCGAGAATCACCAGGTATTCTCGACGATTTTCCCTTAGGCAAATCTGGCGTTGAGAGCATTGAGTATTCTCATCGATACTCGACGATCGGCGAGAATCACCAGGTATTCTCGACGATTTTCCCTTTGGCCATTCCCTTTCGATCCGTTGGATATCACCCAACCCTACACTCCATCCAACGCACTTGACACCTTTTGCCAGTGCGCCCCGAGCCCGAGTCAAGTCTCTTGACTCAAAACTCGTGCGAGGGGCCTAGCGCGAATTGGGACTTTATAGTTGATCTCTCTTCTGAAGTCTCCTCTTCCTCTTTTGTCCCTTCTTCTAGGGGACTAGATTCAAGTCTCCCTAGATCTAGGCAGGGAGAGAAGCCTGATGAAGAAGCTCCTCAAGTAGCAGTAGCATCAGTTGTTCTAGAGGCAGCTCTAGATGCAGCAGTAGTAGATTCAAATGTAGAAAAGACTGCAGGTTGTTCAGTTGTAGTAGCAGGTATTTCAGATATAGAAATGCTTGAAGAATGTTCCGCAACAGACTTTTCAGTCCCAGAACTGCTACTGTTAGTGATGTTCTAATTCATCCCATAGTCAACTTTATTTCCTTATTATCTTCTTTTGAAATTCATCCCAGTTATCTTCCAAATTTTTATAATGATTCATCTAAATAGATAATTTGTTTTACTGCTCCTATAGATATTTCAGTTATAGAAGAAATTTTATCTAGCTTCATAAATACTACTACTAGTATCTCTTCAATTCCTGATAGTATAGTAGCAGTTGATAATACAGTAACTGATTTTGAGCAAGGATCTTCCCCACCTACTTTAATTTTTGATGAATCCCCAATGCCAAATATGGATGAGATTATGTTTGAAGATATAGAAACAGAAGATACTGATGTACAGGTTAGTGTAGAACATATAGAGCCACAGCCTCAGGCTCCTCCTGCATTTTTTGCTCAAATGCTAAAATAGATTGATGATCTGTATGATATTCTTGTCTGTGAATCTTATGATTATGATGAATTAGATGATTCAGAGGATGTTTGTTCTAAGAAAAGGAAAGCCAAGAAGAAGGCTTCAGTAAGGGCTGTTCCATAACCTAATCCTACAGCAGATACTCCCTACTACATTCGGCACAACATTCCACTCACTCCAGATACTCTTTACTGGATGAGATTTTCCAAAAGTGAGCTAAAGAACAAGAAGAAGATGAAGAGGTACGGTTCTCCTCCTAAACAATCTTGGAGAGGACCTCCTCCTCCTCCTACAGTAGGATCAGCGTGAGGTGTTTCTCAGTATCATAGGTCTGCCTCTAAATAACATTCCCGATCTACTCGGTATAGACATCATAGATCTTCAAGGTAAGACAGCCAAGCCAACCAACAATAGCAGAGATCAAACCAAAGAAGCTATCAGCGACAGAAAACAAGCCAAGGCAGCCAAGAATAATAGTCAAAGCAAAGCAGTAAACAGACAATTCAAAGTGAACAACAAAAGGAATCAAGCCCAGAAAGGCCTCTTTCCCCTACATATGAACCTGAGTTAGATCCAGTTTATAGGATGGACAGATTCAATGAGCTTATTGGTCTGTGTTTGATCAATAAAGCTAGAGCTGAAGGAAAAAACTCCTCCCAGTTCACAACTATGTCTTCCTATAGACAGCAAGAATTTGACAAATTCTCTAAGAAACATCTATTTAATGCTAATGAATATATGCAGCTCCATCCAGAGGCAGTAGTGTAAGACCCCTTTTTTTTTTCTTTTTAAACATCGGGGTCTTAGGCCCAGAACCGCTGTCTTGTTGTGACACCTTCACGCCCGAGAAGGTCGTCACTACAAACTGCTGATCCTGTCGGCCGATTCGATCACAACAGTAGCAAGGTAGAGTAAACACAAGTCTACAAAAATAACATATCATAGTAAATAGTCTCCACGAAGGGAGTGTCCACAAATATAATAACAGTAAGAAAAGTACTGAAACGAGGGCTTATGCCCGGTACATTAAAATCCTCACTACAGAGTTACTCATCGCGGAAGAAAAACGGAACACTACTAAAGATCGGGACACAATGTCCCAGCTGTTTGTACTCCGGTGCTAGACTGCCCCATCTCCAAGCGTGTCGACCTCTGGGGATGCTCCTCCATATTGGGCTCCACGATCCCCTAAATGATGTGGTCTGAAAACCGTTAGTATATAAGACTAATCCCTATCATCCCCCACACCTTCCCCCATAGCTCCTAGGCACCGAGCGGGGAGGAAGAAAGGAGAGGAATGATAGTGAAGATTTGCAAATGCAGGTGACGGCTAAATCTAGACTAGCAGTTCTATAGAGAAGTATATATATAGCAATAATAAAAGTAAGAAAAGCTACTCAAGAATAAGTAACCTTAACTTATGTGAAAGCACATAAGCCAAGGGATCTTTTGCAAGGCTCCTATTGTATAAAAAGTCTCATACCAATTTATACGATAGGGTGTCAGTTTTCTAGCAAGTATACATATAAATCTATTGAATAAAACCTTCACTTATAAGCATGCTTGTGCAAACTTATAAACCAAGGGGTCGTTTAACAGAGCCTATTGTATAAAGTGTCCCATACCACTTTATACAATAGGTGGCAGGGTTAAATTCAATAGTTATGCTGTGACATGCAATTATGCCATGATGTGAACATCCAAGTGTAACTCACCCACTCGACTCTATGCGCACAGACCTTTAGTTCCCTAGTTTGGAGTTAGTTAAACTCTCAGGAGCCTCTCATCCTGGCTAACGGAGAAAGTAGGTTGGACCTCTCCACTCCTAGACTGGTAATCACACTACCCAGCCTAGCCCCTCTCGTACGTTTTCGTACTATTCCTAGCAAACCAGCTAGTCTCCCCGAGTCAACGTACCGACGACGGTGTGATCAATCGTCAGATAACGAGGACCCACCACGGTTATGCACATGCAAGATTTTATATTATACCAAATTTAAATCTCCGAGCCTCCAGCTCACCAAACCATCAAGTCTAAAACTAGTCCCCGGGCATAACGCTCCTCGGACTACCAAATCGATTCCAAGTCCATTTAACTCTACCAGTAAGCCCATCGACCATGGGTCTATGATATCCATTCATTACCAATTTGTCTCACTACGTGTACAAGAGTGAGTGTAAAGTGGAGGTATTATTGAGGTTATTCTTATCCATATTATCTCTAAGGTTTACATTAGCCCAGGACTGCCCAAGGCATACCCTGTGAAGGGTTCTCGAGGGCACTAGGAACTACGATGGGCTGAAGCCCAAAGCTCCCTTTCGCAAGGCACTTAATATTATTGATTTCTACCCATGACCAATCCTCTATTTTATTTCAGTGTGACTCCCCTAAGTGTGTTTAAGCTCTCTGAGCTAGCCTATTTCAGTTCTATGTACTATATGCAGATAGTGCTAAGCTACATGGTGCTCCAACGAGGGGGTACTCCATTTACTCATCCAATAGATTCATAAAAATTTTTGAGAGTCTAACATGACCTATTTATACTAACTCCAGAGTTTCATAATTTTCTTAATTATTTGGGCAT
Source organism: Platanthera zijinensis (assembly GCA_039513925.1). NCBI lineage: Eukaryota > Viridiplantae > Streptophyta > Magnoliopsida > Asparagales > Orchidaceae > Platanthera > Platanthera zijinensis. The sequence goes on along the minus strand of CM077098.1, from coordinate 45,010,540 downwards.
TTAATCTAATTAACCTAAGACTCTAAATGCCCTACTTTGAACATGAAATGCACTTTTAAATCAGAAACAAATCACCAAAAAATTATGATAAATACTAGGTAATATTTCTATATAAAATCCAAGGTCTAAGAATTTTTAGAATTGTTTAGGCCCCAAATCCACAATTTAGAATATAAAGTCAATATTACCATTTTAAGAAGCAAAGGCCAGCAATATTGTTCTAAAAATTATAATAAAAATCCAGTAAGTCAATCATGGCCTAAACACACTCTAGAAGTATTATCCCAATTTTCTAGTGAACTGTAGCACCTAATTTAATTTTAAATCAATAATTTTATAGCCATTGGTTATTGAAGCAAGTACTGTAAAAATTCATCTAATAATTATGACAAAATTCCAGAAGATAGATAATGATCTAAGACTAACCCTAACCAAGTTTTATAATTTTCTAAAACATGAGGGGCTCTAAATCTAATTAAAAGTAATCTTCTAGATTTATAACTTTGTGAAACAAGTATAGTTTTTAATCTCCTAAAAATTATGAAAAAAATCCAGAGCCAACATAATGACATAAAACACTCACTGGCTAAGTTTCATAATTGTCCTAGAAATATTGGGATCTATATCTATTTTTGATTAGAAATCCACAATTCATAATGTATGAAGCAGGTACTTAAAATAATCAACTAGAAATTCCAATAAAAATACAGAGGGGACTAACATGATGTAAAGCTTCCAAATACTAAATTTCACCAACTTTTCAGTGGACAAAAATATCATAACAAGCAAAATAAATTTAAGGAGTTATTAGGGAAGTACTGATTTTATTAGCCCAAAAATTCCACCAAAATTATTTCAGGATTCCTTTTATCAGAGAAATACCATGCCCAAGTTTCAAGTTATTGTGAGGTGTTTTGATTGCCAAAACCCAACTATTGGGCTTTGTGCCCTAAACTAGGATTAGGAATTTGAGGGGGTTAAAGGCTTCCAAATTTAATAAAACTTAAACCAGAGAACCATAGCCACCCTATGATCCCTTCCACCAAGTCTCATGTCATTCCAAGGTCATTTGACCCCATGACCTTCAAACCCTAAAAATCTCCAAAAAAGGAGCCTACCCTAGGGTTCTAGGGCTACCCTACCCCAAACCACCCCAAATCACATTGGGGGATGTTACATGCCATATAAAATCAGTGGCCAAAATATCAGCCTCTGTTGAGGGAATTTGACCACTCAAACTCCAAAAAGAGCACTTTGACCAAAATACCCTTATTTTGGCAAGGCTAAGGTTTGATAAATTCCAACCTAAATCATCTCCAAATGAGATGAAATTTTATCCAGACCTTATACTGACCCCAAGGACCACTCACCAAAACTTGGGAGCCATTGGAGGTAATTAGGCCCCTTAATTAATTTAATCATGGTTTATTAAATAATTACAGAAACTATAGAAAAATGTTCTCCAAAAATTCCCATTTTTGGATATTTTCTATGTATAGGTAAGAGTGACCCCCATCCAAAATCAAGTCATTTGGATGGCTGGATTGGTGGAGGCACTCAAACCAAGTTCTGGTCAAGCCTATGTATAGACCCCGCCAAAATGGGTGTTGTAGTCAAACCACTTACCTAAATGGGTTCAAACAAATTTTAAAATAAACTAGACTTTACAGGCTACAACTTTGATATTGGACATATTTTCTTTAGGAGGTCCTAAGTATTTTTAATATTAATTTAAAAGAGTCCAATAAATAGGATAGAAATTTCAGAATTTAATAAACATGATCCAACACGAATCTTGAAGCAGATCCAACGCCTCCTGGTCATTTTCTTCCTCCAGCCAAGGGTTGTGGTTAGCCCGACCTAGAGCGTATTCCATCCCTTTTTCCAGGCCACCCAGCCACCTCCGTGGCCGGCTACCACCCCTACCACCTTCGTTGAGGTTGGGGCTATCGCCGGGCGGCGGCACGCCCGCTGGAGGGGCGGTTTCCGGCGAACCCGAGTGGTATAAAAACCATGAAAAATCTGAAATTTTGCTCACACAATCTGGCTAATTTGAGCCCGATTTCTCTCCTATTTGATTCCTAAGATCTATCCAAAGAAGGAGTAGAGGAGGACATTTAACTGTGCTTGCCGACAGGTTTGGTGGTGGTGCGTCAACACCGGTGGTAATGCTTTTCGATGCTTTACAACAACCCAGTGAACTCCCTCGTTTTCTTTAGTGGGATGGTGGAAACGAATGCTCTTGGTCTAGGGGAGCTTTTAAAAGGGTGAAATGGGGGGGGGAGAGGAAGGGTCATGGCTTCAAAGCCATTTATGGCCATGAAGGAGAAATTTCGGCCACCATATATCCCTTGCATTCAGCCACCTAGAGGCTGGAGAAAACCCTTGGTCTCCTCTAACTAATGAGGGGAAGATGAATCAAGAAATTAGGGATGAAGGGAGGAGTCCCCTTGGCCTTCCAAAGCCATTAATGGCTCTCTTTAAGCAACTTTTTCTCTCTAGAAATACATGAAACTCTCATTTTCTCTCTCCTAATTACTATAAATGAATTTTCTCATCTCTCTAGCCTATTGGTAGCCAAAAAATCATTATTAATAATTAGGATGGGGTTAGCCCAAATGAGGGAAATGGGCTTGAGCTTGAGTTAGCCCATTTGAGCTAAGTTTGACATAACTTAGATTAAGGTTGACCTTGGTCAATTTGACCTTTTTAGTTACTCTCAATGGGTCCTTGGTGACCCATTTGACTCCCCTAAGGTCTAAGTAGGGATGGTTAGGGTAGAATTGGCACCTTGGAGGTCACTTGTCCCTTAGTAAGGTCACTTGACCACTTTGGGGCAAGAGTTGGCTGAGCTAAATTTGACCTTTTGGGTTGACTCCAATGGGTCATTAGTGACTCACTGTCCTCTCCTAAGGTCTACAAATAATTGGATAGGGTTGATTTGGCACATTAGAGGTCAATTGCCCTTAGTTAGGGCACCTTGCCCAATTTAGGCCTATTGTGGTCTTAGGTCAATTCGACCACTTTGGGTTGATTTCAATGGACCCTTAAGGCTCTAATGGATCTTCCAATAGTTTAGGGATATTATGGTGGGATCATGGAGTCATGGTGAAGCCCTATGGTCATCCTAAACTAGTGGTTAGAATTCTACTATTTGCAGACCATGGTGATCTCCACCTTCATGTCTAAGCTCACTTTGTCTTCTTGGGCTTCATAGATTTTTGTCATGACTTAGTCATGACAAAATCACTCTTAGGGGTCTAGCTTGAAATGGGATGTTATAAGTAGTGCCCAGAGCATTTTCTAAGAATATTCTTGGAGCTGAAGATTTAAAGATGACTCAAAGGGAAGATGAAGATCCAACTAGACAGCTAATATTCACCAAGCCTTCTTCAGCCTCTCCCTCTGAAGCTCCTAAGAGTGATCCCTAACTCTTATTTATGTTTTTGAACTATTTGATGTTATTATTTATAAAACTTTCATAGCTCTGTCATATATCTGTTGAATGTGTTATTTTTGCTAGATATATCTTTTTACTATATTTTTTAAATAGTATCCTGACCTAAATAGGGGGAGATTATTTGAACCCCAGGTTTTATTTGGGCTAGGATCACTATTCGGATACTTAGACTGACCCAACATGTATAGTCTAGGGTCATAAGATTTTATAGGGTTTTGCCTTAGAATATTTCAAAGTTCAGGAAGTAAGTTCGACGAAAGTTGAACTCAACTTGACAAAAGTCAAGCTCAGCTTGACGAACTCAGAGTTCCAACTCTGAGTTGAGCTCGACGAAAGCTGAGCTCCGGTCAACGAAATTTGTCCTCAACTCTGTAATCTCAGCTCGACGATAGCCCAACTCAGCTCGACGAATTTGGGGCTCAGTTCGATGAATATGAAGAATCAGCTCGACGAATTCCAGGCTCAAGTCGACGATTTATTTGCTGAGTTCGACTATTTTTCTGTAGTTATCTTAGGCAATTTTATTGGCAAAAGCAGAATAATTTTCAAGCTTAATTTCAGGCTAATCATTCTGAAGGTAGAATATTCTAATGGGATTAATTTCAGGCAGTTATGACTCTGACATAATATATTCTAATGAATATAGCCGTTTAGAGGCAGCATTAAATGTGGATATTATCACAGAGTTTATTGCTGATAATTCTGAAGGGAAGTTTCATTTCTCAAGGAATGCTCCAACTGTATCAGAATGAATGATTTCAAATATTTGAAATCTTATCAGCATTCTATATATTCTCAGAAGTTTTTCTAACTCAAGTTTACAAAGTTATACACTCAGACAATTATAGACTTATAAAACAACAAACCATACTTCAGACTTTATGCCTCAGTTTTCTTCCAGCAAACAATCTTCATTCTGATATCATCTTCACAATCTCTCAGATACATCTACTGGAAGGAGAAGTTTTCAATAGAAGGCCTACACCCTGAAAAAAAGGACTCCCTCACCTGATCATCAACTCTATTCATATCAGGGGGAGCTTTCAACTTCATCATAATCCACTAGTCTTCTCTAAAATTATTGACAGAGAAGAACATCTTCAACATTTTGTTTATATCATCCAACTGTGTACAGGGTTTTCTTAACTCCCTTCAAAAGTTATACTATTGGTTTTTAAGTCTCCGGATCAAAAGAATTAGCTTGGTTTTTGGGCACCTGATCAAAAGCACAAAGGGTTGTGAGGTCTCCCTTAAAAAATAGATCTTATTGTGGCAGGGCACTTGATCAAAAACCTATAGTGGATTCCTACAAGTGTGGTAGAAGAGTGGATGCACCCAGGTTTATTGGGGAACAACTATAATCCGTGTGTCTTCTGTGTTTGTTTATTTCTTTGCTTGTGTGTTATGATATTATTTGTTTATGCTTATATATATCACCATATTTTAATCTGCTATAAAAATAAGTTAATAATTTTTAATACTCTATTCACCCCCCTCTAGAGTAAACATAAGATCTATCCCTCACTTTACAAACCCCAGAGCGAGAATACTTTCCTTTGGCTAACCACTAGGCGCTACCACCGGCCCAATCAGGTAGGTGAGAGCTTGACGACGGGTGTTGAGCTTCAACCGGACTTAGCTCTAGGGTCATAACGATGTCACTCAAGGATCCCGACTGAAAGACATAATTCAAGAGCCTAAACACCTAGAGGGGAGTGAATAGGTTCTAATATTCCCTTTAATATTTTAGGCAATTAAACATATCTTACTTTGCACAAACAAAATAAAACACAGCACAGAACATTCACAGCACAAGGAACACCAGATATATAGTTGTTCCTCAAGATATAGGTACGTCCACTTTCCCCCTTCGCCTATCCAGTAGAATACTGGATTCAGGCTAACCTCTTTCCTCTTTCTCAGATCCAAAGATCCTACAACTCAGAACTAGAATGGTTCATACACCTCAGAATTTTGTAAGTACTACCTCAGATCCTTCCCAGAATCCTACCTCAGGCCTCATCCCTACCTCAGCCCTTATCTCTAGGCTTATAATTCAGAGTTTTGCATGTCCTACCACTCAGACTCACATCCCTACATCAGCCTTTATAAATATAGGCTTACAGCTCAGATCTATAACAGATCCTACAAGTAATTGTGTAATAAAAGATATACAAAAGATATCACCTGATAGATCCCTCTATTGATGTTCTTTTTATCAGTTCTTGATCTTCAGTCCCAACCAGACTTAGTTGTTTCAAATCTTCTTGATAGAACAAAATAAGGTTGGACTGTTCTTGATGTAGAAGTTGATCCACTGTCAGCTCCTTCCTTAAATTCAAAATGAGATCTGAATCTTCTCTGCTGACGATTCTAGATCTTCCTTCTTAAAGGGTTTCCCATTTTCTTGTTTTGAATCTTCTCTCTCTTTGTTGATGGCTTTTCTGGCTTTTCCGAGTTGTTATTTGTTTTTAAGTATCAGCCCTTTATATAGAGATTCCTCATGGTTATCGGCTAATATTGTTTGCAACAACCTTCTGTTAGTTCTGACAAAGGTGTCACACCTGTTGGTAATGACAGCTGTCGACTCACCAGTCATGATAGTTGATTCCTTAGAGACTCTACAACACAGCATGATCCACTCAGCAATCTGCTTCTCATGTGTCGACACAAGTAGACAAAGTGTCAACACAAATCTTGATGATGTCGACACAATACTCCAAGTGTCGACACAGTCATTCTTCTGCTTCTCGATACATCTTCTATTTGTATGTGTCGACACAAGTCCAGTGTGTCGACACAGCTGCTTTTCGTCTCAACATAATTGTTGGGTGTCGATACAGCCTCTGCTTTAGGTGTCGACACAATCCTTGCCTCAGGTGTCGACATAAATCCTGCTTTAAGTGTCGACAAAATTCCTGCCTTGGGTGTCAACATAAGTCTTGCTTTAAGTGTCGACATAATTCCTACTTTTGGTGTCGACATAAGTCCTACTTTAAGTGTCGACACAATTCCTGCCTTTGGTGTCGACACAGCTTCTGGGTGTCGACACAGTTTCTGGGTGTCGACACAATTTCTGAGTGTCGACACAAATCTGGCTTCTGGTGTTGACACAACTTCTGGTTCTGGTGTCGACACAATTTTTAGGTGTAGACACAATGCTTTGCTGCTGGTGTCAACACAGGTCCTGTGTGTCGACACAATACTTCACAAGTGTCGACACTTGTACTTAGAATATTTTTCTTCCAATCCTTAACCCTGCACAAGAAAATTTAAACATACATCAAATACATATTGATGTATATCATTGATTAGGATGAATCTTCTCCAAATCTTGTACATACTTCTAGTGTACCCAACAATCTCTCCCTATTTGGAGAAGTTATAACCCTTAGTCAAAGATATACACAAGTCAAGATAAAACACATAAGACATAGATGTACATTCATTCCAGTTCAAGTAAACATTCAAACAATGTAAACATTCTAAAATAAACAGTAAAACTGATTTTAATAAGCAAAAAATATTTGTTTTACATGTTTTCTCTTAGAGCAAAAATCAAAAAGTTACATTGTTTCTTATCATAAGCCTAACTATCCGAAGATTTGCAAGGCTCCCTTATGACAATGCCTTGACCAGACTTTATCTTTGCCTTCACAGCTGGTTCTGTATCTTCAGCAGGCTACTTTCATTTAAGATCCCTTTTCTTTAGTTCTTCAGCTTTTATTTTTTGCCTTTCAAAGTAGTGAAAGGGCTTAGGAAAATACTTGCTGGGCTTTATAGCATTTGCAGGTAGCTTCCCAGCTTTTGCACTCCTCCTATGCTGAAGAATGGCTTCCTGTCTAGCTTGATATTTATTCCACTCCTGCTCCGAGTACCACTTTCCCCTATCATGTCACAACCCGCATTTTCTCCGAATTAAAGAATTATCAGAGTATGAGAAAACACGCGTCATGATGCCACGTCAAACAAGGGATAACTGCTGACGCTCAGGAAAAACCATCTACTATACTTATAAAAGAAATTCATGAGTTTAATGATTTGAAAATCAGTTATATTTAGAGGCCGTATCCCTCGGGTCGGTGGATCACCTAGTTCACAGTTAAAAACTATACTTAAGCGCTGCGGGAAAATACTTTATTCATGTTTGACATCCTAAGAAGTGCATAAGAGACCTAAGAGGACCACTTATGCTATGCAAGACTCTACATTTAATTTATATTATATATAGGAAAACGATCTTTATACGTTGCTTGAAAAATAGTGATTTACTTTTATAAATCATGCTGATCATGCAATATATTTACAATATTAGTTGTAGTTTTAAAATAACTAGCAACCTAGCATAAATCCTCCCTAGAGCAAGTAGACTATCTCCAGAAAATGGTAGGAGCACAAGTAATATATCTAATACAAAGGTAAAAACTACCAGTGGGCGCCAACAACCTGACACGAACCCACTAGCAAATATGTATGTCTGTAAGAAAAGTACAAAAAAACTACCTCACTAACAAGCAACAGAACCTCCAAGGTCAAAGAGACCACCAGCAACACCACCGCAACCTAGCCACCAAACTGGATACTGCTCAGAACCTGAGGCATTCAAAAGAAGAAAGAATACCTCAGCAAGCAAAACAAGAAAGAACTGCATGAAAGTGTCAACCAGGGGGAGGGGGTAAGTGAAAGAGGAAAACACACAGCAGTAAAATTCATAACTGCCCCAAGGCAAGACAACAAGGAATGCACTACTTGCGAGGAAACAGCATCAACCCTGCCCATAAACTACATCCTGCAGGGTCTACTAGGCTTACAAGAGCCCAAAATGTTGCAATCTACCAAGGAATAAACACCTAACACCCTAAGCTGTGGGAGATGGTAGTAGCAAAAACAAATAACATGGATCCGGGTTTGAGGCAAACTCAGTCCCCAAACCTCCACTTCCAAGCCAACAAGCTCAAGGTTCTACATGTGAAAGCATAAGGGACCTTCCACCCCCTTTCCCAGCCCGTGCCTGGAGCAAGGTAGAAGAATAAGGGTGACCTTGGCTAAATTACACAACACCTCCCCCATGAAGAGCTTCAAACCACCACTACTAACCACGACCCACGATTTGGCCTTTAGGAAAGAAAAACATGGCCGACAAAGAAACTACAAATATAATCAAGGAATTCACTCGGGAACGTAAATCGAGGTAAGGGAAACAGTGTTGAAGTTACTCAACACGGCTTGGCATTGAGTGGGACCCACTCAACGCCTAATCAGCCCTTGGCGTTGAGTGAGTTAGCCTCACTCAGCGCCAGAACAGCCATGGCGTTGAGTGAGGATCTCTCACTCAACTCCCTCGGCAAGAACAGCTCTGGAGTTGAGTGAGCTATCCTTACTCAATGCCAAAACAGCCATGGTGTTGAGTGAGGTCCACTCCCTCGACGCCTTCAGCAAAAGAGGCAGTGGCATTGAGTGAGCTAACCTCACTCAACGCCAAAACAGCTATGGCATTGAGTGAGGTCCACTCCCTCAATGCCTTTAGCAAAACCACAAAACCCAACAGTGGCATTGAGTGATTCCACCTCCCTCAACTCAAAAGCAGCTTTGGCATTGAGTGAGGTCAACTCACTCTACGCCAAAGTTCATTCCCGCAGGAAAACCCTAAACCATCGCCAACAAGAGGAGGTCGGCGGGAATGCCGACTGATTCTCGCCAAATCGGCGAGAATGCAGGATGATTCTCGCCGAATCGGCGAGAATCCAGGATGATTCTTGCCGATCGGCGGGAATCCAGAATGATTCTCGCCGAATCGGCGGGAATCAAGGATGATTCTCGCCGATCGGTGGGAATCACTGACGTTACACATCAAAATCGGCGGGAATCACTTGGTGATTCCCGTCGATTTTGACTTAGACAAAAATTCTCACTCAATAACCCCACCACTCAGCCACAAAGAACAAACCAAACTATGGCTTTGAGTGTGTCCACCACAGTCAGCACCAAGTCCGGGCAGCTTTTGGCTTTGAGTGTGTGCACCACACTCAACACAAAAACCAAAGAGTCTACCAAGACATGTTCTAACCAGAGCCCTACCACAACCAACTTCCTCACTCTCTCTCGCGGCTCCACCCGCCAAAGCACCCAACTAGAACTACAAATCTAGAGTCTAAATAATGAACACAACTAGCAGGTTGAGCAAATAGCACAAGGAGGGGGCTTATAGGAGAATCTAAGCCCTAAATTTAGCAAGATAAAGGAGAACATGCTTGGTTTCTTCCCGAAGGCTAACAGGGAAATATTCCAGAATTCAAAAGAATAACAATGGCAAGGGCAAGAATACCACTTGCCTCGATTTTCAGCGAAGCTTGGACGACTTTCCCTCCTCTTCACTCGGCACTAGCAGCAGCAGCAGCACCTAAAAGCACCTAACAAGCAACACGCACTTAAATGGCGGAAATCCACAAGACCCGAAAATCCAAGTCTCCTAAAATGCCACGAAAATCGAATCTCTTACCGTCGAAACGTAGATCTGAGCGAGAGCAAGCCAACGCCGCTTTCGGAAACGAATTCCATCCACGAAAGCTCCATAAATCGCCGGTCGAAGGCTAGGGCAGTCCGTCGTTTCCGCCTCTGCTTTCCGCGAACTGGAGCGGCGTTTATAGGTTTCGGGAAGGAGGAAAGAGTGGGTCCGCCACTCCAAGTAAATCTTTATAAATAAGCCTTACCACGCCTGTTCAGCCTAACTGTCTCCCAAGCCACTAGTTCACTTAAACTAAGAGGGTTTCTAATTAGTCTTTACTAATGGCACACCCAAAACGACATGAAAACCGAACTACCTCGGAATTCGACAAAATTCGCACCGTGGCTAAATACCCACGCTACAAACACATCGTCTAAGCTCACTTTATCTTCTTGGGCTTCTTAGATTTTTGTCATGACCTAGTCTTGACAAAATCACTCCTAGGGGTCTTGCTGGAAATGGGATGTTACAAATCCTAATAAACAAAACAAAAATTTCGTCCTTGAAATTCAAGTTAGGCCTGTGGTGTTTCTACTGAGGGTAACTGCTTGTAACATCTCATAGTAAGTTGAATGTATACTTTACCTGGAGAGATCTGGGTACCTCCACTACATTAGATTCGGTGGCTCCCAGGTATGCTCCTCCCGCCCATGGTTCGTCTACAAGACCTTGACCAGTGGGACCTTCTTGCGCCGCAAGACCCGCACCGCTGGGTCATCTATCCTGGTCGGCTCATCTTGTTACCGATTGATCAAAATCTGTCAAGACATCTATGCTAAGAACCTGTTGTTCCGGTCGTAGTAAAGCCTTACTGAGAAAGGAGACGTGGAATTCATCATGCAAACCCGCTAACTCCGGCAGTAGCTCAAGCCTATAAGACAATGGGCCGATCTGCTCCCGGATCCTGTAACACCCCATATTCCATGGAGTGAGCTTCTTCCGCCCGTGTACCCACGAGACTCCATGCACGAGACGTATCTTAAGAAATCCTGGTCTCCATCTTGAGACTCTACTTGGCAATGTCACGCATCGTAATATTTAGCTTGTCTGCTCTAGGCCTCCAACATCCTATCTTGAATTAGTCATACCCAGGTGTCTGGGTTCTTCATAAATTCCGAGTCGAGTGCCTTTGGATCCTCGTCCTAGATCCATGATAGTGGAATCTTGTACCTTCATACGAGGGTGGAGAGCTATAAGACTCCATTTTTTTTCTTTTTAAAACACCGGGGTCTTAGACCCAGAACCGCCGCTTTGCGGTGACACCTTCACGCCCTAAAGGGTCATCACCACAAAACGCCGATTCTGCCGGCCGATTCGATCACAGAAAAGCAATAAAGGTAGAGTAAACACAAGTGAGGTAAAAACTCTAACCATAAGTCCTCAATAAAATCACATCAGAGTAATAATATCTCCACGAAGGGAGAGTCCACAAAATATAAATGTACTGAAAATATGGGCTTAAGCCCGATACAACAAATCCTCACTACATAGTCACTCAAGCGGAAGCAAAGTAAAACACTACTAAGGTCAGGGACTCAAAGTCCCAGATGTCTAAACTCCTGAGCTAGACTGCCTTATCTCCAAGCGGGCCGACCTCCGGGGCTGCTCCTCCATGTTAGGCTCCACGATCCCCTAAATGATGTGCTCTGAAAACCGTTAGTCTATAAGACTAAGTCCTATCATCCCACACCCCTTCCCCCATGTCCCCTAGGCACCGAGTGGAGAGGAAGAAAGGGGAGGACTTGAAGGTGGAGAGTAATCAAGAAACAGATGACAATGGACCTATACTATCAATTTTATAGTACATGCGGCGGTAAAGTAAAGTATGAAAAGTAACCTTAACTTATGTTCGGAAACGCATAAACCAAGGGATCTTCTGCAGGGCTCCCATCATATAAAAAGTCCCATACCAATTTATACGTTGGGGTGTCGATTATTAACAGTAATATATATATAAAGAATTTGACCTTAATTTATAAACTTGCCTACACAAGCTTATAGACCAAGGGGTCGTTTTGAAAGTCCTATTTTGTAAGCGTCCCATACCACTTATATAATAGGTGAAAGGGGTTATATGCAATGATTATTCTATGACATGCTAGTGGGTATGAATATTAACATGCAAGTGCAACTCACCCACCCAACTCTGTGTACACAGACCTTTAGCTCCCCCTTTATGGAGTCGTAACCTCCCAAGATACCTCTGTAGTGGCAGACGGAAGCGGTGGTTTTGTCCCCGCCCACCTCTAAATAAGTAAATAACTACCGATCAGACCTATCGTACGCCTCAATGCTTGGTGCATGAAGCGGACTCCATCGTACTCTTGCCGGCTGGCGCACCGGACATTTGTTTGCGAAGTGCTAACCACACTTGCCAAGTCAGCATATTGGTGTCGGTGCATCGACCCTCCAATACCGAAGACCCACCACCTTATCTTTTTTTTCTTTTCTTTATGCACATGCAATATTTAACGTGTCCAACAACCGAGACAAAGCTCCGCAGAAAAAACTGTCCGACTAAAAACTAACCGAGCCGAAGCTCTCCGGACCAAACTATCCGTCTCAAAACTAACCGAGCCGAAGCTCCCAACAATCTTCCTGTGTTAATAGTGTTTGTGAAATATGGAACCCTTATTACTAAGTTACTCTTCCTATTTGTTAATAAAGTTTACGTTAACCCAGGACTGCCCCTGGCATACCCCGTGAAGGGTTCTCAAAGGGCACTAGGAACTATGATGGTGGATGAAGCTCATCGTTCCCTTTCGCAAGGCACTTATTGTTACTGGTTGATTCCCTTTACCCACTCCCTTCTCATATTACAGTAGGCTAATCCTAGGGTGATTTTGACTCTTCCTCTCCTCGGGGAAGACGATCTTTCGTCGAACCCAAGAACCTCTAAACTCTAGCCCAACAACTTCTCACTACTCTTCCTATCCTTCTATTGTGAACTCATCCACATCTATCCAACCCAGCAAAATGACTAACTCCTACACCATGTCCAATCATATCCTATCGCAATTAACCCAATAAGAAAAATGAAGACCAACCTAGGCTATATGTCGAACCGGATAGGAGATAATCCAAATAATCATCCAAATGCCCTAAATTATTTACTGGAGACTTATCATGGCACAAATAGACTCAATCCATAAAATTGTAATTTTCCTAATTTATCTAGCATTTAATTTATTTCCTTAAAGCTTCCAAGGGCTACTAGTTTGAACATGAACTACCCTAAGTACTCATGCAAGATGCCTAGTACAATTATGATAAATATTAGGTTAACTCAATAATGTAAATTCAAGGTATCATAATTTTTCTAGCATTTAAGGGGCCTTAAAACTATTTTAGAAATAATTTTTATCTTTCATTATTAATGAATCAAGTACAGAAAATTGTCATCCAAAAATTATGAATTAACTATATTGAGCTAATACAACTCTAAAAAAACATTATTGGCCAAGTTTCATAATTTTTCAGCAGGGATTAAACTCTGAATAAAATAATTAACAAAATCTCAATATTATGGACTTGTAAGGAAAGTACTGTAATCAACCCTCTAAAAATTATGAATAAATTCCTACAAGCATATTTTTGCCTGAAATCATCTGTGCCTAAGTCTCATAATTTTTCAACAGATATATCATCTATGATTAATTTTATACCACCGAAGCCCCTTTTTAACATTTGTGCATGATGTACTAGATTTGATCAATCAAAAATTATACTAAAAATCAGGGGCAACAATTTTAACCTAATACATTCACTGCCAAAGTTTAATGGGGGTTCAATGAACAGAATCATTTTTAAGAAATAAAATATTATTTAGGGCTATATCATACCTAACAAATGAAGTACCAAAAATATTGCTCATAAAATTCAAGTAAAATTACTAAGGGTTTTTTTCAACTTTAGAACTAATGCTCCTTAAGTTTCACACCCTTTTGATGAGTTATATTGGCTTGTGTTATACAAAGGTGATTCTACCCTATCACTAGTGTTGGGGTTTTTGAGGTATCTACCTATCCAAAAATTCTCAAAGACTCCTTCCAGAGGGCTTAGGTTACACTACCTTCAACTCTACTGAGTTATAAGGTCATACAAGGGTATTTGCCCTTATGCCCTTCACATCACCCAAAAGCCCTTCCTTAGGGTTTGAGTTTGAACCCTAGGGTAAATCAACCCTAAATCACACCATTTTCCTTAATAGGTTGACATTAGTCATACTAAGTCAGTGTCCAAAACCCCAGCCTCTGTTGAGGTGAGTTGATCGCTCCAAACCCATGGTGCACTTTTTAATCAAAAACACCTCCTTAAGGCCAAACTAGGGTTTGGTGATTCCCTAACTAAAACTCATCCAAATGAGTTGAAATTTTGTACAGAGCTCGGAACTAATGCTAGGGACCACTCACCAAAATTTGGGAGGGTTTGGAGGTCATTCGACCACTTAATTAAAATACCCTAGCATTATTAAATAAAAATAAAAACTTTAGGCAAGTTATCTCCAAAAAAATCCTATGTTTCGACAGACCCTAGGTATAGCTATGTTAGACCACCTTCCAAAATTTCATGTCATTTGGACAAGGGATGAAGGGTGGGCATCCATTTGAATCTCAAGATAGCCCTAGGTATAGGTCCAACCAAAATGGGTGCCCTGGTCCAACCAAAGGTCCAAATTGGTCCAAATAAATTTTGGATTAAAGTAGATACTTAGGGATACAAATTTCATGTTGTTGACATTTTAATCAGAGGGGCCTAAGTATTTTTTTTATTTAATTTAAAGTAACCCGAAATCTGGGACAGAAAAATTAAATAAAACTAATTAATAATTTCTATAGCACTAATCCTAAAGCATGAAACTGACGGAATCGGTTCATTCTCAAGCTTCAGCTAACGACCAAGATTTGCCCGTCCTGGGCAGACTTGCGGGCTAGTTTCCCGGCCACCCGTCTACTTCCCCGGCCGACCACCGCCACCACCTCCTTCGTGGATGTGGTGGCTACCCTCAGCCGGCGGCACGGTCGCCGGAGACGCTTATTCTGGCGATTCTACCAAGCTAACTTTTTGTCAAAAACCATGAAAACTTCGATTTTGATCGGGCTCAATTGAGTCCGAACCTTGGCCCTAGTGATTGCTATGAACTATCCATGGGAAAAGAAGTGGAGGAGGACCTTTCCGGCGTCCTGAAGGCGAGAGGAGAGGCAGGACACCATGGACGACGGCGGAGGCACTCAGCTTCTGCAACAGCATATTGGGACAGCTTGCTCCTTCCAGGTGAGAGTTCAAAAATGCTTCCCTCTGCCCATTGATGATGTTTAAATGGTCAATTGGGGAGGGGGTGGCAGGTTCTTCAATGCCCATCAAAGCACCATTAAAGACATGGGCTCGGGTTGAGAGGAGGGTGCTGAACCTACCTCTTGGTGGCCGGGAAACGGCTGGAATCAACTCTTATTCCCTAGAGGAGTTGATTGCAGCCATAAAGGGTGGTTGTTGGCCTCCATTGGCCGATTTCCACACCATTCCTCCTCTTCCCAATTCTCTCTCTCCACCATTATCATGAAATGAAGCTCCTTTCTCTCTCCTAGTCACCAAGTTGACTGGTCAACTCCATAGGATATGTGCAGCCAATTTAATCATAATAATTATGAAAAATATAGTTAGCCTAAGGGGAAAAATGGTTTGAGCTTGGGTTAGCCCAATTGGGCTAATTTGATCTATTTCAAGGATTGAGTTGACCTTGGTCAAATTGACCATTTGGGTGACCCTAATGAGTCATTGGTGACCCATTGGATTCTTCGAAGGTCTAGGTAGGGTTGAGTAGGGTTGACTTGGCACCTTGGAGGTCACTTGATCCTTGGTAAGGGCACTTTGACCACTTTGGGCTAGAGTTGACTTGGGTTAACTTGGCCACTAGGACTGAACCCAATGTGTCCTTGGTGACCCATTGACACCACTTTAGGTCTAGGAAGGCCTGGGCAGGGTTTGTTGGGCACATTTGAGGCCAACTGCCCTTAGTAAGGACACCTTGTTCAATTTAAGCCTTTGGTGGTCCTAGGTCAAATTGGCCATTTTGGATCGACTCTAATGGACCCTTAAGGCACTAGTGGACCCTCTAATAGGCTAGTGATGTTGTGGTGGGGTCATGGAGTCCTGGTGAAGCCCTAATGTCAATCCCTAAGTTTGGTGATGAGGTTGTGCCATTGGCAGACCAAAGTGATTCTCACCTTGGCCTTTGATTACCTGGCCCCTTTTAGCTTCCTAGGGTTTTATCATGAACTAGTCATGACCCAAAACCATTCTTAGGGGTCTAGTTGGAAATGAGATGTTACAAATCCCAATAAACAAAATAAAGATTTCATCCCCGAAATCAAGGTTAAGCCTACGGGGGATCCTATCGAAGAAAAGAAGCTTGTAACATCCCATGAGAAGTGAAAGATTACATCACGATGCCATGTTTGCTAAGTGTGGTTTAAAGGGAAGATCAAATCTTTTACTAATTCGCCCAATTGGCAAACTCTAGACCCCAATAAACAAAAGGTTAGCCCCTACTCTTGAAACTTCAGTCCTACTAGTTAAAAACAGGAAGGTAAATCGAACATCCTGAGAGGTTGTGAGGTATACCTGGCTTAATAGCTCTGGATACTTTTGTCGCATCAGGTCCTACGGTTCCCAAGTATGCTCCTCCTGGACATGGTTCCTCCACAGGACTTTGACTAACAGAACCTTCTTGCGACGCAAGATCCGTACTCCTCTATCATCGACCCGAACCGGCTCTAAGTGAACTGACCAGTCTGAAGCTACTGGCCCATCTATGGTCGAAATCTGCTGCTCCGGGCGGAGTAGAGCCCTCCTAAGTGAAGAAATGTGGAACACATCGTGTAAGCCTGCCAATTCCGGTGGATACTCCAGCCTATAAGCTATGGGCCCGACCCGCTCCAGGATCCTGTAAGGGCCCATATACCTAGGGCTGAGCTTCTTCTTCCGACCACGCACCCGTGAAACTCCGTGCATGGGCCGAATCTTTAAGAAAACCTGGTCTCCCACCTAAAACTTTACCTGACGGTGTCGGGCATCATAGTACTTGGCCTGTCGGCTTTGCGCTTCCAGCATTCTGTCTCGTATCAGTCTCAACACCTTTGGATCCTCGTCCTGAATCCATGAAAGCGGAGTCATGCATCTACTTCCGTACAAGGCTTCATAAGGAGCCATCCTAATGTTGGACTGGTAGTTGTTGTTATAGGAGAACTCGACTAGTGGTAAAAGCTTCTCCTAAGGTTCATTTCGATCCAAAATGCATAGCCTTAGGAGGTCCTCCAATGTCCGGTTGGTGCATTCCGTCTGCCTATCCGTCTAGGGATGAAAAGCTATGCTGAAGGTCAGTCGCGTGCCTAAGTAAGTCTGTACGGATCTCCACTACCTGGATGTGAACCGACCATCTCGATCCGACACGATCGTCTTGGGTACCCCGTGGTAATGAATGAACTGCTCTACGAATCTCCGCACCAGTACCCCAACAGAGTCATCTTTTCTGATCAAAATCAATCTGGCCACCTTCGTCAGGCGATCGACGATGACCCAAATCGAATCGTTTCTCGTCTGTGATCGGGGGAGGCCATGAATGAAATCCATCGCAATGTCCTCAAACTTCCACTCCGGCACCGGAAGTGGTTGTAGCAATCCTGCGAGGTTCCTGCACTCTTCCTTCACCAGCTGGTATGCCTCATAATGAGTCACGAAGTATGTAATTTCCTTCTTCATCCCTGGCCAAAACATCGTCTTCTTCAAGTCTGTCGTCATCTTGGTGATTCCTGGGTGTATGGAATATCTGCTACAATATGCCTCTGCCATGATGTCCTCCCGAATCTGGCCTCCTGCGGGTATATAGAACCTGCCTCTAAAATATAGCAATCCATCTCTCAGTGAAAAATCTCCTGTTGAACCCTCCTTCAAGGCTTAGAATATCGGCTCTGCCCAAGCTTCTGTCCTCTGTCCATCACGGATGCGGTCCCGAATATCATTTATGGCAACCATCGATGCTAGATACTCCATATACAGTTCTGGATCATTCTCGGACACTAAGGATATCTGCATATCTCTGAAAGACCGGAGTAGCTCCATGGACATCAGATGTGGTCCTTTCCCTGAGGTACCTCCTCTCCAGCTCAAATAATCTGCCACCACGTTCGCCTTCACGGGATGGTAGTGCATGGTGTACTGGTAATCCGACAGGAACTCCACCAAATGTCTCTGTTTTATGTTGAGTTCCTTCTGCGTGTCCATATATCTCAAATTCATATGATCAGAGAAGATGTCACAGTGAACTTTGTAGAGGTAGTATCGCAGAATCTTCAGAGCAAAGATCACTGCACCCATCTCCAGATCATGCACCAGATAGTTCTTCTCATGTATCTTCAGCTGTCGGGAGGCATAGGCTATTACGTGCCCGTTCTGCATCAAAACGGAACCCATCCCCTTGTAGGAGGCATCCGTGTACACCTGGAATCCCTCCCTTCCCGATGGAAGAGTGAGTATGGGAGCCGAGGTAAGCCGACCTTTCAACTCCACAAAGGACACCTCGTACTGTGGCGTCCAAACGAAAGGGGATTCCTTCTTTGTCAGGGATGTTAGAGGGAGTGCAATCCGGGAGAATCCTTCGACGAACTTCCAGTAATATCCGGCAAGTCCCAGGAAGCTCCGTACATCCGTGGCTATCTTCAATGGTGGTCAATCCTGCATTGACCAAATCTTGGTCGGGTCTACTGCCAACCCAGCACCGCTGATATTATGACCTACGAAGGCCACCTCCTTTAACCAAAACTGGAATTTGCTGAACTTCGCATATAGCTGGTGCTCCCGTATCCTCTCTAGAGTCAAAGTCAGGTGTCGTGTATGCTCCTCCTCCGTCCTTGAGTAGATGAGGATGTTGTCAATAAATATGATGACAAATACATCCAAATAGTCCTCGAATACCCTGTTCATGAGGTTTGTAAATGCTGACGGCGCATTTGTGAGCCTGAAGGGCATCACTGTAAACTCAAATAGTCCGTATCTACTACTGAAGGTGGTCTTCGGAATGTCCTCCTCTCGAATATGTAGCTGGTAATAACCTGACCTCAAGTCAAGTTTTGAGAAGAAATGCGCTCCTTCCAATTGATTGAATAACTCATCAATCCGTGGCAGCGGGTATGTATTCCGGACCGTTAATCTATTCAGCGCTAGATAATCAATACACAAGTGGATACTTCCATCCTTCTTCTTGACGAATAGCACCGGGGCTCCCCATAGTGAAGAGCTTGGCCGGACAAACCCTGCCTCTACTAGTTCCTGCAACCGACTTTGAAACTCTATCAACTCTTTTGGGGCCATCCGGTAAGGGGCCCTAGATGCCGGCTTGGCCCCCGACACAAGCTGTATTTGGAAATCCTGCTCTCAGTGCGGAGGTAGTCCTGGAAGTTTCTCTGGGAAGACGTCAGCAAAATCTCGCACCACCGGGATGTCGGTCACAGACTCCTTGGCCTCCTCCATCTCAAATAGAATCTGATAGACCTCCTCTCCCTGCAGGTGAGCCTTAACGTCCTGTACTGAAGATAAGAGTATACAAGAGGAAGGTCTTATACCTTCGATGACAATGAAAGAGTCCTCGTGCCTCACGGTGATCCTCTTTGCTTAGAAATCAATCTGGGACAGGTTCCAGTGCAGCCATACCATGCCTAGGATCAAGTCTTAGTCCGTCAACTTCAAAAGCGTCATTGGAGCCTCGAATGCCTTTCCACCGATTTATGCCTCCATGTTGCAGTGGTCCGAGGTAAGGAGTTCAGATCCATCGGGTAGTCGCACCCTCATCTCCGAGTCCATGAATCGCTCCACGCCTTTCAATACTTCTATGAACGTCTCCGACACGAAGGAGTGAGAAGCTCCGGTATCGAAAAGCGTGTGGGAAGGCTTGCCGCTGATGAAGATAATACCTAGGGTGTTTAAATGTCTTAGGATTCTACAACGAGTTTTTCTTTCCTATTTATTCTATCTAGTGCAGTTCTACAAATTTGTCAACTGAGAAAGGGGGAATTCTTTTAAAACAATTAAACATCTCGGCGTACCTACTATGACGTGCTCTGGGTTCTGAGGCTGCGCAAGGTCCAAAGCATATACCTGCTCCCTTTCTTGTCTACGATCTCAACCCTGGTATCCATGTCCTTGGCCATGACCTCGTCCTCCAAAATACTGCGCTGGCTGGGCAGCCGGTGGAGTTGGGGGGGTGCCCCTCTCATAGGGCAATTTCTGCGGATGTGCCCAACCTGATGGCAGTGGAAGCACTCTGGCGGGGGATATGTCATTCCCCCGGGTCTCTGGCCCTCCCATGTCTGAAGAGGTTGTGGAGCCACCACCACTAGCTCCCTTGTTTCCTGTCTTGCCTCCTGATGAGGCTAGTCCTCTACCCTTCTCCCGTCCGTGATACGGGCTCATCTCTGATCATTCCTTGCTCCTCGACCCTGATCCTTCGCTGGCCGTTTCCGGCCCCGAGTAGCTTGCCAATCAGCCTCTATCCTCCTTGCCATCTCTAACATCTGAGGTATTGGCCCGTCAGATATGAATAGTAGGGCCTCCCTCAAGTCCTCCTGTAGGCCCTTATAGAACCTCTTGATGTATCCTGCCTCATCCAGCTGATAGGAGTCCGCAAAGCGGGCTAAATGGTTGAACTCC
Organism: Platanthera zijinensis; assembly: GCA_039513925.1. Lineage (NCBI taxonomy): Eukaryota > Viridiplantae > Streptophyta > Magnoliopsida > Asparagales > Orchidaceae > Platanthera > Platanthera zijinensis. The sequence continues at coordinate 44,989,874 of CM077098.1, read as the reverse complement.
CGGTGGTACTCTACCACTGTCTTATTGCCCTGCTTCAGCTGCAGGAACCTATCCTCCAGCTCATCCTTAGCCGACTGTAGAACAAAATGCTCTAATAACGCGGCCCTGAACTCCTCCCAAGTAATCTCTGCAATCTCCATATCTGCAAAATTCGTGTCCAGCGACGTCTTCCACCATCTCTTGGCGTGAGACTCCAAGAAAGAGACCACTAATGGCACTCTCTCATCCCAGGGGCACCGTATTCCGGTCAACATCTTGTACATAATGTCCAGCAATTCTTCCATCCGGACAGCTGACTCTATCCCTAAGTAGGATGGGGGAGAGAGTCCTCGGAATATGCTCAGCTAGTTGGCCCCCAGGTTTGGCTGCAGGATCGTAACCTGCTGAGCCCTTAAAGCCTCCAGAATGGCTGTCAGAGTCTGCCCCATCTCCGACTACAGTAACGGAGTGGGGACCGGGGGAGTTAGTGCAACATTCGGAGTTTGCTGGGCTCTGCCCTGTGGTGTAGGCTTTGCTGGAGGCTGCATATCAAAAACCATCTGTAAGCAATTGACTAAAGCCTAATTAACAGTGGACAATTACATGTGATTCCCCACATGGGCACACCATGATTCTGCTGCTTAGTTTGTCCCCAAACTAAACCTGCGTGGGGGTGACCCAGGGATTTGTGGACTTGTACTTTTCCGATCGAGGTCCCTCTGATACCACTTGTAATACCCTTTTTTTTCTTTTTAAAACACCGGGGTCTTAGGCCCAGAACTGCCGCTTTGCGATGACACCTTCACGCCCTGAAGGGTCATCACCGCAAAACGCTGATTCTGTCGGCCGATTCGATCACAGAAAAGCAATAAAGGTAGAGTAAACACAAGTGAGGTAAAAAATCTAACCATAAGTCCTCAATAAAATAATATCAGAGTAATAATATCTCCATGAAGGGAGAGTCCACAAAATATAAATGTACTGAAAATAAGAGCTTAAGCCCGATACATCAAATCCTCACTACATAGTCACTCAAGTAGAAGCAAAGTAAAACACTACTAAGGTCAGGGACTCAAAGTCCCAGCCGTCTGAATCCTGAGCTAGATTGCCCTATATCTAAGCAGGCCAATCTCCGAGGCTACTCCTCCATGCTGGGCTCCACGATCCCCTAAATGATGTGGTTTAAAAACCCTTAGTCTATAAGACTAAGTCCTATCATCCCCCACCCCTTCCCCCATGGCCCCTAGGCACCGAGCGGAGAGGAAGAAAGGGGAGGACTTGAAGGTGGAGAGTATTCAAGAAACAGATGACAGCGGACCTATACTAGCAATTTTTTAGTACATGTGGCAGTAAAGTAAAGTATGAAAAGTAACCTTAACTTATGTGTGGAAATACATAAGCCAAGGGATCTTCTGCAAGGCTCCCATCGTATAAAGAGTCCCATACCAATTTATACGTTGGGGTGTTGGTTATTAACAGTAATATATATATAAAGAATTTGACCTTAATTTATAAACTTCCCTACACAAGCTTATAGACCAAGGGGTCGTTTTGCAAGTCCTATTGTGTAAGTGTCCCATACCACTTATACAATAGGTGACAGGGGTTATATACAATGATTATTCTTTGACATGCTAGTGGGTATGAATATTAACATGCAAGTGCAACTCACCCACCCACTCTGTGTACACAGACCTTTAGCTCCCCCTTTCTGGAGCCGTAACCTCCCAAGATACCTCTATAGTGGCAGACGGAAGCGGTGGTTTTGGCCTCGCCCACCTCTAAACCAGTAAATAACTACCGATTAGACCTATCGTACGCCTCAACACTTGGTGCACGAAGCGGACTCTTGCGTACTCTTGTCAGCTGGCGCACTGGACTTCTGTTGGCGAAGTGCTAACCACATTTGCCGAGTCATCATATTGGTATCGGTGCATCGACCCTCCAATACTAAAGACCCACCACCTTAACTTTTTTTCTTTTCTTTATGCACATGCAATATTTAACGTGTCCAACAACCGAGCCAAAGCTCCACGGACCAAACTGTCCAACTCAAAACTAACCGAGCCGAAGCTCTCCGGACCAAACTGTCCGTCTCAAAACTAACCGAGCTGAAGCTCCCAACAATCTTCCTGTACTAATAGTGTTTGTGAAATATGGAACCCTAATTACTAAGTTACTCTTCTTATTTGTTAATACAGTTTACGTTAACCCAGGACTGCCCCGGCATACCCCGTGAAGGGTTCTCAAAGCGCACTAGGAACTATGATGGTAGCTGAAGCCCATCATTACCTTTCGCAAAGCACTTATTGTTATTGGTTGATTCCCTTTACCCATTCCCTTCTCATATTATAGTAGGCTAACCCTAGGGTGATTTCGACTCTTCCTCTCCTCGGGGAAGACGATCTTTCATCGAACCCGAGTGTTGGAGTAATTTGCCAGCAGGACACGTGTGTGTGGGACCGACCCGTGGCTTTACCCATCGTGTTCCTTGTCTGGGTATTGACCCTGGTGGGCCCCCTGTGGCGGAATATCCTCGCGGTCCTATGGTTGGGATTAGTCCCACATTGCTCGCAGCGCTCGCTCCTCCGTTTTTATGTACACTGACACCCTTCATCTCAATACTTGGGTTTTGAGATGCGATATGGGTGGGCGGGTTCTCACATGGACCATCATAGTTCCTAGTTCCCTTCATCTCAATACCTGGGTTTTGATATGTGATATGGGTGGGCGGGTATTGAGATAAAGGTTATTGAGATGAAGGGTAGCGGGGTACATAAACACGGAGGAGCGAGCGCTGTGAGCGATGTGGGACAAATCCCAACCACATGATCGCGAGGATATTCCGCTACAAGGGGCCCACCAGGGTCAACACCCAGACCAGGAATGTGATGGGGAAAGCCACGGGGTCGGTCCCACACACACGTGTCCTGCTGGCAAATTACACCAACACCGAGCACCTCTAAACTCTAGCCCAATCACTTCTCACTACTCTTCCAATCCTTCTATGGTGAACTCATCCACATCTATCCAACCCAGCAAAATGACTAACTCCTACACCATGTCCAATCATATCCTATCACAATTAACCCAATTAGCCAAATGCAGACCAACCTAGGCTATATGTCGAACCGGATAGGAGATAATCCAAATAATCATCCAAATGCCCTAAATTATTTACTGGAGACTTATCATGGCACAAATAGACTAAATCCAGAAAATTGTAATTTTCCTAATTTATCTGGCATTTAATTAATTTCCTAAAAGCTTCCAAGGGCTACCAATTTGAACATGAACTACCCTAAATACTCATGCAAGATGCCTAACAAAATTATGATAAATATTAGTGATAGTTTTACTTTCAAGACAACCTAAACACCTAGAGGGGGGTGAATAGGTTCTAATTGCTTGTTTATACTTTTAGGCAGAATTCAATTACTGAATTAAAACATCCAGCACAGCAATCACAGAAATTTAATCATCACAGATTGCACAATGTTTTATAGTGGTTCCCCAAGGTTTGGGTACATCCACTTTTCCCCCTTCACCTATCTAGCAGTATGCTAGATTCGGCCAAACTTCCACTATTCTCAAGTCTACAGATCCTACAGCTCAGAACCTGGATAGGTTCCTACAACTCAGAACCCAGAATGGTTCCTACACCTCAGGCACAACAGCCCTACCTCAGCCTTGCCACAAGGCCTATAACTCAGAGAAGAACCTTCTCCTACACTCAGGCAAACAGCCCTACCACTCAGAGATCAACTCTCCTACACTCAGCCTTTATATCACAGGCTTACAACTCAGATCTGTGTAAAACAGATCCTACAGAAATTTAGAAAAGAAGTTTTAATGTCTTGCCTTTGTTGAGAGAGAAGGGACAAGACAATTCTTGATCAGCTGATGAAATCAACTGAATCTGAGCTTTCTTCAAAGCTTCTTGAATCTGAACTTAGCTGAGTTGATTTCCAAACAGCTTCTTGAGAAACCACTGACGGCTTCCTTCTTCTTCTTCAAATGGGTGGATCCCTCTCTATCCAACACCTTTGATGATTCTTCTGAATTATTGTTAGAACTCTTCTTAGATCGATCCGGAGATCGTCTTCTTAGATCTTCTGATGAAGATCTTCTTTAGTGCCTAGCATTTTCTTGAATTGATACTTCAATTGGATTATAATCCTTCTTCACTTTTTTATATATCCTTTTTTTTGCTTCCTTCTGAATCTGTCTATTTATAGACCTTCTTCATGGTAACCGGCTGATCCGGTTTCTAACTGTTTTCTGACAAGTCTGACAGCATCAGTTAACCGGTGGCAACCCACAGCTGTCAAATCTTCAAACAAATCCTGTGCCTTAGTCTTGGACAGCAAAGTGTCGAGACAGTCTGTCAGAAAGTGTCGAGACCAACTGTCTATATGTGTCGACACAAGTGACTTTGGTGTCGACACAGTCTTTGAAGATGTCGACAAGTTTGCCATTAAGTCGACACAGCTTCTTCAGAAAATAACTTGGTCTTGACTCTGCAGTGTGTCGACACAAGTCCTGTGTGTCGACACAGTTGTTGTAGATTTAGAACTCAGTATGTGTCGACACTGCCTTCAGGTGTCGACACAGCAATTGTCGACTCTGCCAAAATGTGTCGACTTAGTCTTCTGGTGTCGACACAAGTATTGTCGACTTCTGCCAATGTGTGTCGACTCTGTCTTATTGTGTCGACACAGCCTCCCAGTGTCGACACAAATGTGGTCGACTATCTTTCTGTGAGTCGACGCTGCTTCTCAGTGTCGACATTAATGTGGTCGACTATCTCCTTCTGTGTCGAGGTCGACTATCTTTCTCTGTGTCGACTATCTTTCTCTGTGTCGACACAGATGTGGTCGACTATCTCCTTCTGTGTCGAGGTCGACTATCTTTCTCTGTGTCGACTATCTTTCTCTGTGTCGACTATCTTTCTCTGTGTCGACTATCTTTCTCTGTGTCGACACAACTTCCGTCAAGTGTCGACACAAATATTCTGAAGTGTCGACACTGTTTCTTCAGGTGTCGACACATGGACTTAGAATATTTTTCTGCATTCTTTAATACTTCTTCACCTGCACATGTCAACTTAAAAAACATCAAATACACCTTGATGTATATCATTGAGCTAAGTTGGACTTCTTCAAATCAGGTACACATTTTCCAATGTACCCAACAATCTCCCCCTATTTGGAGAAGTCATAACCCTTAAAGCCAATGATATACACCATTTATAAAAAGTATAATATGATGATATATGACATAACAGGAATACTTAAAAAAAATATGAACAATCCATCACAGAGTGAACATTATATGATTCCAAACAATATTTTGTTTATAACTTAGTAATGTTTGATTACAGATTTTTACATTGAATGATTTAATCAACACATTACAAAATACCTTTGAAAGAACTTAAAATTAAGACTGATCAGGCTCTCTTATGACAATCCCTTTGCCAGATTGGATTTGAGCCTTCACAGGAGCTTCAGCAACTTCAGCTGGCTTCTTGCCTTTTTGATCAGCCTTCTTCTGTGCTTCTTCCTTAAGCCTTTGCCTTTCAAAGTAATGATATGGCTTTGGAAAGTACTTGCTCGGCTCCTGAGCATCTGGTGACAGCCTACCCAGCTTGGCTTTTCTTCTGAACTGTACTATTGCCTCTTGCCTAGCTTCATGCTTTTGTCATTCCATTTCATTATACCACTTTCCTCTTTCATGAACTTGGTATTTTACAGCCTTCCATGCAGTGAGTATAATTTTACTTGAAGTAGGGCTCCACTGCTCAAAATCTGGCTTAAGTTCAGCCTGCTCTCTAAATCTTTTCTTGGATAGTAGAGCATCTTGCTGTTCTTTCAAGTTGGCATCAGGCTTATCAACTTTTTCAATAATAACCTTGGTAACCTCCTTTGGAGGACTATACATATCCTGAACTTGCTGATCAATCATTTCAAAATCTGAAGGAGGGTAAATGACTTGGGCAATCTCAGGTTGATTGCCTTCAAGTAGACCTGTTTGAATGCCTGACTCAGCCACCATATCATCATCACACAAAGGTGGATATCCCAATGTGGCTCGAATACTATTTGTCACCTATTTGGTGTGCTCTGAGCCAGCATGAACTAACAACCTCTCCCCCTTTATGACTTCTCTGGTAATATGATCTCTTAGATCTTCCTTCTGAAATCTGATCTGGCCATCCAAATAATTCACACCCTCTTTAAAAAATGGTTTTAGCTTTTGAAGCTTGTCAGATATGTCCTTTTGAGAGGTAGTGATAGCAGTTTTAACTGATTCAATAGCATCTTGAAGTTTCTTATCAAATTCTTCCATTTCCTTTCCCCTTGCTGCAGTCAACCCTTCAGTAGTCTTTTTCAACTCATTAAGAATCTCATTGTGAGAGTCTTCAAGATTGGCATTCATGTTTATCTGATTTGTAAGAACATGGCCTTGCTTCAGTGCTATATCATCTGCTTTGGTAATAATTGATTGTTGTTGTTTTGCCAAGAATACTACAGCATTACCTCCCTTATGGAAGCAATCTGTCATCTCCTTCTTATGCATATTGACTTCAAATCTAATTGACTTTATATCTTGAGCCAAGTCAAATTGAAGGGACTTATTGCTCTCATCAACATATTTTTCAACAGACAATCTATGTTCATCCAACTTAACTTGCAAATCAACCATAAACTTGTTATAATTAAATTCAGAATGGGATTGTTGAGTTGTAGTCTATAGTGCATGCTTATAACTTTTGCTCCTTCTCTTGAAGACAACAAGTTTTCTCTTCTTAGCCATTCTGGCTTCTTCAGTCTCAGATTCAGATGAACTATCAATTTGAACTCTTCTTGAGGAGGAGGAGGAATATCTGTCTCAGTGCCATGTTGTTCAGCCTCAACATGCACAGACTCCCCCTCAACCACTTGCTCCTCCTCAATCTCTTTCTCCTTCTCAACCTCTTGCTCGATCTCAGCTTCTTGCTCTATCTCCATGTCTAGGGCCTTCTCAATATCTTGCCCCTCTTCTACTTTATCAGTAGTAATATCAACATTAGGAAATAACTCATCTAGAGTATATTCCTTCTGAGCTTGAACAGAAGATGTGTCATTCAGATCTTCAATATTCAAATCTTTGGAGATATCAATTTGTTCTGCCTCTTGCACTGGGTCAGACATCTTCTCCCCCTGTACTTATTCAGTATTGGTAATGTCCTGGGCAGGTGAGTACACTTACTCCCCCTGCACCTGTGCAGAAATAGAAATTTTAGAAATGTCTTTTGTAGGAAAATACACCAGCTCCCCCTGCAACTGTACCTGGTCAGGAGTAGATACATTCTGGGCAGGAGAATGAGCTTGCTCCCCCTGCATCTTTGCAGGTATAGTTTCTTGCTGGGCTGGAGTAGATTCAGGCTGATCTTCAACCTGCTTTCTCACTTGTTCTTCTTGAAGCTGCTCAGTATCTTGAGCATGAGAAGGGGATTTCACCGGGGTGTCCTGCCTGCTCTCATCAGGCACATCCTTAGACATCACCCTATCCCACCTAGAAAACAATCTCATGTCCATCTTTCTCATGTGATTGATCTTTGTTCTTGGCAGTTGTTGCATTACCTCAGGGATTACTCCAGTCAGATATAAACTCATAATTCTAGCTAGATTTGGCTTCTTGATTCCTTCCTTGATCTTTTCAAAGATTACAGCTGACCAATCAGTTGGAATTGTAAACACAATTCTGGTCATTAGGCAGAACATATAGGCTGAAATCCTATCATGTCCCCCTGGTTTGCACAGAATCACCTTGCCAACTACTTCAGACAAAAATTTCCCTTGATGATTCATCCCTTTCCTGTTGAAAGCAGTTCCAATCTTCAGGGTGGGATCCAATCCGCACCATTGGAGAGCCTCCCTTGACTTAGGAGCAGGGACTTCTTCTTCATTCTCAATTATTGGTAATTGGATAATCTTCCTTAAACTTCTTGGGGTAATCTTTACTGTCGACCCATGAACAGTGGACTTTATCTTGAGAATATCTGAATCCACTGATGTAGAGTTAAAGAATTCATGCACCTCCTTCTTCCATATCTTAGAAGGTTCAGAAACTAAAAACTCTAATCCGGATTCGGAAATAAGAGTGATAACCCGTTGAACATCTGTTGGGGCTTCTGCAAAGGCATTCCGTACCAACTCATAACCTTCGTTGACGTTGTCTTCAATCTTCGGCGCCATTGATCAGTTGAGAAAGCTTGAGAGAAGAGAGAGAGAATGTCGACATAGGGTTTCAGTCTTGAAAACCTTGTAAGCGTGTCGACAGATTAAGTTCTTGACCAATTTATACCTTCTATTGAAAGAAGATCAAAAGTCGGCAAAAACAGACTATAAGTGTCGACACAGATGGAATGTGTCGACACAAGCTTTTATTGTCTCGACATCAAGCCTGTCTACTATGTGTCGGCACCCATTTGTGGATATGTAGACACCTGGGATATATAGTAGAGCATCAGAAATTCTGTGTCGACTCTTAGTATAAGTGTCGACATAAAATCTGTAAGTGTCGACACCATTATTCTGATGAAGTCGACACTACATTCCTGGATAAGTCGACAATTTGATTCTTAAGTGTCGACACATATTCTCTGTGTCGACACAATATCTCTGACTTGTCGACATTACTTTACTGAGTCGACACATTATCACTGAATGTGTCGACACCATTTTACTTGGCCAATTTCTGTTGTTCAAAACAACTTGAAAGTACTTCAAAATACTTGATACTACTTCAATACCATTCATGATGATTTTGTTAATACACTAATCAATGGTTAACATGTCTAATTCAATTTTAAATTTATTGAATTTGGTTTCATCTAGTGGCTTAGTAAATACATTTGCAATTTGATAATCTGTTTTTACAAATTCCAATGAGATGTCTTCTTTTTCTACATGTTCTCTAAGAAAATGGTATTTAATTTCTATATGCTTAGTTCTACTATGAGAAACTGGATTATTAGCAATAGAAATTGCACTCTTAGAATCACACAAAAGAGGTGTTCTACTTACTTGAATACCATAATCTTTAAGCTGATGCTGCATCCATAATAGCTGTGCACAGCACTTCCAGCAGCAACATACTCTGACTCAGCTGTGGATATTGTCACACTGGTCTGCTTCTTACTACTCCATGAAATCAGTCTTCCTCCCAGGAATTGACAAGTACCTATAGTACTCTTCCTATCCTCTCTACAGCCTGCAAAATCTGCATCTGAATAACCTGTTAGTAGAAAATCTCTATTCCTAGGGTACCAAAGGCCTAGATTAGGTGTGCCCTTAAGATATCTCAGAATCCTTTTGACTGCAGTATAATGAGACTCTTTAGGGCAGGCTTGGTACCTAGCACAGACACATGTAGCATACATAATATCTGGTCTACTAGCAATGAGATATAGTAGAGAACCAACTATTCCTCTATACAAAGTCTCATCAACAGGTTTACCTGCATCATCTTTGCATATAGTCATACTTGTTCCCATAGGAGTTCTCATGATGGAGGATGACTCCATACCATACTTCTTAATTAATTCTTTGGTGAACTTTGACTGTGATATGGACAAGCCATCATCGTTCTGTCTTACTTGGAGTCCCAAGAAGAACTTAAGTTCCCCCATACTGCTCATCTCAAACTTCCCTTGCATAAGTTTGACAAACTTTTTACAAAGGTTGTTTTCAGTAGATCCAAAGATTATGTCATCAACATAGATCTGAACTAAGATGATCTTGCCTTTGGATTCCCTAAGGAATAGAGTTTTGTCTATTTTTCCTCTTGAGAATTTATTCTCAATAAGGAAAGTAGACAAGGTTTCATACCAAGCCCTTGGGGCTTGCTTTAACCCATACAAAGCTTTTCTAAGCTTATAAACATAATCAGGTTTAAGAGGATCTACAAAACCTGATGGCTGCTCTACATATACTTCTTCTTTAAGATCACCATTCAGAAATGTTGACTTCACATCCATCTGGTATACTTTGAAGTCTTGATAGGCTGCATAGGCAAGGAACATTCTGATTGCCTCCAGCCTTGCTACTGGGGCAAAGGTTTGTTCAAAGTCAATCCCTTCTTCCTGCCTGTATCCTTTAGCAACCAATCTTGCTTTTTTTTCACTATTACTCCACTCTCATCCAACTTGTTCCTATAGATCCATTTTGTCCCAATTATATTGTGTCCTCTTGGTTTAGGAACAAGCTCCCAGACATTGCACCTTCTGAATTGATTCAGCTCCTCTTGCATAGCATCAATCCAGTGCTGGTCTTGGATAGCTTCTTCAAACTTCTTAGGCTCCATTTGTGACAGGAAACTTGAATGCAGAACTGTGCTTTGACTTCTGCTTCTAGTCTGCACTCCCTGTCTTGGATCACCTATTATCTGATCAGCTGGATGGTCTCTTAAATGTCTTGTAGCTGGAGGTAGATTTCCTTCTGGTTGAACATCTCCAGCTCCTTCATTATGCTGAACCTCTTGGTTTTCTTCATTTTCTATTGTGTCTTGTACTCCCCCTGGACAGTAGCCTTCATTTTCCAATGCTCCATCTTCCCTTGAAGCTTCAGCAATGGAGAGCTTGTCCATTCTTTTGCTTATACCTGTTGAGTCATTTGATCTACAAGACAACTCACAGTTGATTAATCTTGTTTCATCAAACACAACATGCACAGATTCTTCAACAACTTGAGTAGTCAAGTTGAAGATTCTATAGGCCTTACTATTTGTGTTGTACCCAACAAATATCCCATCCTGGGATTTGGCAGCAAACTTAGTCAAATATGACTTACCATTGTTAAGTATATAGCATTTGCAACCAAAGATCCTGAAGTAGGATAGATTTGGTTTTCTACCTTTCATAATCTCATAGGGAGTCTTTTTGTGGCTCTTGGTGATAGAAGCCCTATTGATCACATGACAAGCAGTGTTTACTGCCTCAGCCCAGAAATATTCTGGTAGAGAGGTATCACTCAATAGAGCTCTACCAGCTTCAATTAATGTTCTATTCTTTCTTTCAGCAATTCCATTTTGCTGAGGTATTCTAGGTGAGGAGAACTCTTGGAAAATCCCAAAGTCTTCACATAATTTTGTCATGCTCTCAGATTGAAACTCAGTACCATGGTCACTTCTGATTTTGACCACTGTACTATTCAGTTCATTCTGAATTTGCTTCACAAAATTAAGTAAGACACTTGGGGTTTCAGATTTCTATCTTAGAAAGAACACCCATGTAAATCTAAAATAGTCATCTACAACCACAAAAGTGTAGACCTTCCTACCTAGACAATGAACTGGCATAGGACCAAAAAGATCCATATGCAAGAGGTATAGGCACCTCACAGAATCCTTGTTTTCAAGGCTTTGAAAGGAGGATTTTGTCTGCTTGCCCTTTTGACAAGCTGAGCATATCCCTTCCTTTATACACTTAACTTGAGGACCATTCCTCACTAACTCTTTGCTAAAGAGTTGGCCAATTGTCTTGTAGTTAAGATAAGCCAATCTCTTGTGCCACTTAACACAATGAGAAGCATTGTCATCAGCTACAAGACAGATGGGAGAAGCCTTATTCTCACATACAAAATTAAGACAATATACATTTCTCTTCCTATACCCAGTCAAAATGATCTCTTGATCACTTGACCTTTTGATATGACATCCATCCTTAACAAATGAAATGTCATATCCTAAATCACTCAGCTGGCTTATGCTTATTAGATTATGTTTCAAACCTTTTATATAAGCCACTTGGGTGATAGTAATTAGGTTAGAAGAAATGTTACCAAACCCTTTGATGACTCCTTTTTCAGATCCACCAAAGATCACTTTAGGTCCATCTTTGACAAATGAATACTCCTTCAGCAGCCCCTTTGTTCCAGTCATGTGCCTGAAACAACCACTATCCAAGTACCATATAGGGGCATGGCTACTTGTGTTCACCTGCAACACAGATTTACTTACCCTTAGAACCCAAGCAAGTCTTGGGTCCTTGGTTCAGGTTAGCATAAACAAAGCTACCATTATCTCTTCTAACAGGTAGACTATTGTTCTTTCTAACACTTGTGTTATACCAGCAGTCTAGTGCAAAATGGCCTCTCTTGCCACAGCACCAACATTCAAACCTATTGTATCTAGTTCTAGATACATCCTTGACAAAAGAATTTATGTCCATTGCTGGTGCTGCAGCAGCTTTACCCACTGATTTTTTATAACCATTGGGTTTATGAACAAGGGTAGACCTGTTGGCATTTACACCCTTGTTTTTCAAAACATTAGTCTTAATATGACCATGAATATTTTCATGATCATATTGGTTAGAAGGCACTTGCACCTTTCTAAACTTAATAGGGACTAAAAAGTTTAGTGGCTTGACAGGAGCTTTGCCTTTCCTCTTGAATCGGCCAGCCCTGGAGTTACCTTTGAATCCTAATCCTGCCTTACCCTTTTGATTCACAAATTCATCTATCAAGGGTAAGACAGACTTTGGCTTAGAGTAACTAGCCACTAAATCTTTTTCAATTCTTAGTCTGGCCTCCAGACTCCTCACTTGATCATTGGTATAATTAATTGTGCCCATCTGAATAATAGTTATATTCTTCAGCTTGGCAATTTCATTTAACTTCTGATCAATTACTTTCTCTAACTTAGTTGCAGCTACCCTTAGTTTAGCAATTTCATGAGCCTGAGATTTAACCAGGTTCTTACTTTTCTTAAGGGCCTGCAACAAGTCCCCATACTTATCTATCAATTGATAGACATCTCCTTCAGATTCAGATGCATCTACATCACTTGATGCAGATGTAGCTGATTCTGTACTTGTACTACAAATAGATTTTATTGAAGGACATAGTACCTTGCTAGGACCAGACTGATTCTGGCACATGTCTTCTTCAACTCCTACCATCAGTCCCATACACTGATGATCCTCTTGTTCATAGATGGGGTCTAGCAATTGCATGAACTCCTCTTCTTCAGTAGCAGCATACAGTCCAATATATGCTTCAGCTTCAGATTCTGATTCTGAAGTTGATTGATCTGTTAGGCTCTTTTCCTTCTTTGCAACAAAAGATTTCTCCTTCTTGCCCTTTTTATGAGTCTTCTTCTTGTCTGAAGACTCCTTTCTCTTATCAGGACAGTCAGCCACTACATGTCCAGGTCTATTGCAACAATAGCAGACAATCTTTGAAGTAGTAGCCTTGCTGGGCTTTGATCTGCTCTTTTCTTTCCTTAATGACTTTTTCTTCTGATAATAGTCATCAACTTACTGTGAAGTGGAGGGCTTAGACTTCCACTGCTTCTTCTTCAAGAACCTCTGGAATTGCCTTGTGAATGCAGCAAAGTCTGCATCTGAATCACAGCTTTCTGAACCCTGATTATCTGAATTTTCAGAACTAACTTCTGCAATTTCCTTAGGAGGGGATGGTGATATCCTCCTATTCTTTCTGATGGCTTCTGCATTGAATGCCACAGTCTTTTCTCTATGCTCTCCTCTTGAATTCTTTTCCTCCTCCTTCCTCACCATAAGTTGCATTTCATAAGATAGCAGCTTTCCAAACGAGGTGGGAGGAGAGATCTCTGCCAATTTAGCCACTTCTCTTATGGCACAGATCTTTGTGTCCCAATCCTTTGTTAAGGATCTTAAGAATTTGTCATTCAGTTCATAGGTACTGAAGACTCTTCCATAGGACATCAACTCATTCACAATTCTATAGAATTTCTTATAGCATTCAGTTATGCTATCAGTTTTTCCTTGTCTAAAACTTTCATATTCCTGGTTGAGCATAGACTTCCTATCCTGTCTTACTTCTTCAGATCCCTCCATGTAGACAATCAAGGTGTCCCACATTTCTTTGGAGGTCTTGCAGTGAATCAGATTCTGAAATGTAGAATCATCTATGGCACTCACTATAATATTCTGAGCTCTCTTGTCCATGGTTGCCAAAATGATTTCATCCTTGGTCATTTCAGAATAACTCTTTAGAGTTTGAATATTAGCATCAAGAACTGATACCTTCATTGGAATGAAGGGTCCTTCCTGAACTGTGATGTATATTCTTGGGTCAGATGCTTCCATGAACAATCTGACTCTTTCTTTCCAAATTCCAAAGATTTCCTTCCTGCAGATGGGTAACTTCATTGACCCTAACTCCTTGTGATTTTCTCCAGAACCCATCTTCTTGAATCTTGATTCTGCCTTTCAGATCTACCTCAGACTGTTAAGTCCTTTTTGAGGAACCTCCCTCTGATACCACTTGATAGTTTTACTTTCAAGACAACCTAAACACCTAGAGGGGGGGTGAATAGGTTCTAATTGCTTGATTATACTTTTAGGCAGAATTCAATTACAGAATTAAAACATCCAGCACAGCAATCACAGAAATTTAATCATCACAGATTGCACAATGTTTTATAGTGGTTCCCCAAGGTTTGGGTACATCCACTTTTCCCCCTTCACCTATCTAGCAGTATGCTAGATTCGGCCAAACTTCCACTATTCTCAGATCTGCAGATCCTACAGCTCAGAACCTGGATAGGTTCCTACAACTCAGAACCCAGAATGGTTCCTACACCTCAGGCACAACAGCCCTACCTCAGCCTTGCCACAAGGCCTACAACTCAGAGAAGAACCTTCTCCTACACTCAGGCAAACAGCCCTACCACTAAGAGATCAACTCTCCTACACTCAGCCTTTATATCACTGGCTTACAACTCAGATCTGTGTAAAACAGATCCTACAGAAATTTAGAAAAGAAGTTTTAATGTCTTGCCTTTGTTGAGAGAGAAGAGGACAAGACAATTCTTGATCAGCTGATGAAATCAACTGAATCTGAGCTTTCTTCAAAGCTTCTTGAATCTGAACTTAGCTGAGTTGATTTCCAAACAGCTTCTTGAGAAACCACTGACAGCTTCCTTCTTCTTCTTCAAATGGGTGGATCCCTCTCTATCCAACACCTTTGATGATACTTCTGAATTCTTGTTAGAACTCTTCTTAGATTGATCCTGAGATCGTCTTCTTAGATCTTCTGATGAAGATCTTCTTTAGTGCCTAGCACTTTCTTGAATTGATAATTCAATTGGATTGTAATCCTTCTTCACTTTTTTATATATCCTTTTTTATTTTTTGCTTCCTTTTGAATCTGTCTATTTATAGACCTTCTTCATGGTAACCGGCTGATCCGGTTTCTTACTGTTTTCTGACAAGTCTGACAGCATCAGTTACCCGTGGCAACCCACAGCTGTCAAGTCTTCAAACAAATCCTGTGCCTTAGTCTTGGACAGCAAAGTGTCGAGACAGTCTGTCAGAAAGTGTCGAGACCAACTGTCTATATGTGTCGACACAAGTGACTTTGGTGTCGACACAGTCTTTGAAGATGTCGACAAGTTTGCCATTAAGTCGACACAGCTTCTTCAGAAAATAACTTGGTCTTGACTCTGCAGTGTGTCGACACAAGTCCTGTGTGTCGACACAGTTGTTGTAGATTCAGAACTCAGTATGTGTCGACACTGCCTTCAGGTGTCGACACAGCAATTATCGACTCTGCCAAAATATGTCGACTTAGTCTTTTGGTGTCGAAACAAGTATTGTCGACTTCTGCCAATGTGTGTCGACTCTATCTCATTGTGTCGACACAGCCTCCCAGTGTCAACACAAATGTGGTCGACTATCTTTCTGTGAGTCGACGCTGCTTCTCAGTGTCGACATTAATGTGGTCGACTATCTCCTTCTGTGTCGAGGTCGACTATCTTTCTCTGTGTCGACTATCTTTCTCTGTGTCGACACAGATGTGGTCGACTATCTCCTTCTGTGTCGAGGTCGACTATCTTTCTCTGTGTCGACTATCTTTCTCTGTGTCGACTATCTTTCTCTGTGTCGACACAGCTTCCGTCAAGTGTCGACACAAATATTCTAAAGTGTCGACACTGTTTCTTCAGGTGTCGACACATGGACTTAGAATATTTTTCTGCATTCTTTAATATTTCTTCACCTGCACATGTCAACTTAAAACAACATCAAATATACCTTGATGTATATCATTGAGCTAAGTTGGACTTCTTCAAATCAGGTACACATTTTCCAATGTACCCAACAATTAGGTAAACTCAGTAATGTAAATCCAATGTATCATAAATTTTCTAACATCTAAGGGGCCTTAAAACTATTTTAGAAATAATTTCTATCCTTCATTATTAATGAATCAAGTACAGAAAATTGTCATCCAAAAATTATGAATTAATTATATTGAGCTAATACAACTCTAAAAAAACATCATTGACCAAGTTTCATAATTTTTCAGCAGGGATTAAACTCTGAATAAAATAATTAACAAAAATCTCAATATTATAGACTTGTAAGGAAAGTACTGTAATAAACCCTCTAAAAATTATGAATAAATTCTTACAAGTATATTTTGGCCTGAAATCATCTGTGCCTAAGTCTCATAATTTTTCAACATATATATCATCTATGATTAATTTTATACCACCAAAGCCCCTTTTTAACATTTGTGCATGATGTACTAGATTTGATTAATCAAAAATTATACTAAAAATCATGGGCAACAATTTTAACCTAATACATTCACTGCCAAAGTTTAATGGGGTTTCAATGAACAGAATGATTTTTAATAATTAAAACACTATTTAGGGCTATATCATACCTAACAAATGAAGTACCAAAAATATTGCTCATGAAATTCCAGTAAAATTACTAAGGGTTCTTTCTGTAACACCCCAGAAATCTCAAAGGCCAATATTGGGATTCAGGTTGGATGACACGGCCTGAGACACGGGCGTGTCTCAGGGCGTGTAAGGTGTACACGGCCTGTGACACAAGCGTATCCCAGGGCGTGTCCCTCTTCTCGACGAGTACTCGAGAACTGATCGTCGAGAGGCGTCACGGCCTGTGACATGGGCATGTCACAGGGGCGTGTTGGGCACACAGCCATGGACAGGGGCGTATGCCTTAGCCGTGTCCTGCTCGGGTGATTTTGGATATCGTGTTACAGGGGTGACACAGCCAGGTATACGGCCGTGTACTTGGTGACACGGGCGTGTAAGGCTTGACACGGGCGTGTCAATGCCCGTATTCTAGTTTATTTTCAGTAGTTTGTACACTGCTTCAGGAACATGGCCTGTGACATGGGCGTGTAATAACCCGCGTTCGGCCCAAGAAAATCAAATTAAGGGCTGATCAGAGCCGTTCATTTTCTTTGACCAAGATCCAATGGTCTGGGCTCTTCCCTGGGTTGATAAGGCCGGGATTTGATGATTAGATAGCTCATTTTGAGTTTTTCATTCTCTTTCTAAAGCTAAGAGAGAGAGGAGAGCAAGGCAAGGAAGAAGAAGAGGAATCTGGCCGCCGGTGGTGCTGCAGTTGTCTAAATCGTGAGCCGAGTTCGGATTTGCGAAGGCAAGGCTGCTGCGAAGGCTTTCATCCGTCTCAATTCTCTCCATGGCTCCGAAGCGAATTCCAAGGGTAACGATTTCTGTCTTGGACATGTGAAATCCTATTTTCCTGTATTTGCATAGGGAAAACCCTTCCCCGTGAGTGTGCGGTGGGTTGCGGTGTCCCTTGGGGTAGATTTGTGAAGTCCCCCTTGTTAGAGTCCGGAATCGGAGTATGGATCTAGTCAACTTGTGTGAAGCCATCTGGACATGCTGGTCTGGACTGGTGATGCTTGTTTGCACCTCGGAGAAGACTCTGTGAATATTTCTTGTATGCATGAAACCCGTGGTGGATACCTATGGCTGGTATCGCAGGAAGTACTGGAGGAAGTCCAGGAAATTGTGAGAGTTGGGTTCAACTCTTGTGGCCGTGAGTTGTCACTTTGTGTGGTGTTGAGCCGTTTGGCTGCAACTGTATAAACAAGGCTTCGTGCCGAATAGGAAAGGTGAAACCGACCCGTGCCTTTATTTGTGGCCTCAGGTACGATGTACTTGGTAGTGGCAAGGCGATTTGAGCAACGGGGGGTGGCTGATCCGTTCATGTGTTATGTAGGCTGGACATGAGAGTGCCAAGGCATTTGGATTTTGTTAGCAGCATAATGAGAGTCTTGGGCCTGCGTGCAAGACTAAATGCTCATTGGTGGGATCCGGTGTTTCCAGTACACCCGAATGTGCCCTGAGTGCACGGAGCGTCGGGTCGTCGTGCTGGCGGTTGTGATATGTATAGACTGTGCGGTCGTACACATCTTGCGTGGTTTGCTATACATACTATTGAAAAATTCTATGTAGGGAGGGAATTCCGCTGCCCCGTGCTAGGGGCAGGGTTGTTATAATTGGTCAGCTGAATGCTGACGGTTGCCCTGTTTTCCACTGCTTGGTGGATTGGTTCTTGCAGGTGCAGGAGGTGCTGGTCCGAGCGGAACTTAGCGGGCTGAATTCCAAGCTGCGCTGCTGCCCTTGAAGGCTTTATTTTGTTTCTTCTTGTTCATGTGTGGTCATCCTGCGTGCCGATGTCTGTAAACCACACCTTTGTTAAGAGAAATTTGTAAGGCCTTAAGGCCAAATACTTGGGTTGTATACATTCCTATTTTAATATAGTGGACAGTTCTTGTAACTCTTGAGTTCAAGTTTTCAACCGTGAATCTTCCGCTAGAATGCTCTATATTAGGATGCGTTGGTATTGATATTATTTAGTAGCGTCCCCACCTATTTGTGGAATATGGTGTGGGGCCCCGGCCGGACCCTCTATTATATTCTTCTTGACTGGTAGAGGTGTTACAATTTGGTATCAGCTTGTTGGTCGATCTCTTCCGAATTCGCGGACGACTTCTTTTGAGGGGTGGAGAGCACGTGTCAGTGTTGTCGTTATAACACTTAACTTGAACTCAAGAATGTCCACTTAGAAATGCAAATACACTTGTTTGTTGAACCTGTGTATTCTTTTTGTATGTTTGTATTTTTACTTGGTCGCTAAATTGTGTGTTTTACACATATAGGTGACTAGAAGTGTTGCGGGTCAATTCGAACCTCAACATTCTGTAGAAAGTGCGGCACCAGCTGAGGTGCCCCCACCTCCTCCATCCGCTGAAATGGTACGTTTCATCACGGAAACGGTACTTGCTGTGATGAATGCTTAGCAGGCTGGACAGGCACGTCCTGCAGTGGTGCCAACGCATGCTGGGGTACGGTAAGAACTGGTAGAAGCTGTAGTTGATCCGCGGGTAGCAGATCAACAATTGAAGCAATTCCTGAGCTTCATTCCTTCGCAATTTACTGGGGCAGGTTCACCGGCCCAAGCAGAGGATTTGCTTGCAAGGATAAAGAGGATCATTAGAGCTATCAAGGTTGAGGAGGGACAGAAGGTTATGTTGGTCACTTTCCTAATGGAAGGAGAGGCTCGTTTATGGTGGGATGAGATTGAACTGCATCACATTGCCGGCAGGCAACTTGTAGAGGTCTCGATGGATGAATTTTATCGGTTATTCTTGGCACAACATCTACCAATGCAGCAAAGGATATCGATGGAAATGGAATTTCAACGGTTAACCCAAGGAGATCATAGTGTGGATGTGTACCTACATGAGTTCACGCGTTTGGGAAGATATGCGGGTACAATCTTCGCCGAAGTAGAGCGTAAGACTAGTAGGTTTTATGCGGGACTGCGAGATGAGCTGCAGAATTTGCTCTCGAGTTCTGTGAGTCAGGGATTTCAAGCCTTAGTCTGTATGGCTCGGTCTTTGGAGACGGACATGAGAAGGGGGCAAGCAAAGGGGACCTTTGCTGTGACAAAGCCAGAGTTCAAGCCGTCGCATCCAGAGATGTTTGGGTACCGTAAGAGATGGGGAAAGAAGTCCAAGTCTACTGGACAAGCTCCTTCTGTGACTGTGACAGAGACATCTGGGTATGGATCTCGCGCTTAATTTACGTGCGGGAAGTTGGGACACTTCGCACGTGATTGCCGAGTTGGTCCTCCAAAGGGTGATAAGAAGACGGGAGCGTCTTATGCAGAGAAAGGGAAGACTGTGGTGAAGTCTTCTACCTCGCACGCGCAGCCCAGGGTCTTCAACCTTGGACAACAGGAGGCCATTAAGCAGGTCGATGTCATCATAAGTGCGCGCAGTTTTTAATGTTATTTTATACTGTGTGTTGTGCTTGTTTAATTGTGGTGTTATAGGGTTTGTCCTTATACGAGAGTATCCGGCGCGAGCACTGTTTGACACAGGTGCTCCCATTCGTTTCTGTCTGAAGATTTCGTCTTTCGTATCGGGGTACCTATCCAGACCACGACAGACAGTGTAAAGGTGTTGTTACCTAATAGATGTTTGATGTGCGCGGATAAATCTTGCGGTCTTGAGGTCAAGATTTGGAGTCGGGAGTTCAAGGTGGAAACATTAGTATTGCCGATAAAGGAATTTGATATAATCTTTGGTATGGACTTGCTTTCAGAGCAGCGTGCCTATATAGATTGCACTTCAAAAGAGGTCACACTAGGGCAGAATACCGAACAAGAGACCAAGTTCATTGGTATATAAGGGATGAGTGGGATGTTGTTATCTGCTCTCCAAGTCGTTAAGGCAGTTCGAAAGGGTGCGGAGTTATTCTTCACACTCGTAGAGGCGGTGGTGTAACGACCCTGGCCCATTTAGACCAGGTGCCGCCCGGCCAACCACAGCCCTTTAGACCAGGCCTGCAGGTCGTACACCCCAAAGCATCTCGCGCTTGTTTATCGGCCGCCCGCATTGGTTCCACGGGGTTTTGAACCCACAACCTTGATAAGAATCCTTAAACACCCGGTCTAAAGGGCCGTGGTGGGCCGGGCGACGCCTGGTCTAAATGGGCCAGGGTCGTTACAGGTGGATCCGAAGGCCAGTGTGAGTGAAGTGTTGATTGTGTCGGAGTATGCTGATGTGTTTCCAAAGGACCTTCCGGGGTTACCTCCCCAACGAGAAATCGACTTCGCTATCGAGCTGGTGCCAGGTACGAAACCTGTTGCCCGTTCGCCGTATCGGGTAGCGCCAAAAGTGATGGCCGAACTAAAAGTTCAGTTACAAGAGCTGTTGGAACAGGGATACATACGCCCAAGTATGTCACCTTGGAGCGCGCTTATTCTTTTTGTGAAAAAGAAAGACGGTAGTGTGCGTCTATGTATTTATTATCATGAACTGAATAAGCTGACGGAGAAAAAAAAGTATCTGATTCCACGGATCGATGACTTGTTCGATCAGTTAGCGGGCTCAACCGTCTATTCCAAGTTGGATTTGAAATCTGGGTATTACCAATTGCATATTAGGGAAGGTGACATTCCCAAGATAGCATTTGGCACACGCTACGGTCATTATGAGTTCACAGTAATGTCATTTGGCTTATGTAATGCGCCTTCGGTATTCATGGATCTCATGCATCGAACGTTCCGTGAATACATGGATCTATTTGTGATCGTGTTCATTGATGATATCCTCATGTACTCTCAGTCGGAGGAAGATCATGCAAACCATTTACGGTTGGTATTGCATACCTTGCGGAGGAATAAGCTATATGCTATGTTCTCTAAGTGTGAGTTCTGGCTCTCGTCGGTGGCTTTTCTGGGCCATGTGGTAAGTGGAGAGGGCATAGCGGTGGATCCGGCAAAGATAAGTTCCATTCATGATTGGCCAGTGATGTCTTCGGTGGCCGAAGTCAGGAGTTTTCTATGACTGGCAGGCTACCATAGACAATTTGTGGAGAACTTCTCCCGGATTGCTTTGCCTTTGACTATGTTGACGAGAAAAGATAAGAAGTTCATTTGGACGCCGGAGTGCGCGCGAGCTTTTGAGGAGCTAAAGAGCCGTTTGACCATGACGCCTGTTTTTACGTCGCCATGTTGTACAGACGGTTTTGAGATATACAGCGATGCGTCAGGAAGCGGCTTAGGCTGCGTTCTCCTGCAGTTTGGCAAGGTGATCTCTTATGGCTCACGTCAATTGAAAGTGCATGAACGTAATTACCCCGTCCACGACTTGGAGTTGGCGGCGGTGATCTTTTCGCTATAGTTGTGGTGGCACTATCTTTATGGCGTGAAGCTAGATATTTATACAGATCATAAAAGCCTAAAGTATCTGCTCGATCAAAAGGATTTGAATATGCGACAAAGAAGGTGGATGGAATTCCTCGGGGATTATACCTTCGACATTCACTACGTTCCCGGAAAGGGAAATGTGGTCGCTGATGCCTTGAGTCGTCGGACTCCAGTGCGGGCAAGTTGGTTGCGGATACATGATGAGCGTCTAATCCAGGAGTTGGAGGCATTGGAGATATCTTGTGTTGAGAGAGATTCTTCGGCCGATGCACGCTTGAACTGGATGGAGGTTCAATATGACCTTGCGAACAGAGTTCGGCGGGCAACGGAGTTGGATGAAAGTCTCCAGCGCTATGCGAAGGAAGGGTCTGGTGACTAATTCTCCTGGGATAACGGTTTATTACGAAAGGATGGCCGATTGTGCGTCCCTTGTGTGGGTAAATTACGAGAAGAATTGTTATACGAAGCGCACTTTACAAAGTACTCAATTCACCCTGGGAGCACAAAAATGTACAAGGACATGAAGAAATTGTTCTGGTGGCCCGGTTTGAAGAAGGATATAGCCGAGTATGTTGCTCAGTGTCGTACTTGTGCTTTGGTAAAGGCAGAATGTCAACGGCCAAGTGGTTTCCTGAAATCGTTGTTGGTTCCGTAGTGGAAGTTTGAGGATATTTCAATGGATTTCATGCACGGATTGCCGAGATCTCAATGTGGAAATGACTCAATCTAGGTGATTGTAGACCGGTTGACAAAGGTGGCTCACTTTCTACCGAACAAGCGGGACGATTCCATGGAAATGTTGGCAAAGCTCTATGTGGAGCAGATTATTCGATTGCACAGTGTTCCCCGAAGCATCGTGAGTGACAGAGATGGGAGATTTACTTCGAAAGATTGGAGGCTAATCCATCAGTTGTTGGGCACGAAGTTAGCATTAAGTACGGCCTTTCATCCGCAAACGGATGGCCAAACTGAACGAACCAACAGAACAATGGAGGATATGCTCCGTATGTGCGCCCTGGACTTCGGTAAGAAATGGGAAGATCATCTTGTTATGGTGGAGTTTGCCTATAATAATAGCTACCAAGCGAGTATCGGTATGGCACCGTTTGAAGCTTTGTATGGTCGCAAGTACCGTAAACCATTAGCTTGGGCAGAAACTGGCGAGTCCAAACTTTTGGGACAAAAGGAAGTCGAGGATGCTAACTCAACAATACGCTCTATTCGAGAGAGACTACTAATAGCCAAGGATCGGCAAGTCAAGTATTACAATGCTAAGCACCGGAACGTGGAGTTCGCGGTGGGTTACTGGGTTTATTTAAATATTAAACCCTTCAAAGGTGTATCTCGGATTCGGCAGTTGAAAAAGCTAAGTCCGCGATACCTTGGCCCGTTTGAAGTGGTGGAGTGAGTTGGGGAAGCTGCCTATCGGTTAGCTCTTTCATCGGAATTGGGTGGACTGCATGATGTGTTCCACATCTCGGTACTGCGGAAAGCAGACAAGGATCCAGCTCAAGTGATTGAGAATGAATGGGTGCCGGTTGAGTATGGGTTAACGACAAAGGTGAGGCCCATTCGGATTGAGGATCGAGCCGAGAAATAGTTGCGGAACAAAGTGATTGGGATGGTCAAAGTCCGATGGGACAATTGTGGCCAAGAAGAGCTAACATGGGAGCGGGAGCAGACCATGCGAGCTAAGTTCCCCGAGTTATTTGTGTAAACTGTTTGCTCGTTTGTATGGTGTTGCAACATATATGTAAAAGTATAGCTTTTTGTGTCATGCTTGCATTTCCTTACTATAGTTAAATTTCGGGACGAAATTTATTTTTAGGAGGGGAGGATTGTAACACCCCAGAAATATCAAAGGACAATATTGGGATTCAGGTTGGCTGACACGGCCTGAGACACGGGCGTGTCTCAGGGCGTGTAAGGTGTACACGGCCTGGGACACGGGCGTGCCCCAGGGCATGTTCCTCTTCTCAACGAGTACTCGAGAACTGATTGTTGAGATGCGACACGTCCTGTGATACGGGCATGTCATAGGGGCGTGTTGGGCACACGGCCATGGACACGGGCGTGTGCCTTAGCCGTGTCCTGCTCTGGTGATTTTGGAGATCGTGTTACAGGGGTGACACGGCCAGGTACACGGTCGTGTACTAGGTGACACGGTTGTGTTAGGCTTGACACGGGTGTGTCAATGCCCGTGTTCTGGTTTATTTTCAGTCGTTTGTGCACTGCTTCAGGAACACGGCCTGTGACACGAGCGTGTCACAACCCGTGTTCGGCCCAGGAAAATCAAATTCAGGGCTGATTAGAGCCATTCATTTTCTTTGACCAAGATCCAATGGTTTGGACTCTTTCCTGGGTTGATAAGGCCGGGATTTGATGATGAGATAGCTCATTTTGAGTTTGTCAATCTCTTTATAAAGCTAAGAGAGAGAGAGGAGAGCAAGGCAAGGAATAAGAAGAGGAATCCGGCCACCGATGGTGCTGCGGTGGTCCAAATCGCGAGACGAGTTCGGATTTGCGAAGACAAGGCTGTTGCAAAGGCTTTCATCCGTCTCAATTCTCTCCATGGCTCCGAAGCGAATTCCAAGGGTAACGATTTCCGTCTTGGATATGTGAAGTCCTATTTTCCTGCATTTGCATAGGAAAACCCTTCCCCGCGAGTGTGCGGTGGGTTGCGGTGTCCCTTGGGGTAGATATGTGAAGTCCCCCTTGTTAGAGTCCGGAATCGGAGTACGGATCTAGGCATGCTATGTGAAGCCAATCTGGACATGCTGGTCTGGATTGGTGATTCTTGTTTGCACCTCAGAGAAGACTCCGTGAATATTTCTTGTATGCATGAAACCCGTGGTGGATACCTGTAGCTGGTACCGCAGGAAGTACTGGAGGAAGTCCAGTAAATTGTGAGAGTTGGGTTCAACTCTTTTAGTCGTGAGTTGTCACTTTGTGTGGTGTTGAGCCGTTGGGCTGCAACTGTACAAACATGGCTTCGTACCGAACAGGAAAGGTGAAACCGACCCGCGCCTTTATTTGTGGCCTCAGGTATGATGTACTTGGTAGTGGCAAGGCGGTTTGAGCAACGGGGGTGGCTGATCCATACCTGCGTTATGTAGGCTGGACATGAGAGCGCCAAGGCATTGGTCTTTCGTCAGCAGCATAATGAGAGTCTTGGGCCTGCGTGCCAGACTAAATGCTTATTGGTGGGATCCGGTGTTTCTGGTACACCCGAATGTGCCCTGAGTGCACGGAGCGTCGGGCCGTCGTGCCGGCATTTGTGATATGTATTGACTGTGCGGCCGTGCACGTCTTGCGTGGTTTGCTATACATACTGTTGAAAAATGCTATGAAGGGATGGAATTCCGCTACCCTGTGCTAGGGGTAGGGTCGTTATATTTAGTCAGCTGAATGCTGACCGTTGCCCTATTTGCCACCGCTTGGTGGATTGGTTCTTGTAGGTGCAGGAGGTGCTGGTCCGAGTGGGACTTAGCAGGCCGAAGTCCAAGCTGCACTGCTGCCCTCAAAGGGTTTATTTTGTTTCTTCTTGTTCATGTGTGGCCGGCATGCGTGCTGATGTCTGTAAACCACACCTTTGTTAAGAGAAATTTGTAAGGCCTTAAGGCCAAATACTTTGGTTGTATACATTCCTATTTTAATATACTGGACAGTTCTTGTAACTCTTGAGTTCAAGTTTTCAACCGTGAAGCTTCCGCTAGAATGCTTTGTATTAGGATGCGTTGGTATTGATATTATTTAGTAGCGTCCCCGCCTGTTTGTGGAATTTTGTGTGAGGCCCCGGCCGGACCCTCTATTATATTCTTCTTGACGGGTAGAGGTGTTACACTTTCTACTTTAGAACTCATGCTCCTTAAGTTTCACACCCTTTTGATGAGTTATATTGGCTTGTGTTATACAAAGGTGATTCTACCCTATCACTAGGGTTGGGGTTTTTGAGGTATCTACCTACCCCAAAATTCTCTAAGACTCCTTCCAGAGGGCTTAGGTTACACTACCTTCAACTCTACTGAGTTGCATGGTCATACAAGGGTATTTGCCCTTATGCCCTTCACATCACCCAAAAGCCCTTCCTTAGGGTTTGAGTTTAAACCCTAGGGTAAATAAACCCTAAATCACACCATTTTTCTTAAGAGGTTGACATTGGTCATACTAAGTCAGTGTCCAAAACCCCAGCCTCTGTTGAGGTGAGTTGACCACTCCAAACCCATGGTGCACTTTTTAATCAAAAACACCTCCTTAAGGCAAAACTAGGGTTTGGTGATTCCCTAACTAAAACTCATCCAAATGAGTTGACATTTTGTACAGAGCTAGGAACTAATGCTAGGGACCACTCACCAAAATTTAAGAGGGTTTGGAGGTCATTAGACCACTTAATTTAAATACCCAAGCATTATTAAATAAAAATAAAAACTTTAGGCAAGTTTTCTCCAAAAAATCCTATTCTTGGATAGACCCAAGTATAGCTAAGTTAGACCACCTGCCCAAATTTCATGTCATTTGGACAAGGGATGAAGGGTGGGCATCTATTTGAATCTCAAGATAGCCCTAGGTATAGGTCCCACCAAAATGGGTGCCCTGGTCCAACCAGAGGTCGAAATTGGTCCAAATTAATTTCGGATTAAAGTAGACACTTAGGGCTACAAATTTTTTGTTGTTGACTTTTTAATCAGAGGGGCCTAATTATTTTATTTATTTAATTTAATGTAACCCGAAATCTGTGACAGAAAAATTAAATAAAACTAATTAATAAATTCTATAGCACTAATACAAAAGCATGAAACTGACGGAATCGATTCATCCTCAAGCTTCAGCCAACGGCCAGGATTTGCCTGTCCTGGGCTGCCTTGCGGGCTGGTTTCCCGGCCACCCGTCCACTTCCCTGGTCGGCCACCGCCACCACCTCATTCGTGGATGTGGTGGCTACCCTTAGCCAGCGGCATGACCGCCGGAGATGCCTATTCTCGCGATTCTACCCAGCTAACTTTTGGCCGAAAACCATGAAAACTTCGATTTGGATCGGGCTCAATTGAGCCCGAACCTTGGCCCTAGTGATTGCTATGAACTATCCATAGGAAAAGAAGTGGAGGAGGACCTTTCCGGTGGCCTGAAGGCGAGAGGAGCGGCGGGACACCTTGGACAACGGCGGCGGCGCTCGGCTTCTGCAATAGCATAGTGGGACGGCTTGCTCCTTCCAGGTGAGAGTTTGAAAACGCTTCCCTCTGCCCACTAATGATGTTTAAATGGTCAATTGGGGAGTGGGGCGGCTAGTTCTTCAATGCAAATCAAAGCACCATTAAAGACATGGGCTCGGGTTGAGAGGAGGGGGCTGAACCTACCTCTTGGTGGCCGAGAAACGGCTGGAATCAACTCCTATTCCCTAAAGGAGTTGATTGCAACCATAAAGGGTAGCTGTTGGCCTCCTTTGGCCGATTCCCACACCATTCCTCCTCTTCCCAATTCTCTCTCTCCACCATTATCATGAAATGAAGCTCCTTTCTCTCTCCTAATCACCAAGTTGACTGGTCAACTCCATAGGATATGTGCAGCCAATTTAATCATAATAATTATGAAAAATATAGTTAGCCTAAGGGGGAAAATGGTTTGAGCTTGGGTTAGCCCAATTTGGCTAATTTGATCTATTTCAAAGATTGAGTTGACCTTGGTCAAATTGACCATTGGGTTGACCCTAATGAGTCATTGGTGACCCATTGGATTCCCCTAATGTCTAGGCAGGGTTGGGTAGGGTTGACTTGGCACATTGGAGATCACTTGACCCTTGGTAAGGGCACTTTGACCACTTTGGGCTAGAGTTGACTTGGGTCAACTTGGCCTCTAGGACTGAACCCAATTGTTTCTTGGTGACCCATTGACACCACTTTAGGTCAAGGAAGGCTTGGGTAGGGTTAGTTGGGCACATTTGAGGCCAACTACCCTTAGTTAGGACACCTTGCCCAATTTAGGCCTTTGGTGGTCCTTGGTCAAATTGGCCATTTTAGGTCGACTCTAATGGACCCTTAAGGCACTAATGGACCCTCTAATAGACTAGTGATGTTGTGGTGGGGTCATGGAGTCCTGGTGAAGCCCTAAGATAAATCCCTAGGTTTGGTGATGAGGTTGTGCCATTGGCAGACCCAAGTGATTCTCACCTTGGCCTTTGATTACCTGGCCCCTTTTAGCTTCCTAGGGTTTTTTCATGACCTAATCATGACCCAAAACCATTCTTAGGGGTCTAGTTGGAAATGGGATGTTACAAGAGCTGTGTTGAATGTCGGCTGAGAGTCCAAATAAGCCTGGACTGACCTTTTCTCCTTGGACGTACACTATCCATCCTGATTCGATATGATCACCTAAAGCATACCATGATAACGGACTTCTACTCCCAAACTTCATGAAATAACACGGGAGTTTTATTCCAGGTTGGGGTGACCCTAGCTTCCTCGGCTAGTCTATCCTCGATGTTCCCTTTATAATTATGCCCAGAGTGGGGATGAGGAATCCTGTGTATGAAAATCTCTAATTATACCCTCGAACTTCGACTCTAACTCAGGCAGTGTATGATAATAGTGCCTCTTTCTTCACTCCGGGGAGATACATGTTCTGAGATACACCATACTTCCAGTGATACATCATAGCGAATAAATTTTTACCATCTCAGATATCCCGAATCTTGTTACCCATCATCTAATTTTTTGTGATCATAGTTAATCCTCATCTTATCACTAAGTCATTGTCTTGGTAATGTTATAGGTCATCATTTCAAACATATTTTTACAAAATCTTATCTTCGCCCGAATAATGTCGAATTATATCGACTTCAATCTCAATATGTTTGTTATGCCTCATTCTCTAAATTAGGTCTAAGGAAACCCAAGTCAAAACTAATTCATCCAATAAATAAAGTACAAGTCCCCAATAAAAGAAAGATAAGCCCCTACCTACCTTGGGCTAAGTATCCTTGATATTACCAAGCTATATCCATCCCAGCTGGGTGCACAATCCCTAAGGAATCGATCTTCGACTTGGGGTTCCACCCTGAAACCTGTTGATATAATCAATACTCTAAACCCTCCAAGTCACATTTACGACAACCTTATCCGGGTCAACATGTTCCCAATCTAAACTGTGTCTCTTCCGAACTTGAATTCCTATCCAACCCTCGGTGTTTGTCGTGGTGGTTTTCTCCAAGTAATTTTGTTACTGGTACGAGGTTTGAAACTATGTGTCTTCTACCATTCTAATGGTTATTGGTCTCAATTCTCCTTAAAGCAATCCTACCAGTTTGAGTATTGGACTATAGGGTCACCTGAGTTTATGTATTAGGTTACAATTCTCGTATTAAACTCCTCCTTTATTCTCTTTGGGTATCTTCTTACATTAACCAAGTTCATACCGAAGGTCTATTTTTGCCTAAGGCATACTACAAGTCGTCATAGTTAGTCATGAGTCCTGGTGGGTTGAGTCTAACTTGTTGGCAAGAGAACTATAAAATGAAATCTTCACAGCCGGATGTGCTCCCTGCTAGGGGCAGGGTTTGCCATAGGCTACAAAGAAGAATTCCAATTAATGAAGAAGTGGACTTTTACATGTGATTTCCCTTATGGGCACACCACTGCTTCCGCTGCTAGTTTGTCCTCAAACTAAGCTCGTGCGGGGGTGACCCAGGGTTAGTGAACTGCTACTCTTTTCCGATCGAGGTTTCCTCTGATACCACTTGTAAGACCCCATTTTTTTCTTTTTAAACATCGGGGTCTTAGTCCCATAACTATCGCCTTGCTGTGACACCTTCACGCCCGGGAAGGTCGTCACTACAAACCGCTGATCCTGCCGGCTGATTCGATCACAACAATAGCAAGGTAGAGTAAACACAAGTCCACAAAAAATCACCTATCAGAGTAAATAGTCTCCACGAAGGGAGTGTCCATAGATATAATAACAGTAAGAAAAGTATTGAAACGAGGGCTTATGCCCGGTACATCAAAATCCTCACTATAGAGTCACTCATCGCGGAAGCAAAACGGAACACTACTAAAGATCGGGACTAACTGTCCCAGCTGTCTGTACTCCGGTTCTAGACTACCCCATCTCCAAGCGTGTCGACCTCCAGGGCTGCTCCTCCATACTGGGCTCCACGATCCCCTAAATGATGTGGTCCGAAAACGGTTATTCTATAAGACTAAGCCCTATCATCCCCCACCCCTTCCCCCATGGCTCCTAGGCACCGAGAGGGGAGGAAGAAAGGAGAGGACATGATAGTGGAGAATAGCAAATGCAGGTGACGGCGGAATCTAGACTAGCAGTTCTATAGAGCAGTATATATAGAGCAGTAATAAAAGTAAGAAAAGCTACTCAAGAATAAGTA
Organism: Platanthera zijinensis; assembly: GCA_039513925.1. Taxonomy (NCBI): domain Eukaryota; kingdom Viridiplantae; phylum Streptophyta; class Magnoliopsida; order Asparagales; family Orchidaceae; genus Platanthera; species Platanthera zijinensis. The sequence goes on along the minus strand of CM077098.1, from coordinate 44,959,473 downwards.
ACCTTAACTTATATGAAAGCACATAAGCCAAGGGATCTTTTGCAAGGCTCCTATCGTATAAAAAGTCTCATACCAATTTATACGATAGGGTGTCAGTTTTCTAGCAAGTATACATAAAAATCTATTGAATAAAACCTTAACTTATAAGCATACTTGTGCGAACTTATAAACCAAAGGGTTTTTTAGCAGAGTCTATTGTATAAAGCGTCCCATACCACTTTATACAATAGGTGATAGGGTTAAATGCATTGGTTATGCTATGACATGCAATTATGCCATGATATGAACATGCAAGTGCAACACACCCACTCGACTCTATGCGCACAGACCTTTAGTTCCCCAGTTTGCAGTTAGCTAAACTCTTAGGAGCCTCTCGTCATGGCCAATGGAGACAGTGGGTTTGTCCTCTCCACTCCTAGACTAATAATCACACTACCCAGCCTAGCCCCTCTCATACATTTTCGTACTATTCCTAGCAAACCAGCTAGTCTCCCCGAGTCAACGTACCGACGACGGTTTGATCAATCATCCAATAACGAGGACCAACCACTGTTATGCACATACAAGCTTGTATATTATACCATACTTAAATCTCCAAGCCTCTAGCTCACCAAACCATCAAGTCTAAAACAAGTCCCCGAGCATACAGCTCCCCGGACTACCAAATCGATTCCAAGTCCATTTAACTCTACCAGTAAGCCCATTGACCATGGGTCTATGCTATCCATTCATTACCAATTTGTCTTACTATGTGTACAAGTGTGAGTGTAAAGTGGAGGTATTATTTAGGTCACTCTTATCCATATTATCCCTAAGATTTACATTTGCCCAGGATTGCCCAAGGCATACCCCGTGAAGGGTTCTCGAGGGCACTAGGAACTACGATGGGCTGAAGCTCAAAGCTCCCTTTCACAAGGCACTTAATATTATTGATTTCTAGCCATGACCAATCCTCTCTTTTATTTCAGTGTGACTCCCCTAAGTGTGTTTAAGCTCTCTGAGCTAGCCTATTTCAGTTCTATGTACTATATACATACCGTGTTAAGCTACATGATGCTCCCACTAGGGGGTACTCCATTTACTCATCCAATAGATTCATAACAATTTTTGGGAGTCTATCATGATCTATTTAGACTAACTCCAGAGTTTCATAGTTTTCCTAATTATTTGGGCATTTAATCTAATTAACCTAAGACTCTGAATGCCCTACTTTGAACATGAAATGCACTTTTAAATCAGAAACAAATCACCACAAAATTATGATAAATACTAGGTAATATTTCTATAGCAAATCCAAGGTCTAAGAATTTTTAGAATTGTTTAGGCCCGAAATCCACAATTTAGAACATAAAGTCAATATTACCATTTTAAGAAGCAAAGGCCAGCAATATTGTTCTAAAAATTATAATAAAAATCCAGTAATTCCATCATGGCCTAAAATCACTCTAGAAGTATTCTCCCAATTTTCTAGTGAACAGTAGCACCTAATTTAATTTTAAATCAAAAATTCCATAGCCATTGGTTATTGAAGCAAGTACTGTAAAAATACATCTAATAATTATTACAAAATTCCAGGAGATAGATAATGATCTAAAACTAACCCTAACCAAGTTTTACAATTTTCTAAAACATGAGGAGCTCTAAATCTAATTAAAAGTAATCTTTCAGATTTATAATTTTGTGAAACAAGTACTGTTTTTAATCGTCTAAGAATTATGAGAAAATCCCAGAGCCAACATAATGACATAAAACACTTACTGACCAAGTTTCATAATTGTCGTAGTAATATTGGGCCTATATCTATTTTTAATCAGAAATCCACAATTCATAATGTATGAAACAAGTACTTAAAATAATCATCTAAAAATTCCAATAAAAATACAGAGGGGACAAACATGATGTAAATCTTCCAAATAATAAATTTCACAACTTTTCAGTGGACAAAAAAATCATAACAAACAAAATAAACTTAAGGACACAACTAGGGTTATGAAGGAAGTACTGATTTTATTAGCCAAAAATTTCATCAAAATTATTTCAAGATTCTTTTTATCAGAGAAATACCCTGCCCAAGTTTCAAGTTATTGTGAGGTATTTTGATTGTCTAAACCCAACTATTGGGCTTTGTGCCCTAAACTAGGATTATGTATTTGAGGGGGTTAAAGGCTTCTAAATTCAATAAAACTTCAACCAGAGGACCATATCCACCCTATGATGCCTTCCACCAAGTCTCAAGTTATTCGAAGGTAATTTGACCCCATGACCTTCAAACCCTAAAAATCTCCATAAATGGAGCCCTCCCTAGAATTCTAGGGCTACCCTACCCCAAACCACCCCAAATCCCATTGGAGGATGTTACATGCCATATAGAATTAGTGGCCAAAATATCAGCCTCTGTTGAGGGGATTTGACCACTAAAACACCCAAGAGAACACTTTGACCAAAATACCCTTATTATGGCAAGGCTAAGGTTTGCAAAATGCAAACCTAAATCATCTTCAAATGAGATGAAATTTTATCCAGAGCCTTATACTGACCCCAAGGACCACTCACCAAAACTTGGGAGCCATTGTAGGTAATTAGGCCCCTTAATTAATTTAATCATGGTTTATTAAATAATTACAAAAACTATAGAACAATGTTCTCCAAAAATTCCCATTTTTGGATATTTTCTAGGTATAGGTAATAGTTACCCCCATCAAAAATTTCAAGTTATTTGGATGGCTGGATTCGTGGGGGCACTCAAACCAAGTTCTGGTCAAGCCTATGTATAGACCCCACCAAAATGGGTGTTGTAGTCAAACCTCTTACCCAAATGGGTTCAAACAAATTTTAAACTAAACAAGACTTCACGTGATTCAACTTTGATATCTGCCACAATTTCTGTAGGATGGCCTAAGTATTTTTAATTTTTATTTTAAAGAGTCCAATAAACAGGACAGAAATTTCAGAATTTAATAAACATGATCCAGCACGAATCTTGAAGCAGATCCAACGCCTCCTGGTCATCTTCTTCCTCCAGCCAATGGTTGTGGTTAGTCCGACCTGGATCATATTCAAGCCCTTTTTCCCGGCCACCCAGCCACCTACCCTGCCGGCCACCACCCCCACCACCTTTGTTGAGGTGGGGGCTATTGCCGGGCAGCGGCACGGTCGCCGGAGGGGCGGTTTTCGGCGAACCCGGTTGGTATAAAAACCATGAAAAATCTGAAATTTTGCTCACACGATCCGGCTCATTTGAGCCCGATTTCTCTTCTTTTTTATTCCTAAGATCTATCCATAGAAGGAGTAGAGAAGGACCTTTAACCGTTCTTGCCGACGGGTTTGGTGGTGGTGCGCCATGGCCGGTGGTGGAGCTTTCAGATGCTTTACAACAACCCAGTGAACTCCCTCATTTTCTTCAGTGGAATGGTGGAAACGAATGCTATTAGTCTAGTGGAGCTTTTAAAAGGGTGAAATGGGGGGAGAGGAAGGGTCATGGCTTCAAAGCCATTTATGGCCATGAAGGAGAAATTTCGGCCACCCTATATCCCTTGCATTCAGCCACCTAGAGGCTGGAGAAAACCCTTGGTCTCCTCTAACTAATGAGGGGAAGATGAATCAAGAAATTAGCGATGAAGGGAGGAGTCCCCTTGGCCTTCCAAAGCCATTAATGGCTCTCTTTAAACAACTTTCTCTCTCTAGAAATACATGAAACTCTCATTTTCTCTCTCCTAATTACTATAAATGAATTTTCTCATCTCTCTAGCCTATTGGAAGCCAAAAAATCATTATTAATAATTAGGATGGGGTTAGCCCAAATGAGGGAAATGGGCTTGAGCTTGAGTTAGCCCATTTGAGCTAAGTTTGACATAACTTAGATTAGGGTTGACCTTGGTCAATTTGACCTTTTTATTTACTCTCAATGGGTCCTTGGTGACCCATTTGACTCCCCTAAGGTCTACGTAGGGATGGTTAGGGTAGAATTGGCACCTTGGAGGTCACTTGTCCCTTAGTAAGGTCACTTGACCACTTTGGGGCAAGAGTTGGCTGAGCTAAATTTGACCTTTTGGGTTGACTCCAATGGGTCATTAGTGACTCACTGTCCTCTCCTAAGGTCTACAAATAATTGGATAGGGTTGATTTGGCACATTAGAGGTCAATTGCCCTTAGTTAGGGCACCTTGCCTAATTTAGTCCTATTGTGCTCTTAGGTCAATTCGACCACTTTGGGTTGATTTCAATGGACCCTTAAGGCTCTAATGGATCTTCCAATAGTTTAGGGATATTATGGTGGGATCATGGAGTCATGGTGAAGCCCTATGGTCTTCCTAAACTAGTGGTTAGAATTCTACTATTTGCAGACCATGGTGATCTCCACCTTCATGTCTAAGCTCACTTTGTCTTCTTGGGCTTCTTAAATTTTTGTCATGACTTAGTCATGACAAAATCACTCCTAGGGGTCTAGCTTGAAATGGGATATTATAAGTAGTGCCCAGAGCATTTTCTAAGAATATTCTTGGAGCTGAAGATTTAAAGATGACTCAAAGGGAAGCTGAAGATCCAACTAGACAGCTAATATTCACCAAGCCTTCTTCAGCCTCTCCCTCTGAAGCTCCTAAGAGTGATCCCTAACTCTTATTTATGTTTTTGAACTATTTGATGTTATTATTTATAAAACTTTCATAGCTCTGTCATATATCTGCTGAATGTGTTATTTTTGCTAGATATATCTTTTTACTATATTTTTTAAATAGTATCCTGACCTAAATAGGGGGAGATTATTTGAACCCCGGGTTTTATTTGGGCAAGGATCACTATTCGGATGCTTAGACTGGCCCAACATGTATAGTCTAGGGTCATAAGATTTTATAGGGTTTTGCCTTAGAAGATTTCAAAGTTCAGGAATTAAGTTCGACGAAAGTTGAACTCAACTTGATAAAAGTCAAGCTCAGCTTGACGAACTCAGAGTTCCAACTCTGAGTTGAGCTCGACGAAAGCTGAGCTCCGGTCAACGAAATTTGTCCTCAACTCTGTAATCTCAGCTCGACGATAGCCCAACTCAGCTCGACGAATTTGGGGCTCAGTTCGATGAATATGAAGAATCAGCTCGACGAATTCCAGGCTCAGGTCGACGATTTATTTGCTGAGTTCGACTATTTTTCTGCAGTTATCTTAGGCAATTTTATTGGCAAAAGCAGAATAATTTTCAAGCTTAATTTCAGGCTAATCATTCTGAAGGTAAAATATTCTAATGGGATTAATTTCAGGCAGTTATGACTCTGACATAATATATTCTAATGAATATAGCCGTTTAGAGGCAGCATTAAATGTGGATATTATCACAGAGTTTATTGCTGATTAATTCTGAAGGGAAGTTTCATTTCTCAAGGAATGCTCCAACTGTATCAGAATGAATGATTTCAAATATTTGAAATCTTATCAGCATTCTATATATTCTCAGAAGTTTTTCTAACTCAAGTTTACAAAGTTATACACTCAGACAATTATAGACTTATAAAACAACAAACTATACTTCAGACTTTCTGCCTCAGTTTTCTTCCAGCAAACAATCTTCATTCTGATATCATCTTCACAATCTCTCAGATACATCTACTGGAAGGAGAAGTTTTCAATAGAAGGCCTACACCCTGAAAAAAAGGACTCCCTCACCTGATCATCAACTCTATTCATATCAGGGGGAGCTTTTAACTTCATCATAATCCACTAGTCTTCTCTAAAATTATTGACAGAGAAGAACATCTTCAACATTTTGTTTATATCATCCAACTGTGTACAGGGTTTTCTTAACTCCCTTCAAAAGTTATACTATTGGTTTTTAAGTCTCCGGATCAAAAGAATTAGCTTGGTTTTTGGGCACCTGATCAAAAGCACAAAGGGTTGTGAGGTCTCCCTTAAAAAATAGATCTTATTGTGGCAGGGCACTTGATCAAAAACCTACAGTGGATTCCTACAAGTGTGGTAGAAGAGTGGATGCACCCAGGTTTATTGGGAAACAACTATAATTCGTGTGTCTTCTGTGTTTGTTTATTTCTTTGCTTGTGTGCTATGATATTATTTGTTTATGCTTATATATATCACCATATTTTAATCCGCTATAAAAATAAGTTAATAATTTTTAATACTCTATTCACCCCCCTCTAGAGTAAACATAAGATCTATCCCTCACTTTCAAAACCCCAGAGCGAGAATACTGTCCTTTGGCTAACCACTAGGCGCTACCACCGGCCCAATCAGGTAGGTGAGAGCTTGACGACGGGTGTTGAGCTTCAACCAGACTTAGCTCTAGGGTCATAACGATGTCACTCAAGGATCCTGACTGAAAGACTTAATTCAAGAGCCTAAACACCTAGAGGGGAGTGAATAGGTTCTAATATTCCCTTTAATATTTTAGGCAATTAAACATATCTTACTTTGCACAAACAAAATAAAACACAGCACAGAACATTCACAGCACAAGGAACACCAGATATATAGTTGTTCCTCAAGATATAGGTACGTCCACTTTCCCCCTTCGCCTATCCAGTAGAGTACTAGATCAGCCTAACTTCTTTCCTCTTTCTCAGATCCAAAGATCCTACAACTCAGAACTAGAATGGTTCATACACCTCAGAATTTTGTAAGTACTACCTCAAATCCTTCCCAGAATCCTACCTCAGGCCTCATCCCTACCTTAACCCTTATCTCTAGGCTTATAACTCAGAGTTTTGCAAGTCCTACCACTCAGGCTCACATCCCTACCTCAGCCTTTATAAATATAGGCTTACAGCTCAGATCTACAACAGATCCTACAAGTAATTGTGTAATAAAAGATATACAAAAGATATCACCTGATAGATCCCTCTATTGATGTTCTTTTTATCAGTTCTTGATCTTCAGTCCCAACCAGACTTAGTTGTTTCAAATATTCTTGATATAACAAAATAAGGTTGGACTATTCTTGATGTAGAAGTTGATCCACTGTCAGCTCCTTCCTTGAATTCAAAATGAGATCTGAATCTTCTCTGCTGACAATTCTAGATCTTCCTTCTTAAAGGGTTTCCCATTTTCTTGTTTTGAATCTTCTCTCTCTTTATTGATAGCTTTTCTGGCTTTTCCGAGTTGTTATTTGTTTTTAAGTATCAGCCCTTTATATAGAGATTCCTCATGGTTATCGGCTGATATTGTTTGCAACAACCTTCTGTTAGTTCTGACAAAGGTGTCAGACCTGTTGGTAATGATAGCTGTCGACTCACCAATCATGTTAGTTGATTCCTTAGAGATTCTACAACACAGCATGATCCACTCAGCAATCTGCTTCTCATGTGTCGACACAAGTAGACAAAGTGTCAACACAAATCTTGATGATGTCGACACAATACTCCAAGTGTCGACACAGTCATTCTTCTGCTTCTCGATACATCTTCTATTTGTATGTGTCGACACAAGTCCAGTGTGTCGACACAACTGCTTTTAGTCTCAACATAACTGTTGGGTGTCGATACAGCCTCTGCTTTAGGTGTCGACACAATCCTTGCCTCAGGTGTCGACATAAATCCTGCTTTAAGTGTCGACAAAATTCCTGCTTTGGGTGTCAACATAAGTCTTGCTTTAAGTGTCGACACAATTCCTGCTTTTGGTGTCGACATAAGTCCTACTTTAAGTGTCGACACAATTCCTGCCTTTGGTGTCGACACAGCTTCTGGGTGTCGACACAGTTCCTGGGTGTCGACACAATTTCTGAGTGTCGACACAAATCTGGCTTCTGGTGTCGACACAACTTCTGGTTCTGGTGTCGACACAATTTTTAGGTGTAGACACAATGCTTTGCTACTGGTGTCAACACAGGTCCTGTGTGTCGACACTATTCTTCACAAGTGTCGACACTTGTACTTAGAATATTTTTCTTCCAATCCTTAACCCTGCACAAGAAAATTTAAACATACATCAAATACATATTGATGTATATCATTGATTAGGATGAATCTTCTCCAAATCTTGTACATACTTCTAGTGTACCCAACAATCTCTCCCTATTTGGAGAAGTTATAACCCTTAGTCAAAGATATACACAAGTCAAGATAAAACACATAAGACATAGATGTACATTCATTCCAGTTCAAGTAAACATTCAAACAATGTAAACAATCTAAAATAAACAGTAAAACTGATTTTAATAAGCAAAAAATATTTGTTTTACATGTTTTCTCTTAGAGCAAAAATCAAAAAGTTACATTGTTTCTTATCATAATCTTAACTATCCGAAGATTTGCAAGGCTCCCTTATGACAATGCCTTAACTAGACTTTATCTTTGCCTTCACAGCTGGTTCTGTATCTTCAGCAGGCTACTTTCATTTAAGATCCCTTTTCTTTAGTTCTCCAGCTTTTATTTTTTGCCTTTCAAAGTAGTGAAAGGGCTTAGGAAAATACTTGCTGGGCTATATAGCATTTGCAGGTAGCTTCCCAGCTTTTGCACTCCTCCTATGCTGAAGAATTGCTTCCTATCTAGCTTGATATTTATTCCACTCCTGCTCTGAGTACCACTTTCCCCTATCATGTCACAACCCGCATTTTCTCCGAATTAAAGAATTATCAGAGTATGAGAAAACACGCGTCATGATGCCATGTCAAACAGGGGATAACTGCTGACGCTCAGGCAAAACCATCTACTATACTTATAAAAGAAATTCATGAGTTTAATGATTTGAAAATCAGTTATATTTAGAGGCCGTATCCCTCGGGTCGGTGGATCACCTAGTTCACAGTTAAAAACTATACTTAAGCCCTGCGGGAAAATACTTTATTCATGTTTGACATCCTAAGAAGTGCATAAGAGCCCTAAGAGGACCACTTATGCTATGCAAGACTCTACATTTAATTTATATTATATATAGGAATACGATCTTTATACGTTGCTTGAAAAATAGTGATTTACTTTTATAAATCATGCGGATCATGCAATATATTTACAATATTAGTTGTAGTTTCAAAATAACTAGCAACCTAGCATAAATCCTCCCCAGAGCAAGTAGACTATCTCCAGAAAATGGTAGCAGCAAAAGTAATATATCTAGTACAAAGGTAAAAACTACCAATGGGCGCCAACAACCTGACACGAACCCACTGGCAAATATGTATATCTGTAAGAAAAGTACAGAAAAACTACCTCACTAACAAGCAACAGAACCTCCAAGGTCAAAGAGACCACCAGCAACACCACCGCAACCTAGCCGCCAAACTGGATACTGCTCAGAACCTGAGGCATTCAAAAGAAGAAAGAATACCTCAGCAAGCAAAACAAGAAAGAACTGCATGAAAGTGTCAACCAGGGGGAGGGGGTAAGTGAAAGAGGAAAACACACAGCAGTAAAATTCACAACTGCCCCAAGGCAAGACAACAAGGAATGCACTACTTGCGAGGAAACAGCATCAACCCTGCCCATAAACTACATCCTGCAGGATCTACTAGGCTTCCAAGAGCCCAAAATGTTGCAATCTACCAAGGAATAAACACCTAACACCCTAAGCTGTGGGAGATGGTAGTAGCAAAAACAAATAACATGGATCCGGGTTGGAGGCAAACTCAGTCCCCAAACCTCCATTTCCAAGCCAACAAGCTCAAGGTTCTACATGTGAAAGCATAAGGGACCTTCCACCCCCTTTCCCAGCCCGTGCCTGGAGCAAGGTAGAAGAATAAGGGTGGTCTTGGCTAAATTACACAACACCTCCCCCATGAAGAGCTTCAAACCACCACTACTAACCCCGACCTACGATTTGGCCTTTAGGAAAGAAAAACATGGCCGACAAAGAAACTACAAAAATAATCAAGGAATTCACTCGGGAACGAAAATCGAGGTAAGGGAAACAGTGTTGAAGTTACTCAATACGGCTTGGCGTTGAGTGGGACCCACTCAACGCCTAACCAGACCTTGGCGTTGAGTGAGTTAGCCTCACTCAGCACCAGAACAGCCATGGCGTTGAGTGAGGATCACTCACTCAACTCCCTCGGCAAGAACAGCTCTGGCGTTGAGTGAGCTATCCTTACTCAACGCCAAAACAGCCATGGCGTTGAGTGAGGTCCACTCCCTCGACGCCTTCAGCAAAAGAGGCAGTGGCGTTGAGTGAGCTAACCTCACTCAACGCCAAAACAGCTATGGCGTTGAGTGAGGTCCACTCCCTCAATGCCTTTAGCAAAACCACAAAACCCAACAGTGGCATTGAGTGATTCCACCTCCCTCAACGCAAAAGCAGCTTTGGCATTGAGTGAGGTCAACTCACTCTATGCCAAAGTTCATTCCCGTAGGAAAACCCTAAACCATCGCCAACAAGAGGAGGTCGGCGGGAATGCCGACTGATTCTCTCCAAATCGGCGGGAATGCAGGATGATTCTCGCCGAATCGGCGAGAATCCAGGATGATTCTCGCCGATCGGCAGGAATCCAGAATGATTCTCGCCGAATCGGCGGGAATCAAGGATGATTCTCACCATCGGTGGGAATCACTGATGTTACACGTCAAAATCGGCGGGAATCACTTGGTGATTCTCGTCGATTTTGACTTAGACGAAAATTCTCACTCAATAACCCCACCACTCAGCCGCAAAGAACAAACCAAACTATGGCTTTGAGTGTGTCCACCACACTCAACGCCAAGTCCGGGCAGCTTTTGGCTTTGAGTGTGTGCACCACACTCAACACAAAAACCAAAGAGTCTACCAAGACTGGTTCTAACCAGAGCCCTACCACAACCAACTTCCTCACTCTCTCTCTCGGCTCCACCCGCCAAAGCACCCAACTAGAACTACAAATCTGGAGTCTAAATAATGAACACAACTAGCAGGTTGAGCAAATAGCACAAGGAGGGGCTTATAGGAGAATCTAAGCCCTAAATTTAGCAAGATAAAGGAGAACATGCTTGGTTTCTTCCCGAAGGCTAACAGGGAAATATTCCAGAATTCAAAAGAATAACAATTGCAAGGGAAAGAATACCACTTGCCTCGATTTTCGGCGAAGCTTGGACGACTTTCCCTCCTCTTCACTCGGCACTAGCAGCAGCAGCAGCACCTAAAAGCACCTAACAAGCAACACGCACTTAAATGGCGGAAATCCACAAGACCCGAAAATCCAAGTCTCCTAAAATGCCACGAAAATCAAATCTCTTATCGTCGAAACGTAGATCTGAGTGAGAGCAAGCCAACGCTGCTTTCGAAAACGAATTCCATCCACGAAAGCTCCCGAAATCGCCGGCCGAAGGCTAGGGTAGTCCGTCGTTTCCGCCTCTGCTTTCCGCAAATTGGAGCGGCGGTTATAGGTTTCGGGAAGGAGGAAAGAGTGGGTCCGCCACTCCAAGTAAAGCTTTATAAATAAGCCTTACCACGCCTGTTCAGCCTAACCATCTCCCAAGCCACCGGTTCACTTAAACTAAGAGGGTTTCTAATTAGTCTTTACTAATGGCACACCCAAAACGACACGAAAACCGAACTACCTCGGAATTCGACGAAATTCGCATCGTGTCTAAATACCCACGCTACGAACACATCGGCAAAGTCGAAATTAACTTTTGACGAATAGAACTCGAGTTATACCCACCTAAAGCCAAAACACAAGCATCCCCCAAGAGGCCATATCGGGTCACCCAAAACGACTCCGCTTGCTAGGGAGACCTTGCCCATAGGCTACAAAATAGGCCACTCAGTTCTAAGGAGCTAAACCACACTCCACAAATGGCACAAGCCATGAAAAGGCATCACTGTAATGTCAAACGAGAATAAAATAGTCGCAGAAAAATCGAGGGTGTTACATATCATAGGTCTTGTCCTTAACAGCCTTCCATGCAGTCAGAATGATGTTCCTTGATGTAGGGCTCCATTGTTCAAAGTCTGGCTTTAACTCAGCCTGTTCTCTGAATCTCTTTTTAGATAACAATTCTTCCCTTTGAGCTTCTTTGGCAGCCTCAAACATTTAAACTTTCTCAAAGACCACATTTTGTGCCTCTTGTGGAGGGCTATACATTTTCTGCACTTGGTCATGAACCATCTCAAAATTAGCAGGATGATATATAACCTGAGCAACTTCTGGCTGATCTCCCTCTACATATACAGGTTGTATTCCAGATTCAGCCATATTATCATCATCACATAGAGGAGGGAAGCCAAGAGTAGCTCTGATGGTATTGGAAACCCATTTGGCATGCTCATAACTAGCTTGGACAAACACTCTCTCCCCCTTTAGGACTTCTCTTTCAATATGATCTCTGAGATCATTCTTGTTAAACCTGACTTGACCTTCTAGATGATCAATCCCTTCTCTGTAGTAGACCCCAAATTTATGAATTTGAGTTGTAATAGCTATTTGGGCAGCCGTTATCACCGTTTTGACCGCAGCTAGATCAGTCCCAATTAGTTTTGTAACTTTTGTTTTGACAGCAATAGATAGGGCTGCAATCTTTGTGAGAATTTCCTTATGAGAATCTGTGAGATTCTCATATGTTCGAAATTATTTTTCTAAGATATAGGCATGTTTCTCTGCCAAATCACCTGCTTGAGTTTTCAATTCCTGCTGCTGAGTGGCCAGATACACAACTGCATGGTCTCCTTTCTCAAAGCAGTCTGTCATTTCTTTCTTGTGCAGACTCACTTCAAATCTGATTGACTTGATTTCCTGAGCTAGCTGGTTTTGCAGCTCCTTATGAGATTCATCCACATACTTTTCAAGAGCAGTCCTTTGTGCATCCAATTTTATAGTTGTAATTGGACTATTAAGGAATTTAAGTCCATACTTGGATCTGGAGGTGGTGTGGCTGTTTATAAGGCCCTCTTATAGCCAGAGCTTTTCTTCTTCATTACAGCCAATTTCCTTTTCTTAGCCAAGTTGGCTTCTTCATCATCAGAAGATGAACTTTCTATGTCAACAGTCTCTTTGTCTATATTATCCTTCAGCAATTCCTCCCCTTCAGTCTCTAGAAGTTCTTTGTCCTGTGGTTGTTGCTCCCCCTCAGTCCTTACAGCTGGTGAGTCAGGGAACAACTCCTCCAAGGTTACTTCCTGCAACATTTGAACAGGAGGAATAAGATTAGTTGGTAAAATACATGGTTTTCCCTGTACTTCCATGTCCTTGTCCAGTGAGCTTTCTAGGAAGGAGATACTTACTTGCCCAATCTGAGCAGTATCCTTTATATGCACCTCAGATGCCTCTTCCTCTACATGAAATAGTGCTTCCTTATTTATATCTAAAACTATATCCATCACAGTATCAGCTGCTAATTCACTTTCTAGTGTAGTAGCATCATTTACTCGCCCTTGATCAGGCAGATCAGTAAGTATAGTGTCTTGTACAGCTGGTGCAGGGTCTTCTCCTCCTGGAGTAGAGATTCTTTGTTGCTCTTGGAGCATACTACTGTCCACTTGTCCTTGTTCATCTTGTTGTTGTTGCTTGTCCTCATCAGAACTGAAGACCACCTCTTCTTCTGAATCACTAGATGATTCTTCCTATTGAACAACTTTCTTCTTCTTCTGTATTGTTTTGGTCTGTTTTTGAGGAGTAGTAACCTCCTTAGTCAACACCCTATCCCATATTGACAGAATCCTGGTGTCCATTCTTCTCATATGATTGATTTTTGTACCAGGAAGTTGGCTCATTACTTCTAGTATTACAGATGATAGGCATAGACACAGAATTCTCCTCAGGTTTGGTTTCATGATACCTTCACATAACTTATCAAAGACTATGGTTTTCCAATCAGTCTTGAGCTTGAAAATGATCCTGGTCATCAGGTGGAACATGGTGGCTGGGATTCTGTCATGTCCACCTGTTTTGCACAGTATGACCTTCCCTACAATCTCAGAAAGGAACTTCCCTTGTGAATTCATCCCTTTTTGATTGATAGATGATCCTATCTTAGTTTTTTGGTTTAACCCACACTATTGTAAGACCTCCTTGATAATAGATGGTTGTACGTCATCTTCTTCCTTAACCTTTGGGAGTTAGAGTGTGTGTCGGATTGTTTTCAAGGTAATCTTTACCCGGGTATCTTGAATAGTTGCTTTCATCTTCTTCCCGTCTGCGTCTGTAGTTGCAGAAGAATAAAATTACAGAACTTCTTTATTCCATATCTTGGTTGGTTCAGAGACCAAGAATTCCAAACCGATGTCAAAGATTAGGGCAATTACTCCCTAAATCTCCGGTGATGCTGTTGTGAACCCACCACGGACCAGTTCATATCCTTCGTTCACCTTTTCTTCTGGATGAGGCACAATTACCGGAAGAGAGAGATGGAGGTGAAAAGGAAAGATGATTCTCGTCGATAGAGGGTGCAGAGCCAGGAAATCAGAAAGCGTAGTCGAAAAGATTTTGGCTTCACCTATTTATAGTCTAAGTGTAAAGGGGAGTTCAAAAGACGTGCCTTAGCACTAAGACTAGTCGACAAAATCTTATATGTGTCGACAGAATAGGTCTAGGTCTCGAAAATACTGAGGTTTAGTCGACACATGTATATATCGACATACTTATGCTAGTGTCGACATAGATGTTGACATGCCTCAACACAGAGTGTCGACTTTGATTTTTGTGTGTCGACTAAAAAATTAGCTAACTGAAAGTCTCGACATAGTTGTGTCGACACCAACTCTTGTGTGTCGACACAAAAGTCCTCTAGTTATATGGTCTCGACATAGTTGTGTCGACATCTTTTCTTCAGTCGACACAGATATTATTCCTGTGTTGACACATCCATTTTCTTTGTCTACTCAACATACTGAGAGTGTCGACACAAGGTCTGCTTCTGTCGACACAAACGTGGTACTTAGCCAAATTTCCTATGAAAACTTGAGCTTACATGTTCTACTAAAGGTAGCTTGTGCTAACCTAATCTAGATTTAACATACCTAATTCAATTTTAAAATAATTGAATTTAGTTTCATCCAGAGTTTTTGTAAAAATATCAGCAATTTGATTATTTGTATTCACAAACTCTAAACTAATATTTTCTTTTTCTACATGTTCTCTGATGAAATGGAATTTAATTTCTATATGCTTTGTTCTACTGTGTGATACAGGATTCTTAGCAATAGAAATAACACTAGTAGAATCACATAACAGTGGAATTGTACTAACCTTGATGTCATAATCTTCTAGTTAGTGCTTTATCCACAATAGTTGTGCACAGCAGCTGCCTGCAGCTACATATTCTGACTCAGCTATTGATATAGCTACACTGGTCTGCTTCTTGCTGCACCAAGACACCAGTCTTCCTCCTAAGAATTGACAGGTTCCTGTAGTACTTTTCCTGTCTTCGTTTGCATCCTGCAAAATCTGCATCTGAGAGACTAGTTAGTGTGAAATCTCTATTCTTAGGGTACCAAAGACCTAGATTAGGTGTGCCCTTGAGATATCTCAAAATCCTTTTAACTGTAGTATAATGTGATTCCTTAGGGCATGCTTGGTACCTGGCACAGACACATGTTGCATACATGATGTCAGGTCTACTAGCAGTCAAGTAAAGTAGGGAGCCAATTATCCCTCTATACAAAGACTCTTCAACAGGTTTCCCTGCCTCATCTTTGTCTATAGGCATACTTGTTCCCATTGGAGTTTTTATGGTGGAAGCTGAGTCCATTCCATACTTTTTAATCAACTCCTAAGTGAACTTAGACTGAGATATGGATAGTCCATTATCAGTCTGTCTGACTTGAAGTCCCAAAAAAGAACTTCAGTTCACCCATACTGCTCATTTCAAACTTCCCTTGCATAAGTTTGGCAAACTTCCTGCAAAGGTTATTCTCAGTAGATCCAAAGATAATGTCATCAACATATATCTAGACTAAGATTATCTTGCCTTTGGATTCCTTATAGAATAAAGTTTGATCTATCTTTCCTCTTGAGAATTTATTCTCAAGAAGGAAAGCAGACAAGGTTTCATACCAAGCCCTGGGGGCTTGTTTCAAACAATATAGGGCTTTCCTAAGCCTATATACATAATTAGGATAGTGAGGATCTACAAAACCTTAGGGTTGTTCAACATAGACTTCCTCTTTTAGGTCACCATTTAGAAAAGCTGACTTCACATCCATCTGAAATACATTGAACCCTTGATAGGCTACATAGGTCAGGAACATCCTTATAGCCTCCAGTCTTGCTACTGGGGCAAATGTTTGATCAAAGTCTATTCCTTCCTCTTGTCTGTAGCCTTTTGCTACCAGCCTAGCCTTGTTCTTGATGATTGTTCCATTTTCATCAAGTTTGTTTCTGTAGATCCACTTGGTTCCTATGATATTGTGATCCTTAGATTTAGGAACCAGTTTCCAGACTTTGCATCTCCTGAATTGATTCAGCTCTTCTTGTATTGCATCAACCCAGTTAGCATCTAGCATTGCTTCTTCAAACTTTTTGGGTTCTATTTGAGACAAAAAGCTAGAACACAAAACTATGTTCATGCTCTTGCTCCTTGTTAGAACACCTTGACTTGCATCTCCAATTATCTAGTGAGCTGGATGATCCTTTAGGTGTCTTCTTGTTGGAGGAAACCTGTCTACCTCATGACCTTCTTCATTTTCCTCCACCTGATGCTCCTCATTCTCTTCTATTTCCAGTGTGTTTTGTTCTCCCCTGGACAGCATGCATCATTCATCTTAGCAGGAGCTTCATCATTGATGGTCATCTTATACAGCCTATCTGTTAGACCTATAGAACTAACTGAAACACTAGACAATTCATTGTTAATCAATCTAGACTCATCAAAGAAAACATGAACTGATTCTTCTATAACTTGGGTAGTCAAGTTGTAGATCATGTATGCCCTACTGTTGTTGCTATACCCAACAAATATCCCTTTTAGGGATTTGGCAGCAAACTTTGTTTGGTAGTGCTTACCATTCACTAGGACATAGCACTTGCTACCAAAGATTCTTAAATAAGAAATATTTGGCTTTCTGTCTTTCAAAATCTTATAGGGAGTCAACTTAAGTTTCTTATTGATGGATGCTCTATTGAGAACATGACAAGCAGTATTTACTGCCTCTGCACAGAAATAATCAGGGAGAGTAGTGTCACTGAGTAGGGTTCTACCAGCCTTAATGAGAGTTCTATTCTTTCTTTCAGCAATCACATTTTGCTGAGGTGTTCTAGGTGAGGAGAACTCCTGATGAATCCCAAGTTCTTCACAGAATTTTGTCATACATTCAGACTGAATTCAGTTTCATGGTGACTTCTGATTTTGACCACAGAATTGTTAAATTCATTTTGAACTTGTCTAACAAAAGTCTGGAAAATACTAAGGGGTTTCAGATTTCTAACTTAAGAAGAACACCCATGTGTATCTAGAATAGTCATCCACAACAACTAATGTGTATGCTTTCTTACCAAGACTTTGAACTGGCATAGAACAAAACAATTCCAAATGTAAGGGATATAGACATCTCACTGAATATTTGGTATCTAGTGTTGGAAAAGAGGACTTGGTCTATTTGCCCTTTTGGTAAGTTGAGCACACTCCCTCTTTTATGCACTTGATATGAGGACCATTCCTCACCAACCCCATGCTCAACAACAGTCCTATGGACTTATAGTTCAGATGAGCTAGCCTCTTGTGCCATTTGACACATAGTGAGGCTGTTTTATCTACAACTAAATAAATAGGTGAGTTGTTTAACTCACAATCTAGGTTAAGACAATAAATATTTCCTTTCCTAGTGCCAGTCAAAATGATCTCTTGATCACTTGACCTTTTAATTTGGCACTCCCCTTTGTGAAAGGAGATGTCATAACCTAGATCACTAAGTTGACTTATGCTTATCATGTTGTGTTTTAGACCCTTCAGATAAGTCACTTTAGTGATAGTAATTGAGTCACTAGAGATGTTACCAAATCCTTTGGTGACTCTTTTTTCTGATCAACCAAAGATGACTTTGGGACCATTCTCTATAGGTACAAAGTCCCTCAGCATTCTTCTTATTCCAGTCATATGTCTGGAACAGTCACTATCCAAGTACCATATAGGGGTATGGTCACTTGGATTTACCTGCAATAAATAAAGGATTACTCATCCTTAGAACCCAAGTTATTTTTGGGTCTTAGGTTCTTGTTAGTCTTGGAAACAACAGGTTTACCTACAGATTTTCTGATAGGCAAACTACTCTCGGTTTTAACACTTGTGTTAAACCAATAGTCTAAGGCAATGTTGCATATCTTTCCACAATACCAACACTCAAATCTGCTATACCTTTTCTTAGGTACAGACTTCACAGTCATGTTGCCAACAGTCTTTTTGAGTGTGGGTGCTGGAGCAGCAAACCCCATGAATTCCTTTTGAATCTGATGGGCTAGCCTATAGAGTGGCCTCTTGTCATTTGCACACTTGCCAAGGTGAACTCCATGCTAATAGTGAACATGAGTAGTTTCATGATCATACTTGTTTATATGATTCATCACCTTCCTAAAGAAGATAGGGGATTTTGCAGTTAGAGGCTGAACTGGGGCCTTACCTTTTATTTGTGAATTGGTGGCCCTATTTCTTCCCTTAAAACCTAGACCAGTCTTCCCTTTTTGTGAGATGAAATTGTCAATTAAGGGAAAGACAGATTTTCATTTGGAGAATTTAGCCACTAGCTCTCTTTCAGGCTGAAGTTTTGCCTCCAGTTTCTTGATATGATTCTCCTTGAAAGAGATTGTGCACATCTGAATAACAGTAATGTTTTTTAGTTTGGTAACCTCATTTAATTTTAGATCCAACATCTTTGTTGAATCTGCTGTAGCCAGCTTAAGAAACTCAATCTCCTTGGTCTGCTCTTTGACAAAAAGTTTGCTTCTCTTTAGAGCTTGCAACAATCCACCATACTCATCAATGAGTTGGTGTACATCCCCTTCAGACTTAGAACCATCCACATCTCTTGATGCTGATGCTTCTGATTCTGATCCAGTAAAATAATCAAATGTTGTAGGAGAGTAATATATCTTACTAGGACCATCTTGATCCAGGCACTGATCATTTTCTGTTAGGACCATCATCCTTCTGCAGCAGTATTCTTCCACTCCATTTATGGAGTCCAGCATTTGTAGAAATTCTATCTCCTTAGAATCCTTTTCAGTTAAGAATAACCCAACATATGCTTCAGCCTCTTCTTCTTCTTCTCCTGATTCAGATAATGAAGAATCTGTCCATCTTTTCTGCTTTTGGGCAACAAACGATTTTTCTTTCTTGCCCTTCATTTGTTGCTTCATCTTGTCTTTTGATTCAACCCTTTGTCTGGACAGTCTGCTATAATATGTCCTTACCTATTGCAATAATAGCACACAATCTTATAATTAGATTATTTACTAGGTTTAGAAGCATACCTGTCTTCCTTAGGAGTTTTCTTTTTCTTGTAGTACTCATCCTTTGAAAAGGATGAAGAAGGTCTGGTTCTCCACTTCTTCTTCTTCATGAATCTTTGGAAATCTCTTGTGAAGGCTGCAAAGTCCTCATCTGAGGTGTGGATGTCTGATGAAGTGTTGTCAGGAATCCCTTCTTCTGCCTCAGCACTCCTTCTGGGAGGAGAAAGAGATTTTCTCCTACCCTTTCTTGTGCCTTCAGCTTTGAAGGCAGCTAACTTTTCCTTGTATTCAGATTTGCTACTCTTCTCTTCCTCCTTCCTGGCTGTAAGCTGCATTTCATATGAAAGCAGCTTCCAAAACAGTGTGGGAGGAGGTGTGTCTGCCTGCTTGGCCACTTCTCTGATGGCACAAATCTTGGTGTCCCAATCCTTTGTCAGAGATCTCAGAAATTTGTCATTCAGTTCATAAGTGCTGAAGACTCTTCCATAAGTCATTAGCTCATTTACAATCCTGAAGAATTTCTTGTAGCATTCAGTTATGCTGTCATTTTTGGCTTGCCTAAAGATTTCATACTCCTGATTCAGCATAGATTTTCTATCTTCTCTACCTTCTTCTATTCCCTCCATATAGAAAATGAGAGTGTCCCACATTTCTTTAGAGGTTTTACAATGCACCAGATTCTGAAAGGTGGCATCATCTATGGCACTTACAATGATATTTTATGCCATTTTGTCTAGAGTTGCCAAGATGATTTCATCCTTTGTCATTTCTGAATAACTCTTAGGAGTCTTTATATTTGCATCCAGTGTTGATACCTTCATTTGAATGAAGGGTCCTTCCTGTACTGTGATGTAAATTCTTGGATCAGAAGCTTCCATAAACAATCTGACTCTCTCCTTCCATATGCCAAAACATTCCTTCTTGCAGATAGGTAGTTTCATTGATCCAAACTCTTTTTGGTTCTCACTTGAACCCATTCTTGAATTCTGAAAATTGCCTAGGAGAATTACTCAGACTGTTAAGTCAATCCTTAAGTAATATCCCTCTGATAGCACTTGAAAGACTTAATTCAAGAGCCTAAATACCTAGAGGGGGTGAATATGTTCTAATATTTCCTTTAATATTTTAGGCAATTAAACATATCTTACTTTGCACAAACAAAATAAAACACAACATAGAACATTCATAGCACAGAACATTCACAGTACAAGGAATACCAGATATATAGTGGTTCCCCAAGATATAGGTATGTCCACTTCCCCCTTCGCCTATCCAGTAGAGTTAGGGGTGAGGAGTGAAAACCGAAAACTGACTAAACCGATCAAACCGACCAAACCGCACCGATTTTGAAACCGAACCGCCCGGTCCGGTGTCGGTTCGATCTGGAGCTTTTGAAAACCGAAGGACTATCGGTTCGGGTCGGTTTTCAGGTTGTGAAAACCGATCAAACCGAACCGAGTTTTTTGTTTAACATATTATACTTAAACATATTGTCTTATTATGAGGAAATTAATTGTCTTATTGCAACTTTGTATTAGTGGTATGACTGAAGTGAAGATATTTATTTCAACATCTCAAAAATTCTTTATCATTACCAAGCAATCATGGCTATGGATTATACTATTATCTAGATCTTGCGTATGCATTGCCATCTGTGATAATATATGCAGTCAAGTATAAAGGAAGTCAATATTAACAGTTGCTTTTGAATTTGTGAGACTTGCCTCATTAAAAATTGAGAAATTTAAGGAAATGATTAGATAAGACAGTGAGTGAAAGCAAAACATATCATTGAATATCATGGATGGAATGATTTTAAAAAGAAATGGTTGCGTATGATGATTTTCTCTTGAAGTGGTTCAATTTATTTTTTTCCTTTTATCACACCTTCATATGAACTCTTAATTCTAATTCAGACTTTATAGTCACCCTCCTCTTTATCCTGCAAAGTTTCAGAAAAAATAGGAATTATCAGTCTATATTTTCGTAAGAGAGAGTAATAACATTTTCAATATACTATTTGTTAAATCTTTCCATTTTCATGTTGTCACACACACTAATGGGTTTGTTCGGCACGGTGATGGCGATTAACAGTGTTTATGAACTGTGGATCGTGAAAGCCATACCTCACCTAAGGAATTCCATCCACTTTTATGTTCAAAACTAATTTTCTTTTTTTGGAGGTCGTTATAAACGGTGTCATGCCAATAATACATTCTATGATAGTGGCGTTTTTTGTCTAAACTCACCGGAGTAAAAACGCCCCGCCAAACGGAGCCTAAATAGATTGTGGTGGTGACGTATGCTTTTACTAATAAAATTGATTATTGCTAAAGAAATCTTTATGTGTTTATCTCAGTAAGCTAGTTTTGTAGAATGTGAGCTCCTAAAATTTTTTATGACTGCAGATGAACTACTGCACTTTTAGTGAAGTTTTGTGTGATGTATTTGTTAGTTAGTTTCAATAGCTATTAACAATCTTGCACATTTACTGTGTTGATTAACTTCTCAACCATGCCCCTCCCCCCACCCCCCACCCCCCCACCCCCACCCCCACCCTAAGATTCTTGAATTGAAAAACTTTTTGGATAAGTTTCTACACTTTAAGAGATATCAATCTAGATATGGTTGTTCACAAAAAACCGACACCGAACCGAAAAAAACCGATTGAAAACTGAACCGACATTGAACCGATCCGACCGAACTCGGTTCGGGTCAGTTTGGATAAGCCAAAAACTGAGGCATGTCGGTTCGGTTTCGGTTTGGGTCCAAACTGACCCAAATCGAACCTCTTGCAGGCCTAAGTAGAGTACTGGATTCAGCCTAACTTCTTTCCTCTTTCTCAGATCCAAAGATCCTACAACTCAGAACAAGAACGGTTCCTACACCTCAGACTTTTGCAAGTCCTACCTCAGATCCTTCCCAGAATCCTACCTCAGGCCTCAGCCCTACCTCAGCCCTTATCTTTAGGCCTATAACTCAGACTTTTGCAAGTCCTACGACTCAGGCTGACAACCCTACCTCATCCTTTATAAATATAGGCGTACAGCTCAGATCAACAACAGATCCTACAAGTAATTGTGTAATAAAAGATATACAAAAGATATCACCAGATAGATCCCTCTATTTATGTTCTTCTTGATCAGTTCTTGATCTTCAGTCCCAACCAGACTTAGTTGTTTCAAATCTTCTTGAAAGAACAAAATATGGTTGGACTGTTCTTGATGTAGAAGTTGATCCACTGTCAGCTCCTTCCTTGAATTCAAAATGAGATCTGAATCTTCTCTGCTGACTGTTCTAGATCTGCCTTCTTAAAGAGTTTCCCCTTTTCTTGTTTTGAATCTTCTCTCTCTTTGTTGATGGCTTTTCAGGCTTTTCTGAGTTGTTATTTGTTGTTAAGGATCAGCCCTTTATATAGAGATTCCTCATGGTTATCGGCTGATCTGGTTTGTAAAAACCTTCTGTTAGTTCTGACAAAGGTGTCAAGCCTATTGGTAATGACAGTTGTCGACCCACCAGTCACGACAGTTGATTCCTTAGAGATTCTACAACACAGCATGATCCACTCATCAATCTGCTTCTCATGTGTCGACACAAGTAGACAAAGTATCGATACAAGTCTTGATGATGTCGACACAATACTCCAAGTGTCGACATAGTCATTCTTCTGCTTCTCAACACATCTTCTATTTGTATGTGTCGACACAAGTCCTGTGTGTTGACACAACTTCTTTAGTCTCAACATAATTACTGGGTGTCAACACAGCCTCTGCATTAGGTGTCGACACAATCATTGCCTCAGGTGTCGACATAAATCCTGCTTTAAGTGTCGACATAATTCCTGCTTTGGGTGTCGATATAAGTCTTGCTTTAAGTGTCGACACAATTCCTGCTTTTGGTGTTGACATAAGTCCTGCTTTAAGTGTCGACATAATTCCTTCCTTTTGTGTCGACATAGCTTCTGGGTGTCGACACAGTTCCTTGGTGTCGACAAAACTTCTTGGTGTCGACACAAATCTGTCTTCTGGTGTCGACACAACTTCGGGTTCTGGTGTCGACACAATTTTTAGGTGTCGACATAATGCTTTGCTACTGGTGTTGACAAAGGTCCTGTGTGTCAACACAATTCTTCACAAGTGTCGACACTTGTACTTAGAATATTTTTCTTCCAATCCTTAACCCTGTACAAGGAAACTTAAACATACATCAAATACATATTGATGTATATCATTGACTAGGATTAATCTGAAAGTGAGGGTAAGATCTACCTTTACTCTAGAGGGGGGTGAATACAGTATTTTAAAATAATTTTGCAAATTAAAATTTAATTGGCAGTAGAAGACTTAATTTATTTATATGTGTATTTTGCTTGTAGAGAATAAAACAAACTAAAGCAAGAAGTAAAAACACAGCACACAGCAACCAGAAGACACAAGGATCTATAGTGGTTCCCCAATCAACCTGGGTACATCCACTCTTCTACCACCCTAGGTAGGAATCCACTGCAGGATGAGTTGATCAGGTGTCCTGGGCACCAATGAGCTTTTGATAAGGTGCTCAAAAACAAAACAAGATTTTTTGATCAGGTGACTTGCCACCACTGAGTTTTGACAAGGTCTCAGAAACCAAACACAAAACTTTTGAAGGGAGTTTTGATTAAACCTTTTACAGTAGAATAAAATAAAAAGAAAGTGTAGTTATTCTTCTCTGTCAACAGTAAAAGGGATGACTAGTGGATTATTGATGTCAAAGCTCCCCCTAAGATTTGCAGTTGTTCAGGAAGAGAAGCTTTGCACAGGGTGATAGGGCTTCAGAATGAATGAGATCTCTAATAAAAGATGATTTCAACAATGACTAAAATGTGTTGTGTCTGGAGTCTTGATTGATAAAGCCTTGAAAAACTTAAATCAGAGATGAGAAACTGTAATCATATAGTTATTGTGTGTCTCACAGATCTCAGATGTTGTTCTTAGTTTTTCTCTTGTTATCTATTATCCTTGATAATAATGTCTGTCTTTATTGTCTGAAATGATATATTGAAATCCAATCTTCTAGATAGCTGTTAGCCAGCCATAAATGACTTCCTTAATTGATAACTGTCTTTAGAGGAAAGTCTTAAGAATCATTCTCCTTTAGTCTCCTTGAAACTTGCTCCAGATTAATTGAAACGGCTACAAAATCCTTTTCATTAAATGATGGATCTGAATCAATTTGAATTCCATAACTGACTGAATTTGAAATCCTAAAATCATCGATCTCTTAAGAAAATCGTCGATCTGAGCTCGACTACCGTCGATCTGAGCTCAGAGACTGGAACTTGACTTGAAACAGAAATCGTTGATCTGAGCTCGACTATCGTCGACCTGAGCTCAGAGATCTGGATTTTGGCTAGAGACAGAAACGTCGATCTGAGCTCCAAGATTGTCGAACCGAGTTCGACGACTCGTTGAAATGAGCTCAGAGATAGTCAAACTGAGTTCGACGCCTCGTCAATCTGAGCTCGACGATAATGGCCTTAGTCTTTCTGCACTTGTAATCTGATCTAAGAGATCTTGGGGGCAACTTTCAAACCTAAGTTCTAAGCCTTAGACCTATTCTAGTTGACCTTTAAATCTATACAATTAGGTCAAGACACATTCCTAAGGACATAGTGATCCTTACCCAAATCAGTAATAGGGTGTTCCAATAATCTCCCCCTATTTGGGTTAGGATTACTATTTACAAGATATAGGAATTTTAAAAGCATACAAGTGGAAACAAAAGTAAATACAACATTGCAGAATAGAGAATAACAGCATTGTAGAAGCAAATGAATAATCACAGCAGATAGTCAGAGAGAGATATATACTATTCAGCTTATATAATTAGTCCTTTTCCTTGCCCTTTTTGAATAAAATTTCTCTGTTGGGATTTTGAGCTTCTTTCTTAGGTCTTCTATCATCAGCAGCACCTAGGGAGGTTTGAGATTTAGGTCTGGGGACAACTGCCTCATGGTGCAACTTCATGTAACTTTTTAGGTCAAAGAATTTTCTAGAAGAATATTTCTGAAGCTCTTTCTTTCTTTGTTTAGATAATGTAGTAATATTTGAAGTATCTTTTTCTTGTTCTCTTGCTTTCTTTATCTGGTCTAAAGCAGCTAATTCCTTCATCCTTGTTGTCCAACAGATAGGATTGTTCTCTGGATCTTCATGGGGAACAGGAGGTTCATATCTATTAAAAGTATCAGTATGAGGAGCTCTTGAGGGAACAATTTCTTTGAGCTTATATGGGAATGGACCAAAAGTTGAATCAATTGGTCCTTGTCCTTCCCTTTGATAAGGATGCTGTCTGGATTCTCCTCTTGAATATACTCTGAATCCTCTTTGATTTCCTCTATATTGGCCTCTTCTGGACTGGTAGCCTCTTTGTTGATGTCCTCTTGATTATGATCTATCTTGAACCTGAGAGGAACTTTGAGTTGTAGCATGAGAGGTTTGTTGTGCTGAACTTCCACCAGATCCTACATCTAGAGAGGGAGGAGGATGAGGAGGATTATGATGAGATGTGCCTTTTTCATACTTCCTCCTCTTCTTCATACCCTTCAATTGGTTCTTAGAAAATTGCATCCAGTGTTCAGTAATAGGACAGTCATGCAGTATATAGTAGGGAATATCATTATCATTAGTGGCTTTTTCTGTAGGAACTCTCTTCACAGCTTTACTTCTTGTTTTCCTCTTCCTTGCAATGGTTGTAGAGGAATCATCATAATCAGTTCTAAATTCATCACTATCTGAGCTTTGAGGATTATCATACATCTCATCAACTCTTTTAATATATTCTTGTTGTTGTTTAGTTTGTTTAGATGAAGCAGCGGCAGCAAGAACAAGAGCAGTAACAGAAGCTGGAGCAAGAGCAGAAGTAGCAACACTAGGAGGAGCAACAACAAAAACAGCAGCAGGAGCAGCACTAACAGCAAAAACAGAAACACTAACAACAGGAGCAGCACAAACATCAGAAACAACACTATCTACAGCAGGCTCTGAAATACTAGCCTCTGTCATTATCATATCATCAGCAGTATCAAAACAAACTTTCTCAGCAGCAGTATCAACACACACATCATCAGCAGTAGTAATAATTTCCACAGCCTTGATAGAATTGATGTAAGAAAATATCAAGCTGGGATCACAGCTAGAGACAGGCACAATGGCCTTAGTAAGATCTTCATCTTCTTGAGCTGGAAGATATCTGCTATAGAGAGCATCAAAATCTGAAAGCAATGACCTGAAGTCAACTGTACTAAAGGATAGAACTGGAGCTGGGGCTAGAGCAACTGGCACTTCTTCTTCTGGAGAAGGAAGCATCACTTCTTCATTTGGCATCTCCCCCTGCCTGGATTCAGTGTAAATTGGATCAAGGCACCCCCAAAGAAGGGATTGCCTGAGGAGGATGGAAAGAAGAAAGCCTGGCTGATAACTCATTTATTGATTTAAGAAGTGGAGCCATAGAGGTATCCAGCAAGAGTGTTAGCCTGGGAGCTAACATCTCATATAGTTTATCTGCAAGGGAAGGAATGTCTACTTGCTCAAGAGATGCTTGAGTAGAGGTAGAGGAGGAAGGTGCAGAAGTTGATGGTGTTGATGGAGCTGCAGTTATGTGGAGATAGGATGTGGATGGAAGTGGTATGGATGGTTCTGATATGGGAATGGTGGTGATTGATTTCACTGGAATGTAGAAGGATGGGGTGAAAGATGGTTGAGCCAGAATATCTTGTAGCAGTTGTTGGTAAGAAGTAGAAGATGATGGGGGCTCTAGAGGTGATGAAAGAGAATCATCCATGTAGGAATCATCTAAGAGGTTGAAAGATGGAAGATGGATGGATGAATCAATGTCAAGAGGGGGATAGTAATGTAGAGGATTGAATTGCTCTTGATGAGTGGCTGGAGGTGGTGAAGAGATAGTTGGAGATAAAATTGAGATGGGAGAGGAAATTGTGATGGGTGAAGAAATTATAATGGGGGATGAAATTGATATTGAAATGGTGGATGTAGGGATGGTTGAAGAAACAGGAGGTAGAGATGGTGGAGATGAGGAGGAGGAAGCAGGCCATTCTTCTAGGGGGCAGTTGCCTGAGGGGAAGTGACTGGAACAGTCCTTGTGCCTGAAGTAGTGGTAGCTGTAGGACCCCTGTTGGGTTTGACAATTTGCCTATCCCACTTTCCAAAGAGAGCACAGGAGAGTCTCTTGGAATCATTGATGTGCATACCATTGGACACAAGCAATTGGGGGCATCTGTTATGCAAAAACAGGCCTAATATCCTCCCAAAGTTAACAAGGTTCTTGTTAATCTTCTTCTTAATTAAATCAAAAAAGATTTCTCCCCAATTCAGATTTTTCTTATCAACTAAAGAAGCCATCAAACAAAACTGATACCTAGATATTGTATCATGAGAAGAATGTTTTGCTAACAGTACTTTTCCCACTACATCAGCTAAAAACCTATACTCTACTGAAAGGTTTTTCTTAAGCAATTTGTTACGGTTTGCTGCTGAATGTCCCATTCTATCAAACATAGTAGAAAACTCTTGTCCAGACAATTCCACTGTATCATGTCCAGTACTTAATTGAAAAACTTCTGTTAGAAGAGCAGGAGTAAGGGATGCCTGGGTTCTTGAAATACTCCCGACAACAGTATTTTGATCCAGATTATGGGTTGTCTATACCCATTCTTTTATTTCATATGCAGCCAACTTCATCCTCGTTGTCATGATTGTCACCAACTGTTGCTCCTTGAACAGCTCTAGAATATCCTTGAATATCTGATCACTTCCTTCAAACGAATCCATGTCAATATCAAAACAGGTGTCAAACTTCATTGCGGCTAAGATGGCAACTGAAGCGGCCATGTTTTTCCTACAAAAATTAACAAACAAGACCAAGTGCAGAGAGGTTTGGAGGGAAGGAAGGCTCTGCAGAAAGTATGAATGCGCAAAAGAGAACGACGGCCGAAAAATGAATTTTATATCAGAGTTTGACTCTGAAAAGGAAAGATCGTTGAACTCAGTTCGACGATCTGGGCTTCTAAAGGAATCTTAAAGGTCTTCAACATCATCGATCTCTGTTCGACGATATTGGAGAGCGTCGAGCTGCGTTCGATGATCTCTGACCGGAGAGAGATAGCCTAGCACTATCTGGAAAACGCTGAGCTCCGTTCGATGATCTCATGAGAACGTCGATCTCCGTTCGACGATCCTGGGGAAAAACATCGAGCGGAGGTCAGAGTTCAGAAAGAACCTATAGACACTAGAAAAATCAAGTTTTTAGCCTAGTCTTGGTCAATTTTTAAAGTTTCAAAATCTTGGATCTTAATTTAAACTTCCTCCATCTAACATTCCTAACTAATTCAGGAAGAAGGTGTGTTTCTTTTCATCCAAGGGTTTGGTGAAAATATCTCCCCTTTGCAAATCAGTTGGGATATATTGAAGTTCAATTTTATTTTTCTCAATATTATCTCTTAAAAAGAGATTTCTAATCTCTATATGTTTTGTCCTACTATGGAGGACTAGATTTTGTGCTATAGAAATAGCACTGGTGTTATCACAAAATATTTTTGACTTATCTAAGTTGTAACCATAGTCTAGGAGCTGATTTTGAATCCACAATATCTGTGAGCAACAACTACATACTACCATGTATTCAGCTTCAGCAGTTGATGTGGACACAGATGTTTGTTTCTTACAAAACCAGGAGACAAGTCTGTCACCAAGAAACAGACAAGTTCCACTAGTGCTTTTCCTGTCTACTCTACATCAAGCATAATCAGCATCTGAAAATTCAGTTAATTCAAATCCTGAATCTTTTGGATACCATAGACCTAGATTTGGACAACTTTTCACATACCTAAGAATCCTTTTTACTAATGTTAAGTGTGCCTCTCAAGGGCTTACTTGGAATCTAGAACAGATACATGTAGCAAACATTATGTCAGGTCTACTAGCTGTAAGATATAATAAAGAGCCAATCATTGCTCTATATGTTGTCTGATCAACACGTTTCCCATGTTCATCAGTATCTAATATAGCATTAGTAGGCATAGGTATTTTCATACATGATGCTTCAGACATACCAAATTTCTTAACCAATTCTTTTGCATACTTGGTTTGAGAAATGAATATGTTATCAGCATACTGTTTGACTTGCAATCCTAGAAAGAAGGAAAGCTCACCCATGCTACTCATTTTAAATTTAGAATGCATTAGGTTGGAAAACCTCTTGCACAAATTTGAATCAGTAGATCCAAAGATAATGTCATCTACATAAATTTGTACTAGTAGGGTATTGGACTTATAGGTTCTAATAAAAAGAGTTTGGTCTACTCTACCCCTTATAAAATCATTTTTCAAAAGAAAGCATGCTAAGGTCTCATATCATGCTCTAGGAGCTTGCTTGAGACCATATAATGCTTTATGCAATTTAAAAACATAATCAGGATGAGTTGGAGAGATAAAACCTGGGGGTTTTCTAACATAGACTTCTTCCTTGATATCTCCATTGAGAAATGCCCTCTTTACATCCATTTGATAGACCTTGAATCCCTTGTGTGCTGCATAAGCTAGGAATATTCTTATGGCCTCTAGCCTTGTAACTGGTGCAAAGGTCTGGTCATAATCTATTCCTTCTTATTGTGAGTATCCTTGTGTAACTAGCTTTGCCCTGTTCCTTACAATAATTCCTTGATCATCCAGTTTGTTCCTGAACACCCATTTTATTCCAACAATGGAATGATCCTTTGGTCTTGGCACTAGCTCCAAAACTTTGTTTCTTTTAAATTGATGAAACTCCTCTTGCATTGCAATGATCCAGTGTGGATCTTGTTCTGCATATTGTATGGATTGAGACTCAATTTGAGAAAAAAAGCAGGTGTGCATCATATTTTGGTTGACCTGATTTCTGGTTTGCACACCGGCTGAGATGTCTCCAATCACTTGGGAGATTGGATGATCTCTTGATGTTACTAAATCAATAGGGGGTGTTGATTGTTCACCAACCTGTGTTGTTATTTCCTCTTGTGGAACAACAACTGGCTCTTTAATGTGGTTCTCACCAAGATGTCGAGTGTCCTCTTCATCTTCACTGCTTTCACCTTTTGTTGGATAGGTGAAGGTGTTGTATCCTCTTCTATAATGTTTAACCTGTTCAAATTTTCTGAGAGATAATGTACCTGCAAAGGTTCTATGGTAGAAGTATTCTTCTCCTTATAAGACATGTTAGTTTCATCAAAAGATACATGTACAGATTCTTCAATTTTAAGAGAAGATTTGTTATACACCCTATTAGCTTTACTGATCATGGAGTATCCCAGAAACACTCCTTCATCAGCTTTGGCTTGAAATTTTGCTATGTATTTCTTGTCATTATTAACAATGTAACAAATGCAACCAAAAATTTTGAAATAATCTACTTTAGGTTTATTCCCTTTGAGTAATTCATAGGGAGTCTTGCCCTTCAGCTTATGTATCAAACTTCTATTCAACACATAGTTTGAGGTGTTCACTTCCTCTGCCCAAAAGGATAGAGGAAGGTGAGCATCTGTCAACAATGTAGTAGCAGATTCAATAAGGGTTCTATTTTTCCTTTCAGCTACCCTATTTTGTTGAGGAGTTCTAGGAGCTGAGAAAGTGTGCCTAATCCCTTCACTCTGACAGAACTCTTTCATAAGAAGAGAATCAAACTCTGTCCCATGATCACTTCTGATTAGGGCAATGTGAGTATTGAACTCAATCTATATGCATTTGAGAAACTATGTCAAACACTTAAAGGTATCAGACTTCTTCCTCAGAAAGAACACTCATGTGAATCTAGAGAAGTCATCTACAACTACTAAAGTGTAAGATTTCCCTCCTAGGCTTTGTATTGTAATGGGTCCAAAAAGGTCCGTGTGTAACAGATACAAGATCCTAGGTGAATCACTCTTATTAAGTGACTTAAAACTATATTTAGTTTGCTTGCCTAATTGACAAGCCCTGCAGAGTCCTTCCTTCTTGTAGAGGTCAGAAGGTAGTCATCTAACAAGGTTGTCCTTGGATAGCCTAGCAATGGTTTTAAGGTTTATATGTCTTAATCTCTTATGTCATAGTTCATTTGGTTTACTAACAGAGTTGAACAAGAAGATATCTACCTTAGTTGAATGAAAATCTACAAGATAGATGTTATCTTTCCTTTTACATGTCAACATAGTTGTGTTGTCCTCTGATTTGATTTTGCATGAGGATTTGTTGAATGTCACCTGGTAGCCTTCATCACATAATTGACTGATGCTGATTAAATTGTTCTTCAGTCCTTCCACATAAGCCACCTTCTTGAATGTGACTGACCCTATTTGGACTGCACCATATCCCTTGGTCTGTCCAAAGTTTGAATCTCCAAATATGACTTTGGGTCCAAGCTTGGCTTTGAAGGATGTAAGATTATCCTTGCTCCCTGTCATGTGCTTTGAGCACCCACTATCCAGATACCATTGCTGGTTTATTGTTAGATAGGTCTTCACCTGCATATATAACAATTTATTTGTTTTTGACCCAGTTTACCTTGGGCCTAGGTTGATAACCTTTAAAATCTGAAATGAAAGACATCCCTGGTTGACTCTTATAGCCTTCAGGATGATATCTCCTAGGAGGTATTATCCATTCAGCATAAGGGTTGAAGCCTTGGGATGTAGGACCTCTAGGATTGAATTTTGATTTACCCTTAAAACCTTGTTCAAAACTCTGATCTCTGTTCGACGATCTTTGAGCTGAGTTCGACGATCTTGGGTCAGATCGTCTAGCTCCGTTCGAAGATCGACTTTACCAGAGTTCAGAGTTCAGAGATCGTCGACCTGAGTTCGACGATTCAGCCTTAGATCGCTGAGCTTCGTTCGGAGATCGTCGAGCTCTGTTCGACGTTTTCCGTTGAACTTTGTTTTTCTTAGGTATATCATAATTCTTCCTACCTACCTCTACAAATCCCTTTCCTTTATCTGAGATAAATTTGATTGGGGTTGTTAATACTATAGGTTGGTTGGATGAAGCACCCAAGCCCAGTGTACTGTTAAGTCTTTAATTCACTGTGCTTGTGATGTCCATCAGTCTGATGCTTCTCCCATTAAGGGATTCTTCAAACTTCTTTGCCTGAGATAGTTCACTTTTCAGTGAAGCAATCTCCTCCCTACAGCATTCTAACTCCTCAGAGAGTTTGAGGTCATCTGATTTTAAAGTGCTATGTTCAGATAGTTGATTTCTGAGAGAGATATTCTCCTTCTCAGACTTGAGTAAGTCAAAACATAGTGCCTTAAATTCAAATTTAAAGTCCTCTGAATTAAAATCAAAAGAATCTATTACCTGATCTTCTTCAGCTTCATGTTCAGATTCAGATTCTGACTCTTATCATGCATCAGAATTATGTTAAGAGGCATTGATAGCCATCATGAAGAACTCCTCTTGGGAATCATATTCATCATCACTTGAGCTTGATGAAGCCTTTGATTCTTCTTTAGTCTCACTCCAGGTTTCAGCTACAAATCCTTTCCTGGTGTGTTTGTTCTTGCTGGAGGAGGATTTGTCATTGTTGTTTCTCTTTGAGTCTTTGTCTCTTCTCCTATCTTTCTTATCTTTCTTGTCCTTATTTTGGTTTTCTGGACAGTCAGACACAATGTGTCCTGGTTTCCTGCATCCAAAACAAATAATTTCTTTATTACTGGACTTATCATACCTTGGCTTTTCATGGCCTCTGGATGACCTTTTCCTGAAGTCTTTTCTAGCCATCTTGTAAAATCTTTTGGCTAGTAGACTCATTAACTCTTCATTGCATGTGACCTTGTCTTCAGGCTGTTCTTCTGTAGCTTTGAAAGCAATTATCTTCTCCTTCCTTGTTGCTGGAGAAGCTGTCTTTTGCTCTTCCTCTCTATTTTTGATGAGTAGCTCATAAGACTTGAGCTTGCCCAATAGAGCTTCAGTGGTGATCTCATTTAGGCTTCTGGCATCCTTGATTGGCCAGATCCTTGAGTCCCAAGTGCTGGGGAAGCATATTAGGATCTTATCATTGAGTTCAGTCAATGATATCTCTTTATCCAAAGTTTTCAGTTCACTAACAATTAGACTGAGTCTGTTATATATGTCAGCAACTGACTCAGTTTCTCCCTTCTTGAAATTCTCATACTGAGTTATGAGATGGGATCTTCTGTCCTTTCTTTCATCGGCAGATCCTGACACAAGCTCAGATAGCTTGTCCCATATTTCTTTTGCTGAGTTGCATTCAGCCACTTTTTGAAATATGTCTTCAGACATAGTCTGAGCCAATATGTTTATTCCCTTAGCATCAACAACTTTCCACTTTTTGATTTCTGCATCTGTTCCTGAAGGAGGTGGAATAGCACTTGTACTTGTACTTTCTGGAGGTCTTGGACACACTGTCAAAACAGAATTGAAGATATCCTCATCAATAGAATTCATGTATAATCTAATCCCATCCTTCCAAAGTGCAAACTTAGAAAGATTGCACACTAGAGGTCTGGTGCTTGCATAGTCTTTGTTATGTGCCATGATTTTATATGAAAATAATTATAATAGAAATAATAACCCTCTATTATAGATTGATCTTATCAGAGATCTTTTGGTTCAGGTGTTAGCCTGTAAAATAACCAACCTAGTGAAGATCTAGTTGTTGAATAACCAACCAAGTGAAGATCTAGTTGTTGAATAACCAACCTACCTCTGATACCAATTGAAAGTGAGAGTAAGATCTACCTTTACTCTAGAGGGGGGTGAATAGAGTATTTTAAAATAATTTTGCAAATTAAAATTTAATTGGCAGTGGAAGACTTAATTTATTTATAGGTGTATTGTGCTTGCAGAGAATAAAACAAACTAAAGCAAGAAGAAAAAACACAGCACATAGCAAATAAAACACAGTAACTAGAAGACACAAGGATATATAGTGGTTCCTCAATCAACTTGGGTACATCCACTCTTCTACCACCCTAGTTAGGAATCCACTGCAGGATGAGTTTATCAGGTGTCCTGGGCACCAATGAGCTTTTGATAAGGTGCTCAAAAACAAAACCAGATTTTTTGATCAGGTGTCTTGCCACAACTGAGTTTTTACAAGGTCTCAGAAACCAAACACAAAAATTTTGAAGGGAGTTTTGAGTAACCCTTTTACAGCAGAATAAAAGAAAAAGAAAGTGTAGTTGTTCTTCTCTGTCAACAGTCAAAGAGAAGACTAGTGGATTATTGATGTCAAAGCTCCCCGTGAGATTTGCAGTTGTTCAGGAAGAGAAGCTTTGTACAGGGTGATAGGCCTTCAGAATGAATGAGATCTCCAGCAAATTATGATTTCAACAATGACTGAAATGTTTTGTGTCTGGAGTCTTGATTGATGAAGCCTTGAAAAACTTGAATCGGAGATGAGAAACTGTAATCCTGTAGTTGTTGTGTGTCTCACAGATCTCAGATATTGTTCTTAGTTTTTCTCTTGTTATCTGTTATCCTTGATAATAATGTCTGTCTCTATTATTGGAAATGATATATTAAATCCAATCTTCTAAATAGCCATTAGCCAGTCATAAATGACTTCCTTAATTGATAACTTTCTCTGGAGGAAAGTCCTAAGAATCATTCTCCTTTAGTTTTCTTGAAACTTGCTCCAGATTAATTGAAACGGCTACAAAATCCTTTTCATTAAATGTTGGATCTGAATCAATTTGAATTCCATAACTGACTGAATTTGAAATCCTGAAATCGTTGATCTCTCAAGAAAATCGTCGATCTGAGCTCGACTACCGTCAATCTAAGCTCAGAGACTGGAACTTGACTTGAAACAAAAATCATCGACCTGAGCTCAGAGATCTGGATTTTGGCTAGAGACAGAAACGTCGATCTGAGCTCGAAGATCGTCGAATCGAGTTTGACGACTCGTTGAACTGTGCTCAGAGATAGTCAAACTGAGTTCAACGCCTCATCGATCTGAGCTCGATGATAATGGCCTTAGTCTTTCTGCACTTGTAATCTGTAAGACCCCCTTTTTTTTTCTTTTTAAAACCCGGGGTCTTAGGCCCAGAGTCGCCGCTTTGCGGTGACACCTTCACGTCCTGAAGGGTCATCACCACAAGGCGCCGATTCTACCGTCCAATTCGATCACAGAAAGGTAGCACAATAATGGAAGTAAGAGCAAGTCCACTGAAAGTAAATCACATATATAAAATAAAATCTCCACGAAGGGAGTGTCCACAGAATAACAATAATCAGAGTACTATAAATGCGGGCTTATGCCCGATACATCATGTCCTCACTACAATCTCTCATGCGGAAGCTAAAACAGAAACTACTCAGGGTCGAGACTCACGGTCCCGGCTGTATGAACTCCGGAGCTAGACTGCCCCATCTCCAAGCGCACTGGCCTCTGGGGCCACTCCTCCACGCTGGGCTCCACGATCCCCTAAATGATGCGGTTCGAAAACCGTTAGTCATAAAGACTAAGCCCTATCATCCCCTACCCCTTCCCCCATGGCTCCTAAGTACCGAGCGGAGAGGAAGAAAGGGAAGGACATGAAGGTGGAGATTTAATCAAGATACAAATGGCAGCGGAACTAATCTAGCAATTCTATAATAATATGACAGAAACAGAAAGTAAGAAAGGAAACCTTAACTTATGTGTGAAAGCGCATAAGCCATGGGATCTTCTGCAAGGCTCCCATTGTATAGAGTGTCCCATACCACTTATACGTTGGGGTGTCGGTTATCAAATAACAGCATGTATATATATTGAAATTAACCTTTGATTTATAAACTTGCCCACACAAGCTTATAGACCAAGGGGTCGTTTTGCAGGTCCTAACGTATAAGCGTCCCATACCACTTATACTTTAGGTGTCAGGGTTAAATGAATCGATTATGCTATGACATGCAAGTGGGTATGATGAAACATGCAAGTGCAACTCACACACCCGACTCTGTGCACACAGACCTTTAGTTCCCCCTTTCGGAGCCGTTACCTCCCAGGATACCTCCGTAGTGGCAGACGGAAGCGGTGGGTTGGGCCTCGCCCACCTCTAAACAAGTAAAGCACTACCGGTCAGACCTATCGTACGCCTCAACGCTTGGTGCACTAAGCGGACGCCTGCGTACTCTTGCCGGCTGGCGCACCGGACTTCTGTTGGCAAAGTGCTAACCACACTTGCCGAGTCAGCGTATTGGTGTCGGTGCATCGACCCTCCAATACTGAAGACCCACCACCTTAATTTTCATTCCTTTTTATGCACATGCAAGTTTAATCGTAAACACACAAAAGCCGAGCCGAAGCTCCCCGGACCAAAACGTCCGTCTCCAAACCAACCGAGCTGAACCTCCCCGGACCATCCCGTCCGTCTCTTAACCAACTGAGCCAAAGCTCTCATCAATCTTCCTGTGCCAACAGTGTTTGTGAAAGGTGTAGCCCTAGTTACTAAGTTACTCTTGTCGGTTTGTTATTACAGTTTACGTTAGCCCAGGACTGCCCCCGGCATACCCCGTGAAGGGCTCTCAAGGGGCACTAGGAACCAAGACGGCGGCATTACGCCCCGAAGTTCCCTTTCGCAAGGCACTTATTGTTATTGGTTGATCCCCTTTATCCATTCCCTTCTCATATTACGATAGACTATCCTAGGGTGATTTTAAACCTTCCACTCTTCGGAGAAGACGATCTTTCGTCGAACCCGAGCACCTCTTAGCTATCACCACTTCTCACTACTCTTCATATCATCCTACTGTGATATCATTCACAATTGACCACCCAGACTAAATGACTAACTCCAACGACTTTCTCAGATCATATCCTATTGCAATTCACAAATTTGCTATGTGTAGGCCAACCTAGACTATATGTCGAACCGGTTAGGCAACGATCTCAAACTCATCCAAATGCCCTAAATTATTTACTGGAGACTTATCATGATATAAATGGCCTAAATCCAGAAAATGGTATTTTTCCTAATTTATCTGATATTTAATTAATTTTCTCGAATGTCCCAAGGGTTACCGGTTTGAACATGAACTACCCTAAGTAATCATGCAAGATGCCCATAAAAATTACTATAAATATTATGTTTTTCCAATATGGTAAATCCAATGTATCACAATTTTTCTATCATCAAAAGGGCACTAAAACTATTTTAACAATGTTTACTATCTTCCATTATCTATGAACCAAGTACAGAGAATATTCTTCCAAAAATTATAAATAATTTATGACATGTAGATAAAGACCTAAAATTAGCACTGGCCCAGTTTCATAATTTTTGAGTAATAAAATCATCCCTAAATAATTTTTCAAGCATAGAACCCCTTTTTAACTTTTGTGAAGGAAGTACTGGAT
Organism: Platanthera zijinensis; assembly: GCA_039513925.1. Classification (NCBI taxonomy): domain Eukaryota; kingdom Viridiplantae; phylum Streptophyta; class Magnoliopsida; order Asparagales; family Orchidaceae; genus Platanthera; species Platanthera zijinensis. The sequence continues at coordinate 44,921,826 of CM077098.1, read as the reverse complement.
TTACTCAACTAAAAATTATATAAAAAATTCAGTAGAAATCATTCTGTTCTAAAATGTATATTTCCAAGATTTCGTGAAGTTTCAATGAACATAAATTTCTAAATAATTAAAACATCATTTAAGGCCATAGCAAGCTTTACAAATAAAGTGCTAGTAATAATCAACATAAAATTCCAGTAAAATTGCTATAAGTTCTACCTGATCCAAAACTCACTTTACCCAAATTTCACAGCTTTTAAGTAAGGTTTAGTGACTGATTCTTCCTATTTGATATTTTATCATAAAACTAAGGTTAGGGTTTTAAGGTATCTACTTGTCTCCAAATTCTCCAAGATTCCATCCAGATGATTCCTATCAAGCTTTTGTCAACTCTACAGAGTTCCAAGGCAATACAAGAGCAATTGCCCTCATATCCTTCACAACCCTCAAAACCCTTCATTTTGGGTTTGAGCTTGGATCCTAGGGTAATTCAACCCTAAACCTCACCGTTCTTCTCCAAGCAGGTTATAACACCCTTCTAAGTCAGAGGTCAGAATATCAGCCTCTATTGAGGTGATTTGACCTTTCCAAACTCTTAGTGCACTTTTTACTAAAAGATGTCTCACTAATGCCTAGTTAAGGGTAGAAGATTTCCTACCCAAAACTCCTCCAAACTAGTTGGAATTTTGTACAGATCTAGGTTTTATAGCCAGGGACCACTCACCAAAATTTGGGAGGGTTTGGAGGTTATTTGACCACTCAAATAAATTTCTCTAACTTAATTAAATTAAAACAAAACCTTTAGGCAAAGTGTCTCCAAAAATTCCCATTTTTGGTCTGCCTTTAGGTATAGCTAAGGTTAACCCCCTGCCCAAATTTCAGGTCATTTGGACAAGGGACGAAGAGTGAGCATCCATTTTAATTTCTGCCCAACTCTAGGTACAGCTCCCACTAAAACGGGTTCTGCGGTCAAACCGCTTACCCAAATGGGTTGAAATCAATTTTAAATTAAACTAGACTCAAAGGGCTACAACTTTTGTGACTGGTCATTTTTCCTAAAACGGCTTCTAAGTGCCTCGTTTTGCAGCATCAAAATGTGCTCATCTAAGTATATTTTCCTTATAAATTATTACATAATTTATATATTATAAACAGCTTTTACTGTTCATCTTCTACAGAACCCGAAAACTAGAACACAGAAACTCCTATTTCCTGTAGCTCTTTGCGATCCGTCACCGGTCGCCCAGGTCACTTCCCTGGCCAGCCAGCCACCACCACCTCCGTTGAGGTGATGGCTAGCGGTCGGCGGTGGTTTGGCCGCCGGAGGTGGCGGTTTCCGGCGAACTCGAAAATACATTTTTCATGGTTTTCCATGAAAACGAGAGATAGGTCCGGCTCCGTTGAGCACGAACTTCCTTTCTAAGAATCCTAAGATCTACCATGAAAGAAGAAGCAGAGGAGGACCTTGTTCGCGGTTTGGAGGCGAGATGAACGTCGGGGTGCCATGGCGCGGTGGTGGCGTTGCTGAACTTCTCCTGCAGCAAGGTACAAAGATCTGAGTCCATTTGGTCAAGAGTGTAACCTTCTCATCTTGCTCTAAGGGGGCTTTTATAAGTCAGCAAGTGGGGAGGTGAAAGGGTAAAGCCTTAATGGTCATGAAGGCTCCTCTTAATAACCTTTCGGTTACAGTGAAGGGATAAGAAATGGTGGAAGATGAATAGGTGTTTGCCAGGTGGCGATTCCTATTGGACCAGCACTTCCTCCTTTATTATATAATTATAGAAGGAAAAACGGCCCGTAGTTACTCCTGGTGTAACTTCCCACACCAGCACTTATTACCACGCGTGTTAGAATAATTTCGGGCATGAACCATCGTTTCGGTCAATGTCACGGTCGTGACACATAGGTCACGGGCGTGACAGGCCCGGGTGGCCAATTATGGGGTCGACGATCGTCGAACTGAGATCGACGGTCGTCGAAGGGTGGTCACGCCCTAGGTCACGGGCGTGACACCTTGGTCACGGGCGTGACATGCCCGAATGGCAAATTCTGAGGTCGACGACCGTCGAACTGAGATCGACGGTCGTCGAAGGGTGGTCACGCCCTAAGTCACGGGCGTGACACCTTGGTCACGGGCGTGACAGGGTCATGAGGCAAATTCCGCGCTCGGCGATCGTCGCGCTGAGATCAACGATCACCAAAGGGGGGGTCACGCCCTTGGTCACGGGCGTGACACCTGGGTCACGGGCGTGACATGCCCGAATGGCAAATTCTGAGGTCGACGACCGTCGAACTGAGATCAACGGTCGTCGAAGGGTGGTCACGCCCTAGATCACGGGCGTGACACCTTGGTCACGGGCGTGACAGGGCCGGGTTGAAAATTCTGCGCCCGACGATCGTCTCCCTGAGATCGACGATCGTCGAAGGAGTCACGCCCTAGGTCACGGGCATGATGGGTCGGTCATGGGCGTGACCATTCCGTGACCCGAAATCTCGGTCGATTTATTTCAATTTTCGGGCTTCCTAGGGTTCTGTCACGACCAACCGACTCCTAGGGGTCTAGCCGGAAATGGGTTGTTACAAATCCCAATAAACAAAACAAAAAATTCGTCCCCGAAATTGAGGTTGAGCCTATGAGGATTTCTATCGAAATAAATTAAACTTGTAACATCCCATACGATTTATCTATTGGGTTCAAGCGACTACTTGTTTGATAAACGAAGACAATCTCCCTAATAAACAAAAGATTAGCCCCTACTTTCCTGCGCATGCCTAGGCTCTCAATTTTTCCTTATATAATCTTACCGATTTTGTACAAGAAGGTAATTTATAGTATACCAAGAGGTGGTGAGGTATACCTGATTGAACAACTCCGGGTATTTTTGCCTCATCAGGTCCTGCGGTTCCTAGGTGTGCTCCTCCTGACCGTGGTTTCTCCACAGAACCTTGACTAAGGGGATCTTCTTGCGGCGCAAGATCCGTACTCCTTTGTCGTCGATCCGGACCGGCTCCAAGTGAACAGATCGGTCTGAAGCTACCGGCCCTTCGGTGGTCAAAATCTGCTGCTCCGGGCGTAGTAAGGCCCTTCTCAGCGAAGAAATGTGGAAGACGTCGTGTAGAGCTGCCAGCTCTGGTGGCAACTCTAGCCTGTAGGCTAAGGGTCCGATCCGCTCCAGGATCCGGTAAGGGCCCATATACCTAGGGTTGAGCTTCTTCCTCCGACCACGTACTCGTGAGACTCCATGCATGGGCCGGATCTTCAAGAACACTCGGTCCCCTACCTGAAACTCCACCTGACGATGTTGGGCATCATAGTACTTAGCTTGTCTGCTCTGCGCCTCCAACATCCTATCTATGATCAGTCTCACCTGTGCCTCAGTATCTTCAACAAAATCCGATCCCAACACCTTCGAGTCCTCGTCTTGAACCCAAGAAAGCGGGGTCCTACATTTTCTTCCATACAAGGCTTCATAAGGCGCCATCCTGATGTTGGACTGGTAGCTATTGTTATAGGAGAACTCGACTAACGGTAACATCTTCTCCCACGGCTCCCCTCGGTCCAGTATACACAGTCGTAGTAAATCCTCCAAGATCCGGTTGGTGTGCTGTCTGCCCGTCCGTCTGAGGGTGGAAAGTCGTGCTAAAAGTCAATCGAGTGCCCAGGTATGCCTGCACTGACCGCCACTCCCATGATGTAAACCGTCCATCGCGGTCCGACACTATCGTCCGAGGCACGCCATGATTTCGGACATACTGCTCCACGAACTTCCGTACCAGCACTCCCACCGAGTCAACTTTCCTGATTGGTATAAAGCGGGCCACCTTCATCAACCGATCAACAATCACCCAGATCGAGTCATTCCCCGTCCGAGACCGGGGAAGACCATGTATAAAATCCATAGATATATCGTCGAACTTCCACTCCGGCACCGGGAGTGGCTGCAACAATCCTGCGGGGTTCCTGCACTCCGCCTTCACCAACTGACACGCCTTGCAATGGGTCACGAAGTACGTAATGTCCTTCTTCATGCCCGGCCAAAACATCGTCTTCTTCAGATCAGCGGTCATCTTTGTGATCCCCGGGTGCACAGAGTACCGGCTGCAATGCGCCTCCGTCATAATATCCTCTCGGATCTGGCCTCCTGCGGGTATATATACTCTGACTCTGAAATGTAGCAGTCCATCTCTCAGGGAATAATCTCCTGTCGAACCCTCCTCCAAGGATCGGAACATCGGCTCTGCCCACGCATCTGTCCTCTGTCCGTCCCGAATGCGATCCCGAATATCGTCTATGGCCACCATCGATGTCAGATACTCCCTATACAGCTCTGGATCATCCTCGGACACTAGGGATATCTGCATATCTCTGAATGACCGTACTAGCTCCATGGGCATAACCTGGGGCCCAGCTTCGGAAGTGGCAGCTCTCCGACTCAACGCGTCGGCCACCACATTTGCCTTCCCTGGATGGTAGTGCATCTCATACTGATAATCTGCTAAGAACTCCACCCAGCGCCTCTGCCTGATATTCAGCTCCTTCTGTTTGTCCACGTATTTCAGGTTCTTGTGGTCGGAGTAGATGTCGCAGTGGACTCCATAAAGATAATGGCGCCAGACCTTCAGAGCAAAAACGACCGCTCCCATCTCAAGGTCGTGCACTGGGTAGTTCTTCTCATGGGTCTTCAGCTAGCGGGAGGCATATGCTATGACGTGTCCGTTCTGCATCAGCACTGCTCCCATCCCCTGGTATGATGCGTCGGTATACACCTGGAATCCTTCCTTTCCAGATGGAAGGGCCAGAATAGGGGCTGAGATGAGTCGTTCCTTCAGCTCTTGGAAAGCCGCCTGGAACTGCGGGGTCCAAACAAAAGGTGCCTCCTTTTTCGTCAAAGACGTGAGTGGGAGGGAAATTTAAGAGAACCCCTCCACGAACTTCCGGTAATACCCGGCAAGTCCCAAGAAACTTCGTACATCGGTGGATGTCTTTAACTGCGGCCAATCACGGACTGCCTGAATCTTTGCCGGATCCACCGCCAACCCGGCTCTACTGATACTGTGGCCTAGGAAAGCCACCTCCTTCAACCAAAACTGACACTTGCTGAATTTCGCATAAAGGCGATGCTCCCGCAACCTTTCCAAAGTCAGTGCCAGATGTCGAGTGTGCTCCTCCTCCGTCCTAGAGTAGATCAGGATGTCGTCTATGAATACTATGACGAACACATCCAAGTAGGCCTCGAAAACCCGGTTCATGAGACTCATGAATGCCGACGGAGCATTCGTGAGCCCGAAGGGCATCACGGTGAACTCATACAGGCCATATCTGCTACTGAAGGCCCTCTTCGGGATGTCCTCCTCCTGGATCCGTAGCTGGTAGTATCCTGACCTCAAGTCCAGCTTCGAGAAATAATGGGCTCCCTCCAGCTGGTCGAACAATTCGTCTATCCGTGGGAGTGGGTAGGTATTCCGGACGGTCAGCCTGTTTAGTGCTCGATAATCGATACACAGGCAAAGTGTCTCATCCTTCTTCTTCACGAATAGGACCGGGGCTCCCCATGGCGAGGAACTCGGTCTAACAAATCCTGCCTCAACCAATTCCTGCAACTGAGTCCGAAACTCTGCCAACTCCTTTAGGGCCATCCGATAAGGGGCCCTAGATGCCGGCTTGGCCCCCGGTATAAGCTGTATCTGAAAGTCCTGCTCTCGGTGTGGAGGTAGTCCTGGCAGTTTCTCTGAAAAGATGTCAGCGAAATCTCGCACCACCGGGATGTCTGTCACCGACTCCTTAACTTCCGCCATCTCAAATAGAATCTGATAGACCTCCTCTCCCTGCAGATGGGCCTTAACGGCCTGTACCGAAGATAAGAGTATACGAGAGGCAGGTCTTATACCTTCGATGAAAATGAAAGAGTCCCCGTGTCTCACGGTGATCCTCTTCGCCTGACAGTCAATCTGGGCATGGTTCCAGTGCAGCCATACCATGCCCAGGATCAGGTCGTAGTCCGTCAGCTTTAAAATCGTCGCTGGAGCCTCGAACGCCTTTCCGCCAATTTCTGCCTCCATATTACAGTGATTTGTGGTAAGGAGCTCAGATCCATCCGGTAGTCGCACCCTCATCCTCGAGCCTGTGAATCGCTCCACGCCTTCCAGTCCTTCTAGGAACGTCTCCGACACAAAGGAGTGAGTAGCTCCAGTATCGAACAGCGTGCGGGCCGGCTTGCCACTGATGAAGACTATACCTGGGGTGATTAGATGTCTTAGGGTTCTATAGTGAGTTTTACTTTCATTGCTAATCTATCTAGTGCGATTCAAAGTTTTAACCATTTAAAGGAAAATTCTATGAAAATAAAGAAGCATTGCAGCGTACCTGCTATGACCTGCTCCGGATTCCGAGGCTGCGCAAGGTCCAAGGCATATACCTGCTCCCTTTCCTATCTACGATCTCCCCCCTGGTATCCACGACCGCGGCCGCGTCCTCGGCCTCCGTAATGCTGAGCTGGTGGGCCGCCCTGTAACGTCCCAATTCGCGCTAGGCCCCTTGATTGTGTATTTGAGTCAAGGGGGCTGTGGTGAGCCCAATGGGGGTGTGGGTGAACAGGTGCGAACGTATGAGAAATGAGGAAAACAAGGCAAAACAGTGATTTTGGCCGACACGGGTATGGACACGGCCGTGTCCATACCCGTGTGCCTCATGCCAATATTAAGTTTCCAGTCAGAGAGGTACACGGGTATTGGGACACGGGCGTGTCCCTACCCGTGTGCCTAGGACACGGGTCGAGACACGGCCGTGTCTCTACCCGTGTGCCGCAACCCCGACACGGCGGAAAGATGTTCTGGGATGAACACGGCCCTAAACACGGCAGGCGACACGGCCGTGTCACCTGAACACGGGTAGGAACACGGCCGTGTGCCTACCCGTGTCTGCGGTGTATAAAAAGGAAAAAGTTGTGAAACCCTAGCATTCATTCCCCTTTCTTCTGCCCTGAAATTTCTGAGAGAGTTCTTGGCTGAAGGAGGAGGAAGAGCTTGCCGGAGCCATCCTTGGAGGAATCAAAACGCCGCCACCGTCAAGGGAAAAACAATGCCGCCGCGAAGGAGTGCGAGGATCATGGCCGGCCATGGTGGTACCGCTGGACTTGAGGTGAGCTTCCTCCCCTCTCCCTTGGTGCTAGATCTATAGTTATTTTAGGAGAGACATCGACTCCATAGAGTCTTGATGGTGAGGAGGAGAGTTCTTAGGATAAGCCATGCCTAGGTTTTCTAGGCTTAGTTTCCCTCAACCTTCTCATCATTCAAAGTGGAGATGAGAGGGGTTTTCGTTGAGGGTTTGGCTTTGAAAGGAGAAATAAGGTTGGGTGTGATTTCTGGAGAAGTTTATGCGAGGTCGTTGCAAGGAAGAAGATGAACGGATGTCGTTCATCTCGCCTTAAGATGCGTGCAGAAATCTGATTTCAGCACGCGGCGACCTTCGTGGCCGATTTCGGAGGTGTTCTGGCCAGATCTGGGCAAACGACTCAACACGAAAGTCGTAGCCCTTGAAATTACCTTTCCAACGAGTGGTTGCTCGTTTCCATGCGATACCTGTAGCCACGGGAAAGCTGGTTCAAGTCCGCTGCGTTCGGGAAATTCCTGTACAGGAAACTGTTTCCTGTACGTATTCGAGTTGAATTTCTGGTATGTTGCGACCAGATCTGGGCGAACGACTCAACACGAAAGTCGTAGCCCTTGAAATTACCTTTCCAACGAGTGGTTGCTCGTTTCCATGCGATACCTGTAGCCACAGGAAAGCTGGTTCAAGTCCGCTGCGTTCGGAAAATTCCTGTACAGGAAACTGTTTCCTGTACGTATTCGAGTTGAATTTCTGGTATGTTGCGACCAGATCTGGGCAATCGACTCAACACGAAAGTCGTAGCCCTCGCGAATACCTTTCCAACGAGGGGTTGTGCATTGTGATCGGATTCCTGTAGCTCCGGGAATCCAAGTTTTAGTATCAGGCTATCCTATGTTAATGCACTTGTTAATTTATAATGCTAGCACTCTTGCAATGATTGTGATTTGCCCATTTGTTATCTTGCTCACATATATCTATAATGTTGTTGTTACTATGATTTAGCATGGTTACTCATTTGGTTGTGTAATAAGGAATAACCATGCAATGGTAGAGAAATGGATTGGATGGGAAGGCTAGATTTTAGGAGTTGAGATTGGTATAGGATATATTTATACAATTTGGTGTTGAACATATCTATTATGCGTAGGGATGAGGTGAATTCATTGAATAGGTGGGCGTGAACATGATGAACACTATGTGAAGAGTATTTTGTAACCGTAATCCGAGCCCAAGGGGTTTATTAACAACCGATGCTTAGAGTTGTAGTCTCCCTACGGGTAGCATCGAGTGAGTTGTTTTGGGGCATGTGATGTGCGACGATTCATCGTGTCGCGATATTGAGATAATGACTGTGGCAGGTCTACGGGTTCGCCAGTCGTCACACCGATGGGAGCCAATGGGTAGACCTTGGGCGGTAGGGTTAGATACTTGGTGTCCATAACCCGAGATCTCCTCCGCGCCATGAGAACGGTTGGGCTTGCACCTCGTGCGTTTCCGAGGTTCCATCCGGTTCGAAATCAAAGGCCAGGTTGGGCTGTGTTCTTGGTGCACATTTACCCAAGATCCCTTCTGAGCCGTAGTACGCATGTGAGCTCCGCTGTTGTGTTCTTAGCGTTGAGGCGTACAGGGGCCTAGGATAGGTAGTGTGATACCACCTAGTAGTGGAGACGCCCGCTCCACTATCGCCGTCTGGCCACGACGGACGACGCCTGAGAGGTTAGCTACCTGCTCGAAAAGTGGGAACTTCAAGTCTGTGTCGACATAGTAACTTGCATGTGCGTGCGCATGATTCGGTCATAGCATAACATTCATTTTATGTCATTCATTGCATACACAAGATCCTCATCGTATAAGTTTGTATGGGCACTCTTATACGATGAGTTACTATACTGTTAAGCCGATCCTTAACTTATAAGTTTGTATGGGCACTCTTATAAGTTGAGTTACTATTTTGATTAATTATACCTGCTGTCATATATTATTGATATTTGTAGAATTGCTAGTTGTGTAGCGTAATTTACACTCCACCATATTTACAGTCACCTGCTTGTTTACTTGCTCATATATATACATATTGTACCTTTGTTCCTTTCTCCGCCCGGTGCCGAGGAGTCGCCGGGGGAGCGGATGTGAAGCCACTTAGTCTTATGACTAACGGTTGCTACGTCTTCCTTTTTAGGAGGAAACCCCGCAGATAGAGCAGCAACGGACTATGCAGCAGGACAGCCAGGCCCGGATGATAGGACCTGAGGTGGTGGTTCCATCGGCACCGTCAGTGACAGTCGTGAGTGTTTTCATGTAGCCATTTGGCAAAACATTTCTAGACTCTTGTTCTTTTGTACAATCCTGTTGTGCTTGTTATCTTCCGCTCTTTTGGACTTAAACTTAGCTGTGAATTGAACTGCTTTACTTTTCTGTTATGGTTGGGTTGGCATAGTATATGTGATATGGATTGTAGCCGGCGGAATAGGCGTCTTATGGTAAAGGCTAACCCGTGTGTTAGTGCTACCGCAAGGCGGCTATTTCGGGCATAAGACTCCCCTCGTGCCGTGTGTTGTGTTCCGGGAGGGGGGTCTTACAAATGGTATCAGACTTAGTCGATCTTCACCTACAGCAGTCAGGTAACAATGGGCCACTCCCGTTCGATTAGTCGGTTTGGGGACAAACCGACTTAGCGGAAGCAGTGGTGTGCCCATATGTAATTCACACTAAGTTGTCCAACTTTGACATTAGTTTTAGCCAACCTGACCCTAGTTTGTACCTTGCGTATAGGTCCCAGCGCAGGTGGAGCCGGTTGGGGGCACTCCTTCCCCTTCCGTCCCTTCACAATTCCAGCAGTCGGAACTGCGACAAACGCTGTCAGCCATATTGGATGCATTTAAAGCCCAGCAAGCTCCGGTGCAACAACAAGCGCCAGGCTCCAACTGGTTGAGCACCTTCCGTGCCCTGTCCCCTCCTGCCTATCTTGGGATAGAATCGCCGGTGCGCACCGAGGAGTGGCTTGATACCGTGCAGGAATTGATGGCTGGCATAAGATGTCCGAACAGCATGGCGGTGACATTGGTAGTGACGCTGCTAGAGCTGCACGCCAAAAGGTGGTGGAAGTCCCTCATGGGCTCCACCTTCCAAGGGCGGTTGTACACGGACATCAGTTGGAACGAGTTCACCGAGGCTTTTCTGGATCACTTCATCCCTTCTTCTGCTCGGGATGGACTTGAAGAAAAATTTCTGCAGCTGAAGCAGGGATCGAAATCGGTAACGGAGTACCAGAGGGAGTTCCAACACCTCGCTAGGTTTGCCGATTCCTATGATTTGGACAATAGAGGCTACGCGAAGCGCTTCTACAAAGGATTAAGGGACCCCCTGAGGCAGGCCCTTTTGTTTATAGTCGATGGAAGCCTGGCAGAAATCATTGACATGGCAAAGAGACTGGAGGCGGACCACATGGGATGTGGCAAGAGACCTGCGGAAGGAGTAATTGAAGTCGGCCCTAGTAATAGAAGGCGGAATGATCATGGCAGAGGAAGGGGAAACCACAGAGGCGGTCGGTGGGTCAACCGGAACTATCGGGTGGAGTACCCAATTCCGCAATTACCTCCACCACCGCAGCAGCAACATTATCAACAACCTGGGGGCCGACGTGAGGTGATATGTTTCAAGTGCAACCAACCGGGGCATGTCCGACGAGTTTGCCCGCGACTGATCGGAGGTGCTCCTATTGCTCCCCCTCCAGTAGCTCCACGGGGGCGAGGGCACATGCGTGGCCGAGGAAGAGGACCACCAGGGAGAAATCAAGGACATGCACGGGAGCATGTATTCGCATTGGATATGACTCAGGAGAGAAATCCGTAGGAAGTCATCACCGGTACGTGCAAATTGATTAATATTATATGACTTGTTAGATTTACGATACAAATGATACGCGCAATTTTGAATAGTGATTACCTTTTTGGAACCTAGGCACTGTCGTGGTTAGCGGGAGACCCGCCTATACGTTATTTGACACGGGTGCGTCTCACTCGTTCATTTCGGAGGACTTCGTGAAGGACTTGGAGGGAGTGCAACACTTCACGGGCATTACTCAAAGGGTGCGCCTTCCGGACGGCTCTGAGATGACGTCGTCAGCAAGTTGCGACTTCGACACCCTTATTGGAGGAAAGTTCTTTGAAACTCCGGCTACAGTGTTAAGAATCCCGGAGTTCGATCTCATCTTGGGCATGAGGTGGTTGAACTGGCACCACGCCAGGATCAATTGTGCGGAGAAGCAAATTATGTTGAGGCATGGAGACTCGGAAGTCATCTTCCAAGGTATTAAATTCGCACCCCGTAAATTATTATCTTCAATCCAAGCTATGAAATCTCATATGGAAGGGGACGAGGTCTATGTAATTTGCTTCGAGTTGAAGAAATTGACATTAGAGGTCAAGGATGTGCGGGTGGTGCGAGAATTTCCCGAGGTATTCCCCGAGAAATTGTCGGGACTACCCCCGCATAGGGAAGTGGACTTCCAAATCAAGCTAATTCTGGGTGCCAAGCCCGTCTCGCGAGCTCCATACCGAATGGCTCCGAAGGAACTTGCAGAGTTTAGAGTCCAGCTTCAGGAATTGGTGGAAGCAGGGTTCGTTCGCCCAAGCTCGTCGCCTTGGGGAGCGCCCGTTTTGTTCGTCAAAAAGAAGGATGGCACCCTGCGGTTGTGCATTGATTATCGAGAGTTGAACCGGTTAACGGTGCGGAACACCTACCCCCTACCGCGCATTGATGAATTGTTTGATCAATTGGTGGGATCGTATTGGTTCTCCAAGTTAGATCTGCGTTCGGGATATTATCAGCTGAGGATACAAGAAGATGACATTCAGAAGACGGCGTTCAGTTCGAGATATGGTTTGTATGAATTCACCGTGATGCCGTTTGGGCTCACAAACGCCCCTTCCGCCTTTATGAGCTTGATGAACAAGGTGTTCAGCCCTTATTTGGACATCTTTGTCATCGTGTTCATCGATGATATCCTAGTCTACTCCAAGACTGAAGCAGAACACGCCGAACATCTAACTTTAGTGCTGAGGAAGCTAAAGGAGCACGCTTTGTTTGCCAAGTTCAGCAAATGCGAGTTTTGGCTTCGAGAGGTCGCGTTCTTGGGCCATGTGATTAGTGGGGCGGGGCTAGCAGTAGATCCGGCCAAGGTGCGGGCCGTGAAGGAGTGGTCACCATTGAAGTCAGCGGCCGACATACGGAGCTTTCTTGGACTTGCCGGGTACTATTGCAAGTTCGTGAAAGGCTTCTCGAAGATCGCCCTTCCCCTTACTACGCTGACCAAGAAGGGTGTGTCGTTTGAATGGACACCCCAGTGCGAAGCTGCATTCCAAGAGTTGAAGGACAGATTGACGACTGCACCCATCCTAGCTCTTCCATCTGGGAAGGAGGGCTTTCAAGTTTACACGGATGCGTCGTATCAAGGGATGGGAGCTGTGTTGATGCAGAATGGGCATGTGATCGCTTATGCTTCAAGACAGTTGAAGAAGCATGAAGCCAGCTACCCGGTGCATGATCTAGAGTTGGGAGCGGTGGTATTCGCCTTGAAGATGTGGAGGCATTATTTATATGGCGTCCACTGCGAGATCTACTCGGATCACAAAAATCTGAAGTACGTTCACACCCAAAAGGAGTTAAACTTGAGACAGCGGCGGTGGTTGGAGTTCTTGTGCGACTATGAATTCACCTTGAACTACCACCCCGGGAAGGTTAATTCCGTAACTGATGCCTTGAGCCAAAAGGCACCGGGAACGAGCACGGAATCCCGCTTGATGAGGATGGAGTTAATCCAGACACTGCAAGAGATGGAAGTCACTTTGGTCTTTAAGAATCAATCGGAAGAGTATACAGAATATTTGGCCGCGATGAGTATAGTTTGCAACATACGAGACCGGATCCGGACGGAACAAAAGAAGGATGCGGCTTTAACCCCGGCTTTCAAGTCAATGGAGGATGGGACTACGGAAGAATACTCCCTAAAAGACGGCCTCGTCCATTTTCGTGGCCGGCTTAACATCCCCGAAGGTGATAACATTCGGGAGGATATTCTAAAGGAGGCCCATTGCTCCAAGTACTCGGTGCACCTGGGGATCGCGAAGATGTACACCGATTTGAGAAAGACATTGTGTTGGCCGGGCATGAAGAGGGATGTCAAGTACTTTGTTACTCATTGTGTGGCCTGTCAAATGGTGAAGGCGGAATGCAGAAGCCCCGGTGGAATGCTACAGTCGTTGCCCATCCCCGAATGGAAATTTGAGGACATCTCCATGGACTTCGTCCATGGGTTACCTCGCTCGCGCTCGGGGAATGATTCTGTGTGGGTGATAGTTGACCGGTTGACCAAGGTAGCCCGATTTATCCCAATGAAGAAGGAGGCACAAGTGGGCGTCTTAGTGCGTCTCTTTGTGGAACAATTTGTGCGGTACCATGGTGTGCCAAAGACGATCGTCTCCGCCCGGGATGGTCGGTTTACTTCAAGAGAATGGAGGGCTGTACAGGCTTATTTGGGCTGGCGCCTCGCCTTTAGCACAGCCTTTCACCCACAAACGGACGGGCAATCTGAACGAACCATCCGAACATTGGAGGACCTTTTGAGGTTGTGTGTGCTAGATAAAGGAGAACCATGGGAGAGGCTCTTACCTCTCGTGGAGTTCTCTTATAATAACAGTTATCAAGCCAGTATTGGAATGGCACCTCATGAAGCTTTGTATGGAAGGAGGTGTAGAACACCCTTGTCCTGGGTGCAAGACGAAGATCCAAAGACATTGGGAAATGAGTATATTGATGACACAGACGCGGTGGTTAGGTTGATCCGGGATCGAATGCTAGAGGCTCAAAGACGACAGGCAAAATATTACAACGCAAGGCACCGTACGGTGGAGTTTCAAGTGGGTGATAAGGTGTTCCTGAAGATTCGACCGATGCACGGAGTGTCGCGGGTACGTGGAGTCAAGAAGCTCAGCCCAAGGTATGTCGGGCCCTATGTCGTAGTGGAAAGGATTGGCCCTCTGGCCTATCGATTGGAGTTACCGCCGGAGCTGGAGAACCTTCACGACGTGTTCCATGTATCGTCGCTTCGGAAGGCTTTGTTGCGGCCTGAACAACATACCCCCACGGCGGATGGTGCCGTGGCGTCTGATAGGTCTGTGCGACTGGAGCCGGTGCGGATCGTTGATAACGAGACAAGAACCTTGCGCCGCAAAAGTGTTCCCTTGGTGAAAGTGCTATGGTCTAATCATGGGAAGGAGGAGTTCACATGGGAGCCAAGGGATTTGATGCAAGAGCGCTACCCGGAATTATTTACCCCAGGTAAAAATTTTATTTGAAAGCATAGTTCCCTTTTATGTGCTTCACTCCCATAGCCTTACCCTGATTTCGGGGACGAAATCTTTTATTTTGTTTATAGGATTTGTAACGTCCCAATTCGCGCTAGGCCCCTTGATTGCGTATTTGAGTCAAGGGGGCTGTGGTGAGCCCAATGGGGGTGTGGGTGAACAGGTGCGAACGTATGAGAAATGAGGAAAACAAGGCAAAACGGTGATTTTGGCCGACACGGGTATGGACACGGCCGTGTCCATACCCGTGTGCCTCATGCCAATATTAAGTTTCCAGTCAGAGAGGTACACGGGTATTGGGACACGGGCTTGTCCCTACCCGTGTGCCTAGGACACGGGTCGAGACACGGCCGTGTCTCTACCCGTGTGCCGCAACCCCGACACGGCGGAAAGATGTTCTGGGATGAACACGGCCCTAAACACGGCAGGCGACACGGCCGTGTCACCTGAACACGGGTAGGAACACGGCCGTGTGCCTACCCGTGTCTGCGGTGTATAAAAAGGAAAAAGTTGTGAAACCCTAGCATTCATTCCCCTTTCTTCTGCCCCGAAATTTCTGAGAGAGTTCTTGGCTGGAGGAGGAGGAAGAGCTTGCCGGAGCCATCCTTGGAGGAATCAAAACGCCGCCACCGTCAAGGGAAAAACAATGCCGCCGCGAAGGAGTGCGAGGCTCATGGCCGGCCATGGTGGTACCGCTGGACTTGAGGTGAGCTTCCTCCCCTCTCCCTTGGTGCTAGATCTATAGTTATTTTAGGAGAGACATCGACTCCATAGAGTCTTGATGGTGAGGAGGAGAGTTCTTAGGATAAGCCATGCCTAGGTTTTCTAGGCTTAGTTTCCCTCAACCTTCTCATCATTCAAAGTGGAGATGAGAGGGGTTTTCGTTGAGGGTTTGGCTTTGAAAGGAGAAATAAGGTTGGGTGTGATTTCTGGAGAAGTTTATGCGAGGTCGTTGCAAGGAAGAAGATGAACGGATGCCGTTCATCTCGCCTTAAGATGCGTGCAGAAATCTGATTTCTGCACGCGGCGACCTTCGTGGCCAATTTCGGAGGTATTCTGGCCAGATCTGGGCGAACGACTCAACACGAAAGTCGTAGCCCTTGAAATTACCTTTCCAAAGAGTGGTTGCTCGTTTCCATGCGATACCTGTAGCTACAGGAAAGCTGGTTCAAGTCCGCTGCGTTCGGGAAATTCCTGTACAGGAAACTGTTTCCTGTACGTATTCGAGTCGAATTTCTGGTATGTTGCGACCAGATCTAGGCGAACGACTCAACACAAAAGTCGTAGCCCTTGAAATTACCTTTCCAACGAGTGGTTGCTCGTTTCCATGCGATACCTGTAGCCACGGGAAAGCTGGTTCAAGTCCGCTGCGTTCGGAAAATTCCTGTACAGGAAACTGTTTCCTGTACGTATTCGAGTTGAATTTCTGGTATGTTGCGACCAGATCTGGGCGATTGACTCAACACGAAAGTCGTAGCCCTCGCGAATACCTTTCCAACGAGAGATTGTGCATTGTGATCGGATTCCTGTAGCTCCGGGAATCCAAGTTTTAGTATCAGGCTATCCTATGTTAATGCACTTGTTAATTTATAATGCTAGCACTCTTGCAATGATTGTGATTTGCCCATTTGTTATCTTGCTCCCATATATCTATAATGTTGTTGTTACTATGATTTAGCATGGTTACTCATTTGGTTGTGTAATAAGGAATAACCATGCAATGGTAGAGAAATGGATTGGATGGGAAGGCTAGATTTTAGGAGTTGAGATTGGTATAGAATATATTTATACAATTTGGTGTTGAACATATCTATTATGCGTAGGGATGAGGTGAATTCATTGAATAGGTGGGCGTGAACATGATGAATACTATGTGAAGAGTATTTTGTAACCGTAATCCGAGCCCAAGGGGTTTATTAACAACCGATGCTTAGAGTTGTAGTCTCCCTACGTGTAGCATCGAGTGAGTTGTTTTGGGGCATGTGATGTGCGACGATTCATCGTGTCGCGATATTGAGATAATGACTGTGGCAGGTCTACGGGTTCGCCAGTCGTCACACCGATGGGAGCCAATGGGTAGACCTTGGGCGGTAGGGTTAGATACTTGGTGTCCATAACCCGAGATCTCCTCCGCGCCATGAGAACGGTTGGGCTTGCACCTCGTGCGTTTCCGAGGTTCCATCCGGTTCGAAATCAAAGGCCAGGTTGGGCTGTGTTCTTGGTGCACATTTACCCAAGACCCCTTCTGAGCCGTAGTACGCATGTGAGCTCCGCTGTTGTGTTCTTAGCGTTGAGGCGTACAGGGGCCTAGGATAGGTAGTGTGATACCACCTAGTAGTGGAGACGCCCGCTCCACTGTCGCCGTCTGGCCACGACGGACGACGCCTGAGAGGTTAGCTACCTGCTCGAAAAGTGGGAACTTCAAGTCTGTGTCGGCATAGTAACTTGCATGTGCGTGCGCATGATTCGGTCATAGCATAACATTCATTTCATGTCATTCATTGCATACACAAGATCCTCATCGTATAAGTTTGTATGGGCACTCTTATACGATGAGTTACTATACTGTTAAGCCGATCCTTAACTTATAAGTTTGTATGGGCACTCTTATAAGTTGAGTTACTATTTTGATTAATTATACCTGCTGTCATATATTATTGATATTTGTAGAATTGCTAGTTGTGTAGCGTAGTTTACACTCCACCATATTTACAGTCACCTGCTTGTTTACTTGCTCATATATATACATATTGTACCTTTGTTCCTTTCTCCGCCCGGTGCCGAGGAGTCGCCGGGGGAGCGGATGTGAAGCCACTTAGTCTTATGACTAACGGTTGCTACGTCTTCCTTTTTAGGAGGAAACCCCGCAGATAGAGCAGCAACGGACTATGCAGCAGGACAGCCAGGCCCGGATGATAGGACCTGAGGTGGTGGTGCCATCGGCACCGTCAGTGACAGTCGTGAGTGTTTTCATGTAGCCGTTTGGCAAAACATTTCTAGACTCTTGTTCTTTTGTACAAGCCTGTTGTGCTTGTTATCTTCCGCTCTTTTGGACTTAAACTTAGCTGTGAATTGAACTGCTTTACTTTTCTGTTATGGTTGGGTTGGCATAGTATATGTGATATGGATTGTAGCCGGCGGAATAGGCGTCTTATGGTAAAGGCTAACCCGTGTATTAGTGCTACCGCAAGGCGGCTATTTCGGGCATAAGACTCCCCTCGTGCCGTGTGTTGTGTTCCGGGAGGGGGGTCTTACAAATGGTATCAGACTTAGCCGATCTTCACCTACAGCAGTCAGGTAACAATGGGCCACTCCCGTTCGATTAGTCGGTTTGGGGACAAACCGACTTAGCGGAAGCAGTGGTGTGCCCATATGTAATTCACACTAAGTTGTCCAACTTTGACATTAGTTTTAGCCAACCTGACCCTAGTTTGTACCTTGCGTATAGGTCCCAGCGCAGGTGGAGCCGGTTGGGGGCACTCCTACCCCTTCCGTCCCTTCACAATTCCAGCAGTCGGAACTGGGACAAACGCTGTCAGCCATATTGGATGCATTTAAAGCCCAGCAAGCTCCGGTGCAACAACAAGCGCCAGGCTCCAACTGGTTGAGCACCTTCCGTGCCCTGTCCCCTCCTGCCTATCTTGGGACAGAATCGCCGGTGCGCACCGAGGAGTGGCTTGATACCGTGCAGGAATTGATGGCTGGCATAAGATGTCCGAACAGCATGGCGGTGACATTGGTAGTGACGCTGCTAGAGCTGCACGCCAAAAGGTGGTGGAAGTCCCTCATGGGCTCCACCTTCCAAGGGCGGTTATACACGGACATCAGTTGGAACGAGTTCACCGAGGCTTTTCTGGATCACTTCATCCCTTCTTCTGCTCGGGATGGACTTGAAGAAAAATTTCTGCAGCTGAAGCAGGGATCGAAATCGGTAACGGAGTACCAGAGGGAGTTCCAACACCTCGCTAGGTTTGCCGATTCCTATGATTTGGACAATAGAGGCTACGCGAAGCGCTTCTACAAAGGATTAAGGGACCCCCTGAGGCAGGCCCTTTTGTTAATAGCCGATGGAAGCCTGGCAGAAATCATTGACATGGCAAAGAGACTGGAGGCGGACCACATGGGATGTGGCAAGAGACCTGCGGAAGGAGTAATTGAAGTCGGCCCTAGTAATAGAAGGCGGAATGATCATGGCAGAGGAAGGGGAAACCACAGAGGCGGTCGGTGGGTCAACCGGAACTATCGGGTGGAGTACCCAATTCCGCAATTACCTCCACCACCGCAGCAGCAACATTATCAACAACCTGGGGGCCGACGTGAGGTGATATGTTTCGAGTGCAACCAACCGGGGCATGTCCGACGAGTTTGCCCGCGACTGATCGGAGGTGCTCCTATTGCTCCCCCTCCAGTAGCTCCACGGGGGCGAGGGCACATGCGTGGCCGAGGAAGAGGACCACCAGGGAGAAATCAAGGACATGCACGGGAGCATGTATTCGCATTGGATATGACTCAGGAGAGAAATCCGCAGGAAGTCATCACCGGTACGTGCAAATTGATTAATATTATATGACTTGTTAGATTTACGATACAAATGATACGCGCAATTTTGAATAGTGATTACCTTTTTGGAACCTAGGCACTGTCGTGGTTAGCGGGAGACCCGCCTATACGTTATTTGACACGGGTGCGTCTCACTCGTTCATTTCGGAGGACTTCGTGAAGGACTTGGAGGGAGTGCAACACTTCACGGGCATTACTCAAAGGGTGCGCCTTCCGGACGGCTCTGAGATGACGTCGTCAGCAAGTTGCGACTTCGACACCCTTATTGGAGGAAAGTTCTTTGAAACTCCGGCTACAGTGTTAAGAATCCCGGAGTTCGATCTCATCCTGGGCATGAGGTGGTTGAACTGGCACCACGCCAGGATCAATTGTGCGGAGAAGCAAGTTATGTTGAGGCATGGAGACTCGGAAGTCATCTTCCAAGGTATTAAATTCGCACCCCGTAAATTATTATCTTCAATCCAAGCTATGAAATCTCATATGGAAGGGGACGAGGTCTATGTAATTTGCTTCGAGTTGAAGAAATTGACATTAGAGGTCAAGGATGTGCGGGTGGTGCGAGAATTTCCCGAGGTATTCCCCGAGAAATTGCCGGGACTACCCCCGCATAGGGAAGTGGACTTCCAAATCAAGCTAATTCCGGGTGCCAAGCCCGTCTCGCGAGCTCCATACCGAATGGCTCCGAAGGAACTTGCAGAGTTTAGAGTCCAGCTTCAGGAATTGGTGGAAGCAGGGTTCGTTCGCCCAAGCTCGTCGTCTTGGGGAGCGCCCGTTTTGTTTGTCAAAAAGAAGGATGGCACCCTGCGGTTGTGCATTGATTATCGAGAGTTGAACCGGTTAACGGTGCGGAACACCTACCCCCTACCGCGCATTGATGAATTGTTTGATCAATTGGTGGGATCGTATTGGTTCTCCAAGTTAGATCTGCGTTCGGGATATTATCAGCTGAGGATACAAGAAGATGACATTCAGAAGACGGCGTTCAGTTCGAGATATGGTTTGTATGAATTCACCGTGATGCCGTTTGGGCTCACAAACGCCCCTTCCGCCTTTATGAGCTTGATGAACAAGGTGTTCAGCCCTTATTTGGACATCTTTGTCATCGTGTTCATCAATGATATCCTAGTCTACTCCAAGACTGAAGCAGAACACGCCGAACATCTAACTTTAGTGCTGAGGAAGCTAAAGGAGCACGCTTTGTTTGCCAAGTTCAGCAAATGCGAGTTTTGGCTTCGAGAGGTCGCGTTCTTGGGCCATGTGATTAGTGGGGCGGGGCTAGCAGTAGATCCGGCCAAGGTGCGGGCCGTGAAGGAGTGGTCACCATTGAAGTCAGCGGCCGACATACGGAGCTTTCTTGGACTTGCCGGGTACTATCGCAAGTTCGTGAAAGGCTTCTCGAAGATCGCCCTTCCCCTTACTACGCTGACCAAGAAGGGTGTGCCGTTTGAATGGACACCCCAGTGCGAAGCTGCATTCCAAGAGTTGAAGGACAGATTGACGACTGCACCCATCCTAGCTCTTCCATCTGGGAAGGAGGGCTTTCAAGTTTACACGGATGCGTCGTATCAAGGGATGGGAGCTATGTTGATGCAGAATGGGCATGTGATCGCTTATGCTTCAAGACAGTTGAAGAAGCATGAAGCCAGCTACCCGGTGCATGATCTAGAGTTGGGAGCGGTGGTATTCGCCTTGAAGATGTGGAGGCATTATTTATATGGCGTCCACTGCGAGATCTACTCGGATCACAAAAATCTGAAGTACGTTCACACCCAAAAGGAGTTAAACTTGAGACAGCGGCGGTGGTTGGAGTTCTTGTGCGACTATGAATTCACCTTGAACTACCACCCCGGGAAGGTTAATTCCGTAGCTGATGCCTTGAGCCGAAAGGCACCGGGAACGAGCACGGAATCCCGCTTGATGAGGATGGAGTTAATCCAGACACTGCAAGAGATGGAAGTCACTTTGGTCTTTAAGAATCAATCGGAAGAGTATACAGAATATTTGGCCGCGATGAGTATAGTTTGCAACATACGAGACCGGATCCGGACGGAACAAAAGAAGGATGCGGCTTTAACCCCGGCTTTCAAGTCAATGGAGGATGGGACTACGGAAGAATACTCCCTAAAAGACGGCCTCGTCCATTTTCGTGGCCGGCTTTACATCCCCGAAGGTGACAACATTCGGGAGGATATTCTAAAGGAGGCCCATTGCTCCAAGTACTCGGTGCACCTGGGGATCGCGAAGATGTACACCGATTTGAGAAAGACATTGTGTTGGCCGGGCATGAAGAGGGATGTCAAGTACTTTGTTACTCATTGTGTGGCCTGTCAAATGGTGAAGGCGGAATGCAGAAGCCCCGGTGGAATGCTATAGTCGTTGCCCATCCCCGAATGGAAATTTGAGGACATCTCCATGGACTTCGTCCATGGGTTACCTCGCTCGCGCTCGGGGAATGATTCTGTGTGGGTGATAGTTGACCGGTTGACCAAGGTAGCCCGATTTATCCCAATGAAGAAGGAGGCACAAGTGGGCGTCTTAGTGCGTATCTTTGTGGAACAATTTGTGCGGTACCATGGTGTGCCAAAGACGATCGTCTCCGACCGGGATGGTCGGTTTACTTCAAGAGAATGGAGGGCTGTACAGGCTTATTTGGGCTCGCGCCTCGCCTTTAGCACAGCCTTTCACCCACAAACGGACGGGCAATCTGAACGAACCATCCGAACATTGGAGGACCTTTTGAGGTTGTGTGTGCTAGATAAAGGAGAACCATGGGAGAGGCTCTTACCTCTCGTGGAGTTCTCTTATAATAACAGTTATCAAGCCAGTATTGGAATGGCACCTCATGAAGCTTTGTATGGAAGGAGGTGTAGAACACCCTTGTCCTGGGTGCAAGACGAAGATCCGAAGACATTGGGAAAATAGTATATTGATGACACGGACGCGGTGGTTAGGTTGATCCGGGATCGAATGCTAGAGGCTCAAAGCCGACAGGCAAAATATTATAACGCAAGGCACCGTACGGTGGAGTTTCAAGTGGGTGATAAGGTGTTCCTGAAGATTCGACCGATGCACGGAGTGTCGCGGGTACGTGGAGTCAAGAAGCTCAGCCCAAGGTATGTCGGGCCCTATGTCATAGTGGAAAAGATTGGCCCTCTGGCCTATCGATTGGAGTTACCGCCGGAGCTGGAGAACCTTCATGACGTGTTCCATGTATCGTCGCTTCGGAAGGCTTTGTTGCGGCCTGAACAACATACCCCCACGGCGGATGGTGACGTGGCGTCTGATAGGTCTGTGCGACTGGAGCCGGTGCGGATCGTTGATAACGAGACAAGAACCTTGCGCCGCAAAAGTGTTCCCTTGGTGAAAGTGCTATGGTCTAATCATGGAAGGAGGTGTTCACATGGGAGCCAAGGGATTTGATGCAAGAGCGCTACCCGGAATTATTTACCCCAGGTAAAAATTTTATTTGAAAGCATAGTTCCCTTTTATGTGCTTCACTCCCATAGCCTTACCCTGATTTCGGGGACGAAATCTTTTATTTTGTTTATAGGATTTGTAACGTCCCAATTCGCGCTAGGCCCCTTGATTGCGTATTTGAGTCAAGGGGGCTGTGGTGAGCCCAATGGGGGTGTGGGTGAACAGGTGTGAACGTATGAGAAATGAGGAAAACAAGGCAAAACGGTGATTTTGGCCGACACGGGTATGGACACGGCCGTGTCCATACCCGTGTGCCTCATGCCAATATTAAGTTTCCAGTCAGAGAGGTACACGGGTATTGGGACACGGGCGTGTCCCTACCCGTGTGCCTAGGACACGGGTTGAGACACGGCCGTGTCTCTACCCGTGTGCCACAACCCCGACACGGCGGAAAGAGGTTCTGGGATGAACACGGCCCTAAACACGGCAGGCGACACGGCCGTGTCACCTGAACACGGGTAGGAACACGGTCGTGTGCCTACCCGTGTCTGCGGTGTATAAAAAGGAAAAAGTTGTGAAACCCTAGCATTCATTCCCCTTTCTTCTGCCCCGAAATTTCTGAGAGAGTTCTTGGCTGGAGGAGGAAGAGCTTGCCGGAGCCATCCTTGGAGGAATCAAAATGCCGCCACCGTCAAGGGAAAAACAATGCCGCCGCGAAGGAGTGCGAGGCTCATGGCCGGCCATGGTGGTACCGCTGGACTTGAGGTGAGCTTCCTCCCCTCTCCCTTGGTGCTAGATCTATAGTTATTTTAGGAGAGACATCGACTCCATAGAGTCTTGATGGTGAGGAGGAGAGTTCTTAGGATAAGCCATGCCTAGGTTTTCTAGGCTTAGTTTCCCTCAACCTTCTCATCATTCAAAGTGGAGATGAGAGGGGTTTTCGTTGAGGGTTTGGCTTTGAAAGGAGAAATAAGGTTGGGTGTGATTTCTGGAGAAGTTTATGCGAGGTCGTTGCAAGGAAGAAGATGAACGGATGCCGTTCATCTCGCCTTAAGATGCGTGCAGAAATCTGATTTCTGCACGCGGCGACCTTCGTGGCCAATTTCGGAGGTGTTCTGGCCAGATCTGGGCGAACGACTCAACATGAAAGTCGTAGCCCTTGAAATTACCTTTCTAACGAGTGGTTGCTCGTTTCCATGCGATACCTGTAGCTACGGGAAAGCTGGTTCAAGTCTGCTGCGTTCGGGAAATTCCTGTACAGGAAACTGTTTCCTGTACGTATTCGAGTTGAATTTCTGGTATGTTGCGACCAGATCTGGGCGAACGACTCAACACGAAAGTCGTAGCCCTTGAAATTACCTTTCCAACGAGTGGTTGCTCGTTTCCATGCGATACCTGTAGCCACGGGAAAGCTGGTTCAAGTCCGCTGCGTTCGGAAAATTCCTGTACAGGAAACTGTTTCCTGTACGTATTCGAGTTGAATTTCTGATATGTTGCGACCAGATCTGGGCGATCTACTCAACACGAAAGTCGTAGCCCTCGCGAATACCTTTCCAACGAGGGGTTGTGCATTGTGATCGGATTCCTGTAGCTCCGGGAATCCAAGTTTTAGTATCAGGCTATCCTATGTTAATGCACTTGTTAATTTATAATGCTAGCACTCTTGCAATGATTGTGATTTGCCCATTTGTTATCTTGCTCCCATATATCTATAATGTTGTTGTTACTATGATTTAGCATGGTTACTCATTTGGTTGTGTAATAAGGAATAACCATGCAATGATAGAGAAATGGATTGGATGGGAAGGCTAGATTTTAGGAGTTGAGATTGGTATAGGATATATTTATACAATTTGGTGTTGAACATATCTATTATGCGTAGGGATGAGGTGAATTCATTGAATAGGTGGGCGTGAACATGATGAACACTATGTGAAGAGTATTTTGTAACCGTAATCCGAGCCCAAGGGGTTTATTAACAACCGATGCTTAGAGTTGTAGTCTCCCTACGGGTAGCATCGAGTGAGTTGTTTTGGGGCATGTGATGTGCGACGATTCATCGTGTCGCGATATTGAGATAATGACTGTGGCAGGTCTACGGGTTCGCCAGTCGTCACACCGATGGGAGCCAATGGGTAGACCTTGGGCGGTAGGGTTAGATACTTGGTGTCCATAACCCGAGATCTCCTCCGCGCCATGAGAACGGTTGGGCTTGCACCTCGTGCGTTTCCGAGGTTCCATCCGGTTCGAAATCAAAGGCCAGGTTGGGCTGTGTTCTTGGTGCACATTTACCCAAGACCCCTTCTGAGCCGTAGTACGCATGTGAGCTCCGCTGTTGTGTTCTTAGCGTTGAGGCGTACAGGGGCCTAGGATAGGTAGTGTGATACCACCTAGTAGTGGAGACGCCCGCTCCACTGTCGTCGTCTGGCCACGACGGACGACGCCTGAGAGGTTAGCTTCCTGCTCGAAAAGTGGGAACTTCAAGTCTGTGTCGACATAGCAACTTGCATGTGCGTGCGCATGATTCGGTCATAGCATAACATTCATTTCATGTCATTCATTGCATACACAAGATCCTCATCGTATAAGTTTGTATGGGCACTCTTATACGATGAGTTACTATACTGTTAAGCCGATCCTTAACTTATAAGTTTGTATGGGCACTCTTATAAGTTGAGTTACTATTTTGATTAATTATACCTGTTGTCATATATTATTGATATTTGTAGAATTGCTAGTTGTGTAGCGTAGTTTACACTCCACCATATTTACAGTCACCTGCTTGTTTACTTGCTCATATATATACATATTGTACCTTTGTTCCTTTCTCCGCCCGGTGCCGAGGAGTCGCCGGGGGAGCGGATGTGAAGCCACTTAGTCTTATGACTAACGGTTGCTACGTCTTCCTTTTTAGGAGGAAACCCCGCAGATAGAGCAGCAACGGACTATGCAGCAGGACAGCCAGGCCCGGATGATAGGACCTGAGGTGGTGGTGCCATCGGCACCGTCAGTGACAGTCGTGAGTGTTTTCATGTAGCCGTTTGGCAAAACATTTCTAGACTCTTGATCTTTTGTACAAGCCTGTTGTGCTTGTTATCTTCCGCTCTTTTGGACTTAAACTTAGCTGTGAATTGAACTGCTTTACTTTTCTGTTATGGTTGGGTTGGCATAGTATATGTGATATGGATTGTAGCCGGCGGAATAGGCGTCTTATGGTAAAGGCTAACCCGTGTGTTAGTGCTACCGCAAGACGGCTATTTCGGGCATAAGACTCCCCTCGTGCCCGGATGATTCCGAGGCTGCGCAAGGTCCAAGGCATATACCTGCTCCCTTTCCTATCTACGATCTCCCCCCTGGTATCCACGACCGCGGCCGCGTCCTCGGCCTCCGTAATGCTGAGCTGGTGGGCCGCCCTGTGGTGCTGGAGGTGGTGCCCCCTCATGGGGCAGTTCCTCCGAATGTGCCCAATCTGATGACAAAGGAAGCACTCTAGTGGGGGATACGCCATTCCCCCGGGTCTCGGCATCTCCTGCATCCGAAGAGGTTGAGGGGCCAATATCGCTTGTTCCCTCGGCTCCTGCCTCACGTCCTAACGAGGCTGGTCCTCTGTCCT
Organism: Platanthera zijinensis; assembly: GCA_039513925.1. Taxonomy (NCBI): domain Eukaryota; kingdom Viridiplantae; phylum Streptophyta; class Magnoliopsida; order Asparagales; family Orchidaceae; genus Platanthera; species Platanthera zijinensis. Next base: position 44,895,785 of record CM077098.1, on the reverse strand, counting down.
CCTCCCCTCTGGTAAAGCACCTCGCCACTGGTCATTTCTAACTCTCCGTCCCTGATCCTCTATTGGCCGCTTCCGGCCCCGGGTGGCGTGCCAATCTGCCTCAATCCTTTTTGCCATCTCCAAAATCCGGGAGATAGGCCCGTCAGATACAAACAACAAAGCCTCCCTCAAGTCCTCCCGCAGGCCCTTATAGAACCTCCTGATATACCCTGCTTCGTCCAGCTGGTAGAAATCTGCATATCGAGCCAGATGGTCGAACTCTCGATGGTACTCCACCATGGTCCGGGTGCCCTGCTTCAGCTGTAAGAACCGCTCCTCCAAATCATCCCTGGCCGACTGCGGAACAAAATGCTCCAGCAGTGCGGCCCTGAACTCCTCTCAGGTAACCTCCGCAACCTCCCTATCGGCAAATGTCGTGTCCAACAATGTCTTCCACCACCTCTTTGCATGGGACTCCAGGCAAAAGACAACCAGAGCCACCCTCTCCTCCCAGGGACACCGTATCCCGGTCAGCATCTCGTACATGATATCCAGACACTCTTCCGTCCGAACTGCCGACTCTGTCCCCAAGTAGGACGGGGGAGACAGTCCTCGGAAGATGGTTAGCCAGTTGGCCCCCGGATTTGGCTGCGGGGGAGGAACCTGCTGGGCCCTGAAAGCCTCTAGGATGGCAGTCAGAGTCTGTCCCATATCTGACTGAAGGAAAGGAGTGGGGACCGGTGGGGGTGGTGCAACATCCTGAGCCTGTTGAACTCCACCTTGCGGCGTAGGCTATGCTGGAGGCTGCGTAACAAAAACACATACTGAGAAAACGTTCAAATATTACATAAAGGTGGACAATTTATATGTGATCCCCATATGGGCACACCACTGCTTCCGCTACTTAGTTTGTCCCCAAACTAAACTCGCGCGGGGGTGACCCAGGGTTTGTGGACTGTTACTTTCTTCTGATCGATGTTTTCCTCTGATACCACTTGTAAGACCCCCTTTTTTTTTCTTTTTAAAACCCGGGGTCTTAGGCCCAGAGTCGCCGCTTTGCGCTGACACCTTCACGTCCTGAAGGGTCATCACCACAAGGCGCCGATTCTGCCGGCCAATTCGATCACAGAAAGGTAGCACAATAATGGAAGTAAGAGCAAGTCCACTGAAAGTAAATCACATATATAAAATAAAATCTCCACGAAGGGAGTGTCCACAGAATAACAATAATCAGAGTACTATAAATGCGGGCTTATGCCCGATACATCATGTCCTCACTACAATCTCTCATGCGGAAGCTAAAACAGAAACTACTCAGGTTCAAGACTCACGGTCCCGGCTGTATGAACTCCGGAGCTAGACTGCCCCATCTCCAAGCGCACCGGTCTCTGGGGCAGCTCCTCCACGCTGGGCTCCACGATCCCCTAAATGATGCGGTTCGAAAACCGTTAGTCATAAAGACTAAGCCCTATCATCCCCTACCCATTCCCCCATGGCTCCTAAGTACCGAGCGGAGAGGAAGAAAGGGAAGGACATGAAGGTGGAGATTTAATCAAGATACAAATGGCAGCGGAACTAATCTATCAATTCTATAATAATATGACAGAAACAGAAAGTAAGAAAGGTAACCTTAACTTATGTGCGAAAGCGCATAAGCCAAGGGATCTTCTGCAAGGCTCCCATCGTATAGAGTGTCTCATACCACTTATTCGTTGGGGTGTCGGTTATCAAACAACAATATGTATATATATTGAAATTAACCTTTGATTTATAAACTTGCCCACACAAGCTTATAGACCAAGGGGGCGTTTTGCTGGTCCTAACGTATAAGCGTCTCATACCACTTATACTTTAGGTGTCAGGGTTAAATGAATCGATTATGCTATGACATGCAAGTGGGTATGATGAAACATGCAAGTGCAACTCACACACCCGACTTTGTGCACACAGACCTTTAGTTCCCCCTTTCGGAGCCGTTACCTCCTAGGATACCTCCGTAGTGGCAGACGGAAGCGGTGGGTTGGGCCTCGCCCACCTCTAAACCAGTAAAGCACTACCGGTCAGACCTATCGTACGCCTCAACGCTTGGTGCACTAAGCGGACGCCTGCGTACTCTTGCCGACTGGCGCACCGGACTTCTGTTGGCAAAGTGCTAATCACACTTGCCGAGTCAGCGTATTGGTGTCGGTGCATCGACCCTCCAATACCGAAGACCCACCACCTTAATTTTCATTCCTTTTTATGCACATGCAAGTTTAATCGTAAACACACAAAAGCCGAGCCGAAGCTCCCCGGACCAAAACGTCCGTCTCCAAACCAACCGAGCCGAAGCTCCCTGGACCATCCCGTCCGTCTCTTAACCAACTGAGCCGAAGCTCTCATCAATCTTCCTGTGCCAACAGTATTTGTGAAAGGTGCAGCCCTAGTTACTAAGTTACTCTTGTCGGTTTGTTATTACAGTTTATGTTAGCCCAGGACTGCCCCCGGCATATCCCGTGAAGGGCTCTCAAGGGGCACTAGGAACCAAGACGGCGACATTACGGCCCGAAGTTCCCTTTCGCAAGGCACTTATTGTTATTGGTTGATCCCCTTTACCCATTCCCTTCTCATATTATGATAGACTATCCTAGGGTGATTTTAAACCTTTCACTCTTCGGGGAAGACGATCTTTCATCGAACCCGAGCACATCTTAACTCTAGCTATCACCACTTCTCGCTACTCTTCATATCATCCTACTATGATATCATTCACAATTGACCACCCAGACTAAATGACTAACTCCAACGACTTTCTCAGATCATATCCTATTGCAATTCACAAATTTGCTATGTGCAGGCCAACCTAGACTAAATGTCGAACCGGTTAGGCAACGATCCCAAACTCATCCAAATGCCCTAAATTATTTACTGGAGACTTATCATGATATAAATGGCCTAAATCCATAAAATGGTATTTTTCCTAATTTATCTGATATTTAATTAATTTCCTCGAAAGTCCCAAGGGTTACCGGTTTGAACATGAACTACCCTAAGTAATCATGCAAGATGCCCAGAAAAATTACTATAAATATTATGTTATCCCAATATGGTAAATCCAAAGTATCACAATTTTTCTATCATCAAAATGGCGCTAAAACTATTTTAACAATGTTTACTATCTTCCATTATTTATGAACCAAGTACAGAGAATATTCTTATAAAAATTATAAATAATTTATGACATGTAGATAAAGGCCTAAAATTAGCACTGGCCCAATTTCATAATTTTTCAGTAATAAAATCATCCCTAAATAATTTTTCAAGCATAGAACCCCTTTTTAACTTTTGTAAAGGAAGTACTGGATTTAGTCAACTAAAAATTATATAAAAAATTCAGGGGAAATCATTCTGTTCTAAAATGTATATTTCCAAGATTTCGTGAGGTTTCAATCAACAGAAATTTCTAAATAATTAAAACATTATTTAAGGCTATAGCAAGCTTTACAAATGAAGTGCTGGTAATAATCAACATAAAATTCCAGTAAAATTGCTATAAGTTCCATCTGATCCAAAACTCACTCTACCCAAATTTCACAGCTTTTAATTAAGGTTTAGTGACTGATTCTTCCTATTTGATATTTTATCCTAAAACTAAGGTTAGGGTTTTAAGGTATCTACTTGTCTCCAAATTCTCCAAGATTCCATCCAGACAATTCCTATCAAGCTTTTGTTAACTCTACAGAGTTCCAAGGCAATACAAGAGCAATTGCCCTCATGTACTTCACAACCCTCAAAACCCTTCATTTAGGGTTTGAGCTTGGATCCTAGGGTAATTCAACCCTAAAACTCACCGTTTTTCTCCAAGCAGGTTATAACACCCTTCTAAGTCAGAGGTCAGAATATCAGCCTCTGTTGAGGTGATTTGACCTTTCCAAACTCTTAGTGCACTTTTTACTAAAAGATGTCTCACTAATGCCTAGTTAAGGGTAGAAGATTTCCTACCCAAAACTCCTCCAAACTAGTTGGAATTTTGTACAAATCTAGGTTTTATAGCCAGGGACCACTCACCAAAATTTCGGAGGGTTTGGAGGTTATTTGACTACTCAAATAAATTTCTCTAACTTAATTAAATTAAAACAAAAACTTTAGGCAAAGTATCTCCAAAAATTCCCATTTTTGGTCTAACTTTAGGTATAGCTAAGGTTAACCCCCTGCCCAAATTTCAGGTCATTTGGACAAGGGACGAAGAGTGGGCATCCATTTTAATTTCTGCCCAACTCTAGGTACAGCTCCCACTAAAACGGGTTCTGCGGTCAAACCGCTTACCCAAACGAGTTGAAATTAATTTTAAATTAAACTAGACTCAAAGGGCTACAACTTTTGTGACTGGTCATTTTTCCTAAAATGGCCTCTAAGTGCCTCGTTTTGCAGCATCAAAATGTGCTCATCTAAGTATATTTTCCTTATAAATTATTTACATAATTTATATATTATAAACAGCTTTTACTGTTCATCTTCTACAGAACCCGAAAACCAGAACACAGAAACTCCTATTTCCTGTAGCTCTTTGCGATCCGTCACCGGTCGACTAGGTCACTTCCCTGTCCAGCCACCACCACCACCACCTCCGTTGAGGCGATGACTAGCGGTCGGCGGTGGTTTGGCCGCCGGAGGTGGCGGTTTCCGGCGAACTCGAAAATACATTTTTCATGGTTTTCCATGAAAACGAGAGATAGGTCCGGCTCCGTTGAGCACGAACTTCCTTTCTAAGAATCCTAAGATCTACCATGAAAGAAGAAGCAGAGGAGGACCTTGTTCGCGGTTTGGAGGCGAGATGAACGTCGGGGTGCCATGGCGCGGTGGTGGCGTTGCTGAACTTCTCCTGCAGCAAGGTACAAAGATCTGAGTTCATTTGGTCAAGAGTGTAACCTTCTCATCTTGCTCTAAGGGGGATTTTATAAGTCAGCAAGTGGGGAGGTGAAAGGGTAAAGCCTTAATGGTCATGAAGGCTCCTCTTAATAACCTTTCGGTTACAGTGAAGGGATAAGAAAAGGTGGAAGATGAATAGGTGTTTGCCAGGTGGCGATTCCTATTGGACCAGCACTTCCTCCTTTATTATATAATTACAGAAGGAAAAACGGCCCGTAGTTACTCCTGGTGTAACTTCCCACACCAGCACTTATTACCACGCGTGTTAGAATAATTTCGGGCCTGAACCGTCGTTTCGGTCAATGTCACGGGCATGACACATAGGTCACGGGCGTGACAGGCCCGGGTGGCCAATTCTGGGGTCGACGATCGTCGAACTGAGATCGACGGTCGTCGAAGGGTGGTCACGCCCTAGGTCACGGGCGTGACACCTTGGTCACGGGCGTGACATGCCCAAATGGCAAATTCTGAGGTCGACGACCGTCGAACTGAGATCGACGGTCGTCGAAGGGTGGTCACGCCCTAAGTCACGGGCGTGACACCTTGGTCATGGGCGTGATAGGGTCATGAGGCAAATTCCGCGCTCGGCGATCGTCGCGCTGAGATCAACGATCACCGAAGGGGGGTCATGCCCTTGGTCACGGGCGTGATACCTGGGTCACGGGCGTGACATGCCCGAATGGCAAATTCTGAGGTCGACGACCGTCGAACTGAGATCGACGGTCGTCGAAGGGTGGTCACGCCCTAGGTCACGGGCGTGACACCTTGGTCACGGGCGTGACAGGGCCGGGTTGAAAATTCTGCGCCCGACGATCGTCTCCCTGAGATCGATGATCGTCGAAGGAGTCACGCCCTAGGTCATGGGCGTGACGTGTCGGTCACGGGCGTGACCATTCCGTGACCCGAAATTTCAGTCGATTTATTTCAATTTTCGGGCTTACTAGGGTTCTGTCACGACCAACCGACTCCTAGGGGTCTAGCCGGAAATGGGATGTTACATAATCTGATCTAGAAGGTCTTGGGGGCAGCTTTCAAACCTAAGTTCTAAGCCTTAGACCTATTCTAGTTGACCTTTAAATATATACAATGAGGTCAAGACACATTCCTAAGGACATAGTGATCCTTACCCAAATCAGTAATAGGGTATTCCAATAGAATCTTCTCCAAATCTGGTACATAATTCTTGTGTACCCAACACCGGCCTTGCCAGCTAGGTTGAATCCTAGCAGTGGGAGCATCTTAGTACCAAATACCAGAGCGAGAATACTTCCCTTTGGCCAACCACCAGGCGCTACCACCGGCCCAATCCGCTAGGTGAGAGCCTGAAGGCTGGTGTTGAGCATCAACCGGACTTAGCTCCAGGGTCATAACGACGTCACTCAAGGATCACGGCCCATCCAACTAGGTGGAAGCCTGTCAGCAGGAGAAACTCGGGACTTAACCCAGAGTGAGAATACTTTCCTTTGGTAAACCACCGGGCGCTACCACCGGCCCAATCAGCTAGGTTAGAGCCTGACAGCGGGTTTTGAGCATCAACCAAACTTAGCTCCATGGTCATAACAATGTTACTCGAGGATCCCGGCCCTGCCAGCTAGATGGAAGCCTGATAGCGGGAGCGTCTCGGGACCTAACCCAAAGCGAGAATACATTCCTTTGGCCAACCATCAGGCGCCACCACCGGACCAATCAGCTAGGTGAGAGCCTAACGGCGGGTGTTGAGCATCAACCAGACTTAGCTCCAGGGTCATAACAACGTCACTAAAGGATACAGGCCCTGGCAGTTCAATGGAAGCCTGGCATCGGGAGCGTCTCGGGACCTAACCCCAGAGTGAGAATACTTTTCTTTGGCAAACCACCAGGCGCTACCACCGGCCTGATCAGCTAGGTAAGATCCTGACGGGGTGTGTTGAGCATCAACCGAACTTAGCTCTAGGGTCATAACGACATCACTCGAGGATCTCGGACCTGCCAGCTAGGTGGAAGCCTAGCAGCGGGAGCGTCTCGGGACCTAACCCCAGAGCGAGAAATATATCAGTTGATGCACAAAATGCAAAAGGGAATCGAGCACCGCCAACTAACGGTTCGAGCACTGGGGAAGGAAGAAAAAGAAAACTGCAAGCAGCAATCTACTTAGCGGACGAGAGAAAAAGAACAGAAGAGCTGTGAATCACGGAAACACCAGACTTCGCCTGCCGCAGCCTGAATGCCACTCTTGCGTACTTTGATTGCAAATGATGGGTTACAAGAAGAGGAAAGAAAGTTGTGCAGAAAGCAAGCCGGAGTTCGCAAATCTCGAGATTTGAGTTCGCAGTCTTTAACAAGTAGGCTCCTTGGCTCGAGCCAGCGTGCCTTCGGTGCACCACTTCCCCCTATTTATAGATTTGGGGGCCTACCCAAACGGGCAGGGCCAAAATAACTGGCTGCCCGGGATATAGGAGAGCCGGGCAGCGGTGACGGGAATCAAAAAAAGAAAGGACAAGCAGTCCGTATGAGATAGAAGGACTGGGCTTGCGAGCTGGGGCTTCCCCTTGGTCGTGCAGAACGTAATCCTGGCTGAAGGGTCGCGACCTGAGCGGGCTGATTCTGGAGTCCGCCTAGAGATCTGGCAAGATCTGGAAACTGACCAAGGTAGGGCGACCTGGGCGGATTGGGAACCTGAGTCCGCCTTTGGGGGTTCCTTGACGACCTGACCGGACTAAGGAGCACAGGCCCACCGAAAGAGGAGAAGGAAGTCTTACTGAACATGTTGCGGATTATGGGGTTAACATAATCCCCGCACATTTTAAAGTTTTGGAAAAGTTCGAAAATGTTTCCTTAACCGTCGAGTCCACAACCGTCGAGTCCGCCTGGGCTATAAATTAGGCTGGAAAACCTGCATTATACCAAAACTGTCTGCGCAATGGGTCGGTACTCACCACTTGCGGTCTGCACTTTCCAATCCAGCATGGTGAGACTTGGATCTTTCTTCGGCAACCTTACCTCCAAGACCTAGAAACCTAAGGCGAGCACCCGGACTAAGAAAGTGGTCCACCGGAGCGAGACAGTTGTCCGCCATGTTGGGGAAAGTTTGCATAAGGGACTGGAGAGAGCTGAATCAGTTAGCGGCATCAAAGAATCGGAGCGCGAGAAGTCAGATGCCTCTCCTGTTCAGAATGTGCCATCACAGAGTGCGGATAGGGTTTTTAATCCGCCGCTGACTTCTGACCAGAACCCTGCGAACTCAGGGGGTATGGCCATAATCGCTTCTACCTCTGGGACATATATGCTGCAGATGGATACCGAGAAGGAGGTCTCATCGCCGGAAGTCCGACAATTGAATACTGAGGAGAAGCAGACTACCGACCCAAAGGTTGAAAAACAAGCAGGGGAGATGGTTGGGGGAGTCGAGAAGCTAGCAAAAAAGCCGGCTGAATAGCAAATCGAGCAGGCGGAAAAATCGGCTGAAGAACGGATCGCGGAGCAAGCGCCTTCTCTAGCCGTAGTCGGCATCGACCAAGACGTAGTCCGCACGAATCCGCCGAACTCGCAACAGGTTGTGCTGGCCTTGGAGAAAAAGGCTCCTGAGAAGAAGAGGAAGAGGGACAAATCCTCGGTTGCCGAGCGGGTGGAGAAGAAGCTGCGTGCTCAGAAGGAGAAAAATGTCTCTGCGTGGACTGGTGCTGCGAGCCTGCGGCATAGGCCACGATATAAAAAGGTTCCTGACACGAGCTTAATCACACCTGATGCCCCAATCTCGGGAGGCGATTCCTTATCAACGGTCAGTTTGTCCACCACTGAAATACTCGACAACATTAATAACGATCGGCTTGCTGACATAAATCAATATCTGCTTGAGGTGTTGCAGTCCGATGTCGAGATAGTGGGTGAGAAATTTGCTGACCCCACCCCCTCATTTGCGGATGAAGAAAGTGAGAAGACGGTGAAGGAGCAACTCGTCATTATGCAGGCCAAGATCGAAGCGGTCTCCGGAAAGCTTGATACGGACAAGCAAGTTGAAGACCTGCGGACTGCGGCAGAGTTGATGTGGTCAAGTAAACTGCAGCCGATGCCTAGATGATTTCAACATCAGTGGCTTTAAAAGTCTCCACCCCTGAAATCGCAGCCAATAAAAATCATTACGGAGACTGGGGCAAAAGTTCATCGAAGATGGAAACAACATTTGATTGCTTTTGACCCGGAGCGAGTGAGGCGGCCTGTTGTGGATAGTCTCCAGATCGCCGCGATGATTACAAAAAGTGATTTTATCTTTACCTTCTAAGTTTATCACGACTTGGAAATTAAGTTAGATTTTGTTTCCTTTGTTGCAGTAGAGAAGTCGCCACCCGACTCTGCGGAGGCTGGCGAGATTGTGTCATCGCTCGCAAATGCACTGGTGCAAACTATGACGTGCCCTTTCGTCGAGCCCATGCAAGGAGAGCAGTCCGACCTGGACAAATATGCATTGTTAGCAAGTAAATATGAAGAGGAGCTGAACGAGGTTCGAGCCGAACTAAAGAAGGGAAAAGAGCGAGAAAAGATTCTAGAGAACCAGGTCGCCAGTATTTCTGTCGTGGTCGAGCGATTAAAGAAGGAAAAGCAGCAGTTAAGCGAGGACGCCCGCCACTATAGAGGCAGGTACTTGGCCTTGGTGCGGGAAGGAAAGAAGCAGGTCGCCGAGGTTGCCAGGGTGAGGGCGCAAATGCCGGTTAAGTATGCTCCCGGAGAGGCGTCAGTCCCAACGGCTAGCAGACATCTCGCGGCGGTTGTAGATCCTTGGCCGGCAGGCGAGCCTATGGTTCCGGTAAGCCAAGTTATCAGGGACACTGCTCGAATGCATCACACCTTCAACAACATGCACCACCTTGTCCAGCAACTATACTGAGAAATATTACGAGGAAGCGACCAGGCGGCCTATCTTGGGACAGATAGGGAGGAGCGACCTGCTCGATGTACAAGCCGTTGAGTCTGCGAACAATTATTTGAATTAATTCTTTTATAATTTGGTGTGGACATATTCTGTTATACATACTGTGACGCGGATATTGTTTGTTCTGTATTATATTGTATTGTATGATACCGTTGTGTGCAATGTTCTTTGTATAATGCTGCGACCTGTGTAATGAAGTCTTTTCTACAGGTTGATGTTTGAATGCGACATATGCGAACTGTCATATGCGAACTGCGATTTTTTGTTTGTATTGAATGTTTGTGAGCTGGGCGGACTGTATCTGCGTCCGCAATTACTTTGTTAATTTATCTGAATTTGCAGGGAAACCTGAGAAGCGAGCTGCGCGAACTGAGCGATCGGCCTCGGCGGATTGACTGTCATCTATCAGACAGTTTTTCTATAAATAGGGTCCCCATTTTCTCTTTGTATAGGAAATACAGTTGAAGCTGAAGGCCCTGCGGTCTGGAAAGATGGTATCTGCACGCACTGATGCTGTCGTCTCCTTTCATTCTGCCGAACACAAGAGAAGTAGACTGACAGCGGCCGACTTGGAAGCCTTCCTGGAGAGGCACATGGCGGGCTTGTCGTTGCTCGCTTGCCTTCCTAAGGACCAGGAGCGGTTAAATTTCTCCACTGTAACTCAGATCGCGGTGCCCATTGATTACTTTGATTGGGGTTCAAGTTTCCTTGTCTCTGGGAGATTGCAGAGATCTTCGAGCACTATGGGATAGTTCCGGGCCAGCTCGCACTAAACACCGTAGCCGCGATCTACAACTACCTCTCCTACCTGCGGTCTGAAAAGATCTAGTTTTCTTTGAATATATTCAGAAAGATTTTTTTCTGTCCGCTCAATAACTCCTTCTGGAGATTGCCAGTACAAAGGCGTAATCTATTTCTACTGCCGAGGAATGAAAGTTGTTGGCTTACAGAATAAAATCCGCAAATGGACCTCTAGGTACCTCATTTTTGATGGAGACCTGGGGTTTCTCCATACCAACCCGCAGGTGCGCGCGGATGCCGACTTCAAGAGCGTGCTAATGAAAGAAGTGGAGGCCGCCATCGTCGAGTTCTTGGCTGGGGAAAGGCTCAATATTGACCATTATATTCCGCTACTGTCTGTCCTGGACACCATAAGCCGCCAAGAGAGTAAGTCATGCGACCTGACTTTGTATCCGCAGTGACCTGGAGCTTTATTACTGACCGATTCTCTCTTTTTTTAGCGATCTTGGCGGTGCCAGCTAACTTGCCCCAAACGCCAGCCAGACAGACTCCTACTCAAGGAGAAAGGAAAAAAGAGATCGCAAGGAAAAGAAAAGAGGAAGGGGATCACGCCGCGGACTATTCTTCCTCCGGCAGCTTTGACATGGCGGGCTTCAGGAAGAATCAGAAGGATCTGAGGGGTAACCCAATGATCCACTGGCACGGGAAGAAAAAGTTCGTCCGCGTCTCAACTGCTCTTCCCTCCTGGAAGAGTCTGTGCACCTCTCGCCATGCCCATGTGGAGATTTCTGCATTATACGAGAAGCAAAACCTACGCGACCTGCAGTGCGTAGCTCCTGACAAACTCCCTCTGCTCGCTGCTCAAGCTAGAGCAAACAGCGCCGTCACCAACCACTTTATGGGTCGGATGACGTGTGAGCTGCTTGGAGAGGATGAACGACTTCGGCGAGAAAACAAGTCGCTGAAAGAAAGGAATAAGCGGCTATGAATAAAGATCAATCTATATAAGGAGGATAAAGTTGTAAGTATCGGTAATCTCCACAATCTTTTTCGCTTATCTGTAGCGGACTGACTTATTTATTCTCCCTGCAGACCGCGTATGAAGTCACCAATCCCTACTTCCAAAATGCAATGTTTCCTTTCGTGAAGGGAAGTGTGGATGGTCGTCATCGAGCATTTTATCAATGGCGTACTTGCTAAGGAGGGAGTGGATACTGTCCCTTTCCTGCAACTTTTTCCCGAGCTGGAGGATAAGGTTGCTTTATTTGAGCGGGCTGCAAAGGGGAAGGCAGTTGACGAAGAAGATAGAGAAGAGGTGCTTTCTGATGATGAAGCCCCCGAGGACGCAGCCTCAAGCCAGCGGCAAGGGGCCAGTCCGATCAGTCCGCCTCCTCCATTTCTGATGAGAGCAGCGAGCGGACGGAGCCCGCGGCTAGCTCTAACTCTGGCGGCAGCAGCAGTAGCGACTCAGGAGACTACTCCCCTGTAATCAATGTTGACTGATCGAGCCCGGAGGCGCCTGTAGAGAAGAGGCAGAAGATTGGATAGAAAAGCTATATTGTAATTTTTTTGTTTTTATTGTAAAGAGGGCGGACTCTACGCGAGTTCGCCAAGACATAAATATATGTATTTTTGAATTAATAGAAAAGATATTTTGATATCGTCTTCTGCAATACTCTGCTCTTTCTTTGCTTATAGTTAAAGGTCGAACTTCATATACCAGTCCGCGCAATGTAAATGTTATCCGCATAATATAACCTTTCAGACCTTTAAGAATCCTTATCAAAATTATTTCAGCTCGTCACAACATGAATAGACTTAATGTTATTTGATCTTTTATCAAAAGTAATAAACAATTAAGCGAACTCGGACGAGTTCGAACAGCAGTCCACATCTTGCCGAAATCGAATTACCCTTTGCAAGTTTTAAGAGAGCTGAGACAATAAAAGCTGCAATCTAAAATAGCTTTTAAAGAATAATGATCACATATGCGAATTTGGCGGATTTAGACCACAGTCCGCTTGTAGCTATAGTTGAACCATTGTGAATAAGCGAGCAGGCGCGACCGGTATTGATTTCTCGCAGGGGAAATTGGAAGTACCCAGTTGATATGATGATGTGTTAGATGCATATGTGATAGGGTGCCTTGGGTAAAGCCTGAGTTTGTATTCATGCTGCATAGTAGGCCCCTTTGATTATATGCTCAACATAGAGAACATTTTTGTTGTTTGAGACATCCAAACCTATTTTTAAAGCTTTACATGTTTATTATATGACATACGAAGTGCTTACTTGCAGGTTGGAGGTGTACCCCGGGGTCCGTTAGAGGTGGTCGGGAGGAGATGTGTTGGTTACACAGTTGAGGTCAGCCATTGCTGACCCACATTACCATCAAATTTTTGCAGGGCAAGGTTCGCAAGCAGGAGCTAGCTCGCCGACCAAAAAATCCTAAGCCTCATGAAGTGTTTCAAGTTGTATAATAGCTCTGTTTGTGGGATTTTGTGTTTGATGCACTGTGTTTCCGGCTTGCATGCCAAGGTAGTCTAGGAGTGCTTATGCACATTGGTATTTGATGCAGTTATTTGAGTTTTGGACTCTCTTTTGTTGTAAGGCCTTAAGGCCGAGTTGATACTCTATGGTTGTGGATAACTTTTAGTCTTGTTTTCTGTTTCCGCTGTTGCTTTATTCTGAGTTATGAGTTGGGTAGTTAATATCATTTTTTAATGTTAAAGCTGTGGCATTCGTATGTTGTGGAGCCCCGGCCGGACCCATATTATATGGTCATTACAGGGGAGGTAAGTTATACTTTGGCATCAGATACAAATATGTGTATACCATTGTCCTGTAGACCTTCTTCAATTCTAGGACATTACTGGTCCCAACAGAAACCTTTTTTTATGTAACATCCCATTTCGAGCTAGAAACCTTGGAAAGTGTTTTGGTGTCAGCTTTGGTGGTTTAAGCTGATAGGAAGGTGGGGAAAGAGGATGATAGTTTTACTTTCAAGACAACCTAAACACCTAGAGGGGGGGGGTGAATAGGTTCTAATTTCTTGTTTATAAATCTAGGCAGAATTCAATTACAAATTAAATTATCTAGCACAGCATTCACAGACAACTAAGCATCACAGATTGCACAATGTTTTATAGTGGTTCCCCAAGATCTGGGTACATCCACTTCCCCCTTCACCTATCTAGCAATATGCTAGATTCGGCCAAACTTCCACTATTCTCAGATCCTCAGATCCTACAGCTCAGAACCAGGATAGGTTCCTACAACTCAGGCACAACAGCCCTACCTCAGCCTTGCCTCAAGTCCTACCACTCAGAGAATAACCTTCTCCTACACTCAGGAAAATAGCCCTACCACTCAGAGATCACCTCTCCTACACTCAGCCTTTATAACACAGGCTTACAACTCAGATCTGTGTAAACAGATCCTACAAAAATTTAGAAAAGATATTTTGATGTCTTGCCTTTATTGAGAGAGAAGAGGACAAGACACTTCTTGATCAGCTGATGAAATCAACTGAATCTGAGCTTTCTTCAAAGCTTCTTGAATCTGAACTTAGCTGAGTTGATTTCCAAACAGCTTCTTGAGAAACCACTGATGGCTTCCTTCTTCTTCTTCAAGATGACTGGATCCCTCTCTATCCAACACCTTTTCTGATACTTCAGACTTCTTCTTAGATTTTCTGATGAAGATCTTCTTTAGAGCTTAGCACTTTCTTGAATTGAAACTTCAATAGAATCGTAATCCTTTTGTTTCTTCTTCTTAGATCTTCTTCAGTTATGTTTCTTTTTTTTGTTTCCTTCTGAATATGTCTATTTATAGACTTTCTTCATGGTAACCGGCTGATCCGGTTTCTAACTGATTTCTGACAGGTCTGACAGCTTCAGTTAAACGGTGGCAACCCACAGCTGTCAAGTCTTCAAACAGTTCCTATACCTTAGCCTTGGACAGCAAAATGTCGAGACAGTCTGTTAGAAAGTGTTGAGACCAATCTGTCTATCTGTGTCGACATAAGTGACTTTGGTGTTGACACAGTCTTTGATGATGTCGACTAAGTTGCCTTTAAGTCGACACAGCTTCTTCAGAAAATAACTTGGTCTAGACTCTGTAGTGTGTCGACACAAGTCCTGTGTGTCGACACAGTTGTTGTAGATTCAGAACTCAGTATGTGTCGACTCAGCCTTCAGGTGTCGACACATCAATCTTCAATTCTGCCAAAATGTGTCGACTCAGTCTTCTGGTGTCGACACAAGCATAGTCGACTTCTGCCAATATGTGTCGACTCAATCTCAAGGTGTCGACACATCCACCCAGTGTCGACACAGTAGAGGTCGATTATCTTCTTCTGTGAGTCGACTATCTTTCTCTGGTCGACTATCTTTCTCTGGTCGACTATCTTCTTCTATGTCGACTATCTTTCACTAGTCGACTATCTTCTTCTGTGTCGACTATCTTTCACTAGTCGACTATCTTCTTCTGTGTCGACTATCTTTCACTAGTCGGCTATCTTCTTCTGTGTTGACTATCTTTCACTAGTCGACTATCTTCTTCTGTGTCGACACTGATTTTCTGAAGTGTCGACACAATTTCTTCAGGTGTCGACATGTGGACTTAGAATATTTTTCTGCATTCTTTAATACTTCTTCACCTGCACATGTCAACTCAAAACAACATCAAATACACCTTGATGTATATCATTGAGCTAAGTTGGGCTTCTTCAAATCAGGTACACTTTTTCTAATGTACCCAACAGAGGACACAGGACTCGAATAGACTAAGATATCAGGCTTGAGTAGTGTTTCTGGTGAGACAAGTATGATTCGTCGGATATCGTCGAGTTGGACTCGACGAATTCGTCGGATTAACTTAGAACAAAACAAGCATAAGGCTTTGATATAATAATCATATTCAAATAGTTTGAACAAGGAAATACGAGTTCATAACTGAGGCCCAAACGCGCTTCGAGTTAAACAAATTTAATAGCGTAGACAACCCTAGAATCTAACGCACCATTCTTGAGACACTAACATCAAATGCTTACATAAGCAAAAATCATCACAAGGATCCAAACACAAGCCGAGACTCCAAAATGCTCGGATTGCAATAAAACTAGACAAGTCCAAAACCTCAAAAATTCATCCCTTTCAATCAAGGAAAACATTCAATTCAATCAAAATCTTAAAATCTATTCAAACAGGCCCAACAGACGCGAAAACGCACTAACGGTGCAACGCCGTCAACATGACGTAAAAAAAAAGTAACGCCTTGACGTCATAAATATGATGATACCAATTCAAATAATATTATCGAAAAATTGGGGGCGTTACAAAAATACTCTTTACAAGGGGGTTGGATCAAAGCTCATGATGTGCGGTTGGTGCGGGACTGGGAGTCCCTTGGCATTGAGTGTGTAGCCAGAGGCGAGTCTAGTACGGCTCGGTTGAATTGGATTGAGTTGCAAAATGACTTAACCAATCGTGTTTGGGAAGTGACTAATTTTGATGTAGAGTTCCATCCATTCGTGGTGTAAGCTCAAAAGGGTGAGGGTAACATCTGGTAGGTGATTGATGGGATCTTAAGGAAGGACGGAAGGATATGTGTACCATAGTTCGGCAAGCTCCGCGAGAAGTTGATGTTTGAGGCTCATTTTACGAAGTACTCCATTCACCAGGGCAGTACAAAGATGTACTTGGATACGAAGAAATCCTTTTGGTGGCCTAGTTTGAAGCAGGACGTAGCTTTGTACGTGAGTCGGTGCAAAACTTTTGCCTTAGTGGAGGCCGAGTATCAGAAGCTAGGTGGGTTCCTAAAGTCTCTTCCTATTCCCGAGTGGAAATTTGATGACATCTCCAAGGACTTTGTGCATGGCTTACCTCGATCGCAGCAGGGTAACAACGTGATTTATGTGATCGTGGATTGCTTGACCAAAGTGGCACATTTCATTCCAAATCGGAAAGTGGACAGTGTGGAGAAGATCGTAGAGTTGTATGTTCGCAACATTCTGCGACTACATGGGATCCCTAAGAGTATAGTTAGTGATTGCAATGGACGATTCACGTCCAAATACTAGAGGCTGGTTTAGAAGATTCTAGGCACGAAGCTCAAGTTCAGTACGACATTCCATCCTCAAAGTGGCGGACAAACCGAAATAACGAATCGTACAATGGAGGATATGCTTAGAATGTGTACCCTTGATTTTAAGAAAAAGTGGCAAGACCACCTCTTCATGGTGGAGTTTGCCTATAATAACAGTTACCAGGCAAGTATAAAGATGGCGCCATACAAAGCATTATATTGAAGGCGGTGTCGAATGCCAATGTCTTGGATAGAGGTGGGAGACACCAAACATTTGGGAAAAGAAGTGGTGGTTGATGCATGCGAGATGGTGCGAACCATTCAGGAGCGCATGAATGTTGCCCAGGACCGTCAAGCAAAGTATTTTAATGCTCGCCATAGGAATATGGAGTTTGCGGTAGGAGACTGGGTCTATCTCAAGATCAATCCGTTCAAAGGCGTTTCACGGATTCGCCGACTCAAGAAGTTGTGTCCGAGGTTTTTGGGACCGTTTGAGGTTATAGAACATATTGGAGAAGCAGCTTACCGGTTGTCGTTGTCCAAGGAGCTGAGTGGATTACACGATGTTTTCCATTTCTTCGTCTTAAGGAAAGCCTTGGTGGAGGCTAGTGTGCTGATCGAACCGGCGACGGTGCTGATAAAAGAGGACTTGGCGATGAAGTCCGTCTAGTGGGCATAGAGGATTCAGAAGTTCGGCAGTTGCAAAACAAAAAGGTGGGTCTCGTAAAGGTGCGTTGGAACTATTACGGGCGAGATGAGTTCACTTGGGAGCGTGAGCAAGCAATGCACGAGGACTATCCAGAATTGTTTGCATAGTATTGTTGGAACAGTGTTTTGATATGTTGCAACAATCTTTTTTCTGTCTTTATGAATGGAGCCGTTCATATAACATTGTTGTAACAATGCTTTTCCTTGTAGTAACTAGATTCTTGTTGGTTGCCCGAATGATATTGGTTTGGGTAGGTTGTTGTAATAATACTTTAATTTGTTGTAACAATTTTGTTGTTGTCTTCGTGTAGGAGGATTAATTTCGGGGACGAAATTTCTTTTAAGGGGGAGTTGTAACACCTCGGTTCTTTTCTTCCAGAGCTAGCTGTCGGGTTGTATTGGTAGGAGCAGGCCGTTTGACAAAATCTGAGCAGTTCGTCGAGCTCAAGGTTTTCGTCGAGTTCAAGGTTTTCGTCAAGCTCAAGGTTTTCCTCGAGCTAAAGGTTTTCATCGAGCGCAAGGTTTTCGTCGAGCTCAAGGTTTTCGTCGATCTCAAGGGTTTCATTGAGCTCAAGGCGTTTTGTCGAGCTCAAGGCGTTTCGTCGAGCTCAAGGCGTTTCGTCGAGCTTGGTCGTTTGACAAAATCTGAGCAGTTCGTCGAGCTCAAGGTTTTCATCGAGCTCAAGGTTTTCGTCGAGCTCAAGGTTTTCGTCGAGCTCAAGGTTTTTGTCGAGCTCAAGGTTTTCATCGTGCTCAAGGTTTTCGCCGAGCTCAAGGTGTTTCGTCGAGCTTGGTCGTTTGACGAAATCTGAGCGGTTCGTCGAGCTCGGCAATTTTTCGTCGAACTCAAGCTGTTCGACGAAAATCGAACTCGTGTCGTTCGACGAACGTCGAAATCTTGGTTGTTCCTCGAGCATAGGTCGATCGACGAAACTTAGAACCATTCGACTAAATTGCCAAATTTCAGGGTTTCATAGAGCATTTTCTTACTCGTTTGATTTAATTTCAAATTTGATATTGGACCCCAGGATCTTCTGACCGACGGGTTTTAGTAGGGCTGAGCGGTTCTCTCCCTCATTTGTGCTCACTTTGGAGTTGACTTAGGGTTTGAGAGAGAGAGAGAGAGAGTTCGGAAGAAGAAGAAGAAAGCTTTCTTCGGCCATTGACGAAGCTTCAGAGCTCTGATCGTCGTTCCGATGCCAAATCCGTGGAGAGGATATGGAGGCGTATCTTTTCATCCATGAAGATCAGGTTTCCATGGTAAGGAAGAGGGGTCGTAAGGTAATGACATTTCTTCTCTCGGTTATACGATGTGTGTCTGGCATCTTTTCCTTTTCTTGATTTTATTTAAAGCATATAGGCACCAAATCTCTCAAATAAGAGGGGTTCGGGTTGCCATGGTTCAAGAGGGACCATCGGGTCGATTGTGTCCGTCCTCGGCATTATATTGCATTAGTGATCTGCTCCTCTAGTGGATTAGGCATTATTGATGAAGTCGTAGTCGCGACCGTTATTCCGACTCGGTGATGTTGCATGGCGAACTTAAGGTTTTGGTAGAAATCCGTTGCGGCAAGATTCTGTTTGTGATGTGCTAGGCGTGGTCTTGTCTCCGTAGTTGGGTGGTTATCCCGTGACGTACAAGTCGTATGGGGAGAGTGACCCAGCAAGACTAGTCCCCTTTTGTGAAACTGACGAGACCGCCAAGCTTAGGACAATACCGGACGATGAAGCCCACGAGCGGGTGGGGTCCAGTAAGGGTTATTAGAATCGGTTTGCGTGTGAGACGGAATCCTGATATGAGAATTTAGATCTTGCAGGCAAGCCCGGGTTTGAGACCCACGAGCGGGTGGGGCCTTGGCAAGAGTTCTGTGTGACGGCTTGTATGTCGTTAGGGGAAAATGATGTACCCTTATGTGTGTGGCTTGAACTCCGATGGGGAAATTTGAAGTACCTAGATGATGTGTTATGATGATGTGTTAGAATCATACGCTTTAGGGTGCTTTGGGTGAAACCCGAGTTTGCATACATGCTGCATTGTAGGCCCCTTTAGATTATATGTTCATCAAAGAAAACGTGTTTATTGTATGAGACATCCAACATATTTTCAAGCTTTACATGTTTATGTATATTGCATATGAAGTGCTGACTTGCGGGGTGGTGGTGTACCCCGGGGTCCGCTAGGGACGGCCGGGACGAGATGTGTTGGTTACATAGTTGAGGTCAGCCTTTGCTGACCCAAGTTACCACAAATTTTTACAGGGCAAGGATTGCAAGCAGGAGCAAGCTCGTCGGCCAAAAAGGCCTAAGCCTCATGAAGTGATCTTTACTTGTTTATGTTTTGATGTTATGTTATGATCCATGAGATGTAATCTGACTTTCAGGCCGAGGTAGCCTAGGAGTGCTTTTGCACGTTGATAGGATTGTTGTTCAGTCTTGGACTTGTTTTGTGGAAGGCCTTAAGGCCATCTCGATACTCCTGATTTGTGGTGGATAACTTCTTATTTTTGGTTGTATGTTTTCGTTGTTTTATGCTGAGTTTTGAGTTGGGTAGGCTTATATCATCTTTTAATGCTTAAGTTGTGGCGTTTGTATGTTGCGGGGCCCCAACTGGACCCATATTATATGATCATTACAGGGGAGGTGTTACAGATGGGGCATGTAACTTAGTTGTTGATAACTAATATTTTAATATTAAACATAACAGGAGCTGGGACTAACAAGCCCACAACGAGTGCCTCCTCTGAGGTTCAACCCGTACCACGGTAGAAAGAGATTTATTTGGACGATGCCTGCACCACCACCATTACCAGACTCGTCCACCTATTCATTGGATGATCAATTGATTTTGAGTGTCACGGAGATTATCGTTCTTGACTGTCTTACTTTCGTTCTTGTTTAGGAATTTGTTTATATAGCCCTTTTGTTTGGACTTTGCTACTATCTGTTTGAGACTTGGTATACATGTATTTTTGATGTTTATGTTTGAATATGCTGATGCTACTTTTTGTTTATACTTTCGTTGTAGATTTATACTTTTATTTATACTCTGATGTGGTTTGTGATGTTTGGCTGGCAGCATAAGTGTCATATGGTAATTGATAGCCATGTTGTATGAAATCACTACGGGATGGTTGCACCAGACATAAATTTTGTTCTCTAGTATTTTGGTAGAGAGATTTTACACTAGGAGCCCGTATCTCTCACTCCTATACTATATATATAAGATTAAAAAGGAAAACAAGCAATATCCTATATTTTAGTTTGAAAGACACTACATATGGATACTATTTTATATATCTTATATATATAAGGGAATATAGATATTTGGAGGCACGCCATAGATTTAATATTGTTCATTGGATCATGAGAAAGAGCATGTGAGATGAGGGAGATTTGGGAGAGAGAGAGTGGAGGGAGAGGGGGAGAGAGGGGGAAAGAGAGAGAAGGAGAGAGAGGTAGAGGGGGGAGTGATAAAGAGAGAGAGGGAGAGATTAATTAATTTTTATATATTAAAATTTGCAAAATTGTATAAAATAAACATAGGAATAGTACGTCATATTTTTTTGCGGTCATTTTAAGTACTCATATATATGCATATGTTTTGAAAAAAAAAAGATTTCGGGTGCGTGCGCAATCCGGTCATAGGCAGCGCAGCCCGCAGCGACGCATCGAGCACGGGCGAAGCCCGTACGCACGAGGGCGAAGCCCGCCTGGATGCGACCGAAGGCCGCCGGAGAGCATCGAACACGGGCCTAGCCCGTGCAAAGATGCTCGTATATATATATATATATATATATATATATATATATATATTAGAATAATATATATAAGCTCAAGCTTTTTTAAGCCTAAAAAGTTTGAGCTACTTCTTCCACAATATATGTTAAAATTAGAAAAATAATATATGTATTTTATAGCCTAGAACAAGATCTCCAACTTTCATGTTGAACATTCGTTCAAAATTTACACGGTTTGGCCGGAATCTCCCCTGAAAGGTTGTTTGCTTCAAATGAATATAATAATAATAAATTTCAAAATTCGAGCCAGCAACCTTTTGGGTCAGATTCCGGCTAAACCGTGTAAATTTTGGAAAAATGTTCAACATGAAAGTTGTAGATCTTGTTCTTGGCTATAAAATGCATATGTTATTTACCTAATTCCGACATGTATTGTGCTCGATGCTCTCAGGCGGTCTTCGGCCGCATCCAAGCGGGCTTCGGCCTTCGCCCGTGCTCGATGCGTCGCTGCGAGCTGCGCCCGCCTATGAGAGGGTTGCGCATGCACCCAAATTTTTTTTTTTTTCAAATATATACATATGAATACTTAAAATAACTGCAAAAAAATGAATTATTATTCGTATTTTTATTTTATAAAATTTTGCAAATTTTAATCTATAAAAATAATTTTTCACTCCACCCTCTCTCTTTATCACTCCACCCTATCTCTCTCTCCTTCTCTCTCCTGTGCCCCTCTCCCTCTTCTCTCTCTCTCTCTAAATCCCCTCATGTTCTCTCTCATGATCCAATGGCCAATATTCATTATATGATGTGCCTCCAAATACCTATATTCCCTTATATATATACGGGCATTTTCGCAGGGCTACTCTCGTGCTCGATGCTCTCGGACGGCCTTCGCCGCATTCAGGCGGGATTCGCCCGTGCTCGATGCATCGCTGCGGGTTGCGTCTGCGTATGAGCGGGCTGTGCACGCACCCGAAATCTTATTTTTTTCAAAACATATACATATGAGTAGTTAAAATAATCTATAAAAATAATTTATTACTCATCCCTCCCTCTCTTTTTATCACTCCACCCTCTCTCTCTCTCTCCTCTCTCCCGCCCCCTCTCTCTCCCTCTCCCTCTTCTCTCTCACTCCAAATTCTCCCATGTTCTCTCTCTCTCTCTCTCTCTCTCTCTCTCTCTCTATATATATATATATATATATATATGGGGAGATATAATATGCGGGCAAGCTTGCATGCGGGCGTACGGCCAGGATATTTTGAGGCTCAAGATGAATTCAAATCGAAAAGTGATAAACATGAAAGTTGTAGATCTCGGCGATCCAAATAACTTTCATGTTGATCACTTTTTGATTTGGAGGCGTATTGACCCTCTATTTGGCCCCCGAAATCTGGGGCGGCGAGAGTGCTACAGTAGCGATCTCGCCGCCCCAGATTTCGGGGGCCAAATCGAGGGTCAAGACGGCTTCAAATCAAAAAATGATCAACATTAAAGTTTTTCGGATCGCCGAGATCTACAACTTTCATGTTGATCACTTTTCGATTTGAAGCCTCCTTGCCCTTTGCCCGTACAAATTCTTTCCCACAATAAAATTGTTTTCCCCATCCCTCGCAATATCCTGTGCACGCCGCAAAAGTGAGCGAAGAGCGGCGAACGACACTTAGGGGTTTGTGAACGGCGGGCCGTCACATCAGGACAATGTCGTTACCAAAATAATATCGTGCGGTTCACAAGGGCCCGTGCCTTTCACTAGTGCGTGCGCCTGTGTGTGTTACAATTTTATGTGCTAATTATCAACTTATGCATTTTCCCAGCAATTTTCAACCTTGATGAATATCCAGATTTCAGTTTGATCGAAAGCTAGTTTCGTTATTATTTGAATTTTGGTTGGATTCAGTATTTTTTCCCCCGGAATGACGCGACTACCATCTTCTTATTATCTTTACAAAGTCGACGCCCCCCAAAATAATATATATATTTAAAATAGAAAGTATAAATAATGAATGAATAATTAGAAAACCTGCCCATGCGCGATGAATGTCAGTGCCCATGCGCGATGAATAGCGGTTACATATAAAACCGGAATATCTCAAGGCCACTCCGAAATTTTAGGAGTTGAACGTGCTTGGTTCGTCATAATAAGAATAAATATTGTACACGATGTCATTTGCACTTGAATCACGATTACATATGTGGGAGGTGGATGTTTGACCTTAGGTTTTATTTGGAAATATCTTTTTTGGATTTTAGGCAGCAATCCGGTGTGTATATAGAGGGAGAGGTGAATTGGTTTCTTAGTCTTTTAAATATTTTTTTTGATTAGTTGTGTTGTATGTTTAGTTAGTTCAGCTAGTTTTCAAGAAAGAGACACAACACACAGGTATTTATATTCGGTCCTCAAGGTATGAGTTCATCCACTATCTCTCTCACCTTTCCAACAGTGTGTTAGATAAGACCAACTTTTTCAATCTCAGCTCAAAGAGCTTACAACACAGATCCCTCGGGATCTCTCAGACTCCTCCATGTCCTACCTCTGGCCCAAAGCCCTACCACTCAGAGTATATGATACTCCTAAAGCTCAGCCAACTTCTCCAATCTCAGCTCAAAGAATTTACAACACAGATCTTTCAGGATCTCTCAGACTCCTCCAAGTCCTACCTCAGGCTCAAGGCTCTACCACTCAGAGTATATGATACTCCTACAGCTCAGTGATCCACAGATCACCTAGCTCAAATTTAATAAAAGTCCTACACTCAGGCTAGGAGGATAGTCCTACACTCAGATCTACCACTAGATCTTAACTCAGAGAATAAATCTCTTACCTTAGGCACACAGGTCCTACCTCAGATCCACAGAAGGATCCTACAGCTCAGCTTTTATATTTCAGGCTTACAACTCAGATTTAGAAAGATCTTATAAAAAGATTGAGTTTGTTGTTGAAAACTTGCTCTAGAGAAAGTGTTCTCTGAGCCTGCTTGATGAACTGAGTAAACTCAGCTCTTTCTTCTTCACAACACCAACAATGGATCTTCAAAGTTGTTCTGCTAGTGCTGAGAAGTAACTGTAGAGTATTGTTTCTTCTTACTCAGAAAGAAAGCTTTCTGACCTTGCTGTTAAAAGTTGATTTAATCTTCAGTGAAAAATTTCTTCAACAATAACCGTTGTCTGTGATTCACAAACTAATTTTAGCGCAAGTTCTTGGTAAGCTTCAACTTTATCGACAGGAAGAAGATGACCAGAAAAACTTTTTCTATAAAACTTCTTTTCGTCTTTCTCAGAACTTTGTTTTTTTATCCCACCGTCCACCGTCTCTATGCGCAGTATGGACCATCGGAATGGGCAACTGCAGCACAACATTTACATGACTGCAGTACTAAAGGCAAGCAGCACCTTTTGTCTTCTAGCAAGAAAAACCTGTGATATTTGAATTTTTTCCGACGTCAGCATGACTCAACTCCTGTGGACTTAGCAAATTCCAAACAAACTGCACAGGCGTTGAGTGAAGCCTTGTCACTCAATGCAAAAGTACATAGATGTATTCTGCTTCTTCAAGCATAAAGGAACCTTCATCACTCAACGCATATAGACTTTTATTGTCTAGCAGCTTAGGCGTCGAGTGAGCCTTCATCACTCGACGCTTCTTAACTTAGTTGAATTTCTCTATATGAAAGCATTGAGTACAGCTTCTTCACTCAATGCTTCTGTCCTCGACCTGGCTTCATGATGAGACGTTGAATGAACTGGCTTCATTCAACGCTTCTGTCCTTAGACAGATTTCTGTTTAGTAGGCGTTGAGTGAACCGTCTTCACTCAACGCTTCTGTCTTTGGACATATTTCTTAATGAGGCGTTGAGTGACCTGTCTTCACTCAACGCTTTTGTACATAAGTTGATTTACAGATTAGAAGGTGTTGAGTGAACTGCTTTCACTCAACGCTTCTGTCCTTAGACAAATTTCCGAACAGCAACCTTGAGGATTTGATAGCTTGAGCTTCTATCAACGCTTATAGTCTCTTGGCATTGAGTGAATTGCCTTCACTCAATACTTTTGTACTTAGCTAGATTTCTGTTTTGCCAGCATCCTGTCTTGATTCCATCTGTCATGGTGACTCAGACTACCTGTCTAATCAAAGTAACAAAGAACAACCTACATACATTGAACTTAGAGCATGCATCAGATACAATCATGTGTATACCATTGTCCTGAAAGCCTTCTTCAAATTTAGGATATTGTGATCAATGGACCCAATAATCTTCCCCTATTTAAAGAAGTCAGAACCCTAGACAATGATATACACTACCTCATATAGAAGTTAAACATTCACAGAATTTGAGAATAGAAAATGAAGCAGACACACAAACATATGATATCATTAAAGACAATAATCATAAATATACAATGTGCTTAAAATAATGTTCACTTTCCTACATCCCTTAAGGAAAATACAAAACATATTATGTTTCTGGTTCCTTAATCACTATCCCCCTGCTGGATTTCTTGGTAGCATTTTCTTTATCTTCATCCTTCTTTTTCGTTTGTTTCTCAAAATAGTTGTAGGGCTTAGGAAAGTACTTGTTGGACTCCACAGCATCTGGTGGCAATGCACCTGACTTTTATCTCTTTTAAATTTTCACCTGGCCTCTTCATTTCTTTCTAGTTTTGCCCATTCTATGGAGCTATTGTAACGCCCTTGATTTTTCGATGTTTATTTTAATTCCTTTAGCGATGTCTTTTTGATGTCAAGACGTTACGTTGACGCGTGGTTGACGGTGTAACGCCCCAGTTTTTCTATCGAATATTTTAATTCTCGTGGTGACGTCATTATGACGTTAGGGCGTTACGTTAGCGTTGAGTTGACACGCGTCGCCGTTAGTGCGTTTTCGCGTTCGTTAGGTCGAGTCGACCAAATCTTTTAAATTTTGTTGAAATTGGAAAATTTTGCTTTACGAAATTAAGTTAATTAATTTTTTGACTCGCTCATCAAGTTTCGTCGCGATCTGAGCGATTTTGGAGCCTCAGCTCATTTTTTAAGTTTGATAGAACTAATGTTCGCCGTAAACTTTAGAAATTAATATCTTGAGAACGACGTGGTGGATTTTAGTTTTTACTTCGCCGTTAGATTTGTAGCACTAGCTTTTATCTAGTGTGTGAATTTCGTTTGAATCGATGTGCGTTTAGCCCTTCATAGTCATATAATTTCAATATATTATTACCTATATTATTATAAATAAATTTAATTAATAATAAATTTATAATAAATTAATTCGTTTTATATCACTAAAACTCACTGAAACTCACCGAACTCGTCTCCTCCTTCCCCCATGATTCGTTGTATAATCATTGATCATTAATATATTTATTTATATTATTGCTATTATTAATTAATTCCTTTTATATTCTCCCCCTCTCCCGGCGGCATTCGACCAACAGAAAATCTCATCTTCTGCTTCGTGTTAATATTAGTGTTATTATTATGTTATATTTATTATATTAATATTAGTATTATTATTACGAATATATGTATAAATATGTAATCCTCATCTTCCCCTTTCTTGGTGTTGACGGCGACACTCCTCTCCTTCGTAGACCTTTCAGCCATGATTTTGGGTGCTTCGGTGGACGAAATTTTTGTTGGAGCATATATCTGGAAAGCTCTTGCCGAAAGCTACGCATGTGCGGTAACATCTCTCCGATTCGTAGATTTTGGATGCTAGGGCTTTTGACCTAACCCTCGTTTTGCTTCGAAAAGTTTTAGGAATCGAAGACGGGGAGTTCTTGCGGCTGATCCTCGAAGCGGAGCTCGTGAGAGGTCGTTTTCCAGACGTTTAGAGGCAAGTGGTATTTTCTCCCTTTGCTCCTCTTGTTCAATCATTTTGCTCTCCACTATTTCCTGTCTAGAGTTCAAGTAAAATTTTTGTCGTGATTTTGAGTATAGCATGTTGTCGTCTCAAAAGAGTCGTCGAGCGGAATTTTCGTCCTAAATTGTTGGGTTTGTCTGTGTTGCTCGTCGGATGTCGTGTCAGGAGCTACACTCATCCAATTCGTTGTGTGACCTTTGAAATTTTGTCGGATGCGTCAAGATTTTAGTCAGAGTCTGTTATTGACCGAATAACCTGGAAGTTATAATGAAACTCTTAAAAGATAATGAATATAAAATGATTTGTTGGGCTGTGCGCGTTGTTGACCTTTTCCCCGACATAGTACCACATTTGTTGGGGTGTGCGCGTTGTGGACCTTTTCCCCGACACTGTACCATATTTGTTGGGCTGTGCGCGTTGTGGATTTTTTCTCTGGCACAGTATCATATTTGTTGGGCGGTGCGTGTTGTGGACCTTTTCCCCGGCACAGTACCCTTCTTTGTTTGTAGATCATGCACCCAGGCTTGCACGGTGTTTTGATACCCTTCTCGAGCTTATCAGTCTCGTTTGAATTTGGAAAATGATAACGTAACCTTATGGCACTTGGTACTATGTTTCTGTTCGGCCTTTTGTTGCTTAGCTTTTACTGTGTAGCTAAATCTTTTGTTTTGTTTCTATTGATTTGTACTGACTTCTGTTGCTAACTTGTCTGTTGATTCCGACCTACTTGGAGGTTTGTCAGGTTCTTGTTGCAACTTGGAGACCGGGCAGTCTGGTGGTCTAACTCTGGCGGATTAGGGACTGCGCGGTCTGGCGGTTTCTCTCCAGCGGTTTGGTAGCCTGACTGTTGTTGTTTGGTGTCCGGGCGGTCTGACGGTTTGTCTCAGGCGACTTGGAGGCCGGGCGGTCTGGAGGTCTCCTATGGCGGCTTGTTCTTTCCTTCTGATGGTTGTCGGGAGGTTAGCCTATTCGTCTAACCACGTGGCCTATTCGGCTTGTTTTTGTTAAACCGCTTATACATGTAATTATTTAGTCCCACATTGCCTATTTGTAATTTCTCTCATCTTCTTCATTCTATAAAAGGGAGGTCATACCTTTGTAATACTTACTCTTTTGGATAATAAAAATGTCTGTTATTCCAATTTTTGGTTTCTACTTGTCTGTTCGCACAAGGTATCAGAGGACTCGATCTTTTTTGCCTGATTAAGTGCCTTCTTCTGTCCGCGCAGTTTGCCCATCTTCTTGTGGTCTGTTCGCGTGGCCTCTCTTCTCTTCTTTGTTGCTTCCCTTTGTGTGCGCAACTGTTGGGTACATTGGAAAATGTGTACCTGATTTGAAGAAGCCCAACTTAGCTCAATGATATACATCAAGGTGTATTTGATGTTGTTTTGAGTTGACATGTGCAGGTGAAGAAGTGTTAAAGAATGCAGAAAAATATTCTAAGTTCACATGTCGACACCTGAAGAAATTGTGTCGACACTTCAGAATATTTGTGTCGACACTTCAGAATATCAGTGTCGACACAGAGAAAGATAGTCGACCACATTTATGTCGACACTGGGAAGCAGTGTCGACACATAAAGAAAATCGTCGACCTCAGTATTGGAAAGTTAGTCGACTAGTGAAAGATAGTCGACTAGAGAAAGATAGTCGACTCACAGAAGAAGATAGTCGACCTCAACTGTGTCGACACTGGGTGGATGTGTCGACACCTTGAGATTGAGTCGACACATATTGGCAGAAGTTGACTATGCTTGTGTCGACACCAGAAGACTGAGTCGACACATTTTGGCAGAATTGAAGATTGATGTGTCGACACCTGAAGGCTGAGTCGACACATACTGAGTTCTGAATCTACAACAACTGTGTCGACACACAGGACTTATGTCGACACACTGCAGAGTCTAGACCAAGTTATTTTCTGAAGAAGCTGTGTCGACTTAAAGGCAACTTAGTCGACATCATCAAAGACTGTGTCAACACCAAAGTCACTTGTGTCGACACAGATAGACAGATTGGTCTCGACACTTTCTGACAGACTGTCTCGACATTTTGCTGTCCAAGGCTAAGGTACAGGAACTTTTTGAAGACTTGATAGCTGTGGGTTGCCACCGTTTAACTGAAGCTGTCAGACCTGTCAGAAAACAGTTAGAAACCGGATCAGCCGATTACCATGAAGAAAGTCTATAAATAGACACATTCAGAAGGAAATTAAAAAAAAAGAGTTAAGAAAAATAACAGAAGAAGATCTAAGAAGAAGAAACAGAAGGATTACGATCCTGTTGTAGTTTCAATTCAAGAAAGTGCTAAGCTCTAAAGAAGATCTTCATCAGAAGATCTAAGAAGAAGAAGTCTGAAGTATCAGAAAAGGTGTTGGATAGAGAGGGATCCAGTCATCTTGAAGAAGAAGAAGGAAGCCATCAGTGGTTTCTCAAGAAGCTGTTTGGAAATCAACTCAGCTAAGTTCAGATTCAAGAAGCTTTGAAGAAAGCTCAGATTCAGTTGATTTCATCAGCTGATCAAGAAGTGTCTTGTCCTCTTCTCTCTCAACAAAGGCAAGACATTAAAATATTTTTTCTAAATTTCTGTAGGATCTGTTTACACAGATCTGAGTTGTAAGCCTGTGTTATAAAGGCTGAGTGTAGGAGAGGTGATCTCTGAGTGGTAGGGCTATTTGCCTGAGTGTAGGAGAAGGTTATTCTCTGAGTGGTAGGCCTTGAGGCAAGGCTGAGGTAGGGCTGTTGAGCCTGAGTTGTAGGAACCTATCCAGGTTCTGAGCTGTAGGATCTGAGGATCTGAGAATAGTGGAAGTTTGGCCGAATCTAGCATACTGCTAGATAGGTGAAGGGGGAAAGTGGATGTACCCAGACCTTGGGGAACCACTATAAAACATTGTGCAATCTGTGATGCTTAGTTGTTTGTGAATGCTGTGCTAGATGTTTTAATTTGTAATTGAATTCTGCCTAGAAGGATAAACAAGAAATTAGAAACTATTCACCCCCCCTCTAGGTGTTTAGGTTGTCTTGAAAGTAAAACTGTCAAGTGGTATCAGAGGGAGGTTCCTCAAAAAGGACTTAACAGTCTGAGGTAGATCTGAAAGGCAGAATCAAGATTCAAAAAGATGGGTTCTGGTGAGAATCATAAGGAGCTAGGGTCTATGAAATTACCCATATGCAAGAAAGAAATTTTTGGAATTTGGAAAGAAAGAGTCAGACTGTTTATGGAGGCATCTGACCCAAGGATTTACATCACAGTACAGGAAGGCCCCTTCATTTCAATGAAGGTATCAGTTCTTGATGCAAATATCCAAACTCCAAAGAGTTATTCAGAAATGACCAAGGATGAAATCATCTTGGCAACCATGGATAAAAGAGCTCAGGACATTATTGTTAGTGCCATAGATGATTCAACATTTCAGAATCTGATTCACTGCAAGACCTCCAAAGAGATGTGGGACACATTGATTGTCTACATGGAGGGATCTGAAGAAGTAAGGCAGGACAGGAAATCTATGCTCAATCAGGAGTATGAAAGTTTTAGACAAGGAAAATCTGATAGCATAACTGAGTGCTACAAGAAATTCTATAGAATTGTGAATGCGCTTATGTCCTATGGAAGAGTCTTCAGTACTTATGAACTGAATGACAAATTCTTGAGATCCTTAACAAAGGATTGGGACACAAAGATCTGTGCCATAAGAGAAGTGGCTAAATTGGCAGAGATATCTCCTTCCACCTTGTTTGGAAAGTTGCTATCCTATGAAATGCAACTTATGGTGAGGAAGGAGGAGGAAAAGAATTCAAGAGGAGAGCATAGAGAAAAGACTATGGCATTCAATGCAGAAGCCACTAGAAAGAATAGGAGGAAATCACCATCTCCTCCTAAGGAAGTTGCAGAAGATAGTTCTGAAAATTCAGATAAGGGTTCAGAAAGCTGTGATTCAGATGCAGACTTTGCTGCATTCACAAGGCAATTCCAGAGGTTCTTGAAAAAGAAGCAATGGAAGTCTAGGCCTTCCACATCACAGCAAGTTGATGACTATTATCAGAAGAAAAGGTCATCAAGGAAAGAGAAGAGCAGATCAAAGCCCAGCAAAGCCACTACTTCAAAGATTGTCTGCTATTATTGCAATAGGCCTGGACATGTAGTGGCTGAATGTCCTGATAAGAGAAAGGAGTCTTCAGACAAGAAGAAGACTCATCAGAAAGGCAAGAAGGAGAAATCCTTTGTTGCAAAGAAAGATAAGAGTCTAACAGACCAGTCAACTTCAGAGTCAGAATCTGAAGATGAAGCATATATTGGACTATATGCTGCATCTGAAGAAGAGGAGTTTCTGCAGTTGCTAGACTCCATCAATGAACAAAAGGATCATCAGTGTATGGGGCTGATGGCAGAATCAGAAGAGGACATATGCCAGAATCAGTCTGGTCCTAATAAGGTACAATGTCCTTCTATTACATCTGTTTGTTGTACAAGTGAAGAATCAGCTACATCTGCATCAAGTGATGTAGATGCATCTGAATCTGAAGGAGATGTCTATCAATTGATAGACAAGTATGGGGACTTGTTGCAGGCCCTTAAGAAAAGCAAGAACCTGGTTAAATCTCAGGCTCAGGAAATTGCTGAACTAAGGGTTGCTACAACTGAGTTAGAGAAAGTTATTGATCAAAAATTAAATGAAATTGCCAAGCTAAAGAATATAACTATTATTCAGATGGGCACAATTAACTATACTAATGATCAAGTGAAGAGTCTGGAGGCCAGACTTAGAATTGAAAGGGATTTAGTGGCTAGTTACTCTAAGCCAAAATCTGTCTTACCCTTGATAGATAAATTTGTCACTCAAAAGAGTAAGGCTGGATTAGGATTTAAAGGTAACTCCAGGGCTGGCAGATTCAAGAGGAAAGGCAAAGCTCCTGTTCAGCCACTAAACCTTTCAGTCCCCATAAAGTTT
Source organism: Platanthera zijinensis (assembly GCA_039513925.1). Lineage (NCBI taxonomy): Eukaryota > Viridiplantae > Streptophyta > Magnoliopsida > Asparagales > Orchidaceae > Platanthera > Platanthera zijinensis. Next base: position 44,863,901 of record CM077098.1, on the reverse strand, counting down.
AGTAAGGTGGAAGTGCCTTCTAACAAATATGATCATGAAGATATTCAAGGTCACATTAAGACTAATGTTCTGAAGAACAAGGGTGTAAATGCAAGCAGGCCTACCCATGGCCATAAACCCAATGGTTTTAAGAAATCAGTAGGTGAAGTTGCTGCAGCACTAGCAATGAACAGAAATTCTTCTAACAAGGATGTATCTAGATCTAGATACAATAAGTTTGAATGTTGGTGCTGTGGCAAGAGAGGCCATTTTGCACTAGACTGCTGGTATAACCCAAGTGTTATAAAGAATAATAGTCTACCTGTTAGAAGAGGTTATGGTAGCTTTATTAATGCTAACCTGAACCAAGGACCCAAGACTTACTTGGGTTCTAAGAGTAAGTAATTCTGTGTTGTAGGTGAATCCAAGTAACCATGCCCCTATATGGTACTTGGATAGTGGTTGTTCCAGGCACATGACTGGAACAAAGGGGCTGCTGAAGGAGTATTCATCTGTCAAAGATGGACCTAAAGTGATCTTTGGTGGATCTGAAAAAGGAGTCATCAAAGGGTTTGGTAACATTTCTTCTAACCTAATTACTATCACTCAAGTGGCTTATGTAAAAGGTTTGAAACATAATCTAATAAGCATAAGCCAGCTAAGTGATTTAGGATATGGCATTTCATTTGTTAAAGATGGATGTCATATCAAAAGGTCAAGTGATCAAAAGATCATATTGACTGGGTATAGGAAGAGAAATGTATATTGTCTTAATTTCGAATGTGAGAATAAGGCTTCTCCCATCTGTCTTGTAGCTGATGACAATGCTTCTCATTGTGTTAAGTGGCACAAGAGATTGGCTCATCTAAACTACAAGACAATTGGCCAACTCTTTAGCAAAGAGTTAGTGAGGAATGGACCTCAAGTTAAGTGTATAAAGGAAGGGATATGCTCAGCTTGTCAAAAGGGCAAGCAGACAAAATCCTCCTTTCAAAGCCTTGAAAACAAGGATTCTGTGAGGTGCTTATACCTCTTGCATATGGATCTTTTTGGTCCTATGCCAGTTCACAGTCTAGGTAGGAAAGTCTACACTTTTGTGGTTGTAGATGACTATTCAAGATTTACATGGGTTTTCTTTCTGAAACAAAAATCTGAAACCCCAAGTGTATTACTTAATTTTGTAAAGCAAATTCAGAATGAACTAAATAGTACAGTGGTCAAAATCAGAAGTGAGCATGATACTGAGTTTCAATCTGAAAGTATAACAAAATTGTGTAAAGACTTTGGGATTTTCCAAGAGTTCTCCTCACCTAGAACACCTCAGCAAAATGGAATTGCTGAAAGAAAGAATAGAACATTAATTGAAGCAGGTAGAACTCTGTTGAGTGACACCTCTCTCCCAGAATATTTTTGGGCCGAGGCAGTTAATACTGCTTGTCATGTAATCAATAGGGCTACTATCACCAAAAACCACAAAATGACTCCCTATGAGATTGTGAAAGGCAGAAAACCAAATCTATCTTACTTTAGGATCTTTGGTTGCAAGTGTTATATACTTAATAATGGCAAGTCATATTTGACTAAGTTTGCTGCCAAATCCCAGGATGGGATATTTGTTGGTTACAACACAAATAGTAAGGCCTATAGAGTCTTCAACTTGATTACTCAAGTTGTTGAAGAATCTGTGCATGTTGTGTTTGATGAAACAAGATTAATCAACTGTGAGTTGTCTTGTAGATCAAATGACTCAACAGGTATAAGCAAAAGTATGGACAAGCTCTCCATTACTGAAGTTTCAAAGGAAGATGGGGCATTGGAAAATGAAGGCTTCTGTCCAGGGGGAGAACAAGACACTATAGAAGCTGATGAAAACTAAGAGATTCAGCTAAATGAAGGAGCTGGAAATGTTCAACCAGAAGGGAATCTTCCTCCAGCTATAAGACATTTAAGAGATCATCCAGCTGATCAGATAATAGGTGATCCAAGACAGGGGGTGCAAACTAGAAGCAGAAATCAAAACACAGTTCTACATTCAAGTTTCCTGTCACAAATGGAGCCTAAGAAGTTTGAAGAAGCTATCCAAGACCAGCACTGGATTGATGCTATGCAAGAGGAGCTGAATCAATTCAGAAGGTGCAATGTCTGGGAGCTTGTTCCTAAACCAAGAGGCCACAACATAATTGGCACAAAATGGATCTATAGGAACAAGCTAGATGAAAGTGGAATAATAGTAAAGAATAAAGCAAGATTGGTTGCAAAAGGATACAGGCAGGAAGAAGGGATTGACTTTGATCAAACCTTTGCTCCTAGTAGCAAGGCTGGAGGCAATCAGAATATTCCTTGCCTATGCAGCCTATCAAGACTTCAAAGTATACCAGATGGATGTGAAGTCAGCATTTCTGAATGGTGATCTTAAAGAAGAAGTATATGTAGAGCAACCATCAGGTTTTGTAGATCCTCTTAAACCTGATTTTGTTTATAAGCTTAGGAAAGCTCTGTATGGGTTAAAGCAAGCTCCAAGGGCTTGGTATGAAACCCTGTCTACTTTCCTTATTGAGAATAAATTCTCAAGAGGAAAAATTGACAAAACTCTATTCCTTAGGGAATCCAAAGGCAAGATCATCTTAGTTTAGATCTATGTTGATGACATAATCTTTGAATCTACTGAAAACAACCTTTGTAAAAAGTTTGCCAAACTTATGCAAGGGAAGTTTGAGATGAGCAGTATGGGGGAACTGAAGTTCTTCTTGGGACTCCAAGTAAGACAGACTGATGATGGCTTGTCCATATCCCAGTCTAAGTTCACCAAAGAATTGATTAAGAAATACGGTATGGAGTCTTCCTCCACCATGAGAACTCCTATGGGAACAAGTATGCCTATATGCCAAGATGATGCAGGTAAACCTGTTGATGAGACTTTGTATAGAGGAATAGTTGGCTCACTACTATATCTCACTACTAGTAGACCAGATATTATATATGCTACATGTGTCTGTGCTAGGTACCAAGCCTGCCCTAAAGAATCTCATTATACTGCAGTCAAAAGGATTCTGAGATATCTTAAGGGCACACCTAATATAGGTCTTTGGTACCCTAGAAATAGAGATTTTTAACTAACAGGCTATTCAGATGCAGATTTTGCAGGATGTAAAGAGGATAGGAAGAGTACTACAGGTACTTGTCAATTCCTGGGAGGAAGACTAATATCATGGAGTAGTAAGAAGCAGACCAGTGTGGCAATTTCCATAGCTGAGTCTGAGTATATTGCTGCTGGAAGCTGCTGTGCACAGCTATTATGGATGCAGCATCAGCTTAAGGATTATGGTATTCAAGTAAGTAGAACACCTCTTTTGTGTGATTCTAAGAGTGCAATTTCTATTGCTAATAATCCTGTTTCTCATAGTAGAACTAAGCATATAAAAATAAAATACCATTTTCTTAGAGAACATGTAGAAAAAGAAGACATTTCATTGGAATTTGTGAAAACAGATTTTCAAATAGCAGATGTGTTTACTAAGCCCCTAGATGAGACCAAATTCAATAAATTCAAAATTGAATTAGGTATGTTAACCATTGATTAGTGTAATCACAATATCATCAACAATGAAGTTGAAGTGGTAACAAGACATTCAAGTGATATAAAGACACATTGAAGTAGTATCAAGTACTCTGTAGTACTTATAAGTTGTGATGAACAAACAGAAATTGGCTAAGTAAGATGGTGTCGACACATTCAGTAATATTGTGTCGACTCAGGGTAGTAATGTCGACAAGTCAGAGATATTGTGTCGACACAGAAAATATGTGTCGACACTTAAGAATCTTATTGTCGACTTATCCAGGAATGTAGTGTCGACTTTACCAGGATAGTGGTGTCGACACTTACAGATTTTGTGTCGACACTTATACTAAGAGTCGACACAGAATTTCTGATGCTCTACTATTTATCTCTGGTGTCGACATAACTGCAAATTGGTGTCGACACATAATAGACGGACTTGATGTCGAGACAATAGAAGCTTGTGTCGACACATTCCATCTGTGTCGACACTTATAGTCTGTTTTTGGCGTCTTTTGATCTTCTTTAAACAGAAGGTATAAATAGGTCAAAAACTCTTTCTGTCGACACGCTTACAAGGTTTTCGAAACCCTGTGTCGACATTCTCCCTCTCTCTCTCTTTCTCTCATCTTTCAAGCTTTCTCGACTGATCAATGGCGCCCAAGATTGAAGATAATGTGAATGAAGGATATGAGTTGGTGCGCCAGGCCTTTGCTGCTGCCCCTCCAGATGTTCTCGGGGTTATCTCTCTCCTCTACGACTCAGGATTAGAATTTCTGGTCTCCGAACCATCTAAGATATGGAAGAAGGAGGTGCATGAGTTCTATACTTCTGCATATGTAGTCTCTGAAAGTCATGAGATAAAATCAACAGTTCATGGGTCACCAGTGGAAATTACACCAAGTAAGTTAAGAACAATTCTACACTTACCTATAATTGAGAATGAAGAGGATGTCCCTGCTTCTAAATCAAGGGAGGCTCTTCAATGGTGTGGATTGGATTCCACCATGAAAATTGGAGCTGCTTTCAATAGGAAAGGAATGAATCAACAGGGCAAGTTTCTATCTGAGGTGGTTGGAAAAGTTATTCTGTGCAAGCCAGGTGGACATGATAGGATTTCCGCCTATATATTCAGCCTAATGACCAGGATTGTGTTTACAATTCCAACGGATTGGTCAACTATAATCTTTGAAAAGATTAAGGAAGGAATCAAGAAGCCAAATCTGGCTAGAATAATGAGTATATACCTAAGTAAGGAGATTCCTGATGTTATGCAACAACAACCTGGAACAAAAATTAATCACATGAGAAGGATGGACATGAGATTGTTCTCCAGATGGGATAAGGTGCTGACCAAAGAGATGCCTGAAGTGGAAAGGCAGGATTCACCTGAGAAATCCCCAGGTCATGCTACCAGTACTGAGCACCCACAAGAAGAACAAGTAAGACAAGAGGTTGAAGATCAGCCTGCTTCTACACAAGTTCAGGATGCCACAATACCTGCAATTCAAGAAGAAGAAGTAAGAATACCAGCTCAGCAAGTTTATTCACCTACACAGACTGTATCTACTCATGACCAGGTACAGGTGCAGGGGGAGCTGGTGTATTTTCCTACAAAAGACATTTCTAATATTTCTATTTCTGCACAGGTCCAGGGAAAGCAAGTGTCCTCACCTGCCCAGGACATCACCAATACTGAACAAGTACAGGGGGAGAAGCTGTCTGAGCAAGTGCAAGACGATGCTCAAATTGATATATCTCAAAATTTGAATACTGCAGATGTTCCAGCCCAGTAGGAATATACTCTAGAAGAGTTATTTCCAGATAATGAAATAATTACTGATAGAATGGAAGTGGAGCAAGAAATTGAGGGGGAGCCTGTGCATGTGGAGACTGTACAACATGGCACTGAAGCAGCTGTTCCTCCTCCTCCCAAAGAAAGAGTTCAAATTGATAGTACTTCTGATTCTGAGAATGACGAAGCCAGGATGGCTAAGAAGAGAAAACTTATGGTCTTCCAGAGAAGGAGCAAGAGCTATAAGAAGGCTCTACAGTCTACAGCACATCACACTCCTTCTGACTTTGATTATAACAAGTTTTTGGTCGATTTACAAGTAAGATTGGATGAACACAGAGTGGCTATTGAAAATATATTGATAAGAACAACAAGTCCCTACAATTTGACTTAGCTCAAGATATAAAATCTATTAGGTTTGAGGTCAATATGCATAAGAAGGAGATGTCAGATTGCTTCCATAAGGGAGGTAATGCTGTGGTATATTTGGCAAAACAACAGCAGTCTATCATCCCTAAGGTGGATGATATTGCTTTAAAACAAAGCTATGTCTTGGAAAATCAGATAAGGATGAATGAGAATTTAACTGAATCTCATCATGAGATCATTAATGAATTGAAAAAGATTGTTCCAGGCCTGCCTGCAGCTAGAGCAAAGGAAATGGAAGAATTTGATAAGAACTTTCAAGCTGCTATTGATTCTGTTAAAACTGCTATCACTACCTCTCAAAAGGAAATATCTGACAAGCTTCTAAAGTTAAAACCATTTTTTAAAGAGGGTGTGAATTATCTAGATGGCCAAATCAGATTTCAGAAGGAAGATCTAAGAGATCATGTTACTAGAGAAGCCATAAAGGGAGAGAGGATGTTAGTTCATGCAGGCTCAGAGCACACCAAATGGGTGACCAATAGTATTCGAGCCACATTGGGATATCCACCTTTATGTGATGATGCTATGGTGGCTGAGTCCGGAATACAAACAAGTCTACTTGAAGGCAATCAACCTGAGGTTGCCCAAGTCATTTACCCTCCTCCAGATTATGATATGATTGATCAGCAAGTTCAAGGAATGTATAGTCCTCCAAATGAGGTTACCAATGTTGTTATTGGGAAGGTTGATAAGCCTGAGGCTACTTTGAAAGACCAGCAAGATGCTCTACTATCTAAGAAAAGATTTAGAGAGCAGGCTGAACTTAAGCCAGACTTTGAGCAGTGGAGTCCTACTTCCAGAAATATTATACTCACTGCATGGAAGGCTGTCAAAGACCAAGTGCATGAAAGAGGCAAGTGGTTCAATGAGATGGAATGACAGAAGTATGAAGCCAGGCAAGAGGCCATAGTACAGTTTAGAAGAAAAGCCAAGCTGGGTAGGCTGCCTCCAAATGCTCAGGAGCCGAGCAAGTACTTTCCAAAGCCCTTTCATTATTTTGAAAGGCAAAGGCTCAAGGAAGAAGCAAAGAAGAAGGCTGATCTAAAAGGCAAGAAGCCAGCTGAAGATTCTGAAGCTCCTGTGAAGGCTCAAATTCTATCTGGCAAAGGGATTGTCATAAAAGAGCCTGATCAGTCTTAATTTTTAGTTCTTTCAAAGTATTTTGTAATGTTTTGATTAAATCATTAAATGTAAATCTCTGTATTCAAACATTATCAAGTTATAAACAAAATGTTGTTTGGTATCATATAATGTTCATTTTGTGATGGATTATTTTTATTTTGTTTATATTAAGTATTCCTGTTATGTCATATATCATCAGTTTATACTTTTTTATAAATGGTGTATATCATTGGCTATAGGGTTATGACTTCTCCAAATAGGGGGAGATTGTTGGGTACATTGGAAAATGTGTACCTGATTTGAAGAAGCCCAACTTAGCTCAATGATATACATCAAGGTGTATTTGATGTTGTTTTGAGTTGACATGTGCAGGTGAAGAAGTGTTAAAGAATGCAGAAAAATATTCTAAGTCCACATGTCGACACTTGAAGAAATTGTGTCGACACTTCAGAATATTTGTGTCGACACTTCAGAATATCAGTGTCGACACAGAGAAAGATAGTCGACCACATTTATGTCGACACTGGGAAACAGTGTCGACACATAAAGAAAATCGTCGACCTCAGCACTGGAAAGTTAGTCGACTAGTGAAAGATAGTCGACCAGAGAAAGATAGTCGACTCACAGAAGAAGATAGTTGACCTCAACTGTGTCGACACTGGGTGGATGTGTCGACACCTTGAGATTGAGTCGACACATATTGGCAGAAGTCGACTATGCTTGTGTCGACACCAGAAGACTGAGTCGACACATTTTGGTAGAATTGAAGATTGCTGTGTCGACACCTGAAGGCTGAGTCGACACATACTGAGTTCTGAATCTACAACAACTGTGTCGACACACAGGACTTGTGTCGACACACTGTAGAGTCTAGACCAAGTTATTTTCTGAAGAAGCTGTGTCGACTTAAAGGCAACTTAGTCGACATCATCAAAGACTGTGTCAACACCAAAGTCACTTGTGTCGACACAGATAGACAGATTGGTCTCGACACTTTCTGACAGACTGTCTCGACATTTTGCTGTCCAAGGCTAAGGTACAGGAACTGTTTGAAGACTTGACAGCTGTGGGTTGCCACCGTTTAATTGAAGCTGTCAGACCTGTCAGAAAATAGTTAGAAACCAGATCAGCCGGTTACCATGAAGAAAGTCTATAAATAGACACATTCAGAAGAAAATTAAAAAAAAAAGAGCTAAGAAAAATAACAGAAGAAGATCTAAGAAGAAGAAACAGAAGGATTACGATCCTGTTGTAGTTTCAATTCAAGAAAGTGCTAAGCTCTAAAGAAGATCTTCATCAGAAGATCTAAGAAGAAGAAGTCTGAAGTATCAGAAAAGGTGTTGGATAGAGAGGGATCCAGTCATCTTGAAGAAGAAGAAGGAAGCCATCAGTGGTTTCTCAAGAAGCTGTTTGGAAATCAACTCAGCTAAGTTCAGATTCAAGAAGCTTTGAAGAAAGCTCAGATTCAGTTGATTTCATCAGCTGATCAAGAAGTGTCTTGTCCTCTTCTCTCTCAACAAAGGCAAGACATTAAAATATCTTTTCTAAATTTCTGTAGGATCTGTTTACACAGATCTGAGTTATAAGCCTGCGTTATAAAGGCTGAGTGTAGGAGAGGTGATCTCTGAGTGGTAGGGCTATTTGCCTGAGTGTATGAGAAGGTTATTCTCTGAGTGGTAGGTCTTGAGGCAAGGCTGAGGTAGGGCTGTTGAGCCTGAGTTGTAGGAACCTATCCAGGTTCTGAGCTGTAGGATCTGAGGATCTGAGAATAGTGGAAGTTTGGCCGAATCTAGCATACTGCTAGATAGGTGAAGGGGGAAAGTGGATGTACCCAGACCTTGGGGAACCACTATAAAACATTGTGCAATCTGTGATGCTTAGTTGTCTGTGAATGCTGTGCTAGATGTTTTAATTTGTAATTGAATTCTGCCTAGAAGGATAAACAAGAAATTAGAACCTATTCACCCCCCCCCCCCTCTAGGTGTTTAGGTTGTCTTGAAAGTAAAACTGTCAGCAACCTCTCTTCTCGCTCTGTCTTACTTTCTATCCGCGACTTGTTTTTGCGGTTTCTCTACATCTTTTCTCCCCGCGATCTCCTTTGATTCGCGCGGCTCCGTTTTTGTTCGTGCGGTCTCTGCCCTGATCGTACGCCCTGCTTTCCTTTCTTGCGAACTCCTTCCAGTTCACACGGTCTTATCTATCTCCTGTTCGCGCGGTCTCCTCTGCTTGCTGTTCGCATGGCCTATTATCTTCTCGCGCGGCTTTGAAAGTGAGGGGATAAGTTGTAAACTACTCTAGAGGGGGGGGGGGTGAATAGAGTATTCAAATTTTATGAACAACTAGTCAGCTCCCTTGGAGTTTATTTGCGGAATAAATAATCTGATACTTGAACCCTAAGAGCCTAACACAGTGAAGTGCACAAGTGAGAGAGTTAACTGAAATTTCAGTTTAACTAAAAACCTATCACAGCAACTAGCAATCCTAGGTAGTTCTATCACAGCCACAGAATAAACAATTAAACAAGATAGCCAGAGACACAGGATATATAGTGGTTCCCTCTAAATAGGTACTCCACTCTTCTACCACCCTAGTAGGAATCCACTACAGGTTTTTGCTAAGGTGCACTGCCACCAATGATCTGATTCAGGTAGATCAAACAGACCCTTTGAGCTTTTGATAAGGATGCTCAACCACAGGTTGTTGATAAGGTGCCCTGTCACCAATGCTCACTTTTGAAGAGGTGTGAATAAACTCTTTTACAAAGGGGTTGAGAGGGTTAGATTATCTTCTCTGTTGTAAATACAGATTAGAGAAGAAGTCTCCCCCTGGCTCAGTGAAAGTCCAGGGAAAGCCTTTGCTTCAGGATGAAGGAGTTTCAGATATACTGAAACTAAATCCTCAGAGATCTGTAGACTGATTTTTATCAGGTCTTCAGATTCTGGAATAATTGAAGCAGAAACGGAGCTCTTTCTGAAGTCTTGAAAACTCTAAGCAGATGCTCAGGAGACTTGAGAATGAAAGTAATTGCTCTGAGCTTTTTCTTCAGGGGAGCTTTTCTTCTTTTTTTTGTGAGATGGTGAAGAGTTGCTCTGAAGATGCTTGAGAGAATGCAGCACTGAGAAAAAATCTCTCTGTATCTGTAACTTCTTGTATTTCTGAGAAAAGAAATCTCTCTTAAATATGTCTTCTCATTTTTCCTTTGGAACGGCTCTATTGATTTGAATTCTCGAGCCCTGCAACAGATTATCTCAAAATAGAATATAGCAATAGGAATAGAGTGACCTATTAGCTTACTGTCAGTCCCAATAAGGAATTAAATAAGTGGGAAAATATCTCAGTATAAAGACTTACCATTCTTGGAAATAGCAAACAGTGCCAATGGCTAGAATACAGCCTGGCAATATATTTTGTATAATAGGACAAAAAAATGCTTTATCAAAATACTGAATCCCGTGATTTAAGCTTGACATATTTGGTAATTAATTTATTTTGAATTTAAGCCATAAATCTGCAAAAACAACTTCAGAAAATTCTCTAACCACAAGCTAAAACACTTGGAAATAAACCAAGGAATATAATGAATACGAAAAGATAAAGGCAGACAATAATCGTCGAACAGGGGTTCGATGATCGTCGACCTAGCTAACAGATCGTCGACTAAAAGCAGAAATCTGTCGAAACAGAAATCGTGAAGCAAGAACACGATCGTTGAACTGCTGATGGCAGATCGTCGACCAACCTTCAGAGCGTAATAAACTTGCTCTGAGATCGTCGACCAGCGGTCGACGATAATTGTCTTGACTTCAACGATTCTATAGCCCTGCTATCGTCGACCAGTGATCGACGATCGCGAGGCCTCGTTCGACGATGGTCGAACGGAAAATGCCTTACCCAAAAATACATCTAGAACTTCTAGCCTAAGCTCTAGGTCAGTTATAAACTGTCCTAGGGAAACTGAACAAGGCCTAAACATGATCATATATAGTTATATGGATCAAGAGGGGCTGGAAAGGGATTACATAAGCCAAATCACATCTAGGGTACCAACAATCTCCCCCTATTTGGGTTATGTTATCCAATCCGATCTAGAAACTAATGCGCACAATAACAAAAGCAGAGATTAACCAAAAATTTAAATCACAGGCAATCCACAGAAAAACATAAAAACATAAATCAGCAGAACTATAAAGCATCAAGCAGATTTATCAGAGGTGTTAGCATCAGATGAGTTCTTAGGGATTACAACTGGTTTGAAAATAATTTCTCTGTTTGGATTTGCTGCTTGTCTTTTGGATAGCATTAGGTCTTGTTCACCAATAATTTTCTTTTCAGCATAGCTTGACAGAATTGCAGCAGGGTGCAACTTCATGTATTCTTCAGTATTAAAAATTTCAGAGTTGACTTGAATTTTGCTGAGTTCCTTTTCTCTGAATTCAGACATAGTTGTATATGCTGTAGGGTCTAGTCCTTGAGCTTTGGCTCTCTCCATCATGCTTAGTGCAATAGATTCCTTAAATCTTGCCATAGAGGCAATTCTTTCAGTTTCAGTCATATCTGATGGAGAGGGTGGTCTGTCAGTATCAGCTTGAGCTGCAATCTCCATGTTCCTTTGAAGAGCTGTGGCTAATTTGCTTGAGTCAAGAGGAATCTGTGCAGCCTTCTTAGGATCAGTTTCAGCATATAGAGACCTTGGAGGTGCAAGTTCAATGAACTTCTTGTGGGATTTCTCTGAATAGACCACTCTTTTTCCTTTTATTTCAACTGTCTCAGAAGCAGCAGGTTTCCTTGATGTGGAGGATGGACCTTTCCTGGGAGGAGAAGGTTTCCATTCTGGAACTTTCTTTTTAGGAGAAGGAGGAGGAGAGAAAGTAGGTTGCTGACATGTCATCTCCTTTATTTGTTCCATGGGAACATTTTCATTTCTTTTCCTTCCTTGTCCTGATACATCTTGGCCTCCCTGGCTTTGGTTACTCCTTCTCTGGTAGGACTGAAAGGTGTTAGAACTGGCTGATTTTGCAGATGGGGCAGAAGAGAGACTTCCAGAGGCTCCAGCACCAGGAGGTGGAGGAGGACCTCTGGGGGGGAATTTCTGAATTGGAGTGTCATATCTTTTTGTTCTCTTCTTCTCTCTTGTCTGATTCTTTGAGAGTCTCATCCATGGTTGAAATTCTTTGCTCTTGGGATCAATTCCCTTCAGAATGAAATAGGGAACATCCTTGTCTGGATTAGCAGTAGGGGGAGCAGATGCTTTTCTTTTCTTGGATACAGCCTTTTTCTTCTTCTGGGTACTATCAGAATCCTCAGAATCATCATCATCAGAGGAGTGGGATGAGGTTCTGCCAGCATAATCATCAAAGTCTTGTTCTAAGAAATCCTTGGCAACTATAGCCTGTTCAGCCTTTTCTTTCTCCTGCTTCTCTCTATCTTCTTTTTCTCTTGCTTCCTCAATGGCATCTTGCACAAGGAGGGCATCAAGATCAACATTTGGAGATCTCTTCCAGAGTTCTGATTCAGGATACAAGTCAGGAACTATCCTGGGGACCAGTTCTGAGCTTGATTCCTTTTCAGTCATCTTGGAGGCATTCTCTGGTAAGTCTTGCACAGCCTCAACTTCTTCAGCAGCAGCAGCAACAGGGATGTTGATTGTGCCTGCATACAAAGAAAGATACATTAACAACCAAGTGAGAATAGAGTATTCCCCCCAAGGTGAACAACATCAAGTAATTGATAGAGTTACCTGTAGATCTACACAGGATACCACTTTGCATCTAGGAAGGATGTTATAATTCCTTCTAGATGTTCAGTGACATCAGGGATAGACACCTCTGCAAGGCACAAGAGGAGTGCCATACAGGAAAAGAAGAGAGAGTCCTTGACCAAGGGGTCATCAAGGTACTCAGGTCTATAAGGGACCGTTTTCTCTTGAGAAGGAGGAACATAAGGAGTAGATGTGAGTGTGAACTCACAGTCTGAGTTAAGAAAAGATTCCAAAGCATTATCAGAATCAATGGAATCTGCAGCATCAACTTGCAACACTGATGCAAGATCATCAGCAGCTGTGATGGGAGGAAAGGAATAAGAGATTAACTCAAAGTTGGAGTTTGAATTAATTAGAATCTTAAATAAAACTATACCATCTGGTTGAGCAGCATCATTCTTTGATTTTTGAACCACTACTTTTGAGTCAGTAGTGTCCATTGGAACTTTTTCACACAAGTCCATGAGGATTTCCTCATTATCTCTCTCAGAGACTTCTTCATCAGCAGCTATATTCACTAGGGAGTGAATGTCTTTGTTAGATAAAGATATCAATTTAAAGTCCTGATTATAACCTTTAGAGGAAGTGTTTTACCTTCTGATTGCTCTGGATCTTTCATCAGAGACTCTTTCTCTGGAAACTCTTGATGTTCTTCTATAATTGCTGTAAGGGGAAGGGAAGAATTGTCCTGAAGGGTCAAGGCATCACCTGAGACCACTTCAACAGACATCTCCCCCTGCATGACTTCAGTGGGGACTGGAGTCATGCATCTTACTGAAGAGGGCTCAGCAGAGGGTGGAAGTGATTTGATGGCTTCAGTAAGGGCTTTGATGGATGCAATGAGAGGGGCATTGGCAGCCTCAATCATTTTTTGTATGGATGGAGTGATGAGCTCTACAATTTGTGCAAGCAATTCAGGAGTTATCTGAAATGCTGAGGGTGTGGAGGTGGATGGATGACTATGGGATGCAACTTGAGGTGGTGACGTAATGGAAGCAGTATGATCTGCCACATGATCAAATGAATCATGTGGAGATGGGTGATCATCACCATGTGTGTGGGATTCATGTTGAGAGAGGTGTGTGAGGATGGTAGCAGCATGTAGAGATTCATGTTGTGGTGGCACTGCAGATTGTGTGCAGGGTAATGCAGGAGATGAGGATGCAGGGGTAAAGAGGGAGGATGGAGGGATTACTGAGCCTTCCCCAGCAAGCTGGAGAGTGGCTGTATCAGCCCTTGTGTCTGATGGAGGGTTAGGATCAACCCTGGCTGACTTCTTTATGACTCTCTGGGATTTCTTGAACAGAGAGGGGTCCAACCTCTTGCTGGCGTTGACTGCGGATGGTGCATAAACAAGCAGCAGGGGTGCTTTCACATACAGAAACATACCCAATACCCTGGCAAGGGTTACTTCTTTCTTGTTGTTCTTTCTCCTTATCAGTTCAAACAGAACTTTTCCCCAGGCTATCTGCGTCTTATTCACCAAAGCTGACATTAAGGCAAATTGTTGCCTGTTGATGTTGTTGTGAGCAGAGTGTTTTCCCAACACGACCTTGCCCACCAGGTCTGCCAGAAACTTATACTCTGGAGACAGATTAATCTTCAGCAGCTTAGCTGGAATACCCTCAGCATGGCCCATCATAGTTAGCATGCGGCCATATTCCTCTGTATTTTGCTCATAGTCCTCAGTACCGGTTGGTAGTCCAAACAGCTCAGTCAGAACTTCAGGAGTCAGAATGACCTCCTCTCCATTTATCTTTCCAGTCATGGCTTCGTCGCTGGAGGATGAAGTATATACCCATTCTCGAATCTCTGGTATATGAATCTTCGGTGAGAATGACATAAATCTCTTTAGCCCTTGATCTTCACACAGCTACAGAATGTCTTGGATGGGTTGATCACATCGACTGAAGGAATCGAAGTCGACACAGAATCCAGTGTCGAACTTCATTCCGAAGAGAACTGCTGAAGGAATCGCCATTGGATTAAAGAGAGAATGACGAATCGAGATGCAAGGCAGGGGAGAAGAGAATCGCGCGGGATTAGAGTTCGAGAGCGAATTCTAAGCCAGAAGATGGAATATGAAAAGACGGAGCGGAAGAACGACGATCTCCAGACCTAAATCGACTATCAGATATAAATCTGCGATCGTCGAACACGGAACAAAATCGGTCGTCGAACAATGACCGACGATAGTCAATATTTGACTAATCGTTAAACATCGACCGACTACAAGCAATTACCACGATCGTCGATCAGTATATGTTGGTCGACAATTTACCAAACAGCACAACAAATCTGTCGTCGACCATTGGTCGACGATAGATACCTAAGGAGAGATCGTTGACCAGTTGGTCGACGATTTCTGCCTTACTACCGAACGAGCTGTCGTCGACCATTGGTCGACGATAGTTCTGACCTGGTCGAAAATCGTTGAGCAGTCGTTCGACGATTTTAGACAGAAAACAAATCTATCCAAATTTTCACTACTCTGAACCATTAATCATACCAAGCTGGTTCAGGAAGAACAAATGCCTTTGTTCATCAAGGGGCTTAGTGAAAATATCTCCTCTCTGCAGGTCTGTAGATATAAATTCCATTGCTATCTTGTTCTTTTCCACATTATCTCTCAGAAAATGATGTCTAATCTCAATGTGCTTGGTCCTGGAATGGTGCACAGGATTTTGAGCAATTGATATTGCACTGGTACTGTCACACAGAATTTTTGTTTTTGAGTGTGTGTACCCGTAATCCACTAGCTGATTTTGAATCCACAGGATCTGTGAACAACAAATAGCTGCTGCTATATATTCAGCCTCAGCAGTTGAAGTAGATACAGATGCCTGTTTCTTACAAAACCAAGAGACAAGTCTCTCTCCCAGGAACTGACAGGTTCCTGAGGTGCTTTTCCTGTCAACTCTACAACCAGTATAATCAGCATCTGAATATCCAATTAATTCAAATCCTGACTCAGCTGGGTACCACAATCCTAAGTTAGGGCATCCCTTAAGGTATCTCAAGATCCTCTTGAGAAGAGTTAAGTGAGATTCCTTTGGGTTGACCTGAAACCTAGCACATAGGTATGTAGCAAACATTATGTCAGGCCTACTTGCAGTCAAATACAGCAGGGAACCAACAATGGCTCTATAGTTCTTTTGATCAACAGACTTGCCATTGACATCAGAATCAATAACTGCATTTGAGGCCATAGGTGTGCTCATTGATGAAGCATCAGACATTCCAAATCTTTTAACCAGCTCTCTGGCATATTTTGATTGAGAAATGAAGATACCATCAACACACTGTTTCACTTGGAGACCAAGGAAATAGGATAACTCACCCATGCTGCTCATCTCAAACTTGGAGTGCATTAGTTCAGAGAACCTCCTGCATAGTTTGGGATCAGTGGAGCCAAATATAATGTCATCTACATAGATTTGAACTAACAGTTGTGAGTCCTTATGATGTCTAATAAATAGGGTTCTATCTACTACACCTCTCACAAACTTCTGTTCTAGAAGGAAATTTGCTAAGGTCTCATACCAAGCTCTAGGAGCTTGCTTAAGTCCATATAGAGCCTTTTGGAGTTTGAACACATGAGTGGGTAAGGTTGATGAAACAAACCCTGGTGGTTGTTCAACAAACACTTCTTCCTTTAAATCTCCATTTAGGAAGGCACTCTTCACATCCATTTGGAAGACCTTAAATTTCTTATAGGCAGCATAGGCTAGGAAAATCCTAATGGCTTCTAGTCTAGCTACAGGGGCAAAAGTCTGATCATAATCTATGCCTTCCTCCTGTCTATAGCCTTGAGCTACTAGCCTAGCCTTATTCCTAACTACTATGCCTTGGGCATCAAGCTTGTTTCTAAACACCCACTTGGTGCCTATGATCAGTGGGCCTCTTGGTCTTGGAACCAAAGTCCAAACTTTACATCTTTCAAACTGGTTAAGTTCCTCTTGCATGGCTATAATCCAGTGTGGATCAAGCTCAGCATCTTTAATGGTTAGGGGCTCAACCTGAGAAAGGAAACAAGCAAACATCACATCTTTGTTGAGTTGATGTCTTGTCTGGACTCCTACTGAAATGTCTCCAATCACTTGAGATACAGGGTGATCTCTAAGTGTGACAAGATTAGTAGGTTCAATAATGATCTGATCTTCAGCATGTTCATGATTTAATTCCTCATGTGGAATTTGATTAACTGTTGGAGCAGGTGCTTTAACTTGTAAAAGTTCTACATCAGATTCAGAATCTGAAGAAGCAACCTGAGGAGTTTGTTGGGGATGATTCTCCTGTGTGAGTCTCAAACCTTCCAAATCCTTACTTACTCCTAGGACTTGCACTGTACTATTAGAGGAAGAGTCCTTCTCCTTATAATACATGACTGTCTCATCAAAAGAGACATGTGCAGACTCTTCTATCTTAAGAGAGGATATATTAAGGACCCTATAGGCTTTGCTTACTTGAGAGTATCCTAGAAAAACTCCCATTGAAGCTTTTGCCTCAAATTTTCTAAGGTATTCTTTGTTATTGTTATGAACAAAAGCAACACAGCCAAATACTCTAAAATAGTCTATTTTAGGTTTCACTTGCTTAAGTAACTCATAGGGAGTCTTACCCTTAAGTTTATGTATCAGACTTCTATTCAATACATAGTTAGCTGTGTTAACTGCTTCAGCCCAAAAGGACAGAGGCATGTTAGCATCTGCCAACAATGTACTTGCAGCTTCAATTAGGGTTCTGTTTTTCCTTTCAACTACCCCATTTTGTTGAGGAGTTCTAGGAGCAGAGAAGCTATGTTTGATACCTTCCTTCTCACAGAATTCTTGCATAAGAAGAGACTCAAACTCAGTACCATGATCACTTCTGATCAAGGCAATCTGAGTAGAATACTCACTCTGTATACACTTTAGAAAATCTGTAAGAACCTTGAAGTTATCAGCCTTAGTTCTCAAGAAGAATACCCAAGTGAACCTAGAGAAGTCATCTACAATTACTAGAGTGTAAGACTTTCCTCCAAGACTCTGTACAGCAATAGGACCAAATAAATCCAAATGTAGCAAGTACAGAATCCTGGGAGAATCACTTTTATTAACTGATTTAAAGCTATTTCTTGTTTGCTTACCTAATTGACAAGCTTTGCAAAGGCCTTCCTTCTTGTAGGGGCAAGAAGGTAAGCCTCTTACAAGATTGTATTTAGCCAACCTAGAAATGTTTTTCAAATTTACATGACTAAGTCTCTTATGCCAAAGGGTATTATTACTGGTTATTTCATTAAACAAGCATATTTCAGATTTGGATGAGTTAAAATCTACAACATAAACATTACCAATTCTAATACCTACTAACACAACAGTATTATTTAAAGCAATATTACAAGCAGTGTCAGTAAACCATACCTTGTACCCAGCATCACACATTTGGCTTACCGAGATTAGGTTGTGCTTTAGTCCGGAGACATAAGCAACCTTCTTGAATGTTACAGCTCCTATGGTGAAGCTGCCATACCCTTCAGTCTGTCCACAGCTGGAATCCCCAAATACAACTTTTGGTCCCAGCTTGGCTTTGAACCCTGACAGATTCTTCTTCTTTCCTGTCATATGCTTTGAGCATCCACTATCCAGATACCATTTGTCATGTATGACTGGATTGGTCTTCACCTGCAAAGATATCAATTATACATTGTGGACCCAGGTTACCTTGGGTCCAGTATTCTTCACAAAAGAAAAACTAGATATAAAAGATTTTGCAGGCTTAGATTTATATCCTAAAGGGTGTGATCTCCTAGGTGGGATAATCCATTCAGTTGAAGGATTAAATAACCTAGGGTAGTGATTGGGATTTGCAATTCTGGAAGTTTGAAATTTATTTTCCAGCTTAAGTCCAGATCGTCGATCTACGGTCGACGATCGCAAGCCATATCGTCGATCATTTGTAGTAGTGCTATGTTCTGGATTCCACGATCGTCGATCACTGGTCGACGACTCAAGATGAAATCGTCGATCTCCTGCATCAAATATATCATACTTGGTGAAGGTGTTCAGCGATCGTCGATAGACGTTCGACGATTGGTTTGACGATCGTCGATTAATGTTCGACGATTTTTGTAAAGCTAGAAATTTTTTCTTCCTGTTCTCTTTCTTAATCTTATTCTGAATTTTCTTACATTTTTCAATTTCCTCAGTATTCTTTATTACTGATTCAGAAATAAATTTTACTGGAGTGCTAAATCTCTCCTTTGTGAGGAGGATGGGTTCACTAGATGTAGCACCTAAGCCTAGTTTATCATTACCAACCCTAGTGTTTGCTATACTGGTTATTTCAGATAATTTAAGGCTTCTGCCATTTAGTTGTTCTTCTAACCTCTTAGATTTAGCTAGTTCTAATTTTAGGAATGTTACTTCTTCTTTTGAGCTTTCTAATTCCTTTTCTAATCTAATTATTTCAATACTTTCCATGTCTAGTTCCATTATCTTTAATCTAAGTGACTTAATTTCTTTTTCAGATAATAGTAAATCTAAACATAGAGTTTTAAACTTTAATTTGAACTAAGGAGATGAGAAATCAAATGAGTTGATTACTTGGTCTTCCATAGAAGGATCTTCTTCATTGTCTCCTTCCTCTTCAGAATTCTCTGCAGCTGACAGAGAGCTGCAGGCATCAATAGCCATGAGGCAGACCTCTTTGGCCTTCTTCTCTTCTTCTTCTTCTGAATCACTGGAGCTAGAGGAGCAGGTATCCTCTTCTGTTTCACTCCAGGTAGCAGCCACAAACCCTTGTCCTTCTTCTTGTATTTGTGTGAGGAGGACTTGGAGTGGTGCTTCCTGTACCCTTTCTCATGTTTCTTCTCCTTGTGTTTCTTCTCTGGACAATCTGGAGTAATGTGTCCAGGCTTGCTGCAAACATGACTGATGAGTTCTTTAGATGGAGTCTTGTCATACCTTGGTTTGTCCTCATACTTGGAGAACTTCTTTCTGAGGTCTCTTCTTCCCATGTTGAAGAACCTCTTGGCAATGAGTGCCAGTAACTCCTCATTTGATTGACTTCCTTCAGAAGTCTCAGCAGTCTTAAGAGCTAGAGAGTGCTCTTTCTTTGTAGGTGTAGGAGTTTTTACTTCAGTTGCAGCAGCTCTGCTCTTTAAAGTTTGCTCATATGACTTGAGCTTTCCCAACAGAGCTTCTATGGAGAGTTCCACAGTGTTTCTTCCATCCTTGATGGGCCATATCCTTGAGTCCCAAGAGATGGGAAGGCACATCAGGATCTTGTCATTGACTTCTGACAAAGTTATCTCCTTGTCCAAAGACCTCAGTTCACTTATTATTGAACTGAGTCTTGTGTACATTGTGTCAATGTCTTCAGCATCATCCTTCTTGAAATTTTCATACTGAGAAGTGAGGTTGGATCTCCTGTCCTTCCTCTCATCAGCTGAGCCAGCAACTATGTGGTTGAGGGAATCCCACATAGCTTTGGCTGAGGTACATTCAGCAAGCTTCTGGAATATTTCATCAGACATTGTCTGAGCTAGGATGTTCATTGCTTTTGCATCAGCTGCTTTTGCCTTCTTGTAAGTTTCATTGTAGTCAGGTGGTGGCACAACACTGAGATCAGCAGAAGTGGAAGCAACAGCAGGCCTAGCAGGTGGTCCTGTCAAAATAGAAGAAAAGATATCTTCATCAATATAATTCATGTATAGTCTTATCCTGGCCTTCCATATGCCAAACTTGGACAAGTTGCATACAGGAGGTCTGGTGCTTGAATAATCCTTAGACTGGGCCATGTGTGAAAGTGTTTGTGAATGGTATCAGGAAACAACTTATCACTGGATCTTTTAACTCAGGTGTTAGCCTGTATGAACAACCAACCTCCCTCTGATACCAATTGAAAGTGAGGGGATAAGTTGTAAACTACTCTAGAGGGGGGGTGAATAGAGTATTCAAATTTTATGAACAACTAGTCAGCTCCCTTGGAGTTTATTTGCGGAATAAATAATCTGATACTTGAACCCTAAGAGCCTAACACAGTGAAGTGCACAAGTGAGAGAGTTAACTGAAATTTCAGTTTAACTAAAAACCTATCACAGCAACTAGCAATCCTAGGTAGTTCTATCACAGCCACAGAATAAACAATTAAACAAGATAGCCAGAGACACATGATATATAGTGGTTCCCTCTAAATAGGTACTCCACTCTTCTACCACCCTGGTAGGAATCCACTATAGGTTTTTGCTAAGGTGCCCTACCACCAATGATCTGATTCAGGTAGATCAAACAGACCCTTTGAGATTTTGATAAGGATGCTCAACCACAGGTTGTTGATAAGGTGCCCTGTCACCAATGCTCACTTTTGAAGAGGTGTGAACAAACTCTTTTACAAAGGGGTTGAGAGGGTTAGATTATCTTCTCTGTTGTAAATACAGATTAGAGAAGACTTGTGGATTCTCTAAAGAATCAAAGTCTCCCCCTGGCTCAGTGAAAGTCCAGGGAAAGCCTTTGCTTCAGGATGAAGGAGTTTCAGATATACTGAAACTAAATCCTCAGAGATCTGTAGACTGATTTTTATCAGGTCTTCAGATTCTGGAATAATTGAAGCAGAAACGGAGCTCTTTCTGAAGTCTTGAAAACTCTAAGCAGATGCTCAGGAGACTTGAGAATGAAAGTAATTGCTCTGGGCTTTTTCTTCAGGGGAGCTTTTCTTCTTCTTTTTGTGAGATGGTGAAGAGTTGCTCTGAAGATGCTTGAGAGAATGCAGCACTGAGAAAAAATCTCTCTGTATCTGTAACTTCTTGTATTTCTGAGAAAAGAAATCTCTCTTAAATATGTCTTCTCATTTTTCCTTTGGAACGGCTCTATTGATTTGAATTCTCGAGCCCTGCAACAGATTATCTCAAAATAGAATATAGCAATAGGAATAGAGTGACCTATTAGCTTACTGTCAGTCCCAATAAGGAATTAAATAAGTGGGAAAATATCTCAGTATAAAGACTTACCATTCTTGGAAATAGCAAACAGTGCCAATGGCTAGAATACAGCCTGGCAATATATTTTGTATAATAGGACAAAAAAATGCTTTATCAAAATACTGAATCCCGTGATTTAAGCTTGACATATTTGGTAATTAATTTATTTTGAATTTAAGCCATAAATCTACAAAAACAACTTCAGAAAATTCTCTAACCACAAGCTAAAACACTTGGAAATAAACCAAGGAATATAATGAATACGAAAAGATAAAGGCAGACAATAATCGTCGAACAGGGGTTCGATGATCGTCGACCTAGCTAACAGATCGTCGACTAAAAGCAGAAAATCTGTCGAAACAGAAATCGTGAAGCAAGAACACGATCGTTGAACTGCTGATGGCAGATCGTCGACCAACCTTCAGAGCGTAATAAACTTGCTCTGAGATCGTCGACCAGCGGTCGACGATAATTGTCTTGACTTCAACGATTCTATAGCCCTGCTATCGTCGACCAGGGATCGACGATCGCGAGGCCTCGTTCGACGATGGTCGAACGGAAAATGCCTTACCCAAAAATACATCTAGAACTTCTAGCCTAAGCTCTAGGTCAGTTATAAACTGTCCTAGGGAAACTGAACAAGGCCTAAACATGATCATATATAGTTATATGGATCAAGAGGGGCTGGAAAGGGATTACATAAGCCAAATCACATCTAGGGTACCAACAGGCTTCTTGTCTCTTCTCTTCCATGGCTCTTTCTGATACCTCTACCACCACTACTCCCGTGGCCAATCCGCCTCCTCCTCCTAGTCCTTTTGGGAACCTTGTCACCGTCTACAAACTCGTCGGTTCCAACTACCCGGATTGGAGTGTCTCCTTCACCTTTCTTCTTCGCTCACAACGCAAATGCCACCATCTCACTGATGACCCTCCTCCTCCCACTTTCGCTTAGTTTGACGACTGGGATGCTAGTGACGCGCTTATGCGTACTTGGCTAGCTAACAGCCTTTCAGATGAATGCCTTCCTATCATTTGTCATGATGAGACGGTCAAGACGGCTTGGATTCATCTTACTGCTCTGTACTCAAAGGGGGTGAAAGTCTTGATTTCAAGAACACTAATCACCTAAAGGAGGGGGGTGAATAGGTCCAATTTAAAACTTAGGCAACATATTGGTTAAAATCACAACACAACAATTTTATCACAACCAATACCAGCACAGTATACAACACAGTACACAGAGATTTATAGTGGTTCCTCAATTGATGGGTACATCAACTTTCCCCCTTCGCCTATCTAGCAGTATAATAGATTCAGCCAAAATTCATTCTATTTTTCCCAGATCCTCAGATCATACAGCTCAGAGCCCAATAGGCTCCTACAACTTAGGAGCAAGCCCTACCACTCAGATCACAAAGATCCTACAACTCAAGTTCTTTCTAAGAACTCTACCTCAGAGTGACTCCACACTCCTACAACTCAGGCAATCCTTCCCCACCTCAGTGTGAATCCACACACCTATAACTCAGGCAACTCCTGCCATACCTCAGCCTTTATAATACAGGCTTACAAATTAGGCCTTAGCCTTACCACTCAGATTCAAAATGAATCTTATAGAAATATTCAAGATAATGAATTACAGACACTAGAGAAAATTCTTTGTGCCTGTCTACCTGGACCGAGCAGATGTCAGCCCTAACTTTGTCTTCACAGCAAAAAGATGATGCAGCGATCTTGAAATGATGCCCGACTTGTTCTAGAATCAACTAGCAGATGATTCTGCTTCTTCTTCTTCTTCAGGAATATCTCCCGATCTGGACTTAGCAGATTTCAGCCCTTCCTTCTTCTTTGATCAAGCGAATTGATCTTTATATTCTGGCTCGGCTTGGATCGAGAAGATAACTTCAGCTAGATCACGCCTAGGCTTATTCGTCTCTCTCAGAGGATTACTCTGAACCTGCTGGAGTGGATGACGATTGCACCAGCAAACTCAGAAGCCCTTCAGATTTGAACTTGAGGTTCTTGGCTTCAGCAATAATGATGGATGAAGACGACGAACTCCGCTTCTCATTTTTTTCGAAAGTTAATCAGAAATTAATCCAATAATCTTCATCATTATAGATCTCGATCACTTCTGCTATTTATAATCTCGTCACATTGGCGAGATGATCGACACGTGTCTCAATTTTAAAGGTGGCTAAAACCTCAGCTTTATTAACTTGAGATCCACTGTAGACTGACGACGACGTTAATGTCGATTTGCATCGAATCTTAACTTTGTTGACTTTGCTGAGTCAACATCATTCTAGACTTAGCCAAAATCAACTAACTTTTCTAAAATCCTGTGTTTGACGAACTTCATGCACAACTCGATGAAATATGAGCCTAGCTTGACGAAACAGTGAAGCTGAGATCGACAAACTCTCTCAGCCCAGTTCTTTCTTCAAGTGAAGGCTAAGGTCGACGAACTTCAGCTCAGTTCGACGAAATAGTGAAGCTGAGATTGACAAATTCTCTCAGCCCAGTTCTTTCTTCAGGTGAAGGCTTAGTTCGACGAAATCTCTGAACTCCGTTTGACGAAATCTGAACTCCAGTCGACGATTCTGATAGCTGAGTCCTTCTTATAGGTAAAAGCTGAGATCGACGAATTCTCTAAACTTCGTTCAACGAAAGCTAAGCTCAGCTCGACGAATGGTAGACTCAGTGATTCTGGACTTAGAATTTTTTTTGCTCTGCTAGGCGTTGAGAGCGTTGAGTGTATATCCCTTACTCAACGCTTTTTCCCTTAGACTATATTCTTCAGCTTTCTGCCTGATGGCATTGAGAGCGTTGAGTGCATAAGCTTCACTCAATGTTATTTTCCTTACCATAATTTTTCAACTTTCTAACTGATGGCGCTGAGAGCGTTGAGTGAGCTTTCCTCACTCAATGATTCTGGATATTGGGTACACTAGAAATTATGTACCAGATTTGGAGAAGCCTCTCTTTACTCAATGGTATACATCAATGTGTATTTGATGGGATGTTGAGTTTCAGTGTGCAGGTTTAAGAAATGTAAGAAAAATTTATAAGTACAAGTGTCGACACCCAGGACTTGTGTCGACACCTGAAGCAGGAGATGTGTCAATACCCAGGAGTTATGTCGACACCAGAAGCAAGACTGTGTCGACACACGGGAATTGTGTTGACACACACTCAACGTCTTCTATCAACAACAGCTATACTGAGTCTGGAAGGCTTGTGTCGACACACGGGACTTGTGTCGACACACACTTAACGTCATCTATCAACAACAACTATACTGAGTCTTAAAGGCATGTGTCAACACATGGGACTTGTGTAGACACACACTCAACGCCATCTATCAACATCAGCTATGTCGAGATCAGGAGAAGTTGTGTTGACACACAGGATTTGTGTCAATACATACAACAGAAGCTGTGTCGAGAAGATAAAGAATGAATGTGTCGACACATTGGAAGCTGTGTCGACATCATCAAGAATTGTGTCGACACTTGTTCTATTTGTGTTGTCACATTTGAAGTATTTTGCTGACTGTTCCCTGCTGTGATAGAAGTTCAATGAAGGGTCAGTTGTCACGACTGAAGACTTGATAGCTGTAATAAGTAATAAGACGGACACATCTGTCAGTACTGTCAGAAGGCCATAATAAACTTGATCAGTCGGTAATCGTGGATGTACTCTATATAAAGGGCTGATCCATAACAACCAGAAGGATCATCAAATCCAACAGAATCAAGAGGAGAAATAACTGACTCAATATAGATTGAGAACCAGTGAGGGGGAGCAAGAGGCAAACCCAGAAGAAGGCAGATCCTGAAAAGTCTGCAAGTAAAATTCAGATCTGATTCTAAATTCAAGAAGGAAGTTGATTGAAGATAAACTCCAACTCCAATTGAAGATCAACCTTATTTTATTCAAATTCAAGAAGCTTTGAAGAAGCTAAGTCAGGTTGGATCTAGAGTATTCAGTTCAATCAAGAACTAATCAAGAAGTTCTCACCCTTTTATCTGTTGAACTGGGTGAAGTTTTTATTTTCTTAAACAAACTTTTATTTTTAAGATCTGTTATAGATCTGAGTTGTAAGCCTAAATTTATAATGGCTGAGGTAGGGATGAGTGCCTGAGGTGTAGGACTTGAAGAAGTCTGAGTTGTAGGCCTAGAGTTAAAGGCTGAGGTAGGGCTGTTGCCTGAGGTAGGATTCTTGGAAAGAATCTGAGGTAGGACTTGAAGAAGTCTGAGTTGTAGGAACCTATCAGGTTCTTAGTTGTAAGATCTGTGGATCTGAGCTATTGGAAGGAAGTTTGGCCGAATCCAGTTCTCAACTGGATAGGCGAAGTGGGAAAGTGGACGTACCCACAACTTGGGGAACTACTATAAATCTTGGTGTGCTGTGCTGTGTATTTTCTGTGATTATTTTTGTGATATTTGTGCTGTGTTAATTGCCTTAATTGTTAAAAAGGATTAGAACCTATTCACCCCCTCTAGGTATTTAGGCTCTTAAAATCAAATCTTTCAAGTGGTATCAGATGGAGGTTGCTCAAAAATAGTCCTAACAGTCTGAGTAAATCTCCAAGGCAATTAACAATTAGCCAGAATGGGTTCAAATGAGAATCAGAAGGAATTTGAATCCATGAAACTACCCATCTGTAGGAAAGAAAACTTTGGGATATGGAAAGAAAGGGTCAGATTGTTCATGGAAGCATCTGATCCTAGAATCTACATCATAGTACAAGAAGGTCCTTTCATTTCAATGAATATATCAGCTCTTGATGCTAATCTCAAAACCCCAAAGAGCTATTCTGAAATGACTAAGGATGAGATCATTCTAGCAACTTTAGACAAGAGAGCACAAAACATAATTGTGAGTTCTATAGATGATGTCACATTTCAGAATTTAGTACATTGCAAAACCTCCAAGGAGATGTGGGACACCTTGATTGTCTACATGGATGGAACTGAAGAAGTTAGAGAGGATAGGAAATCTATGTTGAATCAATAATATGAAAGCTTCAGACAAGCTAAGTCAGACAGCATAGCAGAATGTTACAAGAAGTTCTTTAAAATTGTAAGTGAGATGATGAACTATGGAAGAGTCTTTAGCACATATAAATTGAATGATAAGTGATGCGCGTAAAATACGGCAAGCGTACCGGTCGCTCAAGTAATAAAGTTGGGAATGAATCCCCGGATGTCGGTCTCTTGAGGAATGCAATTGGCGTCGAACGATTTAGACTCTGAAACTATCGTTATGAGAGTTAAATGAAATAAACAGAAAAAGAAAGGGGCTTTGGTTGGTGGTCTTACGACCGATTACACTAATTAAACTATGCGGGTCGCAATCACCGCTTCTCAAGGCGAGATGGATGTAGCGGCCGCGATGCCGTACTTCGATTGGCGAGTGGACGGAAATCTAGCGAGTGAGGTGATTAGTGCGGAGCAAGCTTGGGTGAAACTAATGTGTGGAGTGGAGTGAGATGGAGCGAGGCGCATCGAAGAATAAATCTCAAGAGCAAGATGAAATACAACTAATAACAAAAATGCTAGAAGTTGATGTCCATTACAAGCACAAGCATTTCATACAACAAGAGAAAGAGAGAAAATGCACAACCAAGAGATTGAAGATCCACCGCGGTTGTTGGCCGGAGGTGCGGGTTGTCAATCCGCTTCCAAGCGCAGTCCGAGGAGGGCTTTCGGTACCACCGAGCTGTCACCTCGAGGGCCTGTAACTCCGTTCTCTAGGGGTGCTTCGTCTTCTTCCTTGGTGGAAAGCTCGGAGAAGAATGCTTCCAGGGCCGGGAGGATCGCCGGAGGCTGCGAAATGCTTCGGAATCACCGGAGAAGGTCCTCCCGTTGGTATGGATGAAGGTGGAGGTGAATGGGACTTGCTGGAGGGCGAAACGGCGGACCGGCGAAGGTTCCGTAATGATCGTCCTGCCCTAATTCGCGGAACAGCGTATTTATAGCTTGCAGAATAAATAGCGCGCACGACCACTGGCGCACGACCAGTGATCGTGCGCGACCAAGGTCAGCGCCGTGCGTGAGCAACCTGCAAACCTGCATCAGAAAATCAGTAGTCGCGCACGATCAGCAGCGCACGATCAGTGATCGTGCGAGGCAAGGCTGATGATCGTGCGGAAATAGCCAGACAGACTTTTGCAAAATGGGTATGACTGCGCACGATCGTCGGCGCACGAGCAGTGGTCGTGCGCGGTATGGCAAGTGATCGTGCGGATGGTTCAAGACAGAGTTTCACAAATGAGACCGGGCTGCGCACGATCAGTGATCGTGCGCAGGAGGTCGATGGTCGTGCGTGGGCAAAAACGCACGACCACTGACTCCTTTGCCAAAAATAGTGAAACGCCTATCCCGAATGCCCTCACGATCCCCAAACCTGCAGGAAAACTGCACGGGGCATCGATCGCGGCAGCCACAGCGAACAGTGATAAACATAGCAAGAAAGTAAATGCACACAAGCACGGAAATGGGCTAAAAAGGTGCACAGGGCGTGGAAAACCGTAGCGAACCAAAAGGAGTGCAAATGGCGCTAAACGGTGTGCAAAGACATGGAAATAGGCCTAGATGAGTCCAAAATATAGTATAAAATAGGGACTCATCACACCCCCAAACTTAACCATTTGCACGTCCCGGGCAAATAATCACGTTGTGGGCTCTAAAACGGCTAGCTGACGTAGTAATTACAACCTACAGTAGGACGAGAAATCGAGAAGCTCACATGCGTAAAAAAATATAATAGAAAGAGTTTCTAATCATGCAATGCAATTTATAATTTTCGAAAAACGTAAATAGATACTGTCACTACTCAAAGAATGAATTCCGGAGAATCGCACGGTCATGGGAAGGCAGAAAGTAGGCAAGTCGGATGGCGAGGTATTGCCAAAGACCGGGGCTCATGATCACCTCCAAAGGAATCCACCAATGTCGGGGGCCATATGCTTGCCCGTTCGCACTTTCTCCACGATGCGGGTTTGACTCGAGCGTAAATCCGTAGGACTTGAGGTGAAGAGTGGGGCTTGGGTGTAGATGTAGGTATGGATGGACAAGATGAAAACGAAGGCTACGCACAACCCAACGGAGCTCGCACACATCAGAATTTCTCGCTAACAACAAGAATGCGAGTGCACCACACCCCCAAACTTAGCTTTTACAACATGAGTGGGTGCACCGCCTACCATAAAACAAATTTCTCAATTTCAGATTTTTTTTCATTTATACTTTTTCTTTTCTCTTTTCTTTTCTTGGTCATATTTTTCTTTTCTCTTTTCTTTTCTCAATAATTCAGCATTTATAAACTTTACGGCATATCCACACGTTCACAAAATCCGCCCATCACAACAACCCAACGAGAAATTAACGAAACAAGAGCTCAATGCGGGTGTGCGACTAGGAGTGGCTTGAGGCTTTGGTGACTTGCATGTGGAGCTGATCAAAAGGGAAGGTAGGCTCAACGGGGCTAGCGAGGGCTATGTTAGGACGGGTGCAAGGATCAACCGGGCCAAAATGATGGCCTACGTCACGCTCACGCTCGACTAACCGGGCACCAATGCTTCGAAAGTCGCTTGGGGCAAGTTCTTAGCCACCGAGAAAAGTGATCCGTCCTCCCGACTCGAGCAAAACAAAGCCAGCGACGCTTACACACATGCCTACACTACCGCGAGATCACTCCGGATTCAGAAGTTGAGTAGGACAGACAGTATTTACGAATATAGAAAAAATATAAAATGCAAGCATGAGAAGAAACTAGCTCTATACAATTCCTACACAACGTGAGCACTCGATTAGGAGCACTGCACGAGTTTCGAACTACTGTACGACAAAATCCTACGTCAGCACCACAATCTTAAAACTTACACAACATAAGTACTCAACCCGAGCCGCGCGCGTGGTAAGAGTGCGCGCTCATGTGGGTGCAGATGTGTGCAACAGGAATCTAACATAATGAAGCGAAAAAGGAAAACTACTGGCATGCGAAATTAAATGTGCTCGTGGAGTGCACAAGCGGCTCTTCCCCCCAGACTTGAATGAAAACATAAGCAAGAAAAATAAACATTCAACCAGAAAATGAAATCTGAAGCGAGAGAGAGTACCAATGCTCCAAAGAGGGGAGCATGCCAGAAGATTGCATGATGATTCGCGGGAAGTGCTGCATCGCACAAAAGATAAGCTGAACCTGCGAATTAGGCCGAACAATAGAGAATACAAAAAGATAGAAAGCATAAAATAAAATCAAACATAAACAAGGGGACCAAAAGGTCCAAGCTTGGGTTGTCTCCCGAATAGCCCTTTTGTTTACCGTCCTTAAGGTGGACCAAATACCTGTATTAGCAATTGTATATAATGTTTATGCAGCAAAATATAAATAAAGCTCAAAATGTTCCAACAATAAAATGCAGAGGTAGCAGTGGGGGAGAGGAATTGCACTCATTCCTCGTCGCTGCTGTCGATCTCAACGGGCGGCGGGCGGGGAGCGGGAGCGGAACGAACCGGCGGCGGAGGGATGTTTAGGCCACCACGCAAAGCCTGCTGATATACCAGGTTCTGCATCCACAACTGGGAGGCCTCAATATCCGCGAGCCGCTCATTCAAGAATGGAATGTTCTGACCCTGCGTAGCACTGAAATGAGGGTCGGGCTGCCTCTCCGGCTCAGCAGATGGTGGCCGAGAATGACGTGACTGAGTGCCTCCTGCAGCTCTCCGCCTACCCATGGCGGAAGATTCTGGAGCAACTTCATCCTCGTCCTCCTGCAAAGCTCCTCGGGCGTCACCGGGCATAACAATCTCAAAACGACGATCGGATCGCCTCCCAATAACACGCAGCAGATGAAAACTGACCATGTTGGCTCGGGTGATGACAGAAGTGGGGTGGTAACCTGCTCCATTGGCGGCAAACTATCCCAAGCTCCCAAATTCTTGGCGATGCGCGTGATGTAATAAGCACCACCGATCGCGCCGGCAAGGCGATAAGTAGCCACATGATGGAAGAATGTCGCCAGCATATAACCAAGATGGATGGGTTCCCGACGGAGCATGCTATAAAGTGAAACTAGATCCTGCCACCCAACCACATTCTGACTAAGTGACCGCGCCGTGAGTGAGTGGCTAAGAAGATGCTGAAGATACCGCAGGCAGGCAGGGGAAATGATCTTGGTCGACTTGGCCTTCCGAGCCACATACTCCTCGTCGGAACCGGTAATTTCGCGCCAAGCAGACCCATGGGAGGACCCTTCAGGGAAGCCGGACCCTAAACCTTGTGGTTCCGAAGCATCTGAGTAGAATCCGGCTCGGACGCCAAGCTCATGGATGGTCATGGAAATGACCCGTCCCCGAATCCGGAAGGAGCAATCAACAGGGCGATAGCCGCGAGTGTCGCATTCCCACTCAAACGTGGAGAGGAACTCCAAAGTGAGCTCTCTGAAGCCGGGTTCGCGGCACTCGAAAACGTGGCTCCATTTGTCAAATGAGTAGAGGTGGAGGATGGAATCCGCAAGAACACCGCCGTCGCCAATGGACCTTAACTCCTCCCAGTCCACAAGACGTTGAGGGAGGAAGGGTTTGTCCTTCAAATCAGTAAACCGGCGCTGGTGAGAGTCCTTCTGAAATGTAGCCATCCTCTGCAGCACCTGAGCCGGAGTGGAGCGCTGGTAGGCGTTGACAGCCCTGCGGTTAGAGGTAGAAGCCATTGCAAGAGGAAGATCCGGCGGAGCGAGGAAGGAAGAAATCTCTCGGAGATTTGCCGGAGAAGAAGAGGGGGAAACGGAAGCTCAGGAGACCGACGCACGACGAAAGCTTGGGAGCGAGAGATTAGGGCGCACGCTCAGCGTCGCCCGAGGGGTCCTTTTATAAAAACTGGGCCGTCCGCACGACCAGTGATCGTGCGAAATCAAATAGCGCGCACGATCAGTGGTCGTGCGCGATATATTAAAATTACAGGCACCAAGTTTTATACCAAGATCGCTCGGATAACGCTGCGGGTGCGCACGGGAGATAGGAAATGAGGCGGAGCTACCACAAACATTGAGATTGGAAAAGAAGAAACAAATTGCTAAAATTCTACTAGAAAAGAAAAGAACAAGCTACCTAGATAACTATTGGGTTTTCTGTCTCCCAACAGGACTTATTCAACTTCTAAAAACACGTATTAGCTGATTGGCGTATGAAAATAGAAATGCTCAGGCAATTGCTCAAGCACGCATTTTGGTAGCGGGTACCGGTATGGAGACAGAGCAAATGCCCCACTACCTGTATAAGTATACCTGTCATAAATGTCAGGCATGGGCAGGAAATAACTTGTGAAGCTCGTCGCTTCCAACACCACCTGCAAATGGTTTCTAGCAGTCGTAGGCCGCATTACAGGCCCTTGTACTGATCGAACCGGTTCCACGATGGGGTCCTGCAGGGATGTGGAAACAAGAACAGGGTCAAGAAATAAATCAGAAGAATAACATAAAAGATCCTCAATCTTGGAGATGTCCCGGAATCATCCCCCATTGGTGGAATTATAGAAAAACTGAACATCACTGTTCAGGATGGGACAAGAAGTTCCTAGCGCAGCATCCATTTCGTCCGCGCATTGGACATCCTCACATGGGGTGAAGGTAGCAACCTCAACCACGGAAATGTCCTCCTCGACTGGATCTAACAGAAAGCTGAAAGTGCTAGTTTCCACCTGCGAATCAGCCTCAACAGAAACATCAGAAAAAGAATGAATACTATGCAAAGCGGAAGGCGGAGGTACAGAACTCAACGGGGAGTCAAGAACTGTCTCTTCGCAACGGACTCGATGCTAGGTGATGCATGTTCATCAGAAGTATACGTATCCATGCCGGGATGGGGATCAACATAAGCATCAGGCATGTACCGGAAGTGCTTTCTCCAAAACATGGAGACGGCATCGATGCATATCCCGAGGCTGAAGGGGTGCTGCTCACGGTGGAAGTGGGAATAATCCGGAAGTCCGGCTCATTATCCACTTCCAATTCAGCCAAATAAGCAGTGCAGTCCTTCAATGCATGATCCCAGCTTCGACAAAAGATGCACTGCTTAGCCGGCTTCCGCGGTGAAGCGTTTGCTGAAGCCGAGAAAAAGTAGTGCGGTAATGGCTCCGCGGGTCGGTGGATAACCGGCTTATGTCTACGAAATGTAGAGTCATGAATTTCCTGGGAACTATACTTCTGGGGACATCGATCACTTGCATGCGAGACATCTCCACAATGAGGGCAACGGATATTGAAATTGGCCCACATTGCGGAAATATCAAAGTCAAACAGAAGCAACTACTTTGCAAATATTCATCGCGCAAAACTTACAATTCCGACAATGTACTACAGCAGATGAGAAAAGAAATGAACAGAGCAAAACAAATTAACTCATATACCAATATTTTCAGAAATCATAATCGTACAACAGTTGCATTCCCCGGCAACGGCGCCAAAAACTTGATGCGCGTAAAATACGGCAAGCGTACCGGTCGCTCAAGTAATAAAGTTGGGAATGAATCCCGGATGTCGGTCTCTTGAGGAATGCAATTGGCGTCGAACGATTTAGACTCTGAAACTATCGTTATGAGAGTTAAATGAAATAAACAGAAAAAGAAAGGGGCTTTGGTTGGTGGTCTTACGACCGATTACACTAATTAAACTATGCGGGTCGCAATCACCGCTTCTCAAGGCGAGATGGATGTAGCGGCCGCGATGCCGTACTTCGATTGGCGAGTGGACGGAAATCTAGCGAGTGAGGTGATTAGTGCGGAGCAAGCTTGGGTGAAACTAATGTGTGGAGTGGAGTGAGATGGAGCGAGGTGCATCGAAGAATAAATCTCAAGAGCAAGATGAAATACAACTAATAACAAAAATGCTAGAAGTTGATGTCCATTACAAGCACAAGCATTTTCATACAACAAGAGAAAGAGAGAAAATGCACAACCAAGAGATTGAAGATCCACCGCGGTTGTTGGCCGGAGGTGCGGGTTGTCAATCCGCTTCCAAGCGCAGTCCGAGGAGGGCTTCCGGTACCACCGAGCTGTCACCTCGAGGGCCTGTAACTCCGTTCTCTAGGGGTGCTTCGTCTTCTTCCTTGGTGGAAAGCTCGGAGAAGAATGCTTCCAGGGCCGGGAGGATCGCCGGAGGCTGCGAAATGCTTCGGAATCACCGGAGAAGGTCCTCCCGTTGGTATGGATGAAGGTGGAGGTGAATGGGACTTGCTGGAGGGCGAAACGGCGGACCGGCGAAGGTTCCGTAATGATCGTCCTGCCCTAATTCGCGGAACAGCGTATTTATAGCTTGCAGAATAAATAGCGCGCACGACCACTGGCGCACGACCAGTGATCGTGCGCGACCAAGGTCAGCGCCCGTGCGTGAGCAACCTGCAAACCTGCATCAGAAAATCAGTAGTCGCGCACGATCAGCAGCGCACGATCAGTGATCGTGCGAGGCAAGGCTGATGATCGTGCGGAAATAGCCAGACAGACTTTTGCAAAATGGGTATGACTGCGCACGATCGTCGGCGCACGAGCAGTGGTCGTGCGCGGTATGGCAAGTGATCGTGCGGATGGTTCAAGACAGAGTTTCACAAATGAGACCGGGCTGCGCACGATCAGTGATCGTGCGCAGGAGGTCGATGGTCGTGCGTGGGCAAAAACGCACGACCACTGACTCCTTTGCCAAAAATAGTGAAACGCCTATCCCGAATGCCCTCACGATCCCCAAACCTGCAGGAAAACTGCACGGGGCATCGATCGCGGCAGCCACAGCGAACAGTGATAAACATAGCAAGAAAGTAAATGCACACAAGCACGGAAATGGGCTAAAAAGGTGCACAGGGCGTGGAAAACCGTAGCGAACCAAAAGGAGTGCAAATGGCGCTAAACGGTGTGCAAAGACATGGAAATAGGCCTAGATGAGTCCAAAATATAGTATAAAATAGGGACTCATCAATAAGTTTCTTAGGTCACTGACCAAGGACTGAGATACAAAAATATGTGCCATCAGAGAGGTGGCCAGGCTTGCTGATACACCTCCACCAACCTTGTTTGGAAAACTGCTATCTTATGAAATGCAGCTCACTGCTAGAAAGGAGGAGGAGAAAAGAAGTAAGTCTGAGTATAAAGACAAGTCAGTAGCCTTTAAAGCTGAAGCCACAAGAAAGAGTAGGATAAAGTCTCCTTCTCCACCCATAAGAAGTGCTGAGGCTGAAGCAAAAAATCCTGACATCAGTACATTAGGCAACCATAATTCTGATGAAGACTTTGCTGCCTTTACAAGGTCATTTCAGTGGTTCATGAAGAAGAAGAAATGGAGAACCAAGCCATCTTTATCCTTATTCAAGGATGATTATTACAAGAAGAAGAAGACTTCTAAGGAGGATAGGTATGCTCTAATCTTAGTAAACAAACTACCTATAAAATTGTTTATTATTGCTGCAACAGGCCTGAACATATCATAGCTAACTGTCCTGATAAGAGAAAGGAGACTAAGGATAAGAAGAAGCCTCAAAATAAGGGCAAGAAGGATAAATCCTTTATTGCCCAGAAGCATAAGAGTTGGACTGACTCTTTAGCCTCAGAATCTGGAGAAGAGGATAATGCAGAAACTTATATTGGGCTATTTACTACAGAAGAGGATTCTATGGAATTAGAATTCTTGTAAATGCTGGATTCCATAAATGGAGGTGAAGACTATTGTGGTAGAGGGCTGATGGCTCTTTCAGAAGAAGATAAGTGTCTGGATCAGCCTGGTCCAAGTAAGGTATACAGTCCATCCTTAGCTTCTGATTATTTTACTAGATCAGAATCAGTAGCATCAACATCAAGAGAAGTGGATGGTTCTTAATCTGAGGGGGATGTACATCAATTAATTGATGAGTATGGTGGTTTGTTGCAAGCTCTTAAGAGGAGCAAATTCCTTGTCAAGAAGAAGGCTAAGGAAATTGAATCTCTCAAACAGGTTGCATCAGATTCAGCCAAACTGATGGATTTGAAATTGAAGGAGGTTGCCAAACTGAAAAACATAACTGTTATTCAGATGGGCACAATCTCCTTCAAAGAAAATCACATCAAAAATCTTGAAGCAAGAGTCCAGAAAGAAAAGGATCTAATGGCTAAATTTTCAAAGCCAAAGTCTATCTTGCCTTTTATAGATAACTTCATATCTCAGAAAGGAAAGATAGGACTAGGCTTTAAGGAAAGAACAAGGACAGCCAATTCTCAAGGAAAAGGCAAAGGCCCGGTTTAGCCACTAGCTATGAAACCCCCTATTTCTTTTAGAAAAGTGATGCAACCTTCTAATAGGTATGATCATGAACTCACTCATGGTCACTGTGAGTATGGTGATCTCAATGGCAAGGGTGCATATGCTAATAGGCCACCCTATAAGCAAACCCATCAGGTTCTTAAGGAATCCTTGGGGTATGCTGCTCCAGCACCTACACTTAAAAGGAATGCTAGCAACAATAATGTGAAGCCTATACTTAAGAAAAAGTACAATAGATTTGAGTGCTGGTGTTGTGGCAAGGTGGACCACTTTGCCATTGATTGTTGGTTCAATACTAGTATTCAGAATAAGGCCAGTTTACCTATCAGAAAGGCTGCAGGTAAGCATATCAGATTTCAAGCTAACCTGAATCTAGGACCCAATAACAATTTGTGATAGTTTTACTTTCAAGACTACCTAAACACCTAGAGGGGGGGGGGGGGGTGAATAGGTACTTTTCCTTGATTTAACTTAAGGCAGAATATAACTACAGTTCTTTGAATAAATCAGATATTTCTATAGCTAACACAGCACAACAATCATAATCATTTACATATCACAGATTGCACACAGATTTATAGTGGTTCCCTAAGGTCTGGGTATATCCACTTTCCCCCTTCACCTATCTAGCAGTATGCTAGAGTCGGCCTAACTTCTTCCTTTAGCTCAGAATCCAAAAGGATTCCTATAACTCAGAATGTCTCCACATTCCTACAACTCAGGCAAACAAGCCCTACCTCAGCCTTGCCACAAGGACTACAACTTAGAGAATACCTTCTCCTACAACTCAGGCATAAACAACCTTACCTCAGCCTTGCCAAGAGGCCTACAACTCAGAGAATACCTTCTCCTATAACTCAGGCATAAACAGCCCTACCACTCAGAGAATAAATCTCCTACACTCAGCCTTTATAAAATAGGATTACAACTCAGATCTATGAATAGATCCTACAGAATTTAATAAGGAATTTTGTAATCTCTTACCCCTATTGAGAGAGAAGGGATAAGAACTTTCTTGATCAGCTTCTTGAAGAGGCTGATGGCAGAAATCAACTTGATCTTAGCTTTCTTCAAAGCTTCTTGAATCTGAACTTAGTTGAGTTGATTTCCTTTGAATATAACTGACTGGCAGCTTCCTTCTTAGACTTAAGAAATAGATCTGAATCTTCTTGATAGATTAGTTCAGTATCTACTTCTTGAGAGACCTGTGAATGTCTCCTGCTTGACTTCAAATAGCTGGATCTCTCTCTATCCAAACCTCTTGAAGATACTTCTAAATTCTTGATTGAATTCAACTTAGACAGAATCTGAATAGTAAACTACTTCAAAACGTCTTCTTAGATCTTCTCATGAAGATATTCTTTTTTATTACTTGTACTTTCTTGATTAGAGATCAATCTCTAATTGAGTTAGTTGTTACAATACTTGTCTTCTTTTCTATGTATATTACTCTTCTTCTGAATCCTTCTATTTATAGACTTCATCCATGGTAATCGGCTGATCTGGTTTCTAACTATCTTCTGACAAGTCTGATAGCTTCAGTAAACCTGTTGTAACTCACATATGTCAAGTCTTCAAACAGTTTTTAAGCCTTTGACTCTGTCAACAAAGCGTCGAGACTGACTGTCATAAAGTGTCGAGACCATCTGTCAATATGTGTCGACACAGGTGACTTAAGTGTCGACACAGCCTTTGGTGATGTCAACATAGCTTCCTTGATGTCGACACAGCTTCTTGACACTGCATCTTGAGAATGTGTCGACATTGATTATTTGTGTTGACACAAACACTTCACCATTCATCAACAATCAACTTGGTATAGACTCAGTTATGCGTCGACACAAGTACTGTGTGTCGACACAATTGATGTAGACTTAGAACATAGTGTGTGTCGACACTGCCTCTAGGTGTCGACACAGTTGATGTAGACTCAGAACATAGTGTGTGTTGACACTGTCTCCAGGTGTCGACACAGTTATTGTCGACTCTGCCTCTGTGTGTCGACACAGCCTCCCGGTGTCGACACAGCTGATGTCGACTGACTATTTCTGTGTGTCGACACTGCCTCCGGGTGTCGACACAAATTCACTGAGGTGTCGACACAACCATTTCCAAGTGTCGACACAATCTTACTGAAGTGTCGACACAGCTTCCTCAGGTGTCGACATATGGACTTAGAATATTTTTCCTGCATTCCAGCACATTCTTAACCTGTACATATAAACTCAAAATAACATCAAATACACCTTGATGTATATCATTGAGCTAAGTGAGGCTTCTTCAAATCAGGTACACATTTTCCAATGTACCCAACAATCTCCCCCTATTTGGAGAAGTCATAACCCTTTAGCCAATGATATACACCACTTAGAAAATAATCCTGATGATGTATATAAGCATTATATTACAGGGTACTATAACAAAACACATATCATTGTTACATCACAGAATAAAGATGTAAAAGAGAATGATCACAGGACAATGTTTTGTATATTAACTCAAAAATGTTTGTTACAAGTTGTTTACATTGATTTCTTTAACAAACTAACAATTACATAGTTCTTGAACAAAAACTAGTAAAACTTAGACTAAGGCTGGACTGGCTCCTTGATGACAATCCCTATGCCAGATTTAATCTGAGCCTGCACAATAAGTTCTATATCTTCAATAGGCTTCTTGCCTTTCAACTCAGCTTTCTTTTGTGCATCAGCCTTGATCCTCTACCTTTCAAAATAATGAAAGGGCTTGGGGAAATACTTGCTAGGTTCCTGAGTATCAGGAGGTAGCTTCCATATCTTAGCCTTTCTCCTGTGTTGAACTATGGCCTCCTGCCTGGCTTCATACTTTTGCCATTCTTGCTCATTGTACCATTTTCCCCTTTCATGTACTTGATCTTTTACAGCTTTCCAGGCAGTTAAAATGATATTCCTTGAAGTGGGGCTCCACTGCTCAAAGTCTGGCTTTAATTCTGCTTGCTCTCTAAATCTTTTCTTTGATAATAGAGCATCTTGCTGAGCTTTCAGACCAGCTTCTTGCATATCAACCTTTTCAATAATAATATTTGTAACTGGTAGAGGAGGGCTGTACATAGACTTAACTTGTTGATGTATCATTTCAATATCTGCAGGAGGGTAAATGACTTGGGCAACTTCAGGTTGATCACCTTCAAGTAGAATTGGTTGCACCCCTGACTCAGCCATATTATCATCATCACACAAGGGTGGATATCCCAGAGTGGCTCTTATGCTGTTGGTTACCCATTTGTCATGATCAGAGCCAGCATAGACTAACACCCTCTCCCCTTTATGACTTCTCTGGTCATATGATCTCTTAAGTCCACTTTCTGAAATCTTATTTGTCCATCCAGGTAATTTTTTCCATCTTTAAAGAATGGCTTTAACTTTTGAAGCTTGTCACTAATTAACTTCTCAGATGAAGTGATAGCAGTTTTAACTGATTCTAGGGCAGCCTGTAGCTTCTTATCATATTCTTCTATTTCTTTAGCCCTTGCAGCAGTCATGGCAATACCAGTATTTGTAAACTCAATTACTATGACATTGTGAGATTCTGTCAGATTGAAATTCATTCTTATTTGATTTTCAAGGACATAGCCTTGTTTGACAGCCATCTCATCCACTTGCTTCTTTATTTCTTCTTGTTGCTTGGCAAGAAATACCACAACATTACCTCCCTTGTGGAAGCAATCTGTCATCTCTCATTTATTCTGATTAACTTTAAATCTTATAGATTTTATATCTTGTGCCAGATCAAATTGAAGAGCCTTTTGGCTTTCATCCACATATTTTTCTAGAGCCAATCTCTGCTCATCCATTTTGACTTATAAATCCACCAAAAGTTTGTTGTAATCAATTGCAGGTGCTGGTTGGGAAGAAGTAGCTTGTAAAGCCTGCTTATAGCTTTGACTTCTTCTCTTAAAGACCATTAATTTTCTCTTCTTTGCCTCCCTAACTTCTTCATGCTCAGATTCTGAAGAACTTTCAATATAAACTCTCTCTTGAGGAGTGGAATAAATTTCTTTCTCAGCTACTTGTTGCTCTTCCTCTATATCAACCTGCTCCCCCTCAACCCTTACTTGCTCCCCCTCAAATCTTAGGGTCACCATTTTATTTGCTTCTCCTCTAAGATCAGGAAACAGCTCTTCAAGAGTGAATTCTTGTTGTGTGAGAGCAGGAGATTGTACTTTCTCAGCAGCAGCAACAACAATACCAGAAATATCGAGATCAGTTTGAGGAACAATGTCCTCTGATAAATTGATTCTTTCTTCTTCTTGCACTTATTCTGAATGTGTCTCCCCCTGCAAATGTGCAATAACTGGCTCCCCCTGCACCTGTGCTGATATAGTATCTTCCTGGACTTGTGCATCTTCAAGACCATGATCTTGCCTGTCCACATCAAGAATTTCTTTAGAAAGAACTCTATCCAATCTTGAGAATAACCTTATGTCCATTCTCCTCATGTGGTTTATCTTTGATCCAGGAATCTGTTGCATTACCTATGGAATTATTCCAGCCAGGTACAGACTCATGATCCGAGCCAAGTTTGGCTTCTTGATTCCTTCTTTAATCTTATCAAACAGTACTTCAGACCAATTTGTTTGAATCTTAAAGATCACCTTAGTCATCAGGCTGAACATATAGGCTGATATCCTATTATGGCCACCTGGTTTGCATAAGATCACTTTTCCTACAATTTCAGACAGGAATTTCCCCTGATGATT
Organism: Platanthera zijinensis; assembly: GCA_039513925.1. Lineage (NCBI taxonomy): Eukaryota > Viridiplantae > Streptophyta > Magnoliopsida > Asparagales > Orchidaceae > Platanthera > Platanthera zijinensis. The sequence goes on along the minus strand of CM077098.1, from coordinate 44,823,271 downwards.
CATGCCCTTTCTGTTGATTGCAGATCCTATCTTTATGGTTGGATCCAATCCACACCATTGAAGCGCCTCCATGGTCCTTAAGGCTGGGACCTCTTCCTCATCTTGTATTCTAGGAAGATGGAGAATCTTGCTCAACCTTTTCTAAGATAGTTTGACTTTTTCTCCATGAATAGTGGATTTGATCTTCAAGCCAGTTGAGTCCATTGATGCAGCAGTATAGAACTCGAATACTTCCTTCTTCCATATATTACTAGGTTCAGAGACAAGATATTCTAATCCGTTTTCTGCAAAAAGTGAAATGACCTGTTTTATCTCTGAGTCGGCATCGTTGAATGCATGCCTAACAAACTCATATCCTTCATTGACGTTGTCTTCAACCTTGGGCGCCATTGGAATGAAGAGAAAGCTTGATTGGAGAGGAGAGAGATTGTCGACACAAGGTTTTTGTCTCTAAACCCTGGTGAGCATGTCGAAAGAAAAAGTTCTTGACCTATTTATACCCTTCTAATCAAAGAAGATCAAAAGGCGGGCAAAAACTGTCTAAAAGTGTCGACACTGTTGGAATGTGTCGACACAAACTTCTATTGTCTCGACCACGGCGCTGACTACTATGTGTCGACACCAATTGACGATATGTCGACACTGGAGATACTTAGTAGTTCATCAAAAATTCTGTGTCGACTCTTATTACAAGTGTCAACACAAAATCTGTAAGTGTCGACACCATTACTCTGGTTGTGTCAACACTACATTTCTGGATGTGTCGGCTCTTTGTCCCTTAGGTGTCGACACATTTTCTCTATGTCGACACAATTTCCCTGAATTGTCGACATAACTTTTCTGTGTCGACACTTTATTACTGAATGTGTCGACACAATTTTACTTAGCCAATTTTTGGTAAACTAACCTATGGCCAGCATTCCTAATTCAATTTTAAATCTATTGAATTTAGTTTCATCCAGAGGCTTAGTAAATACATCTGCAATTTGATAATCAGTTTTAACAAATTCTAATGAGATGTCTTCTTTTTCTACATGTTCTCTAAGAAAATGGTATTTTATCTCTATATGCTTAGTCCTACTATGTGAAATAGGATTGTTTGCAATAGAAATGACACTTTTAGAATCACACAATAAAGGTGTTCTACTTACTTGAATACCATAGTCCCTTAGCTGATGTTGAATCCACAACAGCTGAGCACAACAACTTCCTGCTGCCACATATTCAGACTCAGCTGTGGATATTACCACACTAGTCTGCTTCTTACTGCTCCAAGATATCAATCTTCCTCCCAGGAATTGGCATGTACCTGTAGTACTTTTTCTATCTTCTCTACAGCCTGCAAAATCTACATCTGAATAACCTGTTAGTAGAAAATCTCCATTCCTAGGGTACTAAAGGCCTAGATTAGGTGTGCCCTTTAGATATCTCAAAATCCTCTTGACTGCAGTATAATGTGATTCTTTAGGGCATGCTTGGTACCTAGCACAGACACATGTTGCATACATAATGTCTGGTCTACTAGCAGTGAGATATAATAGAGAGCTAATTATTCCTCTATACAAAGACTCATCTACAGGTTTACCTGCATCATCTTTGCATATAGGCATACTTGTTCCCATAGGAGTTCTCATGTTGGAGGATGATTCCATACCATACTTCTTAATTAACTCCTTGGTGAACTTAGAATGGGATATGGACAATCCATCATCTGTCTGTCTTACTTGGAGTCCCAAGAAGAACTTAAGTTCCCCCATACTGCTCATTTCAAACTTCCCTTGCATAATTTGGCAAACTTCTTGCAAAGGTTGTTCTCTGTAGACCCAAAAATTATGTCATCTGCATAGATCTGAACTAAGATTATCTTCCCTTTAGATTCCCTTAGGAATAGAGTTTTGTCTATTTTACCTCTTGAGAATTTGTTCTCAATAAGGAAAGTAGACAGGGTTTCATACCAAGCCCTTGGGGCTTGCTTTAACCCATATAATGCTTTCCTAAGTTTATAGACATAACCAGGTTTAAGAGAATCTATAAAACCTGATGGCTGCTTTACATAGACTTCTTCTTTTAGATCACCATTCAGGAATGCTGATTTCACATCCATTTGATATACCTTGAAGCCTTGATATGCTGCATAGGCAAGGAACATTCTGATTGCTTCCAGTCTTGCTACTGAGGCAAATGTTTGATCAAAGTCTATTCCCTCTTCCTGCCTTTATCCTTTTGCAACCAATCTTGCTTTATTCTTCACAATAACTCCATTCTCATCCAACATGTTCCTAAAAATCCACTTTGTACCAATGATGTTGTGGTCTTTTGGTTTAGGAACCAACTCCCAGACCTTGCATCTTCTAAATTGATTAAGCTCCTCTTGCATAACATTAATCCAGTGTTGGTCTTGGATAGCTTCTTCAAATTTTTTTGGCTCTAGTTGAGATAGAAAACTTGAGTGCAGGACTGTATTCAGATTTCTACTTCTGGTTTGCACTCCATGTCTTGGATCACCAATTATCTGATTTGTTGGATGATCCTTTAGATGTCTTACAGCTGGAGGTAGACTTCCTTCTGGTTGAACACCTCCAGTTTATTCATTATGTTGCACCTCTTGGTTATCATCAACTTCTAGAGAGTCTTGTACTCCCCCTGAACAGTAACCATCATTTTCCAATACTTCATCTGCAGTTGAGCCTTATACAATGGAAAGCTTGTCCATTCTATTGCTTATACCTGTTGGACTGCATGAACTACAAGGCAACTCACTGTTGATTAATCTTGTTTCATCAAATACAACATGTACAGATTCTTCTACAACCTGAGTAATCAAGGTTTAGACTCTATAAGCCTTACTATTATTGCTGTACCCAACAAATATCCCATCTTGGATTTGGCAGCAAACTTAGTTAAATAATACTTGCCATTGTTAAGGATATAACACTTGCAACCAAAGATCCTAAAATAGGATAAATTTTGTTTTCTACCTTTCATGATCTCATAGGGAGTCTTTTTGTGGTACTTGGTGATAGAAGCCCTGTTGAGCACATGAGATGCAGTGTTTACTGCCTCAACCCAGAAATATTCTGGGAGAGAAGTGTCACTCAATAGAGTTCTACCAGCTTCAATCAATGTCCTATTCTTTCTTTCAGCAATACCATTTTGCTGAGGTGTTCTAGGTGAGGAGAATTCTTGAAAAATCCCAAACTCTTCACACAGTCTTGTCATACTTTCAGATTGAAATTCAGTGCCATGGTCACTTCTGATTTTGACCACTGTACGTCCAGTTCATTCTGAATTTGTCTGACAAAACTGTGTAAAATACTTGGGGTTTCAGATTTCTGTCTTAGAAAGAACACCCAGGAATATCTAGAATAGTCATCTTGAAAGTGAAGGGATAGGTACTACTCTAGAGGGGGGGGGGGGGGGGTGAATAGAGTTATCAAATTTTGCACTAGACAAAAACTTAATAGTCTACCCAACTCCCTTGGAGTGAAATGCAGAATGAAAAGATTATAGATATAGAAATAACCCTAAAGCCTAACAAAAGTGTTGTGCACAAACTCAAGCTAACTGTAATTACAGTTAAGGCTTGGAAATTCTAATCAGCAACTAGCAAACCTAGTTATATCTAATCACAGCCACAATGCAGGAATTAAATCAAGCAAGCTAGATGACACAAGGAATTTATAGTGGTTCCCCAAACAACTTGGGTACGTCCACTCTTCTACCAACAAGGTAGGAATCCACTCAGGTTTTTGATCAGGTGCCCTGCCACCAACAGGATCTGCTTCAGGTAGATCCAAAAACTCTTTAGACTTTTGATCAAGTGTCTAAAAACTAAACACAGGTTTTTGATCAGGTGACCTGCCACCAAGGGATACTTTTGAAGGGAGTAATAACCATGTACAGGAGGGGGAAAGAAGGATAAGATGTCTTCTCTATTTTACAATAGATTAGAGAAGCACAAAGACTTGTACTAAGCTAGAAAGCTCAAGGAATCAAGGCTCCCCCTGGCTCAAAGAATGTCCTAGTGAAGTCTTGCTTCAGTGCCGAAACTCTTCAGTAAAAACTGAAGGAAAAAACTACAAGAAGATAACTAAAATATAAAATGGAAATCTTCTAGCAGCTATCTTCTTCTTCTTCTTCTTCAAAAGAACTCTGAGTTTGAACTTCCTGGAAGCAGGAGAACTCAGGTTGAAGAAGAGCAGAAGAGCTTAACACTTCTCAGTTGGATTGAATATTGCTGAGAGCAGTTAAACTTGGTCTTGATGAAAACTTGAATGCTTAAATGAATAACTGGTTAGCTAGCTGAAATCCTTCTCCAAAGGATTCCTTTTATAGCAGCAACAAGCAACGACTCTTTTCAATTTGAACTGTTTGTCTTCTTCTGAAACTTGAAACCTGGGCTGCAAATATCACAAAGACAAACAAACTCTGCAGCAAAAATATTCTATAAAAGGGATAAACCTTTTTCTAGTAAGCTGCAGGAAGTAATCTGATAATACAGGTACTAAATAAAATCATATCAGAAACAAACTCTTTATAGCAAAAGGAAGACTTTTCAGTCTAATGGCTATAAAGGACTGACAGCAGATAAAGTAAAATACAATGTCAGCTAATAAGACAAACAACTTTATCTGAAAAGATTTGACTCAGGCAAAAGAGATGGAGCAGATATTGCCTGGAAATATTATCATAAAACAACTGAAATAAAATGCCAGATAAAGTATTAATTAATTAAATATAATAAATAAATACAAAATAAAAAGGCAGACAGAAAACGTCGAACGACCTTCGGAGATCGTCGACCGACGCACGGAGATCGTCGACCTATCGGGCAGATAGTCGAACGATCCAGATAGTCGAACTATCAAAGGAGATAGTCGAACTATCACAACAGATAGTCGAACTATCAGAAGATAGTCGAGCTATCAGATAGTCGACCTATCAACAAATAGTCGAACTATCAAAGCAAAACCGATAGTCGACCTATCAACAGATAGTCGAACTATCAACACAGAACAGATAGTCGAACTATCAACAGATAGTCGAGCTATCAGATAGTTGAACTATCAAGGCAGATAGTCGAACTACCAAGGGAAAACAGATAGTCGATCTATCAGCAGATAGTCGAACTATCAAAGAACGACAGATAGTCGAACTATCAACAGATAGTCGAGCTATCAGATAGTTGAGCTATCAAAGCAGATAGTCGAACTACCAAGGGAAAACAGATAGTCAACCTATCAGCAGATAGTCGAACTATCAGAAGAAAGCAGATAGTCGATCTATCAACAGATAGTCGAACTATCAAACAACGCAGATAGTCGACCTATCAAACAGATAGTCGAGCTATCAGATAGTTGAACTATCCAAGCAGATAGTCGAACTATCAAACAAACAGATAGTCGAATTATCAACAGATAGTCGAACTATCACAGCACACAGATAGTCGAACTATCAACAGATAGTCGAACTATCCTCGCAGACAGAACGTCGAGCAACTGATCGACGATCGTCGAACAGATAGTCGACGATAGTCGAGCGGCGTTCGACTATAGTCGAACGAAAAACTACTTAACCAAATTCTTCATCTGGAAAAGCGGGGACTCTACAGCTAGACCACTAACCAATGACCATAGATATTTCTTGGGTCAAGGGACTAAAGGAGAGGACTAAACTCAAATCAAACTAGGGTACCAACAATCTCCCCCTATTTGAGTTAAGTCTCTCAAAAACTAAAACACAGAACTAACTATAGAGCAATAAAACAATACAGGAAATAGATAACAATTAACTAGCAATTATTAAATAGATAAATAACAGTCAAACAAAATTAAGAGTCTACAGAATCTGGTTTAGGGACAGAAGAGATAGGAACAAAAGAAACTTTCCGCAAGGGATCAACAGCTTCTTTCTTGGACAGCTTCAAATCTTGCACACCAATAATCTTCAGTTCTGCAGCCCTTAGAACAACTGCCTCTGGATGTTTTTCCATATATATAGAAGGATTAAATACCTCAGGGCTAACCTGGATTTTATTGAGTTCCTTCATTCTGAACTTTGACATTGTTGTAAATCCTGTAGAGTCCTTTCCTTCAGCTTTGGCTTTCTTTATCTGAGCTGATCCAACAAGTTCTAGAAATCGAGCCATCCTGAAATCAGGATCTAACTCTTGGCTTTCATACACATTTTCAGATGATGTATCTATAGGCTTCACAGTTTTAAATTTAACAGATAAATCTAATAAATTTTCAGCTGTACCTTTAACTTCTTGAACAACTAAAGATGGAGGAGGAGCAAATTCAGCAAACTTTTTACTGGATTTTTCAGAGAAGATGGTTCTTTTACCTTTTGCAACATCCTTAGCAACATGAACTGGTATATCAGGAGAAAACTTTCTCTTGGGAGAAGGAGGAGGTGAAAATGTTGGCTTTTGATATATAACCTCCTTTACTTGATCTTTAACCTCAGTATCATGCCTTTGAGTACCAGTATATGATTTGCCTTGGTGGCTTTGAGAACTTTTCCTTGAATGAGGCTGAGAAGGAGCAGATTTTGCAGATGGAGCAGATGGATTAGCAGATAAATTGCCAGAGGCTCCTGCACCGGGAGGTGGAGGAGGAGGACCTCTGGGTGTCCATCTGGAAGCAGGACTATCATATCTCTTAGATTTCTTTCTCTCCTTTTGCTGGTTCTTGGAAAACCACATCCAATGTTGGAAGTCTTTTGACTTAGGGTCAATCCCTTTCAATATATAATAGGGAGTATCATTGTCTCGATTAGGAGGAGGAGGAGCAATAACTTTCCTTTTTCTCTTTGCAGCTTTCCTTTTCTTAGAGTCCTCAGACATATCTGAATCATCTTCATCTTCAGAATAAGATGAGGGAGGATGATCATAAGGGTCATAGGCTTCAGATACAGCCTTTTCCTTTGCTTTCAGATCAGCTTTCTCTTTTTCTTCTTCTATGGCATCCTGAGCTAGAAGAGAATCCAGATCAGGTCCTGGAGAGTCATCCCATACAGTAGATTTTTCATCTTGCAAAACTTTTTCTTTCTCTTTCAAAATATCTTGTACTCTTTGCTGCCAGGCAGCTCTTGCTTTCTCTTCTTCTAAACTCAGTACTAGAGTCTTTTCATCTTGACTTTTAGATTCAACATCTTTTATATCTTCTTGAACAACTAAAACATCTGCAACAGATTCTCAAACAACTACTTCTACTTGAGCAGCTATATCTTCTTTAATATAATCTGTAGATTCATGAACACAAATCTGCTATATAAGCTAAAAGCATTCCTTCTAGGTATTCACAAACTAGCAAATCAATTGACTCGTCAATAAAACGGATGAGTGAATTACCTTCATACTTTACCAACTCCCAGGATTCATCTAGATAGGATGTAATAATGCCTTCTAGAAAACGGGCAACCAAAGGAGTGGTGAGATCTTCTAAACAAACTTTGACAGCAAATTCAGATAACATAACTGCATCAGATATTTCTTTTTCAGATAACACTAAAACTGATTCTTCTTGGCTGGAGCAGTCTCTGTCATCACTATATCTGTCACCGCTGGAAGATCTGCTGGAAGGGAGGCTGGAAGCTCTGAGGCTGGAAGCTCTGAGACATCTTCATAGAACATCTCCCCCTGCCTGATTTCAGTGGGAACTGAAACCAGGCCCCTGGAAGAAGAGGGCTCAGCAGATTTAGAGAGGGATTGGATGGTAGCAGTCAAAGTCGCAATGGAGGAGGCAAGTGGAGCAATTGCCTCTTTAATCATGATTTTGATTGAAGGGGTAATCAACTCCAAGATGCTGGATATGAATGCTGGGGTGACTTCAAAAGAATGTGGGGGAACTGCAGATGATGGAAGATCAGCAGGAGGAATGTATTCCTGTTGAACTGGAGAACGAACAGGAGATGGAGAATGATGTGGAGAATGAATAGGGGACTGACGAGGTGTTGGAGTCCTCTCAGATCCTAACAAATCAAAACTAGGATCAGATATCCTAGCCAGATGAGAAGGAATAGGAGATGCAGGAGGAGAAGGAATAACAACCATGGTTGTATCTCGAACAGGAGAAGCAGGAAGTCGTACTTCAGCTGAAGTTGATGGAACTTCAACTGAGGTAGACGGAACTGAAGAGGATGGAACTACTTCAGTAGAAGTTGATGGTAAGGCAGAAGAAGATGATGGAAGAGAAGGATGAGCTGAGCCAGCTTCTAGCGGGTGAGGAGTGACTGAATCAGTCCTTGTGCTCTCGGACGTCGCTGGAGCAACCCCTGTGAGAGCGGGCTTCACAAATGTCCTCTTCCACTTGGAGAACAGATTCGGATCCATCTTCTTGCTGGCATTAATTGTTGTAGCAGTTGAAATCAGCAGCTGGGGATACTTCTCTTTCAGAAAAATTCCAATAACCCTGCCTAGGGTAACCTCTTTCTTACTGTTCTTCTTCCTTATTAAATCGAACAAAACTCCTGCCCAATTAATCCTTTTCTGATTCACAATTGCACACATCAGTGCAAATTGTTGTCTAGTAATGTTGTCATGGGCGGAGTGCTTTCCTAGAAGCACTTTTCCAACTAACTCAGCAAGAAATTTGATCTTGAAGGGGAAATTTACCTTGAGCAGCTTCGTGGGAATGCCTTCCGCATGTCCCAGATCAATCAGCATTCTTCCGAACTCTGGAGCATCTTGCTCAAATTCTTCTTCACCATTTATCAATCCAAATAAATCAGTCAGAATGGCGGGAGTTAAAATAACCTCTTCTCCGCCAATAGAGCCGGTCATCGATTCGTCGGTGGAGGACAAAGTAAATGCCCATTCCTTAATCTCGGGAATATTTAACTTAATCCTTGTAGACATTAATCTTTCTAACCCTTGATCTCTGCATAACTGGAGGATTTCCACAATCCCTGATTCACAACAGCTGAAGGCATCGAAGTCGACACTGAATCCTGCGTCGAACTTCACAACTGCGAGCAATGCTGGAGAAATCGCCATTGAAGGAGCTGGAGAAAGCGCGAGAAAGACGGAGAAGACGAATCGGCAGAAAATCGCAAGAGGAGGAGCAAGCGGGAAGACGGAATGCGAAAGGACGCTCTCCGTCGACGATAAAAGCAAAGATCTTTTAACCTAGGTCGACTATTGGCTTTATATTAGACCGGAGATAGTCGATCTATTTAAAAGATACTGGACACGATGGTCTAACGGTCGTTCGACGATCGGTCCAGAAGCAGAGTAGTCGAGCAATCGTTCGACTATTTCTGGCTTCTCAAGCACACAAGCTGTTGTCATCCAGAGATCGACGATGAGCTCGACTTGTTTGACGATGGTCGAACGCCGGTCGATGATCTTCAACCAGGCAAGCTTTCATCAATCATAGGTCGACGATGGGCTTGACCCGATCGACTATCTTCGAACGTCGTTCGACTATCTTCAAACAAGTTTCAACAATGGCAGATATAGTCACACTTAGTCTCTTCCATTGATCATGCCTAGTTGAACTAAAAAGAACAGATGCTTCTGTTCATCTAAGGGCTTGGTGAATATATCACCTCTCTGAAACTCAGTGGATATGAACTCAAGACAAATCTTGTTCTTTTCCACACAATCTCTCAGGAAATGGTGCCGAATCTCAATGTGCTTCGTTCTAGAGTGGTGCACTGGATTTTGTGCAATTGAGATAGCACTGGTACTATCACACATGATTTTGGTGTTCTTGTGTGAGTAACCATAATCCACAAGCTGGTTTTGAATCCACAGGATCTGTGAACAACAACTGGCAGCTGCTATATATTCAGCCTCTGTAGTTGAAGTTGAGACAGAAGCCTGCTTCTTACCGAACCAAGAGACCAATCTCTCTCCCAGGAACTGACAAGTTCCTGAGGTGCTCTTCCTATCAACTCTGCAACCAGCATAATCAGAATCAGAATATCCAATCAATTCAAATTCTGACTCAGCTGGGTACCAAAGTCCTAGATTTGGACATCCCTTCAGGTATCTCAGGATTCTCTTGAGAAGAATCAGATGAGATTCCTTGGGGTTGACCTGGAATCTAGCACAGAGGCATGTAGCAAACATTATATCAGGCCTACTTGCAGTTAAATATAATAGGGAACCAACAATGGCCCTATAATTCTTTTGATCAACTGGCTTGCCGTGATCATCAGAATCAATAACTACATTAGTAGCCATAGGTGTAGGCATTGCTGAAGCATCAACCATCCCAAATTTCTTTACCAATTCCTTGGCATATTTGGATTGGGAGATGAAGATACCATCAGCATATTGCTTAACTTGGAGACCAAGAAAGTAAGACAGCACACCCATACTACTTATCTCAAACTTAGAGTGCATCAGGTCAGAGAACCTTTTGCAAAGTTTGGGATCAGTGGAACCGAATATAATATCATCCACATACACTTGAACTAACAGGATTGTGTCCTTATGGTGCTTGACGAAAAGGGTTCTATCAACTACTCCCCTAGTAAAGTTGTGCTCTAAAAGGAAACTAGCTAGAGTCTCATACCAGGATCTGGGTGCTTGCTTTAGTCCATAAAGAGCTTTCTGCAACTTGAACACATGTGAGGGCTGAGTTGAAGAAACAAACCCTGGTGGTTGTTCAACAAACACCTCTTCCTTAAGCTCACCATTCAGGAATGCACTTTTGACATCCATTTGAAAGACCTTAAACTTCATGTAGGCTGCATAGGCCAAGAAGATCCTTATTGCTTCTAGCCTTGCAATAGGAGCAAAGGTTTGGTCATAATCTATACCTTCCTCCTGTCTGTAGCCCTGAGCTACAAGCCTTGCTTTATTCCTTACAATAATTCCATTTGCATCCAACTTGTTTCTATACACCCACTTGGTGCCTATGATCAGTTGGCCTTTAGGTCTTGGAAGCAAAGTCCAAACTTTACATCTCTCAAACTGATTGAGTTCCTCTTGCATAGCAATGATCCAGTGGGGATCTAGCTCTGCATCTTTAAAGGTGAGGGGCTCAACCTGTGAGAGGAAACACGCGTGCATCACATCCTGTCTTAACTGATGTCTTGTTTGCACACCAGCTGATATGTCTCCTATCACTTGAGATGTGGGGTGATCTCTAAGTATGACAATATCAGCAGGTGGGATGTGATCTTCAGCAATAGTTGGGATTAATTCCTCAGGAGGAATTTGATCTACTATTGGTGGTACAACAACAGCTTTAGCAATGTCTTCATCACTGTCTGATTCAGTGATCTGAAGAGTTGATAGTTGAAGAATCTCTTGAGTAGCATCAGGTACCTGCAATGAACTAGAGGAAGGAGAATTTTCCTTCTCCTTGTAAAACGTCTGAGACTCATCAAAAGATACATGCACAGATTCTTCAATTTTACATGTTGATTTGCTATAAACCCTATAAGCTTTGCTTACTTGGGAATATCCAAGCATAATTCCCATTGAAGCTTTTGCTTCAAACTTTCTAAGGTATTCTTTATTGTTATTATGAATGTACACTACACAACCAAATACTCTAAAATAATTAATTTTAGGTTTCTTTCCTTTAAGCAACTCATAAGGAGTTTTACACTTAAGCTTGTGTATCAGACTTCTATTCAAGACATAATTGGCTATACTAATAGCTTCTGCCCAATAGGAGAGAGGCATATTAGCATCTGCCAACAATGTGCTAGCAGCTTCAATGAGTGTTCTGTTCTTCCTTTCAACTACCCCATTTTGTTGGGGAGTTCTAGGAGCTGAGAAGCTATGTTTGATACCTTATCTCTCACAGACTTCTTGCATGAGAAGAGAGTCAAACTCAGTACCATGATCACTTCTGATCAAGGCCACATGAGTAGAGTACTCAGTCTGCACACATAATAGAAAGTCTGTAAGGGCTTTGAAGTTATCAGCCTTAGTTCTCAAAAAGAAAACCCAACTGAACTTAGAGAAGTCATCTACAATTACTAAGGTGTAATACTTCCCTCCTAAACTCTGTACATTTATTGGGCCAAAAAGGTCCAAATGTAATAAGTACAAGATTCTAGGAGAATCACTCTTATTTACTGATTTAAAAGAGTTTTTGGTTTGCTTGCCTAGCTGACAAGCCTTGCAAAGGCTCTCCTTCTTGTAGGGGCAAGAAGGTAAACCTCTAACAAGGTTGTGTTTAGATAACCTAGATATATTTTTAAGGTTAACATGACTAAGCCTCTTATGCCACAAAGAATTATTATTAATTATTACTTCATTAAATAAACAGATTTCAGAATGAGTTGAATTGAAATCTACTAAATAAATATTACCTATTCTAATGCCTACTAAAACAACATTATTATTTAAAGTAATATTACAAGAAGAGTTAGAAAATGAAACCTGGTAGCCAGCATCACATAGCTGGCTGACTGAGATCAAATTGTGCTTCAGTCCAGTCACATATGCAACTCTCTTGAAAGTAACATCTCCAATTGTGATCCTGACATAGCCTTCTGTCTGACCACAGCTTGAATCTCCAAAGATAACCTTTGGGCCGAGCTTAGTTTTGAATTTTGACAGATGATTTTTATTTCCTGTCATATGCTTGGAGCATCCACTATCCAAATACCACTTATTTTGAGTGATAGGATAGGCCTTCACCTGCAAGACATTTATTTAGACAGTGTGGACCCAGGTAACCTTGGGTCCCTTGTTTTTCACATAAGAAGAGCTAGAAATAAATGAAAATGCAGGCTGAGGATGATAACCTAATGGGTGAGATCTCCTAGGTGGGATTCTCCATGCAGATGATGGGTCAACAAACCTAGGGTTTCTATTTTCATTTAGGTTTCTACGGGTTTGATGATGATTTTGAAAATCATATTGAAAACGTCGATCGACGTTCGATGTTGGGCGCTCAGATCGTCGAGCTTCGTTCGACCATTGAGCTTCCGATCGTCGAGCGGCGTTCGACGCTCTTTGCATTTCTTTAAAAAATTTCTTCCTCTTTTCTCTCTTAGCTTTATTTAAAGTTTTATTAACTTGGTTTACTTGCTCAGTGTTCTTCATTTCACTAGCTGAAATGAAGTTTACTGGAGTTGAAAGATTATTTTTAAGAATAACTGGGGGTTCACTGGGAGAAGCTCCTAATCCTAGTTTGTTATTGCCTGACCTAGTGTTTGTCATGCTGGTTATCTCTAACAGCTTAAGGCTTCTACCATTTAGAGATTCCTCTAACCTTTTAGACTTAGCTAACTCTATTTTAAGAAATTAAATTTCTTCACTACAAGTAGTGAGATCTTCCTTTAACTTAATATTTTCTGTAGCAATTAATTCTGAGTCAGCTAACTTATTTCTAAGTTCTTTAATCTCTTTTTCTGAACTAATTAAGTCTAAGCATAAGGATTTAAAATCTAATTTAAATTCTTCAGAAGTGAAGTCATAAGAAGATAGTACCTCATCTTCTGTTGGCATTTCTTCCTCTGAATCTGAACTCTCTGCAGCTGAGTGATTGCTGCAGGCATCTATTGCCATCAGGCAAACTTCCTTTGCCTTCTTCTCTTCCTCATCCTCACTGGAGCTAGAGGAGGAAGATTCTTCATCAGAATCACTCCAGGTTTCAGCAATGAAACCTCTCTCCTTTTTCTTGTTCTTGTAGGAGGATGGCTTGGAGTGCTTCCTGTGCTGTTCCTTTTCTTTCCTCTTATCTTTGTTCTTCTCCTCTGGACAATCTGGTAAGATATGTCCAGGTTTCCTGCAACCATAACATATAATTTCTTTAGCAGGTGAACGGTCATACCTTGGTTTGTCTTCATAGCGTGAAGACTTCTTTCTGAATTCCTTTCTCCCCATCTTGAGAAACCTCTTGGAAAATAATGCCATTAGCTCCTCATTTGATTGGCTGCCTTCAGAAGCATCAACAGCCTTAAGAGCTAGAGATTGCTCTTTTCTTGTTGGAGTAGGGGTCTTTGCTTCAGCTTCTGCTTCCCTTGTCTTCAGCACTTGCTCAAAAGACTTGAGCTTGCCGAGAAGGGCTTCTGTGGAAATCTCATTTGTACTTCTGGCTTCCTTGATAGGCCAGATCCTTAGATCCCATGTGCTAGGGAAACACATAAGAATCTTATCATTGACCTCTGTCAATGATATGTCCTTGTCAAGGGTCCTCAGCTCATTGATGATTGAGCTGAGCCTTGTGTACATGGCTTCAACTGATTCAGCATCAGTTTTCTTGAAGTTCTCATATTGTGAGATAAGGTTGGACCTTCTGTCCTTCCTTTCATCAGCTGAACCAGCTACAATCTGGTTCAGTGTATCCCACATGGCTTTTGCTGAAGAGCAGTCAGCTACCTTCTGGAATACCTCATCAGACATTGTCTGAGCCAGAATGTTCATCGCCTTGGCATCTGCTATCTTTGCCTTCTTGTACTCATCATTGTAATCTGGAGGAGGTACTGTGAAAGTGAGGGTAAGATCTATCTCAACTCTAGAGGGGGGTGAATAGAGTTTACTTAAAATAATTTTTCACAGATTAATAAAATAGCACAAATTAAAATTCTATTTAAGCTATAGTGTAGAGTGCTAACAGAAACTTAAGAACTGAAAGGAAAGGACACAGCACACAGCAGACAAATCACACAAGCACAACCAGAAGACACAAGGGAATATAGTGGTTCCCCAAAACTGGGTACATCCACTCTTCTACCACCCTTGGTAGGAATCCACTCAGGACTGAGTTGATCAGGTGTCCTGACACCAATGAGCTTTTGATAAGGTGCTCAAAAACCAAAGCTAGATTTTTTGATAAGGTGTCTTGCCACCACTGAGTTTTGACAAGGCTCTCAGAACCAGACAGAACTTTTGAAGGGAGTTCAAGAACCCTTTTACAGCAGGAAAAGAAAAAGTAAAAGTTGAAGTTGTCTTCTCTGTTCTCAGTCAAATGAGAGAAGCACAAGTGGATTGAAGATGTCAAAGCTCCCCCTGAGATGTAGAGAGGTTCAGGCAGAGAAGCTTTGCAGAAGGGTGATAGGTCTTCAGAACTTGATCTCCAGCAAAGAATGGTTTCAGCAGGACAGCTGAAAGATGATGTGTCTGGAGATCTAAGATGAGGATGCAAGAACACTTAGTCAGCTAGAAGATCTTGATGTTGTAGTTTTCTTGTTCTTCTACTAACAGTATTCTTCTGTGTGTTTTCTTTTTCTTTCTGTCTATCAGTTCTGAAAAATTTTTGTTGTTATTGTTCTGTATATCTAAGGACCATAGTAATAGAATTGATTTTCTGAATATTCTCCTTGTCCAAAGATGGCCGTTGGTCAGTCATAAATGTTTTCCATAAATGGTCTTGTCTTTTAGAGGAAAGTCCAGCCAACAATCTCTGAATGATACCTTGAAACTTGCTCCAAACGGCTGGGAGATCTTCTGTCATAAATGCTGATAATATTCAAAAACATTCCAAAGAATCAGCAGCATTTGAAATCTTGAAGACGTTGATCTCTCCAAATAATCGTCGATCTGAGCTCTACGATCGTCGAACTGAGCTCAGAGATGAACTGAGATAAGCAGACAGAAATCGTCGAACTGAGCTCAAAGATCGTCGAACTGAGCTCAGCGACCTGAGAAACAGCTGAAGGAGGCATCGTCGAACTGAGCTAGACGATAGTCAAGGGGAGTTCGACGACTAAGCAGAAGCTAGCTAAAAGCAGATAGTCGATCTGAGCTCGAAGATCGTCGACCGGAGTTCGACGATTTGCTGAAGTTGGGCTCAGAGAGCGTCGAACTGAGTTCGACGATTCGTCGACCTGAGCTCGACGAGAATTGCTTTAGACTTAGCTCTTCATCCTTGATCTTGGAGTGGTCTTGGGGGCAGCTTCAAAACTAAGTTCTAGGCCCTAGACTCATTCTAATGTTGACCTTCTCAACTATACAACTAGGTCAACTAGGATCCTAAGACAAGCATAGTGATCCTTACCCAAATTAGTAATAGGGTGTTCCAACAATCTCCCCCTATTTGGGTTAGGATTACTATTTACAGACAATCATAAAGAGCATTCAATAATACAGAAGTTAAATACAAAATGCAGAGAAACAGCAATGCATATCACAGATAAATAGCAGCAGATATCCAAAGGTGGATGATATGTTTGCTTACACAGATCACTTCTTTTCAGTTCCCTTTTTAAATAAAATTTCTCTGTTAGGGTTTAGGGCTTCTTTCTTGGACCTTCTGTCATCTTCTGCACCTAGAGAGGTTTGAGATCTTGGCCTTGGAACTACAGCCTCTGGGTGCAGCTTCATGTACTCTTCTGGATTGAAAAATTTCTTTGAGGCATACTTTTCCAGTTCTTTCTTTCTTTGTTCTGATAAGGTTGTAATGTTGGATATTTCTTTGCCTTGTTCTCTAGCCTTCTTAATCTGATCAAGAGCAGCCAACTCTTTCATCCTAGCAGTCCAGGCCATAGGATTGTTCTCAGGATCCTCATATGGAACAGCAGGTTCATATTTGTTGAGAGATTTAGGAGCAGGAGAGGTCCTTGGAGCAACTGTGTCTTTCAGTTTGTAAGGGTAAGGACCTGAAGTAGAGTCAGAATGGCCTTGTCCTTCCCTTTGATAGGGTCTCTATCCTCTTTGATTTCCTCTATAACTACCCCTTCTGGGTTGATATCCTCTTTGATGTTGTCCCTTTTGGTAATACTTAGAATAGGATTGAGAGGAACTTTGTCTAGGAGCTGGAGCTTGAGGAGCTGATCCTGATCCAGAGTCTGGAGGAGGAGGAGGAGGAGGCTGATGTTGAGATGATCCTTTTTCATATTTGTCAAGCTTTCTTCTCTTTTTCATGGCCTTTAGTTGGTTCTTGGAAAATTGCATCCATGGTTCAGTGATGGGGCAGTCATGCAGAATGTAATATGGAATGTCATTGGAGTCTTTGGCTTTGGCAGGAGGAACTGACATCATTGCTTTACTTCTGGCTTTTCTCTTTTTGGCAATTGTGCTGGCAGAATCATCAGAATCAGTTCTGTACTGATCACTTTCAGAACTCTGAGGTTGATCATATAAAGCATCAATTCTTCTGTGATATTCTTCTTGAGCTTTGAGCTTTGCAGCAGCAGGAGCAGGAGCAGGAATAGCAGAATCAGCAGCAGGAGGAGTGGGATCTTCCAAGTATGAGGTAAGCTTTGCATCATCAGTTTCAACAACATTTTCCTCAGCATTAGGTGCTGGAATCATTTCTATGTCAGCATCAGCAGCAGTATCAACAAAAAGAGGCACAGTGGCCTTAGTAGCAGCATCAGATACATCCACAGCCTTCCATGACTTGATATAGGAAACAATCTGGCTGGGATTACAGACAGGTACAGGCACAATGGCCTTGGACAGATCTTCAGCAGTAATTGGAGGCAGATAGCTGAAATAGGCTGTATCAAATCTGGATAGCAACCTCTGCAGATTAAGTGCAAAAGCACATCCTGAGCTTGCTGAGAGAGTAGAAGCTGGAGCTGGAGCTGGCACATCCACTTCTTCATAAGGCATCTCCCCCTGCCTTGGTTCAGAGAGAGGTGAACCAAGGCACCCAGTAGAAGGGATTGCCTGGGAGGAGGAAAAGGAATCAAGCTTGGTGGACAGCTCCTGGACTTGCTTCAGGAGTGGAGTCAGGGAGGACTCCAACAGAGATACCAGCTTGGGAGCTAGCAACTCATAGAGCCTGTCAGCCAGGCTAGGAAGATCTACATGCCCAAGTGAGGCTTGAGCAGAGGTAGTAGTCAAGGTGGATGGAGGGATGGTGACTGAAGCTGAAAAGGTGGAGGTAGGGATTGTTGGTTCAGAAGATGGAATGATGGGGATAGAGAAGGTTGAGGTGGAGAGAGGGAGAGTAAAGGAGGGTATGAAGGAGGGTTGAGAGAGGATGTCAGTGAGCATTTGGTGGAGGAAGATGTCTCAGGAGGAGAAGAGGGAGAGTCATCCATGAAGGAATCCTCTAAAAGGGAGAATGATGGTAGAGTGTGGATTGGATAGGAAAAGAGAGGATGGAAGTCCTCTGAGGAGGATGGTGGAGGGGATGACATAGGTGAGGAAATGGTAATGGGAGATGAGATAATGATGGTGGAGACTGGTGGTGAGGAGGTGATGGCTTGGGTATATGTGGCTTGGGTGGATATGGCTTGAGGAGAAGAAGAAGCAGACAGCTCTTCTACTGAAGGAGTGACCAGATTGGTCCTTGTGCCTGAGTGAAGTGTTGCAGCAGCCCTGGAGGGTTGATTATCTGCCTGTCCCATTTATTTACTGAAGAGGGCACAGGAGAGCCTCTTGGATGCATTGATGAACATCCCAGAAGAGGTCAAAAGGTCAGGGCACCTTGAGTGCAGAAAGACCCCCAAGATTCTTCCAAAACTGACTGCAGACTTGCTTATCTTCTTCTTAATCAGGGTGAAGAAGATGGAGCCCCAGTCGAGGTGTTTCTTATCCAGTAAGGCTCCCATCAGGCATAACTGATACCTGGAAATTGTGTCATGAGCTGAGTGCTTGGCCAACAGCACCTTTCCAACAACATCAGCCATGAACTGGAATTCTATAGCCAGATTCTTTTTCAGCAGCTTATTAGGGTTAAGTACATTATGACCCATCCTATCTAACATGGAGGCATACTCCTCTCCAGACAGATCAATGGAGTCTTCTCCAGTACTGAGTTGAAAGACTTCAGTTAATAAAGCCGGGGATAGAATTACCTGGGTCCCCTTAATGGTGCCGACAACAGTATTCTCAGTCTCATCTGCTGCGGTATAACACCATTCCTTAATCTCCTCTGATGCAATCTTCATCCTGGTAGTCATTATCTGGGTTAGCTGTTGTTCTCTGAATAGATTCAGAACATCCTTGAAGCGCTGGTCGCTTCCATCAAATGAGTTTATGTCTATGTCGAAACCGGTGTCGAACTTCATCTTGGCAATAGCAGCACTCGAATCAGCCATGTGTACCTGCAACAGAAAACCAAAAACGACCAAGCGTAGAAAATTTGGAGGGAAAAGGAAGAAAGTTGCAGAGTATGAAAGCGTAAAAGGAGAACGACGGCTGAGAAATGATTTTATATTAGGGTTCGACGGTGAAAAAGAAAATCGTTGAGCTCAGCTCGACGAAGCGTCGATCTCAGCTCGACGATTTAGGCTACAGAGGGAATCTGAAGAGTCTTCAAAATCGGCGATCTTCGTTCGACGATGTTGAAAAAAACGTCGAGCTCAGCTCGACGGCCTCTGAACAGAAGAAGAAAAATTCTAGATCTAGCGAAGGCTCTGAACTCAGATCGACGATAGCAGAAGCGTCGATCTCTGGTCGACGATTTTTGGAAAATTGTTGATCTCCGTTCGACGATTTTTGAGAAAACGTCGAGCGCAGTTCAGAGTCTAAACTCATTCAAAAGACAGAATTTTTAGCCTAGTCTTGGTTTGTTTTAGCTTTTCAAAATCTTGGATTTTAATTAAGACTTCCTCCATCTATCATGCCTAACTGATTTAGGAAGAACCTGTGTTTCTTTTCATCCAAGGGTTTGGTGAAAATATCTCCCTTTGCAAATCAGTAGGAATATATTGAAGTTCAATTTTGTTTTTCTCTACATTATCCCTTAGGAAATGATGCCTGATTTCTATGTGTTTTGTCCTACTATGGAGGACTGGATTTTGTGCTATAGAAATAGCACTAGTATTATCACAGAAAATTTTTGACTGCTCTAAGTTGTAACCATAGTCTAGAAGCTGATTTTGTATCCACAATATTTGTGAGCAACAACTGCCTGCAGCCATATACTCAGCTTCAGCAGTTGAAGTTGACACAGATGTTTGCTTCTTACAAAACCAGGAGACAAGTCTGTCACCAAGGAACTGACATGTTCCACTGGTGCTTTTCTTGTCTATTCTGCTTCCATCCAGCATAATCAGCATCTGAAAATCCAGTTAATTCAAATCCTGATTCTTTTGGATACCAGAGTCCTAGATTTGGACAACTCTTTACATACCTAAGAATCCTTTTAACTGGTGTTAGGTGTGACTCTCTAGGGTTAACTTGGAATCTAGCACATATGCATGTAGCAAACATTATATCTGGTCTGCTAGCTGTAAGGTACAGTAGAGAGCCAATTATTGCTCTATATGTTGTCTGATCAACTGGCTTCCCATGCTGATCAGCATCCAATACAGCATTGGTAGGCATGGGTGTTTTCATACAAGATGCTTCAGACATACCAAACTTCTTGACCAATTCTTTTGCATACTTGGCTTGAGAAATAAAGATGCCTTCAGCATGTTGCTTGACTTGCAATCCTAAGAAGAAGGAGAGCTCACCCATGCTACTCATTTCAAATTTGGAATGCATTAGGTTGGAGAACCTCTTGCACAAATTTGAATCAGTAGAGCCAAATATGATATCATCTACATAGATTTGTACTAGTAGGGTGTGGGACTTATGGGTTCTAATAAAAAGAGTTTGGTCTACTCTCCCCCTAATAAAACTATTTTCCAGAAGAAAGCATGCTAGGGTCTCATACCATGCTCTGGGAGCTTGCTTGAGACCATACAATGCTTTATGCAGTTTGTAAACATAATCAGGGTGAGTTAGAGAGATAAAACCTGGAGGTTGTCTAACAAAGACTTCCTCTTTGATGTCCCCATTAAGAAATGCACTTTTCACATCCATTTGGTATACTTTGAATCCTTTGTGAGCAGCATATGCTAGGAATATTCTGATGGCCTCTAACCTTGCAACTGGTGCAAAGGTCTGATCATAATCTATTCCTTCTTGTTGAGAGTACCCTTGAGCAACAAGCCTTGCCTTGTTTCTGACTATGACTCCTTGATCATCCAGCTTATTTCTGAAGACCCACCCACTTTGTTCCAACAATGGGATGATCTTTTGGCTTAGGCACTAGTTCCCAAACCTGATTTCTTTCAAATTGAAGCAGCTCCTCTTGCATTGCAATGATCCAGTGTGGATCTTGTTCTGCATCTTGAATGGATTGAGGCTCAATTTGAGATAGGAAGCAAGTGTGCATTAGGTTCTGGTTGACCTGATTTCTGGTTTGCACACCATCTGAGATGTCTCCAATAACTTGGGAAATTGGATGATCTCTTATTATTACTAAATCAACAGGAGGTGTTGATTGTTCACCAGCCTGTGTTGTTGTTTCCTCTAGTGGAACAACAACTGGTTCTTCAAGGTGATTTTCTTTTAGATGTTGAACTTCTTCTTCATCATCACTGCTGTCATTCTTTTCAGTAACTTGCAGTTTGTTCAAGTCTTCAGCTAAAGAATGTACCTGCAAAGGTTCTATGGTAGAAGCATTCTTCTCCTTGAAAGACATGTTAGCTTCATCAAAAACAACATGAACAGACTCTTCAATTTTACAAGAAGATTTGTTGTACACCCTATAGGCCTTGCTGATCATAGAGTATCCCAGAAACACTCCTTCATCAGCTTTGGCTTGAAATTTAGCTAGATACTTCTTGTCATTATTATGAACATAGACCAAATACAACCAAAAACTTTAAAATAGTTTACTTTAGGTTTCTTCCCTTTGAGCAGTTCATAGGGAGTCTTGCCCTTCAGTTTATGTATCAGGCTTCTGTTCAACACATAGTTGGAGGTGTTCACTGCCTCAGCCCAAAAGGATAGAGGTAGGTGAGCATCTGACAACAATGTAGTAGCAGATTCAATTAGGGTTCTATTTTTCCTTTCAGCTACCCCATTTTGTTGAGGGGACCTAGGAGCTGAGAAAGTGTGCCTGATCCCTTCACTTTGACAGAACTCTTGCATGAGAAGAGAATCAAACTCTGTCCCATGATCACTTCTGATCAGGGCAATGTGAGTGTTGAACTCAATCTGAATGCATTTGAGAAAATCTGTCAAACACTTGAAATTATCAGACTTCTTCCTCAGAAAGAATACCCAAGTGAATCTTGAGAAGTCATCTACAATCACTAAAGTATAGGATTTCCCTCCTAGGCTTTGCACTGATATGGGTCCAAAAAGATCCATATGCAACAGGTACAAAATCCTAGGTGAATCACTCTTATTAATTGAGTTAAAACTACTTTTAGTTTGCTTGCCTAATTGACATGCCTTGCAAAGTTCTTCCTTCTTGTAGGGACCAGAAGGTAGTCCTCTAACAAGGTTGTCTTTGGATAGCCTAGCAATGGTTCTAAGGTTAATGTGTCCTAGTCTTTTATGCCACAAACTGTTTGGTTTTGAAATGGAGTTAAACAGGCAGATATCTACTACAGGTGAAAGAAAATTCACTAAGTAAATGTTACCTCTTCTGTTACCTGTCAACACAGTTGTGTTGTCCACTGACTGGACTTTGCATATGGCTTTGTTGAAGGTTACTTGATATCCTTCATCACACAATTGACTGATACTTATCAGGTTGTGCTTGAGTCCTTCAACATATGCCACCTTTTTGAAGGTGACTGAGCCAATTTGGACTGCACCATATCCTTTTGTAGTTCCAAAGCTTGAGTCTCCAAAAATTACTTTGGGTCCAAGCTTGGCTTTGAAGGAAGTGAAATTGTCCTTGTCCCCTGTCATGTGTTTTGAGCACCCACTATCCAGATACCATTGATGGTGTGATGCTGGATAGGTCTTCACCTGCACAAAAACAGCTTATTTGTTTTTGACCCAGTTAACCTTGGGCCTAGGTTGATAACCTTTAAATTCTGAAATAAAGGACATCCCAGGTTGACTCTTATAGCCTTCAGGATGGTATCTCCTAGGAGGTACTATCCATTCAGTATAGGGGTTGAGTCCATGGGATGTGCAACTTCTAGGATTGAATTTGACTGAGCCATTGAAAATGTGTTCACAATTCTGAACTCTGTTCGACGATCGTCGAGCTGAGGTCGACGATCTTGGGTCAGATCGTCGATCTCTGTTCGAAGATCGATAGTGCTTGAGTTCAGAGTTTGGGTGTCGTCGAGCTGAGGTCGACGATCTTTGGTAAGATCGTCGAGCTTCGTTCGACGATCGTCGAGCTCTGCTCGACGCATTTTGTTGAACTGTAATTTTCTCTGGCAGGTCTGCATTCTTCCTAGCCCCTCTACTACTCCCTTTCCTTTGTCAGAGACAAATTTGATTGGAGTTGTTAACACTATAGGTTGGCTGGATGAGGCACCCAAGCCCAGTGTACTATTGAATCTAGAGTTCACTGTGCTTGTGATGTCCATCAGTCTGATACTTCTCCCATTTAGAGATTCTTCAAACTTTTTGGCCTTTGATAGTTCACTCTTCAGTGAAGCTATCTCCTCCCTACAGCATTCTAACTCCTCAGAGAGCTTGAGGTTCTTTGAGTTTAGGATACTATGCTCAGACAATTGATTCCTGAGAGATATTATCTCCTTCTCAGAGTTTAATAGGTCTAGGCATAGAGTCTTAAATTCACTTTTGAAATCTTCAGAATTAAAATCAAAAGAGTTGATTACCTGATCTTCATCTGGGTGAGTGTCTGAATCTGATTCTGATTCTTCATCAGAGTTTTGTTGTGATGCATTGATGGCCATCATGCAGAACTCCTTTTCATCTGCATCATCCTCATCATCACTGGAACTGGATGAGGCTTCAGATTCCTCTTCAGTCTCACTCCATGTCTCAGCAACAAAGCCCTTCCTTGTATGTTTGTTTTTGCTGGAGGAGGCTTTGTCTGAGTTGTTCTTCTTGTGATCCTTTCCTTTTCTTCTTTCTCTTCTATCCCTCTTGTCCTTATTCTTGTTCTCTGGACAGTCAGGCACAATGTGTCCTGGTTTCCTGCAACCAAAGCATATGATTTCTGTATTGTTATTTGATTTATCATACCTTGGTTTATCATGACCCTTGTATGGCCTTTTTCTGAAATCTTTTCTGGCCATCTTGTAGAATCTCTTAGCCAGTAGACTTATGAGCTCATCATTTCCTGTGGCTTTATCTTCAGGCTCCTCTTCTGCAGCCCTGAAGGCTATGGTCTTTTCTTTCCTTGTGGCTGGAGAGGCAGCCTTCTGTTCTTCTTCTCTATTTTTAATGAGCAGCTCATAGGATTTGAGCTTGCCCAGGAGAGCTTCAGTGGTAATCTCATTCAGACTTCTGGCATCTTTGATTGGCCAGATTCTTGAATCCCAAGTGCTGGGAAAGCACATCAGGATTTTATCATTTAGTTCAGTTAAAGAGATTTCCTTGTCCAAAGTCTTTAGCTCATTGACAATTAGACTTAGTCTATTGTACATGTCAGCCACTGATTCAGCTTCTCCTTTCTTGAAGTTCTCATATTGACTTATCAGATGAGACCTTCTATCCTTTCTTTCATCAGCAGATCCTGAGACAATTTCAGAGAGTTTGTCCCAGGTTTCTTTGGCTGAGTTGCATTCAGCTACCTTTTGAAAAATATCATCAGACATAGTTTGGGCTAAGATGTTCATAGCCTTAGCATCTGCAATCTTCCACTTCTTTATATCTGCATCTGTTCTAGAAGGAGGTGGAACAGCACTTGTACTTGAGCTTGCTGGTGGAGTTGGACACACTGTCAAGACAGAATTAAAGATATCCTCATCAATAGAATTCATATATAATCTAATCCTTGCCTTCCAGAGTGCAAACTTGGAGAGGTTGCACACTGGTGGTCTGGTGCTTGCATAATCTTTGTTCTGTGCCATGTCTCTAAATGAGTAGATAGATGTATAGAAAGTAATCCTCTACAGAGATTGATCTTATCAGGGATCTTTTGGTTCAGGTGTTAACCAGTATGAGCAACCAACCTGCCTCTGATACCAATTGAAAGTGAGGGTAAGATCTATCTCAACTCTAGAGGGGGTGAATAGAGTTTACTTAAAATAATTTTTCACAGATTAATAAAATAGCACAAATTAAAATTCTATTTAAGCTATAGTGTAGAGTGCTAACAGAAACTTAAGAACTGAAAGGAAAGGACACAGCACACAGCAGACAAATCACACAAGCACAACCAGAAGACACAAGGGAATATAGTGGTTCCCCAAAACTGGGTACATCCACTCTTCTACCACCCTTGGTAGGAATCCACTCAGGACTGAGTTGATCAGGTGTCCTGACACCAATGAGCTTTTGATAAGGTGCTCAAAAACCAAAGCTAGATTTTTGATAAGGTGTCTTGCCACCACTGAGTTTTGATAAGGCTCTCAGAACCAGACAGAACTTTTGAAGGGAGTTCAAGAACCCTTTTACAGCAGGAAAATAAAAAGTAAAAGTTGAAGTTGTCTTCTCTGTTCTCAGTCAAATGAGAGAAGCACAAGTGGATTGAAGATGTCAAAGCTCCCCCTGAGATGTAGAGAGGTTCAGGCAGAGAAGCTTTGCAGAAGGGTGATAGGTCTTCAGAACTTGATCTCCAGCAAAGAATGGTTTCAGCAGGACAGCTGAAAGATGATGTGTCTGGAGATCTAAGATGAGGATGCAAGAACACTTAGTCAGCTAGAAGATCTTGATGTTGTAGTTTTCTTGTTCTTCTACTAACAGTATTCTTCTGTGTGTTTTCTTTTTCTTTCTGTCTATCAGTTCTGAAAAATTTTTGTTGTTATTGTTCTGTATATCTAAGGACCATAGTAATAGAATTGATTTTCTGAATATTCTCCTTGTCCAAAGATGGCCGTTGGTCAGTCATAAATGTTTTCCATAAATGGTCTTGTCTTTTAGAGGAAAGTCCAGCAAACAATCTCTGAATGATACCTTGAAACTTGCTCCAAACGGCTGGGAGATCTTCTGTCATAAATGCTGATAATATTCAAAAACATTCCAAAGAATCAGCAGCATTTGAAATCTTGAAGACGTTGATCTCTCCAAATAATCGTCGATCTAAGCTCTACGATCGTCGAACTGAGCTCAGAGATGAACTGAGATAAGCAGACAGAAATCGTCGAACTGAGCTCAAAGATCGTCGAACTGAGCTCAGCGACCTGAGAAACAGCTGAAGGAGGCATCGTCGAACTGAGCTAGACGATAGTCAAGGGGAGTTCGACGACTAAGCAGAAGCTAGCTAAAAGCAGATAGTCGATCTGAGCTCGAAGATCGTCGACCGGAGTTCGACGATTTGCTGAAGTTGGGCTCAGAGAGCGTCGAACTGAGTTCGACGATTCGTCGACCTGAGCTCGACGAGAATTGCTTTAGACTTAGCTCTTCATCCTTGATCTTGGAGTGGTCTTGGGGGCAGCTTCAAAACTAAGTTCTAGGCCCTAGACTCATTCTAATGTTGACCTTCTCAACTATACAACTAGGTCAACTAGGATCCTAAGACAAGCATAGTGATCCTTACCCAAATTAGTAATAGGGTGTTCCAACATACTGCACTCATATCAGTTGATGATGAGGCAGTGGCAGCAGCAGGTGCTCTTGGGGGTCCTGACAAAATAGAAGCAAAGATACTTTCATATATAGAATTCATATATAATTTTATCCTTGCCTTCCAGATGCCAAACTTAGCTAAGTTGCATGCTGGAGGTCGGGTTCTAGAATAATCCTTGGAATGGGCCATGATAGTGATAGTGAATATCTATAAACTTTGGTATCTATCAGGATCTTGTGACTTAGGTGTTAGCCTATTCAGTCAGTTAACCTCCCTCTGATACCAATTGAAAGTGAAGGGATAGATACTACTCTAGAGGGGGGGGGGGGTGAATAGAGTTATCAAATTTTGCACTAGACAAAAACTTAATAGTCTACCCAACTCCCTTGGAGTGAAATGCGGAATGAAAAGATTATAGATATAGAAATAACCCTAAAGCCTAACAAAAGTGTTGTGCACAAACTCAAGCTAACTATAATTACAGTTAAGGCTTGGAAATCCTAATCAGCAACTAGCAAACCTAGTTATATCTAATCACAGCCACAATGCAGGAATTAAATCAAGCAAGCCAGACGACACAAGGAATTTATAGTGGTTCCCCAAACAACTTGGGTACGTCCACTCTTCTACCAACAAGGTAGGAATCCACTCAGGTTTTTGATCAGGTGCCCTGCCACCAACAGGATCTGCTTCAGGTAGATCCAGAAACCCTTTAGACTTTTGATCAGGTGTCTAAAAACCGAACACAGGTTTTTGATCAGGTGCCCTGCCACCAAGGGATACTTTTGAAGGGAGTAATAACCCTGTACAAGAGGGGGAAAGAAGGTTAAGATGTCTTCTCTATTTTACAATAGATTAGAGAAGCACAAAGACTTGCACTAAGCTAGAAAGCTCAAGGAATCAAGGCTCCCCCTGGCTCAAAGAATGTCCTAGTGAAGTCTTGCTTCAGTGCAGAAACTCTTCAGTAAAAATTGAAGGAAAAAACTACAAGAAGATAATTAAAATATAAAATGAAAATCTTCTAGCAGCTATCTTCTTCTTCTTCTTCTTCAAAAGAACTCTGAGTTTGAACTTCCTGGAAGCAGGAGAACTCAGGTTGAAGAAGAGCAGAAGAGCTTAACACTTCTCAGTTGGATTGAATATTGCTGAGAGCAGTTAAACTTGGTCTTGATGAAAGCTTGAATGCTTAAATGAATAACTGGTTAGCTAGCTGAAATCCTTCTCCAAAGGATTCCTTTTAGAGCAGCAACAAGCAACGGCTCTTTTCAATTTGAACTGTTTGTCTTCTTCTGAAACTTGAAACCTGGGCTGCAAATATCACAAAGACAAACAAACTCTGCAGCAAAAATATTCTATAAAAGGGATAAACCTTTTTCTAGGAAGCTGCAGGAAGCAATCTGATAATACAGGTACTAAATAAAAT
The DNA here is from genome assembly GCA_039513925.1 of Platanthera zijinensis. Classification (NCBI taxonomy): domain Eukaryota; kingdom Viridiplantae; phylum Streptophyta; class Magnoliopsida; order Asparagales; family Orchidaceae; genus Platanthera; species Platanthera zijinensis. The sequence continues at coordinate 44,795,587 of CM077098.1, read as the reverse complement.
CATATCAGAAACAAACTCTTTATAGCAAAAGGAAGACTTTTCAGTCTAACGGCTATAAAGGACTGACAACAGATAAAGTAAAATATAATGTCAGCTAATAAGACAAACAACTTTATCTGAAAAGAATTGACTCAGGCAAAAGAGATGGAGCAGATATTGCCTGGAAATATTATCATAAAACAACTGAAATAAAATGCCAGATAAAGTATTAATTAATTAAATATAATAAATAAATACAAAATAAAAAGGCAGACAGAAAACGTCGAACGACCTTCGGAGATCGTCGACCGACGCACGGAGATCGTCGACCTATTGGGCAGATAGTCGAACGATCCAGATAGTCGAACTATCAAAGGAGATAGTCGAACTATCACAACAGATAGTCGAACTATCAGAAGATAGTCGAGCTATCAGATAGTCGACCTATCAATAAATAGTCGAACTATCAAAGCAAAACCGATAGTCGACCTATCAACAGATAGTCGAACTATCAACGCAGAACAGATAGTCGAACTATCAACAGATAGTCGAGCTATCAGATAGTTGAACTATCAAGGCAGATAGTCGAACTACCAAGGGAAAACAGATAGTCGATCTATCAGCAGATAGTCGAACTATCAAAGAACGACAGATAGTCGAACTATCAACAGATAGTCGAGCTATCAGATAGTTGAGCTATCAAAGCAGATAGTCGAACTACCAAGGGAAAACAGATAGTCGACATATCAGCAGATAGTCAAACTATCAGAAGAAAGCAGATAGTCGATCTATCAACAGATAGTCGAACTATCAAACAACGCAGATAGTCGACCTATCAAACAGATAGTCGAGCTATCAGATAGTTGAACTATCCAAGAAGATAGTCGAACTATCAAACAAACAGATAGTCGAACTATCAACAGATAGTCGAACTATCACAGCACACAGATAGTCGAACTATCCTCGCAAACAGAATGTCGAGCAACTGATCGACGATCGTCGAACAGATAGTCGACGATAGTCGAGCAGCGTTTGACTATAGTCGAACGAAAAACTACTTAACCAAATTCTTCATCTTGAAAAGCGGGACTCTACAGCTAGACCACTAACCAATGACCATAGATATTTCTTGGGTCAAGGGACTAAAGGAGAGGACTAAACTCAAATCAAACTAGGGTACCAACACATCTATAACCACAAAAGTGTAGACCTTCCTACCTAGACTATGAACTGGCATAGGAACAAAAAGATCCATATGTAAGAGGTATAGACACCTCACTGAATCCTTGTTTTCAAGGCTATGAAAGGAGGATTTTGTCTGTTTGCCCTTTTGACAAGCTGAACATATCCCTTCCTTTATACACTTAACTTGAGGACCATTCCTCACTAACTCTTTACTAAAGAGTTGGCCAATTGTCTTGTAGTTAAGATGAGCAGCCTCTTGTGCCATTTGACACAATGAGATACTTTCTCAGTTAGCTACATAGAATAGGAGAACCTTTGTTCTCACACCACAAATCAAGACAATAACATTTCTCTTTTATATCTATCAAAATGATCTTTTGATCACTTGACCTTGTGATGAGACATCCATTCTAAAAAAATGAAATGTCAATATCTAGATCACTCAGCTGACTTTGCTTATGAGGTTGTGTTTCAAACCTTTTACATAAGCCACTTGAGTGATGGTATTATGGTTTGAAGAAATGTTACCAAATCCTTTGATGATTTCTCTTTCAGATCCACCAAAGATTACATTAGGCCAATCCTTGATAGGTGTCTACTCCTTCAACAGCCCCTTTGTTCCAGTCATGTTGCTGGAACATCACTGTCCAAGTACCATATAGGGGCATGACAACTGGACTTTCCTTCCATACAGAATTACTTTCCCTTAGAACCCAAGTAAGTCTTGGGTCCTTGGTTCAAGTAGCACTATTCATATCAAAACTACCAACAGCTCTTCTAACTGGTAGACTGTTGTTCTTCCTGACACTTATGTTATGCCAGCAGTCTACGGCAAAATGGCTTGTCTTGCCATAGCACCAACATTCATACTTTGTATCAGGTCTAGATACATTTTGGCAGAAAAATTTCTGTTCTGTGCTGGTGCTGCTGCAGCACTTACACCACTGATTTCTTATAACCATGGGGTTTATGAACATGGGCTGACTTATTGGCATTAACACCCTTGTTATTCAGAACATCAGTCTTATTATGACCATGATGTTTTCAAGATCAACTTGTTAGTTAGAAGGCTCTTGCACCTTTCTAAAAAACTATTGGGACTTTAAAGTTCAATGGTTGAACAGAGGCTTTGCTTTCTCTTGAAATGGGCAGCCCTGGTGTTACTTTTATAGCCTATTCCAGCCTTCCCTTTTGAGTCACAAAACTCATCTATTAAAGGTAAGACTGATTTTGGCTTAGAGTAACTAGCCACCAAATCTTTCTCTACTTGAAGTCTTACTTCAAGACCTTTAATTAGATCATTTTTATATGTGATTGTACCCATCTGAATAACAGTAATAGTTTTTAGCTTGGCACCTCATTCATTTGTTGATCCAATTCTTTCTCTAAACTAGATGCAGTCTTCTTAAGATCTGCAATTTCCTTAGCCTGATTTTTGGCCAGGTTTTTGCTTTTCTTAAGTGCCTGCAATAAGTCCCCATATTCATCTATCAACTGATGAATATCTCCTTCAGATTCTGATCCATCACTCATCACTTGATGAAGATGAATCTGACTCTGAACAGTACTGTAATCAGAAATTCTAGAATTACTTTGTACCTTACTGGGACCAGGCTGATCTTGGGCACTTGTTGTCTTCTGATTCAGCCATCAGTCCCATGCACTGATTATCTTCTTGTTCATTGACGGAGTCCAGTAATTGCATAAACTCCTCTTCTTCACTACCTACATTAGTCCAATGTATGCTTCAGCTTAGATCAGACTCTACTTGATCTGATTCCTTCCTTCTACAACCAAGACTCCTTCCTCCTTAAAACCCTTTGTCTGACCCCCTACTTTATTGTCATTCCTTTCTCCCTCCCATCTCCTTCACACCCTACCACACCCCCCCCCACTAAAATCAAACATGCTCCCCCCATTACAAGCAATATCAAAACAATTTTGTTAGCTTTTGCTGGGCTTAGACCTTTCCCTTCCTTTCTTGATGATTAGTAGTCATCATACTGGCTGTGATGTGAACCACCTTGACATCCAATGCCTTCTTCTTCAGACTCCTCTTAAAACTGCCTTGAAACTCCTTTTGCAATTAAATTTGTAGAATCACTGCTCTGAGTTTTGATTGTCTGAATATCTGAGAACTTCAGCCACTTCCTTAGTATGGTGGAGACATCCTCCTGCTCTTTTTAGTGGCTTCAACCTTGAAGGCCACTGACTTTTTCTCTATGCTCTCCTTTTGTATTTCTTTCTTCCTCTTCCTAGCCATTAGTTGCATTTCATATGATAGCAACTTTCCAAATAAGATTGGAGGAGAAATGTCTACTAGTTTGGCCACTTCTCTAATGGCACAAATCTTGGTATCCCAATCCTTTGTCAAGGATCTTAGGAATTTGTCATTCAGCTCATAAGTACTGAAGACCCTTCCATAGGACATCAGTTCATTCACTATCCTATAGAATTTCTTGTAGCATTCAGATATGCTATCAGACTTCTCTTGTCTGAAACTCTTATATTCTTGATTGAGCATAGACTTTCTGTCTTGTCTAACTTCTTCAGAACCCTCCATGTAGACAATCAAAGTGTCCCACATTTTCTTGGAGGTTTTGCAGTGAATCAAATTTTGGAAAGTAGAATCATCTATGACACTCACTATGATATTCTGAGCTCTTTTATCCATAGTTGCCAATATAATCTCATCCTTGCTCATTTCAGAAAAATCTTAAGGAGTTCTTTGATTTGAATCTAGAACAGACACATTCTTTGGGATATATGGACCTTCTTTTACTGTGATATATATCCTTGGGTCAGAGGCCTCCATAAACAATCTAACCCTTTCTTTCCAGATTCCAAAAATCTCTTTCCTGTAGATGGGTAATTTCATTGACCCTAGTTCCTTGTGATTCTCTCCAGAACTCATTTTCTTGATTCTTGATTCTGCCTTAGGGATCTAACTCAGACTGTTAAGTCCTTTTTGAGTAAACTCCCTCTGATACCACTTGATAGTTTTACTTTTAAGACTACCTAAACACCTAGGGGTGGGGGTGAATAGGTACTTTTCCTTGATTTAACTTAAGGCAGAATATAACTACAGTTCTTTGAATAAATCAGATATTTCTATAGCTAACACAGCAACACAATAACAATCATACACACATCACAGATTTATAGTGGTTCCCTAAGGTCTGGGTACATCCACTTTCCCCCTTCACATATCTAGCAGTATGCTAGAGTCGGCCTAACTTCTTCCTTTAGCTCAAAATCCAAAAGGATTCCTACAACTCAGAATGTCTCCACATTCCTACAACTCAGGCTAACAAGCCCTACCTCAGCCTTGCAACAAGGCCTACAACTTAGAGAATACCTTCTCCTACAACTCAGGCATAAATAGCCCTATCTCAGCCTTGCCACAAGGCCTACAACTCAGAGAATACCTTCTCCTACAACTCCGGCATAAACAGCCCTACCACTAAGAGAATAAATCTCCTACACTCAGCCTTTATAAAATAGGCTTACAACTCTGATCTATGAATAGATCCTACAGAATTTGATAAGGAATTTGTAATCTCTTACCCTATGTTGAGAGAGAAGGGATAAGAACTTTCTTGATCAGCTTATTGAAGAGGCTAATGGCTGAAATCAACTTGATCTTAGCTTTCTTCAAAGCTTCTTGAATCTGAACTCTAGTGGGTTGATTTCCTTTTAATATAACTGACTGGCAGCTTCCTTCTTAGACTTCAGAAATAGATCTGAATCTTCTTGACAGATTAGTTCAGTATTTGCTTCTTGAGAGACCTGTGAATGTCTCCTGCTTGACTTCAAATAGCTGGATCTCTCTCTATCCAAACCTCTTGAAGATACTTCTGAATTCTTGATTGAATTCAATTTAGACAGAATCTGAATAGTAAACTACTTCAAAACGTCTTCTTATATCTTCTCACGAAGATCTTCTTCTTTGTTACTTGTACTTTCTTGATCAGAGATCAATCTCTAATTGTGTTAGTTGTGACAATACTTGTCTTCTTTTCTATGTATATTACTCTTCTTCTGAATCCATCTATTTATAGACTTCATCCATGGTAATCGGCTGATCCGGTTTCTAACTAACTTCTGACAAGTCTGACAGCTTCAGTAAACTTGTTGTAACTCACAGCTGTCAAGTCTTCAAACAGTTCTTGAGCCTTTGACTCTGTTAGCAAAGCGTCGAGACTGACTGTCATAAAGTGTCGAGACCATCTGTCAATATGTGTCGACACAAGTGACTTAAGTGTCAACACAGCCTTTGGTGATGTCGACATAGCTGCCTTGATGTCGATACAGCTTCTTGACACTGTATCTTGAGAATGTGTCGACACTGATTATTTGTGTCGACACAAACACTTCACCATTCATCAACAATCAAATTGGTCTAGACTCAGCTGTGTGTTGACACAAGTCCAGTGTGTCGACACAGTTGATGTAGACTAAGAACATAGTGTGTGTCGACACTGCCTCCAAGTGTCGACACAGTTGATGTAGACTCAGAACATAGTGTGTGTCGACACTGCCTCATGGTGTCGACACAGTTGTTGTCGACTCTGCCTCTGTGTGTCGACACAACCTCCCAGTGTCGACACAGTTGATGTCGACTGATTATTTCTGTGTGTCGACACTGCCTCCTGATGTCAACACAAATTCACTGAGGTATCGACAAAGCCATTTCCAAGTGTCGACACAATCTTACTGAAGTGTCGACACAGCTTCCTCAGGTGTCGACATATGGACTTAGAATATTTTTCCTGCATTCCAGCACATTCTTAACCTGCACATATAAACTCAAAATAACATCAAATACACCTTGATGTATATCATTGAGCTAAGTGAGGCTTCTCCAAATCAAGTACACATTTTCCAATGTACCCAACAATTTTGGTTCTAAGGATAGGTAAATCCTCATTTGATGCAGGTCAGTCCAAGTGGCCATACCCCTATATGGTAGTTGGATAGTGGATGTTCTAGGCACATGACTGGAATAAGAAGGATGTTGAAGGACTATTCTCCCATAGAGAATGTACCCAAAGTAATTTTTGGTGGATCTGAAAAAGGTGTCATCAAAGGGTTTGGTAACATTTCTAGTAACTCTATCTGTATCACTCAAGTGACTTATGTGAAAGGTCCAAAACATTATCTAATTAGCATTAGTCAACTAAGTGATCTTGGGTATGACACCTCTTTCCTCAAGGGTGAGTGCTAAATAAAGAGGTCAAGTGATGAAGAGATTATTCTGACTGGCACTAGGAAAGGGAATGTATATTGTCTTAACCTTGATTGTGAGTATAACATATCACCCATTTATCATGTTGTAGGTGAGAAAGCATCATAGTGTGTCCAATGGCACAAGAGGCTGGCTCATCTCAACTATAAGTCAATAGGACAGCTATTTAGTATGGGGTTAGTGAGGAATGGTCCTCAGGTCAAGTGCATTAAAGAGGGTGTTTGTTTAGCATGCCAAAAGGGCAAACAAACCATGACCTCTTTCCATGAACTTCTTACCAAAGATTCAGTGAGATGTCTATATCTCTTGCATATGGATTTATTTGGTCCTATGCCAGTTCATAGTCTAGGTAGAGAAAGCACACACATTAGTTTATGTGGATGACTATTCTAGATTTATATGAGTTTTCTTCTTGAGGCAGAAATCTGAAACCCCTACTGTCTTCCAGACTTTTGTTAGACAAATTCAGAATGAATTTAATAATTCAGTGGTCAAAATCAGAAGTGAACATGGAACTAAATTTCAGTCTGAGTGTATGACAAAGTTCTGTGAAGAAATTGATATTATCAGGTGTTCTCCTCACCTAGAACTCCCCAGCAAAATGGAGTTGCTGAGAGAAAGAATAGGACTCTAATTAAGGCAAATAGAACACTACTAAGTGACACTTCTCTCCCTGAATACTTCTGGGCTGAGGCAGTAAATACTGCATGTCATGTACTCAATAGAGCTTCCATCAATGAAATACATAGGAAGACTTCCTATGAGATTATGAATGGCAGAAGAAACCAAACATTTCCTACTTTAGAATCTTTGGTAGCAAATGTTATGTCCTAGTTAATGGTAAGCACTACCAAACTAAGTTTGCTGCCAAATCCCTAGAAGGGATATTTGTTTGGTACAACAATAATAATAGGGCATACAAAATCTATAACTTGACTACATAAGTTTTAGAATAATCTGTCCATGTAGTATTTGATGAGTCTAAGTTAATTAACAGTGAACTATCTAGCACTTCTGGTATTTCTACAGGTTTAAAGGAAAGGATGGATAAGCTGACTATTAGTGAAGACCAACCTGTAAGACTGGATGAAGAAAAGGATGGATATTGTCCGGGGGAGTACGAGTCTCTTTAGATGAAGATGAAGACAATAAAGTGCATCAGAATGAGGAAAGTGAAGAAGATCAAGAGGTTGACAGATTTCCTCCAGTAAGAAGACACTTGAAGGATCATCTTGCACATAAAATCATTGGTGATGTAAGCCAGGGAGTTCTAACCAGAAGCAAAAGCATGAATACAGTTCTATGTACAAGCTTTCTGTCACAGATAGATCCTAAGAAGTTTGAAGAAGTCATGCTAAACACAAACTGGATTGATGTCATGCAGGAAGAGCTGAATCAATTAAGAAGATGTAAAGTCTGGGAGTTGGTTCCTAAACCAAAGGAACTCAATGTTATAGGAACCAAGTGGATCTATAAGAATAAACTAGATGAGAATGATACCATAATCAAGAACAAAGGCAGACTGGTAGCAAAGGGATACAGACAGGAAGAAGGGATAGACTTTGATCAAACTTTTGCCCAAGTGGCACTTGGAAGCTTAAAAGCTTGTTAATGTGCTTGTCATTAACCTTTAAAGATTTAAATATCAAAATGGATGTCAAGTCAGCTTTTCTGAATTGAGACTTGAAGGAAGAAGTATATGTAGAACATTCATCAGGTTTTATTGATTCTCATTATCCCAACTATGTATATAGGCTTAAGAAAGCTCTATATGGTTTGAAACAAGCCCTTAGGGCTTGGTATGAAACTTTATCTGCTTTCCTTATTGAGAATAAATTCTCAAGAGGGAAAATTGAAAAGACTCTATTCTTTAAGGAATCTAAAGGCAATATCATACTAGTCCAGATGTATGTTGATGACATTATCTTTGGATCTACTGAAAATAACCTTTGTAGAAAGTTTTCTAAACTTATGTAAGGGAAGTTTGAGATGAGAAGCATGGGTGAGCTGAAGTTCTTCTTGGGACTCCAAGTTAGACAGACTGGTGATGGATTGTCCATATCCCAGTCTAAGTTCACCAAGGAGTAAATTAAGAAATATGGCATGGAGTCAGCCTCCACCATGAAAACTCCAATGGGAACAAGTATGCCTATATGCAAAGATGAAGTAGGAAAACCTGTTGATGAGTCTTTGTATAGAGGGATAATTGGCTCCCTACTTTACTTGACTACTAGTAGACCTGACATCATGTATGCTACATGTGTCTGTGCTAGGTACCAAGCATGCCCAAAGGAATCTCATTATACTGCTGTCAAGAGAATTTTGAGATATCTTAAGGGCACACCTAATCTAGGTCTTTGGTACCCTAAGAGTAGAGATTTTTTACTAACAGGTTATTCAGATGCAGATTTTGCAGGCTGCAAAGAATACAAAAAAGTACCACTGGAATATGTCAATTCCTAGGTGGTAGGCTGGTGTCATGGAGAAGCAAGAAGCAAATAAGTGTGGCTATTTCCATTGTTGAATCAGAATATGTAGCTGCAGGCAGCTACTGTGCTCAGTTGTTGTAGATAAAACATCAACTTGAAGACTATGACATCGAGGTAAGTTGAATTCCATTATTTTGTGATTCTACTAGTGCTATTTCTATTGCTAAAAATCCCGTTTCACACAGTAAAACTAAGCATATAGAAATTAGATTTCATTTCATCAGAGAACATGTTGAAAAGGAAGACATAAGTCTAGAATTTGTCAACAGTAATAACAAAATTTCTGATATATTTATAAAACCTCTGGATGAAAGTAAGTTCAATTATTTCAAAATTGAATTAGGTATGTTGAACCAAGAATAAGGTGATAGGTCAACATAAAATTTTTCAAGTGGTATCAGTAAGTCCAAAATTTCTCAAAAAATTTTATCTAAGTTAGAAAGTTGTGTCGACACATGCTAACTGTCTCGACACTATCATTAAGTTGGTGTCGACACAACTCTGTCGAGACCTTATATTAGTATATTTTTGTGTCGACACACAAAAATCAGTGTCGACACACTCGATCGAGACTTTGATAGTATATGTCGACTCTGACAAAAGTATGTCGACACATAGACGTGTCTACTACAACAAGGTTTTGTCGAGACCTAGGTAATCTCTGTCAACACATATAAAATTTTTCGACTAGTAAATTTCCTAAGTTAGGCACGCCTTTTGACCTACACTTTACAAGTACACTATAAATAGGAGAAGACAAAATCTGGTCGACTGTGCTTTCAAAATTCTCGACTCTAGGCTTTGTGTCGACAAAGAAATTCTCCTGTCAACTCTCTTCTCTTCTATCTCGTTCATCAATGGCGCCGCAACTTGACGATAAGATCAATGAGGGATACAAACTGGTACGTAAGGCGTTCGAGACTGCCTCGCCAGATATCAAGGGTGTGATTACCCTAAACACAGAGAATGGATTGGAATATTTGGTCTCTGAACCTACAAGGATATGGAAGAAATAAGTTCTTGAATTTTACTCATCTGCAACTATGGATTCTCAAGGAAAGAAGATGAAGTCCATTATTAACGGTACAAGGGTAAGACTCTCACAGAAGACAATCAAGAAGTCGCTTCAACTCCCCAAGGTTAAAGAAGATGATGAAATTACTCCATCCATGACAAAGGATGGACTCAGATGGTGTGAGCTGGATCCAAATACCATGACAGGATCCTCAATTACCAGGAAAGGAATGAAGTCCCAAGGTAAATTTCTATCAGAGATTATATGCAAAGTAATTCTCTGCAAGACAGGAGGACATGATAGGATCTATGCCTACATGTTCAAACTTATAATAAGAGTAATACTCAAAGTGAAAACAGACTTGTCATCTGTAGTTTTTGATAAGATTCAAGAAAGTGTTAAGAAGCCTAATCTGGGTCGGATACTGAGCTTGTATCTGGCTTCCAGCATCCCAGATATAATGAATCAAATTTCAGGATCTAAGATAAATCACATGAGGAGAATGGACTTGAGAATTATATCCAGATGGGATAGAGTCTTAACTAAAAAAGTTTCCACCCCACAGAAATCTGTGAAGAAATATAAGAAGAAGAAAACTACCAACTAGGAAGCAGAATCTTCCAGTGATTCTGAAGAATTGGTTGTCTTCAACTCGGATGAAGAACAACAAGGAAAATATCCCACACCACAACCAGTTAATGAAGCTCAAGTTTAAGGGGAGAGCAGTCTACTACCAGAGAACCAGATGGTCTCCACTCCAGGGTGAGACAACACATAGACTACAATTGTTCATGAACCTGAACAATCACAGCTGCCTGCCCAAGGGAGAGGTATTGCTGAATATGCACTAGAGAGTGAAAATACCACTGATACTGTTATGGAAATAGTATCAGAAATCAATAATGAAGCACAAGTCAATACTAAGAAAGAAGCACATGATGTGCAAGTGTCATACCAAGCTTAAGATGAGCAAGTCCACATAGACAGTTTTGATAAGTCCCTGGACCAATATCTTGATGTCCATGGGGAACAATTAGTTCCAAAGGACAACCTTGTTCCTCCTGTTCAGATGCAGCAAGAGTTCACTTTGGAAGAACTGTTCCCTGACTTCAATGAAATAAGGACTTAGGGGGAGCAGCAAAGGATTGAGAAAGAGATATAAGGTACTGAGAGGGAGATGTCTCAGCATGCCCCTACTGATAAGGAAAGTATGAATATACAAAGCTCATCACAATCTTCTGATGATGAAGAAGCCTCCATGGCTAAGAAAAGGAAGCTAGTTGCTATCAGGAAAAGGTGCACAGGCTATAAGAAAGCCTTACAAACAGTCTCTCAACCATCTGCTCAAGGGATGGACTTCAGTTCACGGATGGTGCAACTGCAAGTAAAGTTAGATGAGCAAAGACAATCTTTGGAGAAGTATGTGGATGAGACACATAAAGAAAGTCAGTTCCAGCTAACTCAAGAAATTAAATCCATCATATTTCAAAAAAATTTGAATAAGAAAGAGATGACAGATTGCTTTCATAAAGGAGGTAATGCTGTGGTTACCTGGCCAAGCAACAACAGATGATAAAGACTAAAATTGAAGACATTGCAGTCAAGCAAGGATATATTCTAGAAAATCAATTCAGATCAAATGAAAATCTCAACGAATCACATGATGAAATTCTCACTAAAATTGGAGGTATAACCACTGATGTGAAAGCTGAACTTTCTAAACAAATTAAAGATGATCTAGCTGCTATCCACAGCCATTGAAACTTCTCAAAAGGCTATTTTTGATCACCTGAACATATTCAGAGCCTACTACAAAGAAGGTACTGAATATCTAGCTGATCAAGTAAGGTTTTAAAAGAATGATCTGAGAGACCATATAGCCAGAGAAGTCATAAAGGGGGAGAGAATATTAATCAAAGCCAGCTCTGATCATGCTAAATGAGTATCTAATACCATCAGAGCTACCCTTGGATTTCCACCCCTGTGTGATTAAGATAACACTAGTGAATCTGGTGTTCAACCTGCTCATATTGAAGGTCTTCAGCAGGAAGTTGCATAGGTTATCTATTCTCTAGAAGATTTTGAAACAGTACAGCAGGAAGTTCAAAAAATGTATAGCCCTCCACAGGAGGCACAAAATATCATCATTGACAAAGTTGAAATATCTGTAGCTGCTATGGAAGCTCAGAAAGAGGCCCAGCTTTCTAAGAAAATATTTAGAGAATAGACAAAATTGAAGCTATTTTTAGCAGTGGAGTCCTTCTTCTAGGAACATTATTCTTACTGCCTGGAAAGCTGTGAAAGATAAGATGCATGATAGAGGCAAGTGGTACTCTGAACTAGAATGGAATAAGTATCAGGTAAGGCAAGAAGCCATACTTCAATTCAGAAGGAATGTCAAAGCTGGGAAGTTACCTGCTAATACTCTGGAGCCTAGCAAGTACTTTCCAAAGCCTTTTCATTATTTTGAAAGGCAGAAAATCAAGGCTGAAGAACTCAAGAAGAGAGACCTGAAAGGAAAAAACCAGCTGAAGATTCTGAAGACAATGTGCAAGCTAAGATCAAGTCTAGAAAAGGAATAGTGATTAAGGAGCCTAATCAATCTTAGGATAGATTGGCTAGTGTTAAGACCTATGTAATTTTCTATTCTTTTAAGAATTCTGTAAAGCTACACTACTTTCTGATTAATGAAGATATCATATTCTGTGATGATACTAATTGTTATTTGTATTTATAAGTTACCATACTATGAATTGAATGTATACATCTTATTCTTTGTTTTATTATATGTGGTGTATATCATTGACTAAGGGTTATGACTTCTCCAAATAGGGGGAGATTGTTTGGTACACATGAAATTATGTACCAGATTTGGAGAAGCCTCTCTTTACTCAATGGTATACATCAATGTGTATTTGATGGGATGTTGAGTTTAATTGTGCAGGTTTAAGAAATGCAAGAAAAATTTCTAAGTACAAGTATCAACACCCAGGACTTGTGTCGACACCTGAAGCAGGAGCTGTGTCAATACCAAGGAGTTATGTCGACACCAGAAGCAAGTTTGTGTAGACACACGAGACTTGTGTTGACACACACCCAATGCCATCTATCAACAACAACTATACTGAGTCTGGAAGGCTTGTTTCGACACACGGGACTTGTGCTGACACACACTCAACATCATCTATCAACAATAGCTATACTGAGTCTTAAAGGCTTGTGTCGACATACGAGACTTATGTCGACACACACTCAATGCCATCTATCAGCATCAGCTATGTCGAGATCATGAAAAGTTGTGTCGACACACAGAATTTGTGTCGACACATACAATAGAAGCTGTGTCAAGAAGATAAAGAATGACTATGTCGAGACATTGGAAACTGTGTCAACATCATCAAGAATTATGTCGACACTTGGTCTATTTGTGTCGTCACATTTGAAGTATTTTGGTGTCTGTTCCCTGCTGTGATAGAAGTTCAATGAAGGTTGAGTTGTCACGACTGAAGACTTGACAGCTGTCATAAGTAATAAGACCGACACATCTGTCAGTACTATCAGAAGGCCGTTATAAACTAGATCAGCCGGTAATCGTGGATGAACTTTATATAAAGGGTTTATCCATAACAACCAGAAGGATCATCAAATCCAACAGAATCAAGAGGAGAAATAACTGACTCAACAAAGATTGAGAACCAGTGAGGGGGAGCAAGAGGCAAACCCAGAAGAAGGCAGATCCTGAAAAGTCTGCAAGTAAAATTCAGATCTGATTCTGAATTCAAGAAGGAAGCTGATTGAAGATCAACTCCAACTCCAATTAAAGATCAACCTTATTTTATTCAAATTAAAGAAGCTTTGAAGAAGCTAAGTCAGGTTTAATCTAGAGTATTCAGTTCAATCAAGAACTGATCAAGAAGTTCTCACCCTTTTATCTGTTGAACTGGGTGAAGTTTTTATTTTCTTAAACAAACTTTTATTTATAAGATCTGTTATAGATTTGAGTTGTAAGCCTAAATTTATAAAGTTTGAGGTAGGGCTGAGTGCCTGAGGTGTAGGACTTGAAGAAGTCTGAGTTGTAGGCCTAGAGATAAAGGATGAGGTAGGGCTGTTGCCTGAGGTAGGATTCTTGGAAAGAATCTGAGGTAGGGCTTAAAGAAGTCTGAGGTGTAGGAACCTATCGGGTTCTGAGTTGTAAGATCTGTGGATCTGAGCTAGTGGAAGGAAGTTTGGCCGAATCCAGTTCTCAACGGATAGGCGAAGGGGGAAAGTGGACGTACCCATAACTTGGGGAACCACTATAAATCTTGGTGCGCTGTGTTGTGTATTTTCTGTGATTGTTTTTGTGATATTTGTACTGTGTTAATTGCCTTAATTGTTAAAAAGGATTAGAACCTATTCACCCCCCTCTAGGTGTTTAGGCTCTTAAAATCAAATCTTTTAAGTGGTATTAGAGGGAGGTTGCTCAAAAATAGACCTAACAGTCTGAGTAAATCTCCAAGGCAATTAACAATTAGCCAAAATGGGTTCAAATGAGAATCAGAAGGAATTTGAATCCATTAAACTACCCATCTGTAGGAAAGAAAACTTTGGGATATGGAAAGAAAGGGTAAGATTGTTCATGGAAGCATCTGATCCTAGAATCTACATCACAGTACAAGAAGGTCCTTTCATTTCAATGAATATATCAGCTCTTGATGCTAATCTCAAAACCCCAAAGAGCTATTCTGAAATGACTAAGGATGAGATCATTCTAGCAACTTTAGACAATTGAGCACAAAACATAATTGTGAGTGCTATAGATTATTCCACATTTCAGAATTTTGTACATTGCAAAACCTCCAAGGAGATGTGGGACACCTTTATTGTCTATATGGATGGAACTGAAGAAGTTAGAGAGGATAGGAAATCTATGTTGAATCAAGAATATAAAAGCTTCAGACAAGCTAAGTCAGACAGCATAGCAGAATGTTATAAGAAGTTCTTTAGAATTGTAAATGAGTTGATGACCTATGGAAGAGTCTTTATCACATATGAATTGAATGATAAGTTTCTCAGGTCACTGACCAAGGACTGGGATACAAAAATATGTGTAATCAGAGAGGTGGCCAGGCTTGCTGATACACCTCCACCAACCTTGTTTGGAAAATTGTTATCTTATGAAATGCAGCTCACTGCCAGAAAGGAGGAGGAGAAAAGTATTAGTTCTGAGTATAAAGACAAGTCAGTAGCCTTCAAAGCTGAATCCACAAGAAAGGGTAGGAGAAAGTCTCCATCTCCACCCAGAAGAAGTGTTGAGGCTGAAGAAGAAAATCTTGACATTAGTACATTAGACAGCCACAATTCTGATGAAGACTTTGGTATCTTTACAAGGCAGTTTTAGAGGTTCATGTAGAAGGAGAAATGGAGAACCAAGCCATCTTTATCCTTCTTCAAGGATGATTTTTACAAGAAGACTTCTAAGGAGGATAGATATGCCTCTAATCCTAGTAAACAAACTACCTCTAAAATTGTTTGTTATTGCTGTAACAGGCCTGAACATGTCATAGCTGACTGTCCTGATAAGAGAAAGGAGACTAAGGATAAGAAGAAGCGTCAAAATAAGGGCAAGAAGGAGAAATACTTTGTTTCCCAGAAGCAGAAGAGTTGGACTGACTCTTCATCCTCAGAATTTGGAGAAGAGGATAATCCAGAAACTTATATTGGGCTGTTTACTACAGAAGATGATTCTATGGAATTAGAATTCTTGCAAATGCTGGATTCCATAAATGGAGGTGAAGACTATTGTTGTAGAGGTCTGATGGCTCTTTCAGACGAAGATCAGTTCCTGGATCAGCCTGGTCCAAGTAAGGTATACAGTCCATCCTTAGCTTCTGATTATTTTACTGGATCAGAATAAGTGGCATCAACATCAAGAGAAGTGGATGGTTCTGAATCTGAGGGGGATGTACATCAATTAATTGATTAGTATGGTGGTTTGTTGCAAGCTCTTAAGATGAGCAAATTCCTTGTCAAGAAGAAGGCTAAGGAAATGGAATCTCTCAAACAGGTTGCATCAGATTCAGCTAAACTGATAGATTTGAAATTGAAGGAGGTTGCCAAACTGAAAAACATAACTATTATTCAGAAAGAAAAGTATCTAGTTGCTAAATTTTCAAAGCCAAAGTCTGTCTTGCCTTTAATAGATAACTTCATATCTTAAAAAGGAAAGACAGGACTAGGCTTCAAGGAAAGAACAAGGACAGCCAATTCTCAAGGAAAAGGCAAAGGCCCAGTTCAGCCACTAGCTATGAAACCCCCTATTTCTTTTAGAAAAGTGATGCAACCTACTAACAGGTATGATTATGACCTCACTCATTGTCACTGTGAGTATGGTGATCTCAATGGCAAGGGTGCATATGCTAATAGGCCACCCTATAAGCAAACCCACCAGGTTCTTAAGGAATCCTTGGGGTATGCTGCTCCAGCACCTACACTTAAAAGGAATGCTGGGAATAATGTTGTGAAGCCTGTACTTTGGAAAAAGTATAATAGATTTGAGTGCTGGTGTTGTGGCAAGGTAGGACACTTTGCCATTGATTGTTGGTTCAATACTAGTATTCAGAATAAGGCCAGTTTACCTGTCAGAAAGGCTGCAGGTAAGCATGCCAGATTTTAAGCTAACCTGAACCTAGGACCCAATAACAATTTGGGTTCTAAGGATAGGTAAATCCTCATTTGATGCAGGTGAGTCCAAGTGGCCATATCCCTATATGGTACTTGGATAGTGCATGTTCCAGGCACATGACTAGAATAATAAGGATGTTGAAGGACTATTCTCCCATAGAGAATGGACCCAAAGTAATCTTTGGTGGATTTGAAAAAGGTGTCATCAAAGGGTTTGGTAACATTTCTAGTAACTCTATCTGTATCACTCAAGTGGCTTATGTTAAAGGTCTTAAACATAACCTAATTAGCATAAGTCAACTAAGTGATCTTGGGTATGACACCTCTTTCCTCAAGGGTGAGTGCTAAATAAAGAGGTCAAGTGATCAAGAGATCATTCTGACTTGCACTAGGAAAGGGAATGTATATTGTCTTAACCTTGATTGTGAGTATAACAACTCACCTATCTGTCTAGTTGCAGATGAGAAAGCATCACAGTGTGTCCAATGACACAAGAGGCTAGCTCATCTGAACTATTATTCAATAGGATAATTATTTAGTATGGAGCTAGTGAGGAATGGTCCTCAGGTCAAGTGCATTAAAGAGGGTGTTTGTTCAGCTTACCAGAAGGGCAAACATACAATTACCTCTTTCCATGGACTTGTTACCAAAGATTTAGTGAGATGTTTATATCTCCTGCATATGGATTTACTTGGTCCTATGTCAGTTAATAGTCTAGGTAGGAAAGCATACATATTAGTTATTGTGGATGACTATTCTAGATTTATATGAGTTTTCTTCTTGAGGCAGAAATCTGAAACCCATACTGTCTTCCAGACTTTTGTTAGACAAATTCAGAATGAATTTAACAATTCCATGGTAAAAATCAGAAGTGATCATGGAACTGAATTTAAGTCTGAGTGTATGACAAAGTTCTGTGAAGAACTTGGGATTCATCAGGTGTTCTCCTCGCCTAGAACTCCCCAGCAAAATGGAGTTGCTGAGAGAAAGAATAGGACTCTAATTGAGGCAAGTAGAACACTACTAAGTGACACTTCTCTCCCAGAATACTTTTGGTCTGAGGTAGTAAATACTGCATGTCATGTACTCAATAGACCTTCCATCTATAAAAGATATATGAAGACTCCCTATGAGATTATGAACGGTAGAAAACCAAACATTTCCTACTTTAGAATGTAACACCACAAAAAGACCCCAAAAGACTCAACATGAAGTTTGAGTAGCAGGCTGGTTTACACGGCCTGGGACACGGGCGTGTCCCAGGGCGTGTCGGGTGTACACGGCCTGGGACACGGGCGTGTCCCAGGGCGTGTTCGAATTATTTTGCGAAATTGGCCTATTCAAGTTAGAGCCGGACACGGCCTTGAACACGGCCGGGAACACGGGCGTGTCAGGCTGGACACGGGCGTGTCAGCTGCCGTGTTCCGACCCGTGTACTGGTTGCAGCTCGATGGAGCAGGAGACACGGGCGTGTCTCAGGTTTGACACGGGCGTGTCAGGTTCGACACGGGCGTGTCGATGACCCGTGTTGTTCAGTCGGTTCAAACTGTGTGTGCCGCTTAAAGGGTACACGGCCTGTGACACGGGCGTGTCACAGGCCGTGTCGGCCAAAAATGGGTTTTTGGGAAAATCTTGGCCGTTCAGTTTTCTCTCTTTTGATCCAAGGGCTCAGGTGGTTTCTTGGGCTGGATTAAGTCGTGAGAGAAGGATGAAGATTCATTCTTCATTTGTGCTTAAGGAAAAGAGAAAGAGAGAGGAAGAGAAGAAGGAGGAGGAGAGCAAGCCACCGGCGGAGCTCCCGTGGTCCGATTCGTGATCCGAAGCCGGCGTTGTGAAGGCGAGGTTGCTGCGGTTCTTCCTCACCGGCTAGTTTTCGATGGCACCGAAGAGATCGAGAAGGGTAACGATCTCCCTCCTTGGACATGTGAAGTCCTTCT
Organism: Platanthera zijinensis; assembly: GCA_039513925.1. Taxonomy (NCBI): domain Eukaryota; kingdom Viridiplantae; phylum Streptophyta; class Magnoliopsida; order Asparagales; family Orchidaceae; genus Platanthera; species Platanthera zijinensis. The sequence continues at coordinate 44,777,071 of CM077098.1, read as the reverse complement.
TTTCTGCATTGCATAGGGAAAGCCCTTCCCCGCGAGTGTGCGGTGGGTTGTGGTGTCCCTTGGGGTAGATATGTGAAGTCCCCCTTGTTAGAGGCCGGAATTGGAGTACGGCTCTAGGCATGCTGTGTGAAGCCCATCTGGATGTAATCTGGATTGGTGATGCTTGTTTGCATATCGGAGAAGGCTCCGTGATAATGGCTTGTGATGCCTATGGCTTGTGATGCTTTGTTCCTACCTGTTGCTTGGTGCGGCAGGAAGTACTGGACGATGTCCAGGAAATGAAGAGGGTTGGAGGCAACTCTTGTGGCCGTGTGTTGCCACTTTGTGAGTAGTTGAGCCGTTGGGCTGCAACTCGATGAAAAGGCAGATTGCCGAACAGGAAAGGTGAAACCGACCCGCGCCTATAAAAAGCCATGGATACTTCCGTATTCGAGGTGGCTCGGCGACTTGAGCAACGGGGGGTGGCTGATCCGTACCTGCGTTAGGTCCGTCCGACTTGGAAGCCTGGTATAGGTTTTGTTGGAGCGCCTAATGAGAGTCTTAGGCCCGCGCGCCGGAAAGACTAGAAATGCTCAAATACCGTGTAGACGGTGGTGTTGACCCTGGTATTCCGGTACACCGAAAATGTGCCCTGAGTGCACGGACTGTCGGGCCGGGTGGCCGATGGTTGTGATGGCTTGAATGTGCCTGCGCGCACATAGTTGCTATTTGATGATGCCATGCTTGCAGGGAAAGAATGCTCATGCCCCGAGAAAGGGGTAAGATTGTTATAATTGGGTCAGCTGAATGCTGACCGTTGCATTGTTTTCCACCGGTTGGGTGGATTGTTCCCGTGCAGGTGCTGGAGAGCCAAGTGGTAAATGATGGGCTGAAGCCCTACTGCTGTTGCTGCTGCTGCTGCGGCTAGCCCTGGAAGGCTAAGCGAATGGCTTTGTTTTGTTTTCTCTTTTTACTCATGTATGGCCGGCCTGCGCGCCGAGGTTTGTAAAACATGATGTATGTTCAGAGGAACTGTAAGGCCTTAAGGCCAAACTCTTGTGGTTGTGTACATTCCATAGTATATATATAAAGGTGGTTTTATATATTGGACATTCCGGTTGAGAGTTCAAAGTTGTAACTTAAAGCTTCCGCTAGAATGCTCTGAGTTAGGATTCGTAATTGGTTTGGTATTATCCTGTGACCTCACCGCCTGTTTGTGGCATATAGTGTGGGGCCCCGGCCGGACCTTCTACTATACATCATCTAACGGATGGGGTCATTACATTTTGGTATCAGCTTTTCGTCGGTCTTCCTCTTTCGAATTCGTGGTCGAATTCTTTTGTGGGGTGGCGAGCACGTGTTTGTGCGACCTGCTGTAACGCTAATGAACTCTGGAATGTCCATTAAGGAATGTACAAAATCTTGTTTGAGGAATCTGCGCGTTCCTTTTTGTGTTGTTTTGCTTGCATACGTTCGCTAATGTGTGTCTTGTCCACCTATAGGTGACACGTAGTGGTGCTGGGCAGTCTGAGCCCCAGCGTTCTGATGAGAGTGCGGCACCAGCTGAGGTGCCCACACCTCCTCCATCTGCGGAAACTGTTCGCTTAGTGGCTGAGGCGCTATTTGCCATGATTCAGCCGACCGGGCAAGCGCAGCCGGCAGTAGTGCCAGTTCGTGTTGATGTAAGACCCGAGCCGGTTGAGGCTGTAGATCCACGAGCAGCTGACCGACAGTTGAAGCAATTTATAAGCTTCAGTCCTCCTACGTTTGCGGGAATGGGATCCCCAACGCAGGCGGAAGATTGGTTATCGCGTGTCAAGCGGATAATGACAGCGATCAGGGCGGAGGAAACTCTCAAGGTCACCTTAGCCACCTTCATGCTTGAAGGGGAGGCGCGGTTGTGGTGGGACGAGGTTGAGCTACACCATTTGGCGGGCAGGCAATTAACACAAGTGTCGATTGAGGAGTTCTCTCGATTATTTCTGGCGAAACATGTCCCAGCGGCGCAACGCATCGCTATGGAAAATGAGTTCCAACGGTTAAAGCAAGGGGAAGATAGTGTGGATATCTACTTGCACGAGTTTACCAGGTTGGGACGATATGCGGGAACAATCTTCGCGGATGACCAAAGGAAAACGAATCGGTTCTATGAAGGATTGCGGGATGAGTTGAGATTCCTGCTTTTGAGTTCTGTGAGCCAAGGGTTTCAGGCGTTGGTTGATACTGCGTGCGCGTTGGAGAAGGACATGAGGCGAGTGCAAGGGAACAAGGGCTTGGTTGTGTCGAAGCCAGAGTTTCAAGCACCTCGCCCGAGCAAATCGTTTTACCAGAAGAAAGGGGGCAAGAGGTCCAAGCCATCTGGGCAAGTGACTACGACCGTTGTGTCGGGAGCGACATCAAGGCCGGATGCTCGTACATGCTATAACTGTGGCCGGGTGGGGCATATTGCTCATGACTGTCGGGTTGTGCAGCCCAAAGGGGAAAAGAAGACGGGTGCGTCGTATGCTGAGAAGGGCAAAGCGGTGGTGGATTCCTCTGCTTCCCAGGCGCAGCCCCGAATCTATCAACTTGGCCAACAGGAAGCGATTAAGCAAAGTGACGTCGTCACAGGTACGAGTTGAGTTAGTTTACTTGCTGTGCTTTTGGTTTTGGTTATGTTTAGCTTGTGTGTGTGTGTGTGCTGCAGGCTTTGTCCTGATTCGGAATAATTTAGCGAGAGCCCTGTTTGATACGGGTGCTTCACATTCTTTTCTGTCTGAGGATTTCGTATCTCGCATTGGGGTACCAAGTCATGTGACGGTGGATAGTATAAGGGTGCTATTGCCGAATGGCTGTGTGTTGCTTGCGGATAGGGCTTGCGATGTGGATGTGCAAATAGGAAGTCGGGACTTCGGTTTGAGTGCAGCTGTGCTACCGTTATCGGAGTTTGATGTGATCTTTGGTATGGACTGGCTCTCGGAGCAGCGTGCCTGTATTGATTGCAACTCCAAGGAGATTACATTGGGCCAGAATACCGGTCTTGTGACGAAGTTTGCTGGTATGCGAGGAGTTGGCGGGACTCTGTTGTCTGCACTCCAAGTCGTCAATGCTGTTCGGAAGGGCGCGGAGTTATTCTTCACGCTAATTCAGGCTGTTGAGCCAAAGGCCAGTGTCGGTGAAGTGCCAGTTGTGTCAGAGTTTGCCGACGTGTTTCCTAAAGATCTTCCTGGGTTACCACCCCAGCGGGAGATTGACTTCTCTATTGAGTTGGTGCCAGGTGCGAAACCTGTGGCCCGCTCTCCATATCGCGTCGCGCCAAAAGAGATGGCTGAGTTGAAAGTCCAATTGCAAGAGTTGTTGGAGCAGGGATATATACGCCCAAGTATGTCACCTTGGAGCGCGCCTGTTCTCTTTGTGAAAAAGAAAGACGGTAGCTTACGGTTGTGTATTGACTACCGCGAGTTGAATAAGCTGACGGAGAAAAACAAATATCCGATTCCGAGGATCGATGACCTCTTTGATCAGCTGGCAGGATCAACGGTCTATTCCAAGTTGGATTTGAAATCGGGATATTATCAGCTAAGGATTCGGGAAGGTGACATTCCCAAGACGGCGTTTGGAACACGCTACGGTCATTATGAGTTCACGGTAATGCCGTTTGGCCTATGTAATGCGCCTTCGGTATTTATGGACCTAATGCATCGAACGTTCCGAGAGTATTTGGATTTGTTTGTTATTGTGTTTATCGATGACATCTTAGTATACTCTCAGTCGGAAGAGGATCACGCAAACCATTTGCGGTTGGTCTTGCATACCCTGCGGAGGAACAAACTTTATGCCAAGTTCTCAAAGTGTGAGTTCTGGCTCTCTTCAGTAGCCTTTTTAGGCCATGTGGTAAGCGGAGAGGGTATCGCGGTGGATCCGTTGAAGATAAGTGCCATCCGAGATTGGCCAGTGATGTCTTCAGTGGCCGAGGTCAGGAGCTTCCTTGGACTTGCGGGCTACTATAGACGGTTTGTGGAAAACTTCTCACGGATTGCTTTACCTCTCACCACGCTGACGAGAAAAGATCAAAAGTTCATTTGGACGCCGGAGTGCGCGCGAGCTTTTGAAGACTTGAAGAGTCGTTTGACCACGGCGCCTGTGTTGACATCGCCATGTGGTACCGATGGGTATGAGATCTATAGTGATGCATCAGGGAGCGGCTTAGGCTGCGTTCTTCTGCAATTTGGTAAAGTGATTGCTTATGGCTCGCGTCAGTTGAAAGTGCATGAGCGGAATTACCCCGTCCATGATTTGGAGTTGGCGGCGGTAATCTTTGCGCTCAAGTTGTGGCGGCACTATCTATATGGCGTTAAAGTGGATATCTATACGGATCACAAGAGCCTAAAGTATTTGTTGGATCAGAAGGATCTGAATATGCGACAACGAAGATGGATGGAGTTCCTCGGGGACTACACCTTCGAGATTCACTATACTCCCGGAAAGGGAAATGTGGTCGCTGATGCTTTGAGTCGGAAGACTCCGGTACGGGCAAGCTGGTTGCAGAGGCATGATCAGCGTTTGATCCAGGAATTGGAAGCAATGGAGATATCGTGTGTTGACAAGGGTGCGTCAACCGATGCCTGCTTGAACTGGACGGAGGTGCAATATGACCTTACGGACAGAGTTCGGCGAGCAACGGAGCTTGATGAAAGTCTCCAGCGCTATGCTAAAGATGGGCCGGATGATCAATTCTCTTGGGATAACGGGTTGTTACGGAGAAATGGTCGAGTGTGCGTCCCAAGTGTGGGTAAATTGAGGGAAGAGTTGATGTATGAAGCGCACTTTGCAAAGTACTCAGTTCACCCAGGGAGCACAAAGATGTACAGGGATATGAAAAAGCTGTTCTGGTGGCCCGGACTAAAGAAAGATGTCGCGCGTTATGTGGCTGAATGCACTACCTGTGCGTTGGTGAAAGCAGAATGCCAGAAGCCTGGCGGTTTCCTGAAGTCGTTACCTATTCCGGAGTGGAAGTTCGATGATATTTCGATGGATTTCGTGCACGGGTTGCCGAGATCTCAACGCGGTCATGATTCAATTTGGGTGATTGTGGACCGGTTGACGAAAGTGGCGCACTTCCTTCCAAACAGAAGAGACGATTCAGTGGAAACCTTGGCCAAGTTGTATGTGGAGCAGGTTGTTCGACTGTACGGTGTTCCTCGGAGCATCGTTAGTGATCGTGATGGGCGGTTCACATCGAATGATTGGCGGCTCGTTCATCAAATGTTGGGTACAAAATTGGCGTTTAGTACGGCCTTTCATCCCCAAACGGATGGCCAGACTGAACGAACCAACAGGACGATGGAGGACATGCTCCGCATGTGCGCCCTAGACTTTGGTAAGAGATGGGAAGATTATATATTTCTCGTCGAATTTGCCTATAATAATAGCTACCAAGCGAGTATTGGTATGGCACCATTTGAGGCATTGTATGGTCGGAAATGCCGTACACCCTTAGCTTGGGCAGAAGCAGGCGAATCGAAGCTGAATGGGAAAAAGGAAGTCGAAGAAGCTACTTCGCTCATACGCTCTATTCGGGAGAGGCTAGGGATAGCCCAAGATCGTCAAGCAAAGTACTACAATGCCAAGCACCGGAACGTGGAGTTTGCGGTGGGTGATTGGGTATATTTGAAGATCAAACCCTTCAAAGGTGTGTCCAGGATTCGGCGTTTGAAAAAGCTAAGTCCGAGGTATCTTGGTCCGTTTGAGGTGGTGGAGCGGGTTGGGGAAGCTGCTTATAGACTAGCACTTTCAGCGGACTTGGGTGGATTACATGATGTGTTTCACATCTCAGTCCTTCGTAAGGCGATAAAGGATCCAGCTCAAGTCGTGGAGCATGATCGGGTACCGGTCGAGTATGGGCTAACGACGAGGGTTAGACCCATTCGGATCGAGGATCGAGCCGAGAAACAGTTGCGGAACAAAGTGATCGGGATGGTCAAGGTCCGATGGGACAATTGTGGCCGTGAAGAGCTAACATGGGAGCGAGAGCAGACCATGCGAGCTGAGTTTCCCGAGTTATTTGTATAAACTGTAGACCGTGTACTTTTTGTTATAACAGAGTTATAGCATTGCTGGTTTTCGTTTCCTTACCGTGCAAATTTCGGGACGAAATTTTGTTAAGGGGGAGAGGGTTGTAACACCCCAAAAAGACCCCAAAAGACTCAACATGAAGTTTGAGTAGCAGGCTGGTTTACACGGCCTGGGACACGGGCGTGTCCCAGGGCGTGTCGGGTGTACACGGCCTGGGACACGGGCGTGTCCCAGGGCATGTTCGAATTATTTTGCGAAATTGGCCTATTCAAGTCAGAGCCGGACACGGCCTTGAACACGGCCGGGAACACGGGCGTGTCAGGCTGGACACGGGCGTGTCAGCTGCCGTGTTCCGACCCGTGTACTGGTTGCAGCTCGATGGAGCAGGAGACACGGGCGTGTCTCAGGTTTGACACGGGCGTGTCAGGTTCGACACGGGCGTGTCGATGACCTGTGTTGTTCAGTCGGTTCAAACTGTGTGTGCCGCTTAAAGGGTACACGGCCTGTGACACGGGCGTGTCACAGGCCGTGTCGGCCAAAAAATGGGTTTTTGGGAAAATCTTGGCCGTTCAGTTTTCTCTCTTTTGATCCAAGGGCTCAGGTGGTTTCTTGGGCTGGATTAAGTCGTGAGAGAAGGATGAAGATTCATTCTTCATTTGTGCTTAAGGAAAAGAGAAAGAGAGAGGAAGAGAAGAAGGAGGAGGAGAGCAAGCCACCGGCGGAGCTCCCGTGGTCCGATTCGTGATCCGAAGCCGGCGTTGTAAAGGCGAGGTTGCTGCGGTTCTTCCTCACCGGCTAGTTTTCGATGGCACCGAAGAGATCGACAAGGGTAACGATCTCCCTCCTTGGACATGTGAAGTCCTTCTTTTCTGCATTGCATAGGGAAAGCCCTTCCCCGCGAGTGTGCGGTGGGTTGTGGTGTCCCTTGGGGTAGATATGTGAAGTCTCCCTTGTTAGAGGCTGGAATTGGAGTACGGCTCTAGGCATGCTGTGTGAAGCCCATCTGGATGTAATCTGGATTGGTGATGCTTGTTTGCATATCGGAGAAGGCTCCGTGATAATGGCTTGTGATGCCTATGGCTTGTGATGCCTTGTTCCTACCTGTTGCTTGGTGCGGCAGGAAGTACTGGACGATGTCCAGGAAATGAAGAGGGTTGGAGGCAACTCTTGTGGCCGTGTGTTGCCACTTTGTGAGTAGTTGAGCCGTTGGGCTGCAACTCGATGAAAAGGCAGATTGCCGAACAGGAAAGGTGAAACCGACCCGCGCCTATAAAAAGCCATGGATACTTCCGTATTCGAGGTGGCTCGGCGACTTGAGCAACGGGGGGTGGCTGATCCGTACCTGTGTTAGGTCCGTCCGACTTGGAAGCCTGGTATAGGTTTTGTTGGAGCGCCTAATGAGAGTCTTAGGCCCGCGCGCCGGAAAGACTAGAAATGCTCAAATACCGTGTAGACGGTGGTGTTGACCCTGGTATTCCGGTACACCGAAAATGTGCCCTGAGTGCATGGACTGTCGGGCCGGGTGGCCGATGGTTGTGATGGCTTGAATGTGCCTGCGCGCACATAGTTGCTATTTGATGATGCCATGCTTGCAGGGAAAGAATGCTCATGCCCCGAGAAAGGGGTAGGATTGTTATAATTGGGTCAGCTGAATGCTGACCGTTGCATTGTTTTCCACCGGTTGGGTGGATTGTTCCCGTGCAGGTGCTGGAGAGCCAAGTGGTAAATGATGGGCTGAAGCCCTACTGCTGTTGCTGCTGCTGCTGCGGCTAGCCCTGGAAGGCTAAGCGAATGGCTTTGTTTTGTTTTCTCTTTTTACTCATGTATGGCCGGCCTGTGCGCCGAGGTTTGTAAAACATGATGTATGTTCAGAGGAACTGTAAGGCCTTAAGGCCAAACTCTTGTGGTTGTGTACATTCCATAGTATATATATAAAGGTGGTTTTATATATTGGACATTCCGGTTGAGAGTTCAAAGTTGTAACTTAAAGCTTCCGCTAGAATGCTCTGAGTTAGGATTCGTAATTGGTTTGGTATTATCCTGTGACCTCACCGCCTGTTTGTGGCATATAGTGTGGGGCCCCGGCCGGACCTTCTACTATACGTCATCTAACGGATGGGGTCGTTACATAGAATCTTTGGTAGCAAATGTTATGTCCTAGTTAATGGTAAGCACTACCAAACTAAGTTTGCTTCCAAATCCCTAGAAGGGATATTTGTTGGGTACAACAATAACAGTAGGGCATATAGAATCTACAACATGACTACACAAGTTGTAGAAGAATCTTTCCATGTAGTATTTGATGAGTCTAAGTTAATTAACAGTGAACTGTCTGGCACTTCTGGTAGTTCTATAGGTTTAAAGGAAAGGATGGACAAGTTGACTATTAGTGAAGACCAACCTGCAAGACTGGATGAAGAAAAGCATGGATACTGTCCAGGGGGAGTACAAGTCTCTCTGGATGAAGATGAAGACAATAAAGTGCATCAGAATGAGGAAAGTGAAGAAGACCAAGTGGTTGACAGATTTCTTCCAGTAAGAAGACACTTGAAGGATCATCCTGCACACCAAATCATTGGTGATGCAAGCCAAGGAGTTCTAAGCAGAAGCAAAAGCATGAACATAGTTCTATGTGCAAGCTTTCTGTCACAGATAGATCCTAAGAAGTTTGAAGAAGCCATGATAGACACAAACTAGATTGATGTCATGCAGGAAGAGTTGAATCAATTCAGAAGATGTAAAGTCTTGGAGTTGGTTCCTAAACCAAAGGAACACAATGTTATAGGAACCAAGTGGATCTACAGGAATAAACTAGATGAGAATGACATAATAATCAAGAACAAAGCCAGACTGGTAGCAAAGGGCTACAGACAGGAAGAAGGGATAGACTTTGATCAAACTTTTGCCCCATGGCAAGGTTGGAAGCTATAAGATTGTTCTTGGCTTATGCTGCCTATCAAGGTTTTAAAGTAGTTCAAATGTATGTCAAGTCAGCTTTTCTGAATGGAGACTTGAAGGAAGAAGTATATGTAGAACATTCATTAGGTTTTGTCGATTCTTATTATCCCAACTATGTATATAGGCTTAAGAAAGCTCTATATGGTTTGAAACAAGCCCCTAGGGCTTGGTATGAAACTTTATATGCTTTCCCTATTGAGAATAAATTCTCAAGAGGGAAAATTGACAAGACTCTATTCTTAAGGGAATCTAAAGGCAAGATCATACTAGTCCAGATATATGTTGATAATATTATCTTTGGATCTACTGAAAACAACCTTTGTAGAAAGTTTGCCAAACTTATGTAAGGGAAGTTTGAGATGCGCATCATGGGTGAGTTGAAATTCTTCTTGGGACTCCAAGTTAGACAGACTGGTGATGGATTGTCCATATCCCAGTCTAAGTTCACCAAGGGGTTAATTAAGAAATATGGCATGGAGTCAATCTCCACCATGAAAACTCTAATGGGAACAAGTATGTCTATAGGCAAAGATGAAGCAGGAAAACCTATTGATGAGTCTTTGTATAGAGGGATAATTGGCTCCCTACTTTACTTGACTGCTAGTAGACCTGACATCATGTATGCTATATGTGTCTGTGGTAGGTACCAAGCTTTCCCAAAGGAATCTCATTATATTGCTGTCAAGAGAATTTTGAGATATCTTAAGGGCACACCTAATCTAGGTCTTTGGTACCCTAAGAGTAGAGATTTCTTACTAACAGGTTATTCAGATGCAGACTTTGCAGGCTGCAAAGAAGACAAAAAAAGTTCCACTGGAACATGTCAATTCCTAGGTGGTAGGCTGGTGTCATGGAGCAGCAAGAAGCAAACAAGTGTGGCTATTTCCAATGTTGAATCAGAATATGTAGCTGCAAGCAGCTGTTGTGCTCAGTTGTTGTGGATAAAACATCAACTTGAAGACTATGACATCAAGGTAAGTAGAATTCCATTATTTTGTGATTCTACTAGTGCTATTTCTATTGCTAAATATCCTGTTTCACACAGTAGAACTAAGCATATAGAAATTAGATTTCATTTCATCAGAGAACATGCTGAAAAGGAAGACATAAGTATAGAATTTGTCAACACTAATAACCAAATTGCTGATATATTTATAAAACCTCTAGATGAAAGTAAGTTCAATTATTTTAAAATTGAATTAGGTATGTTGAACCAAGAATAATGTGATAGGTCAACATAAATTTTTTCAAGTGCTATCAGTAAGTCCAAAATTTCTCAAAAAATTTTATCTAAGTTAGAAAATTTTGTCGACACATGCTAACTGTGTCGACACTATCATTAAGTTGGTGTCGACACAACTATGTCGAGAACTTGTATTAGTATATTTTTGTGTCGACACACAAAAATCAGTGTCGACACACTCTATCGAGACTTTGATAGTATATGTCGACACTGGCAAAAGTATGTCGACACATAGACGTGTCTACTACAACGAGGTTTTGTCGAGACCTAGGTCATCTCTGTCAACACATAAAATTTTTCGAATAGTAAATTTCCTAAGTAAGGCACGTCTTTTGACCTACCCTTTACAAGTACACTATAAATAGGAGAAGACAAAATCTGGTCTACTGTGCTTTCAAAATTCTCGACTCTAGGCTTTGTGTCGACAAAGAAATTCTCCTGTCAACTCTCTTCTCTTCTATCTTATTCATCAATGGCGCCGCAAAATGACGACAAGATTAATGAGGGATACGAACTAGTACGTAAGGCGTTCGAGTCTGCCTCGCCAGATATCAAGGGTTTGATTACCCTAATAATAGAGAATGGATTGGAATATTTGGTTTCTAAACCTACAAGGATATGGAAGAAAGAAGTTCTTGAATTTTACACAACTTCAACTATGGATTCTCAAGGAAAGAGGATGAAGTCCATTATTAACGGTACAAGGGTAAGACTCTCACAGAAGACAATCAAGAAGTTGCTTCAACTCCCCAAGGTTAAAGAAGATGACGAAATTACTCCATCCATGACAAAGGATGGACTCAGATGGTGTGGGCTGGATCCAAATACCAAGAAAGGATCCTCAATTACCAGGAAGGGAATGAAGACCCAAGGTAAATTTCTATCAGAGATTATATGCAAAGTAATTCTATGCAAGATAGGAGGACATGATATGATCTCTGCCTACATGTTCAAACTTATAATCAGAGTAATATTCAAAGTGAAAACAGACTGGTCATCTGTAGTTTTTGATAATATTCAAGAAAGTGTTAATAAGCCTAATCTGGGTCGGATATTGAGCTTGTATCTGGCTTCCAACATCCCAGATATAATGAGTCAAATTCCAGGATCTAAGATAAATCACATGAGGAGAATGGACTTGAGAATTCTATCCAGATGGGATAGAGTCTTAACTAAAGAAGTTTCCACCCCATAGAAATATGTGAAAAAAGATAAGAAGAAGAAAACTACCAACTAGGAAGCAAAATATTCCAGTGATTCTGAAGAATTGGTTGTCTTTAGATCGGATGAAGAACAACAAGGAAAATCTCCCACACCACAACCAGTTAATGAAGCTCAAGTTTAAGGGGAGAGCAGTCTACTACTAGAGAACCAGATGGTCTCCACTCCAGGGTGAGATAACACATAGACTACAATTGTTCATGAACCTGAACAATCACAGCTGCCTGCCCAAGGGGGAGGTATTGCTGAATCTGCACTAGAGAGTGAAAATGCCACTGATACTGTTATATATGGAAATAGAATCAGAAATCAATAATGAAGCACAAGTCAATACTAAGAAAGAAGCACATGATGTGCAAGTGTCATACCAAGCTTAAGATGAGCAAGTCCACTTAGCCAGTTTTGAGAAGTCCCTGAACAAGGATCTTGATGTCCATGGGGAACAATTAGTTCCAAAGGACAACCTTGTTCCTCTTGTTCAGATGCAGCAAGAGTTCACTTTGGAAGAACTGTTCCCTGACTTCATTGAAACAAGGACTGAGGGGGAGCAGCAAAGGATTGAGAAAGAGATACAAGGTACTGAGAGGGAGATTTCTCAGCATGCCCCTACTGATAAGGAAACTGTGAATATACAAAGCTCATCACAATCTTCTGATGATGAAGAAGCCTCCATGGCTAAGAAAAGGAAGTTAGTTACTATCATGAAAAGGAGCACAGACTATAAGAAAGCCTTACAAACAGTCTCTCAACCATCTGCTCAAGGGATGGACTTCAGTTCACTGATGGTGCAACTACAAGTAAAGTTAGATGAGCAAAGACAATCTTTGGAGAAGTATGTGGATGAGACACATAAAGAAATGCAGTTCCAGCTAGCTCAAGAAATTAAATCCATCAGATTTGAAATAAATTTGAATAAGAAAGAGATGATAGATTGCTTTCATAAAGGAGGTAATGTTGTGGTTTACCTGGCCAAGCAACAACAGATGATAAAGAGTGAAATTGAAGTCATTGCAGTCAAGAAAGGATATATTCTAGAAAATCAATTCAGATCAAATGAAAATCTAAAGGACTCACATGATTAAATTCTCACTAAAATTGGAGGTATAGCCACTGATGTGAAAGCTTAACTTTCTAAATAAATTAAAGATGATCTAGCTGTTTTCCACACAACCATTGAAGCTTCTCAAAAGGCTATTTTTGATCACCTGAACAAATTTAGAGCCTACTACAAAGAAGGTACTGAATATCTGGCTGATCAAGTAAGGTTTCACAAGAATGATCTGAGAGACCATATAGCCAGAGAAGTCATAAAGGGGGAGAGGATATTAGTCAAAGCCAGCTCTGATCATGCTAAATGGGTATCTAATACAATCAGAGCTACCCTTGGATTTCCACCCCTGTGTGATGAAGATAACAATGCTGAATCTGGTGTTCAACCTGTTCATATTGAAGGTCTTCAGCAGGAAGTTCACAGGTTATCTATCCTCCAGCAGATTTTGAAACAGTATAGTAGGAAGTTTAGAAAATGTATAGCCGTCCACAAGAGGCACAGAATATCATCATTGACAAAGATGAAATGTCTGTAGCTGCTATGGAAGCTCAGAAAGAGGCCCAGCTTTCTAAGAAAAGATTTAGAGAACAGGCAAAATTGAAGCCTGACTTTGAGCAGTGGAGTCCTACTTCTACGAATATTATTCTTATTGCTTGGAAAGCTGTGAAAGATAATATGCATGATAGTGGCAAGTGGTACTCTGAACTAGAATGGAATAAGTATCAGGTAAGGCAAGAAGCCATACTTCAATTCAGAAGGAATATCAAAACTGGGAAGTTACCTGCTAATACTCTGGAGCCTAGCAAGTTCTTTCCAAAGCCTTTTCATTATTTTGAAAGGCAGAAAATCAAAGCTGAAGAACTCAAGAAGAGAGACCTGAAAGAAAAAAACCAACTGAAGATTCTGAAGCCAATGTGCAAGCTAAGATCAAGTCTAGAAAAGGAATAGTGATTAAGGAGCCTAATCAATCTTAGGATAGATTGGCTAGTGTTAAGACCTATGCAATTTTTTGGTCTTTTAATAATTCTATAAAGCTACACTACTTTCTAATTAATTAAGATATCATATTCTGTGATGATATTAATTGTTATTTATATTTATAAGTAACCCTACTATGAATAAAAGGAAAACATCATATTCTTTGTTTTATTATATGTGGTGTATATCATTGACTAAGGGTTATGACTTCTCCAAATAGGGGGAGATTATTGGGTACACTAGAATTTGTGTACCAGATTTTGAGAAGTCTCTCTTTACTCAATGGTATACATCAATGTGTATTTGATGGGATGTTGAGTTTCAGTGTGCAGGTTTAAGAAATGCAAGAAAAATTTCTAAGTACAAGTGTCGACACCCAGGACTTGTGTTGACACCTGAAGCAAGAGCTGTGTCAACACCCAGGAGTTATGTCGACACCAGAAGCAAGACTGTGTTGACACATAGGACTTGTGTTGACACACACTCAACGCCATCTATCAAAAATAGCTATACTGAGTCTGTAAGGCTTGTGTCGACACACGGGACTTGTGTCGACACACACTCAACGCCATCTATCAACAACAGCTATACTAAGTCTGAAAGGATTGTGTCGACACACGGGACTTGTGTCGACACACACTCAACGTCATTTATCAGCATCAACTATGTCAAGATCAGGAGAAGGTGTGTCGACACACAGGATTTGTGTCGACACATACAACAGAAGCTGTGTTGAGAAGATAAAGAATGACTGTGACGACATATTGGAAGCTGTGTCGAATCATCAAGAATTGTGTCGATACTTGGTCTATTTGTGTCGTCACATTTGAAGTATTTTGCTGACTGTTCCCTGCTGTGATAGAAGTTCAATGAATGGTCAGTTTCACGACTGAAGACTTGACAGCTGTCATAAGTAACAAGACTGACACATCTGTCATTACTGTCAGAAGGCTGTTATAAACCGAATCAGCCGATAATCGTGGATGAACTCTATATAAATGGCTGATCCATAACAACTAGAAGGATCATCAAATCCAAAAGAATTAAGAGGAGAAATTACTGACTAAACAGAGATTGAGAAACAGTAAGGGGGAGCAAGAGGCAAACCCAAAAGAAGGCAGATCCTGAAAAGTCTGCAAGTAAAATTCAGATCTGATTCTAAATTCAAGGAGGAAGTTGATTGAAGATCAACTCCAACTCCAATTGAAGATCAACTTTATTTTGTTCAAATTCAATAAGCTTTGAAGAAGCTAAGTCAGGTTGGATCTAGATTATTCAGTTCAATCAAGAACTGATCAAGAAGTTCTCACCCTTTTATCTGTTGAACTGGGTGAAGTTTTTATTTTCTTAAACAAACTTTTATTTGTAAGATCTGTTATAGATCTGAGTTGTAAGCCTAAGGTGTAGGACTTGAAGAATTCTGAGTTGTAGGCCTGAAGATAAAGGCTGAGGTAGGGCTGTTTCCTGACGTAGGATTCTTGGAAAGAATCTGAGGTAGGACTTGAAGAAGTTTGAGTTATAGGAACCTATCAGGTTCTGAGTTGTAAGGTCTGTGGATTTGTCCTAGTGGAAGGAAGTTTGCCGAATCTAGTTCTCTACTAGATAGGCAAAGGGGGAAGAGGACGTACCCACAACTTGGGGTACCACTATAAATCTTGGTGTGCTGTGCTGTGTATTTTCTGTGATTGTTTTTGTGATATTTGTGCTGTGTTAATTGCCCGGATTGTTAAAAAGGATTAGAACCTATTCACCCCCCTCTAGGTGTTTAGGTTCTTGAAATCAAATCTTTCACTGTACTTAGCCGATTTTCTGGATTCTTCACAGTAATGTTATAACAGGATAACCTTGACTCAATGCTTCTAGTTGTATGGCGTTAAGTGAGTTGAGCTCACTCAACGATTTTGGACTTAGGTAGATTTTTGAGTTTCCAGCTCCACCTTGAGTCCACCTGTCATTGTCTCTTGAACCAACTGTCCAATCATTGTGACAAAGACTAACCTGTATGCATGAACTTAACCATACATGAAATACAACTATGTCTATCTCATTGACACGTTTGATATCATCAAATCATGGACATTGGGATCAATGGACCCAACAGGGGCCTCAGACGTCCCGCATCTATACCCTATATGCGGTTCTCTTTGCCCATCTTTCCATGTCTCCTCCTGCTGCTTATTAACAGGTTCAGGCTCTCGGGGCAGAGATTCTTCAGAATCGCCACTTCCCTGCGGATTTGGCCGAGTAGTACAACCACTTCCAGGATCTTCTCGTTATGTGTTATCTTCTACGACTTCCTGAGTCCTACGACATGATCTGCCAGCAAATTCTTGGCAAGGCGGACTCTCCCATCTTCGATGCCACTACTGCACGCATTGCCGCAGTTACCTCTCTACTTCAGTGTCCTCTTCTGTCCTCTCCTTACCCACCATACAACTTTGCTCACCAGACTTAATGGAGTGGCTCTGGTAGCCGCAACCACCAGTCCAACGGGCGTGGCCCTTCCCACTTCCTCTGCTCTCAATGTGGTCGCACAAGGCATACCGTGGATCGCTACTGGATGAAACATCCACATCTTTGCCCCTCTGGTGACTCCACCCCCTCCTCAAAGCCATCCGTCTCGGTGGTCACGTCATCAGGTAGTGCCAATGTGGTTACTCATGGTAAATGACTGATAGACTCTGGTGCGACTAATCACATGACGGGCAATCCTCAGTTCTTTTCTCTCCTAGAAACACATGATCGGTTGCCCCCAGTCCTCGTTGCAGACGACTCTCCCTCCTCGGTCCATGGGATGGGTGTTGAAAATGAGAATCGGTCTCTTGTGGAGTTCACCCTTGGGGAAGGGGTGGTCACGCACCTACTTTGCTCCTGCAAGAAAAATAACCAAGGAAAAGAGCAAAGGACTAGACCAAGGGCCCGACGCAGAGGTTCACCACACAACTAGAAGTTCACTGAGCGCTTCCCCTCCTTAGCCAAATGTCGGGCTAAGGTAACTCAGAAGGCGCTGGAAAACTGAAAGCAAGTCAGCGTGCCTTCTGAGTTACCCCTTGGGTCCTATTTATAGATTTCTGAAAACAGTCTGCAAGTAACTAACCTCTGCCGGCCTGAAATTACTGAAAACCCCTTGGGCTAGCCTGCCAACAGCTAAACTCCGCTATTCTAAATAGTTATGTGCAACCCACTTGGATCTGCTAACAGCGAGACTCCGCATTTCTAACGGGCTATGGGCAGGCCAGTGGGGGCAAAATGGTGGAAAACACATCACAACTGAATGGGGCGAGCTGCCCTGCAATGGACTATACTCGGCAAAGGCGATGAGTATTGATGGAGCTGGTACTCGCAGGACTCGGCTTGGCAGTAGGCGAGCTCAGCCTCGGCCTGCCCCACTCATCTGCCGAGAGTGCGAGCTGGCGAGTGCGAGTTAACGGGTGTCGGGATGTCCCTCAACGCCGAGGTCAAAAGGCATTGATAGAACTCACCTCACTCGATGCCGCGGCTGAAGGCGTTGAGTGAGCTCGCCTCACTCGGTGCCATGGCCGAAGGTGTTGAGTGAGCTCTACTCACTCGACGCCATGCCTGAAGGCATTTAGTGAGCTCTACTCAACGCCACGGACTTGGCTCGCTGTGGGTCTGGGCTAGACTCGGCCAATCTGGCTTTTACCAGCCCCACTC
The DNA here is from genome assembly GCA_039513925.1 of Platanthera zijinensis. Classification (NCBI taxonomy): domain Eukaryota; kingdom Viridiplantae; phylum Streptophyta; class Magnoliopsida; order Asparagales; family Orchidaceae; genus Platanthera; species Platanthera zijinensis. Next base: position 44,759,912 of record CM077098.1, on the reverse strand, counting down.
GCTGGATACGGGGTTTTACACAATCCCCACTCTTTGCAAGGTTGGAACAAATTCGGAAAGAAACATCCAACCCCGCAGGATTCGGCGAGTGGGGCAGGCTCTGAGGGAATCTCTCGGTGGGGTCCACCGCCGGCTATATATATATATATATACCTGCACCTGCTTGTCGGGCTGACCTTTTCCCTTCCCTTCACTGCTGCCTTGGTAAGATGCTTCTCCCCAAAGAGGTTCTGGAGCGATTGGCACGATCACGGGTGGAGACTGCGGCTCGCATCGCGGGCCTAATCGACCTCAGCACCCCGCCTCACAATCTTGCCGAGTTCGGCTCACCCAAAAGGGTGAAGCCCCTTCCAAAATATGTTGAGCCCATCTATCACGATCTCCAGACTGTCCTGAACAATGGGGCCGACTTTTCCATGCGGCCGACCCCATCTCGGGGGAAGGAGGCCGTTGCTCGTCTTGCCGCTCAGACCAGCTAGGGGCGAAGTGGGGAGAATTCTACACCACAGGTCAAGAGCTCTCTCAGCAGCCCGCGGGATCAGGCGTCCGACACGTGCTTGCGAGTCTCTCCCTCTAACTTTGGCACTATGGGGCGAGACCTTCAAAATCTAATGTCGCTGACTCGCGATCCTTCTCAGCTGCATTTCACCTCCGCACCCCTCGGGGAAGGGATCGAGGTTATCCCTACCACCGGGTTTGTTCGCCTTTCTCCGGAGATTCCTCGTTATGGCAATGGAAAGGTTCTGGAGGGTGTGCCCCCTCGCCGTGTCGGTCCGGAAGGGGGTGTGCATGGTAAGCTTTCTCGAACTATTTTTGATCCTAACGGTGCTCGCCTCATCTTGCTGAACCTCGACATGGTTTGCGTAAATTTTACTATGGACTCAGAGGCTAATGAGTTTGCGGGTCAGACTCGGTACTCGCCTCTGCCCTCACCGTACACTTTGGACGCCTTTCTGGATTCTGAGCTGGAGGGCCCTAAACGGTTGAGGCGAGAACAGTTTGTTCTCAAGAAGTTGGTGCGTGAGTTTCACGAGGTGTGGAGGTACAATCTCATACTGCAACGGGAGTGCAAGCGACTTGCTGTCAGGGAGGGGGTTAGCCTGGTGTTGGAGGAGGCGTCTTCTTCCATGCTTCTGGATGAAATTGACGAGAGTTTACAAATAGTCCACCGGAACCTGGGGAGACTTCGCGCGCTCCGCGCGTGGCGATCCGGGGCGTCAGGGTTGTGAGACTGGGGTAGCAAGGATTGGACCCCCTGATGGGCTCACCAGTACTCGCCCCTGTTCTCCCCTGACCCGCATGGGTGGGGGGATTTTTCGTTCTTCTTTCTTGAACGTTACGCGAATCCAGTCTGTAATAATCTGAACATTTTCTTTGTTATTGTTAATACGCTTAATTCATAATTATTGGTGCATCGCGAGTCTCATCTCGTCACAGCGGAAGATTGATCCATGACAGTTAGTAAGGTTAAATCGACGAGTAGGTGAGTTGGATAGGTAGTGGGAGAGTAGAGGTAGGCGAGTTGGGGTGATCGGGTCAGGGTGGTCCTAAATTCTTCCCCCTATAAATAAGACTCCCCACCAACCCCTGTCATGCCTTTATTGCTTTCGTACTCTCTTCTCTCTCATTCCCTGCCATTAGTGCTTTTGCGTTTTCGATCCCTGGCGAACATGGGCAAGGGCAATCCTGACACGGAGGGGAGAGCCAAGTGTGCTCGGCATTTCGCCGAGCACTTCTTCATTGAAGGGAACACCACGACGGAGGAACTTGCCGAGTGCGTGGCTGACTACATTCCCTCTGGTTTAGCGGCCCACCTTCCCGCCGAACACAAGGCTATCAACTCGTTCTACCCCGACGAGCTCGCCTTCCCTGTCTCGCATTTCGAGATGGGGTTGTGCCTTCCCCTCTGGCCGAAAATCCGCCAGGTGCAAAAATACTACGGCACGGTGCCCGCGCAACTGAACCCGAATGCCATCGCCATGTTGGTGGCATTCGCCTGCTATCTCCACCGCGAGCGGATTGAGTTCAACTTGACGGTCTTCCGCAAGTTGTTCTCTTACAAGGCCACCACCGATGGGGTCACCTTCTTCGGTGGTACCCTCACCAAGGTTCGCGAAGTCGCGAACAAACATCATAATTGGATGACCAAGATCATCTTCATTAAGGGCGATCTCGGCAACATCCCCTTCTCGCCCCAACAGAAGGCCGAGGAGGTGTATCGCCCCCCGTCGGTGTCAGGCAATGACGCCGAGCTCCACAAACTCTTACTCCACAAAGAGTTTGAGGTCGCCTTCCTCTGCCGAGGCCTCGATTCCCTTCTCCCTGTCCTCCCTGGTGAAGGTATGTTCAGATTTCCTTCCACTTTTATTGGGCTCGGCGAAGATAGAGTTGGCTAATCTGTCTTTTCTGTAGGGGAGCTACTCATCCCTGAGAATCCACCCTTCGCAGACCCGGGTCTTTTCAACGACACTCTTGCACTCGCGCGGGCGGCAGCACTGACCTTCCAAGATGACGCGACGACGTCTCAGCCTTCGCACAGCAAGAAAAGGCCGGCACCTGGGGGACCGGGCTCGTCTTGCCGGCCACCGAACCGCAAAAGGAAGGCTATGGTCGTCTCCCTAGGCGGAAGGCGATCCCCCCAGTTCATGGATCTGCCTGAGACCCCCTCTGACGCCTCATCGGGGAGAGCGCTGAAGGAGATGTCCGGGAGGGATCGCTGAAAGCGCGAGTCTCCGGCCCCAAATGTTGTGGGGGGGGGGATTCATGCCCCACGAGTTTGGCCTGCCCAAAGAACACCCCCACTTCGGCATGGGGGAGAAATGCAAAGATCCGGCCGGCGAGCCGATGATCAAGTTGGACGAGGCGGCCAACCGGGTCACGATCTCCACTCGCCACCCTTCCTGGGGTGCCCGCCAGCCTCCCACCGACCATGCCCACGTGCTTGGCTTCGGCCTCTATGGTCGCGACGACGCCAATGCCTACAAGTACATGACCCCTCATCATCTTGGTCGCGAGGGCCTTCGAGCCCATTTGAGGTCCTTCGAGTTACACCATATGATGGCGCGTCGCTGCTTCATCCTCAGCAGGCTTCTGTCAAAGGCCGAGCAGGAATGCGATGTTGCAAAGGACCAGGCCACTAACGTAGGGAGGCGGTGTGGTATCGCTGAGGATCTACTCGCAAAGGCCGCGGACAGGCTGGTAAGCGTCGGCCATCCCTCTCCTTTTTTACTTAGACAATTTTTTGATATTGACGCTGTCTTGGATCCGTAGGATGCTGAGGCTGCGTGCGAGTTACAAGACCGTGCCTCTGGCTTGGAGGAGGAAGTCGCCCGGTTGCGGACTCGCCTTGCCAAGCAGGAGGCTCCCTCAGGAGAGCACGGGACGCACGCCGCCGAGCAGGGGGCTCACGCCTCTCAACTAGAGGCAGAGGTGGGGCGGTTGCAAGAGCAGAACTGAGGGCTTCACGCTGAGCCCCTTTGGAAGACGGAGCTTCTTGTCCCGACGGGCGGTGGCGAGCCTCTTTTCCCCTTCCGGCAGCTGATGTTTTTTGGTGAGAAGGAGGTCACGGAGCAGCTACAGGTCAATTCGATCGAGTCCGCCGAGTGCCTCCTAGACGTCATGAGAGGCACCGGGATACTGGCGGTCAGTTGCGAGGAGGTCGCGATTCGTGACCTCATGCCAGGTCTGTACCCGCCAAGTCCACCTGGCGAGAAGGAGGATAGCTTCGCCTCGCTGTTCGGGGACACGGACAAGGACCCAGGGCGTGGAGGCTAAGGAGGCCATGCTTCGGGGGAGGAGGGCGAGGGCTAAGCTGGATTTCTTGTTCCTTTTTGTTTCCTTTTTACTTTTTTGTATCCTCGTGAAGGCGAGCTCCAGATATGTAATGAACTACATCAATTGCAAATAATAATTTTTTTTCTATCTTCTTTTCTTTGGTATTTGACTACTGTGATGCACATTTTTTCTCTCTCCCCCCTTTTTTGTTTGGTGACCTCTGGCCGAATTTGCAACCATTAAGAGTATGCCGAGTCAAAAACTTTTATTTCCGTTAGCCGGGGAACGTCGGTAGTCGCTAGGTCTACGAGTTTTGGACTCGTCGGTGGATACTCGCCTTGCCTGCGAGTACTCAACTTGCCTGCAAGCATTCGACTCGCTTGCGAGCCCCGACTCACCTGTAAGCGCTTGATTCGCCTGTAAGCGCTCGACTTGCCTGTCGGTAGGTGTTGAGGGACTTCCGGGCTTATCCTCTGAGCAACTTATAACCCTGCCAGCTTGGCGGGAGCCTGTCAGCGGGACCTACTCGGGGTCGAGGGCAAACTCCTCTGAGTGAATTCCAGCCCTGCCAGCTTGGTGAGAGCCTGGCAGTAGGATCTGATCGGGGTCGAGGGCAGACTCTTCCGAGTGACTTCCAGCCCTGCCAGCTTGGTGAGAGCCTGGCAGCAGGATCTGCTCGGGGTCGGGGGCAGACTCCTCCGAGTGACTTACAGCCCTGCCAGCTTGGTGAGAGCCTGACAGCGGGATCTGATCGGGGTCGAGGGCAGACTCCTCTGAGTGACTTCCAGCCCTGCCAGCTTGGTTAGAGCCTGACAACGAGATCTGCTCGGGGTCGAAGGCAGACTCCGCCGAGTGACTTCCAACCCTGCCAGCTTTGTGAGAGCCTGGCAGCTGGATCTGCTAGGGTTCGGGGACAGACTCCTCCAAGTGAAATCCAGCCCGGCCAGCTTGGTGAGAGACTGGTAGCGGGATCTGCTCGGGGTCTGAGGGCATACTCCTCCGAGTGACCTCCAGCCCTGCCAACTTGGTGAGAGCCTGGCAGCGGGATATGCTCAGGGTCCGGGGAAGACTCCTTCGAGTGAATTCCAGCCCTGCCAGCTTGGTGGGAGCCTGGCAGCGGGATCTTCTCGGGTTTGAGGGCAGACTCCTCCGAGTGACTTCCAGCCCTGCCAGCTTGGTGAGAGCCTGGCAGCGGGATCTGCTCGGGGTCGGGGGCAGACTCCTCCGAGTGACTTCCAGCCCTGCCAGCTTGGTGGGAGCCTGACAGCGGGATCTACTAGGGGTCTAGGGTGGACTCATCTGAGTGACTTCCAGCCCTACCGGCTTGGTGGGAGCCTGGTAGCAGGATCTGCTCGGGGTCTGAGGAGGACTCCTCCGAGTGACTTCCAACACTGCCAGCTTGGTGGGAGCCTAACAGCGGGATCTGCTTGGGGTCGAGGGCAGACTCCTCCGAGTGACTTCCAGACCTTCCAGCTTGGTGGGAGCCTGGCACCGGGATCTGCTCGGGGTCTGAGGCAGACTCCTCCGAGTGACTTCTAGCCCTGTCAGCTTGGTGGGAGCCGGGCACCGGGATCTGCTCGGGGTCAAGGGTAGACTCCTCCGAGTGGCTTCCAACCCTACCATCTTTTGTGGAGCCTGACAGTGGGATCTGCTTGGGGTCTAAGGTGGACTCCTCCGAGTGACTTCCAGCCCTGCCAGCTTGGTGGGATCCTAGTTGCGGGATCTGCTCGGGGTCGAGGGCAAACTCCTCCGAGTGACTTCCAGCCCTGCCAGCTTGGTGAGAGCCTGACAACGGGATTTGCTCGGGGTCGAGGGTAGACTCCTCTGAGTGACTTCCAGCCCTGCAAGCTTGGTGGGAGCCTGGCAGCGGGATCTGCTCGGGGTCTGGGGTGGACTCATCCGAGTGACTTCCAGCCCTATCAGCTTGGTGGGAGCCTGACATCGGGATCTTCTCGGGGTCTGAGGCGGACTGCTCCGAGTGACTTCCAGCCCTACCAGCTCTGTGGGAGCCTGGCAGCGGGATCTGCTCGGGGTCGAGGGCAGACTCCTCTGAGTGACTTCCAGCCCTGCCAGCTTGGTGGGAGCCTGGCAGCGGGATCTGCTCGGGGTCTTAGGCAGACTCCTCCGAGTGACTTCCAGCCCTGCATTCTTGGTGGGAGCCTGACAGCGGGATCTGCTCGGGGTCAGAGGCGGACTCCTCCGAGTGACTTCCAGCCCTGCCAGCTTGGTGGGAGCCTGACAACGGGATCTGCTCGGGGTCGAGGGCAGACTCCTTCGAGTGACTTCCAGCCCTGCCAGCTTGGTGAGAGCCTGGTAGCGGGATCTGCTTGGGGTCGGGGGGCAGACTCCTCCAAGTGACCTCTAGCCTTGCCAACTTGGTGGGAGCCTGGCAGCGGGATCTTCTCGGGGTCTGGGGTGGACTCAATATTCCACTTGTACGAAACATGTTATGAGCATAAGAATCTGGAAAAAATTTTATTCCCTAACATGGGACTTACACGGCTCAGGGGTAAAAACGCTTCAGATCGTCACCACTCCAGGTGAGACCTAGGGTCTTTCCTTCCGTATTCTGAAGACGATACCCTTCCGACTTTAGGATCTCCCGTACTATACATGGTCCTTCCCAATTGGGGTTGAGCTTTCCCACCGCGGCTGACCTTCCTGCGGCACCCACCTTTCTTAAGATCAAGTATCCTTCCGTGAACTGTTTGACTCTGACGTGCTTGTCAAAGTACTTGGCCATTCTTTTCTTCCTCTTGTCGGAGGGCAGAGAGGTCTCGTAGCTCTTCAACCATGTCGAGCGAGTGTAGCGGCTCCTCCTCATTCTCGATCCTCCATCCTTCCTTTCCTTCTCCTGCCTCGGCCACCCGAGGCGTCCGGACCTCTAACTCCACCGGTAGTTCTGCCTCGCATCCATGGGAGAGTTTAAAAGGAGTCTCCCCCGTGGCCGTGTTCGATATGGTTCTAAGGGTCCAGAGTGAAAGTGAAGGGATAGATACTACTCTAGAGGGGGGGGGGGTGAATAGAGTTATCAAATTTTGCAGTAGACAAAACTTGAAGGTCTACCCAACTCCCTTGGAGTGAATTGCGGAATTAAAAGATTATAGATATAGAATTAACCCTATAGCCTAACACAAGTGTTGTGCACAAACTCAAGCTAACTGTAATTACAGTTAAGGCTTGGAAAACCTAATCAGCAACTAGCAACCTAGTTATATCTAATCACAGCCACAATGCAGGAAATAAAATAAGCAAGCCAGACGACACAAGGAATTTAAGTGGTTCCCCAAACAACTTGGGTACGTCCACTCTTCTACCACCAAGGTAGGAATCCACTACAGGTTTTTGATCAGGTGCCCTGCCACCACAAGATCTGCTTCAGGTAGATCTAGAGACCCTTTAGACTTTTGATCAGGTGTCTAAAAACCAAGCACAGGTTTTTGATCAGGTGCCCTGCCACCAAGGGATACTTTTGAAGGGAGTAATAACCCTGTACAGGAGGGGGAAGAAGGTTAAGATGTCTTCTCTATTTTACAATGGATTAGAGAAGCACAAAAGCTTGCACTGAGCTAGAGAGCTCTAAAGAATCAAGGCTCCCGCTAGCTCAAAGATGTCCAGGTGAAGTCTTGCTTCAGTGCAGAAAACTCTTCAGAAAGCTCTGAAGGAAAAACTACAAGAAGATAATAAATAATAAAATTAAAGATCTTCAAGCAGCTATCTTCTTCTTCTTCTTCTTCAAAAGAACTCTGAGTTTGAACTTCCTAACAGTAGGAGAACTCAGGTTGAAGAAGAGTAGAAGATCTTAACACTTCTCAGTTGGATGAGTATTGCTGAGAGCAGATGACTTGATCTTGATGAAGGCTTGAAAGTAGATGAACAGGTTAACTAGTTAGCTATAAGCTAGCTTGAATCCTTCTTCAAAGGGTCCTTTATATAACAGCAGCAAGCAACGGCTCTCTTCAATTTGAATTACTTGTCTTCTTCTGAAACTTGAGACCTGAGCTGCAAATATCACACAGCAAAACAAACTCTGCAGCAAGACATCCTATAAAAGGAATAAACCTCTTTCTAAGAAGCTGCAGGATTAAATCAAATAACAGAAGGACTAAATAAAGTCACATCAGAGAAATACTCTTTATAGCAGAAGGAAGACTTTTCAGTCTAATGGCTATAAAGGACTGTCAGCAGATAAAGTAAAATACAAAGACAGCTAATAAGACAAACAACTTTATCTGAAACGATTTGACTCAGGCAAAAAGGATGGAGCATATATTGCCTGGAAATGTTATCATAAAACAGCTAAAAAGATATGCCAGATAATGTATTAATTAATTAAATATAATAAATAAATACAAAATATAAAGGCAGATAGAAATCGTCGAACGACCTTCGGAGATCGTCAACCGACGCACGGAGATCGTCGAACTATCGGACAGATAGTCAAACGATCCAGATAGTCGAACTATCAAGGAGATAGTCGAACTATCACAGCAGATAGTCGAACTATCAGAAGATAGTCGAACTATCAGATAGTCGACCTATCAATAGATAGTCGAACTATCAGGGCAAAACAGATAGTCGAACTATCAACAGATAGTCGAGCTATCAGATAGTCGACCTATCCAAGCAGATAGTCGAACTATCAAAAACAAACAGATAGTCGACCTATCAACAGATAGTCGAACTATCAGATAGTCGAACTATTAAAGCAGATAGTCGAACTACCAAGCAAGAACAGATAGTCGAACTATCAACAGATAGTCGAACTATCAGATAGTCGACCTATCCAAGCAGATAGTCGGACTACCAAAGCACACAGATAGTCGAACTATCAACCGATAGTCAAACTATCCACGCAGACTGAAAGTCGAACAGCTGATAGACGATCGTCGAACAGTTAGTCGACGATAGTCGAGCGGCGTTCAACGATAGTCGAACGAACAAACTACTTAACCAAATTCTCAATCTGGAAAAGTAAGGATTCTACAGCTAGACTACTAACCATTGACCATAGATATTTCTTGGGTCAAGGGACTAAAAAGACAAGACTAAACTCAAAACAAACTAGGGTACCAACAATCTCCCCCTATTTGAGTTAAGTCTCTTAAAAACTAAAACACAGAGCTAGCTATAGAACACTATAATCAATACAGAAAATAGATAGCAATTAACTAGCAATTATCAAACAGATAGATAAATAACAGTCAAACAAAACTAAGGATCAACAGAGTCAGGCTTAGATACAGAAGAGCTAGAAACAAAAGAAATTTTTCGCAGAGGATCAATGGCCTCTAACTTAGACATCTTTAAATCTTGCAAGCCAATGATCTTTAATTCTGTAGTCCTTGGCACAACAGCTTCCGGGTGCTTTTCCATATATTTAGAAGGGTCAAAAACCTCAGGGTTAACCTGGAACTTTTCTAATTCCTTCTTTCTGAAAGTAGACATGGTGGTTAATCCAGTAGTATCTTTTCCTTCAGCTTTTGCTTTTCTGATTTGGGCTGCTCCAACTAATTCGTGAAAACGAGCCATCCTAAAGTTAGGATCAAGCTCAGGACTTTCATAAGCAGTCTCAGAAGGAGCAACCTCTTTATCTTGATTAACTAGATAAGACATGAGAGCAGACTTAGCAAAGTTCTTGCTAGAATATTTAAAACAAAATAAACTACTTACCTTTTGAAGTAATTTTTTCAGACTGCACTGGTATTGGGGAAGAAACTCTTTTCTTTGGAGAAGGAGGAGGGGAAAAGGTTGGTCTTTGAAACACAACCTCCTTCACTTGTCTTTGAGAACCAGAATAAGATCTGCCTTGGGAACTTTGAGTGCTTTTCCTTGGCTGAGGCTGAGAAGGTGCAGATTTTCCAGAAGAGGCAGATGGATTAGCAGAAGGGTTCCCAGAGGCTCCTGCACTGGGAGGTGGAGGAGGAGGACCTCTGGGAGTCCATCTTGAAACAGGACTATCATACCTCTTAGATCTTTTTCTCTCTTTCTGCTGGTTCTTGGAGAACCACATCCAATGTTGAAATTATTTCGATTTGGGGTCAATTCCTTTAAGAATATAGTATGGAGTATCATTGTCACGGTTGGGAGGAGGAGGAGCAATTGCTTTCCTTTTCTTTTGAGCAGCTTTCTTTTTCTTAGCATTCTCAGATAAATCAGAATCATCTTCATCATCAGAGTGAGATGATGGAGGATTATCATAAGGATCATAGGCTTCAGAAATAGCCTTTTCCTTTAACTTCAGATCAGATTTCTCTCTTTCCTCTTCTATGGCATCCTTAGCCAGAAGGAAATCTAAATCCAACCCTGGTGAATCATCCCAAATAGTTGACTTTTCAACTTGCAACTCTTTTTCTTTCTCTTTTAAAGAATCTTGTACTCTTTGATTCCAGACAGCTCTTGCTTTTTCTTCTTCCACACTCAGAACAGGAGTGTCATCTTTGATTTCATCTTGATTTCCAGACTCATCTTCTCTATCATCTAAAAATGAATCCAGTTCTGGATCTACTTGAATATCAGGAACATTTGGGGCAGCTTCTGAAACAATTACTATGATCTGAGCAGCTAAATCTTCTCTAATATAATCTGTAGAATTATGAACACAGATCTGCTAAATAATCAAAAATCATTCCTTCTAGGTATTCACTAGCTAGCAAATTAATTGACTCGTCAATAAAGCGAATGAGTGAATTACCTTCATATTTGACCAACTCCCAAGACTCATCTAGGTAGGATGTAATAATCCCTTCTAGGAAATTTGCAATCACGGGAGAGGTGAGATCTTCTAAGCAAACTTTCACAACAAATTCAGATAACATAATAGCATCAGATATTTCCTTTTCCGATAACGCAGAAGCTGATTCTTTTTCAGCTGGAGCAGACACTACTTGAACTGTCATCACAGTATCTGTTACTGCTGGAAGGGAGGCAGGAGGCTCTGAGGCATCTTCACAGAACATCTCCCCCTGCCTGATTTCAGTGGAAACTGAAACCAGGCCCCTTGAAGAAGAGGGCTCAGCAGATTTGGAAAGTGATTTGATGGTAGCGGTTAAGGTATCAATGGAGGAGGCAAGTGGAGCGATTGCCTCTTCAATCATGGTTTTGATTGAAGGGGTGAACAACTCCATAATGCTGGAGATGAGTTCAGGAGTTATCTCAAAAGAATGAGGGATTGCAGTGGATGGAGATGCAGCAGAAATGGTTGTAGTGCTGGGATGAAGAATGGTGTGGACTGGAGATCGAAGTGGAGATGGAGCTGGAGAGTTAACAGGAGTGTTAACTGGAGAATGAATAGGAGACTGAGGAGGTGTTGGAATCCTCTCAGATCCTAACAGATCAAAACTAGGAGCAGATATCCTAGCCTGATGAGAAGGAAGAGGAGATGCTGGAGGGGAAGGAAGAACAACCGTGGTTGTTTCTCTAACAGGAGAAGGGGAAAGTCATACTTCAGCTGAAGTTAATGGAACTTCAACTGAAGCAGACTGCATAGCAGAAGATGAGGGAAGGGAAAGAGCTGAGCCAGCTTCTACAGGGTGAGGAGCGACCGAATCAGTCCTGGTGCTCTCTGATGGCGCTGGAGCAACCCCTGTGAGAGCGGGTTTCACAAAGGTCCTCTTCTATTTGGAGAACAGATTTGGGTCCATCTTCTTGCTTGCATTTATTGTTGTTGCAGCGGAGGCCAGCAGATGAGGATACTTTTCCTTTAGGAAAATTCCAATAACCCTTCCGAGGGTAACTTCCTTCTTACTATTCTTTTTCCTTATCAAGTCAAACATTACTCCTGCCCAATAGATCTTTTTCTGATTAACAATTGCACACATCAGTGCAAATTGTTGCCTTGTTATATTGTCATGAGCAGAGTGCTTTCCGAGGAGCACTTTTCCGACCAACTCAGCAAGAAACTTAATCTTGAAAGGGAAATTGACCTTGAGCAGCTTCGTGGGAATGCCCTCTGCATGTCCCAGCTCAACTAACATTCTTCCAAATTCTTGAGCATCTTGCTCATAATCTTCTTCACCATTTATTAATCCAAAAACATCAGTCAGAATGGCTGGAGTTAAAATTACCTCTTCTCCGCCGATGGTGCCAGTCATCGAATCGTCGGTGGATGACGACGTGAAAGCCCATTCCTTGATCTCGGGTATATTTAACTTAATCCTTGATGACATTAATCTCTCTAATCCTTGATCCCGGCACAGCTGAAGAACTTCCACGATCCCTGCTTCGCAGCAACTGAACGCGTCAAAATCAACGCTGAAGCCTGCATCGAACTTTACAACTGCTAACACTGCGGGAGAAATCACCATTGATTGCTGGAGAAAGCGCGAGAAGAACGGCGAAGACGAAGGGGACGAAACGGCAGAAAATCGCAAGCGGGAAGACAGAATGCGAAAAGTCACGCGCCGTCGACGATAGAATAAAAGATCTTTTAACCTAGGTCGACTATCGGCTTTATATTAGACCAAAGATAGTCGATCTATTAAAAAGATACTAGACCCGATAGTCGAACGGCCGTTCGACGATCGGCCCAGAAGCAGAGTAGTCGAGACATCGTTTGACTATTTCTGGCTTCTCAAACAACAAACTGTCGTCGTTCAGAGATCGACGATAAGCTCAACCTGTTCGACGATCTTCGAACGCCGGTCGACGATCTTCAAACAGATAAGCTATCATTAACCAGAGGTCGACGATAGGCTTAATCCGTTCGACGATCTTCGATCATCATTCGACGATCTTCAAGCAGGTTTCAACATAGGCAGATATAGTCACACTTAGTCTCGTCCATTGATCATGCCTAGTTGAACTAAAAAGAACAGATGCTTCTGTTCATCTAAGGGCTTGGTGAATATATCACCTCTCTGAAACTCAGTGGATATGAACTCAAGACAGATCTTGTTCTTTTCCACACAATCTCTCAGGAAATGGTGTCGAATCTCAATGTGCTTCGTTCTAGAGTGGTGCACTGGATTCTGTGCAATTGAGATAGCACTGGTACTGTCACACATGATTTTGGTATTCTTGTGTGAGTAACCATAATCCACAAGCTGGTTTTGAATCCACAGGATCTGTGAACAACAACTAGCAGCTGCTATATATTCAGCCTCTGCAGTTGAAGTTGAGACAGAAGCCTGCTTCTTACAGAACCAAGAGACCAATCTCTCTCCCAGAAACTGACAAGTTCCTGAGGTGCTCTTCCTGTCAACTCTACAACAAGCATAATCAGAATCTGAATATCCAATTAATTCAAATTCTGACTCAGCTGGGTACCAAAGTCCTAGATTTGGGCATCCCTTCAGGTATCTCAGGATTCTCTTTAGAAGAATCAGATGAGATTTCTTGGGGTTGACCTGGAATCTAGCAGAAAGGCATGTAGCAAACATTATATCAGGCCTACTTGCAGTTAGATATAATAGGGAACCAACAATGGCCCTATAAATCTTTTGATCAACTGGCTTGCCGTGATCATCAGAATCAATAACTACATTAGTAGCCATAGGTGTAGGTATTGCTGAAGCATCAGCCATCCCAAATTTCTTTACCAATTCCTTGGCATATTTGGATTGGGAGATGAAGATACCATCAGCATCTTGCTTAACTTGGAGACCAAGAAAGTAAGACAGCACACCCATACTACTCATCTCAAACTTAGAGTGCATCAGGTCAAAGAACCTTTTGCAGAGTTTGGGATCAGTGGAGCCAAATATAATATCATCTACATACACCTGAACTAACAGGATTGTGTCCTTGTGATGCTAGACGAAAAGGGTTCTATCAACTACTCCCCTAGTGAAGTTGTGCTCTAAAAGGAAACTGGCTAGAGTCTCATACCAAGCTCTGGGAGCTTGCTTTAGTCCATATAGAGCTTTCTGTAACTTAAACACATGTGAGGGCTGAGTTGAAGAAACAAACCCTGGTGGTTGTTCAACAAACACCTCTTCCTTAAGCTCACCATTCAGGAATGCACTTTTGACATCCATTTGAAACACCTTAAACTTCATGTAGGCTGCATAGGCCAAGAAGATCCTTATTGCTTCTAGCCTTGCAACAGGAGCAAAGGTTTGGTCATAATCTATACCTTCCTCCTGTCTGTAGCCCTGAGCTACAAGCCTTGCTTTATTCCTTACAATAATTCCATTTGCATCCAACTTGTTTCTATACACCCACTTGGTGCCTATGATCAGTTGGCCTTTAGGTCTTGGAACCAAAGTCCAAACTTTACATCTCTCAAACTGATTGAGTTCCTCTTGCATAGCAATGATCCAGTGGGGATCTAGCTCTGCATCTTTAAAGGTGAGGGGCTCAACCTGTGAGAGGAAACAAGCATGCATCACATCCTGTCTCAATTGGTGTCTTGTTTGCACACCAGCTGATATGTCTCCAATCACTTGAGATGTGGGGTGATCTCTAAGTGTGACAATATCAGTAGGTGGGATGTGATCTTCAGTAACAGTTGGGATTAATTCCTCAGGAGGAATTTGATCTACTGTTGGTGGTACAACAATAGCTTCTACAATGTCTTCATCACTGTCTGATTCAGTGATCTGAAGAGTTGATAGTTGAAGAATTTCTTGAGAGACATCGGGTACCTGCAATGAACTAGAGGAAGGAGAATTTTCTTTCTCCTTGTAAAACATCTGAGACTCATCAAAAGATACATGCACAGATTCTTCAATTTTACAGGTTGATTTGTTATAAACCCTATAAGCTTTGCTTACTTGGGAATATCCAAGCATGATTCCCATTGAAGCTTTTGCTTCAAATTTTCTAAGGTATTCTTTATTGTTATTATGAATATAAACAACACAACCAAATACTCTAAAATAATTAATTTTAGGTTTCTTTCCTTTAAGCAACTCATAAGGAGTTTTACACTTAAGCTTGTGTATCAAACTTCTATTCAAGACATAATTGGCTGTACTAACAGCTTCTGCCCAATAGGAGAGAGGCATGTTAGCATCTTCCAACAATGTACTAGCAGCTTCAATGAGTGTTCTGTTCTTCCTTTCAACTACCCCATTTTGTTGGGGAGTTCTAGGAGCTGAGAAACTTTGTTTGATACCTTCTCTCTCGCAGAATTCTTGCATGAGAAGAGAGTCAAACTCAGTACCATGATCACTTCTGATCAAGGCCACATGAGTAGAGTACTCAGTCTGCACACATAGTAGAAAGTCTGTAAGGGCTTTGAAGTTATCAGCCTTAGTTCTCAAAAAGAAAACCCAACTGAACCTAGAGAAGTCATCTACAATTACTAAGGTGTAATACTTCCCTCCTAAACTCTGTACATTTATTGGGCCAAATAGGTCCAAATGTAATAGGTACAGGATTCTAGGGGAATCACTCTTATTTACAGATTTAAAAGAGTTTTTGGTTTGCTTGCCTAGCTGACAAGCCTTGCATAGGCTCTCCTTCTTGTAGGGGCAAGAAGGTAAACCTCTAACAAGGTTGTGTTTAGATAACCTAGATATATTTTTAAGGTTAACATGACTAAGCCTCTTATGCCACAAAGAATTATTATTAATTGTTACTTCATTAAACAAACAGATTTCAGAGTGAGATGAATTGAAATCTACTAAATAAATATTACCTATTCTAATGCCTACTAAAACAACATTATTATTTATAGTAATATTGCAAGAAGAGTTAGAAAATGAAACCTGGTAGCCAGCATCACATAGCTGGCTGACTGAAATCAAATTATGCTTCAGTCCATTGACATATGTAACTCTCTTGAAAGTAACTGATCCAATTGTGATCTTGCCATAGCCTTCTGTCTGACCACAGCTGGAGTCTCCAAAGATAACCTTT
Organism: Platanthera zijinensis; assembly: GCA_039513925.1. Taxonomy (NCBI): domain Eukaryota; kingdom Viridiplantae; phylum Streptophyta; class Magnoliopsida; order Asparagales; family Orchidaceae; genus Platanthera; species Platanthera zijinensis. The sequence goes on along the minus strand of CM077098.1, from coordinate 44,744,333 downwards.
GGGCCGAGCTTAGCTTTGAACTTTGACAGAAGATCTTTATTTCCTGTCATATGCTTAGAGCATCCACTATCCAAATACCACTTATTTTGAGTGATAGGATAGGTCTTCACCTGCAAAAATTTCATTTAGACAGAGTGGACCAAGGTAACCTTGGGTCCCTTGTTTTTCACATAAGAAAAACTGGAAATATATGAAAATGCAGGTTGAGGGTGGTAACCTAATGGGTGAGATCTCCTAGGTGGGATTCTCCATACAGATGATGGGTCAACAAACCTAGGGTTTCTATTTTCATTTAGGTTTCTATGGTACTGATGAAGATTTTGAAAATCATATTGAAATCGTCGATCGACGTTCGACGATGGGCGCTCAGATCGTCGAGCTTCGTTCGACCATTGAGCTTCCGATCGTCGAACGGCGTTCGACGCTTTTTGCATTTCTTTAAAAAATTTCTTTCGCTTTTCTCTCTTAGCTTTATTTAAAGTTTTATTAACTTGGTTTACTTGCTCAGTGTTCTTCATTCCACTAGCTGAAATGAAGTTCACTGGATTTGAAAGATTATTTTTAAGAATAACTGGTGGTTCACTTGGAGAAGCTCCTAAGCCTAGTTTGTCATTACCTGACCTAGTGTTAGTCATGCTGGTAATCTCTAACAACTTAAGGCTTCTACCATTAAGTGATTCTTCTAATCTCTTAGACTTAGCTAACTCTATTTTAAGAAATTTAATTTCTTCACTACAAGTAGTGAGATCTTCCTTTAACCTAACATTTTCTGTAGCAATTGATTCTGAGTCAGCTAACTTATTTCTAAGTTCTTTATCTCCTTTTCTGAGCTAATCAAATCTAAGCATAAAGATTTAAAATCTAATTTAAATTCTTCAGAAGTAAAGTTATAAGAAGATAGTACCTCATCTTCTGTTGGCATCTCTTCATCTGAATCTGAACTCTCTGCAGCTGAGTGGTTGCTGCAGGCATCTATTGCCATCAGGTAAACTTCTTTTGCCTTCTTCTCTTCCTCATCCTCACTGGAGCTTGATGAGGAGGATTCTTCATCAGAATCACTCCAGGTTTCAGCAATGAAACCTCTCTCCTTCTTCTTGTTTTTGTAGGAGGATGGCTTGGAGTGCTTCCTGTGCTGTTCCTTTTCTTTTCTCTTGTCTTTGTTCTTCTCCTCTGGACACTCTGGTAAGATGTGTCCAGGCTTCCTACAACCATAACAAATAATTTCTTTAGCAGGTGAACGATCATACCTTGGTTTGTCTTCATAGCGTGAAGACTTCTTTCTGAATTCCTTTCTCCCCATCTTGAGAAATCTCTTGGCAAACAATGCCATTAGCTCCTCATTTGATTGGCTGCCTTCAGAAGCATCAGCAGCCTTAAGAGCTAGAGATTGCTCTTTCCTTATTGGAGTAGGGGTCTTTGCTTCTGCTTCTGCTTCCCTTGTCTTCAGCACTTGCTCAAAAGACTTGAGCTTGCCGAGAAGAGCTTCAATGGAGATCTCATTTGTACTTCTGGCTTCCTTGATGGGCCAGATCCTTAGATCCCATGTGCTAGGGAAGCACATAAAAATCTTATCATTGACCTCTGTCAATGATATGTCCTTGTCAAAGGTTCTCAGCTCATTGATGATTGAGCTGAGCCTGGTGTACATGGCTTCAACTGATTCAGCATCAGTTTTCTTAAAGTTCTCATATTGTGAGATAAGGTTGGACCTTCTGTCCTTCCTTTCATCAGCTGAACCAGCTACAATCTGGTTCAGTGTATCCCACATAGCTTTTGCTGAAGAGCAGTCAGCTACCTTCTGGAATACCTCATCAGACATTGTCTGAGCCAGTATATTCATTGCCTTGGCATCTGCTATCTTGGCCTTCTTGTACTCGTCGTTGTAATCTGGAGGAGGCACTGCACTCATATCAGTTGATGATGAGGCAGTGGCAGCAGCAGGTGCTCTTGGGGGACCTGACAAAATAGAAGCAAAGATGCTTTCATCAATAGAATTCATATATAATTTTATCCTTGCCTTCCAGATGCAAAACTTAGCTAAGTTGCATGCTGGAGGTCTGGTGCTAGAATAATCCTTGGACTGGGCCATAATAGTGAATATCTATAAGCTTTGGTATCTATCAGGATCTTGTGACTTAGGTGTTAGCCTATTCAGTCAGTTAACCTCCCTCTGATACCAATTGAAAGTGAAGGGATAGATACTACTCTAGAGGGGGGGGGGTGAATAGAGTTATCAAATTTTGCACTAGACAAAACTTGAAGGTCTACCCAACTCCCTTGGAGTGAATTGCGGAATTAAAAGATTATAGATATAGAATTAACCCTATAGCCTAACACAAGTGTTGTGCACAAACTCAAGCTAACTGTAATTACAGTTAAGGCTTGGAAAACCTAATCAACAACTAGTAACCTAGTTATATCTAATCACAGCCACAATGCAGGAAATAAAATAAGCAAGCCAGACGACACAAGGAATTTAAGTGGTTCCCCAAACAACTTGGGTACGTCCACTCTTCTACCACCAAGGTAGGAATCCACTACAGGTTTTTGATCAGGTGCCCTGCCACCATAAGATTTGCTTCAGGTAGATCTAGAGACCCTTTAGACTTTTGATCAGGTGTCAAAAACCAAGCACAGGTTTTTGATCAGGTGCCCTGCCACCAAGGGATACTTTTGAAGGGAGTAATAACCCTGTACAGGAGGGGGAAGAAGGTTAAGATGTCTTCTCTATTTTACAATGGATTAGAGAAGCACAAAAGCTTGCACTGAGCTAGAGAGATCTAAAGAATCAAGGCTCCCCCTGGCTCAAAGATGTCCAGGTGAAGTCTTGCTTCAGTGCAGAAAACTCTTCAGAAAGCTCTGAAGGAAAAACTACAAGAAGATAATAAATAATAAAATTAAAGATCTTCAAGCAGCTATCTTCTTCTTCTTCTTCTTCAAAAGAACTCTGAGTTTGAATTTCCTGACAGTAGGAGAACTCAGGTTGAAGAAGAGTAGAAGATCTTAACACTTCTCAGTTGGATGAGTATTGCTGAGAGCAGATGACTTGATCTTGATGAAGGCTTGAAAGCAGATGAACAGGTTAACTAGTTAGCTATAAGATAGCTTGAATCCTTCTTCAAAGGGTCCTTTATATAACAGCAGCAAGCAACGGCTCTCTTCAATTTGAATTACTTGTCTTCTTCTGAAACTTGAGACCTGAGCTGCAAATATCACACAGCAAAACAAACTCTGCAGCAAGACATCCTATAAAAGGAATAAACCTCTTTCAAAGAAGCTGCAGGATTAAATCAAATAACAGAAGGACTAAATAAAGTCACATCAGAGAAATACTCTTTATAGCAGAAGGAAGACTTTTCAGTCTAACGGCTATAAAGGACTGTCAGCAGATAAAGTAAAATACAAAGACAGCTAATAAGACAAACAACTTTATCTGAAACGATTTGACTCAGGCAAAAAGGATGGAGCATATATTGCCTGGAAATGTTATCATAAAACAGCTAAAAAGATATGCCAGATAATGTATTAATTAATTAAATATAATAAATAAATACAAAATATAAAGGCAGACAGAAATTGTCGAACGACCTTCGGAGATCGTCGACCGACGCACGGAGATCGTCGAACTATCGGACAGATAGTCGAACGATCCAGATAGTCGAACTATCAAGGAGATAGTCGAACTATCACAGCAGATAGTCGAACTATCAGAAGATAGTCGAACTATCAGATAGTCGACCTATCAATAGATAGTCGAACTATCAGGGCAAAACAGATAGTCGAACTATCAACAGATAGTCGAGCTATCAGATAGTCGACCTATCCAAGCAGATAGTCGAACTATCAAAAACAAACAGATAGTCGACCTATCAACAGATAGTCGAACTATCAGATAGTCGAACTATCAAAGCAGATAGTCGAACTACCAAGCGAGAACAGATAGTCGAACTATCAACAGATAGTCGAACAATCAAATAGTTGACCTATCCAAGCAGATAGTCGAACTATCAAAGCACACAGATAGTCGAACTATCAACCGATAGTCAAACTATCCACGCAGACTGAAAGTCGAACAACTGATAGACGATCGTCGAACAGTTAGTCGACGATAGTCGAGCGGCGTTCGACGATAGTCGAACGAACAAACTACTTAACCAAATTCTCAATCTGGAAAAGTGAGGATTCTACAGCTAGACTACTAACCATTGACCATAGATATTTCTTGGGTCAAGGGACTAAAAAGACAAGACTAAACTCAAAATAAACTAGGGTACCAACAAACTCCAACCCTACCATCTTTTGTGGAGCCTGACAGTGGGATCTGCTTGGGGTCTAAGGTGGACTCCTCCGAGTGACTTCCAGCCCTGCCAGCTTGGTGGGAGCCTAGTTGCGGGATCTGCTCGGGGTCGAGGGCAAACTCCTCCGAGTGACTTCCAGCCCTGCCAGCTTGGTGAGAGCCGGACAACGGGATTTGCTCGGGGTCGAGGGCAGACTCCTCTGAGTGACTTCCAGCCCTGCAAGCTTGGTGGGAGCCTGGCAGCGGGATCTGCTCGGGGTCTGGGGTGGACTCATCCGAGTGACTTCCAGCCCTATCAGCTTGGTGGGAGCCTGACATCGGGATCTTCTCGGGGTCTGAGGCGGACTGCTCCGAGTGACTTCCAGCCCTACCAGCTCTGTGGGAGCCTGGCAGCGGGATCTGCTCGGGGTCGAGGGCAGACTCCTCTGAGTGACTTCTAGCCCTGCCAGCTTGGTGGGAGCCTGACAGCGGGATCTGCTCGGGGTCTTAGGCAGACTCCTCCGAGTGACTTCCAGCCCTGCCAGCTTGGTGGGAGCCTAGTTGCGGGATCTGCTCGGGGTCGAGGGCAAACTCCTCCGAGTGACTTCCAGCCCTGCCAGCTTGGTGAGAGCCGGACAACGGGATTTGCTCGGGGTCGAGGGCAGACTCCTCTGAGTGACTTCCAGCCCTGCAAGCTTGGTGGGAGCCTGGCAGCGGGATCTGCTCGGGGTCTGGGGTGGACTCATCCGAGTGACTTCCAGCCCTATCAGCTTGGTGGGAGCCTGACATCGGGATCTTCTCGGGGTCTGAGGCGGACTGCTCCGAGTGACTTCCAGCCCTACCAGCTCTGTGGGAGCCTGGCAGCGGGATCTGCTCGGGGTCGAGGGCAGACTCCTCTGAGTGACTTCTAGCCCTGCCAGCTTGGTGGGAGCCTGACAGCGGGATCTGCTCGGGGTCTTAGGCAGACTCCTCCGAGTGACTTCCAGCCCTACATGCTTGGTGGGAGCCTGACAGCGGGATCTGCTCGGGGTCAGAGGCGGACTCCTCCGAGTGACTTCCAGCCCTGCCAGCTTGGTGGGAGCCTGACAACGGGATCTGCTCGGGGTCGAGGGCAGACTCCTTCGAGTGACTTCCAGCCCTGCCAGCTTGGTGAGAGCCTGGTAGCGGGATCTGCTTGGGGTCGGGTGCAGACTCCTCCAAGTGACTTCTAGCCTTGCCAACTTGGTGGGAGCCTGGCAGCGGGATCTTCTCGGGGTCTGGGGTGGACTCAATATTCCACTTGTACGAAACATGTTATGAGCATAAGAATCTGGAAAAAATTTTATTCCCTAACATGGGACTTACACGGCTCAGGGGTAAAAATGCTTCAGATCGTCACCACTCCAGGTGAGACCTAGGGTCTTTCCTTCCGTATTCTGAAGACGATACCCTTCCGACTTTAGGATCTCCCGTACTATACATGGTCCTTCCCAATTGGGGTTGAGCTTTCCCACCGCGGCTGACCTTCCTGCGGCACCCACCTTTCTTAAGATCAAGTATCCTTCCGTGAACTGTTTGACTCTGACGTGCTTGTCAAAGTACTTGGCCATTCTTCTCTTCCTCTTGTCGGAGGGCAGAGAGGTCTCGTAGCTCTTCAACCATGTCGAGCGAGTGTAGCGGCTCCTCCTCATTCTCGATCCTCCATCCTTCCTTTCCTTCTCCTGCCTCGGCCACCCGAGGCGTCCGGACCTCTAACTCCACCGGTAGTTCTGCCTCGCATCCATGGGAGAGTTTAAAAGGAATCTCCCCCGTGGCCGTGTTCGATATGGTTCTAAGGGTCCAGAGTGAAAGTGAAGGGATAGATACTACTCTAGAGGGGGGGGGGGTGAATAGAGTTATCAAATTTTGCACTAGACAAAACTTGAAGGTCTACCCAACTCCCTTGGAGTGAATTGCGGAATTAAAAGATTATAGATATAGAATTAACCCTATAGCCTAACACAAGTGTTGTGCACAAACTCAAGCTAACTGTAATTACAGTTAAGGCTTGGAAAACCTAATCAGCAACTAGCAACCTAGTTATATCTAATCACAGCCATAATGCAGGAAATAAAATAAGCAAGCCAGACGACACAAGGAATTTAAGTGGTTCCCCAAACAACTTGGGTACGTCCACTCTTCTACCACCAAGGTAGGAATCCACTACAGGTTTTTAATCAGGTGCCCTGCCACCACAAGATCTGCTTCAGGTAGATCTAGAGACCCTTTAGACTTTTGATCAGGTGTCTAAAAACCAAGCACAGGTTTTTGATCAGGTGCCCTGCCACCAAGGGATACTTTTGAAGGGAGTAATAACCCTGTACAGGAGGGGGAAGAAGGTTAAGATGTCTTCTCTATTTTACAATGGATTAGAGAAGCACAAAAGCTTGCACTGAGCTAGAGAGCTCTAAAGAATCAAGGCTCCCGCTAGCTCAAAGATGTCCAGGTGAAGTCTTGCTTCAGTGCAGAAAACTCTTCAGAAAGCTCTGAAGGAAAAACTACAAGAAGATAATAAATAATAAAATTAAAGATCTTCAAGCAGCTATCTTCTTCTTCTTCTTCTTCAAAAGAACTCTGAGTTTGAACTTCCTAACAGTAGGAGAACTCAGGTTGAAGAAGAGTAGAAGATCTTAACACTTCTCAGTTGGATGAGTATTGCTGAGAGCAGATGACTTGATCTTGATGAAGGCTTGAAAGCAGATGAACAGGTTAACTAGTTAGCTATAAGCTAGCTTGAATCCTTCTTCAAAGGGTCCTTTATATAACAGCAGCAAGCAACGGCTCTCTTCAATTTGAATTACTTGTCTTCTTCTGAAACTTGAGACCTGAGCTGCAAATATCACACAGCAAAACAAACTCTGCAGCAAGACATCCTATAAAAGGAATAAACCTCTTTCTAAGAAGCTGCAGGATTAAATCAAATAACAGAAGGACTAAATAAAGTCACATCAGAGAAATACTCTTTAGCAGAAGGAAGACTTTTCAGTCTAATGGCTATAAAGCACTGTCAGCAGATAAAGTAAAATACAAAGACAGCTAATAAGACAAACAACTTTATCTGAAACGATTTGACTCAGGCAAAAAGGATGGAGCATATATTGCCTGGAAATGTTATCATAAAACAGCTAAAAAGATATGCCAGATAATGTATTAATTAATTAAATATAATAAATAAATACAAAATATAAAGGCAGACAGAAATCGTCGAACGACCTTCGGAGATCGTCGACCGACGCACGGAGATCGTCGAACTATCGGACAGATAGTCAAACGATCCAGATAGTCGAACTATCAAGGAGATAGTCGAACTATCACAACAGATAGTCGAACTATCAGAAGATAGTCGAACTATCAGATAGTCGACCTATCAATAGATAGTCGAACTATCAGGGCAAAACAGATAGTCGAACTATCAACAGATAGTCGAGCTATCAGATAGTCGACCTATCCAAGCAGATAGTCGAACTATCAAAAACAAACAGATAGTCGACCTATCAACAGATAGTCGGACTATCAGATAGTCGAACTATCAAAGCAGATAGTCGAACTACCAAGCGAGAACAGATAGTCGAACTATCAACAGATAGTCGAACTATCAGATAGTCGACCTATCCAAGCAGATAGTCGAACTATCAAAGCACACAGATAGTCGAACTATCAACCGATAGTCGAACTATCCACGTAGACTGAAAGTCGAACAACTGATAGACGATCGTCGAACAGTTAGTCGACGATAGTCGAGCGGCGTTCGACGATAGTCAAACGAACAAACTACTTAACCAAATTCTCAATCTGGAAAAGTGAGGATTCTACAGCTAGACTACTAACCATTGACCATAGATATTTCTTGGGTCAAGGGACTAAAAATACAAGACTAAACTCAAAACAAACTAGGGTACCAACACAGAGGACCGAAGGGAGCTGCTCCACCCAGCTTCCTCTCAAATTTTATACCTTATTTTTGAGGAGATTAACAATGATCTTGTTTTCCGCCTCCACCTGCCCGTTGCTCTTGGGGTGATGAATCGAGGCAAATCTACGATCAATCCCGAGCTATCCACAAAAACTAATGAACTCTGCGCTGGCAAACTGAGGGCCATTGTCCGTGACAATGGCCTGGGGTAACCCGTGTTGGCAGATGATCTCACCCTATACAAAGTTTCTGATGACCTGGGAGGTCACTTTGGCCAGCGTCTTAACCTCCAGCCACTTAGAGAAATAATCAATCATCACGAGCAGGAACCTTCTCTGACTGCTGGCCTGGGGGAAGGGCCCGATCAAGTCCATTCCCCAAATTGCAAATGGCTAGGGGGCTGTGATACTTCTAAGGAGTTGAGCAGGTTGCAGCTAGAGGGGAGCGAATAGCTTGCACTTATGAAACTCCTTTGCAAACTTGGCCGCATCTTTGACCAGGGTTGGCCAGAAATATCCTTGTCTGATGATTCTTCCTTCCAGCGTTCGACTCCCAGAGTGACTTCCACACTCTCCGGAATGGACCTCCTCCAAACCCTCAGGACCTCCCCCTCGGCCACGCAACGTGCCAACATCCCCGAAAGGGTCTTCCGATATAACTGGCCGTCTCGCATGAGATAGTATGCTGACTTGTATTTGAGCTTATTCCTGTCTATCCCCTCAGGATACTCCCCGGTGGACAAGAAAGTCACGAATGGGTCCATCCATGAGGGGTGCTGCTCCATCTCCATCAGTTCCCCCTCGTGGATGGATGGGCGGAAGAGATCTGTGATGGTACCCCCCACCCGGGGACCATGCTTTGCCAGTTGGTCCACCTATTCATTCTCCCCCTAGGCTCGTGCCGGATAGAAAAATCCTGGAAGGTGCCGATGATTCCTTTCAACTTCACCAAGTGAAGTTGCAAGGTCGGCTCCCTGGCATCAAACTCCCCATTAATCTGGGAAGCCACCACTATAGAGTCAGTGAGCACCTCCATGTCATTTACCACCAATTCTCTGGCCAAGAGCAGACCTGAAATCACAGCTTCATACTCGGCCTGGTTGTTAGTGATGGGAAAATACATTACTACTGTCTTCTCGATCCTTGTCACCTGGGGGCTTTCCGAGATGACCCTTGCCCCTAGGGAATGCCTCCCCGAGGTGCCGTCCACCATGACCCTCCAAGGGACCGGGCGAGTGAGTTACTCCTTTAACACCTCGACTACGTAGTCGGCTAGGATGTCGGCCATTACTTGGGCCCTGATCGAGAGACGAGGGGCGAAGGAGATGTCGAACTCGCTCAACTCCACGGACCACTTAGCCAATCTGCCTGAGTGCTCCACCCCCCCCCCCCGAAGATATTGCGGAGGAAGTGGTCAGTTACTGCCCGTATCGAGTGCGCCTGGAAGTATAGGATAACAGAGCTCAGCCTTCCTCGACACCCTACTCATATAGTAAATTGGGAGCTTCTTCTTCCCCTCTTCCCGAACCAAAACAGAGCTAAGGGCCTCTGCCCCGACCTTGAGATACAAGAATAGGTCCTCCCCCTCCTTTGGCCCCTAGAGCAGGGGGGACTGAGTCAGCTATCTCTTTAGGGCCTGGAATGCCTCCTCGCACTCCGGGGTCCATTCGAACTTCTGGCCTCCTCTCAAGGTTTTGAAGAAAGAAGAGCACTTCTCTCCGGCCTGGGAGAGGAACCTGCTTAACCCTGCCAGCTTCCTTGTCAGTCGTTGTACCTCTTTAGCATTCCGAGGCGACCCCAGTTCCATGATCGCTCAAACCATGTCCAGGTTGGGTTCTATGCCGGCGGGCGTGAGGAGATGTCCCAGTAACTTCCCCCTACTCGCACCAAAGATGCACTTCAAGGGGTTCAACCTCATCTTGTGTTTGCGTAGGGTGGCGAAGGTTTCCTCCAAATCTTTGAGGTGAGAGTCGACATCCCGACTCTTGATCATGAGGTCATCAACATACACCTCCAAGTTCCTTCCCCTCTGCTCTCGGAAGACCCTATCCATCATCTTTTGATAGGTCGCACCTGCGTTCTTTAGCCCGAAGGGCATCATTTTGTAGCAGTAGCACTCGTCCCCAGTTATGAAGGAGACATCCTTGATGTCGGGAGGGTGCATCCTGATTTGGTGATAACCTGAAAATGCATCTAAAAAACTCATTACAGGGAAACCGACGACTGAGTCAACCATCACGTCGATCTGAGGCAAGGGGTAACAATCCTTGGGACATGATTTATTAAGAAATGAAAAATCGACACACATACGACACCGACCGTCTCCTTTTTTAACCATTACAACATTGGAAACCCAGCTAGAGTATTGGATCTCGGATACAAAACCGACTTCGAGTAGCTTGGCCACCTCCTCTCGAATTGGCTCGACCAACCTATCCGCCGTGGGCCTCTTCTTATGTTGGATGGGGCGAGCCTCCGAATCCAGGTTGAGGCGATGGAAGGGCCATGTCCGCATCGATCCCTGGCATCTCCGCGGCACTCCAGGCGAAGATATCCACGTTCTTATGGATGCACTCCAGCACCATGCCCTGAGCCTCCGGGGTCAGCCCTCCGCTGATACGGACCTTCTCCACCTTGCCTCCGAGAGTGAGGACCTCCATCTCCACCACCTCTTCCACCGCCTCCAGACGAGACTTCTCCCACCATTCTTCAGCATTCCTCCCTCCAGGGGTGACTACCTCCTCCTCGACTTCCTCCATGGCAATTGCCTCGGCCGGCTCCAGAACCTCCTTCGTCTCCTCCTCCCAAGGGATGGTCTCCTCTACATCTATTTCCGCCGGGACGGCCTCCTGCTCCGCCTCCTCCATCCTCCGCCCCATATCCTCGGCACCCTCTTGTAATGAGATGGAGTTTATGACGGTGACATAGCACTCCCTTGCCATCTTAGGGTCTCCGCGGACCCGGACCTAGACCCCCTAAACATTGAACTTCAGGCACTGGTGGAAGGACGAGTGTACAACCCTGTGTTCGCCGAGGGGACTCGGGAAAGCAGGCGGTTCGACCCAAGCCTGCGCCTCCAAGGGTCGCCAAGGCGGTTCAACCCCAGCCGCCTCTCCTAGGTGGGTCAGCCTCCATGGATCGCCCAGGCGGGTCAGCCTTGCCCGCCTCTCCTAGGAGGGTCCGCCTCGGCCCTCCGACCCGTGCCCATTAGGCGGGTTAGTCCTATCCGCCTCTCCTAGGTGGGCCACCCTCAGCCCGCGCCTTCCCAGGCAGGCCATCTCCAACCCGCGTCCCCTAGGCGAGCCAGCCCCAGCCCGCGCCTCCTGCCGGGTAGAGGCATTGAAGGGCTACTCTCCCAGTCCCCAATAGGAGGGGATTCCTTGTCATTTTGCCCCTACAGGCCTGCCCTTAGTCGGCTAGAATGGCGTAGCCTCGCTGTTGGTAGACCTGGGTGGACTGCGCATAGCTGGTCAGGACAACGGAGTTCGGCTATTGGCAGGCCAGCCCAAGGGGCTATTAGTAATTTCAGGCTAGCAGAGGTCAGTCATTTGTAGACCATTTTCAAAAATCTATAAATAGTACCCAAGGGGTACCTCAGAAGGCATGCTCACTTGTCTCCTTGTCTCCTAGCGCTTTCTGAGGTACCTTAGCCCGACATTTGGCTAAGGAGGGGAAGCGCTAAGTGATCTTCCGGGTTTGTGGTAGGACCTCCGTGCCGGGCCCTTGGTCTAGTCCTTTGCTCTCTTTTCCTTGTTGTTTTTCCTTGCAGGAGCGAAGTAGGTGCGCGACCACCCCTTCTCCAAGGGTGAACTCCACAAGAGACCGATTTCCGGTTTCAACATCTTGGAGCGGTGAGCGTAGAATATTGTCAGCACAAAAAACCTCCAGCGAGCTCAATGACTGGAAGAGAAGGGCAGGGATCAGACATGATCGACTCACCACCCCCTCCCCCTCTCGCGTTGATGGGAATGTTCGAAGACTTCAGGCAGGAAGTACTCGGCTTGGTCTGATTCGCACTCAGCGCGCGTGCCGAGTGCTCGACTCCAGTAATCCCAGTTCTCGCAGATACGGTACTCGGCGAGGCAGCTCCCGCCCGGCGAGCAGGGAAGGAGGTCGCCAAGGAAGGTCGGGGTGCCGTGCTCCCCGGGCGAGTGCTTTTCCCGGGCTCGGGAGGCGGCGGCAGATTTGGCGAGTTGGGAGTACGAGACCCTCAAGCTCGCCCAGTGGGGGAGACAGTCCTTTCAGCGAGCTGGTCTCCTCTACACAAGTCCCAGATGGGTTTAGGGAGCCTGACATGTCTTACTACACTGCGAAGGGAGACCCGGTCCAGCACGTCTAGTAGTTTGAGGATGTGGTCTCGATCCGACAGATGTCGTATGGATTCAAGTGCAGGCTCTTCGCCATCACTCTGAAGGAGAAGGCCAGGGAGTGGTTTCACCAGTTGCCGGCCAGTTCCATCTACTGCTTCAAGGACCTCCGTCGGGGGTTCATGTTGAGGTTCACAACCTCGAAGAAGAGGAAGAGGGAGTCAGATTCCCTGTTTTGCATTAAGAAGGGGGTGAACGAGACCCTAGGGAGCTACGTCGATCGCTTCCAGGAGGAGGTCACCCAGGTTCTAGAGATGCCGGGCCATACTCTTATGATGGCCTTCACCCTAGGGCTGCAGCAGGGTTTCTTTCGAATGGAGTTGAAGAGGATTCCCCCCTCTCCTACGAGGAGTTGATGGAAAGTGCGGCGAGAGAAGTCGACGGGGAGGCGTCGAACTCAGAGTTTGCCCGGAGGTTAGCAAGGTGGGCTACGGAGGAGGAGAGGACCAGAGGAGGAAGAGGTCAGGAGGAAAGAAGAGCTGAGACCCGACAGAGAGAGCAGCTGCAGTAGCAGCCAAGGTGGAAGCGCCAGGAGCTAAATTAGCGGCTAGGGTGGAGGCTTGAATGGCAGGAGCAGGGGGCGAGGAGAGGGTTCTGCGGAGGGGAAAACCGCCAAGGAGGTCAGGGCTAGTTCTACCCTCCAGGTGGGAGGTAGGGACAGAGGCCCCCCTCCCCGATCAAGAGGAGGCTATGGCCATAGCCATGGGGGAGAGGAGAAGAGCGACGTGGAGGAGAAGAAGGGAGGTTAGGGTGGAGTTACCCTACTGTGACTTCCATTGGGAGGAAGGGAACGCTACGACCACGTGCCCGGTGTTCCTCAAGATGAGAGGAAACAGGGAGCAGCAGCAGCAACAAGACCGCCAAGGGTTGCGGATTGAGGAGGTCCTGCCTTGGGCAGAGGACGACAGGTGCGAAGACTGAGCAGATGTGGGAACCCGAGGAGGGATCAGGGCGATCCATGGGGGGGGGGGCAGGGATCGAGGCTTCCCGTTAGGCAAGCCTCCACACCATGTACCGACGGAGCGTTGTCTCCACATACCAGACCCCGCCCTCGGAATAAAAAATCACCTTCACGGTCAAGGACATGCCGGGTAACGAAGACCCCTTTTGCGACGCGCTGGTCATCCAGACGGCCATCGAAGATTTCACCGTCTCTCAGATCCTCATCGACAACGGGAGCTCAGTCAACGTCATCTTCAAGAAGGCATTTGCTGCGATGAAGGTGGAGGCCAGGAGGGTGTTGGCCTCAGATGGGCCCCTGTTTGGCTTCTTGGGGGAGAGGAAGGAAGTCGAAGGAGGGGTAGGAATCCAAGTCTCTCTGGGAGGGTAGTCACACAATTGCAAGTTCGTCATTGTGGACGCCCTTAGCAGCTACAGTGCCATCTTTGGGAGGCCCCTCTTCAGCGCCTTCCGCTGCGTCCCCTCGTCCTTCCACCAATGCCTAAAGTTCAATGTCGAGGGGGTCCAGGTCTGGGTCTACGGAGACCCTAAGATGGCAAGGGAGTGCTATGTCACCGCCTTAAACTCCGTCTCATGGCAGGAGGGTGCTGAAGAGATGGGGTGGAGGATGGAGGAGGTAGAGAAGGGGGTTGGCTCGGAGGAGATGGAGGTGGAGGAGAGTTGCGTCCAAAAAGAGGAGGTGAAGAAAGTTTGGGAGCCGGCCGAGGCAATGGCCATGGAAGAAGCCGAGGAAGAGGCCCTCGCCCCAGGAGGAGGGGATGTTGAGGAATGGGGGGAGCAGCCTCGCCTGGAGACGGCAAAATAGGTGGTGGAGATGGAGGTTCTCATCCTCGGAGGCAAGGTGGAGAAGGTTCGCGTCAGCGGGGGGCTGACACCGGAGGCCCAAGGCAAGATGTTGGAGTGCATTCAGAAGAATGTGGACATCTTCGATTTGAGCGCTGCAGAGATGCCCGGGATCGACGCCGACGTGGACTGCAATCACCTAACCTGGATCTGGAGGCTCGCCCCGTCCAACAGAAGAAGAGGCCCATAGAGGACAGGTTGGCCAAGCCGATTCGAGAGGAGGTGGCCAAGCTCCTAAAGGCCGGTTTTGTATCTGAGATCCAATACCCCGGCTGGGTCTCCAATGTTGTAATGGTTAAAAAAAGGAGACGGCCGGTGGCGTATTTGTGTTGATTTTTCTCTTCTTAATAAATCATGCCCTAAGGATTGTTACCCCTTTCCTCGGATCGACGCGCTGGTTGACTCAGCCATTGGTTTCCCTGTAATGAGTTTTTAGATGCATTTTCAAGTTATCACCAGATCAGGATTCACCCTCCCGACATCAAGGATGTCTCCTTCATCACCGGGGATGGGTGCTACTGCTATAAAATGATGCCCTTTGGGCTAAAAAATGCAGGGGCAACTTATCCGAAAATGATGGATAGGGTCTTCCGAGAGCATAAGGGAAGAAACTTGGAAGTGTATATTGATGAACTCATGATCAAGAGTCAAGACGGCGAATATCACCTCTAGGATCTGGAGGAAACCTTCGCTACCCTGCGCGAGTATAAGATGAGGCTAAATCCCTTGAAGTGCATCTTCGGGGAAAGCAAGGGCAAATTTCTGGGCCACCTTCTTACCCTCGCTGGGGTAGAACCCAATCGCGACAAGGTCCGGGAGATTATGGAGCTGGGGTCGCCTCAGAATGTAAAGGAGGTGCAGCGATTGGCAAGGAAGCTGGCAGGGTTGAGCAGGTTCCTCTCCCGGGCTTGGGAGAAGTGCTCTCCCTTCTTCAAGACCTTGAGAGGGGGCCGAAAGTTTGAGTGGACCCCGAAATGCGAGGAGGCATTCCAGGCCTTTAAGAGGCAGCTGACTCAAGCCCCCCTGCTCTAGGGGCCAAAGGAGGGGGAGGACTTATTCTTGTACTTAGGGGTCGGGGCGGAGGCCCTGAGCTCTGTTTTAGTTCGGGAAGAGGGAAAGAAGCAGCTCCAGATTTATTATGTGAGTAGGGTGTTGAGGAAGTCCTAGTTCCGCTATCCTATTTTGGAGAAGCTGGCCTTCGCTCTAATCATCTCGGCCCGGAGGCTCCGACCATACTTCCAGGCACATTCGATCCAAGTGGTGACTGACCACCCCCTCCGCAACATCTTCGAGGGGTGGAACATTCAGGCAGATTAGCTAAGTGGTCAGTGGAATTGAGCGAGTTCGACATCTCCTTCGTTCCTCACCTCTCGATGAAGGCCTAAGCTATGGCCGACTTCCTGGAATACTATATGATTGAAGTGGCAGAGGAGGAACTCACTCACCCGGTTCCTTGGAAGGTCATGGTAGACGGTGCCTCGGGGAGGCATTCCCTTGGGGAGGGGGTCATCTTGGAAATCCCCCAGGGAATGAGGATCGAGTAGACAGTGGTGATACATTTCACCATCACCAACAATCAAACCGAGTACGAGGCTGTGATTGCGGGTCTGCGCTTGGCCATAGAACTAGGGGTGAATGATGTGGAGGTCCTCACCGACTCCATGGTTGTAGCTTCCCAGATTAATAGGGAGTTCGAGGCAAGGGAGCCGACTCTGCAGCTCTACTTGGCAATGGTAAAGGGAGTCATCGTCACCTTCCAGACTTTCTCCATTCGACACGTACCCAGGGAGTAGAGCGAGCAGGTAGATAACCTGGAAAAGCATGGCCCCCATGTGGGAGGTACCCTCACACATCTCTTCCACCCATCCTTTGAAGAGGGGGAGCTGATGGAGGTGGAGCAGCACCCCTCGTGGATGGATCCCATCTCGACGTACTTGTCCACTGGGGAGTATCCTGAAGGGATGGATAGGAAGAGGCTCAAGTACAAGTCAGTATACTATATCATGCGAGACGACCAGCTATACCGGAAGACTCTCTCCAGGATGTTGGCATGCTGCATGGCCGAGAGGGAGGTTGAAAGTGAGGAAAAGATCTACCTTAACTTTAAATGGGGGGGTGAATAGAGTATTTTTAAAATAATTTACAATTAAAACTATAAAGCAGTGGAAGAATTAATTTATTTATATGTGTAAGGTGCTTGTTATGAAATAAAAACTAAAGCAAGAACTAAGAAAACACACAGCACACAGCAAAGTCAAACGCACAGCAACCAGATGACACAAGAACTATAGTGGTTCCCCAACAACCTGGGTACATCCACTCTTCTACCACCCTTGGTAGGAATCCACTGCAGGAATAGTTGATCAGGTGTCCTGGGCACCAATGAGCTTTTGATAAAGTGCTCAAAAACCAAAACTAGATTTTTTGATAAGGTGTCTTGCCACCACTGAGTTTTGACAAGGTCTCAGAAACAAGTTTCAGAACTTTTGAAGGGAGTTTTGAGAAACCCTTTTACAGGAGGGAAAGGAAAAAGAAAGAAAGAGTTGAGTTATTCTTCTTTGTCAACAGTCTGAGAGAAGACAAGTGGATGATGTTGTCAAAGCTCCCCCTGAGATCTATAAGGGTTCAGTAAGGTGAGCTTTGCTAGGGTGATAGGTATTCAGTTACTTCAGATCTCCAGCAATTGATGATTTCAGCAGATGCTGAAATGTTTGATGTCTGGAGTTCTTGATGTTGAAGCTTTTGAACACTTGATGATTTGGAGGAGTTTAGTAGCAGAAGATTTCCTCCATAGAAAACTTTCTTGTGTTCTTGAAGATTTGGGATTCAGTAAATTTGTAAATCTCAGAAGATGAACTCATGATCAGAGAGTTTCTATTGTTCACTCTTATGTGTCTCTTTTAATCTTATTTTGCTGTATATCTCTTGTCTCTATAATTGTATTGATCTGTTATTTTTTCAAAAACATATTCTGTAGGAGTATATCAGATTCTAACTTAGATGGTCGTTATTCAGTCATAAATGACTTCCATAAATGACAACTGTCTCTGGGGAAAGTCCTAAGTAACATTCCTTTTAGTCTTCCTTGAAACTTGCATTAGATTGCTTGAAACGGCTAGAAAATCCATTGCAATAAATGCAGGAAATAACTCTGAATGAATCTGAATGAATTCCATAACTGTTCTTGAATTTGAAATTTGAAAGCGTCGATCTCTCATAGAAATCGTCGATCTAAGCTCTATGATCGTTGAACTGAGCTCAGAGATTGGATTTATACTAGAGACAGAAAACGTCGACCTGAGCTCTACGATCGTTGAAATGAGCTCAGCGACTTGGAAAATAGCTGAAGACAGAGCGTCGATCTGAGCTCGAAGATCGTCGACTGGAGTTCGACGATTTGCAGAGTTGAGCTCAGAGAACGTTGAACTGAGTTTGATGTTTCGTCTACCAGAGCTCGATGAAAATTGTCTTTGTCTCAGCAATGAATCCTGATCTTTGTATGGTCTTGGGGGCAGCTCCAAACCTAAGTTCTAAGCCTTAGACTCATTCTAAGTTGACCTTTTCAACTATACAACTAGGTCAAACCAATTTCCTAATAACATAGTGATCCTTGACCAAATTAGTAATAGGGTGTTCCAACAATCTCCCCCTATTTGGGTTAAGATTACTATTTACAGGACACAATAGGAAATACAAAAGCATACATATAGAAACAAAAGCTAAATCAACAATGCAGAAGAAAAACATAGCAGCATTGTAGAACTCATATAGAATATCAGCAGTATTCAGAGATATAGATGTACTGTCTGCTTACAGAAATCATTTCTTCTCATTGCCTTTCTTAAATAGAATCTCCCTGTTAGGTTTGAGAGCATCTTTATTTGTTCTTCTGTCATCATCTGCACCTAAGGATGTTTGGGATCTTGGCCTTGGGACTACAGCCTCAGGATGCAGCTTCATATAATCTTCTGGATCAATGAACTTTCTTGAAGCATATCTCTCCAGTTCTTTCTTTCTTTGTTCTGATAGGGTTGTAATGTTTGAAATGTCTTTACCTTGCTCCTTGGCCTTCTTCATTTGATCTAGAGCAGCAAGCTCTTTCATTCTAGCAGTCTAAGACACTGGGTTGTTTTCAGTATCTTCAAAAGGGACTGGTGGTTCATATCTATTGATAGATTCTGAATCAGTAGGAGTCCTGGTGACAACTGAATCTCTAAGCTTGTAAGGGAAAGGACCTTGAGTAGAATCAATTGGACCTTATCATTCCCTTTGTTGTCTGGAATAAGTTCTGTACTCTCTCTGATTTCCTCTGAACTTACCTCTTCTAGAATGATGGCTTCTTTGATGTATACCTCTGGGTTGATATCTTTGAGAAGATTGAGAAGAACTATACTTTGAAGCAGATCCAGGTTGAGAAGCAGATCCTCCACCAGTACCAGCATCTGGAGGAGGAGGAGGAGGAGGATGAGACTGAGAAGATCCTTTCTCATATTTGTCATGTTTTCTTCTTTTCCTCATAGCCTTTAACTGATTCTTAGAATATTGCATCCAAGGCTCTGTTATCTGACAATCATGCAAAATATAATATGGTATATCATTTACATCTTTGGCCTTAGTAGGGGGAACTCTCATCATTGCTTTTCTTCTTGCTTTCCTTTTCTTAGATATGGTGCCAGCAGAATCATCAGAATCAGTGTTGAATTTATCCCTTTCTGAGCTCTGAGGTCTGTCATATAGATCATCAATGCTTTTGATATACTCTTCTCTTTGTTTAGACTTCTCAGCAGACAGAACAGGAGAAGGATCAAATGTAGTAGCAGCAGGAGCAGAAGGAACTTCTAGAGCAGCAGGAGCAGCAGGAACCTCAGAAACAACAGGTTCTTCTAAAAAAATAGCAAGTTCAACAACAGCAGCAGCATCAACAGGATTTGCAGGCAACATATCAATATCATTAGATTCAGCAACTTCAGCAGCAACAGCCGCAACACAATCAGAAACTTCCACAACCTTAAGAGAATTGATATAAGATCTGATCATGCTGGGATCACAGACAGTAATAGGCACAATGGCCTTAGTAAGGTCTTCAACTCCCAGAGTTGGTAAGCAGCTTCTGTGAAGAAGATCAAATGCAGACAACAGTGACCTGAGGTCAACTGTGAGTACTGGTTCTGGAGCAGCAGTGGAGATTTGTGGCAGCAACAGATCACCTGGAGCAGCAGGCATTACCTCAACTTCATAGGGCATCTCCCCCTGCCTTGATTCAGTGATAACTGGATCAAGACACCCCATAGAAGGGATTGCCTGAGGAGAGGAGAGAGAGTTTAGCCTGTCAGATAGCTCCTTTATTGAGTTCAGGAGTGGAGCCATGGTGGTCTCCAGCAGGCTTACTAGCTTGGGGGCCAGTATCCCATATAGCCTATCTGCCAAGGCTGATAGATCCACTTGCTCAAGTGTGACTTGAGTAGAGGTGGAGGAGGGAATGGTTTGGGCGTGTGATGGATGAACTATGGTAGATGGTATTGTGGATGGTAGGATGGTTGGTTGAGAGATTGGGATGGTGGAGATAGATGATATGGGTGTGGAGATGGATGGTGTGAAGGATGGTTGGGTGAGATTGTCATGAAGGAGCTGTTAGTATGAGGAGGTAGAAGGAGGCTCAGCAGGGGAGGAAGTGGAATCATCCATAAAGGAGTCTTCCAAGATGTTGAATGAGGGTATGTCAAGAGGTGGATAGAAGTGAAGTGGATGGAATTGTTCTTAGGTGGCTGGAGGTGAGATTGGTGAAGAAATGGTAATGGGGGAGGAGATGGATGTGGAGATGGTTGATGTGGAGGTGGAGGTATAAACAAGTTCTAGAGAAGGAGGAGAAGAGGTGGAGGTAGGAAACTCTTCCATGAGGGCAGAGGCCTGAGGGGAAGTGACTGCAAGAGTCCTTGTGCCTGAAGCCATGGTAGTCCTGGATGGTTTGATTATCTGCCTATCCAACTTACCAAATAGGGCACAGGTCAGTCTTTTTGATGCATTGATGTGCATCCCATTTGAGACTAGCAGTTCTGGGCACCTGGAGTGCAGGAATACCCCTAAAATCCTCCCAAAGTTCACAAAACTCTTGTTTATTTTCTTCTTTATCAGATCAAAGAAAATTGCTCCCCAATTAAGGGGTTTCTTATCTACCAGGGCTCCCATCAAACAGAACTGATACCTGGATATGGTATCATGAGCTGAGTGCTTTTCAAGAAGCACTTTCCCCACAACATCAGCCAGAAATCTAAACTCAATAGATAAGTTATTTTTCAATAACTTGCTAGGGTTAGCTGCAGAGTGACCCATTCTATCCAACATTGAATCAAATTCCTCTCCAGACATTTCAGTAGAATCATCTCCAGTACTTAAATGAAATACTTCACTTAGGAGAGTAGGTGATAAAGATACCTGAGTCCCGCTTATAGTACCGACTATAGTATTCTCATCCAGATTATTTGCTGTAAATACCCATTCCTTTATCTCATCGGCTGCAATCTTCATCCTTGTAGAAATAATTTGCACCAACTGTTGTTCTCTGAATAGTTCCAGAATGTCTTTGACTATTTGATCGCTCCCGTCAAACGAATCCATATTGATATCAAATCCAGTATCAAACTTCATTTTTGCGAGAGCGACAACGTTAACAGCCATTGTATACCTGAAAAAAATTAACAAACACAATCAAGTGTAGTAGAGTTTGGAGGGAAAGAAAGAAATTGCAGAGAATATGAAAACGCAAAAGAAGAACAACGACGAAAGAATGATTTTTATATTAGGGTTCTACACCGGAAAGGAAGGATCATTGAACTCCGTTCGACGATCTGGGCTTCTTAATGGAATCTGAAGAGTCTACAATATCGTCGATTTCCGTTCGACGACATTGGAGAGCGTCGAACTCCGTTCGACGATCGTTGACCAGAATAAGATAGCCTAGCGCTGCCTGGAAAATGCTGAACTCTGGTCGATGCTTATTGGAAAGCGTCAATCTCCGTTCGACGCTTTTTGGGAAAAACGTCGAGCGCAGTTTAGAGACAAAACAGAACCTACAGACACTAGAAAATACAAGTTTTTAGCCTAGTCTTGGTCTATTTTTAGATTTTCAAAGTCTTGGGATTTATTTTAAACTTCCTCCATCTAACATTCCTAACTGATTTAGGAAGAAGGTGTGTTTCTTTTCATCCAAAGGTTTGGTGAAAATATCTCCTCTTTGCAAATCAGTTGGGATATATTGAATTTCAATTTTATTTTTCTCTACATTGTCTCTTAAAAAGTGATGCCTAATCTCTATATGTTTTGTCCTACTGTGGAGGACTGGATTTTGTGCTATAGAAATAGCACTAGTGTTATCACAAAATTTTTTTGACCCTTCTAAGTTGTAGCCATAGTCTAGGATCTGGTTTTGAATCCACAGAATCTGTGAGCAACAACTGCCTGCTGCCATGTATTTAGCTTTAGCAGTTGAAGTGGACACTGATGTCTATTTCTTACAGAACTAGGAGACAAGTCTGTCACCAATGAACTAGCAAGTTCCACTGGTGCTTTTCCTGTCTACTCTACATCCAGCATAATCAGCATCTAAAAATCCAGTTAATTCAAATCCTGAGTCTTTTGGATACCAGAGTCCTAGATTTGGACAACTTTTCAAATACCTAAGAATTCTCTTAACTAATGTTTGGTGTGACTCTATAGGGCTTACTTGGAACCTAGCACATATGCATGTAGCAAACATTATATCAGGTCTACTAGCTATAAGGTACAATAAAGAGCCAATCATTGCTCTATATGTTGTCTGATCAACATGTTTACCATGTTCATCAGTATCTAATACAACATTGGTAGGCATAGGTGTTTTTATACAAGATGCTTCAGACATATCAAATTTCTTAACCAATTCTTTTGCATACTTGGTTTGAGAAATAAATATGCCTTCAGCATGTTGTTTGACTTGCAATCCTAGAAAGAAGGAAAGCTCACCCATGCTACTCATTTCAAATTTAGAGTGCATCAGGTTGGAAAACTTTTTGCACAAATTTGAATCAGTAGAACCAAAGATAATATCATCTACATATATTTGTACTAGTAGGGTATGAGACTTATGGATTCTAATAAATAGAGTTTGGTCTACTCTACCCCATATAAAATCATTTTTCAGAAGAAAGCATGCTAAGGTCTCATACCATGCTCTAGGAGCTTGCTTGAGACCATATACTGATTTATGCAATTTGAAAACATGGTCAGGATAAGTTGAAGAGATAAAACCTTGAGGTTGTCTAACATAGACTTCCTCTTTAATGTCTCCATTGAGAAATGCACTCTTCACATCCATTTGGTAGACCTTGAATCCTTTGTGAGCAGCATAAGCAAGGAATATTCTTATGACCTCTAACCTTGTAACTGGTGCAAAAGTATGGTCATAGTCAATTCCTTCTTCTTGAGAGTAGCCTTGAGCAACTAGTCTTGCCTTGTTCCTTACAATAACTCCTTGATCATCCAATTTGTTTCTGAACACCCACTTTGTTCCAATAATTGCGTGATCCTTAGGCCTTGGCACTAGTTCCCAAACTTTGTTCCTCTCAAATTGATGTAGTTCCTCTTGCATAGCAATGATCCAGTGTGGATCTTGTTCTGCATCTTGAATGGATTGAGGCTCAACTTGAGATAGAAAGCAAGTGTGCATCAGGTTCTGGTTGACCTGATTTCTTGTTTGCACACCAGCTGAGATGTTTCCAATCACTTGGGAGATTGGGTGATCTTTTGTTGTTACTAAATCAACAGGGGGTGTTGATTGTTTACCAAATTGTGTTGTTGTTTCCTCTTGTGGAACAACAATTGGCTCTTCAAAATGTTTTTCTCCAAGATGTTGAACATCAAGATGTTGAGTATCCTCTTCATCTTCACTGATTTCATCTCTTTGTTGGATAGGTGAATGTACTGAATCCTTTTCTACAATGTGTAACCTATCCAAATTTTCTGAAAGAGAGTGTACCTGCAATGGTTCTATGGTAGAAGTAGACTTCTCCTTGTAACACATGTTAGTCTAATCAAAAGATACATGAATAGATTCTTCAATTTTAAGAGAAGTTTTATTATAAACCCTATAAGCTTTACTGATCATGGAGTATCCCAGAAACACTCCTTCATCAGCTTTAGCTTGGAATTTTGCTAAATACTTCTTGTCATTATTGTGAATATAACAAATGCAACCAAAAATTTTGAAATAGTCTACTTTAGGTTTCTTCCCTTTGAGCAATTCATAGGGAGTCTTGCCCTTCAGCTTATGTATCAAACTTCTGTTCAATACATAGTTGGAAGTGTTCACTACCTCTGCCCAAAAAGATAGAGGAAGGTGAGCATCTGTCAACAATGTAGTGGTAGATTCAATGAGGGTTCTATTTTTCCTTTCAGCTACCCCATTTTGTTGAGGAGTTCTAGGAGCTGAGAAAGTATGCCTGATCCCTTCACTCTGACAGAACTCTTGCATAAGAAGAGAATCAAACTCTGTCCCATGATCACTTCTGATCAGGGCAATGTGAGTATTGAACTCAATCTGTATGCATTTGAGAAAATCTGTCAAACATTTAAAGTTATCAGACTTCTTCCTCAGAAAGAATACCCAACTGAATCTAGATAAGTCATATACAATCACTAAAGTGTAAGATTTCCCTCCTAAGATTTGTACTGTAATGGGTCCAACAAGATCCATGTGTAACAAATACAAAATCCTAGGTGAATCACTCTTATTAAGTGACTTAAAACTGTTTTTAGTTTGCTTGCCTAATTGACAAGCCCTGCAGAGTCCTTCCTTCTTGTAGGGGGCAGGAGGTAGTCCTCTAACAAGGTTTTCCTTGGACAGCCTAGCAATTGTTCTAAGGTTTAAGTGTCCTAGTCTCTTATGCCATAAATCATTTGGTTTGTTGACTGAATTAAATAAGCAAATATCTATGTTGGTTGAAAGGAAATCTACAAGATAAATGTTACCTTTCCTTTTACCTGTTAACACTGTTATGTTATCCTCTGACTTGATCTGGCATAAGGATTTGTTAAATGTCACTTGATATCCTTCATCACAGAGTTGACTAATGCTGATTAGGTTGTGCTTCAGTCCTTCCACATAAGCCACCTTCTTTAATGTGACTAAGCCAATCTGAACAGCACCATATCCTTTTGTTTGACCAAAGTTTGAATCTCCAAAGATCACTTTGGGTCCAAGTTTGGCTTTGAAGGATGTGAGATTGTCCTTACTCGTTGTCATGTGCTTTGAGCACCCACTATCCAGATACCATTGTTGGTTCATTGCTGGATAGGTCTTCACCTGCACATAAACAATTTATATGTTTTTGACCCAGTTTACCTTGGGTCTAGGTTGATAACCTTTAAAGTCAGAAATGAAAGACATCCCTGGCTGACTCTTATATCCTTCAGGATGGTATCTCCTAGGAGGTACTATCCATTTAGTATAAGGGTTGAAGCATTGGGATTAGGGACTTCTAGGATTGCCTTGAGATTTACCTCTGAAAGAAGGTTCAAAGCTCTGAGTTCCGTTCGACGATCGTCGACCTGAATTCGATGATCTTGGGTCAGATCGTCGAGCTCCGTTCGAAGATCGACTATACCAGAGTTCAGAGTTCAAAAGTCATCGATCTGAGTTAGATGATCCAGCCTTGGATCGTCGAGATCTGTTCGACGATCGTCGAGCTCTGTTTGACGATTTCTGTTGAACTTGATTTTCCTTAGGTTAATCAGGATTCTTCCTAGCTACCTCTACAACACCCTTTCCTTTATCAGAAATAAATTTAATTGGGGTTGTTAATACTATAGGTTGGCTGGATGAAGCACCCAAGCCCAGTGTACTGTTGAATCTTGAGTTCATTGTGCTTGTGATGTCCATCAGTCTGATGCTTCTCCCATTAAGGGATTCTTCAAACTTCTTTGCCTGGGATAACTCACTCTTCAGTGAAGCTATCTCCTCCCTACAGCATTCTAACTCCTCAGAGAGTTTGAGGTTGTCTGATTTTAAGGTGCTATGTTCAGACAATTGATTTCTGAGAGAGATAATCTCTTTCTCAGATTTTAACAGGTCTAAACAGAGTGCCTTAAATTCAGACCTAAAGTCCTCTGAGTCAAAGTCAAAGGAGTCTATTACCTTGTCTTCTTCAGTTTGGGTTTCAGATTCTGAGTCTTATCCTTGTTCTGCATCAAAATTTTGCTGAGAGGCATTGATAGCCATCATACAGAATTCCTTTTCTTCAGCATCATCCTCATCTTCACTTGAGCTTGATGAGGCTTCTGATTCCTCTTCAGTATCACTCCAGCTTTCAGCTACAAACCCCTTCCTTGTATGTTTATTTTTGTTTGAGGTGGATTTGTTGCTGTTGTTTCCTCTGGAGTCCTTGTCTTTTCTCCTATCTTTCCTATCCTTCTTGCCCTTATTCTGATTTTCTAGACAGTCAGGCACAATATGGCCTAGTTTCCTGCATCCAAAACAGATTATTTCTTTATTATTTGATTTGTCATACCTTGGCTTCTCATGCCCTCTGGATGACCTCTTTCTGAAATCTTTCTAGGCCATCTTATAGAATCTTTTGGCCAGCAAGCTCATCAATTCTTCATTGCCTGTGACCTTGTCTTCAGGCAGATCTTCTGTAGCTTTGAATGCTATGGTCTTCTCCTTTCTGATGGCAGGAGAAGCAGCCTTTTACTCTTCTTCCCTATTCTTGATGAGCAGCTCATAAGACTTGAGCTTGCCCAAAAGAGCTTCAATAGTAATCTCAGTTAGGCTTCTGGCATCCTTGATTGGCCAGATCCTTGAGTCCCAAGTGCTAGGGAAGCACATTAGGATCTTGTCATTTAGTTCAGTTAGTGTGATCTCCTTATCCAATGTTTTCAGCTCACTGACTATCAGACTGAGCCTGTTGTACATATCATCAAATGACTCTGCTTCTCCTTTCTTGAAATTCTCATATTGGCTTATGAGATGGGATCTCCTGTCCTTCCTTTCATCAGCAGATCCTGAGACAATTTCAGATAACTTGTCCCATATCTCTTTTGCTGAACTGCATTCAGACACCGTTTGGAATATCTCATCAGACATGGTCTGAGCAAGAATATTCATAGCCTTTGCATCTGCAACTTTCCATTTCTTTACTTCTGTATTTGTTCCTGAAGGAGGTGGAACAACACTTGTACTTGTGATCACTGGGGGTCTTGGACAAACTGTCAAAACAGAATTAAAAATGTCCTCATCAATAGAATTCATGTAAAGCTTAATCCTTGCCTTCCAAAGTGCAAACTTAGAGAGGTTGCACACTTGAGGTCTGGTGCTAGCATAGTCTTTGTTCTGTGCCATGGTTTTGTATGAAAATAAATATAATACAAAAAGTAATAACTATCCTCTATAGAAAGTTTATCTTATCAAGGATCTTTTGGTTCAGGTGTTTGCCTGTTCAACCAATCTGTTGAAAATTCAGATGTTGAATAACCAACCTCCCTCTGATACCAATTGAAAGTGAGGAAAAGATCTACCTTAACTCTAGAGGGGGGGGGGGTGAATAGAGTATTTTTAAAATAATTTATAATTAAAACTATAAAGCAGTGGAAGAATTAATTTATGTATATGTGTAAGGTGCTTGTTATGAAATAAAAAATAAAGCAAGAACTAAGAAAACACACAGCACACAACAAAGTAAAACACACAGCAACCAGATGACACAAGAAACAATAGTGGTTCCCCAACAACCTGGGTACATCCACTCTTCTACCACCCTTGGTAGGAATCCACTGCAGGAATAGTTGATCAGGTGTCCTGGGCACCAATGAGCTTTTGATAAGGTGTTCAAAAACCAAAACTAGATTTTTTGATAAGGTGTCTTGCCACCACTGAGTTTTGACAAGGTCTCAGAAACCAGTTTCAGAACTTTTGAAGGGAGTTTTGAGAAACCCTTTTATAGGAGGGAAAGGAAAAAGAAAGAAAGAGTTGAGTTGTTCTTCTCTGTCAACAGTCTGAGAGAAGACAAGTGGATGATGATGTCAATACTCCCCCTGAGATCTGAAAGGGTTCAGGAAGGTGAGCATTGCTAGGGTGATAGGTCTTCAGTTGCTTCAGATCTCCAGCAATTGATGATTTCAGCAGATGCTGAAATGTTTGATGTTTTGAGTTCTTGATGTTTAAGCTTTTGAACACTTGATGATTTGGAGGAGTTGAGTAGACAAATATTTCCTCCACAGAAAACTTTCTTGTGTTCTTGAAGATTTTGGATTCAGTAAATTTATAAATCTCAGAAGATGAACTCTTGATCAGAGAGTTTCTATTGTTCACTCTTCTGTGTCTCTTTCAATCTAATTTTACTGTATATCTCTTGTCTCTATAATTGTATTGATTTGTTATTTTTTCAAAAACATATTCTATAGGAGTATATCAGATTCTGACTTAGATGGCCGTTACTCAGTCATAAATGACTTCCATAAATTACAACTGTCTCTGGGGAAAGTCCTAAGTTACATTCCTTTTAGTCTTCCTTGAAACTTGCATTAGATTGCTTGAAACGGCTAGAAAATCCTTTGCAATAAATGCAGGAAATAACTCTGAATGAATCTGAATGAATTCCATAACTGTTCTTGAATTTGAAATCTGAAAACGTCAATCTCTCATAGAAATCGTCGATCTGAGCTCTACGATCGTTGAACTGAGCTCAGAGATTGGATTTATACTAGAGACAGAAAACATCGACCTGAGCTCTACGATCGTCGAACTGAGCTAAACGACTTGGAAAATAGCTGAAGACAAAGCATCGATCTGAGATCGAAGATCGTCGACTGGAGTTCGACGATTTGCAGAGTTGAGCTCAGAGAACGTCGAACTGAGTTCGACGTTTCGTCGACCAGAGCTCGACGAAAATTATCTTTGTCTCAGCAATGAATCCTGATCTTTGAATGATCTTGGGGGCAGCTCCAAACCTAAGTTCTTAGCCTTAGACTCATTCTAAGTTTACCTTTTCAACTATACAATTAGGTCAAACTAATTTCCTAATAACATAATGATCCTTGCCCAAATTAGTAATAGGGTGTTCCAACAGAGGTCTCGAGGATCTTAGAGGAAATTCACTCCGGGGAGTGCGGGAGCCACTCTGGGAGTCGAACCTTGGAAGGCCGGGTCTTCAGGCAAGGATATTTTTTGCCAACCCTGAGCCAAGATGCGGCGAAGTTCACGAAGGTGTGCCATAAGTGCCAATTATTCGCTCACCTCCAGCTACAACCGGCCCAGCTCCTCAGGAGTATCACAACCCTTGGCCATTTGCAATCTAGGGAATGGACGTGGTTGGGCCCTTCCCCCAGGCCAGCGGCCAGACAAGGTTCCTGCTCGTGATGATTGATTATTTCTCTAAGTGGTTGGAGGTTAAGGCATTGGCCAAGGTAACCTCCCAGGTCATCCGGAACTTTGTATGGGGGGAGATTATCTGTCGTCACGGGTTTTCTCAGGCCATTGTAAAAGATAATGACACTCAGTTCGCCAGCACTGAGTTCATTAGCTTCTGCGGATAGCTCGGGATCGATCTTAGGTTCACCTCGATTCATCACCCCAAGAGCAACGGGCAGGTAGAGGTAGCAAACAAGATCATTGTTAACCTCCTCAAAAAAAAGGTAGAGAATCTGAGAGGAAGCTGGGTAGAGCAGCTGCCTTCGGTCCTTTGGGCCCTTAGAACCATACCCAATACGGCGACATGAGAGACTCCTTTCAAACTCTCCCATGGGTGCGAGGCGGTACTCCCGATAGAGTTCGAGGTCCGAACCCCACGGGTGGTCAAGGCCGGAGAGGGCAGAGAGGAATGGAGGGCCGAGAATGAGGAGGAGCTGCGACTCTCACTCGACATGGTTGAGGAGCTGCGAGACCTCTCTGCCGTTAGGCAAGAGAAAGAGAAGAGAAGAATGGCCATATACTTTGACAAGCACGTTAGAGTCAAACCATTCGCGGAAGGAGACTTGGTCTTAAGAAAGGTGGATGCCACGGGGAGGTCAACCACCGTAGGGAAGCTCAATCCCAACTAGGAGGGACCATACATTGTACAGGAGGCGTTGAAGTTGGGAGGGTACCGCCTCCGGAATGTAGAGGGTGAGACCCTAAGTCTCACCTGGAGTGGCGATGACATAAAATGTTTTTTCCCTTGAGTCATGTAAATGTAATTTCAGTTTCTAATAAAGCTTCTGTTGATGAACTTGTGCCCTGACGATGAAAAGTGCAAATAGGAGTCTGCCCCAGACCCCGAGCAGATCCCGCTGCCAGGCTCCCATCAAGCTGGCAGGGCTGGAAGTCACTCGGAGGAGTCTGCCTCAGACCTAGAGCAGATCCCGTTACCAGGCTTCAATCAAGCTGACAGGGCTGGAAGTCACTCGGATGAGTCTGTCCCAGGCCCCGAGCAGATCCCGGTGTCAAGATCCAATCAAGCTGGCAGGGCTGGATGTCACTCGGAGGAGTCTGCCTTAGACCCTGAGAAGATCCCGCTTCCAGTCTCCCATTAAGCTGGCAGGACTGGAAGTCACGCAGAGGAGTCTGCCTCAGACACCAAGCAGATCCCGCTTCCAGGATCCCATGAAGCTGGCAGGGCTGGAAGTCACTCGGAGAAGTCTTCCTCAGACCCCGAGC
Source organism: Platanthera zijinensis (assembly GCA_039513925.1). NCBI lineage: Eukaryota > Viridiplantae > Streptophyta > Magnoliopsida > Asparagales > Orchidaceae > Platanthera > Platanthera zijinensis. Next base: position 44,714,296 of record CM077098.1, on the reverse strand, counting down.
AGATCCCGCTTCCAGCTCCCATCAAGCTAGCAGGGCTGGATGTCATTCGGAGGAGTCTGTCCCAGACCCCGAGCAGATCCCGCTGCCAAGCTCCCATCAAGCTGGCAGGGCTGGATGTCACTTGGAGGAGTCTGCCTCAGACCCCGAGCAAACCCCGCCGAAAAACCAGGGTTGGACGCGACTCCGGGAGCCCCGCTCAGACCCCCGCTGATCGAAGAGGGCAGGGCACCTCGGCAGGAACAACGCATAAGGGAAGGAGCCAGCCGCACTCATCACGAATGGATCGGCTGGTCGACGAAAGGGTCTCAGCAAGATGGCGAGCCAAGAAAGCGGCCCCGGCCTAGAGATCGGCGGGCCCCATAGAAGGGTTCTAGGCTGCGATAACACAGCCGCTCCAAGACCCCCAGAAAGCCGGCCCGCACAAAGTCCAAACGCACGCTAAGGTTTTCTCGCCCACCTAATGACGTGAATGGGGGTAGCGAGCCCGGATGGAGTAAGCGAGTCCCCCCTCACATCGCAACTACCTAACTTACCCCTCGCTCCTAAGCCTAAGTTTAGAATCTAAAACGAACGGACGACCTCACTCGCTCGCACACTACCGCAACGTCCAAAAGAACATTCAAGAATAAAATAAATCATAACAAGTGTGAGAATTAAGGGGCGAATGCGAGAAATAAAGACATCCGCGTTTCAGATCAAAAAAGTGCAATGTACATTGGGGAAATCAAAAAGGGGTTAACTATTACAAAAACTGGGCTCTGGCCCGCGTCACTGCCGCAGCAAAAGTGGGACGAATGCAAGCTCCCGACGAGGCGAGCCCTGAGCGGCGGGCCCTTATATACGGTGGTAGGGCCCGTCGCCCGAATCTGGTACCGGAAGGAACAGCTCCGGTACCACCTCGCTCACCAGAAGCTTGGTAATGTCTTCCTTGATGAGGTATGCCCTCTACAGCGTCTAGAAGGTGTATTTCTCCACGCTGGCCGCATTCTTCTGCATCATCACTTCGATCTCGTGATTGCTGTAATGAGCGAGCTGGCAGCCACTTGTAGATGACGACGGGGCAGCCGCTGCAGCCTCTAACTCGTCCACCCGCTTCTGAAGTGCTTTATTCTCCTATTGGAGGGTGGCAACCTCAGTTCCCAGTCGGCTGGCCATCACTGCGTCCTATGAAAGGGAGAATAACCGAGTTAAGTTACGCAGGAGGGAGGAAAGGTTTAGGCGAGTCGAGAAACCTACCGCTCCACCTAGGTACTGAGTGAGAGCGGCCTCCTCCGCATCGGCCCGCTTCCAAAGTTCACCCGCCTCCTCCTGAGAAAGTCGGTGGGCTGACTCCTTCTAGTCGACTAACTTGTTGAGGGATGGGGCACTCTTGTCCAGCCGAAGGCACCGCCGACCGACCATATGGGCAAGCTCCAGGCTGCGAAACTAGGCCCGCGCGCTTTCATAGATCAACACCTGCGTCGCCTCCTAATCATAAACGATGGCGTCCTATCTCCCCTTAGACGCCGAAGGTGAGGTTGTAAGCATCCACACTGCTGGAGTCGTCCTCCAACCAGCTCGGCAGTAGCGAGGATATATAGACCCAATTGGTCTCCTTGTCCCATTGAAGCAGCGGGACTCCAGACTCATCCGCGGGTCCCTCACCGTAACCAAAGTTGCGGTGCCCCCGGGGATTGGCTTCCCGGTGGACTGAACCTCCTCTGTCGACTGCGATGTGCCTGCCTCTCCGCCAGAAGATCTGACGGCCGGAGAGGCTACAGGGGCGGGAACGGTGGACGGCTGGCTCGCGGGGGCCTTGCCCTTGTCGCGAGTGGGGGGAGGTGAGCCACCTGCCTTCTTCGATTTCTTGGGCAGTGGCGGGTGTTGGAACACCCTAGTTTAAATTTGGGTTAGGATCACTATGTCTTTAGGACTATTAGATTGACCCATCAATGTATAGCTAAGGGTCATAGGATGTGCTAAGTCAGAGGCTCTCAGAAATTGAAGAAATCAGCCAAGAGAAAACAGTCAAGAGAAGAATTAAGAATTCAACCTTATCCTCGAGCTCAGATCGACGAGATGAGTTCAGGCGTCGAGCTGAGATCGACGATCTCTGAGCTCAAGTCCACGAGGCGTCGAACTCCGTTCGACGATCTCTGAGCTCAGATTGACGTTTTCTGTCCCAGACCAGCTCCAATATCTCTGAGCTCAGATCGACGATAGTTTAGCTCAAATCGACGATCATCTTGTTGAGATCGACAATTTCTGCCATCACACTGAATGCAAGTTCCCAGGTAGATTTTCAGGATAACCTTGGTCCAATCAAAGTGAGCTGTTCATATTCCAATACAGCTTTAATACAGGACAGTTACAAGAAAGCATTCAAGGAGATTATAGTCGTTGAAGTAACTAAAAGGCAGTAGTAATAAATACAATAATTCAAATGACCGTTTGCATCCTATCAGAAAATATACACAGAGATACAGAGGAACACAGAGAGTAGAAAGTAGTGAAAATAGAATAGAGAAGAGAAGAAAAGAAAATAGAAAGAGATACAGGAATCAGAGTTCCAGGAAGAACTCAACAACACCTGTACAGCCAGTGCTCTTCTCTGATCTACTGTTCCAGGAAGCCTGAAAAAACAACTACTCTACATCAGTCTGAAGGCTTACTGGAAGATCAACATCATCAAGGCTTCATCATTCACACTCCAAGAAAACTCACATTTCAGCCTTTGCTGAAATCATCATTTGCTGGAGCAGTCATTCATTGAAGACCTATCACCCTTTGCAAAGCTTCCACTCCTGAACCAACGTCTAATCTAAGGGGGAGCTTTGACAACATCATAAAAATCCACTTGTGTTTCTCTTTGATTGTTGAACAGAGAAGACAACATCAACTATCCCTTCCCCATTGTACAAAGGGTTCTTGAACCCCCTTAAAACGTTCTGCTTGGTTTTTGAGACCTTGTCAAAACTCAGTGGTGGCAAGACACCTGATCAAAAAATCCAGTTTGGTTTTTGAGCACCTTATCAAAAGCTCATTGGTGACCAGGACACCTGATCAACTCTTCCTGCAGTGGATTGGTACCTAGGGTGGTAGAAGAGTGGACTACCCATGTTTAGGGGAACCACTATAAAATTCTTGTGTCGTCTAGTTTGCCTTTATTTCTTTTCTTTATTATTCTTGATGTGTGTTTTCTCTAATCTCTAAGATAGATCTCACTTTCAATTGGTATCAGAGGCAAGTTGGTTATACAACAACGAAACCATCACTAGGTGGGTTGTTTATACAGGCTAACACCTGAACCAAAAGATCTCTCTTTTGATCAATCCTAGTTAGATTAATTATTTTGTTTTTCACATAGCAAGAATATGGAATATTCTAACACCAGACCTCCTAAGTGCAACATAAACAAATTTGCACTTTGGAAGACAAGAATTAAGTCATTAATGGACAATATTGATGAAGAAATATTTTATGCCATTATGACAGGTCTCCCAACCTCAGCTACAACAACTAAAAGGGCAAGGCTAGCTGATACCAGAGCCATGAATATCCTAGCACAGTCATTATCTGATGACTTGTTCCAGGAAGTTGTTGAATGCTCAACAACTAAGGAGATATGGGATTCTCATCATCAAATGGCTTCTGAACCAGTGGATGGAACAACAGAACGAAGCCACAATATGTTATTTGAAGGAGGAGAATCAGTATCCCTAGATGTCATTTGGGATGTATCAGATGATGAATCATCATTTGAAGATGAAGAGGAGGAAGCAAGGGCCAAAAATTCTTCTTAATGGCAATCAATACTTCATGCAGCAGTTTTGAGGCTGAACAAACAAAAAGGAAAATCAAAACCTGAAGAGGATCAGGTATTATCTAACTTTGTTTTCAGTTCAGTTAACTTAGAACTTCAATTTTGCTGCTAAGATTCAATAAAACCTGAGGAGGAAACAAAACTTCTCAGAGGAATGTTTTCAGAATATATTCAAAGAAAGAAGAAACATTTTAATCGACGAAATGAGTTCAGACCGTCGAACTCAGATCGATGATCCTATATAAAATCGTCGAACTCAGTCTGCTTTTTCATAAATTTGATTTATAATTATAAGGATAAACTATTTAAAATATTTTCAAATCCTTTTCCTATTTAGAACAAATTTATTAGGAAACATCTTTTCTTAGGGCTGCTTCCATCTTTTTGATATCTTATTCAAAATTATGTTAGGATTTCTGTATGAGAATTCTCTGTCAGATAACTTTATATTTCTTATAGATCATTTTCTAAATTCATGTAGATTGAGTCCTCTACTCTAGTTACATTGGTCAGCAGTGATCATGGCACTGATTTTTAATCTCTTCCGATGAAAAGAAATTCTATAGGAAGGAAGATATCAGACTTTGTTTATCAGATTCAGAACCCTAATAAAATTTGCTGGACAAATATCATTTTTCTGCTAACATATCCTTTTCAAGGAGAGAGCAATCTCTACCATAGCTTTCTGCAGGTACCATCTATAAGAGTTAGCTGGATGACTCAATCAAAATCAAATTTTCAAAGTCATCCCAGCCTCCTCCAATCACAGTTACTGCATCAACATAGGGGGAGATTGTAAAGCCAGTAGCAGTCAGTTTTAATAGTAGCAGAATGCCAGCACCAGTCAGTTTTTAACAGCAATAGAAGACAGCAATGCAAAGCTTTTCTTTTTATATCTTATGCTTTGTAATATTTATTGTAATATTTTCATTTTTCATGTAAATAGTAATCCTAACCCAAATAGGGGGAGATTGTTGGAACACCCTAGTTTGGATTTGGGTCAGGATCACTGTGTATTTAGGACTATTAGATTGACCCATCAATGTATAGCTAAGGGTCATAGAATGTGCTAAGTCAGAGGCTCTCAAAAATTGAAGAAATCAGCCAAGAGAAAACAGTCAAGAGAAGAATTCAGAATTCAACCTTGGCGTCGAGCTCAGATCGACGAGATGAGTTCAGGCGTCTAGTTGAGATCGACAATCTCTGAGCTCAGGTCCATGAGGCGTCAAACTCCGTTCGACGATCTCCGAGCTCAGATCAACGTTTTCTGTCCCAGACCAGCTCCAATATCTCTGAGCTCATATACACGATAGTTTAGCTCAAATCGACGATCATCTTGTTGAGATCGACGATTTCTGCCATAAAACTGAATGCAATTTCCCAGGCAGATTTTCAGGATAACCTTGGTCCAATCAAAGTGAGCTGTTCATATTCCAACACAGCTTTATTACAGGACAGTTATAATAATGCATTTATGGAGATTATAGCCGTTGGAGTAACTAAGAGGCAGCAGTAATAAATGCCAGAATTCAAATGACCATTGGCCTCCTATCAGAATATATACACAAAGATACAGAGGAACAAAGAGAGTAGAAAGTAGTGAAAATAGAACAGAGAAGAGAAGAAAAGAAAATAGAAAGAGATACAGGAATCAGAGTTCTAGGAAGAACTCAACATCACCTGTACAGCCAGTGCTCTTCTCAGATCTACTGTTCCTTGAAGCCTGAAGAAATAACTACTCTACATCAGTCTGAAGGCTTACCGAAAGATCAACATCATCAAGGCTTCATCATTCACACTCCAAGACAACTCACATTTCAGCCTTTGTTGAAATCATAATTTGCTGGAGCAGTCATTCATTGAAGACCTATCACCCTTTGCAATGCTTCCACTCCTGAACCTACTGCTAATCTCAGGGGGAGCTTTGACAACATCATCAAAATCCACTTGTGCTTCTCTTTGATTGTTGAACAGAAAAGACAACATCCACTCTCCCTTCCCCACTATACAAAGGGTTCTTGAACTCCCTTCAATCGTTCTGCTTGGTTTCTGAGACCTTGTCAAAACTCAGTGGTGGCAAGACATCAGATCAAAAAATCCAGTTTGGTTTTTGAGCACCTTATAAAAAGCGCATGGATGCCCAGGACACCTGATCAACTCTTCCTGCAATGGATTCCTACCTAGGGTGGTAGAAGAGTGGACTACCCAAGTTTAGGGGAACCACTATAAAATTCTTGTGTCTTCTGGTTTGCCCTTATTTCTTTTCTTTATTATTCTTGCTGTGTGTATGCTCTATTCTCTAGGATAGATCTCACTTTCAATTGATATCAGAGGCAGGTTGGTTATACAACAACAAAACCATCACTAGGTGGGTTGTTTGTACAGGCTAACACCTGAACCAAAAGATCTCTCTTTTGATCCATCCTAGTTAGATTAATTATTTTGTTTTTCACATAGCAAGAATATCGAATATTCTAGCACCAGACCTCCTAAGTGCAACATAAACAAATTTGCACTTTGGAAGACAAGAATTAAGTCATTTATGGACAATATTGATTAAGAAATATTTTATGCCATTATGACAGGTCTCCCAACCTCAGCAACAACAACTAAAAGGGCCAGGCTAGCTGATGCCAGAGCCATGAATATCCTAGCACAGTCATTATCTGATGACTTGTTCTAGGAAGTTGTTGAATGCTAACCAGCTAAGGAGTTATGGGATTCTTATCATCAAATGGCTTCTGAACCAGTGGATGGAACAACAGAACGAAGCCACAACATCTTATTTGAAGGAGGAGAATCAGTATCCCTAGATGTTATTTGGGATGTATCAGATGATGAATCATCATTTGAAGATTAAGAGGAGGAAGCAAGGGCCAAAAAATTCTGCTTAATGGCCATCAATACTTCATGCAGCAGTTTGAAGGCTAAACAAATAGAAGGAAAATCAAAACCTGAAGAGGATCAGGTATTATATAACTTTATTTTCAGTTCAGTTAACTTAGAACTTCAATTTTGTTGCCAATATTCAATAAAACCTGAGGAGGAAACAAAACTTCTCAGAGGAATGTTTTCAGAATATATTCAAAGGAAGAAGAAACATTTTAATCGACGAAATGAGTTCAGACCGTCGAACTCAGATCGACGATCCTATATAAAATCGTCGAACTCAGTCTGCTTTTTCATAAATTTGATTTATAATTATAAGGATAAACTATTTAAAATATTTTCAAATTCTTTTCCTATTTGGAACAAATTTATTAGGAAACATCTTTTCTTATGGCTGCTTCTATCTTTTTGATATCTTGTTCAAAATTATGTTAGGATTTCTGTATAAGAATTCTCTGTCAGATAACTTTATATTTCTTATAGATCATTTTCTAAATTCATCTAGATTGAGTCCTCTACTCTAGTTGCATTGGTCAGCAGTGATCATGGCACTGAGTTTGAATCTCTTCTAATGAAAAGAAATTCTATATGAAGGAAGATATAAGACTTTTTTTTTCAGATTCAGAACCCTAATAAAATTTGCTGGAAAAATATCATTTTCTGCTAACATATCCTTTTCAAGGAGAGAGCAATCTCTACCATAGCTTTTTGCAGGTACCATCTATAAGAGCTAGCTGGAGGAATCAATCAAAATCATATTTTCAAAGTCATCCCAGCCTCCTCCAATCACAATTACTGCATCAACATAGGGGGAGATTGTAAAGCAAGCCACAGTCAGTTTTAACAGCAGCAGAATGCCAGCAGTAGTCAGTTTTTAACAGCAAAAGAAGACAGCAATGCAAAGTTTTTCTTTTTATATCTTATGCTTTGTAATATTTATTGTAATATTTTCATTTTCATGTAAAGAGTAATCCTAACCCAAATAGGGGGAGATTATTGGAACACCCTAGTTTGGATTTGGGTCAGGTTACTATGTCTTTAGAACTATTAGATTGACCCATCAATGTATAAATATGGGTCATAGGATGTGCTAAGTCATAGGCTCTCAGAAATTTAAGAAATAAGCTAAGAGAAAACAGTCAAGAGAAGAATTCAGAATTCAACCTTGGCGTCGAGCTCAGATCGACGAGATGAGTTCAGGCATCAATTTGAGATCGATGATCTCTAAGCTCAGGTCCATGAGGCGTCAAACTCCGTTCGACAATCTCCGAGCTCAGATCGACGTTTTCTGTCCCAGACCAGCTCCAATATCTCTGAGCTCAGATCGACGATAGTTGAGCTCAAATCAACGATCATCTTGTTGAGATAGACGATTTCTGCCATCACACTGAACGCAAGTTCCCAGGCAAATTTTCAGGATAACCTTGGTCCAATCAAAGTGAGCTGTTCATATTCCAACATAGCTTTATTATAGGACAACTACAAGAATGCATTTATGGAGATTATAGTCGTTGGAGTAACTAAGAGGCAGCACTAATAAATACAATAATTCAAATGACCGTTGGCCTCCTATCAGAATATATACACAGAGATATAGAGGAACAAAGAGAGTAGAAAGTAGTGAAAACAGAATAGAGAAGAATAGAAAAGAAAATAGAAAGAGATAGAGGAATAAGAGTTCCAGGAAGAACTCAACATAACCTATACAGCCAGTGCTCTTCTCAGATCTACTATTCCAGGAAGCCTGAAGAAACAACGACTCTACATAAGTCTGAAGGCTTACTGAAAGATCAACATCATCAACGCTTCATTATTCACACTCCAAGACAACTCACATTTTAGCCTTTGCTTAAATCATCATTTGCTGGAGAAGTCATTCATTGAAGACCTATCTCCCTTTACAAAGCTTCCACTCCTGAACCTACTGCTAATCTCAGGGGGAGCTTTGACAACATCATCGAAATCCACTTATGCATCTCTTTGATTGTTGAACAGAGAAGATAACATAAACTCTCCCTTCTCCACTGTACAAAGGGTTCTTGAACTCCCTTCAAAAGTTCTGCTTGGTTTCTGAGACCTTGTCAAAACTCAGTGGTGGCAAGACACCTGATCAAAAAATCCAGTTTGGTTTTTGAGCACCTTATCAAAAGCTCATTGATGCCCAAGACACCTGATAACCTCTTCCTGCAGTGGATTCCTACCTGTGGTGGTAGAAGAGTGGACTACCCAAGTTTAGGGGAACCACTATAAAATTCTCATGTCGTCTGGTTTGCCTTTATTTCTTTTCTTTATTATTCTTGCTGTGTGTTTGCTCTAATCTCTAAGATAGATCTCACTTTCAATTGGTATCAGAGGCAGGTTGGTTATATAACAACTAAACCATTACTAGGTGGGTTGTTTATACCGGCTAACACCTGAACCAAAAGATCTCTCTTTTGATCCATCCTAGTATGATTAATTATTTTGTTTTTCACATAGCAATAATATGGAATATTCTAGCACCAGACCTCCTAAGTGCAACATAAACAAATTTGCACTTTGGAAGACAAGAATTAAGTCATTTATGGACAATATTGATGAAGAAATATTTTATGCCATTATGACAGGTCTCCCAATCTCAGCAACAAAAACTAAAAGGGCCAGGCTAACTGATGCCAGAGCCATGAATATCCTAGCACAGTCATTATCTGATGACTTGTTCCAGGAAGTTGTTGAATTCTCAACAGCTAAGGAGATATAGGATTCTCATCATCAAATGGCTTCTGAACCAGTGGATGGAACAACAGAACGAAGCCACAACATCTTATTTGAAGGAGAAGAATCAGTATCCCTAGATGTTATTTGGGATGTATCAGATGATGAATCATTATTTGAAGATGAAGAGGAGGAAGTAAGGGCCAAAAAATTCTGCTTAATGGCCATCAATACTTCATGCAGCAGTTTGAAGGCTGAACAAACAGAAGGAAAATCAAAACCTGAAGAGGATCAGGTATTATCTAACTTTATTTTCAATTCAGTTAACTTAGAACTTCAATTTTGTTGCCAAGATTCAATAAAACCTGAGGAGGAAACAAAACTTCTCAGAGGAATATTTTCAGAATATATTCAAAGGAAGAAGAAACATTTTAATCGACGAAATGAGTTCAGACCGTCGAACTCAGATCGACGATCCTATATAAAATCGTCGAACTCAGTCTGCTTTTTCATAAATTTGATTTATAATTATAAGGAAAAACTATTTAAAACATTTTCAAATCCTTTTCCTATTTGGAACAAATTTATTAGGAAACATCTTTTCTTATGGCTGCTTCTATCTTTTTGATATCTTATTCAAAATTATGTTAGGATTTTTGTATGAGAATTCTCTGTCAGATAATTTTATATTTCTTATAGATCATTTTATAAATTCATCTAGATTGAGTCCTCTACTCTAGTTGCATTAGTCAGCAGTGATCATGGCACTGAGTTTGAATCTCTTGTGATGAAAAGAAATTCTATAGGAAGGAAGATATCAGACTTTGTTTTTCATATTCAGAACTCTAATAAAATTTGCTGGACAAATATCATTTTTTGCTAACATATCCTTTTCAAGGAGAGAGCATTCTCTACCTTAGCTTTTTGCAGGTACCATCTATAAGAGCTAGCTGGATGACTAAATCAAAATCCAATTTTCAAAGTCATCCCAGCCTCCTCCAATCAAAGTTACTGCATCAACATAGGGGGAGATTGTAAAGCCAGCAACAGTCAGTTTTAACAGCAGCAGAATGCCAGCAGCAGTAAGTTTTTAACAACAACAGAAGACAGCAATACAAAGCTTTTCTTTTTATATCTTATGCTTTGTAATATTTATTGTAATATTTTCATTTTCATGTAAATAGTAATCCTAACCCAAATAGGGGGAGATTGTTAGAACACCCTAGTTTGGATTTGGGTTAGGATCACTATGTCTTTAGAAATATTAGATTGACCCATCAATGTATAGCTAAGGGTCATAGGATGCGCTAAGTCAGAGGCTCTCAAAAATTGAAGACTTCAGCCAAGAGAAAACAGTTAAGAGAAGAATTCAGAATTAAACCTTGGCGTCGAGATCAGATCGATGAGATGAGTTCAGGCGTCGAGCTGAGATCGATGATCTCTGAGCTCAGGTCCATGAGGCGTCAAACTCCGTTCGACGATCACCGAGCTCATATCGACGTTTTCTGTCCCAGACCAGCTCCAATATCTCTGAGCTCGGATCGACGATAGTTGAGCTCAAATCGACGATCATCTTGTTGAGATCGACGATTTCTGCCATTACACTGAACGCAAGTTCCCAGGCAGATTTTCAGGATAACCTTGGTCCAATCAAAGTGAGCTGTTCATATTCCAACATAGCTTTATTACAAGACAGTTACAAGAATGCATTTATGGAGATTATAGCCGTTGGAGTAACTAAGAGGCAGCAGTAATAAATGTAAGAATTCAAATGACCGTTGGCCCTCTATAAGAATATATACACAGAGATACAGATGAACAAAGAGAGTAGAAAGTAGCGAAAACAGAACAGAGAAGAGAAGAAAAGAAAATAGAAAGAGATACAGGAATCAGATTTCTAGGAAGAACTAAACATCACCTGTACAGCCAGTGCACTTCTCAGATCTACTGTTCTAGGAATCCTGAAGAAACAACTACTCTACATCAGTCTGAAGGCTTACTGGAAGATCAACATCATCAACGCTTCATCATTCACAATCCAAGACAACTCACATTTCAGCCTTTGCAGAAATCATCATTTGCTGGAGAAGTCATTCATTGAAGACCTATCTCCCTTTGCAAAGCTTCCACTCCTGAACCTACTGCTAATCTCAGGGGGAGCTTTGACAACATCATCGAAATCCACTTATGCTTGTCTTTGATTGTTGAATAGAGAAGACAACATCAACACTCCCTTCTCCACTTTACAAAGGGTTCTTGAACTCCCTTCAAAAGTTCTGCTTGGTTTCTGAGACCTTGTCAAAACTCAGTGGTGGCAAGACACCTGATCAAAAAATCCAGTTTGGTTTTTGAGCACCTCATTAAAAGCTCATTGATGCCCAGGACACCTGATCAACTCTTCCTCCAATGGATTCCTACCTAGGGTTGTAGAAGAGTGGACTACCCAAGTTTAGGGGAACCACTATAAAATTCTTGTGTCGTCTGGTTTGCCTTTATTTCTTTTCTTTATTATTCTTGCTGTGTGTTTGCTCTAATCTCTAGGATTGATCTCACTTTCAATTGGTATCAGAGGCAGGTTGGTTATACAACAACTAAACCATCACTAGGTGGGTTATTTATACAGGCTAACACCTGAACCAAAAGATCTCTCTTTTGATCCATCCAAGTTAGATTAATTATTTTGTTTTTCATATAGCAATAATATGGAATATTCTAGCACAAGAACTCCTAAGTGCAACATAAACAAATTTGCACTTTGGAAGACAAGAATTAAGTCATTTATGGACAATATTGATGAAGAAATATTTTATGCCATTATGACAGGTCTCCCAACCTCAGCAACAACAACTAAAAGGGTCAGGCTAACTGATGCCAGAGCCATGAATATCCTAGCACAGTCCTTATCTGATTACTTGTTCCAGGAAGTTGTTGAATGCTCAACAGCTAAGGAGATATGGGATTCTCATCATCAAATGGCTTCTAAACTAGTGGATGGAACAACAGAATGAAGCCACAACATCTTATTTGAAGGAGAAGAATCAGTATCGCTAGGTTTTATTTGGGATGTATCAGATGATAAATCATCATTTGAAGATGAAGAGGAGGAAGCAAGGGCCAAAAAATTCTTCTTAATGGCCATCAATACTTCCTGCAGCAGTTTAGAGGCTGAACAAACAGATGGAAAATCAAAACCTGAAGAGGATCAGGTATTATCTAACTTTGTTTTCAGTTCAGTTAACATAGAACTTCAATTTTGCTGCCAAGATTCAATAAAACCTAAGGAGGAAACAAAACTTCTCAGAGGATTATTTTCAGAATATATTCAAAGAAAGAAGATACATTTTAATCGATGAAATGAGTTCAGACCGTCGTACTCAGATCGACGATCCTATATAAAATCGTCGAACTCAGTCTGCTTTTTCATAAATTTGATTTATAATGATAAGGATAAACAATTTAAAATATGTTCAAATCCTTTTTCTATTTGGAACAAATTTATTAGGAAACATCTTTTCTTAGGGCTGCTTCTATCTTTTTGATATCTTGTTCAAAATTATGTTAGGATTTCTGTATGAGAATTCTCTATCAGATAACTTTATATTTCTTATAGATCATTTTCTAAATTCATCTAGATTGAGTCCTCTACTCTAGTTGCATTGGTCAGCAGTGATCATGGCACTGAGTTTGAATCTCTTCTGATGAAAAGAAATTCTATAGGAAGGAAGATATCAGACTTGTTTTTTCTAATTCAGAACCCTAATAAAATTTGCTGGACAAATATTATTTTTCTGCTAACATATCCTTTTCAAGGAGAGAGCAATCTCTACCATAGCTTTCTGCAGGTACCATCTATAAGAGCTAGCTGGATGACTCAATCAAAATCCAATTTTCAAAGTCATCCCAACCTCCTCAAATCACAGTTACTGCATCAACATAGGGGGAGATTGTAAAGCCAGCAGCAGTCAGTTTTAACAATAGCAGAATGCAAGCAGCAGTCAGTTTTTAACAGCAACAGAAGACAACAATGCATTGCTTTTCTTTTTATATATTATGCTTTGTAATATTTATTGTAATATTTTTATTTTCATGTAAATAGTAATCCTAACCCAAATAGGGGGAGATTGTTGGAACACCCTAGTTTGGATTTGGGTCAGGATCACTATGTCTTTAGGACTATTAGATTGACCCACCAATGTATAACTAAGGGTCATAGGATGTGCAAAGTTAGAGGCTCTCAGAAATTGAAGAAATCAGCCAAGAGAAAATAGTTAAGAGAAGAATTCAGAATTCAACCTTGGCGTCGAGCTCAGATTGACGAGATGAGTTCATGCGTCGAGCTGAGATCGACGATCTCTGAGCTCAGGTCCACGAGGCATCGAACTCCGTTCGATGATCTCCGAGCTAAGATCGATGTTTTCTGTCCCAGACCAGCTCCAATATCTCTGAGCTCAGATCGACGATAGTTGAGCTAAGATCGACGATCATCTTGTTGAGATTGATGATTTCTGCCATCACACTGAACGCAAGTTACCAGGCAGATTTTTAGGATAACCTAGGTCCAATCAAAGTGAGCCGTTCATATTCCAACACAGCTTTATTATAGGACAGTTACAAGGATGCATTTATGGAGATTATAGCCGTTGGAGTAACTAAGAGGCAGCAGTAATAAATGCAAGAATTCAAATGACCGTTGGCCTCCTATCAGAATATATACACAGAGATACAAAGGAAAAAAAGAGTAGAAAGTAGTGAAAATAGAACAGAGAAGAGAAGAAAAAAAAAATAGAAAGAGATACAGGAATCAGAGTTCCAAGAAGAACTCAACATCACCTGTACAGCCAGTGCTCTTCTCAGATCTACTGTTCCAGGAAGCCTGAAGAAACAACTACTCTACATCAGTCTGAAGGATTACTGGAAGATCAACATCATCAAGGCTTCATCATTCACACTCTAAGACAACTCACATTTCAGCCTTTGCTGAAATCATCATTTGCTGGAGCAGTCATTCATTGAAGACCTATCACCCTTTTCAAAGCTTCCACTCCTAAACCTACTGCTAATCTCAGGGGGAGCTTTGACAACATCATCAAAATCCACTTATGCTTCTCTTTGATTGTTTAACAGAGAAGACAACATCAACTCTCCCTTCCTCACTGTACAAAGGGTTCTTGAACTCCCTTCAAAAGTTTTGCTTGGTTTCTATGACCTTGTAAAAACTCAGTGGTGGCAAGAAACCTGATCAAAAAATCCAGTTTGGTTTTTAAGCACCTTATCAAAAGCTCATTGGTGCCCAGGACACCTGATCAACTCTTCCTGCAGTGGATTCCTTCCTAGGGTGGTAGAAGAGTGGACTACCCAAGTTTAGGGGAACAACTATAAAATTCTTTTGTCGTCTGGGTTGTTTTTATTTCTTTTCTTTATTATTCTTGCTGTGTGTTTGGTCTAATCTCTAGGATAGATCTCACTTTCAGCGAGTCCTGAGATCGCTTACGGCTGAACCGCTTCGCGGGAGCAGGAGTTGAGAACTCGCGATGGGAGGCAGCATCCGCTTCAGCCTGGGCAAGCTCCCTGGTAGCGAGTCGCGCACTCTCATAAGGCGTATGGAGAGGAATGTCCCGCTCGCCTGCAAGAGCGTGAAACTTAGGAAATATTCGACAGGATTAAGAGGGCATAGATGGGCGAACCTCTTACCCTCACCGGGTGGGACGGGGATGAGTTCGTCCAGGTTTCTGCGGAGGTAGGCCACCTCGAAGTTCTTCCTAGCGAAGAACCCGAATAACCCCGCTTCATGACCCCCAGGGCCGGGGGAAGGTAGCTCGCCTCGCTGAGTTGGACTGGCGAGAAGGGGAAGTTGCCGAAGATGAACTTCTTGATCCAGTTGTGGCTCTTGCTGAGGGTCTCTCGCACCTTCACGTGCCTGCTGGCGAAGCAGGCGGTCCCATCCTTATTCGCCCGGAAAGAGAACAGCTCGCGGAATACCGCGAGGCTAGACTCAATCTTCTCCTCTCGCAGGAAGCAGGCGAACCCGGCTATCACTGCAACGGAGTTTGGGGTCATCTGCCCTGGGACCACCCCATATTACTTGAAGATCTGGCGGACTTCGGGCCAAAGGGGTAGCCGGAGGACCGCCTCGAAGTGGGCCGTAGGGAACGCGAGCTCGCCAACAAAAAGTTCGTTTATCCGTCCCTCCTTCCTGGGCCGTCTTGCCTCGAAACCGGATGGGACAAAGTGGCCGACTGTATCTACAAATTCTCTCTCGATAAGAATGGTGAGGGGGAAATCGTGATCTGAGAAGGTCCAAGCAAATTTGCTCCTCCCCTCCTCCTCGCCACTGCCACCGCCCATCCTGCAGAAATCTTGCCAAGCGGGACAGGGGATTTCTTGCAAAAAGCTAGGGGAAGGAAGAAGTCTTAAATGCGGCAGGTGAGGAAGGGTCAGCAAAGCCTATTTATAGAATGAGAAAGGGCGGGAAAAATAGTCCTTTTGGCGGGAAGAGTGCAGATAGCAATATAGCCTTGACATTTCGACTTCCGAACCCAATCCGGGTCCTCGTCAATCCGTCAGTCGGCCGCGAAACGCCCGCACTCGTGCCCGCATTATAGAAGAGCGGCCGTAATATACGCCAACCCTGACCCGCGTGCGAGTCACATGTCGCGCGACCTGCGAGCAGCCGGCTTGCCCCTGCCAGTACTAAATAACAATGGCTAGGCGAGGCGACTCAACAAGGCCGAACCCGCCCGAAGGAAAGCCGGTCGAGCCAGAGCGTCTCGCCCGCAACTCCCGCGGAGATCGAAACGTCTACACAGCCAAAAGAAAATTACAGCAAATACTCTCCCGTGGCGGGCGAAAGTGGTCCTGAATTATTACAAATGATCAAATTGTCAGAAGTAAAGAAGTTAGCACCCTAAGCATTTCGACCGAAACCCGCGGAGGCTATCCGGACCCAGCGGATCACAACCTGCGAGGGGGGGGGGGACTCAATACTGGATCCACTTCCACCTACCTCCCCTTCCTGCGCTGGTTCGGGGAGGTACGCGAGGGTAGTGATACACGTGGACTGCCGACAGCTCCCACTGGGTCCGTTCAATCTGCTCCAAGGCACGCCTGAGTCTCCCCTCAGCTCACATAATATGTACACCCGGAGAGGTCTCCCTGTCCTCGTCAGATGGACATCTCGCTCCTTCCAAAGCCGCGAGTCGCTGCTCCATCTCGGCCTTATCCTTCTCCACTCTGTCGAAAATCTCCCGTAACAGCAGCGTGTGCTTTTGGAACAGTCGTGTTACTCGCGTCTTCATCTTCTTGGCCACAAGCGAATCTTTTAGGTATTCCGAGATGAAGTCTGTGTCGGGGGGAGGCGAGTACCCTTCGCTCATCTCGGTGTTAGAAGAGGAGATCACACTATAGCCTATAGAGATAAGGTCAGAAGAAGCGGCAACGGTAAGTGGGCTAAAGCTAGAGGATTTGCCTGGTGTCGGCACATCGCCCGCACCATCAGTAGGCCGAGAGGTGCCCGACCGACCCTGGAAGGGTTCTCCTCCAAGAGTGACGAAGGGCTTCCCCAGGCCGTGGGAGTAACATGGGGCCTTGGCGATGGAGGCACCGCGGGAGGGATAGGCACCTGTGGCGAAGGACTAGCGACCCGATCGACCGCCACCAGGGCAGAGCACCATGGTTCTCCCTCATTTGCCCTATCTCCCCGAGGCATCTCCTACCAAAGGGAAAGGAAAGTCAGGAAGTAGGGGGGTGGATAAAATAGGAGAAACGTATATACCTCAGGGATGGCCTCGACACCTCCGACCGAGCTGGAGGCGGGGTTGTCCCGCACCAGAGACCGCCGGATGACCTTTGCTTTCTTTGGCTTGAAAAGGGGGCCAGGCGACCCGTGCTCCAGCCACGGGGCAGCTTCGAGAGCCGCGTCCCGGGTACCCTCCCTCGCAGCCGCCAAACGAGCCCTCATCTCCTCAGACATAGGAAACTTCTGACTAAAGATCGTGGAAGGGGGGAAAGAGGAGGAGTTATCCTAGAGGCCCGACAGCTTATTTATAGCGTGAAGGTGGGCCCCCACCGAAAGATTCCCTATAGCTCAGCAGGGTGTTCGCCGAACACGTGGGGTTGAATATTTCTTTCCGAGCCTTTTGCAAAGCTCGCAAAGTGCGGGGATTATGCACAACCCCGTGTTCACCGAGGGGACTCGGGCAAGAAGGCGGGTCGACCCCGGCCCCGCCTCCAAGGGTCGCCCAAGCGGGTCAACCCCAGCCCACCTCTCCTGGGCGGGTCAGCCTCCAAGGATCGCCCAGGCGGGTCAGCCCTGCCCGCCTCTCCTAGGCGGGTCCGCCTCGGCCCTCCGACCCGCTCCCATTAGGCGGGTCAGTCCTGTCCGCCTCTCCTAGGCGGGCCACCCTCGGCCCGCGCCTTCCCACGCGGGCCATCTCCAACCCGCATCCCCTAGGTGATCCAGCCCCGGCCCGTGCCTCCTGCCGGGTAGAGGCATTGATGGGCTACTCTCCCAGTCCCCAATGGGAAGGGATTCCTTGCCGTTTTGCCC
The DNA here is from genome assembly GCA_039513925.1 of Platanthera zijinensis. Taxonomy (NCBI): domain Eukaryota; kingdom Viridiplantae; phylum Streptophyta; class Magnoliopsida; order Asparagales; family Orchidaceae; genus Platanthera; species Platanthera zijinensis. Next base: position 44,696,366 of record CM077098.1, on the reverse strand, counting down.
CTACAAGCCTGCCCTTAGCCGGATTGAATGGCGAAGCCTCAATGTTGGCAAACCTAGGTGGACTGCGCATAGCCAGTCAGGACAGCAGAGTTCAGCTATTGGCATGCCAGCCTAAGGGGCTTTTAGTAATTTCAGGCCAGCAGAGGTTAGTCATTTGCAGACCATTTATATAAATCTATAAATAGGACCCAAGGGGTACCTAAGAAGGCATGCTCACTTGTCTCCCAGTCTCTTAGAGCTTTCTGAGGTACCTTAGCCCGACATTTGGCTAAGGAGGGGAAGCGCTCAGTGATTTTCCGGGTTAATGGTGGGACCTCCGCGCCGGGCCCTTGGTCTACTCCCTTGCTCTCTTTTCCTTGTTGTTTTTCCTTGTAGGAGCGAAGTAGGTGCGCGACCACCCCTTCCCTAAGGGTGAACTCAACAAGAGACCGATTTCCAGTTTTAACAACGAGGGGACGCGGCGGAAAGCGCTGATGAGGGGCCTCCCAAAGATGGCACTATAGCTGCTAGGGGCATCCATAATGACGAACTTGCAATTGCGGGACTGCCACCCCAGAGAGACTTAGAGTCCTACCCCTCCTTCGACTTCCTTCCTCTCCCCCGAGAAGCCAAACAGGGGCCCATCGGAGGCCAACACTCTCCTGGCCTCCACCTTTATCGCGTCAAATGCCTTCTTGAAGATGACGTTGGCTGAGCTCCCATGGTCGATGAGGATCCGAGAGACGGTGAAATCCTCGATGGCCGTCTGGATGACCAGCGCATCGCAAAAGGGGTCTTCGTGACCCGGCATGTCCTTGACTGTGAAGGTGATTCTTTCTTCCGGGGGCGGGGTCTGGGATGTGGGGCCAATGCTCCATCGGTACATGGTGTGGAAGCTTTCCTTACGGGAAGCCTCGATCCCTGCCCCCCATGGATCGCCCTTATCCCTCCCCGGGTTCCCACATCTGCCCGGTCTTCACACCTATCCTCCTCTGCCAGAGGCGGGACCTCCTCAATCCGCAACCCCTGACCGTCTTGTTGCTACTACTGCTCCCAATTTCCCCTCATCTCAAGGAACTCCGGGCACGTGGCGTGGCGTGCCTTCCTCCCCATGGAAGTCACAGTAGAGTAACTCCACCCTAACCTCCCTTCTTCTCCTCCGCGTTGCTCTTCTCCTCTCTCATATGGCTATGGCCATAGCCTCCTCTTGATCGAGGAGGGGGGGGGGGCCTCTGGCCCTGTCTCCCACCTGGAGGGTAGAATTGGCCCTGGCCCCCTTGGCGGTTATACCCTCTACAGAACCCTCTCCTCGCCCTGTGCTCCTACCATTCAGGCCTCCACCCTAGCCGCTTATTCGGCTTTTGGCGCCCCCACCTGGGCTGCTACTGTGGCTGCTCCCTCTGCCATGGCTCAGCTCTTCTTTCCTCCTGACCTCTGCCTCCTCTAGGCCTCTCCTCCTCCGTAGCCCACCTGGCTAACCTCCTGGAAAACTCCGGGTTCGACACCTCCCCGTCAACTTCTCTCGTCGCCCTCTCCATCAACTCCTCGTAGGAGAGGGGGGAGCCTCTTCAACTCTATCCGGAAGAAACCCTGCTGCAAACCTAGGGTGAAGGCCACCATCAGAGTGTGGCCTGACATCTCCGGAACCTTGGTGACCTCCTCTTAGAAGCGATCAACGTAGCTCCCCGGGGTCTCGTTCACCCCCTGCTTGATGCGGAACAGGGACTCTGACTCCCTCTTCCTCCTCTTTGAGGTTGTGAACCTCAGCATGAACCCACGATGGAGTTCCTCGAAGCAGCAGATGGAATTGACTGGTAGCTGGTGAAGCCACTCCCTCGCCTTCTCCTTCAGGGTGATGGCAAAGAGTCTATACTTGAAGCCGTCCGACATCTGTTGGATCGAGACCACGTCCTCAAACCACTGGATGTGCTGGACGGGGTCCCCCTTCCCGGTATAGTAGGACATCTCGGGCTCCCTGAACCCATTCGGAACTGGTACAGAGGAGACCAACTCGCTGAAGGGTCTCTCTTCCCCTACTGGGCGAGCAAGAGGGTCTCGCGCCCCCAACTCGCCGAGTCTGCCACCGCTCCCCGAACCTGGGAAGAGTACTCACCCAGGGAGCTCGGCACCCCGACCCTCCTCGGCCACTTCCTTCCCAGCTCGCCTGGCGGGAGCAGCCTCTCCGAGTGCCGGATCCGCGAGACCGGAATGACTGGAGTCGAGCTCTCGGCCAGCACGCCGAGTGCGAATCAGACCATGCCGAGCACTTCCTGCTTGAATTCCTCGAGCATCCCCATAGTGGCGAGAGGGGGAGGGGGTGGTGAGTTGGTCCTGTCCGATCCTTTCCCTTCTTCCCCAGTTATTTAGCTCGCTGAAGGTTTTCTGTGTTGGCCACTCTCCACGCTCACCGCACAAAAAAGGTTGAAACCGAGAACCGGTCTCTTTTGGAGTTCACCCTTGGGGAATGGGTGGTCGCGCACCTACTTCGCTCCTGCAAGAAAAACAACCAAGGAAAAGAGCAAAGGACTAGATGATGAGTTATAAATATACCTATATTTTCATATTTTATTAAAGTCATTTTTGTTTATTTTTTGACTTTTCTAATTTGTTTTATTAATTAATATGTTTCTTTTTTAAATTATTCCTAACTTAACTTTTTTTTTCTAAATTTTTGCAGAAAAAAATAATAGTTTTCTGACAAGTCAAGATAGTCGATCACTGCAGATAGTCGAACGGCAGATAGTCGACCGCCTCGACGATAGTCGAACGAAGCCAGATCGTCGATCTCCAGAAGCCGCAGAGCGTCAAACGCAAAAGCGTCGATCACACAAAGCGTCGAACGCAAAAGCGTCGATCACACAAAGCGTCGAACGCCTTGACGATAGTCGAACGCCTCAACAAAAGCGTCGACCGCTTCCTGATCGTCGAGCTCGACGATAATCGAACGCCTCAACAAAAGCGTCGACCGCTTCCTGATCGTCGAGCTCGACGATAGTCGAATGCCTCAACAAAAGCGTCGACCGCTTCCTGATCGTCGAGCTCGACGATAGTCGAACGCCAACAAGATTGTCGACCATCAACCTTCCGCAAGATATTCGACCAGTCAATACAGCAAAATCGTCGACCTCAAACAGCCGCAGAGCGTCGAACACAAAAGCGTCGACCACACAAAGCGTCGACCATCGTGGCCTTTCCCGTCCTTCCAGAATGACGCCTGCTGGCGGATGGCCATAGATTGAAAAGTCAAACACGTCTGTAATTATTTTGTCTATAAATAAAAGCCTCCTGTAAGCTTTTTCCCGTTCACATTTTTGATCCATTTTTCTGTCTTTTTGTGGGCTGCCCTTGGTGTTTCCAATCCAATGTAAGGAGAACTTTCTCTCTCCTCTTTTCTTATGTTTGTTTTAGCTTTCTCTTAGCTCTGTAATAGTTTGTAATAGTTGTTCTTCATAAATAAAATGTGTTTTTTTCCTTTCTCTCTCTTACATGGAATGAAAAACTCTTACGGGTTGGCTCACTTTCTTTCTCCCTTTTTTTCTTACGTTCAACCTTGTTCTTCAATTAGTATGCAAAAGTGCTATGTTATTAATATAAATTTTGCTGTTAGTTTTTATTTCAAATTTCGAAATGTTATAATGTTAAATTTTCTCACTTTTTTGGTCTTTTAAAAATCTTTATAATTTCATTCTTATGAGTTTTATGAAAGAGGTTTTAAAGTGTTTTTGATTTTTTTTTACTTAGCTTTATTTTAGGATTGTAAAACTCCCTTTGTTCTTTTATTTTTATTTCAACTTTTTCATCACTTTTGTAAAACTCTAAGAATGAAAATATAATTATTTTGATTTTCTAGCAACTTTGTTTTAACTTTAGTTTTCAAAACCTTTTTGCTTCTTTAATTTTTATTTCATCTTTTTATTTATTTTTGGCAAATTATAATGGTAGAAAAGTTTTAATTTTTAGGTAACTTTCATTTTATGTTCTTCAATTATGTAGAGTGCGTGCGTATATGAGGTTAATTTACCCCCGCCCACTCGTTTGAGCCGGGATTCACATTTACTGTTTTCTTCAGTCCTACTCGTTTGGGTAGGACTTGCAATTTTCAGCTTTCTTACTGCTTTCTTTTATCGCTTTCTTCAATTATGTAGAGTGCGTGCGTGTGTGCATTTATTTCCGCCTACTCGTTAAGAGTCAATGACGTGCTTTCATTTACCGCCTACTCAGTTTTGAGTAGGACTTGTACTTGCATTTATTTCCGACTACTCGTTAAGAGTCAATGGCGTGCTTTCATTTACCGCCTACTCAGTTTTGAGTAGGACTTGTCATTTACCGCCTACTCAGTTTTGAGTAGGACTTGCACTTGCTTTTATTTCCCGCCTACTCATTCGAGTAGGACTCGCTTTATTTATTTTCTTTATGGTTTTGAAGTGTGCGTGAGTGCCTGCATCAATTTGCTTTCTTTCTTCAATTTATCTAAACATCTTGTTTTTCTATGTTTCCTCTTATAACTGTTTAGTTCTTAATTTCAAACTCACGCTCAACTAAAAACCATAAAGCCGTCCCCATACCGATGAGTGGCTAATCTCTTTTAGCCTTCGACATCGAAGAGCATTGGGACATATAAAATGATTTGACATAATTAAAGAACTTATTTTTATTTTAATTTAAGGACTTAAGGTTTGCCCCGGGTCAACGACGCGTAGGACCACATAATCGATTTGTGGGCTCTATTTCCGTTATCCATACGCAACGCCGAAAGGCCGCACGTATGGACCGATCCCCCTTGGGTAAATAGAATTGCGTACATACCCTCGAAAGAGGACGAGCGTATTTCTACCGGATTGGGTTCCCCACCCAATAGCGGGGTTCTTAGCGTAAAGCGGGCATTAAAGAGGAATCCTTCGTCGGTCTAACGATCGGTCGAATAGTCTTAATGTTCAGGTGAGCGATATTACCTAGAGATAGGTGTGCTCATATTTTAGGAACCTCCACGGCCAAGTGCCTTTTATTAATTTAAAAATTAAGTTCAATAATTATTAAGAATTATTTTAGTCTTAATTCGATTCGATGCCGAACGTTAACCCGTCATCGAACTAGCTTAGAAAATTTCCTGCTTTCTTTCCCTTTTTTATTCTTAGTAAAAAACCACACCTTACTGTTAGTAAAATAATAGTGTTCCTGGAAGAGTAGATATAATCAATGCGTACCTGAGAACAATACGACCTCGGTATTCTCCCGAATACCGAGTACTACGCGATAGGTGCACTTGCCTCCTCTCGTTAGAAAACTTGATCTTCTAACTAGCCCGCGGAATCTGACCATTTCGAACCAACCACAGTCGGTCTCTGTTCCGCGGCCATCAAGTTTTTGGCGCCGTCGCCGGGGAACGACGTTGTTATATTGAATCTGGGACTCTATTAATTTTACTTTATTTTCAAAAAATTTATATAAAAAAAAAAAAACCTCCCCCCCTTCGTTTTTTAGGGTGTATGACCCGTGGACAACCTTCAGGTTCTGAAAATCTTGAATTCGACCCCGAGATCGACCGCTCTCTTGTGCGTATCCGATCTCTACGTCGAATTCCATCTTTAGACCCCGCAGAATCCATCGGAGAACCCTCTTCTTCTTATATGGCCGACCCAAATAATGCCCAACCAGCCGAGCGTACTATGTCTTACTACGCTCGACCCAACTTGGATGATACGGGGTCGAGTATTGTTCGGCCAGCTGTGGCCAACAATAATTTTGAAATTAAGTCAAGTGTGATTCAAATGATCCAAAATGCCGTGCAGTTCGACAGACTGTCGGATGAGGACCCAAATACACACTTGTCTAATTTTCTTGAGATTTGTGATACTTTTAAGATTAATGGCGTCAATGATGACGCCATTCGTTTGCGCCTTTTTCCGTTCTCTCTTAAGTCCAAGGCTAAGGCGTGGTTACTCTCCCTCCCGCGGGGATCCATCACGACCTGGGCGGAGTTGGCAGAGAAATTCCTTACGAAGTATTTTCCGCCCGCAAAAACTGCAAGATTGCGGGCGGACATATCTTCGTTCGTCCAAAACGACTCCGAGTCTCTTTACGAGACTTGGGAACGCTTTAAGGAGTTTCTCCGCCGGTGCCCGCACCACGCTCTGCCAACGTGGTTGCAGGTACAAATTTTTTATAATGGACTGAATAGTCAGACGCATCAAATGATTGATGCGGCTGCCGGGGGCACTCTGAACAATAAGACCCCCGAGGCCGCCCAGGCCCTTTTCGAGGAAATGGCGATGAACGCCTACCAGTGGAATGTCCCGCGGGAGCGCCCTAAGCAGGCGGGCATTTTTGAAGTGGATGCCACCGCTCAGCTAGCCCTTCAAGTGGAAAGGCTAACTAAGCAGGTGGCGGAGATGTCTGTTGCCTCCCCTACTCTGCCTTGTTTTCTTCCCCCTTCTGCCTGCGTGGTCGACGAATTCGTGGACTACATGGGAAATCCGGTGCGTCCCTCCTTACAAAACAACCCGTATAGTACACACTATAATCCGGGTTGGAGGAACCATCCGAACTTCTCTTGGAGCAACCCGAATAACGCGCAGCGCCCTCCTCCCCCTCCTTTTGCGCTCTCTCTTCCTTCCCCTCCACCGAAGCTTCTTCCAGTGGAGGAAAATTTTAATCGTTATGTTGCGTCTAACGAGTCCAATATCTGGAACATCACCGGATCACTAAAGAATTTAGAAATTCAGGTTGGACAGTTGGCGCAGCTTTTGTCGGAACGCGCCCTGGGGGCACTGCCGGGGAACACGGAGCCCAATCCAAGGGAAAACGCCAACGCTATAACCCTCCGTAGCGGTAAGGAGGTGGTCGATCCAAAACGGATCGATCCTCAGGTACAAATTTCACCTCCTACCCCTCTTCCCCCTTCTTCGTCTACGCAGCCCTTACCGATTTTAATTGAAAAAACTATTTTAACCAAGGCGTTGCCCTACCCGCATAAATTAGATAAAGAGCGAGTTAACGCGCAATACGAAAAATTTATTTTATTACTTAAACAAATTCATATTAATGTTCCTTTTTGCGAGGCCATCTCGCAAATGCCTAAGTATGCAAAATTTTTAAAAGAGCTTCTTTCTAACAAATGAAAACTAGAAGAAATTTCGCATATTTCTCTTAACGCTGTCTGCTCGGCGGCTCTTACTAATAAGTTACCCTCGAAACAAAATGACTCGGGACGGTTTTCCATCCCGTGCCTTTTTGGCAATGTGTTAGTAAAGTACGCCTTAGCAGACTTAGGCGCGAGCATTAATTTGATGCCGGTCTCGCTCTTCCTGCGTCTAGGTTTGGGTACTCCTGCTCCTACCAATATGCGCATCCAACTAGCGGATCGCTCGGTTAGGTTCCCCATCGGGGTAGTCGAGGATGTCCTTGTCCGAGTAGACAAGTTCACCTTCCCGGTGGACTTCGTCATCTTAGACATCGAGGAAGATGCCGAGGTACCAATAATACTCGGTCGCCCCTTCCTCGCAACCTCGCGTGCGCTAATCGATATAAGTAACGGTCATCTTCTCCTTCGGGTAGGAGACGGCCAAGTTACTTTTTCTATTAACCCCTCTATGGAAGAATCGTCGCCGAGCGACGATTTCTGCTACTCTTTATATTCCCTTTTTGGAGATAGTTCTTCTCCGGTTTTCGAGTCCGAATTTCTAAGCGAAATATTTTTTCTCTCGAAAATTTTTATTGCGATGAGGATGTGTCTTCCGATATGCCTTTTGAACCAATTGGTTCAAAAGACATTAGCTCTAAAACCTCGCTAGAAGAACCGCCCACCCTAGATCTCAAACCATTACCTGAATCCCTTAAATACGCCTTTTTGGGGAAAAATGATACACTCCCTGTTATCATTTCTTCGTATTTAAGCGATTCGGAGACCTCCAATTTATTGGAGGTTTTGCTTAAACATCGCCATGCAATTGCGTGGCAAATTTCTGACCTCAAGGGGATTAACCCTTCATTCTGCACTCACAAAATTTTCTTAAACGATAATTGCCGCAAAACCATTCAGCCGCAGCGGCGTCTTAACCCAAACATGAAAGACGTCGTGAAAGCTGAGATAATTAAATTATTAGATGCGGGGATTATTTATCCCATTTCTGATAGTTCATGGGTTAGTCCCATTCATGTCGTGCCCAAGAAGGGCGGTCTAACCGTAGTGGCGAATGAGCGCAACGAGCTCGTCCCAACTCGTACTGTTACGGGTTGGCGTGTGGTCATCGATTATCGCAAACTTAATGATGCCACCCGCAAAGACCATTTTCCACTACCGTTCCTTGACCAAATTCTTGAGCGTCTTTCCGGTCATCCTTTTTATTGTTTTCTCGACGGTTTATCGGGGTTTTTCCAAATCCCCATTTCCCCCGAGGACCAAGAGAAGACAACTTTTACTTGCCCCTTTGGCACCTTCGCCTATCAAAGAATGCCATTTGGCCTCTACAATGCGCCGGCTACATTCCAAAGATGTATGCTAGCAATTTTTGGCGAGCTAGTAGAAGATATTATGGAAATATTTATGGATGACTTTTCTGTATTCAGATGCTCATTCCCGGATTGTCTTTGTAATCTTGATCGTGTCCTCCAGCGATGCGAGGACACGCATCTTGTTTTAAATTGGGAAAAGTGTAACTTTATGGTTCGAGGAGGTTTGGTCCTCGGCCATAAGATTTCGATTAAGGGGATAGAGGTCGATATGGCCAAAGTAGAAATCATTGAAAAACTTCCTCAGCCGACTAACATAAAATCTATTAGGAGTTTCTTAGGCCACGCGGGCTTTTATAAGCGCTTCATTCAAGATTTTTCAAAAATAACAAAGCCGCTTACTCACCTCTTGGAAAAGGAATCACCTTTTGTCTTTAGTAGCGAGTGCGAGTCTGTCTTTAATTTTATAAAACAAAAGCTTATCAATTCTCCAATTCTAGTGGCCCCTAATTGGTCCCTTCCGTTCGAAATCATGTGCGACGTTAGTGATATTGCCTTAGGCGCCGTTCTTGGCCAACGCATAGAAAAACATTTTCATCCTATTTATTACTCTAGCAAGACGCTCACTTCCGCACAAGTGAATTACACAACGACGGAAAGGGAACTCTTAGCCGTCGTTTTTGCTTTCGATAAGCTTTGCTCGTACCTTACGCTATCTAAAGTTATCGTTTTCACCGATCACTCCGCCCTTATGTATTTACTAGCCAAAACCGATGCGAAACCCCGCCTTCTTCGATGGGTCCTCCTCCTTCAAGAGTTTGATTTGGAGATCTGAGATAAGAAGGGCGCGGAGAATCTAGCGGCAGACCACCTCTCCCATTTAGAAAATTCTGGTGCGGAAGCGCTCGTCGAATCTGAAATAAACGACAGATTCCCCGAGGAACGCCTTCTCGCCCTTTGTTCGTCTTCGTCATCTTCTCCTTGGTTCGCAGATTTTGCGAACTACTTAGTCGCGCGGGTTCTTCCAAAAGAATTTTCAAGTCATCAAAAGAAGAAATTCTTTTCCGACTTGAAAAATTTCTTTTGGGATGACCCGTTTCTTTTCCGTATCTGCGCGGACCAAGCGGTTCGAAGATGCGTCGCGGGAGTGGAGTGCACACAAATATTGCGGCACTGCCACGAGGGTTCGGCCGGGGGGCACTATCAAGCCAACCGGACCGCTAGGAAGGCGCTGGAGGCGGGCTACTTTTGGCCCACTCTCTTCAAGGACACGCACAATTTTGTGCGCGCATGCGATAGCTGTCAGCGGTCGGGCAACATCTCTCGTCGAGACGAGATGCCCCAAAATATGTTTTTAGAATGCGAAGGCTTCGATTTATGGGGCATAGATTTTGTAGGCCCCCTACCTTCTTCTTATAAAAATTCGTATATTTTAGTGGCGGTCGACTACGTATCAAGGTGGGCGGAAGCGCAAGCTCTCCCCACCAACGATGCGCGAGTCATCGTTACATTTCTTAAAAAATTATTTTCTCGCTTCGGCACTCCTCGCGCTATTGTTAGTTATAGGGGTACGCATTTCTGTAACGCTCTCATGGCTAAGACGTTAGCTAAGTACGGAGTCACACACAAACTTGCCACCCCCTACCACCCCAAACAAGTGGCCAAGTTGAGGTAGTAAATCGAGAAATAAAACGAATTTTAGAAAAAACCGTTTCACTTAATAGGAAAGATTGGTCCGTTAAGCTAGACGATGCATTATGGGCGTACCGTACGGCGTACAAAACCGCTACCGGTTGTACTCCGTTTCGATTAGTCTATGACAAGGCGTGCCATTTACCCGTAGAACTAGAGCATCGCGCACTTTGGGCTTTAAAACTCTTAAACCTCGACTCTAACTTAGCCGCTCGGAATAGAAAACTGCAACTAAATGAGCTCGATGAATGGCGTGCGAATGCTTATGAGAGCAATAAGTTAAATAAGGAGCGTTCTAAGTTATATCACGATCGAAAAATTAAAACCCCCAAAATTTTTTCTCCGGGCGATCTTGTCCTTCTTTACAATTCTCATCTTACACTTTTTCCGGGTAAACTTAGATCTCGTTGGTCCGGGCCCTTCAAAGTTGAAGAAGTTTTTCCATATGGGACCGTACTCGTCTCCCACCCGGAAAAAGGCTCGTTTAAGGTGAACGGTCATCGGTTAAAGTCTTATATAGCGGGCGACCCTGTGATCGAGCATAACGAAACCCTATACCTCCTCAACTTATAACCCCGCCAATATAGTCAGGCTACGCGACTATAAACAAAGCGCTCCTGGGAGGCACCCCACGCTTATTTTTTTTACGTCTTTATTTATCATGTTTTCTATTTTCTAAATAACTGCAGGGCTTCTAAAGGGCTTCCCCGAGCGCGGACCAGGGACGTTTTCTGCCCCCCTCTTTCTCCTTTTTGTACATATAGCTACTATATTGTTCCTCATACTTAGCATACAACATTGGGGACAATGTTGGAACTAAGTATGAGGGTGTTTTCGTGTTTTCGCTTTTCTTTTCACTTACAAAAAAAAACAAAAAAATACAAAATTTCAAAAAAAATTTATATATATAAAACAAACAAAAAAAATTATAAAAACACGAAAATCAAAAAATTTTTTGTTTTTGAAGTTTCATTTTTGAAACTGTCTTGTTTTTAACTCGGTCCGCGAGATCCAGCTCTTCGAGCCATCCACATAACGAGTCATCTCGCGGCAACCTAGTTTTTTTTGTGTAAATAATTTTTGTAAGTATTTTTGTAAATATCCTTTTTCTCTCATCTTTGTAATTAACTTCTCTTTTTTCTCTCATTTTTGTAAATAGAATGAAAATTTTCTTAAAAATACAAAAAAATTCACAAAGCTTAAAAATACAAAAAAAATTTGCAAAACAAAAAAAAAACAAAAAAAAAAGTTAATAACTTCAAAAATTCAAAAAAAATATATATAAGTTATGAAAATAAATCAAACTTTTCATTCTTAAGTTTCTTGCTATCCCAAAATTTAGTTTTGAGTTTATTTATATGCGAATTTTATCAATTCTTTGTTCACTATTCGTTTGTTAATTATAGATTGAAAATTTTAAATAGCCGGGGTTAAGTTTTAAAGAATTTATTATGCTTTGTTAAAGATAGGGGACTCGCTTTAGGCACTACTGCTAATTTTTCATAGATAGGAGCACGTGTACTATGTTAGAAAATAACGACTATAGAATTCAATTATGCTTACTTTTAGCTTTCTGAAAAATTGGAACGTACAATTTATAAAGGTTGCTCTCAATTTTTTTTTTAATTAAAAATCTAGTTCTCTTTTCTCCCCTTACTTATCATAACCTACTTGGTATGATAAAATAATTTTCCCCCTTAAAAGATCTTATGTCAATGGGGATAAGATTTCGTCCCGTAAACATAGGCATCCAATAAATTAAAAGATTATATGCTACGGAGTAAGAGGATAAAATTCATCACTCCAACATATTCATTGGGTTAATTTTTATTATGAAGAAAAAAAAAATTTCATGTTAAGGAAAATAAGATTTCATTTTCCTTTAACATCCAAATCAAAGAAAAAAAATGGAGGTTTGAGAAAAAAATTTCCTCACCTCATTATCCAAGCATCTTCATAAACCAACATCAACCCCCTTAGCCAATTTCATGACTCTAGAATTAATTCAAAAATCTTTTTGAGAGCATAATTCGTAAATTGCATTATTTCCGGTAAAACTCCTATAAGCTAAGGTTCGAATAACTCCAAGCTATTTTTGTTTATCTAACCAATACAATTATTGCTTTCTATTTGCTTACATCAAGAAGTCTTTTGGCCAAAACTTTTGCCCTGTTTAAATCATGTACATAATTTTAGGACTTAACTTCTATACCCCGTATATTTATTTAGATCTCTCTTATAATTAATTTAGCGGTAGCAAAACTTAGAGTTTTTATTATTCCTTATAAGTTCACCTCAAACTTTTGCTCTGGAATAGCAAAAGCTTAAGTATGGGGGTATTTGATGAGTTGTAAATATACCTATATTTTCATATTTTATTAAAGTCATTTTTGTTTATTTTTTGACTTTTCTAATTTGTTTTATTAATTAATATGTTTCTTTTTTAAATTATTCTTAACTTAACTTTTTTTTTGTTTTTCTAAATTTTTGCAGGAAAAAATAATAGTTTTCTGACAAGTCAAGATAGTCGATCACTGCAGATAGTCGAACGGCAGATAGTCGACCGCCTCGATGATAGTCGAACGAAGCCAGATCGTCGATCTCCAGAAGCTGTAGAGCGTCGAACGCAAAAGCGTCGATCACACAAAGCGTCAAACGCAAAAGCGTCGATCACACAAAGCGTCGAACGCCTCGACGATAGTCGAACGCCTCAACAAAAGCGTCGACCGCTTCCTGATCATCGAGCTCGACGATAGTCGAACGCCAACAAGATTGTCGACCATCAACCTTCCGCAAGATAGTCGACCAGTCAATACAGCAAAATCGTCGACCTCAAATAGCCGCAGAGCGTCGAACGCAAAAGCGTCGACCACACAAAGCGTCGACCATCGTGGCCTTTCCCGTCCTTCCAGAATGACGCCTGCTGGCGGATGGCCATAGATTGAAAAGTCAAACATGTCTGTAATTATTTTGTCTATAAATAAAAGCCTCCTGTAAGCTTTTTCTCGTTCATATTTTTGAGCCATTTTTCTGTCTATTTGTGGGCTGCCCTTGGTGTTTCTAATCCAATGTAAGGAGAACTTTCTCTCTCCTCTTTTCTTATGTTTGTTTTAGCTTTCTCTTAGCTCTGTAATAGTTTGTAATAGTTGTTCTTCATAAATAAAATGTGTTTTTTTCCTTTCTCTCTCTTACATGGAATGAAAAACTCTTACGGGTTGGCTCACTCTCTTTCTCCCTTGTTTTCTTACGTTCATCCTTGTTCTTCAATTAGTATGCAAAAGTGCTATGTTATTAATATAAATTTTGCTGTTAGTTTTTATTTCAAATTTCGAAATGTTATAATGTTAAATTTTCTCACTTTTTTGGTCTTTTAAAAATCTTTATAATTTCATTCTTATGAGTTTTATGAAAGAGGTTTTAAAGTGTTTTAGATTTTTTTTACTTAGCTTTATTTTAGGATTATAAAACTCCCTTTGTTCTTTTAATTTTATTTCAACTTTTTCATCACTTTTGTAAAACTCTAAGAATGAAAATATAATTATTTTGATTTTCTAGCAACTTTGTTTTAACTTTAGTTTTCAAAACCTTTTTTGCTTCTTTAATTTTTATTTCATCTTTTTATTTGTTTTTGGCAAATTATAATGGTAGAAAAGTTTTAATTTTTAGGTAACTTTCATTTTGTGTTCTTCAATTATGTAGAGTGCGTGCGTATATGAGGTTAATTTACCCCCGCCCACTCGCTTGAGCCGGGATTCGCATTTACTGCTTTCTTCAGTCCTACTCGTTTGGGTAGGACTTGCAATTTTCAGCTTTCTTACTGCTTTCTTTTATCGCTTTCTTCAATTATGTAGAGTGCGTGCGTGTGTGCATTTATTTCCGCCTACTCGTTAAGAGTCAATGACGTGCTTTCATTTACCGCCTACTCAGTTTTGAGTAGGACATGTACTTGCATTTATTTCCGCCTACTCGTTAAGAGTCAATGGCGTGCTTTTATTTACCGCCTACTCAGTTTTGAGTAGGACTTGTCATTTACCGCCTACTCAGTTTTGAGTAGGACTTGCACTTGCTTTTATTTCCCGCCTACTCATTCGAGTAGGACTCGCTTTATTTATTTTCTTTATGGTTTTGAAGTGTGCGTGAGTGCCTGCATCAATTTGTTTTCTTTCTTCAATTTATCTAAACGTCTTGTTTTTCTATGTTTCCTCTTATAACTGTTTAGTTCTTAATTTCAAACTCACGCTCAACTAAAAACCATAAAGCCGTCCCCATACCGATGAGTGGCTAATCTCTTTTAGCCTTCGGCATCGAAGAGCATTGGGACATATAAAATGATTTGACATAATTAAATAACTTATTTTTATTTTAATTTAAGGACTTAAGGTTTGCCCCGGGTCAACGACGCGTAGGACCACATAATCGATTTGTGGGCTCTATTTCCGTTATCCATACGCAACGCCGAGAGGCCGCACGTATGGACCGATCCCCCTTGGGTAAATAGAATTGCGTACATACCCTCGAAAGAGGACGAGCGTATTTCTACCGGATTGGGTTCCCCACCCAATAGCGGGGTTCTTAGCGTAAAGCGGGCATTAAAGAGGAATCCTTCGTCGGTCTAACGATCGGTCGAATAGTCTTAATGTTCAAGTGAGCGATATTACCTAGAGATAGGTGTGCTCATATTTTAGGAACCTCCACGGCCAAGTGCCTTTTATTAATTTAAAAATTAAGTTCAATAATTATTAAGAATTATTTTAGTCTTAATTCGATTCGATGCCGAACGTTAACCCGTCATCGAACTAGCTTAGAAAATTTCCTGCTTTCTTTCCCTTTTTTATTCTTAGTAAAAAACCCCACCTTACTGTTAGTAAAATAATAGTGTTCCTGGAAGAGTAGATATAATCAACGCGTACCCGAGAACAATACGACCTCGGTATTCTCCCGAATACCGTGTACTACGCGATAGGTGCACTTGCCTCCTCTCGTTAGAAAACTCGATCTTCTAACCGACCCGCGGAATCTGACCATTTCGAACCAACCACAGTCGGTCTCTGTTCCGCGGCCATCACTAGACCAAGGCCCTATGCGGAGGTCCCACCATACACCCGGAAGTTCACTGAGCGCTTCCCCTCCTTAGCCAAATGCCGGGCTAAGGTAACTCAGAAGGCGCTGGAAAACTGGAAGCAAGTCAGCGTGCCTTCTGAGGTACCCCTTGGGTCCTAATTCTAGATTTCTAAAAATGATCTGGAAGTAACTAATCTCTGCCGGCCTGAAATTACTGAAAGCCCCTTGGACTGGCCTGCC
The DNA here is from genome assembly GCA_039513925.1 of Platanthera zijinensis. Lineage (NCBI taxonomy): Eukaryota > Viridiplantae > Streptophyta > Magnoliopsida > Asparagales > Orchidaceae > Platanthera > Platanthera zijinensis. Next base: position 44,680,946 of record CM077098.1, on the reverse strand, counting down.
AACAGCAAAACTCCGCTATTCTGAATAGCTATGTGCAGCTCACCTGGGTCTGCCAACAGCGAGACTCCGCTGTTCTAACGGGCTATTGGCAGGCCAGTAGGGGCAAAATGGTGGAAAACACAACACAACTGAATGGGGCGAGCTGCCCTGTAATGGACTCTACTCGACAAAGGCGGCGAGTATCGATGGAGCTTGTACTCGCAGGCCTCAGATCAGCAGTAGGCGAGCTCAGCCTCGGCCTGCCCCACTCGTCTGCCGCGAGTGCGAGCTGGTGAGTGCGAGTTAAAGGGTGTCGGGATGTCCCTCAACGCCGAGGTCAAAAGGCATTGACAGAACTCACCTCACTCGACGCCACGGCTAAAGGCATTGAGTGAGCTCACCTCACTCGGCGCTGTGGCCGAAGGCATTGAGTGAGCTCTACTCACTCGACGCCATGGCTGAAGGTGTTGAGTGAGCTCTACTCAACGCTGCGGACTTGGCTCGCCTGGGGTCTGGTCTAGACTCGGCCAATCTGGCTCCTACCGGTCCCACTCGCCGGATATGGGGTTGTATAACGGGAGTGGTTTATGTCACTCCGTATCTTAGCTTGGCGAACACTCTTTATATATCCAAGTTTTCGTGCAATTTATTGTCGGTTATCTATTAATGCAAGCAACTTCAGTGCTCCGTCACATTCACTCTAACTTCTTATTCTTTTCAGGATCCGAGCTCCCAACGGACGATTGCTACTGGGACTGAGAGCGGCGGTCTCTACTTCCTCGACAACATTTCCGCTCTGTTCGCCTTCTCCTCCTCTGCAAATATTCTACAGTGGCATCTCCGCCTTGGTCATCCTCCTCCACGGATTCTTCGTCAGCTTCTGCCCCACATCCCTCCACACAGTTCTCCTCTCAACTATGATGCCTGTCAGCTTGGCAAGCATCACCATTCCGTCTTTCCGCCGAAGCAATTTCGTGGCTCTACCCGTCTGTTTGATCTCATTCACTTCGATGTCTGGGGTCCTGCTCCTACCCTCACCGTTGGTCGATGTAGTTCTTATTTTGTTACCTTTATTGATGACTTTTCTATATGTACTTGGGTGTATCTCTTACGAGATCGCTCTGATAATGCTAAGGAGTATAATAGTCAAGCTTTTTCATCTTTTTGTATGCAACACGGGATTGTTCATTAAACTAGTTGTGTCTATACCTCACAACAAAATGGAGTGGCGGAACGCAAAAGCCGTCACCTCCTTGATATCACTCGCACTCTGATGACGCAGCTGCATGTCCCTCACTCCTATTGGGTCTATGTAGTTCTCATTTCCTGATATCTAATCAATCGCATTCCCTCCACGGTTCTCCACAGTCAAACCCCATTCTCTATTCTCTATCTGGGCAAGGAACCTTTTTCTCTCCCTCTACGTATCTTTGGGTGTATGACTTTTGTGTACGCTCCCTCTGCCACCCATCACAAACTCTCCCCTCGCTCCACCAAATGTGTCTTTCTGGGGTACTCTACCACTCAGAGAGGTTATTATTGTTTTGACCCCATTCTTCGCAAGTACTTCGTCTCCGCCGATGTAACCTTCTTCAAGAATGCTTCTCTAATGACTCCTCTCTTCTTCCTGCGGCTTCTAATTCTCCTACTGTTCCCTCCAACCCTTCGACCCCTACCAAGGTTTTTTCACATCCACCGTCTCCATCCTCTCCTCCTCTATCTTCACCTTCGCTATCTCCCTCTTCTCCGCCACCATCGCTCTCTACTCCCGGGCCAGCTCTCTCCGCCACGGATTCTCCGGATGTTGAGGAACCCGCTGACCTGGATCTTCCCATTGCTCTTCGCAAAGGGGGTGCGGGCATGTACCCAGCACTCGCTTGCAGCTGTTGTTTCCTATGATCTTCTTACCCCTTCTCGCAGGGCTTTTACCTTTTCTATCTCTGCCACTGCCACCCCCGTTCCTACCAGGAGGCCCTTATTGTTCCTCATTGGAAGGCTGCCATGGATGAGCAGATTGCTACTCTCACTTAACAGGGTACGTGGACCCTTATTCCTCCTCTCTTCGGCACAGATGTTGTTGGCTGTCACTGGGTATTTGTGGTGAAGTTCAGTCTAAATGATAGTGTGGATTGTTAAAAGGCCCGCCTTGTTGCCAAAGGCTTTACCCAGACTTATGGTGTTGACTATTTTGACACCTTCTCTCCAGTTGCTCGTCTCATTACTATCAGGGTCCTCCTCTCTATAGCTGTCAATAGGGATTGACCCATTTCCCAACTAGATGTCAAGAATTCTTTTCTCTATTGGGATCTTCAGGAGGATGTCTATATGGAGGAACCTCCAGGGTATGTTGCTCAAGGGGAGACACAGGTATGCCGGCTAAAGAAGGATATCTATGGTCTAAAGCAATGCTCTCAGGATTTGTTTTACAAGTATAGCGGGATTGTGGCGGTCGTGGGTTTTACGAGATGTTCTGCCGAGCACTCTTTATTCATTTGCAAAACCTCCCTGGGTCTAATGGTTTTTGCGGTATATGCGGATGATATTCTTCTCACTAGAGATGACCAGGCTAGGATAGCCTTGACAAAGAAGCATCTTCGTCAACACCTGGTCACAAAAGTTATTGGCTCTCCAAAATACTTTATGGGGATAGAAATCTTTCGTAAGCCCAATTCCTTAGTCCTCTCCCAACGCAAGTATGCTCTTGATTTGCTAAAAGAAGCAGGGTTGACTGGGGCTAAACCTGCCCGATGCCCATGGCGACCGGAGAAGATAAAACTTGGACGAATGACTCTCCTATTCTTTCAAATATTATGAGGTACAGACGTATTGTGGATAAACTCATCTATCTCACGGTGACCAGACCCGACATCTCCTATATTGTAGGCAAGGTTAGCCAATTCATACAAGCTCCTAGGGAGTGCCATCTACAGTATGCCCTGAGGATATTGGAGTATGTTAAGTTAGCTCCTGGGAAATGACTTCTATTTCAGAAGAATGGTCATTTTAGGGTTGAAGCGTACTCAAATTCGAGCTATGCTGATGACAAAGGAGACCGCAAGTCACCATCGGGCTTTTGCACCTTTATGGGGGGGGGGGGGACCTTGCGAGCTGGAAGAGCAAGAAACAGTCTGTCATCTTTAGGTCCAGTGCAGAAGCAGAATATCGAAGTATGACATCGACCACATGTGAGTTGAAGTGGTTATGGGCTCTCATGCTTGACTTAGGAGAGGTCTACAACCATCCTCTACCTATGTTTTGTGATAACAAGTCCGCTATATACATCTCCAAAAATCTAGTCTTCCATGAGAGATTTGTACTCCGTTCGCCACCTCCGATGAAGAATTGGCCGATATCTTAACCAAGCCGGTGTCCGCCTCCTTTCTTCACATTTGTGACAAGCTGGGCATGATCGATATATATTCTCCAGCTTGAGGGGGAGTGTTGCAGCTTGGAGACCGGGCGGTCTTGCAGTCTGACTCTGGTGGATTAGGGACCACGCAGTTTAGTGGTTTCTCTCCAGCGGTTTTATAGCCGGACTATTGTTGTTTGGTGTCCGAGCGGTCTGATGGTTTGTCTCAAGCGACTTGGAGACTGGGCGGTCTGGCAGTCTCCTATGGCGGCTTGTTCTCTCCTTCTGATGGTTGCCGGGCGGTTAGCCAATTCGTCTAACCGTGCAGCCTGTTCGACTTGTTTTTATTAAAGCGCTTATACCTGTAATTATTTATTCCCATATTACCGATTTGTAATCTCTCTCAGCTCCTCCATTCTATAAAAGGGAGGTCATACCTTTGTAATACTTACTTTTTTGGATAATAAAAATTTCTTTTATTCCAATTTATGGTTTCTACTTGTCAGTTCACACAGTTCTTTTACTTCTTTCTGCACCACTTGTAACTTTCTTCTGAGGTGTTCTTCTTTTGAATGACTCAGGTTCAGAGCAGTAGCTGGTTTGGTTGGTTGAGTCCGTGGTTTCAGGCCTATGGCTAGTTGTAGTCGCTTGTCTTTCACCTCAGTTTAGAGAGGTAGATGTTTCTTTGTTTCAGACTAAACTGTTTTCCTATGGGTTCCTGTTAGTTTGTTGATGCCCATAGTGTTAGTTCTCGTGTTAGACAACTTGCTTGTTTCTACTACTGTTACTTACTGTTAGTTTTATACTTGCTCTCTGGAAAGATTTTATGTTAGGATGCATGTTAGTTATTTTAAACTATAAAAGTTGCATTTTAGCGTAGTTCCATAGCATGCTTTTAAACTGACAAACTACTATTTTAAGAGCTACAAAACTATTTTCTTACTTATAATAAATCTAGAAGTCACATCTCCATTGCTTTATATGTCGAGTCTTCATTCCTACTTAGGATAACAAATGAATAAACTTAATAATTTTTCGCTGTGTAAACAGAAACTTTCTCACTAGTGGACTAGTTAATCCACCAGTCCGAGGGACACCGTCAGTAAACCTAACAATATAACTATGTTTTAAAACATAATTCATAAGTCTTTTAATAAAAATAAATGAAAGGAAAGGGTTGCTTGAACGTCTACAGTCGTCCCCTGCACGGTGTGGCAGCACGATCACGTATTTTCTCACTCTGATTGTATTTTAATATTGAGAAAATGGGGGTTGTGATAGTTAGTATCAGAGGGAGGTTTTGCAAAAAAGTTGGTTGGTTGGGCAGCTGAGTCAAACGACCTTCCCTTAAGCAAAACTCTAATCGTGTCACTTCATTGCATACACACCTAAGTGTTATCAGTATGTCTTGACGAAAGCATGAACACTACACTCATAAACATAATAATAAGTATACGAGACATATTATGTAGTATGAGATGCATAATATGTGGTTGCATATGGATTCTCATAAGAAGGAACATGTGATTGTAATGTAGTATGAGATGCATAAGGATCATCACATGGATGCCCATTAGATTTTATTTTTCATTGTGTTGGAACCCTTGTTTGGATTTGTGCTAGGTTCACTCCTAGGATGTCTTGACCCCCATGTATAGCCAGGGTCTCTGTCTAAGTCTTAGTTAGGTCCCCTCTAGGTCAGGATTTGTGCAGACCAGCATTGCAGTGGACTCAGACATAGATTCAGATAAATGTTGTGGACTATCTATATCAGTTCGACTATAGTCGAACTCAGCTCGACGATCGTCGATCTCCCATCGACGATCTCAGAGTCTTCTACTCTGAACTGAGCTCGACGATCTACGAGCTCAGGTCGACGATTTCGTTTTTCTCAGTAGTATTCTCGTTCAACAATAGCCATTCTCTTGTCGATGATCACTTAACTCAGTTCTTCTATACTGCTTTCAGTTATCAGTTCTTCAGGATGGTCAGAGTTATTTATTTTGATTATGATAAAGTTTTTCAAGGCAAATATATTCTGATAATTAATGCTGATTCTCTCAAGGCTGATAGCCGCATTCTTGAAGCATTAATTATGGCATTCACAGAATATTTTTTTCAAGACAATTATAGAAATGCATTTATGATTGACAGCAATATCTAGCAATTTGGGCTCCTCATTTCTTGTAGAGAATTATGTTTTGTCTTGGGAATTCAAATTGATGTTGTTTTCTTCATTCTGAAAAAATATATACAAAAAGAGAAACAGACGGCAATTAATTAGTAGTCAGAGAAGAATATTGCTCTCAAGGGATCTTGCATGTTTTGCTGAAAAGAGGAAGAAGAAGAACTTTTCAAAAACAATTCTCTCCAGTCTTCTTCCTTCTTCAGTCTTCAAAGATTTACAGAGAGCAAAAAAATCAATAACAGTTCAAAGATTCAAAAGTCTCTGCAACATATATTGAAGACCTACACCCATGGCCCAGTTTCCTCTTCCTGAACATATACAAGATCTAAGGGGGAGCTTGGACATTCAACTTTAATCAACACAGACTTCTCATTTGCCTGAGAAAGAGAAGATTTCCAAAAATTCTTGTTTCTTTTACCTCCATTTGTACAGGGTTATCTCTCCCTTCAAAAGTGAACACTTGTCGTGATAGGGCACCTGATCAAAAACCTATTGGATTTTTAGCTTTTGATCAAAAGCTCAAAGGGTCTCTAGATCTACCTGCAACAGATCTTGTGGTGATAGGGCACCTGATCAAAAACCTAAGTGGATTCCTACCTGGGTGATAGAAGAGTGGATGTACCCAGATTTGGGAAACCACAATAAATTTTCTTGTGTCGTCTGGTTGCTATATGATTTCTTTGTGTGCTTTGTTATGTTGTGGTAGTCCAGCCTATTTTATTTCACTAGTTATAGTTATCAGTATTTTAATTCCACAATAAATCTAAACAATTTTTTAAATACTCTATTCACCCCCCCTCTAGAGTAAAACCTATCTATCCCTCTCTTTCAATTGGTATCAGAGGAAGGTTTTTCAAGGTTGTACAGGCTAACACCTGAACCTAAGATCTCTGATAGATATTTTTTTTACTCTATATCTTTTTGTTATATCATGGCACAGTACAAGGACTTTGCAAGCACCAGACCTCCAGTTTGCAACTTGCAAAAGTTTGGAATCTGAAAGGCAAGAATAAGACTTTATATGAATTCAATTGATGAAGACATTTATGCTTCTATCTTAACAGGAGTACCTCCACCACCAGCTTCCACTTCAAGTACTTCCACAAATATAACTGCAGTACCTCCTCCAAACTACAATGATGCATACAAGAAAGCAAAGATTGCTGATACAAAAGCCATGAATATACTGACACAAACAATGTCTGATGACATATTTCAGAAAGTAGTTTAATGTGAATCAACTAAGGCCATCTGGGATTCCTTAAACACAATGGTTGCAGGATCAGCAGATGAAAGGAAGGACAAGAGAGCTCATCTCATCTCCCAGTATGAGAATTTTAAAAGGAAGAAACTGAGCAAGTTTCTGAGATGTACAACAGACTCAGTATCATTGTTAATGAACTAAAAACCCTTGACAAGGACATCTCAGTCATAGAAATAAATGATAAGATTCTCTTGTGCTTCCCCAGCTCATGGGAATCTAGAATCTGGCCTATTAGAGAGACTAGAAGCACACATGAGATGACTACTGAATCAGTCTTAGGAAAGGTGAAATCCTATGAACAGCGGCTAAAGACAAGAGAAGCTAAGCAACAAAAGACTGCTACATCAACAAGGAAGGAACAGAATATAGCTTTCAAAACTTCAAAAGAATAAGAAACTTCTCCACCAAATGAAGAGTTGATGAGTCTCTTTGCAAAGAGATTCTTCAAGATGGGGAGAAAAGAATTAAGAAGGAAATCATCAAGGAGTGATGATAAACAAAGGTATGATAAAACCCCTTCTAAAGAGATTATCTGTTTTGGTTGCAGGAAAGCTGGGCACATTCTTCCAGAATGTCCAGAAAACAAATACAAGGAAAGGAGATAGACTCTAAGAAGCACTCCAACAAACCATCCTCCTACAAACACAAAAAGAAGGAGAAAAGGTTTGTTGCAGAAATATGGAGTGACATTGAAGAATCATATTCCTCCAGTTCCAGTGAGGATGAAGAAGAAGCAAAGGTCAAAGAAATTTGCTTAATTGCCATCAATGCTTCAGGACATGTCTCAGAAGAAGAACAATCTAAAGAATGTTCAGATTGTGATCAGGTATTGGAAGACTTTGACTTTACCTCTGAAGATTTTAAATCAAACTTTAAATCTATGTGTAGTGATCTGATTAGATGTGAGAAGGAAATCAAACTTCTCAGAGATAGACAATTTAACTATGACAGTTTAGTATCAGAAAATAACAAATTGAAAAATGAAATAGACATGTATAATGAACAAATCATTTTTTTGAAAAAGGAATTAAGTAAAGCAAAACAGCTAGAGGAATCACTAAATGGGAGAAGCAAACAACTAGTATAAATCACCAGCACACTTAATGCTAGACTTAATAAAAGTAAGTTAGGATTAGGTGCATCATCTAGTGAACCACCAGTTATTCAGAAAAACCATCTCTAACAACCTATAAAGTTTATTTCAGATAAAGGTAAGAAAAATACAGAGAAAATTAAAAAGGTTAATTAAGTTTTAAAAGAAGTTGAGAAAAATAAAGAAAAATAAAAAACTAAGTCTCAATAAAAATCGTCGAACCAAGATCGACGATCTCAACATTATGCGTCGAACGACGATCGACTATCTCAGAACCCAGAGTTTGAGCCTAAACACTCTGCAAACTGGGATCGACAATATCATTATGTATCGTCGAACAGAGATCGATGATCGTGGAACCCAGATAATAGCTACTATTACTCTGAGAACCGAGATCGATGATATTAATGCTGGTCGTCGAACACAGATCGACAATCTCAACCTAAATCGTCGAACCCAAATCTGTATCATCAAAACTATAATTTCAATAGAAACTTTAATAAGAACTCTAACTCTAAAACTTTTCATCCCTTAACTAACTGGATAATCCCACCTAAGAGATTTCATCCCTTAGGTTATAAAAGTCAACCTGAATACTCATATATTTAAAGTTTTAAGTATGAAAAGAAGCCATGACCCAAGGTTACCTGGGTCCAAAATATATAAGCTGTTATTTTGCAGGTGAAGACTTATCCTACCATACAGGATAAATGGTAACTGGATAGTGGGTGCTCCAAGCACATGACAGGAAACAAGTCCAACCTGAATAACTATAAGGCAAAGCTAGGTCCAAAGGTTATATTTGGAGACTCGAGCTTTTGTTAGAAATAAGGCTATGGAGAATTCACACTTGGAGCTGTCACATTCAGGAAAGTGGCATATGTAAGTGGCCTGAAACATAACTTGACATCCATAGGTCAGCTATGTTATGCAGGTTATGAGGTATGTTTTACTGGATCCAAATGCAACATTTATTTAAATAATAGCATTGTGTTATCAGGTATTAGGTTAGGCAATATCTATTTAGTTGATTTTAATTCTGCTTGTTCAGAAATTTATTTGTTTAACCAAGTTAGCAATAATAATACATTGTGACATAAAAGGCTAGGACATGTAAATCTTAGAAACATTGCTAGGTTATTTGGGGACAACCTTGTTAGAGGATTGCCCTCTTGCCCCTACAAGAAGAAAAGCCTTTGCAAGGCTTTTCAAGAAGGCAAGCAAACTAAAAATAGCTTTAAATCAGTTAATAAGAGTGATTCACCAAGAATTTTGTATCTGCTTCATTTGGACCTCTTTGGACCAATTGTTGTACAAAGACTGGGAGGGAAGTTCTATACTTTAGTTATTGTAGATGACTTCTCTAGGTTCTCTTGGGTTTTCTTCTTGAGAAACAAGTCTGATAATTTCAAAGTTCTTACAGACTTTCTAAAATACATAAAGATTGAGTATTCTACTCAAGTTACATTGATCAGAAGTGATCATAACACTGAGTTTGAATCTCTTCCTATGCAAGAATTCTATGAGAAGGAAGGTATCAGGCACTGCTTCTCTGCTCCCAGAACTCCTCAACAAAATGGGGTAGTTGAAAGGAAAAATAGAACACTCATTGAAGCTGCATCCACAGATCTTACAACTCAGAACCAGATTGGTTCCTACAGCTTAGAATTATACAAATCTTACCTTAGATTCTCCCCAAGAATCCTACCTCATGCCACAGCCCTACCTCAGCCTTTATAACTAGGCTTACAACTCAGACTATCAATAGTCCTACACCTTAGACACTCAACCCTACCTCAGCCATTATAATTATAGGCTTACAACTCAGATCTAACAATAGATCCTACAAGAATTTTATTATTTGAGAAATACAGAAATATCACCATATAGATCACTCTATAGGTGAGAGCTTCTTGATCAGTTCTTGAATGAACAGAATCTACAGATCCAACCTGACTTAGCTGTTTCAAAGGTTCTTGATAGAACAAAATAAGGTTGAACTCTTCTTGATGTAGAAGTTGATCTCATGTCAGCTCCTTTCTTGAATTAAGAATGAGATCTGAATCTTCTCTGCAGACTGTTCAGAATCTGTCTTCTTAAGGGTCTCCCCTTTTCTTGTTGTTGAACTCTTTCTATGGATGATTCACTTTTTTATCTCTATATCTGCTCTGCTCTTGTTTTCAAGGATCAAATATAGAGCTTTTGCATGATTACCGGCTGATCCAGTTTATAACAACCTTCTGACAGTTCTGACAAAGGTGTCAGACCTATTGGTAATGACAGCTGTCGAGTCACCAGTCATGACAGCTGATTCCTTAAAGACTTTACAACTCAGCATGATCCACTCAACAGACTACTTCATATGTGTCGACACAAATAGACTAAGTGTCGACACAAGCCTTTGATGATGTCGACATAACACTCCATGTGTTAACATAATCATTCTTCATCTACTCGACACAGCTTCTGTTTGTATGTGTCGACACAAGTCCAGTGTGTCAACACAACTGCTCTTGATCTTGACATAACTGATGCTGGCAGATGTCATTGAGTGTATATCCATCCATCGTTGAGTGTGTGTCGAGACGTCGTCTAGTGTGTGTCGACACAAGTCCTGTGTGTCGACACAAGCCTTCTGACTCAGTATAGCTGTTGCTGTAAGATAGCATTGAGTGTCATCCAGATGTCGTTGAGTGTGTGTCGACACAATTCCTGTGTGTCAACACAACTGTTTCTGGTCTTGACTTAGCTGTAGACAAACGACATTGAGTGTGTGCCGACACAAGTCCTGTGTGTCGACACAAACCTTCTTCAGGTGTCGACACAATTCCTGAGTGTCGACACATGCCTTTCTTCTTGTGTCGACATAACTCCTGGATGTCGATACAGCTTCTGCTTTAGGTGTCGACACAATTCCTGCCTTAGGTGTCGACACAATTCTGGGTGTCGACACAGGCTTTGCTTCTAGTGTCGACACAATTTCTGGGTGTCGACACAATTCTTCACAAGTGTCGACACGTGTACTTAGAAAATTTTTTGCAAACCTTACACCTGCACAATGAAACTCAAACATCCATCAAATACAAATTGATATATATCATTGAATAAGATGTGGCTTCTCCAAATCTGGTACATATTTTTCAGTGTATCCAACAGTCGGCAAACTCCTCTTCCCGGCAACCTCCTCACAGTGGAAATTTATACCTAAATTTAGTTTGGTTTAGTTCCTGAATTTGGCACATGTTTATACCACGACGACGAATATGCATAAACTCTTCTTCTTAAAAATTTAGGAGTTTGCATATCCAGGAACTTAATTTACGGAGTTTGCATAAATTTAGAACATTTAGTTGTTTTATATGCTCCCTTATTTTAGGCTCTCCTAAATTTAGCACATTTAGTTCCTAAATTTTTATATGCTCACTCATAAATATATAATGTTTAGTTCCTAATATGCATAAATTTATACCTAAATATGCATAAACATGTGCTTATTAATACCGCGACCTAAACACAGCACTTATAAAGCAATGTTTAGTTCCTGAATTTCGCAAACTCCTAAATTTATATATATGTTTTTTATTGAGTTGCCCATGAAACAGAGATGGAGAGGCAGGGAGGATATGCACAGGAAAGTTTTTTAGTTTCTTTTCACTGTGGCCATTTTCTGGTTTAGTTTATTAGCTCCAGCCTATTTGCTTCAATTTTTAAATTTTTATGGCCTTGTGGCAGGTATCTTTGTTCCCCATTAAAATTTTCAAATATGTAATTTACTCTGTTAAGTTTATGGGAAGAGCAGAGGTTATCCTTCCATTCTTTGTTCTCAATGACTGCCTCTATTTTGGTATTTTATTTACTGTCTTTAATTTTTTTCAATGACTGGCTATATTTTACTTCTATTTTTTTAAATGTAAGATTGCTTCACTTTTTTCGTTCTCCGGATACATTCCACTATTTCTAATTTTTACTGAGGAGGTTGAGGTAAATATTTATTTCACAAATAGTTAAGTGATGAGTCCAATAAAGCTGTCAATATATCTTTGATCTAAATATGTTACCATTCATCACATATTTCTCTAGTTTTTATGTTATTGATTTTTGTAATACTATATACCTTGGGTAAGAGTGTGAATGAGCTTAATACTGATCGGGCTTTTGATGCTTGAGTTTTTCTGGAGGTTTGGAACCATCCAAGCTTCGGTTATATGAAGTTTTTGCGGCATATTTACGTGAAGTTTATACATCGTTTACGTGAAGTTTTTCTAAAACATCGTTGTTGATGCGAAATGTGAATAGATGTTTTTAACACTCCAAATTTTTTTCAAAAGCATTGTCGCCGCCTTGAACCAATGTCGCCGCCACTACACCATATCAAGCATATGGTAGCGCTTAATTTGTAGCGGTTAAGTAAACGCTACAAAAAGATATATATGGTAGCGTTTAGAACCGCAAAGGTAGATAGATAACTGCTAATATAATCAATCATACTTACAGTATCAGTTATTTTGATGCGGTTACAAAAACACTACCAATAGCAATTTATGGTCGCGTTTACAACCTCTACTATATATTATAAATGCTACCACACCCTAATTTTTCCCAAAAAATTTCTCTCACACTTTTCCCATTTAGATTTCGTAATTATAAAAAGAAATACATAATCGTAGAAGGTTTTTAATGACGTCAGGCAAGACGTAGTTGAAACATGGTCTTTCTCATGATACATTGCGTTACTTTTTTGATGATGTGATTAGTAACAGCTAGCAGGTAAAATGAATTACTATGAAATGTTATTTTCTAAAATTTGAGCAAACAAATGATTTTTCTTTTAAATGAGTATAAATAAAGAATATGTCATTTTGACTGAGTATGAAATATATATGCAGAGTCTAATATACCGAGTTGGTGAATATGTATGTTCTTAATATTATGATTATTACACAATATATACACCCCTTCCGTTCCCGCCGTCACAGAATTTGGAGAAATTCTTGCATCCGGGACTCGGACGCCGTCCGCGTCCACTCAGCGCCTGCCACATGAGCACTCAGCGCGTGTTGCGTGGCTTGTTTTTCCTCTCTCTAAATCGCGACCATTGTTATCTCCACTCGACAACTTCTCCTCTCACCCGGACGGAGATTTAGGGACGGAGCCCGTCCGTAATAACGACGCAAGAATTAGGTCACTTGGAAGCCCCGCTCGCGAAACCCTACCCATTTTACTACATAAGTGACCCTCCCGCCCTCCTCTGCTAGCTCGCGAAACGCCAATTACATGGACACGACGTCACCTCCAGCATTCCTCGGCTCACTCGCGAAACCCTACCAAGATTTGTCGCAGCCGTGAAGCTTCGTCGATGGGGGAAATGTCGCCGACTGCGAATCACCACCTGAAAATCTACTTCCCGATCAGCGATCGTAAGTGGCCGTTGCCTAAAAATCTTCTTAATCTTGGTTGGTTTCTTCAATTTCTTCTCCACCTTCCTATACCAAAAAACCTCACAATTTCCCCTCAACCATACAGATTTGCGCAACTTTTTGGCAGCCTGAACGCATCGGGCCTCCTCTCTGCACCTCCCACATTTCATGCCTCTCGCTGGAACTCTGAAATCTGCTCACATTTGATTCTCGTAGACTCTACGCCATTACTCACCGCCTCTCTTCAACCTCCTCGAAGAAACACAGTAGGACAGGAATGGTGTATTGAAAAGTCCTCCCACCTCTGTTCTTCTTCTCAAGGCCATAGGTTTGAACTTTCCTTTACTCCCACATGTGTTCTTTCATGGCATTTCACTGAATAAAAGCTTTCATTAGTGAAGTTTTACCAGAGTAAATACAAAATCATAAAGATTATTATGTAATTATTGGGTAATTTTTGAACATAGTTTATATGTTGCTAGGATTATCCCTTTTTATTGTTTCTTTTGTCTTAGCATGCTAACTAAGATTATGTTTATCATGATGATCTAAACAGGTACTGTATGAAGGCTTACTGTTAATTTTTCTTTCCTCCTGTTTGGAATAAATACTTATAATGTTTACAGTAATAACTTCCTTCGGCTTGGTCAAGTAACTCTCCAAAACTTAATCAAACCGTAAACTTATATAGAACGTGTCTTCTATAGTATTATACTGCAAACAGATTAGGTTTTAGACATTTAGTAAAGAAAAGCATAGGAATTTGGTTGCAATGTAGATTTATCTTTTTTTATTGTATATTTGAAGTTTTCAATTTTTGTTCTGCATTATTGAATAGTATTCTATCTGATTTCCTCATGGCCAGATGCGGTAAATGCTCACATGTTTTACAATATTTTTAATCAACTGGTTTGCAGAATGCGGCACATGAGTCCATTCAGGAATCACTAAGCTTTAGAGGTCTGAAATCATGTGAGTTGCTTCTCTTTTTGTGGCATTGCTTAGACTTGCTAGAAGTGCCTAAACATATACAGTTAAATTGCCACTGGCTGGTGCGCAGAGCATAAAATGGCTTTTATACAACCTGATTAATTGCCCCATAGTTGCCAGCACCATAGTTCATCTTTAATATTTCATCAGTCCTAGTATTTCTCTATTGCTACTTTTTAACCTTAATACCATTCATAGACAATTTTCCAATTCTGGAATTTTCAAATTCATGTTGATAATAAAGGCCCCATTAAACTTGCTAGATTTTGAGTATCTAAGCAAGTTGTTATGCTGGTAAATCACATTCTCATTTCTAGAACTTCTCTTCCAAATTAAAGACTAGCTTAGTCAATCAAATTTTTCAGTGATTTCTTATATCGTTTATGTCATTACCATCATATTCCACAAACAGTTGAAAAAGAGAATGTTGTTTTTCCAGGACTGGATTAGTTTATTAGATCTTAATTAGTTAGGAATTCATGTGCAGGAGCAGTCGGTACCTTTGGCATGCACTATTGGTGTTTTTGTTTGCAGCTAGTACCTTTGGTATATACACTGCACTCTGAATAAGATTCTGTCGTGGACCAAAACTTTGCAGTATCACACCGGTTTTCAGAGCCGCTACTGAGGTATAAAACTCTTGTGTTTGTTGGTATTAATTGTTGAATTTTTCGGCGGTAAGACTACATGTTTGAAATTGATAATCCTGATTATGGTGTAGGGAGTGCGTTGAGCTTATGGTGGGATTTCATTCTTCTATGCAAGATGACAAGCTGACTGTGATCTACCGAAAGTATTCAAAAGAAGAACTTGGAGGTGTTGTGCGTGTTGAGGTCTCTGGTCACAAACTTTGTGGAAAAATTGACGGAGGAGCGGGAAATTTCTTATTTTGTTGATTCTGTTACCAATTTGAGTGTTCGAGATGTATGAGTATACGAGGAAAGTTTTAAATTTTTTTTGTCATCTAGTTGATGATAATATATAGCTAATTGAATTTTTTTTCATTTGAAATTTTAACTCTTGGCTTGAGAATGACATTTGAGTGTTCTTGATGTAATTGAATTTTTGCTTGGGAATGACATATAATCACATTTGTAATCACATTGAAAATTTTAACTCTTGGCTGTGAAATCACGTTTGTAAATGAATTTTGGGTCCACTCTTGCCTCCAAATTGAATATTATTGTATTTTGGGTCCATTCTCGGACTGCTTGTATTGATCATCATCGTTGTCATTGAGAATAAAAATCGCTGCTATATATGAGGATAATCTCTACCATAAAAAATCATAACTGTTGACAAATACATGCATAAACGCTCTCATAGAGTAACATAACCGTTGCTGCAAAATGAAATAATCGCTACCATTGAAAACCATAATCGCTACAATAGATGTACCTATAGTAGCGGTTGCAAGGACGCCACAATACATTGGGTAACCGCTACCATACCCTACGACCACGACAGCAGATGCAACACACACGCAACCGCTATCATAGCCCTACAGTAGTGGTTTTTTCAAATATAGTAGCGGTTTTTGAGCGCTACTATATGCATGATATGGTGTAGTGCGCACCGGACCAATGTCGCCGCCCCGGACCAAAGTCGTCGCCCCCAACCATTGTCGCCGTTCTCGACCAGTGTTGCCCCCACAACAAATGTCGCCCTCACGACAAATGTCGCCACCACGATAAATGTCGCCCCTCGACAAATGTCGTAACCACGAGAGGGCGACAAATGTTGCCCCCACGATAAATGTCACCCCTCGACAAATGTCGCACCCACGACGAATGTCGCCCCTCGACAAATATCGCACCCACGACGAATGTCGCCCCCATGATAAATGACACACCCATGACGAATGTTGCCCGCACGGGGTCTCCCGTGCACGATTGCTTGTGTATAAATATGTAAACCTCATCTTCCCCTTCCAGTAAGAACCGAACCATCGCTTGGTGTTGACGGCGACACTCATCTCCTTCGTGGACCTTTCGGTCGGGGCTTCAGTGGATGAAATCTTCGTCGGAGCATAGATCCGGAAAGCTCTCGTCAAGAGCTACGTGTGCGCGGTAAGATTTCTCCGATTCGTGGATTTTTGGCACTAGGGATTTTGACCTAACTCTCGTTTTGCTCCGAAAAGTTTCAGGAAGCGAAGACGGGGAGTTGTTGCGGCAGATCCTCGAAGCGGAGTGCGTGAGAGGTCATTTTCCGGACGTTTAGAGGCAAGTGGTATTTTCTCCCTTTACTCCTCTTGTTCAATCCTTTTGCTCTCCACTATTTCCTGTCTAGAGTTCGAGTAAAACTTTTGCCGTGATTTTGAGTATAACATGTTGTCGTCTCGGAAGAGTCGTCGAGCGGAAATTTCGTTGAGCGGAATTTTCATCCTAAATTGTTGGGTTTGTCCGTGTTGTTCGTCGGACGTCGTGCATGCGCTACACTCGTCCTATTTGTTGTGTGACCTTTGAAATTTTGTAGGATGCGTCAAGATTTTAGTCAGAGTCTGTTATTGACCGAATAACCTAAAATTTATGATGAAACTCTTATAAGATAATGAGTATAAAATGATTTGTTGGGCTGTGCGCGTTGTGGACCTTTTCCCCGGCACAGTACCATATTCATTGGGTTGTGCACATTGTAGACCTTTTCCCCAGCACAGTACCATATTTGTTGGGCTGTGCGCGTTGTGGACCTTTTCCCCGACACAGTACCATATTCGTTGGGCGGTGCGCGTTGTGGACCTTTTCCCCGGTACAATACCCTTCTTTGTTTGTAGATTATGAACCCAGGCCTGCCCGGTGTTTTGATACCTTTCTTGAGCTGATCAGTCTCATTTGAATTTGGAAAATGACACTATTTAAAGATAGATAAACGTAACCTTATGACACTTGGTACTATGCTTCTGTTTGGCCTTTTGTTGCTTAGCTTTTACTATGTAGCTAGATCTTCTGTTTTGTTTCTGCTGATTCGTACTGACTTCTGTTGCTAGTTTGTCTGTTGATTCCGACCTACTTGGAGGTTGGTTAGGTTCTTTTAGTTCTTTATGCACCACTTGTAACTTGCTTCTGAGGTGTTCTTTTTTTGAGTGCCAAAGGTTCAGAGTAGTAGCAGGTTTGGCTGGTTTAGTCCGTGGTTTCAGGGCTGCGGCTAGTTACTGTCACTTGTTTTTCACCTCGGTTTAGAGAGGTAGATGTTTCTTTGTTTCAGACTAGACTTTTTCCTATGGGTTCGTGTTAGTTTGTTGACGCCCATAGTGTTAGTTCTCGTGTTAGACTACTTGCTTGTTTCTACTACTGTTACTTACTGTTAGTTTTATACTTGCTCTCTGGGAAGGTTTTATGTTAGGATGCATGTTAGTTATTTTTAACTATAAAAGTTACATTTTAGCGTAGTACCATAACATGTTTTTAAACTGATAAACTACTATTCAAAGAGCTACAAAATTATTTTCCTACTTATAATAAATCTAGAAGTCACATCTTCATTGCTTTATATGTTGAGTCTTCATTCTCACATAGGATAACAAATGAATCAAACTTAATAATTGTTCGCTATGTAAACCTATACTTTCTCACTCGTGGACTAGTTGATCCACCAGACCGAGGGACATGGTCAGTAAACTTAATAATATAACTATGTTTAAAACATAATTCATAAGTCATTTTATAAAAATAAATGAAAGGACAGAGTTACCTGAACGTCTGCAGTTGTCCCCTATACGGCGTGACATCACGATCACGTATTTTTTCTCACTCTGATCGTATTTTAATACTGAGAAAATGCGGGTTATGACAGACGGGTACCGTTATTGGAACGTGATTTTGCTTATTTGTATCCGGGGTTTTGACTTAGAATATTAGCATGGCTAATTTCTAGTGTGTTTCTGAGATATCCCTTGCGAGCTGGGTTTGTTTTGGAACTCGATGGTGCCTTTTTGGGATATTTGGTGTTTTGACTTTATGGGATTTTTACCCGAGTTTGGTTTATCGGATTTAGATTTCAGCTTCGTCGTTGGATTCGTAACATCGATGTTTAGCTAAGATGCGGCTTTTGTAAAATTTCGAGTTGGTTTGAGTTTCGGGTGGTTTGGACGTTTATTTAGTAATTAGTTGTAATACAATATTATTACTTATATAAATATAAATAGTCCTTCGATGTGACGGAAACCCTATTCATCTTCTTCCCGAGCCGATGAACTGTTTCACGAAGGGAGATAACATCAGACATTTCTAGGCTTTCAGTCGTCGATTGCAGGAGCTTTGGTCCTCGAAATCATCATCGGAGAGTAGATTAAGACTGCCCTCGCCAAGATCTACGTGTATGCGGTTAGTTTTTTCCGTTTCTTGAAGTTTTGGATGTTAGGTTATGCATTTTTGACACCCCTTTGTCCTCGAAAAGTTTCAGGAAGTGTAGACAAGGTGTTCTTGGGCCAGATCCGTAAGGAAAGGCGCTTGTGTGGTCGGATTTCTGGAGTTAGAGGCAAGTGGTGATTTCTTCCCCTTGCCAAGAATTTTTCGTGTGTTTTCTCGCTGTTTTCTTTTTCTCTCCTTAGAATTAGGAGTAGTGTAGGGATTGGCCAAGTTCAATCTATACAACCCCATATCCGGCGAGTAGTGGTTGATAGAAGCCAGATCAGCCAAAGTCTAGCAGTCCGACTCACCCGAGTAGGGGTGGATCATTTTAGGGGAGAGTGGAGCGGGTCAGCTCGCACTCTCCCTAGGGGGCGCGCGAGCAGCGAGCGAGTGGAGTGGGTCGTCTCTCACTCGCCCCATGGGGTTTTACGTACAGCGGGCGAGTTGGGCAGGCCGGGCCCGCACTCGCCCAGGGCTGGAAGAGGCGGCGAGTGCCAGCTCTATCGAGCTCTCACCGCCCCCGGCGAGTAGAGGCTCCATAGGTCCACTCGCTCAGTCTCCTCCTGAATATTTCCAACAGGAGGGCTCATCATCATGCTCTCTTGTAGCTCATCTGACCCCATGGAGCGCCTCTCAAGGATTCAGAAGCTCAGGAGTAGAGAGATTCATATGGTCAAGGTCCTTTGGATGAACTGTGGTCGTCCTGAGTATACTTGGGAGCGAGGGGATGCATTTTCCTATACTCAAGCATGTCCACCATTTTTTGATCCACACTGGGACCTTCGTGACTTGGCTTTGGTCCCTCTTCTTCCTCTCCCTTTTCTCCTTGGTCGCCCTACTGCGCTCATCAATGATGCTTGAAGTGTTGTTCCCTTCAAAATCCATGTAAAATAGTAAAAGTACTTGTTGGGTATTGTATCCACAATGTACCTGATTTGAAGAAGCCCCTGAATAAGCTAAGTTGAATAGATAATGTATTTGATGATTTTCTTCAAGATGTGCTTGCAGTTATTCCACGCTAAGTACACAGCAATGTCAGGGTGTAGTGGGTCAATATACACGGGTCTGCGCAACGTAATCCCTCATTGAGGAGATCAGTGTGTTGGCTTACGTGTACTCTCTCTATTGGAGTGTACTTATATTCAAGCACAGGGCTGAGACAGATGAAGAGAAGACAAGGAGCAAGGATGGGTCAAAGACCATCTCACGGGAAGATAGACGAAAAATTATCTAAGGAAAATTCGACGAGAATCACTAAGTGATTCTAGCCGATTCGACGGGATTCACTAGTGATTCTCGACGAATCGTCGAGAATCACTAGCCTACTCTCGCCGAATGCATCCGGTTATCTCAACGCCGTCTAGAATTCAGCTAAGGAAGAATCGACGAGAATCACTAAGTGATTCACGCCGAATCATCGAGAATGACTTTGCATTCTCACTGATTCGTCGAGAATGGATTGTGATTCTCGCCGATTCTCTCTGGATGGCTTGCTGTTTAGCTAGAATTCTTCTAAGGAGAATTCGACGGGAATCATAAGTGATTCTCGCCGATTCGTCGAGAATCACCAATGATTCCCGCCGAATTTGCCTTAGAAGAATTCCGTTGGCTCGCTGGACCGGACCAAATGTTCAGGTGTTGTTTAAACCGAAATTAGGGTTTCTTCTGGTGAGGCCCACAACGGTCATAATGGTTGATCTACAGTATAAATACTCATGTATTTTGAACCTTACGGGTAATCAATACATACGAAAAAGAACGAGCCGCCGACTTGACCTAGCAGATCGCGGATTTCCTTCCGCCGCCGTCGCCGCTCGATAGTTCGTCGCCATCGCTGATCGGATTCTTCTTGATCTCTCGGCGACAGAAACTTAGCCAAGCAACGCGTCTCACGTTTCTTTCTTGAGATCCTTTGTCTCTTTGTTTGTTGAACGGGAATACCTTCCCCTTCCGAATCGATTGAGACGATCGATCCAAATAAGATCGTTGGTAGACCTTGCTAGCTTTATTAAGAAGTTTGGATCTACAAAGCATCGCCGCCGCAATCCTTGCCGCCGCCGATCTCGGGAAGATCTTCTCCAAGAGAGTGCTTAGGTCGTGGACTCTTCATCTTCTTCAAGAATGCTTCATCGAACGAAGAGGGACACCAAGTGCTCCAAACGTAGTTTGTATTTTGTACATTCTATTTTTACTTTTGTTGTAAAGGAACTTTGGTTCCTTATTGTAAGGGTTGGGTGCTACCCGTGGTGGAGGAGTAGTGACTCCTTCGAGTGGAAGTGTTCCTTCCATAGTGTGAGGATTGGATTTCAATCTGGTTGGTGAAGTGACCGAGTCGTCCCTTGTTGGGAGATAGGTCGAAGGGGGAAAGTGGACGTACCCAAATCGGGGAACCACTATAACTGCCTGTGTGTTTCTGTGCTGTGCTTGTTTTGTTTTATTATGCAGGTAAATTTTTAATTCCGCAAAAAGACTGCAAATCACCTATCCCCCCATAGGTGAAGGTAGTTGACACTTGTGTGACTTTCAAGTGGTATCAGAGGGAGGTTACTCATCAAAAAGGTTAACACCTTGAGTAAGTTCCTGCCACTAGTGTCAAGAAGAAGGCAGATATCTCTATGGACGGACTCAAGTACTCAGGCAAGATCTCAGTGTGCACAAGGCTAAACTTTCCTTTCTGGAAGGAAAGGATTAGATTCTACATGGAAGCAGTCGATCACCGACTCTTCACGATCGTTGAGGAGGGACCTTATATTCCCACTAAGGCCTCCACCATTGATCCTACCAAAATGGTGCCAAAGAAGTTTTCTGAAATGGACAAGGACGAGATGGTGTTGGTCGGACTTGACAAGAAGGCGCAGAATATTCTGGTCAGCGCAGTCGATGACACCATGATGCAGAACTTCTGCAACTGCAGGATAGCCAAGGAAATCTTGCACTGCCTGATTATTCTAATGGAGCGCACTGATGAAATTAGGGATGATCGGAGATCCCTCTTGAACCAGAAATATGAGGCCTTCAGTCAAGGGCCTAAGGAAGAGATCGGAGTTACCTTCGAGAATTTCCTCAAGATAGTCAATGCCCTAAAGGGATATGGAAGAGTGTTCACTGATGGTGAACTTAATGATAAATTCCTTAGGTCCCTTACTAAAGAATGGGACACGAAGATCTGCGCCATCCGAGAGTTTGGCAGATTAGCAGAAACTGATCCTCAAATACAATTTGGGAAGCTTATGTCCAATGAGTTTCAGCTGAACACGAGGAAAGCCATCATGAGTGTTTTCCGTTAGTTTTTATTCATGACGTTCTAAAATTTAAATATAAGTCTACTTGTCAGAGAACAAAGAGAACAAAGTTTTAAATTTGAGTGTTCGAGATGTATAAGTATACGAGGAAAGTTTTAAATTTTTTTTGTCATCTAGTTGATGATAATATATAGCTAATTGAATTATTTTTCATTTGAAATTTTAACTCTTGGCTTGAGAATGACATTTGAGTGTTCTTGATGTAATTGAATTTTTGCTTGGGAATGACATATAATCACATTTGTAATCACATTGAAAATTTTAACTCTTGGCTGTGAAATCACGTTTATAAATGAATTTTGGGTCCACTCTTGCCTCCAAATTGAATATTATTGTATTTTGGGTCCATTCTCGGACTGCTTGTATTGATCATCATCGTTGTCATTGAGAATAAAAATCGCTGCTATATATGAGGATAATCTCTACCATAAAAAATCATAACTGTTGACAAATACATGCATAAACGCTCTCATAGAGTAACATAACCGTTGCTGCAAAATGAAATAATCGCTACCATTGAAAACCATAATCGCTACAATAGATGTACCTATAGTAGCGGTTGCAAGGACGCCACAATACATTGGGTAACCGCTACCATACCCTACGACCACGACAGCAGATGCAACACACACACAACCGCTATCATAGCCCTACAGTAGTGGTTTTTTCAAATATAGTAGCGGTTTTTGAGCGCTACTATATGCATGATATGGTGTAGTGCGCACCGGACCAATGTCGCCGCCCCGGACCAAAGTCGCCGCCCCCAACCATTGTCGCCGTTCTCGACCAGTGTTGCCCCCACAACAAATGTCGCCCTCACGACAAATGTCGCCACCACGATAAATGTCGCCCCTCGACAAATGTCGTAACCACGAGAGGGCGACAAATGTTGCCCCCACGATAAATGTCACCCCTCGACAAATGTCGCACCCACGACGAATGTCGCCCCTCGACAAATATCGCACCCACGACGAATGTCGCCCCCATGATAAATGACACACCCATGACGAATGTTGCCCGCACGGGGTCTCCCGTGCACGATTGCTTGTGTATAAATATGTAAACCTCATCTTCCCCTTCCAGTAAGAACCGAACCATCGCTTGGTGTTGACGGCGACACTCATCTCCTTCGTGGACCTTTCGGTCGGGGCTTCAGTGGATGAAATCTTCGTCGGAGCATAGATCCGGAAAGCTCTCGTCAAGAGCTACGTGTGCGCGGTAAGATTTCTCCGATTCGTGGATTTTTGGCGCTAGGGATTTTGACCTAACTCTCGTTTTGCTCCGAAAAGTTTCAGGAAGCGAAGACGGGGAGTTGTTGCGGCAGATCCTCGAAGCGGAGCGCGTGAGAGGTCATTTTACGGACGTTTAGAGGCAAGTGGTATTTTCTCCCTTTGCTCCTCTTGTTCAATCCTTTTGCTCTCCACTATTTCCTGTCTAGAGTTCGAGTAAAACTTTTGCCGTGATTTTGAGTATAACATGTTGTCGTCTCGGAAGAGTCGTCGAGCGGAAATTTCGTTGAGCGGAATTTTCATCCTAAATTGTTGGGTTTGTCCGTGTTGTTCGTCGGACGTCGTGCATGCGCTACACTCGTCCTATTTGTTGTGTGACCTTTGAAATTTTGTAGGATGCGTCAAGATTTTAGTCAGAGTCTGTTATTGACCGAATAACCTAAAATTTATGATGAAACTCTTATAAGATAATGAGTATAAAATGATTTGTTGGGCTGTGCGCGTTGTGGACCTTTTCCCCGGCACAGTACCATATTCATTGGGTTGTGCACGTTGTAGACCTTTTCCCCAGCACAGTACCATATTTGTTGGGCTGTGCGCGTTGTGGACCTTTTCCCCGACACAGTACCATATTCGTTGGGCGGTGCGCGTTGTGGACCTTTTCCCCGGTACAATACCCTTCTTTGTTTATAGATTATGAACCCAGGCCTGCCCGGTGTTTTGATACCTTTCTTGAGCTGATCAGTCTCATTTGAATTTGGAAAATGACACTATTTAAAGAAAGATAAACGTAACCTTATGACACTTGGTACTATGCTTCTGTTTGGCCTTTTGTTGCTTAGCTTTTACTATGTAGCTAGATCTTTTGTTTTGTTTCTGCTGATTTGTACTGACTTCTGTTGCTAGTTTGTCTGTTGATTCCGACCTACTTGGAGGTTGGTTAGGTTCTTTTAGTTCTTTATGCACCACTTGTAACTTGCTTCTGAGGTGTTCTTTTTTTGAGTGCCAAAGGTTCAGAGTAGTAGCAGGTTTGGCTGGTTTAGTCCGTGGTTTCAGGGCTGCGGCTAGTTACTGTCACTTGTTTTTCACCTCGGTTTAGAGAGGTAGATGTTTCTTTGTTTCAGACTAGACTTTTTCCTATGGGTTCGTGTTAGTTTGTTGACGCCCATAGTGTTAGTTCTCGTGTTAGACTACTTGCTTGTTTCTACTACTGTTACTTACTGTTAGTTTTATACTTGCTCTCTGGGAAGGTTTTATGTTAGGATGCATGTTAGTTATTTTTAACTATAAAAGTTACATTTTAGCGTAGTACCATAACATGTTTTTAAACTGACAAACTACTATTCAAAGAGCTACAAAATTATTTTCCTACTTATAATAAATCTAGAAGTCACATCTTCATTGCTTTATATGTTGAGTCTTCATTCTCACATAGGATAACAAATGAATCAAACTTAATAATTGTTCGCTATGTAAACCTATACTTTCTCACTCGTGGACTAGTTGATCCACCAGACCGAGGGACATGGTCAGTAAACTTAATAATATAACTATGTTTAAAACATAATTCATAAGTCATTTTATAAAAATAAATGAAAGGACAGAGTTACCTGAACGTCTGCAGTTGTCCCCTATACGGCGTGACATCACGATCACGTATTTTTTCTCACTCTGATCGTATTTTAATACTGAGAAAATGCGGGTTATGACAGACGGGTACCGTTATTGGAACGTGATTTTGCTTATTTGTATCCGGGGTTTTGACTTAGAATATTAGCATGGCTAATTTCTAGTGTGTTTCTGAGATATCCCTTGGGAGCTGGGTTTGTTTTGGAACTCGATGGTGCCTTTTTGGGATATTTGGTGTTTTGACTTTATGGGATTTTTACCAGAGTTTGGTTTATCGGATTTAGATTTCAGCTTCGCCGTTGGATTCGTAACATCGATGTTTAGCTAAGATGCGGTTTTTGTAAAATTTCGAGTTGGTTTTAGTTTCGGGTCGTTTGGACGTTTATTTAGTAATTAGTTGTAATACAATATTATTACTTATATAAATATAAATAGTCCTTCGATGTGACGGAAACCCTATTCATCTTCTTCCCGAGCCGATGAACTGTTTCACGAAGGGAGATAACATCAGACATTTCTAGGCTTTCAGTCGTCGATTGCAGGAGCTTTGGTCCTCGAAATCATCATCGGAGAGTAGATTAAGACTGCCCTCGCCAAGATCTACGTGTATGCGGTTAGTTTTTTCCGTTTCTTGAAGTTTTGGATGTTAGGTTATGCATTTTTGACACCCCTTTGTCCTCGAAAAGTTTCAGGAAGTGTAGACAAGGTGTTCTTGGGCCAGATCCGTAAGGAAAGGCGCTTGTGTGGTCGGATTTCTAGAGTTAGAGGCAAGTGGTGATTTCTTCCCCTTGCCAAGAATTTTTCGTGTGTTTTCTCGCTGTTTTCTTTTTCTCTCCTTAGAATTAGGAGTAGTGTAGGGATTGGCCAAGTTCAATCTATACAACCCCATATCCGGCGAGTAGTGGTTGATAGAAGCCAGATCAGCCAAAGTCTAGCAGTCCGACTCACCCGAGTAGGGGTGGATCATTTTAGGGGAGAGTGGAGCGGGTCAGCTCGCACTCTCCCTAGGGGGCGCGCGAGCAGCGAGCGAGTGGAGTGGGTCGTCTCTCACTCGCCCCATGGGGTTTTACGTACAGCGGGCGAGTTGGGCAGGCCGGGCCCGCACTCGCCCAGGGCTGGAAGAGGCGGCGAGTGCCAGCTCTATCGAGCGCTCACCGCCCCCGGCGAGTAGAGGCTCCATAGGTCCACTCGCTCAGTCTCCTCCTGAATATTTCCAACAGGAGGGCTCATCATCATGCTCTCTTGTAGCTCATCTGACCCCATGGAGCGCCTCTCAAGGATTCAGAAGCTCAGGAGTAGAGAGATTCATATGGTCAAGGTCCTTTGGATGAACTGTGGTCGTCCTGAGTATACTTGGGAGCGAGGGGATGCATTTTCCTATACTCAAGCATGTCCACCATTTTTTGATCCACACTGGGACCTTCGTGACTTGGCTTTGGTCCCTCTTCTTCCTCTCCCTTTTCTCCTTGGTCGCCCTACTGCGCTCATCAATGATGCTTGAAGTGTTGTTCCCTTCAAAATCCATGTAAAATAGTAAAAGTACTTGTTGGGTATTGTATCCACAATGTACCTGATTTGAAGAAGCCCCTGAATAAGCTAAGTTGAATAGATAATGTATTTGATGATTTTCTTCAAGATGTGCTTGCAGTTATTCCACGATAAGTACACAGCAATGTCAGGGTGTAGTGGGTCAATATACACGGGTCTGCGCAACGTAATCCCTTATTGAGGAGATCAGTGTGTTGGCTTACGTGTGCTCTCTCTATTGGAGTGTACTTATATTCAAGCACAGGGCTGAGACAGATGAAGAGAAGACAAGGAGCAAGGATGGGTCAAAGACCATCTCACGGGAAGATAGACGAAAAATTATCTAAGGAAAATTCGACGAGAATCACTAAGTGATTCTAGCCGATTCGACGGGATTCACTAGTTATTCTCGACGAATCGTCGAGAATCACTAGCCTACTCTCGCCGAATGCATCCGGTTATCTCAACGCCGTCTAGAATTCAGCTAAGGAAGAATCGACGAGAATCACTAAGTGATTCACGCCGAATCATCGAGAATGACTTTGCATTCTCACTGATTCGTCGAGAATGGATTGTGATTCTCGCCGATTCTCTCTGGATGGCTTGCTGTTTAGCTAGAATTCTTCTAAGGAGAATTCGACGGGAATCATAAGTGATTCTCGCCGATTCGTCGAGAATCACCAATGATTCCCGCCGAATTTGCCTTAGAAGAATTCCGTTGGCTCGCTGGACCGGACCAAATGTTCAGGTGTTGTTTAAACCGAAATTAGGGTTTCTTCTGGTGGGGCCCACAACAGTCATAAAGGTTGATCTACAGTATAAATACTCATGTATTTTGAACCTTACGGGTAATCAATACATACGAAAAAGAACGAGCCGCCGACTTGACCTAGCAGATCGCGGATTTCCTTCCGCCGCCGTCGCCGCTCGATAGTTCGTCGCCATCGCTGATCGGATTCTTCTTGATCTCTCGGCGACAGAAACTTAGCCAAGCAACGCGTCTCACGTTTCTTTCTTGAGATCCTTTGTCTCTTTGTTTGTTGAACGGGAATACCTTCCCCTTCCGAATCGATTGAGACGATCGATCCAAATAAGATCGTTGGTAGACCTTGCTAGCTTTATTAAGAAGTTTGGATCTACAAAGCATCGCCGCCGCAATCCTTGCCGCCGCCGATCTCGGGAAGATCTTCTCCAAGAGAGTGCTTAGGTCGTGGACTCTTCGTCTTCTTCAAGAATGCTTCATCGAACGAAGAGGGACACCAAGTGCTCCAAACGTAGTTTGTATTTTGTACATTCTATTTTTACTTTTGTTGTAAAGGAACTTTGGTTCCTTATTGTAAGGGTTGGGTGCTACCCGTGGTGGAGGAGTAGTGACTCCTTCGAGTGGAAGTGTTCCTTCCATAGTGTGAGGATTGGATTTCAATCTGGTTGGTGAAGTGACCGAGTCGTCCCTTGTTGGGAGATAGGTCGAAGGGGGAAAGTGGACGTACCCAAATCGGGGAACCACTATAACTGCCTGTGTGTTTCTGTGCTGTGCTTATTTTGTTTTATTATACAGGTAAATTTTTAATTCCGCAAAAAGACTGCAAATCACCTATCCCCCCATAGGTGAAGGTAGTTGACACTTGTGTGACTTTCAAGTGGTATCAGAGGGAGGTTACTCATCAAAAAGGTTAACACCTTGAGTAAGTTCCTGCCACTAGTGTCAAGAAGAAGGCAGATATCTCTATGGACGGACTCAAGTACTCAGGCAAGATCTCAGTGTGCACAAGGCTAAACTTTCCTTTCTGGAAGGAAAGGATTAGATTCTACATGGAAGCAGTCGATCACCGACTCTTCACGATCGTTGAGGAGGGACCTTATATTCCCACTAAGGCCTCCACCATTGATCCTACCAAAATGGTGCCAAAGAAGTTTTCTGAAATGGACAAGGACGAGATGGTGTTGGTCGGACTTGACAAGAAGGCGCAGAATATTCTGGTCAGCGCAGTCAATGACTCCATGATGCAGAACTTCTGCAACTGCAGGATAGCCAAGGAAATCTTGCGCTGCCTGATTATTCTAATGGAGCGCACTGATGAAATTAGGGATGATCGGAGATCCCTCCTGAACCAGAAATATGAGGCCTTCAGTCAAGGGCCTAAGGAAGAGATCGGAGTTACCTTCGAGAATTTCCTTAAGATAGTCAATGCCCTAAAGGGATATGGAAGAGTGTTCACTGATGGTGAACTTAATGATAAATTCCTTAGGTCCCTTACTAAAGAATGGGACACGAAGATCTGCGCCATCCGAGAGTTTGGCAGATTAGCAGAAACTGATCCTCAAATACAATTTGGGAAGCTTATGTCCAATGAGTTTCAGCTGAACACGAGGAAAGCAAAAGAAGAAGCCGAGAAAGCCGCAGCAAAAGAAAAGACTGTGGCCCTGAAAGCCATTCACTCCAGGAAAGGCAAGGGTGCTCCTCGTCCCGTTCGTGGAAAAAGGATGAGGAGGAAGACTCCGAGCCATGCTCCTCCGGCTCAGAGCTGTCTGAAGAAGACTTCTCCCTCATAACTCAGGAGTTCAAGAAGTTCCTCAAGTTGAGGAATCAAAGAAAGAGAGACGGCTCCTCCTCCAGACATCAGAAGAAGAATTATTCTTCTGACAGTTATGAATCCAAACAGAACAAACATCGCTCTGACGACATCATTTGTTTTGGGTGCAATAAGACAGGACACGTTGTGGCTGACTGCCACCAAGGCAAGAGAGATAAGGGGAAGGGAGAGGAGCACAAGTCCTCTAGAGATAAGAAGAAAGAGAGGAGCTACATCGCAAAAAAGCCAAAGACACTGAGTGAGTCTGATTCCTCAGACTCCAGTGATGATGAAGAAGCCTACTTTGGGCTAGTGGGTCGCTCTGACTCAGAAGGAGACTGATGGCGACGACGGCCCTCAACAAGGTGAAGACGATGATGGCGCGCTTACGGATTCCATTTCTCTGCCTCCAAATAAAGTCTGGCGGCGCTGTGACGATCATGTGGAACGGCGCCAGAATATCCGCCCGCGGCGCAAGCCCATTTTTAGTTTATTAATAATTATTATTAATAAATTAATATGGAGAATTAATATAGTTTATTATCTATTTTATCGCGAGATTAATATTTTTATTTCATGTATTAATTTCATATAGATGGAGACGTATAACCATCATAGCTATTTTATTTCATGTACGGACTATAGTTATTTCATGTCATGATGGGTGTTATTAGCCATCATGAGTGTTTTCATTTGTATGGAGGAGATGGAGTGGTGTAGCCTATATAAAGGCATGTTTGTTCTCATTTTAGGCATTGAAGATGAAAAATTGAAACCCTAAAATTTTCCCCCCTTGGAAATTTTCCCTCCTTCTTTCTCCTTGGCCGAACTCTCCCCTCCCTTCTTCCTCTTGGCCGCCGGTCCTCCTCCTCCTTCCTCTTGCTCGGCTTCTCTTCCTCCTCCTCCTCCTCTCCCTTTATCTCCAAGGAAATCCGACCCTCTTCTTGCTTCCACAAATTCGGCCACCACCATAGCCGCCAACCTCCATCTCCTCCTCTTCATTAGGCTCGGCCACCACTATAGCCGCCAACCTCCATACCCCAAACCCGTCCATCCCCCTTTTCCCCAATCCAACATCCGACTACCCTCAAAGGCCCCAACCCCTTGGTGTAAACATCGGCCAAGATCAAAGGTGTTTCCTCCTTTGTGGTTTGCCTCCATCGGCGTGAAGCGACGAAGGCGAGCAAGATTATCATTTCCTTCCGGCGCAACTCCAGCGGATCCGTTGAGAGACGATCCAAGTAGAGAAATAATTGGAATCATCTATTCCGATTGGGGTAACGAAACGTTTATATTTCCCTTGTGATTTCCTTCTTGAATATTCTTGTGGTGGAATAATCCGTAGCGTTACGTTGAATCGTTGAAACCCATCGTGGTTGATTTCCTATTGTATTGCTTTTCTCTTGTTATGTTATTTGATCCTTCGGGTTTGGCGAACCCTCGTTTTATTTTCGTTGGGAGAGATCTACCTAATCCGAATCTAAGCTTAATCGGTAGATCTCTTTTGGTACAACGCCGCTCGGCCGGACGCAATATTCGTCCATTTAGCTCGATCAAATATTGGCCTCATAGCCCTTATTTGATCCCTACCGGTTTGGCTACCCGTTGGCTAGCGTTAATTGATAGATTTATTTGTGTGGTATTGCGTAGGGCGAAGTTGCTAAAATAAGATTTAACCATAACGAGTCGAACGTGAAGGATAATAGGCTTAATCCATTGATCTTCGGATATCCCCCGGTATCCCTACATCAGAGACTGCCCCCTATTTACTGGGAAGGTAAAAGCTCGTACCCCCCTCTCTGACTCTGACTATGAGTCTCCTGATGATGATCTCGAGGACAGCCCTTTTGCCCGAGAAGCCGAGCTCCTTGAAAGTATGAGCTTCTGCTCAACACCTTCGAGGAATGCCGCAAGAGATTTAGGGCTCAGAAAAAGGAAGTCAAATTCCTTAAGGTCGAGGGTGTCTCCCTAAGGGAAGAGATCACTAGCTTGATTTATCTCTGACAGGAGCACCTGGACCTTGTCTCTAAGCACTCTGAGTCTCTAAGTCTCCTTGACCTTAAACAGGAAGAAATCAATAAGTTGGAAGAACAACTTGCGGCAGAAAGGAAGATTGCCAAAAGCTTCTCTATGCCAAAGATTGTTCTTCTACTAATTGATACCTTCTCTGCTCAGGCTAAGGGGACTGGCTTGGGGCATGTGGGTGTGCCTGGTAAATCATCTAGGAGAAATAGAAAGTAGAGGAAAAATAAGGCTGCTAAGAAGGCCTCTGCTGCAGAAAAGGGAAAGGCCCCACTCAACCATGTTGAATTAAGGAAGCCTGGCTTTCCCTGCAATGAACAGGACTTTGAGTCAACCTATGGCCACTTCTTCCGGCCCTCGGTTGAAAAGCCCAAGAGCCAGTATGATGGTTGGGCCTTCCCCCGCAACTACAGTGACAGTGTCTTTAAGGCACCTTATGAGGAAATCATAGTGGAGGATTATGGCCACTTCTCTTGCGGCCATAATAGGAAGCAGACACCAAAAGCCAAGCCTGTTATACTAAAGGATTAGGAGGTGAAGAAATCATGTGACTGTTGTCATCATGATGGCTCCACCTCCAGATCCAAGGCCCCGGCTAGACCCACCGTTCCAAGGGTG
The DNA here is from genome assembly GCA_039513925.1 of Platanthera zijinensis. Lineage (NCBI taxonomy): Eukaryota > Viridiplantae > Streptophyta > Magnoliopsida > Asparagales > Orchidaceae > Platanthera > Platanthera zijinensis. Next base: position 44,649,417 of record CM077098.1, on the reverse strand, counting down.
AAGCAGGAGCCTAGGAAAAGGTACAATAGATTTGACTGTTGGTGCTGTGGCAAAGTTGGTCACTTTGTCGTGGATTGCTAGTTTAATGCGAGATATAACGAGACTCCTCAGGTTAGCGATGCGAGAACGACCACTCGTAGTATTAACCATCCGAGGGGGAGTGTGCTAACAAGGAATCTAGGACCCAAGTTCGATTGGGTTCCTAAGGGAAATTAATTCTGTTTTGTAGGAATGTCCAAAGGCCACCAAAACTCCAATCTGGTACTTGGACAGTGGATGTTCCCGGCATATGACTGGGACTAGAAGCCTGCTGCGTGACTACTCTCCAGTCGAAAATGGACCCAAAGTCATCTTTGGGGGATCAGATCGAGGTGTCACCAGAGGTTATGGTATGATTTCCAACGGAATAATCTCTATTACCGACGTGGCTTATGTTGAAGGTTTAAATCATAACCTGATCATTGTAAGTCAATTATGTGATAAAGGATATGACGTTAAGTTCTGCAAGGATAAATATTTGATAATATCGTGTGCCTCTTCGGAGACAGTATTAACTGGCATTAGGAGCAGAAATATCTTTTGTTTAGATTTTCTTAGTTTAGATTCTTCTACCCCCGTGTGCCTGGTAGCAAAGGCAGTGCATCTCTTTGTGAACAATGGCACAAGAGATTGGCATATATTAATTTCAAGACGATTAGTATGTTATTTTCTAAAAATTTAGTAAGGGAAGCTCCCATTATTAAGTGCATCAAAGAAAGCCCCTGTCCTGCGTGCCAGAAGGGCAAACAGACTCGGGCTACCTTTAAGGGCATTGCAGACAAAGACTCTTCCAGATGTCTTTATTTTCTGCATATGGACTTGTTTGGTTCAGTACAAGTTCATAGCTTGGGAGGCAAGCCCTATACGCTAGTGATTGTTGATGATCACTCTCGGTTTACATGGGTGTTCTTCTTAAAATGAAAGTCAGATACGTTTTACATCTTCACGAGTTTTGTCAAGCAAATTCAGAACGAACTTAACTGCTCAATGGTCAAAATCAGAAGTGACCATGGAACAGAATTCGAGTCTGGGGCTATGACAGAATTTTGTGAAGAACATGGTATCTTTCATGAGTTTTCCTCCCCGTGTACTCCTCAGCAAAATGGAGTTGCGAAGAGGAGAAATAGAATGCTCATTGAAGCTTGCACGACAATGCTGAATGACGCTTCTCTCAAAGAATACTTCTGGGCAGAGGCTGTCAATACGGTTTGTCATGTACAAAATCGGGCCTTGATCAACAAGAGTCATCGTAAGACGCCTTATGAGCTACTGAAAGGCAGGAAACCAACCATGTCCTATTTAAGGATCTTTGGCTGCAGATGCTATGTACTAAATAACGGGAAGTACCCGCGTACTAAGCATGGTGAAAAATGCTTCGAAGGAATATTTATGGGCTATAGTAGCCATAGCCGGGCATATAGGGTCTTCAATAAGAAAACCCTAGTGGTAAAGGAATCCATCCATGTTGTATTTGATGAAGGAAGCTTGCTTAATAACAATTCTTCCAGTGGCTTTCTTGAAGATGCAAGTGCAAGACTTGAACAGCTAAGTCTCGATGAGACTGCTAAGGGTGCAACTCCCAAGTACGTCAAGGTTTCCACCTCGACGTCAGCTGGAGAAGTTGACGAGCAGGATGGAGAAAATCTTCTGGAAGAAGGAGAAGCCCGAGAAGACGTCAGAGCTCCACATGCAAGACTCCTAGAGCTCCGACATGTGAGGGATCATCCTAGAGATCAGATCATCAGAGATCCTCGTGACGGTGTCAGAACTCGAAGAGGTACAATTAACGAGATTTTGCACCTTAGTTTCCTGTCACAGGTTGAGCCAAAGAAGTTCGACGAGGCGAACAAAGATGCGGCATGGATATTGTCCATGCAAGATGAACTGCATCAATTTGAAAGATGAAACGTTTGGATGCTTATTCCCAGACCAAAGAACCAGAATGTGATCGGCACCAAGTGGATCTTCAGAAACAAACTGGATGAACAAGGTGTCATCATAATGAACAAGGCCAGGCTTGTGGCTCAAGGTTACAGATAGGAGGAGGGGATTGACTTCGACCAGACCTTTGCACAAGTGGCAAGGCTCGAGGCAATCAGATTGTTCCTGGGTATTTTTCGCACAAAGGATTCACTGTCTATCAGATGGACGTGAAATCTGCTTTCCTCAATAGAAATATGAAAGAGGAAGTATATGTCGCACAACCCCAAGGTTTTGTTAATCCTACATTTCCCAATCATGTTTATTTTCTTAATAAAGCCCTATATGGCTTAAAACAAGCTCCTCGAGCTTGGTATGAGACTCTGTCTAGTTTTCTTCTTGAGAACAAGTTCTCTAGAGGAAAACTAGATAAGACATTGTTTCTTAGGGAAGTCAAAGGCAAGATTTTGCTGGTGCAAATCTATGTCGATGACATAATATTTGGGTCAACGGATAACAACCTTTGCAAGAAGTTTTCAAAACTTATGCAAGGGAAGTTCGAAATGAGTAGTATGGGAGAGCTGAAGTATTTCTTAGGACTTCAAGTGAAACAGTCTGAGGATGGGATTTTCATCTCTCAGACGAAGTTCACAAATGAACTCCTCAAGAAATTCGGAATGGAGAGTGCAACCTCTATGAGGACTCCAATGGGATCCACTGTGTCTTTGGACAAGGATGAGAAAGGAAAACCTTTTGATTAAACCAAGTACAGAAGCATAATTGGATCCCTGCTCCATCTTACTGCTAGTATATCGGATATTATGTTTTCCACATGTGTTTGTGCCAGATATCAGGTGAACACTAAGGAATCTCATTATGTCACTGCAAAGCAGATTCTTAGATACCTTAAAGGTACACCAAATCTTGGCTTGTGGTACCCAAGAAATAATGATGTCGAGCTGATAGGCTTTTCAGATGCTGACTTTGCAGGAAGTAGGGATGATAGGAAAAGCACTTCCGGGGCGTGTCAATTCCTCAGAAGAAGGCTTATTTCTTGGAACAGTAAGAAGCAGAATTGTGTCGCAACCTCCACGGCTGAATCTAAGTACATCTCAGCAGGCAGCTGTTGCGCACAACTTCTATGGATCAGAAATCAGCTCAAAGATTATGACCTGCAGTTCAGAGAAGTTCCGATGTATTGTGACTCCTCGAGCGCAATAGCAATTGCGAACAATCCTATATCACACAGCAGAGCGAAGCATATTGAAGTGCGCTATCACTTCATTCGGGAGTATGTGGAAAACAAAGGCATATCTCTCTGCTATGTCCCCACGGATAAGCAGGTTGCAGATATCTTTACAAAGCCCCTAGACGAGGCACAGTTCAGTCTTTTCAAAACTAAACTCGGCATGCTGAATTATGAAGAATGAAGACTGTGCGGCTCAAGGCTCTTGGATCAAGGGGGAGCATCAGCAAGGAACTCAAGCTCGAGCATGGATGCAAGATCTGAGGGGGAGCATGTGGCTCCAAGTAAAGTCCCAGATTTGCAGAAGACGAAAGGGGGAGATTACCCTCTCGGCTAAGGCTTAGGTGGCTCGAAGTATGCTCTCAGGAAAGTGGTAATGAATTTCTCTCTCAACTGAATTAGTAGTTTATGATTTTCATATGCTCCATTCACCTTAGCTTGTAGGGTTTAGGCTTCTTCAAATAGGGGGAGATTGTTGGGTATTGTATCCACAATGTACCTGATTTGAAGAAGCCCCTAAACAAGCTAAGTTGAATAGATAATGTATTTGATGATTTTCTTCAAGATGTGCTTGCAGTTATTCCACGCTAAGTACACACCAATGTCAGGGTGAAGTGGGTCAATATACACGGGTCTGCGCAACGTAATCCCTCGTTGAGCAGATTAGTGTGTTGGCTAACGTGTACTCTCTCTATTGGAGTGTACTTATATTCAAGTACAGGGCTGAGACAGATCAAGAGCAGATAAGGAGCAAGGATGGGTCAAAGACCAGCTCACGGGAAGATAGACGAAAAATCGTCTAAGGAAAATTCGACGAGAATCACTAAGTGATTCTCGCCGATTCGACGGGAATCACTAAGTGATTCTCGCCGATTCGACGGGAATCACTAGTGATTCTCGACGAATCATCGAGAATCACTAGCCTACTCTCGCCGAATGCATCCGGCTGTCTCAACACCGTCTAGAATTTAGCTAAGGCAGAATCGACGAGAATCACTAAGTGATTCTCGCCGAATAGTCGAGAATGACTTTGCATTCTCGCCGATTCGTCGAGAATGGATTGTGATTCCTTCCGATTCTCTCTGGATGGCTTGCTGTTCAGCTAGAATTCTTCTAAGGAGAATTCGACGGGAATCATAAGTGATTCTCGCCGATTCGTCGAGAATCACCAATGATTCCCGCCGAATTTACCTTAGAAGAATTCCGTTGGCTCGCTGGACCGGACAAAATTTTCAGGCGTTGTTTGAACCGAAATAAGGGTTTCTTCTGGTGGGGCCCACAACGGTCATAAATTTTGATCTACAGTATAAATACTCGTTTATTTTGAACCTTATGGGTAATCAATACATACGAAAAAGAACGAGCCGCCGACTTGACCTAGCAGATCGTGGATTTCCTTCCGCCATCGTCGCCGCTCGATAGTTTGTCGCCACCGCTGATCGGATTCTTCTTGATCTCTCGACGACAGAAACTTAGCCAAGCAACGCATCTCACGTTTCTTTCTTGAGATCCTTTGTCTCTTGGTTTGTTGAAAGGGAATACCTTCCCCTTCCGAATCGGTTGAGACGATCGATCCAAATAAGATCGTTGGTAGACCTTGCTAGCTTTGTTAAGAAGTTTGGATCTACAAAGCATCGCTGCCGCAATCCTTGTCACCGCCGATCTCGGGAAGATCTTCTCCAAGATAGTTCTTTGGTCGTGGACTCTTCGTCTTCTTCAAGAACGCTTCATCGAACGAAGAGGGACACCAAGCGCTCCAAACGTAGTTTGTATTTTGTACATTCTATTTTTAATTTTGTTGTAAAGGACCTTTGGTTCCTCATTGTAAGGGTTGGGTGCAACCCGTGGTGGAGGAGTAGTGACTCCTTCGGGTGGAAGGGTTCCTTCCATAGTGTGAGGATTGGATTTCAATCCGGTTGGTGAAGTGACCGAGTCGTCCCTTGTTGGGAGATTGGTCGAAGGGGGAAAGTGGACGTACCCAAATCGGGGAACCACTATAACTGCCTGTGTGTTTCTGTGCTGTGCTTGTTTTGTTTTATTGTACAGATTAATTTTTAATTCCTCAAAAAGACTGCAAATCACCTATCCCCCCTATAGGTGAAGGTAGTTGAGACTAGTGTGACTTTCAGTACTCCAGTGGAGTACTTTTACTATTTTACCCTCGCTGTCCTATCTATATCCTGCTTGAACAGCAGAGTTACGTTATTGGCAGACCCAGTTGGGATGCACATAAATGCTTAAAACAGCAGAGGTTGGCTATTTGCAGGCTATTTTAAGGAATCTATAAATAGACTCAAGGGGGTACCTTAGACGGCATGCTTACTAGTTCCTAGGTCTTCTTGCGCTTTTTGAGATACCCTTAGCTCGACATTTGGCTAGGGAGGGGAAGCGCTCTAAGAAATTCCGGGTGTGTGGTGGGACCTCCACGCCGAGCCCTTGGGTCTGTTCCCTATTCTTTTCCCTTAGTTGTTTGACTCGTGAGAGAGAAGTAAGTGTGTGTTCACCACTTCACCAAGGGTGAACTCCAAAGAGACCGAGTTTTCGGTTTCAACATTTTGGTAAGGTGAGCGTGGAGTGTGGTCTGCACCGAAATTCTTCTACAAACTCGATGACTGGAGGAGAAGGGCAAGGTTCGGACAGGGCCGACTCCCCATACCCTCCCCCTCTCGCCACAGTGGGGATGTTCGAAGAGTTCAGGTAGAAGGTCCTTGGCCTCGTCAGGGTCGCACTCGGCGCCCGTACCGAGTGTTCGATGCGAGCTGTCCCAGTTGCCGCCGACTCGACTCTAGGCGAGGATGCCCCGACTCGACGAGCTGGGAAGGAGGTAGCAGAGGAGGGGAGTGGGCGCGACCTCCCAGGGTGAGTGCTCTTCCTCGGCTCGGCGAGTGGGGGCCGGTTCAAAGAGATAGGGGAGTGAGACCCTCCGGCTTGCCAAGAAGGGGGAGGAAGCCCCTTCGGTGAGTTGGTTTCTTCTGCCCTAGTTCCAGAGGGGTTCAGGGAGCCGGAGATGTCCTATTACACCGGGAGGGACGACTTGGTCCAGCACATCTAGTGGTTCGAGGATGTGGTGTCGATAAGGCAGATGTCAGATGACTTTAAGTGCAGACTTTTTTCCATCACCCTCAAGGAGAAGGCGAGGGAGTTGTTCCACCAACTACCAGTCAACTCAATCTACTGCTTCGAGGACCTGTGCTGGGGGATCATGTTGAGGTTCAACACTTCCAAGAAGATGAAGAAGGAGTCGGAGTCCCTGTTCCACATCAAGCAGGGGTGAATGAGACCCTAGGGAGCTACGTGGATCAGTTTTAGGAGGAGGTCACCCAGGTCCAGTATGTGCCAGGGCACACCCTAATGATGACCTTCACCTTGGGGCTGCAACAAGGTTTATTCAGAATGGAGCTGAATAGGGTACCACGCCTCTCCTATGAAGAGATAATGGAGAGGGAGGTAAGAGAAGTCGACGGGGAGGCGTCAAACCTTGAGTTCGCAAAAAAGCTGGCCAGGTGGGACATGGAGAAGTAGAAGGAGCCTAGAGGAGGCCGATGTCAGGAGGTGAGGAGAGATGAACCCCGACAGCGGGAACAACAGCAACAACCTAGGTGTGGGTGCGGAGGGGTTTCAAGGATCCGAATAATCGGCTCAGCTGGAGGCAGCAGGAGTGGAAGGATCAGGGCCAGCGGAGGGGTTTCCATAGAGGAGACAACTGTCAGGGGGACAGGGTCATTTTCACCCTCCAGGATGGAGGCAGGGCCAGAGGCCTCCTCTCTTCGATCAGCACCAGGCTATGAAGATAGCCATATAAAGGAGAAGGGGTCAACGGAGGAGGAGGGAAGTCAGGGTGGAGCTACCCTATTGTGACTTCCACCAGGAGGAGGACCACACTACAACCATGTGCCTAGAGTTATTCGAGATGAGAGGAAACAGGGAGCAGCATCTACGAGACCGCTGGGAGGTGCGTATCAAGGAAATCCTTCCTCAGGCAAAGGAGGACAAGTGTGAGGACCGGGCTGATGTGGGAGCCCGAGGAGGGATCAGAGTGATCCACGGGGGGGGGGGGGGGGGGGGAGTCGAGGCTCCCTGGAAGGCAAGTCTCCATACCTTATTCCACCGGAGCGTTGGCTCCACATCCCAGACCCCACCCCTAGAGGAGAAGATCACCTTCTTAAGGAAGGATATGCCAGATCATGAGGACCCCTTTTGCGACGCGTTGGTCATCAAGACCGTGGTCGAGAACTTCACCGTCTCCCAGATCCTCATCGACAACGGGAGTTTGTTCAAGGTCATCTTCAAGAAGGCATTAGACGTGATGAAGGTGGAGGTCAAGAGAGTGCTGGCCTCAGATGGACCTTTGTTTGGGTTCTCTGGGGAGAGAAAGGAGGTGGAAGGAGGAATGAGGCTCCATGTCACTCTAGGGGGGGCAGTCCAGGAACTGCAGGTTCATCATTGTGGACGCCCCCAGCAGTTATAATGCCATCTTCAGACGGCCTCTCATCAGTGCCTTCCGCTGCGTCCCCTCATCCTTCCACCAATGCTTGAAGTTCAACGCCGAGGGGATCAAGGTCCGGGTTCAGGGAGACCCCAAGGTGGCAAGGGAGTGCTACGCCACTGCAATGAACTCCATTTCTTGGCAGGAGGGGGCTGAGGAGATGGAGAGGAGGACAGAGAAGGCGGAGTAGGAGATAGATGGAGTGGAGATGGAGGTTGAGAGCCGCACCCAGGAGGGGGTGGCAGAGGAAGTCCAGGAAGAGCCACCAGAGGCAATGGCCATGGAGGAAGAGGCAGAAGCTGAGGAGGTCCTTGTCCCGGGGGACATGAATAATGGAGAATGGGGAGAACAGTCCTGCTTGGAGGCTGTAGAGGAGGTGGTGGATATGGAAGTCCTCACCCAGGGAGGCAAGGTGGAGAAGGTGCGCATCAACGGGGGGCTGACCCCGGCAGACTAGGAGAGGATGTTGGCATGCATCTAACAGAACGTGTACATCTTCGCTTGGAGCATAACAGAGATGCTAGGGATTGATGCGTAGGTTGCCTGCCATCTCCATAACCTTGATCCAGAAGCTCTCCCCATCCAGTAGATGAAGAGGTCCATCATGGACAAGCTGGCCGAGCCCATCAGGGAGGAGGTGGTTAAGCTCCTAAAGGCTAGCTTTGTATCTGAAATTCAAGACCATGGCTGGGTCTCCAATGTAGTAATGGTTAAAAAAAGGAGATGGCCAGTGGAGAATGTGTGTTGATTTCTCTTTGCTTAATAAATTGTCCCAAGGATTGTTACCCCCTGTCTCAAATTGACGTGTTGGATGACTCAGCCGTCAGTTTTCCTGTAATGAGTTTCTTAGATGCTTTTTCAGGTTATCATGAGATCAGGATGCACCCCCTATGTAAAAGATGTCTCCTTCATCACTGGGGATGCGTGCTACTGCTACAAGGTAATGCCTTTTGGGTTGAAAAATGCAGGGGCGACATACCAGAAGATGATGGATTGGGTCTTCTAGAGCAAAAGGGGAGGAACCTGGAGGTGTACGTAGATCATCTGATGATCAAGAGCCAGGAGGTGGACTCCCACCTCCATGATCTGGAGGAGACCTTCGGCACCCTCCAGAGGTAAAAGATGAGGCTGAACCCCTTGAAATGTGTTTTCTTCGCCAGTAGGGGCAAGTTCCTGGGTCACCTTCTCACCCTTGTTGGGGTGGAGCCGAATCCTGACAAGATCAAGGCTATCATGGAGTTGGGGTTGCCTCAGAATGCTAAGGAGGTCCAGAGGCTGACGAGGATGTTGGCCGGGCTAAGCAGGTTCCTTTCCCGGACCGGGGAGAAGTGCTCTCCCTTCTTTAAGGCGTTGAGGGGAGGAAAGAAGTTTGAGTGGACTAAAGAATGCGAGGAGGCGTTCCAGGACTTGAAGAGGCAGTTAAATCAACTCCCCCTACTCTAAGGGCCGAAGGAGGGGGAGGATTTATCTTTGTATCTTGGGGTCGGAGTAGAGGCCTTGATCTCTGTCCTGGTTCTGGAAGAAGGGAAAAAATAGCTACCCATATACTACGTAAGCCGGGTCCTGAGGAAGGGAGAGCTTCGTTATCCCATCTTAGAAAAGCTGGCTTTTACAATTGTCATCTCGGCTCAGAGGCTCTGACCCTATTTCCAGGCACACTCTATCCGAGTAGTGACTGACCATCACCTCTGCAACATCTTCAAGGGGGTAGAGAATTCAGGCAGGTTGGCTAAATGGTCGGTGGAGCTGAGCGAGTTCGACATCTCCTTCGTCCCACGCCTCTCCATCAAGGCCCAAGCAATGGCCGACTTTCTGGCTGACTATGTGGTCGAGGTGGCGGAGGCAGAACTCACTCGCCCGATCCCATAGAAGGTGATGGTGGACGACACCTCTGGAAGGCATTCCCTGGGGGTGGGGGTGATCTTGGAGAGCCCTCAGGGAATGAGGATCGAGCAGACGGTGGTGGTGCATTTTCCCATCACTAATAATCAGGCCGAGTACGAGGTCGTGATTACATGGTTGCACCTAGCCAGGCAGCTGGGGGTGCATGATGTGGAGGTCTTCACTGACTACATGGTGGTGGCCTCCCAGATCAACGGGGAGTTTGAGGTAAGGGAGCCTACTCTCCAGTTGTATTTGGCAAGGGTGAAGGGGGTAATCGTTATGTTCCAAACCTTCTCCATCCAACATGTGTCGCGGGAGGAAAACGAGCAGGTTGATCAACTAGCCAAACATGGTCCCCGGGTGGGGGGTACGGTCACTGACTTGTTCCGACCGTCCATCCAAGAGGGGAAGTTTATGGAGGTAGACCAACACCCCTCATGGATGGATCCATTCGCAACATTCCTATCCACAGGGAAGTTCCCAAAAGGGATGGATAAGACAAAGTTCAAGCACAAGTCAACATATTACCTTATGTACAACATGCAGTTGTATAGAAAGTCTCTCTCGGGGATGTTGGCACGTTGCGTGGTTGAGGGGGAGGTCTAGAGAATTCTAGAGGAGTTCCATTCGGAGGAGTATGGAAGTGATTCAGGGAGCAAAACCTTGGAAGGGAGGATAGTCTGATAGGGATACTTCTGCCAGACCATAAGTCAGGATGCTGCGGAGTTCGCAAGGAAATGCCATAAGTGCCAGTTGTTTGCCCCCTCCAGCTCCAACCAGCTCAGCAGCTTAGGAATATCACGCCCCCTGGCCCTTCGCCATTTGGGGAATGGATTTGGTAGGGCCTTTCCCCCAGACCAGTGGGCAGAGGAGGTTCCTGCTGATGATGATAGATTATTTTTCTAAGTGGTTGGTGTAAGACCCCCCTCCCGGAACACAACACACGGCACGAGGGGAGTCTTATGCCCGAAATAGCCGCCTTGCGGTAGCACTAACACACGGGTTAGCCTTTACCACAAGACGCCTATTCCGCCGGCTACAATCCATATCACAACAATTATGCCAACCCAACCATAACAGAAAAGTAAAGCTAAAAGCAGTTCAGTTCACAGCTAAGTTAAAGTCCAAAAGTAGCGGAAGATAACAAGCACAACAGGCTTGTACAAAAGAAACAAGAGTCTAGAAATGTTTTGCCAAACGGCTACATGAAAACACTCACTACTGTCACTGACGGTGCCGATGGCACCACCACCTCAGGTCCTATCATCCGGGCCTGGCTGTCCTGCTGCATAGTCCGTTGCCGCTCTACCTGCGGGGTTTCCTCCTAAAAAGGAAGAAGTAGCAACCGTTAGTCATAAGACTAAGTGGCTTCACATCCGCTCCCCCGGCGACTCCTCGGCACCGGGCGGAGAAAGGAACACAGGTACAATATATATACATAAGCAAGTAAACAAGCAGGTGACAGTAAGTATGGTGAAGTATAAACTACGCTACACAACTAGCAGTTCTACGAATATCAATAATATATATAAATGACAGCAGGTATAATTAATCAGAATAGTAACTTAACTTATAAGAGTGCCCATACAAACTTATAAGTTAAGGATCGGCTTAACAGTATAGTAACTCATCGTATAAGAGTGCCCATACAAACTTATACGATGAGGATCTTGTGTATGCAATGAATGACATGTTATGAATGTTATGGTATGACCGAATCATGCGCACGCACATGCAAGTTGCTATGTCGACACAGACTAGAAGTTCCCACTTTTCGAGCAGGTAGCTAACCTCTCAGGCGTCGTCCGTCGTGGCCAGACGGCGACAGTGGAGCGGGCGTCTCCACTACTAGGTGGTATCACACTACCTATCCTAGGCCCCCGTACGCCTCAACGCTAAGAACACAACAGCGGAGCTCACATGCGTACGATGGCTCAGAAGGGGTCTTGGGTAAATGTGCACCAAGAACACAGCCCAACCTGGCCTTTGATTTCGAACCGGATGGAACCTCGGAAACGCACGAGGTGCTAGCCCAACCGTTCTCATGGCACGGAGGAGATCTCGGGTTATGGACACCAAGTATCTAACCCTACCGACCAAGGTCTACCCATTGGCTCCCATCGGTGTGACGACTGGCGAACCCGTAGACCTGCCACAATCATTCTCCCAACATCGCGACACGATGAATCGTCGCACATCACATGCCCCAAAACAACTCACTCGATGCTACCCGTAGGGAGACTTCAACTCTAAGCATCGGTTGTTAATAAACCCCTTGGGCTCGAATTACAGTTACAAAATACTCTTCACATAGTGTTCATCATATTCACGCCCACCTATTCAATGAATTCACCTCAACACTACGCATAATAGATATGTTCAACACCAAATTGTATAAATATATCCTTTACCAATATCAACTCCTAATATCTAGCCTTCCCATCCAATCCATTTCTCTACCATTGCATGGTTATCCCTTATTACACAACCAAATGAGTAACCATACCAAATTATAGTAACAACGACATTATAGATATATGGGAGCAAGATATCACATGAGCAAATCACAATCATTGCAAGAGTGCTAACATTATAAATTAACAAGTGCATTAACATAGGATAGTCCAATACTAAAACTGGGATTCCCGGAGCTACAGGAATCCGATCACAATGCACAACCCCTCGTTGGAAAGGTATTCGCGAGGGCTACGACTTTCGTGTTGAGTCGATCGCCCAGATCTGGTCGCAACATACCAGAAATTCAACTCGAATACGTACAGGAAACAGTTTCCTGTACAGGAATTTTCCCGAACGCAGCGGACTCGAACCAGCTTTCCCGTGGCTACAGGTATCGCATGGAAACGAGCAACCCCTCGTTGGAAAGGTAATTTCAAGGGCTACGACTTTCGTGTTGAGTCGATCACCCAGATTTGGCCGGAACACCTCCGAAATTGGCCACGAAGGTCGCCGCGTGCAGAAATCAGATTTCTGCACGCATCTTAAGGCGAGATGAACGGCATCCGTTCATCTTCTTCCTTGCAACGACCTCACATAAACTTCTCCAGAAATCACACCCAACCTTATTTCTTCTTTCAAAGCCAAACCCTCCACGAAAACCCCTCTCATCTCCCTTTTGAATGATGAGAAGGTTGAGGGAGACTAAACCTAGAAAACCTAGGCATGGCTTATCCTAAGAACTCTCCTCCTCACCATCAAGACTCTATGGAGTCGATGTCTCTCCTAAATAACTATAGATCTAGCACCAAGGGAGAGGGGAGGAAGCTCACCTCAAGTCCAGCGGTACCACCATGGCCGGCCATGAGCCTCGCACTCCTTCGCGGCGGCATTGTTTTTCCCTTGACGGTGGCGGCGTTTTGATTCCTCCAAAGATGGCTCCGGCAAGCTCTTCCTCCTCCTCCAGCCAAGAACCCTCTCAGAAATTTCGGGGCAGAAGAAAGGGGAATGAATGCTAGGGTTTCCAACTTTTTTCCTTTTTATACATCGCAGACACGGGTAGGCACACGGCCGTGTTCCTACCCGTGTTCAGGTGACACGGCCGTGTGGCATGCCGTGTCTAGGGCCGTGTTCCTCCCAGAACCACTTTCTGCCGGGTCAGGGTTGCGGCACACGGGTAGAGACACGGCCGTGTCCCGACCCGTGTCCTTGCCACACGGCTAGGGACACGCCCGTGTCCCAATACCCGTGTACCTCTCTGACTGGTAAGCCTATTTTTATGAGGCACACGGGTATGGACACGGCCGTGTCCATACCCGTGTCAGCCAAAAATGCCGTTTTGCCTTGTTTTCCTCATTTCCCGCACGTCCGCACCTGTTTACCCACATCCCCCATTGGGCTCACCACAGCCCCCTTGACTCAAATACGCAATCAAGGGGCCTAGCGCGAATTGGGACGTTACAGTTGGAAGCTAAGGAGTTAGCCATGATAACCTCCCAGGTAATCAGGAACTTCATTTGGGGCGAGATCATCTGCCGAAACGGCCTGCCCCAGGCCATCATCACAGCCAATGGACCTCTGTTCGCCAGTACCGAGTTCATCAATTTTCATGAACATCTCGAGATCGATCTCAGTTTCGTGTCATTCAACCACCCAGGAGCAATGGGCAGGTGGGGGCGGCGAACAAAATCATCGTCAACCACCTCAAGAAAAAGGTGGAGAATTTGAAGGGTAGCTGGGTGGAGCAACTTCCTTTAGTTCTTTGGGCCCTTAGAACCACTCCCAATACGGCCACGGGGGAGACCCCTTTCAAGCTCTCCCATGGGTGCGAGGCCATGCTTCCAATAGAGTTCGAGGTTTGGATGCCTCGAGTGGTCGAGGCAGAGGCAGGAAGGAAAGAATGGCGAGCTGTGAACGAGGAGGAGCTACGACTGTCCCATGACATTGTGGAAGAGTTGCGGAAGAGGACTTGCACGGATCTCCCATGGCATGGTGGAAGAGCTACGACTCTCCCATGGCTAAGCACTTTAACAAGCACGTTAGGATCAAACAGTTCGCTGAAGGGGACTTGGTCCTGAAGAAGGTGGATGCAGCAGGGAGGTCGACGACTATGGGGAAGCTTAAACCCAAATGGGAAGGCCTGAATATTGTCTTGGAAGTTCTAAGGTTAGGGGGTACTGTCTCCGAAATTTGGAGGGCGAGACCCTAAGTCACACCTGAAGTGATGATGACTTGAAGTGTTTCTATCCGTGAAAATATATACGTCCACTTCCTCAATAAATATGAAATCTTTTGATGCTCTAACTCTTTTGCAGATAAAGTTTGTTATTTGTGATGCTAAGTCCTGAGATGCTCCCGCTGCCAGGCTTCTGCTTAGATGGCAGGGCCGGGGAGTGATGACAAGCTTTATCGCTCTGGGGTTAGGTCCCAAGATGATCCCGCTGTCAGGCTTCAATCTAGCTGGAAGGGTCGGGATCGTCAAGTGACGTCGTTATGAACCTTGAGGGATGAGGCCGGTTGATTCTCAACACCCTCCGTCAGGCTCCCACCTAACTGATTGTGCTGATGGTAGCGCCCGGAGGATAAGTGATGGAAAGTTTTCCCGCTCTGGGGTTAGGTATCAAGATGCGATGCTAAGATTCCACCTAGCTGGCAGGGCCGGGATCCTCGAGTGACGTCGTTATGACCCTGGAGGGCTGAGGTCGGTTGATGCTCAACACCCTCCATTAGTCTCCCACCTAGCTGACTAGGCCAATGGTAGCGCCTGGGGGATAAGTGATGGAATGTTTTCCCGCTCTGGGGTTTGGTCTCGAGATGCTCCCGCTTCCAATCTCCCACTTTGCTAGCAGGGCCGGGATCCTCGAGTGACGTCATAACGACCCTTGAGTCTTGAGGCCGGTGTAACACCTCACCTGTAATGACCATATAATATTGGTCCGGCCGGGGCTCCGCAACATACAGACGCCACAACATAAACATTAAAAGATGATATAAACTACCCAACTCAAAACTCAGACTAAACACAGCGGAAATAAAAAACAAGACTAAAAGTTATCTACTAACATATGAGTATCAACATGGCCTTAAGGCCTTACAACAAATAAGAGTTCAAGAATCAAACAATAACATCAAAGGTCAACATGCATAAGCACTCCTAGGCTTCCTCGGCTTGTAAGCCGGATACATGTGCATCATGCATAAAATTCCACAAAACAGAGCTATTACACAACACGAAACACTTCATGAGGCTTAGGCCTTTTTGGCCGGGGAGCTAGCTCCTTCTTGCGATCCTTGCCCTGTAAAAATTGATTGTAACGTGGGTTAGCAAAGGCTGACCTCAATTGTGTAACCAACACATCTCCTCCCGGTCGTTCCTAGCGGACCCCGGGTTACTCCATCACCCTGCAGGTCAGCACTTCGTATACAAATATACAAGTACATTGAAAGTAGTAAAATAGGTTTTGATGTATCATACAATAGACATGTTTTTATGTTGAGTATGAAATAAAAGGGGCCTACTATGCAGCATGTATGCACACCTGAGCTTCACCCAAGGCACCCTAGAGCGTATGCTTCTAACACATCATCAAATCGGGTACTTCCAATTTCCCCTTCGACGTTCAAGCTGCAAACACAAGGGTACTTCCAATTTCCCCTAACGGCATACAAGCCGCCACACGGAACTCTTGCATCGGACCCACCTGCTCGTGGTATCAAAACCCGGGCTTGCCTGCAAGCTCTGACTTCTCACGTCAAGGTTCCGCCATACACACAAAACAACCGATACTTAGAACCCTTGCTATACCCCACTCATTCGCGATGACCCAGGCCCGACTCCAATATTGGGACAACGTCCACCGAAGGAGACCCAGCGGGACCCAGCTGGTATCGTCTGGGCTTGTCCAAAGCTTGGCGTCCTCGTCAGTTTCATAGAAGAGGACTTGTCTCGCCGGGACACACTCCACACATGACTTGCACGTCACGGGCTAGCAAGCCGACTGTAGAGACAAACTACGCCTTAGCACATCACAATCCCAAGCCTTTCCCGCCCAAATCAACCATTTGTACCGTAACATTCCCGTACCCCAAGGAAACCATCTACCATCACAATGGAGCTAACCTTGTCCGGTTCTGATTACGCGTATTTGCGCGGAATGAGGGGGACATACAACATCACAAATGACGTCTTGCCGCTAACGAATTTCTAACAAAATCCTTAAGACTCGCTATGCAACATCACCGAGTCGGACTAACGGTTGTGACTACGGCTTGACCCAAAATTCCTAATCCACTAACGAAGCGGATTTCTAGTGCAAAATCATGTCAGGGACGGACACAATCGACCCAATGGCCCCTCCTGAACAGAGGCAACCCGAATCCCTCTCATTTGAGAGATCCAGTGCCTATAATGCTTGAAAGAAAGCAAGAAAAGAATAGATGCAATGCACACATCCTAAAACCGAGAGGAGAAATGTCGTTACCTTATGACCCGTCTTCCTCGCCATGGAATCCTTGCCTTGCATGAATGAAAATGAGTGCCTCCAAGTCCTCTCCACGGATCTTGACTCGGATCAACGATCGGGGCTCCGTAGCTCCGTCATTGGCGGAAGAAAGTTCTCTTCCTTCTCCTCCCATTCTCTCTTCCAAACCCTAAGACAACTCCCAAAAAGAGAAGGAATGAGGGAGAAATCCCGCTCAACCCTATATAAGCACTCTAGAGGGAGAGTCTTGGGCCTTAGGATCATTTCCTAAGTGAGATCGGACAGCTAAAAACCAAAACGACGTAACTGCTTCTGCGCGCTATTGCCGGGCATTAACTACCTACCGCCGGACGGTAGCTTCTCGAGAGCTCAACCAAGAAAAAAAGTCCACGCTAACGCCAGCAGTAGCACTAACGCTGCGCGGTAGCTCACTCAACGCTTACCACTCCACGCCTGCCTCTCAACGCACTCAATGCCATGCTACCGCTGAGCGGTAGCTACTAACTGCCGAGCGATAGCTTCCCGAACTCAACGCTCTCGACGCAAACCCTGGCGTTACCGCTGCGCGGTAACTAACTACCATCAAGCGATAACCCTCTCAGCACTCGACGAACGACTTACGTCGAGCTGTCTACACCCGACAAAACAAGGCTACTGTCAGGCGATAGCTACTTCCGCTGTGCGGTAGTTTCCAGAGAACGTGTTGAAAACTGGGGTGTTACAGCCAGTTGATTCTCAACACCCGCCATCAGGTTCCCACCTAGCTGACTGGAGCGGTGGTAGCTCCCAGAGGATAAGTGATGTAAAGTTTTCCCACTCTATTGTTAGGTCCCGAGATGCTCCCGCTGCCAGGCTCCCCACCTAGCTGGCAGGGACGGGATCCTCGAGTGACGTCATTATGACCCTGGAGGGCTGAGTCCGGTTGATGTTCAACACCCGCTGTCTGGCTCCCACCTAGTTGACTGGGCCGGTGGTAGCGCCCGGAGGATAAGTGATGGAAACTTATCCCGCTCTAGGGTTAGGTCCCGAGATGCTCCTGCTGCAAGGCTTCCACCTAGATGGCAGGGTCGAGATCCTCGAGCGACGTCATTATGAACATGGAGGGCTGAGGCCGGTTGATGCTCAACACCCGCCATCAGGCTTCAACCTAGCTGATTGGGCTGGTTGTAGCGCCCGGAGGATAAGTGATGGAAAGTTTTCTCGCTCTAGGGTTAGGTCCCGAGATGCTCCCGCTGCAAGGCTTCCACCTAGCTTGCAGGGCCGAGATCCTCGAGTGATGTCGTTATGACCATGGAGGGCTGAGGCAGGTTGATGCTCCACACTCTCTATCAGGCTCTCACCTAGTTGACAAGGCTTAAATTCTCGGTGGACAGGGCTACATCTAAATTTAAGAACTGACTAGTTGAACTTCAAAGGCAGAACACAAAGGTGATTAAGGGTTGGTTCCAGTCACCCTAGGCGAGCTGGCCGGGGCTACTATGGGCAGCCTCAAGGAGGAAGAACTGCCATCGACGAGCTGAGAACTTGTGAGGCTAGCTCGGCTGTAACACCTCTGTCCATCACATGAAATATAAAAGAGGGTCCGACCGGGGAACCATATTCCACAAACAGGCGATGGGGTCACAAGTTAAGATCAAAAGTTGTATACGCATCCTAACTCAGAGCATTCTAGCGGAAGTTTTAGTGGTTTTTATTGAACTCATAGCAAATGAATGTCCACTATATAGAAACAACAACATTTATATATATAACATGAATGTATAAAGAAATACACAAAAGTGTTTGGCCTTAAGGCCTTATAGTTAGACTTCACATATGTGGATTAAAAACATCGGCGCGCAGGCCGACCACACATGAAAACAATAAAACTTTTCCACTCGGCCTTCGAGGGCTAGCATAGCAGCAAGGGCTTCATCCCGCTATTTCCCTCTTGGTCCAGCACCCGTATATGGACATTCCACCAAAAGGGCGGTAAATAAGGAAACGATCAACATTGAACTGACCAATTATAATGACCCTACCCCATACCCAGATTAGTGGTTTAATACTTGCAAGCAATGCAATCAAAACAGATATATCACAAGAAAGTGCACTACCACACATTTCAATATATCACAAATGTCAGCCTCACAACCCGACGCTCCGTGCACTCAGGGCACATTTTCGGTGTACCAGATTACCCAGGGTCCCACCACCGTTCAGAGGTCCCAGACCCAACAGTCAAATTTGAGCATTCATGCTCCACGGCCCACAGTCGGAGACTTTATTCTTGATGGCGTACAACCCAAGACTCTCATTATGTGATCCTAACGAATGCCAATAACCTAGGCACTCAAGTTAGACAATAATAACGCAGATACAGTTTAGCCCTTGCCTGCTGCTCAAATCGTCAGTTAAATGTCAAGACTGATGCGGGTCGACTTCCACTTGTCTGTTCAGCTCACTGGCCTTCCAGAGCTCATACCTCACATTAGCCACACTATCTCCGAGAGACTGGCTTCATAATAGGTTCTCTGGGAGCTATCGCCAGCGACACCTGTTAGGTCCATTGACCCAAATATTCCGGATTTATAATAAGTCAAACTGATCAATGACATACGCACATAGATGTATTTTATGTGTGCTCAAGTTCTTTCATGCAGGTTGCCCTTAATTGGATAGGTGAACAAAAAGGGTAAGCTGGAAGTCAGGAAATTTGACTAAGGCAAAAAGAGTTGAGTGATGAAGGCACACTCAATGCTCTCAATGCCAGAGACAACTGAGAAGAATGTCTAAGGCAAAAGCGTCAAGACAGTTGAGAAGATTATCTCGGCATAACCATTGAGACAGCTGAGAAGCTCAATGCAAAGCGTTGACAGAAGTGTTGGTCTCAGCAGAACCACTGAGACAGGAGATAGTCTTAGTTATAAAGAAGAAACTGCAGAGAGAGTTGAGAAGGAACCGCTGAGACAGAGCCAACAGAATTTCTCTAAGTCCAAGAAGCATTGAGTGAGGCAGGCTCACTCAACGCTTCTAAAGAGGAGCTCAGTTCAGAATTCGTCGAGCTGAATTCTGAGTTCGTCGAGCTGAGCTCACCTTTCATCGAGCTCAAGTTAAAGGTTGAAGATTCAGAGTTCGTCGAGCTCAGTTTAGAATTCGTCGAACTGAATTCAGAATTTGTCCAACCCAGCTCACCTTTCGTGAAGCTCAATTTAAAGGTTGAAGATTATGAGTTCGTCCAACTCAGTTTAGAATTCTTCGAATAGATTTCAGAATTCATCGAACCCAGATCATCATTTTGTCGAGTTCAAGTTAAAGTATGAAGATTTTGAATTAGTCGAGCTCAGTTAAAAATTCTTCGAACTTATTTCAAAATTCGTCGAACCCAGCTTTATATTCGTCGAGTGCAGACAAAGTATTTCATGCCATTGCGGGAAAGCTACAGTAGCGCCGGAAGCTACTGTTTGTCCTCTTTTGAGGGAGGTGGTGCTGACCATCCTTGGCAGGGCCCACATTCAATTGTGCCATTGATTCAAAGCATCAGAGATAAAAGGAAAAGAAGAAAAGGAAATTAGAATTAACGAATACAGGAATGAAAAAGAAAACAAAAATAGAGGCGGCTAGACTTCATCTTCTCCGTCAAGATCGAAAGCCAAGTCTAGCAGTACAAGCCAGATGGAAAAGAGAAAGATAGCTGAAGCTTCTTCCAATTCAGCAAGATTGTTCCTTGGAGAACAAGTTTGCTAATTCATTCAATCAGCAAGAGGTGATAGCTGTGTGAAGGGATGTAAGCCTTCAACAGTAGTTAGCTGTCATCAGTACAAAAAGGAAATTGGTAGCTGCAGAAGAAGACTAATTCCTTCTCTACAGCAAGTGGGCTGGACTGATATTTGCTCAATCGAGCAAGTTAGACTCGGAGATTTTTGTCTGAGTCAGTATTTCAATTTACTTGATTAATTTCCTGTAGGATTCAGCTTGTCTGAATCTGAGCTGTAGGGCACTTTGTGCCCGAGTTGTAGGTGACATATTTGTCACTAAGGTAGGTGTCATGCTGGGGTACTGAGGTAAGATCCAAATGTGGATCTGAGGTAGGGCTGTCCTCCCAACCTGAGTGTAGGGCCTAGTGCCTAAGGTAGGTGACTGTTGAGTCACTGAGCTGTAGATGACAAGTGTGTCACTGAGTTATAGGCCTTGGAGGAGGCTGAGCTGTAGGTTCCTAGAAGGGCACTGAGGTAGGTAACTAGAAGTGTACTGAGTTGTAGGAGTGCTGCAACACTCTGAGAGTAGGGCCTTGTGCCTGACGTTATAGGGCTGAGAAGCCTGAGCTGTAGGCCTTAGAGATAAGGCTGAGGTAGATGGTTTGTGGACCACTGAGCTGTAATAGCACTACAATGCTCTGAGGTAGGAACCTTTGTGGTTATGAGGTAGGGTTCTTAAGAGAACCTGTGTGTAAGGCTGAGGTCCTAAGGTGTAAGCTCTTAGGAGCATTTTGGTGGAGTTTGTGCCTTGTCTAACATAAGTTAGAAAGATGGGAGGGAAAGTGGATGTACCCAATTGAGGAACCACTATAAATCACTGTGTGCTTGCTGTGTGTTTATTTTTCTATTTTATTGCAGGAGCTCAGGACAAGCTCTAAATCACCTTAGGAAGAAAGCAAAAGAAAATATAAAGGTTAATAAGAAAACACCAAAAGGACTCAAGAATTTTAATAGACCTATTCATCCCCCCTCTAGGTGACTAGCCAACCTTGAAATAATAACTTTGAAGTGGTATCCGAGGGAGGTTGCTCAAAAAGGATTTAACAATCTTATTATACCTCCAATGTTAGCTATAAAGTATAAGTATGGGGTTTGGTGTAAACTACAAGGAGTTGGGGGCCATGAAGCTTCCAATCTATAGAAAGGAAGGCTTTGGCCTCTGGAAGGAAAGGGTTAGGTTATTCATGGAAGCTGCTGACCCTAGGATATACATCACAGTCAAATAAGGACTCTTCATCCATATGAAGACCTCAGTTCTGGATGCCAACATGCAGACACCAAAATTTTATGATGAAATGAACAAAGATGATCTCCTTCTTGCCTCCATGGACAAGAGAGCTCAAAACATTATTGCAAGTGCAATATATGATTCAACCTTCAGAAATCTGGTGCACTATAAGACCTCCAAGGAGATGTGGGACACCTTAGTTGTGTTCATGGAGGGTTTAGAGGAGGTCAGGGATTACAGAAAATCCATGCTCAACCAGGAGTACGAGACATTCAGATAACGAAAATCTGATGGCATTGTTGAGAGCTTTGAGAGATTCTTAAGAATAGTGAATGAACTGACAATATATGGAAGAGTCTTCAACACCTATGAGATGAATGACAAATTTTTCAGGTCCCTAACAAAGGATTAGGACACAAAGATTTGTGTCATTAGGGAAATGGCCAAGTTAGCTGACACTCCTCCAACCCTGTTTGGAAAGCTGCTGTCATATGAGATGCAGCTTGCTGCAAGAAAGGAAGAAGAGAAGAGCAGTAAGTCACAAACCAAGGAGAAGTTTGTGGCCTTCAAAGCTGATGCCCCAATCAGGAGCAGAAGGAAGAACTCTACACATAGGAGAATTCTTGAGTCAGATTCTGAAGCTCAAAGACCAGCACCTCAGAAAGCCATATGTCAGATGAGGACTTTGCTGCCTTCTCCAAGAAGTTTCAAAAATTCATGAAGAAGGTGCAAAGGAAGAACAACAGGCCTTCCTCTTCCTCATAACACAGAAGGAAATCCTCTAAGGCAGACAGGTATGCTCCTAACTCTAACAAACAAACATTTTCTAAAGTTATTTTTTTCTGCTGCAGCAAACCTGGGCACATAGTTGCTGACTTCCCATTGAAGAGGAAAGATGAAGAAGAGAAGCGACACCACAAGGGGAAGAAGAAAGAGAAGTTCCTTGTGGCCAAAAAGGAAAAGACTCAGTCTTACTCCACATTTGGGTCAGACAGTGAAGAAGAAGAAGCCTATATTGGGCTATTGGTTGTTGCTGAAGAAGAACTTGAAGAATATCCTGCTGCTAGGATAGGGATCAACGCCCCTCTGTCACATTCAGAAAGTGACACAGAGGTGGATGAAGATGAAGAAGAAGATGTTCAATTCCATGGATTAATAACAATGACAGATGAAGAGAGCAGCCAGAATCAGTCTTGACAGGATCAAGTAAATTCTAAATCTCTGCCTTCTATTTCAAGTTATGAGGCTAGCTCAGATTCTGAAGCTCAATCATCAAGAGATGAAGGGGATTCAGATTCTGAGGATGATGTCAATTCTATAATTGACAAGTATGGAGAACTTCTTGAAGCATTCAAGAAGTGCAAGCTCCTTGCCAAGAGACAGGCAAAAGATCTTCTCAGTCTTAGGAGCAAGTGTGAGGTCCAAGAAAAGGCCTTCAATGATATGGCTGCACAATCAACCAAGCTCAAGGTGACCATTGATATGCAGTCTGTGGTTAGAGTCTCAAATGAGAAACTTATCCAGAAACTTAAAGATGATCTCCTAAATGAGAAATTGCTGGTGGCCAAGTTTTCTAAGACAAGAACTGTGCTTCCCTTAATTGACACCCTCCTTACACAAGTGGGTGAGAAATGGTTAGGATTTAAGGGACCAGCTAGACTTCCCAATCCAAAAGAAAAGGGAAAGGGGAAGGCACCAGTTGTGTCTCTAGCCTCATTGCCTCCAGTTTCTTTTCAGAAAGTCCCTATGCCTTCTAATAGGTATGACCATGAAAGCTGTTATGGTCACTAGGAGAATGGAAGATCCACTGGTATGGACAAATGTTCCCATAGCCAAGGTGGAAGATACAGTAATATGAGAAACTTTAAGACTGCCCATGACAAAATTCAAATGGCTCATCCTGGACAATTAGTTTTTGGTGCCCAAGCCCCAAAACTCAGGGATAATTCAGCTGCAGGAAATCTGAATCATCCAGTAAAAGTAGTGACTTAAGGTGAGTCTTTTGGCAAGGCTGGAATGGAAGTTTCTGATGCCATCAGATGCATGTTAGCTGAAAAGAGACATGCAGCTTGTGGGTCTCAGAAAAGAGCAAAACAGTCAGCTGAAAGACTTACCTTCAGTCAAATGGCTGCTGAAAGAAATCGAAGATACACAGCAGCACATCTTCCCACTGTTCAGGGAGCAGTCCAGCCAAATGCTGCTCCTAAACAGAAAAGGAGATATAATGTCCTTGAGTGTGGGTGCTGTGGCAAAGTGGGCCACTATGCTATAGATTGCTGACACAATCCTTTAGTGTCCAGAGGTAGCCAACCTATTAGGAATACTGCAGGAAGGCATGCTTATTTTCAGTCTAATATGAACCTAGGACCCAATAGAAATTGGGGTCCTAAGGTGAGGTAAATTATGTTTTTCAGGTGAGTTCAAGTATAAACTCCCCTAAATGGTACTTTGATAGTGTATGTTCCAGACACATGACTGTAATAAGGGAGATGTTGAAGGAGTTCACTCCAGTAAAGAATGGACCTAAGGTCTTCTTTGGAGGCTCTGACAAGGGAATAACCAGTGGTTATTGTAAGATCTCAAATGACATAATCACCATCACAAAAGTAGCTTATATGGAGGGCTTGCAACACAACCTCATAAGCATAAGCCAACTATATGACCTTGGTTATGACATTTCCTTCCACAAGGATAAGTTCCACATCAAGAGGTTAAGTGACCAATGTGTCATCTTAACTGACACTAGGAGTGGGAATGTTTATTGTTTAAACTTTTCTTGCTTAGATAGTAGTTCCCCTATATGCTTAGTTGCAAATGACAATGTCTCATATTGTGTCCAATGGAATAAGAGGTTTGTTCTTTTGAATTATAAGACCATTGGTCAGCTCTTCAGTGATGAGCTAGTCAGGAATAATCCCAAAATAAAATGCTCTAAGGGGGTATCTGTGCTGCTTGCCAAAAGGGTAAGCAGACTAAGTCCTCTTTCAAGAGCATTGGGACTAAAGACTCAGTGAGATGCTTATATCTTATGCATATGGATTTGCTTGGTCCGATGCCTATTCAGAGTCTAGGTAGGAAGGTCTACACCCTTGTGGTAGTTGATGACTATTCTAGGTTTGCTTGGGTGTTCTTCCTTAGAAGAAAGGATGAAACCCTTGATGTCTTCATGAATTTTGTCTAGCAGATTCAGAATGAACTTGCAAGTTCAGTGGTCAAAATAAGAACTGACCATGAAATTGAATTTCAGTCTGCTGCCATGACTACTTTCTGTGAAGAGCTAGGGATTCATTAAGAATTCTCCTCTCCAAGAACACCCAGGCAAAATGGGTTAGCTGAGAGAAAAAACAGGTCTCTCATAGAAGCTGGGATAACATTATTGAGTGACACTTCTCTCCCTGAATATTTCTGGGCTAAGGCAGTTAACATTGCATGTCATGTTCTCAATAGAGCTTCTATCACCAAAGACCATAAGAAGGCTCCCTATGAGATCTTGAAGGACAGAAAACCAAACATATCCTATTTCAGGATCTTTGGTTGCAAGTGTTTCATCTTGAACAATGGTAAGTCAAAAGTGACTAAGTTTGCTGCCAAATCCCATGTGGGGATCTTTGTTGGGTACATCAATAATAGTAAGGCATATAGAGTCTATAACTTGACTAATCAAGTTATAGAAGAATCTGTCCATATAGTGTTTGATGAGTCAAGCATGATTGACAGTGAGCTGTCAAGCTCTTTACCTAGCTCTGTAGGTACATAAGTTATGATGGAAAAGCTCTCCATCAAAGTTAAAGACCCAGCTGTGCAAGAAAAATATGGAGAGGGATGCTGTCTAGAGGAAGCACATGACAGTCTTGTTGGAGATGAAGACCATCCAGCTGACAAAAATGATCTCAACAAGAAGCAGTCATGCTGCCCCCAACAGTTAGATATCTGAGAGATCATCCTCCAAATCAGATAATAGGTGAGGCTAGCCAAGGTGTACAGACCAAAAGCAAAAGTTTCAACGCAGCTCTTTACACCAGCTTCCTGTCACAAGAAGAGCCCAAGAAATTTGAAGAGGCATATAAAGACCAATTCTAGATTTGTGCTATGCAAGAAGAACATAATGTCATTGGAGTCATGTGAATTTATAGAAATAAACTTGATGAACATGATTTTATAATAAAGAATAAAGCTAGACTGGTGGCCAAGAGGTACAGATAGGAAGAGGGGATTGATTATGATCAGATTTTTTTCCCAGTTGCAAGGTTGGAAGCAATCAGAATGTTCCTTGCATTTTCTTCCTTCCAGGGATTCATGGTATTCCAGATGGATATGAAGTCAGCCTTCCTGAATGGAAGCTTGAAGGAAGAGGTCTATGTAGAGCAGCCTTCAGGTTTTGTAGATTCTAACTCTCCTACTACTTTGTATAGACTTAGGAAAGCTCTATATGGGCTTAAGCAAGCTCCTAGAGCATGGTATGAGACATTGTCTACCTTACTCATTGAGAACAAAATTTTAAGGGGGAAGATAGACAAGACCCTATTCCTAAGGGAATCTAAGGGTAAGATCATCCTTGTATAGATTTATGTTGATGACATAATATTTTGCTCTACAGATGACAACCTCTGCAGGAAGTTTGCAAAACTTATGCAGGGGAAGTTTGAGATGAGCAGTATGGGTGAACTAATGTTCTTCTTGGGACTCCAAGTTAGACAGACTGATGATGGTCTATCCATATCCCAGTCAAAGTTCACCAGAGAGTTAGTCAAGAAATATGGTATGGAGAATGCTTCCACCATAAGAACTCCCATGAGCTCAATATGCCTATAGGCAAAGATGATCTAGGGAAAACTGTTGATCCAACTCTGTATAGAGGTATAGTTGGCTCCCTTCTCTACCTCACTGCAAGTAGGCCTGACATTATGTATGCAACATGTGTCTGTGCTAGGTATCAGGCCTGCCCTAAAGAATCTCACTACATAGTTGTGAAAAGAATCTTGAGATATCTTAAGGGCACCCCAAATCTTCGCCTATAGTACCCTGGGAATGGGGAGTTTGAGCTAACAGGCTATTCAGATGTAAATTTTGCAGGCTGCAAGGAGGACAGGAAGAGCACATATGACTCCTGTCAATTTTTAGGTGGAAGGCTTGTCTCTTGGAGCAGTAAGAAGCAGACATGTGTTGCAATCTAAACTGCTGAGTCAGAGTACATTTCAACTAGGAGATGCTGTGCTCAGTTGCTGTGGATCCAGCATCAACTTCAGGACTACAATATTCAGATAAGTAGAACTCTACTCTTTTGTGATTCTACCAGTGCAATTTTTATAGCTAGGAATCCTGTCTCGCACAGCGAGACTAAGCATATAGAAATTAGGCATCATTTCATTAGAGAACATATGAAAAGGGAAGACATCAGCCTTGAGTTTGTCTCTACAGACAAGCAAGTGGCTGATATCTTCACTAACCCACTAGATAAAGCCAAGTTCAACACCTTCAAATTTGAATTGGGTATGTTTAATCTTGTGTAGCTTCAATTTTCTCCTCTACCAAATACAACACTGTCTATTTTGTAGGTAATGCAACTCCTTCTTCAAGTTATTAATGCTAGTGTACAACTTTTGAGGGGGAGCAAGCCCAACAACTGTAATGGAATTAAGTCAAAGTGGGGAGATAAATCCCAGACAGACATGGGGAGAAAAACTCCACAAAGTTATTCCTATTGCAGAAGTCAAAAAGGGGGATAGGAGTTAAGGAGCCAAGATGCAGGAAGCTCAAAGCCAGGTGGTGCTGAAGGTGCTTCAGCCTAAGAATAGTAAGGATGGCTCACCCAGGAGAGCAATATGCAAGGGGGAGTAAGTAAAATTCTCCACATGCTGGAGAAACGCCAGGGGGAGTAGGTAAAATTCTCCACAGGCTTCAGCATAAGAATAGTAAGGATGGATCACCGAGGAGAGTAGCATGCTAGGGGGAGTAAGTAAAATTCTCCACAGGATGGAGAAATGTTGGTAACATTTCCCAACTCTAATGATGCTACTCAAGTTTTAGTTTTAATATTGAATATACTGTGTATGACAATGACATGTTTAATTGATCAAACAAAGTTTTGACTTATTTAAATAGGGGGAGATTGTTGGGTCCATTGACCCCAATGTTCCAGGTTTGTAAGAAGTCAAACTGGTCAATGACATACACACATAGATGTATTTGATGTGTGCTCAAGTTCATACATGCAGGTTTCCCTTGATTGGACAGGTGAACAAAAAGGGTAAGATAGAAGTCAGGAAATTTTACAAGGCAAAAAGCATTGAGTGATGAAGACACACTCAACGCTCTCAACGCCAGAGACAGTTGAGATAGATGAGAAGAATGTCTAAGGCAAAAGCGTCAAGACAGCTGAGACAGCTGAGAAGATTGCCTTAACATAACCGCAAAGATAGCTGAGAAGCTCAATGAAAAGCGTTGATAGAGGTGTTGGTCTTAGTAGAACCGCTGAGACAGGAGATAGTCTCAGCTGTGAAGAAGAAACCGCTGAGACAATTGAGAAGGAACCACTGAGACAGAGCCAACCGAATTTCTCTAAGTTCAGAAGCGTTGAGTGTGACAGGCTCACTCAACGCTTCTAAAGAAGGGCTCAGTTCAGAATTTGCCGGGCTGAATTCTGAGTTCGTCGAGCTGAGCTCACCTTTCGTCAAGCTCAAGTTAAAGGTTGAAGATTCAGAGTTCGTCGAGCTCAGTTCAGAATTCGTCGAACTGATTTCAGAATTCGTTGAACCCAGCTCACCTTTCGTCGAGCTCAAGCTAAAGGTTGAAAATTATGAGTTCATCGAGCTCAGTTCAGAATTCGTCGAACTTATTTTAGAATTCGTCGAACCCAGCTCATCTTTCGTCGAGCTCAAGTTAAAGTCTTAAAATCTTGAATTAGTCGAGCTCAGTTCAAAATTCGTCGAACTAATTTCAAAATTCGTCGAACCCAACTCTCCATTCGTCGAGCGCAGACAAAGTATTTCATGCCGTCGCGGGAAAGCTACAATAGCACCGAAAGCTACTGTTTTTCCTCTTCTGAGGGAGGTGGCGCTGACCATCCTTGGTAGGGCCCACATTCAATTATGTCATTGATTCAAATCAACAGATATAAAAGGAAAAGAAGAAAAGGGGATTAGGGTTAACGAACATAGGAACGAAAAAGAAAACAAAAAGAGAGGCGACTGGACTTCATCTTCTCCGTCAAGCTTGAAAGACAAGTCCAGCAGTGCAAGCCAGAAGACAAATAGAAAGATAGTTGTAGCTTCTTCCAGTTCAGCAAGATTGTTCCTTGGAGAACAAGTTTGCTAATTCATTCAATCAACAAGAGATGATAGCTGTGTGAAGGGATGTAAGCCTTCAACAATAGTTAGCTGTTTTCAGTACAACAGGGAAATTTGTAGCTGAAGAAGAAGACTAATTCCTTCTCAACAACAAGTGGGCTAGACTGATATTTGCTCAGTCCAGCAAGTTAGACTCGGAAATTTTTCTCTGAGTCAGTATTTCAATTTACTTGATTAATTTCCTGTAGGATTCAGCCTATCTGAATCTGAGTTGTAGGGCACTTTGTTCCTGAGTTGTAGGTGATGAATTTGTCACTGAGGTAGGTGCCCTTCTTGGGTACTGAGGTAGGATCCAAGTGTGGATCTGAGGTAGGGATGTCCTACCATCCTAAGTTTAGGGACTAGTGCCTGAGGTTGGTGACTGTTGAGTCACTGAGCTGTAGGTGACAAGTGTTTCACTGAGTTATAGGCCTTGGAGGAGGCTGAGCTGTAGGTGACTGGAAGGTCACTGAGGTTGGTACCTTTAAGGGTACCGAGCTTTAGGAGTGCTGCAGCACTTTGAGAGTAGGGACTTGTGCCTGAAGTTGTAGGACTGAGAAGCCTGAGTTATAGGCCTTAGAGATAAGGCTGAGGTATATAGTTTGTGGACCACTGAGCTGTAGGAGCACTGGAAGGCTCTGAGGTATGAACCTTTGTAGTTCTAAGGTAGGCTTCTAAAGAGAACCTGAGTGTAAGGTTAAGGGACTGAGGTGTAAGCTCTGAGGAGCATTTTGGTGGAGTTTGTTCCTTGTCTAAAATCAGTTAGAAAGATGGGAGGGAAAGTGGATGTACCCAATTGGGGAACCACTATAAATCACTGTGTGCTTGCTGTGTGTTTGTTTTTTTGTTTTATTATAGGAGCTAAGGACAAGCTCTAGATCACCTTAGGAATAAAGCAAAATAAAATATACAGGTTAATAAGAAAAAAAGCAAAAGGACTAAAGAATTTTAATAGACCTATTCACCCCACCTCTAGGTGACTAGCTAACCTTGAAATAATAAATTTCAACACCCACTATCGCCGGGCATTAGCGACAGAATTCAACTTCTGTCCCCAACCTCAATCATAACTGGACCAAGGATTTAGAAAACCCTGATAGCTGCAGTGACAGAAAACTAGTCTTTCACACCACAAATAGCTCTCTGGGAGCTATCACCATCGACGACACCCACTGTCACCCGGTGATATCAATAGTTTCTCTAAAACTGTGATTTTACCTGGTTATTTTCTTAGAACTCAACTCCAGTACTTCCTGTTACTCCACTTTACAGGCACAACCCACAGACTCCGTAAAATACTCGTTTATACGCGGAGTCTTCTTCGGTTCATGAAATAAAGCATCACCAATCCAAACTAACCTATCCGAATGGGCTTCACATAATATGCCTATTCCATACTACACATTTCCGGATCTATATGCAACTGTAATTGGGGATAACGAGTATCGAACCAACGGAATTCTCTTAACAATTCCATCTTTTGGTGGAAGATTTCATGTACATGCAAAATTAGGACTTCACTTATCCAAGCAGGAGGTCGTTTGCTGATAGTACGTTTTGTAGTTTAAACTATTAGGGTATTTTCAGGTTTTTAATACATGAATCATGTCTTGTAAGCTTATATGTTGACCTCCTTTTGTATATATTATAGCCACTAATGTTTTCATCTCTTTTTGCAAGTTTTCACAGCTTTCGGCCAAAATGACCTGACACGCCCCCTAACACACCCTTCCCGGGCGTGTAACCCAATCCCGAGTAATTTTGCTGCCAGGACCCAAATCCCAAGAAAAACACCTGACACGCCCCCCTGACATGCCCTCCCTAGGCGTGTCTCTAGGCCTGTCACCCTGATCCCGAAGCCTACTGCCGCAATTACAGATTTTCCATTAATGCACGTATACAGTGCTAACACGCCCCCCTACACGAGTGTGTCGCCGGGCGCGTACCACCTTTTTGATGATTGATGGATTTCCAACCAATGATTATGACATGATGTGCCTTACACGCCCCCCCTACACGGGCGTGTCTCAGGGCGTGTCCACTATTTTACAGAAGCAATCATCATTCCCGCCAGAATCTAGCACCTGAGGTCAACCCCCGTACCTGACACGCCCCCGTGACACGCCCTCCCTGGGTGTGACAGGGGGCGTGACCGACCCAGAGAAAAATTCTATAAATTCAGTGGCTCCCCCTTGTGTCCAGAAGCAGTAGGTTGAGAGGGGAGGTGCTACCCTTTTATTTCTTGAAGTTCTTTTAGTGTTCCTCTTCTCTCTGTTTCTCAGTTTAAGCTTTTCCTTATTCTAAGCTTAGTGTACCCTTTTGTAATAGCTTTTGTAATTGTTTTAGTAGCTTAATGTTAATGCTAGCTTAGGTTTCATTTCCATGCAATTGTAATCTTTTATTTCAAAGTTGTAGTTCTCTTTTAGCATTAATATAAAGTGCCCCTCTTCTTTGTTTTTCATAATGTTATTCTACCCATCTCTCTTCCCCCACTTCTCCATGATTAACTAATCCTCCTCTTACTCGATCTTGATGATCCGAGGTTCGAGTTGATTAAGTTATGATGCTTTAAGTTTACTTTTAAGATTTAGGTATTTGATTTACTCTTGAAAAATCATGTTTTGAGTTATATCATTGATATATAATTTCCATCTTTGTTTTCACTCTTAGCTAGCCGAGAGGCTCGTAGTTTGAAGTGAACACTCGAGAGTAAAGAGAGTTGCATGCACCCCTCTAGAGAGGCAGTTGTTAAATCTCCCAAATTGGAGTGAAATCCAATAGTGGGGTTCACCGCGTAAAGCAAGCTTTAGGTCTCCGATTTGGACGAGAGTTCGATCGGACCTTCCTAAACTCAGTTGGGCACGACTTCGAGAGAAGCGCGTTCAAGCTTTAGGAACCTCCATGGTCAAGGACCTTTACCTTATTAAGATAGGGTTTACTATCTCATTTTTAATCCACTTTTGCCGAGGTGATTCTCGATCGAGTGCTTTTCTATTTCATCGTTTTAGCCCCTCGTTATAATCGCTTTTAGTAGCTCTTTATTTAACTGCAAGTAGTTCTCTTTTTAGTGCAATATTTCTTTTCTTAATTGCAATTAATTTTCTTTTAACAAACCCTCAAACAATCCTTCGATAAGATAATAGTCTTCGTGTGAGTAAGATTACTCAACAGTTCCTGGATTTTAATACGAGACTTGTTTCCCCTTGCTACAATTCGATAGGTATACTTGCTTAGTTGGATTGCTAGTTCGGTTTTTATTCTCTTCACGATTAGTAGACATTAAGTTTTTGGCACCGTTGCCGGGGAACAACTTTTGTTGATAATTCGAAATAACGAACCTATTACTCTTATCATTTCTCTTTCTCTCCATCTTTCTTAAAAATTAAAAATTCAAAAAAAACATATTAACGCTCTTAATAGAAACCTGCATCACAATTTTCTACACCACCTAACTCTCTCGAAAAGGGAAATGTGTCTTAAATACCACTATCTTGTCTAGTACCTTGCGAACCCTTTATCGGGTAGCCCTTGGGAAGTTCGGGAGTTAAAACATTAAAAAAAATCTATTTCAAAAATTTTTAACTCTTTTTTCATGTTTTTGTTACTTTTTTTTATCTTATCTTCTTCTAGTGCATGACCCGCGGAAATCCGTCGGTTATTTTGGACTTGGACCACGAAATTGAGCGTACTCTTTGGAGAAGATCGCGATTTCAAGGTCCTACTCTCCAAATACTGATTGAGGATTCCGAATCATTTTCTACCTTAAGAATGGAAGAACCCAACGTAAAAGAAGCCCTGCATAGGCCTATGTCCTATTATGTAAGGACGAATCTAGAGGGTAGAAAATCAAGCATAGTTCGCCCTGCTGTAGCCAATAATAACTTCGAACTAAAGCATATCATAATTCAAATGGTGCAGCAGTATGTGAAATATGACGGACTTTAAGATGAATACCCGAATGCGCATATTGCTAGCTTTCTTGAGATTTGTGATACCTTTAAAATCAATGGTGTTACAAATGATGATATTAGGCTAAGACTCTTCCCCTTCTCCCGTAGAACCAAAGATAAACAGTGGTTGATGACTCTGCTAAGAGAGAGCATCACCACTTGGGATCAACTAACCGAAAAATTTCTGACATAGTATTTTCTGCTAGCTAAAACAACAAAACTTAGGAATGATATTTCTGCCTTTTGTAAAATAGATTCTGAATCTCTATATGAAACCTGAGAAAGATTTAAAGAACTCTTAATACGATGCCCCCATCACGCGCTGCCTGTATGGTTACAAGTGCAAACATTTTATAACAGGCTAAATCAAAATACAAAGAAAATGATAGACGCAGCTTCCAGTGGTACTTTAAAGCACAAAACTCCGGAAGCAGCTCTTGAGCTTTTTGAGGACATGACCATGAACACATATTAGTGGAATGTGCCTAGACCTCGCCCAACAAACCTGCATGTATATTTGAAGTAGACAATGTCTCCCAGCCGACCTTACAAGTGGAGATACTAAGCAAAAAGATAAAAGAGATGTTTGTTGCCTCCGCACCTAAGGTATGAGAATATGCAACTCTTGCCTCCGAACAAATAGATTATGTTAACAATATGCCTAGGAATGTTTTAATAATTTTTCTGCTGCAAATTTTCTTGCGCCGGGCTTTGATTTTTCGAATAGTTATAATCCCGCTTTACAAAATCACCCTAATTTCTCGTGGAGTAACCCTTCGAACGCGATGCGCCCTCCACCACAAAATGATTTTTCTGCACCACCTCCACCTCTTCAAAATTATCAAAAACCTCCAAGCTTGGAGGAAATGTTATCAAAATATATGAATGTTAATGACGCGACTATAAGAAGCCTAGCTAGATCCGTTAAAAATCTAGAGAATCAAATATGACAACTAGCTAAAATTATATCTGAGCGACCCGCCGGGTCTCTTCCTGCCAATACCGAGCCCAACTCGAGAGAGCAAGCGAAAGCTATAACTCTTCGTAGTGGGAAGCAAGTTTCGGGTATGGTTAGCGAAGGGCCCGAGGCAAGCTCCGCTCCCGTTTTGAATATTCCACCACATGTTGAAAAACAAGTTATCACTTCGCTCTCTACTTTAGAAAAAGATCTCGCTCCACCACCCATTTTTAAAAATGGTCCAACTCCACCATACCCTTCCCAACTTAACAAACAATGTCTTGATGATCAGTATACCCACTTCTTAGAAATGTTTAAGCAAATCCACATAAATCTACCCTTCCATAAAGCGATTTCCCATATGCTAAAGTACGGTAAGTACCTAAATGACCTCCTGACTAATAAGAAGAAGTTAGAGAACTTATCACACGTTACATTAAATGTCGAGTGCTCTGCTATCTTGACAAATGGTTTACCAAAAAAAGATTAGTGATCCGAGTAATTTTTCTATACCGTGTGTCTTTGGTGATCTCTTTGTCCAGCATGCATTGACTGATTTAGGTGCAAGTATCAACCTAATGCCCATCTCGTTATTTAAGAAGTTAGGAATTGGTAGCCTCAACCCCACGCGTATGAGTATCCAACTCGCTGATAGATCAATCAAATACCCGTTAGGAATAGAGGAGGATGTTCTAGTCAAAGTCGACAAATTCATCTTCCCGAGGGATTTCATCATATTGGACATCGAAGAAGACGTCGATGTTCCCCTGATCCTTGTCCAACCCTTCCTTGCCACCTCCCGAGCTATCCTTTTACCTTGATGTAAGCAATGACAAGCTCTTCCTACGAGTAGGCGACGATGAAGTGACCTTCTCTATCACCCCTTCGTTGAAAAATACACTGGAGAATGACGACTCCTGTTTCTTCTTAGATACCTTAAGTGATGAATCTTCCTACAGCATTCCTAAAGATGAATTTTCTGATTTCCGTTCTTCCTCAACTTTTCCTACTAGAAGTCTACAAGAAACCGCCATGGCCATTGACTCACCCCCTTCAAATTTTCCGTATAAGTTAAAAGTCTACGAAGATATTATTTTGGAAAAAGAAAGAACTTCCAAAACATCTTATGAAGAATACTCTACTCTAGAATTAAAAGAACTACCTGAACATCTCAAGTATGACTTCTTAGAAAAAGATTCCAAACTGCCAGTGATAGTTTTGGCCTACCTAACTTAATTACAAAATGACAAACTCCTTCTAGTTTTACGAAAACATCGCCGAGCCACCGCTTGGCAGATATCTGATATCAAGGGCATAAGCCCATCTTTCTGCACCCACAAAATCTTAATGGAAGATAATTCGCGTAACTCTATCCAACCTCTGTGTCGTATAAATCCGACATAAAAGAAGTCGTAAAAGGCGAGGTTATGAAACTCTTAGACGCAAGAATTATCTATCCTATTTCAGATAGTGAGTGGGTTAGCCCTGTTCAGGTAGTGCCGAAAAAGGGAGGGATTACCGTAGTTGTGAATCAAAATAATGATTTAATCCCGACACGGACAGTGACGGGGTGACGAATGTGTATTGACTATCGTAAGTTAAATGACACCACCCGCAAGGACCACTTTCCCTTGCCGTTCATCGATCAAATCTTATAGCGATTATCCAGCCATAGCTTTTATTGATTTCTCGATGGCCTCTCAGGGTATTTTCAAATCCCTATCTCACCCGAGGACTAGGAGAAAACTACGTTTACTTTCCCTTTCAGCACATTCATTTACCGAAGAATGCCGTTTGGGTTTTGCAATGTGCCATCTACATTCCAAAGATGTATGTTAGCCATCTTTGACAAGTATGTAGAAAGTATTATGGTGGTATTTATGGATGATTTCTCCGTGTTCGGCGATGCCTTCGATAGTTGTTTAGAAAACTTAGGAAAAGTCTTAGAAAGATACGAAGAAACTAACCTCGCCCTAAATTGAGAAAAATGCCATTTTATGGTGAGGGAGGGGTTAGTCTTAGGACATAAGATTTCTGCCCGAGGGATTGATGTAGATATCGCTAAGATAGAAGTAATTGAAAAGCTGCCGCCATCTACAAATGTTAAAGCTATAAGAAGTTTCCTAGGTCATGTTGGATTTTACCGCCGTTTCCTAAAAGACTTCTCCAAAATCACTAAACCCTTTACTCAACTCTTAGAAAAAGATGCCGCATTTGTCTTTGATGACCTTTGTCTATCTGCTTTTGAAACAATTAAAGATAAATTAATTAATGCACCAATTATGATTGCTCCAGTGTGGGACCTTCCCTATAAGATAATGTGCAATGCGAGTAGTTTCACGGTGAGAGCCGTATTAGGTCAACGAATATCTAAAAACTTCCACCCCATTTATTATGCAAGTAAAACACTCACATCTGCACAAGAAAACTACACCACGACGGAGAAGGAGCTCCTAGCTGTTGTCTTTGTCTTCGATAAATTTCGGCCTTATATTACGCTTTCAAAAATTATTGTTTTCACGGACCACTCAGCCCTCAAGTAATTACTTGATAAGATGGATGCCAAGTCGTGCCTAATACGCTGGGTCTTACTCCTCCAGGAGTTTGACTTAGAAATTAGCGATAAGAGGGGGGACGAGAATTTGGCCGCCAATCATCTCTCTCGCTTAGATAATCTGTATATAGAAAATTTAGATGAAAAAATGTTTAATGATTTCTTCCCAAATGAAAAGCTATTTTCTATTAACACTTCTCTTTCCCCCTGGTTTGCAAACATTTCCAACGATATAGTGGCTCACATCCTCCCGAAGGAGTTTTCCTCTCAACAAAAGAAGAAATTCTTTTCTGAGTTGAAAAACTATTTTTGGGAGGACCCAAATCTTTTCCAAGTTTATGCGAACCAGGTGATAAGGAGATGTGTTTCTTTTGAAGAAGTACAAGATATTCTAAAACACTTGCATGAAGGAACGACTGGTGGTCACTATCAAGCTGCTCGCACCGCTCATAAAGTGCTTTGCGCAGGTTTTTACTGGCCTAGCCTCTTTAAAGAAACACACACTTTGGTGAGTAGGTGTGATAGTTGCCACCAATCGGGCAATATTTCCAATAAAAATGAAATGCCGCAAAATTATTTCCTCGAGTACGAAGTTTTTGACCTCTGGGGAATTGATTTTGTTGGCCCCCTTCCTTCTAGCTTCGGGAACAAATACATCTTTGTTGCTGTAGATTATGTTTCACGTTGGGCTGAGGCCCAAGCTCTTCCTACTAATGACTCCGGAGTCATAATTACTTTCTTTAAAAAATTATTTTCTCGATTCGGTACTCCACGAGCTATCGTTAGTGATAGGGGTTCACATTTCTGTAATACGCAGTTTTCTAAAACTCTTATAAAATATGGCATTACGCATAAGCTTTCAACTGCCTACCACCCCCAAACTAACGGACAAGGTGAAGTAGTGAACAGAGAGATAAAACGTATTTTAGAAAAGAATGTTTCCACTTCTAGAAAAGACTGGTCAACCAAGTTAGACGATGCTCTGTGGGCCTACCGAACAGCGTACAAAATCGCCATCGGATGTACACTGTATATGTTGGTTTATGGAAAATCGTGCCATTTACCCGTAGAAATAGAACACCGTGCTTTTTGGGCCTTAAGGTTTTTAAATTTCGATCCCCACTCTGTCGGCGATTTTCGAAAATTTCAACTTAACGAACTCGACGAGTGGCGCTCTTACGCATACAAAAACAACAAATTTTATAAAGAGCGGACAAAATGTTTTCATGACAAACACTTAAGGCACCCAAAAACCTTCAAACCGGGCGACCAAGTTCTTTTATACAATTCACGTTTACGTTTATTTCCTGGCAAACTAAAGTCATGATGGTCTGGGCCATTTTCTATTATAGAAGTTTTTCCGTATGGTACAGTGTTAATTTCACACCCTGATAAGGGTGATTTCAAAGTGAATGACCAGCATCTTAAACTCTATTTATTTGGTGATGATGATGTCAGTCCAGACAATATTAAGTTTCTTTTGCACGAACTTTAACTAACTTAAGCCTTTTTATTTTTTAAAAAAACTTTAATTATTATTTTGGACAATATTATTTTGTTGCGTCGAGCTCAAATGATGTTTTTAACAAATGACGCTCTTGGAAGGCAACCCAAATTATTTTTCTATTTTCTTTATTTTACAATTTTTGCACCGGACGGCTCCGACAAGCTGAAGCTTCTGTGATCGCCTGCTCCAATGCTGTTGAATCCATCAAGAAGTCCAATGATGACATTTCAAGAAGTTCCAAAGCGCAAGCATTGGGGAGCGACATCAATCAACATTCGCGATGCATAAATCTTGGAAAGAATCTATTTTTCAATCTTATACTTTCATTTCTGTTTTAATTTCTCTCTCCTTCCCCTCCTTTCTCCATTGAGGACAATGTCCATTTTAAGCTTGTGGGAGGATTTCCTCCTTCTCTTATCTTTATTTTGTTTCCTTTAAAAAAATCAAAATCAAATTTTTTTTATATATCTTAAAAATAAAAAAAAGAGAATATCTTAAAAATCCAAAAAAATACAGAATATTTCAAAATAATAATAATAATAATAAATATATATATACTATTTGTTTTTTTTACTTTAATAGTTTAAACGAATTTTGGTATTTCAATAGTACCTCTTGCTTTTTATTTTGTTTTCTCAATATTTCCTATAACAACTTAGCTAATTATGATCTTTCTAATCATTCTTTTTAATTATGTTTCACAAGTAAAATATTGGGCATGCTGTGTTTCTAATTCACGGTAGAATGTTAATGTGAAACATTTTTCCAAAAACTTGCATTTTTATTATAGTTTTCGTTCTTTATTTTCTTTACTTTCTTAAAAAAATATTTCATCCACTATTTTACTTTTTTTTTGGATAATTTTTATAATGTCAACTTTTGATTATTGCAGTAGATGTGAACGATCCAAGTCGCTTATTATTTCTATTTTCAAGATAATTTCATTAGTCTTCATTTATTATCTAGGGTTTTTTTTTGAAAATTTTCAAAACTAATGCTTTAGATAAATTTAGAAGCATGAAAATGATTTAGACCATTTTTGTTTTCGTTTGAGCTTTCTTGCCAACAAAAATTTTTTTATCCCTAGTTAGCCGCTTTTTAGCCTTTTTCCGATTTCAATTGATAGTTTCACTTATCATTTCATTTTCACCAAAGCTAAAATTTTTCAACCTATCTAATCACACTAACCTTTTGAGTTTCATTAAAAATTTTCATGATTATGATAGGGTTGTTTTGAAATATATTTGGAGAACTTTTTGAAAAAAAAATGCTCAA
Source organism: Platanthera zijinensis (assembly GCA_039513925.1). Taxonomy (NCBI): domain Eukaryota; kingdom Viridiplantae; phylum Streptophyta; class Magnoliopsida; order Asparagales; family Orchidaceae; genus Platanthera; species Platanthera zijinensis. Next base: position 44,610,373 of record CM077098.1, on the reverse strand, counting down.
AAGAGGTGTTTGCTTTTGTTTGGCCAATTTCAAAATGAAAAGAAAAATTATTTATGACCTTTGTTTTGAAAAGAAAAAAAGAAAAAAAGAAAAGAAAATAAAAAAGAAAAAGAAAGAAAAATATTTTATTTATGATGACATTTTTGAAACTCTTTATTTTTATTTAGTGTGATTTTAAAGCCTCCTTGTTTATCTTTGAAATTCCACTTCTAATCATAATCCTAAACCAAACATTTCGGTCCTAATAAGCCCTTTTGATTCATGTTTTTGAATTTTATTTATTATCTAAGTAAAGAAGAAAAGTAAATTAGTAAAGTTTTGTATTTAAATATAGATTTTTGTTATTTGATTGATATAGTTATAATGTGTCTCTTGAATCTAGTAACAACTCAATGCGTTTTTTCATTTTGTTGCTTTGCTCAAATTTATTTAAAAATTTTTGTTAAAATTTTGGATGTTTTCATTTCGTTAGTAAAGTTTATAAATTGTTAAACCATGTTTAAGTAACTGTTTTTGATTTACGTTTCACCTTCTCCCTACTTAGAATTTTGCATAGTACTTGTCTAAGCATAATTAGAACTTTTTGATTAGTCACTTTTTATGTTAGCTAGTTTTTATATCTTTGCTTGGGGACAAGCAAAGCTTAAGTTTGAGGGAAATTGATAGTACGTTTTGTAGTCTAAACTATTAGGGTATTTTCAGGTTTTTAATACACAAATCATGTCTTGTAAGCTTATATGTTTACCTCCTTTTGTATATATTATTGCCACTAATGTTTTCTTCTCTTTTTGCAGGTTTTCACAGCTTTCGGCCAAAATGACTTGACATGCCACCCCTAACACGCCCTCCCCGGGCGTGTCACCCGATCCCGAGGAAGTTTGCTTTCAGAAACAAATTCCCGAGAAAAACACCTGACACGCCCCCTGACAGGCCCTCCCTAGGCATTTCTCTGGGCGTCACCCTGATCCCGAAGCCTGCTACCGCAATTAAAGATTTTCCGATTCTGCACGTCAATAGTACTGATACGCCCCCCCTACATGGGCATGTCGTCGGGCGTGTACCACCTTTTTTGATGATTGACGGATTTCTGACCGATGATTGTGACATAATGTGCCTTACACGCCCCCTATATGGGCATGTCCCAGGGCGTGTCCACTATTATTCAAAAGCAATCATCATTCCCGTCAGAATCCAGCACCCGAGGTCAACCCCGTACCTAACACGCCCCCCTAACATGCCCTCCCTGGGCGTGACAGGGGGCGTTACTGACCCAGAGAAAAATTCTATAAATTCGGTGGATCCCCCTTGTGTCTAGAAGTAGTAGGTTGAGAGGGGAGGTACTGCCCTTTTATTTCTTGAAGTTTTTTTTAGTGTTCTTCCTCTCTCTCTTTCTCATTTTAATCTTTTCCTAATTCTAAGCTTAGTGTACCCTTTTGTAATAGCTTTTGTAATTGTTTTAGTAGCTTAATGTTAATGCAAGCTTAGGTTTCATTTCCATGCAATTGTAATCTCTTATTTCAAAGTTGTAGTTCTTTTTTAGCATTAATATAAAGTGCCCTTCTTCTTTGTTTTTCATAATATTCTTCTACCCATCTCTCTTCCTACACTTCTCCATGATGAACAAATCCTCCTTGTACTCGATCTTGATGACCCGAGGTTCGAGTTGATTATGTTATAATGCTTTAAGTTTACTTTTTCTTTTTAAGGTTTAGGCCTTCGATTTACTCTTGAAAAATCATGTTTGGAGTTATATCATCGATATAAAATTTCCATCTTTGTTTTCACTCTTAGCTAGCTGAGAGGCTCGTAGTTTGAAGTGAACACTCAAGAGTAAAGAGAGTTGCACGCACCCCTCGAGAGAGGCAGATGTTAAATCTCACGGATTGGAGCGAAATCCAATAGTAGGGTTCACCGCGTAAAGCGAGCTTTAGGTCTCCGATTTGGACGAGAGTTCGGTCGGATCTTCATAAACTCAGTTGGGCACGACTTGGAGAGAAGCGTGTTCAAGCTTTAGGAACCTCCACGGTCAAGGACCTTTACCTTATTAAGATATGGTTTATTATAGCATTTTTAATCAACTTTTGCCGAGGTGATTCTCGATCGAGTGCTTTTCTATTTCATCGTTTTAACCACTCGTTGTAATCGCTTTTAGTAGCTCTTTATTTAACTGTAAGTAGTTCTGTTTTTAGCGCAATATTTCTTTTCTTAATTGCAATTAGTTTTCTTTTAACAACCCCTAAAACAATCCTTCGATAAAATAATATTCTTCGTGTGAGTAAGATTACTCAACAGTTCCCGGATTTTAATACGACACTTGTGTCCCCTAGCTACAATTCGATAGGTATACTTGCCTAGTTGGATTGCTAGTTCGGTTTTTATTCTCTTTACGATTAGTAGACACCATTAGCCTTGTAGTTCTCTTTGGAGGCATGCTGAAGCTGTTCTATACGGATGGAAATCAAAGCCTCACTTTCCTCGTCATGGATCTAGCCTCAGATCCTGCTTCCTACCACAAGATCTCCTTTAGCAAGCTATGCAAGCTTCAACTCAAGCCCTTCTTCTTCCTTAGCTTTCTTTTCTCCAAGGAGTAAAATGGATAGAGAGAGAGAGAGAGGAAGGGAAGAATAAAATAACTTCTCATTCCATACACCTCTGCATATCAAACCTCAGCTTAACCTCAGCCACAGGATTAATCCATCAAAATGAAGCAAAGGCCAAGATTTGGGTTGACTGGTCAACTTTGGCGCTATCGCTTGGTGACATCGACTGTCGCCACTTAGCTACATCGACTTAACCGCTTTGATCGCCTTGACCCAGGTCAACCACCTTTTATCGGCCGCTTAACAGCTAATCTGATACATATCTCATACCACGCGACACTATTGCCGAGCCATATCCACTGTTACCACTCGACGATATTATTCGACGATTCGTCAAGTGTGTCGAGTGTCAACTCAACACTTTTTCGTTATCGCCACCAGGTGATACCCACCGTCGCCCGACGACAGTGACAAAAGTTCTGCAACTTGGGGTGTTACAACCCTCCCCTCTTTACAGAAATTTTGTCTCGAAATTTGTATACAGCCATAGGGAAGACAACAACTTAAAAGTTACAACAACTTTTATTTATAAAAATAATGTTACAACAACATTACACAAACAACTCGGGATATTCTTCGTGCATGGTTTGCTCTCGCTCCTATGTCAACTCTTCACGACCACAATTGTCTCATAGGACCTTGACCATCCCGATTGTATTGGTCTGCAGCTGCTTGATCGCCGTATACTCAATCCGAATGGGCCTAACTTTCGTCGTTAGACTACTATCGATCGGTACTCGATCACCCGCAATCACTTGAGCTGGCTCTTTCACAGCTTTACGCAACACTGATATGTGAAACACATCGTGCAACCTACTTAGCTCCGTTGATAGAGCTAATCAAAAGGCGGCTTCTCCAACTAGTTCCACCACTTCAAATGGGCCAAGATACCATGGACTAAGCTTTTTCAAGTGCCGAATCCTGGATACGCCTTTGAATGACTTGATATGTAAGTATACCCAATCGCCCACTGCAAACTCCACATTTCGGTGTTTGTCATTATAGTATTTTGCCTGCCTCTCTTGGTCTATCAATATCCGCTCTCGAATAGTACGTACGGTCGAATTTGTATCTTCTTCCTCTTTACGTTTATAGAGCTTTGACTCGCCTGTTTTTGACTAAGCTAACTATGTACGACACTTCCTACCGTATAAAGCTTCAAAGGGTGCCATTTGTATACTAGCTTGATAGATATTATTGTATGCGAACTCAATCATATAGAGGTGATCTTTCCACCTCTTCCCGAAATCCAGGGTGCACATACAGAGCATTTTCTCCATTGTTTTGTTGGTCCTCTCAGTCTAGCCATCCGTTTACGGATGAAAGACCGTACTGAACTTTAGTTTAGTCCCCAAAAACTGATGGATTAGCCTCCAATCATTGGAAGTAAAGAACCAATCTCGATAACTTACAATGCTACGGGACACGTCGTGCAATCGCACAATTTTATCCACATACAGCTTAGACAGTTTCTCAACTGAATCATCTTTCCTATTCGGTATGAAGTGTGAAACTTTTGTTACCCGGTAAATGATCACCCACACGACATCGTTTTCGCTCTGTGATCTCGGCAACCCACGCACAAAATCCATAGAAATGTCATCGAACTTCCATTCCGAAATAGGCAGTGACTTCAGGAAACCTCCAGGTTTCTTGCATTCAGCTTTCACCAAAGCATAAGTTTGACATTTTGCAACGTAATGGGCTATGTATTTATTCAAACTTAGCCACCAGAACATCTTCTTCATTCCCTTGTACATTTTCATGCTCCATGGGTGAATCGAGTACCTTATAAAATGTGTTTCGTACAACAATTCCTCACAAAGTTTACCCACAAATGGGATGCACAAATGACCATCTTTTCGCAAAAGGCCATCATCAAAGGAGAACTGAGAATTTGACCCTTTTGCTACAGAGCGCTTTACACTCACATCGAGTTCCGTTGCTCACCAAACCCTGTCCACATGGTCATACTATACCTCTGTCCAGTTCAGGCACGCAATTGAAGTGGAATTCTTGTCAACACAAGAAATATCTAAAGCTTCCAGGTCCTGGATCAGGCACTCATCATGCATCTGTAACCAATTTGCCCTTGCCGGAGTCCTACGACTAAAAACATTTGCGACGACGTTTCCCTTCCTGGGAGTATAATGAACTTCAAAGGTATATTCCCCGAGGAACTCCATCCACCTCTGTTATCGTATATTGAGATCCTTTTGATTCAATAGATACTTCAGGTTCTTATGGTCCGTGAATATATCAATTTCCACGCTATATACGTAATGACACCGCTGTTTAAGTGCAAAAATCACTGCCGCCAACTCCAAGTCGTGGACAGGATAGTTCCGCTCATGGACTTTTAACTGGCATGAGCCATAGACGATCACTCTTCCGATCTGAAAAAGAACACAGCCTAGGACGCTCCCTGATGCATCACTATAAATTTCATAGCCATCTGATCCATATGGCGACGTCAAGATTGGCGCCATAGTCAGACGACCTTTCTGCTCCTCAAAAGCTCGCGCGCACCGTCCAAACGAACTTCTGATCTTTCCTTGTCAGTGTGGTGAAAGGCAAGGCTATCCGAGAGAAGTTCTCTACGAAGCGCTTGTAGTAGCCTGCAAGTCTAAGGAAACTTTGGACTTCAGCCACAGAAGACAAAACCGGCCACTCCCGTATCCCAACTATCTTCGCTGGATCCACCGCAATGCCTTCTCCACTTACCATATGGCCAAGAAAGGCCACGGACGATAGCCATAACTCACACTTTTAGAACTTGGCATAGACCTTGTGTCTTCTCAGGGTGTGCAACACCATCCGCAAATGGATCACATGATTTTATTAAGACTGAGAGTACACTAAAATGTTGTCAATAATGACGATTACAAATAAGTCCAAGTACTCTCAAAATATTCGGTGCATTAGGCCGATGAACATCGATGCACATTAGATAGCCCAAACGGCATTACCGTGAAATGATAATGACTGTAGCGTGTTCCAAACGCTATCGTGGGAATGTCACATTCCCGAATCCTCAACTAGTAATAACCATATTTCAGATCTAGCTTAGAGTATACCCCACAACTAGTTGATCGAACAAGTCATCGATCCGTGGTATTGGATACATGTTCTTCTTGTCAGCTTATTCAGCTCTCTATAATCGATGCATAAACGCAGGCCACTGTCCTTCTTTTTCACAAAGAGGACCGACGCGCTCCAAGGTGACATACTTGGGCGTATATATATCCTTGCTCTAGCAACTCTTACAATTGAACCTTCAGTTCCGCCATCTCCTTTGGCATAACACGGTACGACGAGCGGGCCACAAGTTTTGCACCTGACACCAACTTAATAGCGAAGTCAATCTCCCGCTAGGGTGGTAACCCAGGAAGATCCTTTGGAAACACATTTGCATACTTCGATATAATCAGAATGTCACACAACCTGGTCTTTTGCTCAACAGCCTCAATAAGCGTGAAGAACAACTCCGCGCCCTTCCAAACAACCATGACTACTTCGAGAGCAGACATCAATATCTTGCTCGATCCTCGCATACCAGCGATTTTAGTCTCTAGCTCAGTATTCTGTCCTAGTGTGATCTCCTTTGAGTTGTAATCTATCAAGGCATGCTTCTCCGAGAGCCAGTCTATACCGAAGATTACATTAAACTCCGATATCGATAGCATAGATGCTTTTAATATGAAATCTCAACTTCCTATCCGCACCTCAATACATCAAGACTTATTTGCCTAAATCACACATCCATTAGGCAACAATATCGATAGGCTAACCTTCGCTACACAAGTAGGCACTCCAATCTGAGACACAAAGTTCTCAGATAGAAACGAATGCGAAACACCTGTATCGAACAATGCGGCTTGCTGCACTTTCAACACATGTAAGTATGTATTGACACTACTTTCACCCTGAGTTTGACGCTGAAACTCATTTTCATGGCTATGCGCTGTGCTGACGGCAGATGCTTTGCCAAGAATAGTCTCGAAAACTCCCCTATCGAGACTTCCGTTAGTTGTCTGCCTGCTAAGTGGTGCCGCAACATTTCATCCCACCAAAGCCGAGCCTATCCTTCTAACATGAAAGTGATTAAGGTGACTTTCTGTTCCTCTTCAGTTCGCAATGCCGTCAAAATTCTTTTGACTCGGGCAAGCCAGTCCTCTTCCTGCATTGGGGATCCTGCCCTCGCGAATGTAGGAGGACTAAAACTCATGAACTGCTTCTGTTGTTGTTCCGCTGCTCGTAAATCTACCACAGCCGCCATAGGTTCTGGACTCATAACAACCTATTCTGGCACCATTGCAGGTTGCACCTGCCAAGTAGGCTGTGCCTGCCCAGTAGGCTGTGCATGTATCTTTACAAACAATGCCTCAGCAACTAAACGCACTGTCTCCACAGAAGGAGGAGGTGTGGACACCTCAGCTGGTGCTGCACTTTCAACAAACATTGTGGCTAAGACTGCCCCACACCACTTCGAGTCACCTATATGTGTAAAAGACACACTTTAGCGACTTTGCAAAAGCAAAACGATGAATAGGAATGCGCATGATCCTCAAAACAGTATATTTTCATTCCTAAGTGAATATTCTTGAGTTCATTTATGTTATAACGGTTCACACTTACACGTGCTTGCCACCCCTTAAAAGAATTCAACCATGAATTCACAGGAGGAAGACCAAGACAAGCTGGTACCAAATTATAACTCCTCTGTCCGTCAAATGAAATATAATAGAGGGTTCGGCCGGGTCCCCACACTATATTCCACAAATAGGCAGAGGGATCACGGGTTAAGATCAAAATTTATATACGCATCCTAACTCAGAGCATTCTAACGGAAGCTTTAGTGGTTATTATTGAACTCATATCAAATGAATGTCCACTATATATAAACAACAACATTTATATATATAACAAGAATGTATACAGAAATACAAAAAAGTGTTTGGCCTTAAGGACTTACAGTTAAACTTCACAGGTGTGGATTACGAACATCGGCGCGCAGGCCGGCCACACATGAAAATAGTAAAACTTTTCCACTCGGCCTCCGAGGGCCAGCATAGCAGCAAGGGCTTCATCTCGTTATTTCCTGCTTGGTCCAGCACCTGTACAGGGACATTCCACCACAAGGGCGGTAAACAAGGCAACGGTCAGCATTCAGCTGACCAATTATAATGACCCTACCCCATACCCGGGACAGTAGTTTAATCCCTGCATGCAATGCAATCACAATAGATATATCACAAGAAAGTGCACTTTCGCACATTTCAATATATCACAAACATCGGCCTCATGACCTGCCTCTCTATGCACTCAGGGCACATTATCGGTGTATCGGATTACCTAGAGTCCCACCACCGTTCAGAGGTCCTAGACCCAACGGTCAACTTTGAGCATTCATGCTCCACGGCCCACGGCCGGAGACTTTAGTTTTGATGGCGTATAACCCAAGACACTCATTATGTGATCCTACCAAATTCCAAAAACCTAGGCACTCAAGTTAGACAACCATAATGCAGATACAGTTCAGCCCTTGCCCGTTGCTCAAATCGTCAGTTTAATGTCTAGACTGACGCGGGTCAGCTTCCCCTTATCTGTTCAGCTCACTGGCCTTCCAGAGCTCATAGCTCACTTTAGCCACACTATCTCCGAGAGACTAGCTTCTCAATAGGTTCTCTGGGAGCTATCGCCAGTGACACCCACTATCGCCGGGCGTTAGCGACAGAATTCATCTTCTTTCTCCTACCTCAATCATAACTTGACCAACGATCCAGAAAACCCTACAACAACCTGTAGTACCAGAAAATCAGGCTTTCACACCACAAATAGCTCTCTGGGAGCTATCTCCATCGACGACACCCACTGTCGCCCTGCGATATCAACAGTTTTTCTAAAACTGTGATTTTTCCTAGAACTCAACTCTAGTACTTCCTGTTACTCCACTTCACAGGCACAACCCACAGAATCTGTAAAATACTTATTTATGCGCGGAGTCTTCTCCGGTTCGTGAAATAAAGCATCACCAATCAAGACCAACCTGTCTGGATGGTCATCACAGAATATGCCTATTTCCGGATCTATATACAACTATAATTGGGGATAACGAGTATCGACGCAATGGAATTCTCTTAACAATTCCACCTTTTGGTGGAGGATTCCTTGCACATGCTAAATTAGGACTTCACTTGTCCAAGAAGGAGGTCGTTGCCCTTGTAGTTCTCTTTGGAGCCATGACGAAGCTGTTCTATAAGAATGGAAATGAACACCTCACTTTCCTCTTCGCGGATCTAGCCTCAGTTCCTGCTTCCGACCACAAGATCTCCTTTAACAAGCTATGCAAGCTTCAACTCCAGCCCTTCTTCTTCCTTAGCTTTCTTTTCTCCAAGGAGTAAAATGGAATGAAGAGAGAGAGAAAGAGAGGAATAGAATAACTTCAAAATTCCACACACCTCTGCATATCAAACCTCAGCTTAACCTCAGCCACATGATTAATCCGTCAAAACAAAGAAAAGGCCAAGATTTGGGTTGATTGGTCAACATTGACGCTATCTCCTGGCGACATCGACTGTCGCCACTCACCAACATCGACTTTCCCGCTTTGACCCAGGTCAACCACCGCTTATTGGCCTCTTAACAGCCAATTCGACACATGTCTCATGCCACTAGGCACTATCGCCCAGCGATATCCACTATCGCCACTCGGCGATATTATTCGACGATTCGTCGAGTGTGTTTAGTGTGTCGACTGTCAACTCAATGCTTTATCGCTATCGCCACCAGGAGATACCCACTGTTGCCCGGTGACAATGACAAAAGTTCTACAACTTGGGGTGTTACATCGACAACATTCCAAGACATGATGAGAGTCCGGCGAGCAGAGATCTCGGCATCCACAGAGGGTGGAGAGACGAGGCGGTCCCTGGCGGTACATTTTCACCCTCTTAAAATCTGACATGGGAATTTTTTAACAATTTCAGCTTGCCGAAAACGAAAAGGTCAAGGTACTCACGAAGTCAGTTCGGCGGATGGTCCGCCTCCTAATTATCTAGGGTCGGCGAGCTCCCAAGGTCTCTCTGCGGGCACGAACCTTAACTCAGATACATTCTATAAGCAAGCTCTATCACAACAAGGTCGCCTAACGAGGAGATCATCTCGCAGTAGAGTACATCATAGAGAATTCAAAAAAAAGGGGGAGAATTCAACCTAAGTACCTTTTCATTAATAAATATTTCATGTTACAAGAAAGGGGGTGGGGAATTACAATGAAAGAAAAAGCAAAAAGCAGGAGGCGCGAGTCAGCTCTCACCCTCGCCTCCCGACGGGTGATCCTCCTCGCTCTCCCCTCTTGATGTGTTGCCACCATTGTAGCCCCTGACGCCCTTGAATAGCGACTCGAAGCTGTCTTCCCTCTCGCTGGGAGGGGTGGCTGACGGGAATAAGTTTAGCACAAGGTCCCACGCTGTGACCTCTTCACATCCCTCCACCAACAACTCCATGTCTTTCATCATCTAGAGGGTGTAGTCGGCGGTGCCGATGGAGTTGATCCGCAGCCTCTCAGCGAACTCGACCTCTCTATAGACCCTTGGCCATTTGGGAGTGATGATCAGCTCGCCATCAGACTGTGGGAGGAAGATGTCCGTCTTCCGAATCAGCTCTCCCTTGAGCCCTTTGTTCTACTCCCTCAGGCTATTTATTTCCTTCTCAAGCTCGACGGCGCGATCCTCTTGCTCGGAGGTGCGAGCCTCTAGCTCGGCGGCGCGAGCATCCAGCTCGGCGGCGCGAGCCTCCAGCTCGGCGGCGCGAGCCTCCAGCTCGGCGGCGCGAGCCTCCAGCTCGGCGACGCGAGCTAGCAGTTTGTCCGCGGCTTCGGCGTCCTGGGAAGAAGGGCAACATAAAATTAACATTCTTTAAAGATCCTAAGGGAAAAAGGAAGGGGATAGCTTGTGCTTACTATCCTGTCGGCGGATTTTGCAAGGAGATTTTCGGAGACCTTTAGTCACCCCACCAGGTCGGCGGTTTTGTCCTTGGCGAGGTCGTGATCCCGCTCCGCCTTCAACATGTGGTGGTTGAGGTTGATTCCTCGTCGGACCATCTTGTGGTGCAGCTCCAGGGCCCGCATCTGGGCCTGTAGACCCTTGCGGCCAAGCTGACGAAGAGTCAGGCTCTTGTAGGCCTCGACGTCATCGCGCCCATATAGGCCGAAGCCTAGCGCATAGGCGTGCCCGGAGGCGGGATGGCCCCCCGACAAGGACGGATAGAGTGATGAGATGGAGACTCTGTGGGTCTGCACATCCCACCGCACCATCGGCTCGTCAGCCAGATCTTTTGACTTTTTCCCAAAGCCGAAGAGGGGGTGGCTCTTTGACAGGCCCAGCTCACGGGCCGCAGTCACAACTACAGTAGGGGAGGCGGATGGCTCGCCACCCTCCAAGTCCTACTCTAGCGAGCCCTTCAATAAGCTCTTTGGCAACCCTTCTGATGTGGTCTCCGGGGAGCTTATGAAAACTTGTTGTGGTGGTCTCCCCCGAACTTGTTGTTGTTGTATTCCCTGAGGAGACCACCGTCTTCTTCAACTTCTTTGGTGGTGGGGGGGGGGCGGCGAGCCGAGCCGGACCCTTTGAGGCCAGGTCATTTTCAGCTGGAGGAGGGTCCGCCAGATCCCAGGTCGTCTCGGCAGGCCGCCGCTGCTGCCCGCTTGCGTGTGAGCATGTCTGGGTTGAATCCTGGGTCTGCGTAGGGAGGATGCTCGGTATAATGACCCGGGTTCAGGCCCTTTAGACCGCCCCACGACATCGATATAGGGCTGCAGCCTACATACCCCAACGCCATTACTGTGCCTTTTTAAATCCGCATAGTAGGTTGTTGACGCAAGGTTTCGAACCCGCAACCCTTTAATAGCCTTGCCTTACAGCAGCTATCACAAACTGAGCTGGCCTAAACCCATGTCGTTACATTCGGGAATTGATTGCTCCCCTGCAGAGAAGGACTTGGTTCAAAAAATGATTATTACGGCGAGCCGGCAGGAAGAGAAGGAAAGATTTATATCTTCGCCGGGAAGAACGGGGAGGAGCGAGTTGAAGCCCCTTCGAAGGAAGGCAACCTCGAAGTCCTTCTCTAAGAAGAAGTTGTGTAGCTCGGCATCATCGCTAGATAGCGTTGGAGGATGATATACATCCTCGCTCTTTTGTTGAGTGGATAAGGGTATATTGCCCAGGTCGTCGTTGATGAAGACGATCTTGGATACTCAGTTGTGATTTTTGTGCGCGGTCTTGCGAACCTTGATGTGCGAGCCCATTAGGTGGGAAACCCATCGTTGTTCGCGCGGTAAGTGAAGAGCTTGCAGAAGACGGCGAGTTTGAATTCAATCTGCTTACGGGGGTGGTGATAGGCAAACACGACCATCATATTGATTCAGGCCCAAGGTTTCGACGGATTAAACACTACGTGCTCTTAGGTTCGACAAATAAATTAAATACACAACGGGAACTATTTATCTAAATTAATACTAATGTTGATCAACCAATATAGCAATGCATAATGCAAAGGGACGCTACCTCTTATAAAGATTAAACAATGGCTATATGCCAATGTTCGCTCAAGTGAAAAGGACCAACCCGACCCGGACAATTAGCAATTCCAAATAAAATTATTCGCTATCAAATCACAAACCAATACGAGAGGATCCAGACTAAAATAATGATTCAAAATAAAGTCCAAATCAATCCCAGAAATATTTAATATGAGGGTATACCAAATCTCTTGAACTCAAGGGGAAATCAAGGGTGATGAACCCGATTTCTTCTAGTATTCACGAGATCTACCCGCTCCAAATTAAACGAGAATATTTGGGAAAATAATGCTTGAAAATTCAGATTGTAATTAACACAATTTTGATATAAATCAGGACTAAATACTAGTCTTATAATTCCACCAATACCTCACAAATTTATAGAAGAAATCACACAAAGAGGTTTTAGTAAATCATTACCCAATCCCAAGAAGTCCGTCCACAAGATGAGTGGAGGAATCGCACATGACGGTGGTTGATTTTCTATTTCCACGCAAACTCATGCATCTGCACCGGACGATCAAATCGCAAGCCGTTCTTCCTTTTGCCAAAACCCTAGAAGAGGGAGAATATTGAAACCAAAGATATATAAGGAAAGAGGTGAGAGAAAAAGTAGTGGAATATTTTACTCAAGATGATTAAGGCTTGGCGGCTAGGGGAGAGATGTGGGTGGCCGGATTTTTTTTGTTGGAGGGGTGAAAGACGGTGGCCGGCTAGGTTTATTGGGAGGGAAGAGAGGGCTTGGGTGGTGATGGTTGGTGGTCGGGTTTGGTGGCCGACTGTTTTGGCATAGAGGAGTGCTCGAGTGGGAGGTGGAGGAGGGTGGCCGAGAGGCACTAGGGAGTAGAGGGAGGAGAAGAAGAAAGGAGGCTGAATTATAGAGAGGAGGGAGAGGAGGAGGAGGAAGTTGTGGCTGACGGACAAGAGGAAGGAGACTAGGGGGGGTGATGGCGACGGCCACCAGGACGGCCAACATGGGACAGAAGTTGTCGATTATGCGATGCCGGCCAAGGACTTGCGGCGCCGTAGCAGTCATGGCTACAAGCTTCGCCCTCGCAATAAGACCAAGGCTACATTTTGATTTTATGAGTTTGAGTGTGCCTTTATCCGTTTCTTGCTTATTATTTGAAAACAATGTTTATTTGCATTTTTTTTATGTGGTGTGCACTTAGCCACTTGTATTTGCTTATGATGTAAGCCTTATATAAGGCCATGAACTCTTCATAATGGGTAGACATTATTGAAATCAAAATTGACAATTGCCAACCCTAATTTTTCCCTCTCTCCTTTCTCCTAGCCGCCGCCCCCCTCTTCCTTCTTCCTCCAAGCCGCTGGCCCGGCCCCAAGGCTCCCTCCTCTCAAGTGCTCGACCACCACCTCTCCCCCTCTTGCTCTCGGCCGCCCCCTTTCTCTCTAATGTTCGGCCACCAACCTCTCCCCTTTGCTCTTGGCCAACCGAGATCATCTCTCTCCAAGGATATCCGGCCAAGGCATGAGAGGTTGCCTTGCAAGGAAATAAGTTAGGGATTCCTCCACAGTGAGAAGTGAAGGAGTTTAGCACGTTCATCATCCGTAGCGCGTTTCCCGTGGACTTTCAACGGAGGAGCGATCAAACTTGGTGGATCAACGCATCGCGGATCTACAAATCCGAGAGGGGTAACGAAAATTTCTACCAAGAGTTCTCTTTCTCTAGATAGTTCTTGTGGTGGACGAATTTTTGCGTTATTTTCCGATTTGTTTCTCTTCGCGGTTAATCCAATAATAGATCGGTATTTTTCGTTTGGATTTCCGAAAGACTCGTAAGAGGATTGGCGATCCTCGCTTTCTTTTTGTTGGGATAGATTCTACCATCTTTTGAATCATTTATTCTTGGTGGATCTATTTTGGTACAACCCATAAGCTCAATCGGGATCAATATTATCCCATTTAGCCGGAAGGAATTTGGCCTATAGCCAACTTTCAATCTATTTGCGGAACGGCGATCCGTATGTTAGCGCGAACGATAAATAAAATAATTGTTGTGGCTGCGATTTCATTAGCGTGTGGATTAGAGAGCATTGAGTGTTGTCATAAGCGTCGTCGTGGCCTCCGTGACCTATCTCTAGGAAATACCCTACATCAATTTTGTATCAGAGGCAGGTTGTGTTGATTTCCCAATCGACACCATCCTTTTATTTTTTTATATAGGGTTATCAACGTTCACTAGGGTGTGCACTTCCGTTACGAACCACATCAAATCTGAATTTTTGTTTTTTTTCAAAACAATACAAATTTGCGCTGCAATTAGTAAAAAAAAACCAAAAAAAATTATTTTCTGCAGAAAATTACAAAGAAATTTCTGAATTTTCTCCTCATTTTTTTAATAAAAAAAGTCTGAAAAAGTTTTTCCTGTTGCTCAGTTGTTTAGTGTCAAAAAAATTCAAACGTATAATTTAAATCAGGTCAAAATCGTTGTTTGTCCCGTTCGTTCATGCGCACTAGGCTTGGCACGGAATATCCTTCCTCCACCTCACACATGGCAAACAAACAAGGTGATGAGCACGCTCCGGCCACGATCGCCGAGCAACGGGAAGAGTTTAACGGTAGGTTTGATGCACTGACACAGTTAATTGAAGGGCTCGTTGTAAATCAAGCGGCGCCCCGAAACAACGGTGTCGGAAGAAACCGACCGAGTCCCCAACCCCCGGCCGCCAACTAGCGAGAGGAAATACAAAATCACCCACGTGATCAGGACGATGAGGACCCACCCCGAGGTCATTATGAGTTCGACGTAACTAGGGCCGTAAAAATAGACTCACCCTCATATGATGGTATGGGAGAGCCCCAACTATTCCTAGACTGGATCATGGGAATCGAGTGCTATTTTGAATGGCACGACCTGACAGACGTTAAGAAAGTGAAGGTTGCACGGATGAAACTACTAGGAAGGGCCAAGACATACTGGTTGAACGAAGAGAGGCGATTAGGTACCGTTAATGGAGCACCCCCAATTGGGTGGGCTGCCATGAAAGCACTTCTATACGACCGATATGTTCCCACATATCACCGAACCCAAATGTTCGACGACTTAGCCTCCCTTCGTCAAGGAAACGCTTCGGTAGCAGATTATATGGGACACCTTAAGGATATGTTGGTGCGTTGTGATGTTCGTGAGATGCCCGAAGTCACACTCTCCCGATTTCGAAAGGGACTCAACCCGGACATTCAAGGCAAGCTTTTACGTTATGGTCACACAGACCTTAACACCACGTTCAATGCCGCCTTGGATATTGAAAAACACAATGCCTACAAGGCCAAAGGACGAAACTTTCAGAATGGAAAGTCCATCTTAGGACCGTATCCTTCTTCCTCCACGCGAGACAAGGGAAAGTATCGATCAACGGATTCGGAGTCCATTGTCATTACCGCTAGGAATAACATAAATCCCACCGGTGAGCGAGTACCGATAGGACGAATCAGCAAGACTAATGTTACGTGTTATTCTTGCGGAATCCAAGGGCACTACTCTAGTGAGTGCCCCACGAAGAGCAAACCGTTAGCCCTATTAGACTCCACGTCTGAGCCTGCCGATATCGTCTATGGAGCTGGCGAAGAATCTGATGTCGAGTCGAGTGACATTGAGGACGATTCTTACATAATGGTGATGAGATGTATTTTGGTCACACCGCGAGCGTTGGACGAGTATAACCGGACAAATATATTTACCTTAAATTTTAAGGGCGGTGAAAAATGGTGCAAACTAATTATTGATAGCGGTAGTTACATGAACGTCGTTTCGGAGAACGCCATCATGCACATGCATTTAGTCACCGAGCCGCACCCACATCCTTATAAAATCACGTGGGTAAACAAGACGTCAATAGCGGTCTCTAAGCGATGCTTGGTGCCACTAACATTGAAAAACTACGTCGATAAAGTGTGGTGCGACGTCCTCCCCATGGACGTGTGTCATGTTTTATTAGGACGACCTTGGCTTTATGATTATGACGTGACCCATTTCGGACGAGACAACACTTATGAGTTCAAGTTCATTGGTAAGACCATTGTATTGAAACCATCGCCGCCCAAGGATCCGTCACTTGCGTCCAAAGATACCATTGTGCCGGTAGAAAAGAAAATGATAAGCCTGATAAGTAGGAAAGAGTTAGAGCGTGAGACTTTCATGGATGGCATTATCTACGCTTTAGTTTGTCTACAAGCTAGGGAGGATGCACCCCCTTTAGAGAGCCTCCCATTATCCCTTCGAACTATCTTAGAAGAGTATAAGGATGTCTACCCGGTGGACTTGCCACCTCAGTTTCCACCTATGCGTGATATCCAGCATGAGATAGATTTTGTCTCAGGTTCATCGTTGCCGAATCAGCCCCATTACCGACTCAATCCCTCCTCACATGAAGAGTTAAAAAATTTAATTTCAGATTTGTTAGCGTGACCTGGGGCGTGACCACCGACGTACCGAAGCAATCATCCCTCCCGCCAGAATCCAGAGCCCGAGGTCAACATAGTACTGTCACGCCCCCTAACACGCCCCCCTAGGGCGTGTCGGAGGGTGTGACCAACCCGAGAAAAAATTCTATAAATTGAGACCCCCCTCTCCATTTCAGCAAGCTTTTGTTGAGAGTTGCCCCTTTGGTTCTTGAGTTTTTTTCATGCTTTTTCTCTCTCTCTCTCTCCCTCTCTTTGTAATTTTTGTTTAACCTTAGCTTAATCTTAGTTTGTTCTAGCTTTTATTGTAATTTTGCTCTTGCTTAGTGCTACTTGTAGGGCTAGAATAGGATTTCAATTTCATGCACTTGTAATTTTAATTTCAATTAGTGTAAATTGCCCCTTTTCATTAATAGAATTGTTCTTTGTTTAGCTTGTGTTTTTTTTTATGCTTTACTACTCATCCCCCCTCCTCCACTCCATTATGATTAACTAATCCTCCTTGTACTCGATCTTGATGATCCGAGGTTAGAGCGATTAAGTTATGATGTTTTAATTAATCTTTTCTTTTTAGGTTAGGGCCTTGAATTACTCTTGATTAATCACGGGTTGGAGGTATATTATCGATATATACTCTCCGCCTTAGCTTTCATTCTGGGCTAGCCGAGAGGCCGAAAGAATGAAGTGAGCATTCAAGAGTAAAGGGAGTTGTACGCACCCCTCGAGAGAGGCAGACGTCCAAATCTCCCGGATTGGAGTAAAATCCAATAGTGGGGTTCACCGCGTAAAGCAAGGTTTAGGCCTCCGATTTAGACAAGAGTCGGTCGGACCTTCCTAAACTCAGTTGGGCACGACTTCGAGAGAAGCGTGTTCAAGCTTTAGGAACCTCCACGGTCAAGGACCTTTATCCTATTAAGTTCAGATTTTTATCACATTTTCTTAATCGTCTTTAGCCAAGGTGAATATTGATTGAGTGCATTTCCATTTCATATTTTCTACCTTTTGTAGTAATCACCTATCTTGTGCTCTTTAATTAACTGCAGTAGTTTCCTTTCTAGCATAGTTCTTTGCTTAATATCTTTACTTAATTGCGGTAGTTCTCTTTCTAGTATAGCTTTACTTCCTTCCTTGCAATTAGTTTTTCTCTAAACCCTAGTTTTTCCGTCGATAAGATAATAGCGTTCGTGTGAGTAAGCATAGCCAACAGTTCCCGGATTTCAATACGACACTTGTGTCCCCTTGCTACAATTCGATAGGTATACTTGCCTCATCGGGTTGCTAGTTCGGTTGCGTTTATTTTCTTTGAACCCTAGCGCGCAACAAGTTTTTGGCGCCGTTGCCGGGGAACCAACTTCCGTTGATATTTTGAAAACACGAACCTATTAATTTTATCTCTTCTCTTTCTCATCCTCTTTCTTTAAAATTTTAAAAATCAAAAAAATTTTATCACCGCTCTTAATAGTAACCAACCTCACAATTTTTCTACGCCACCTAATTCTCTCGAAAAGGGTAAAGGGATTTAAGCGCCACTGTCTTGTCTAGTACCTTGCGAACCCTTCACGGGGTAGTCCTTGGGAAGTTCGGGAGTTAATCTATAAAAAAAATCTATTTCAAAAAGAAATTTTTTTTTAATCTTTTTTCTAGTTTATCCTTTTTCTCTTCCTCTTCTTCTTTTCTGTTCTTTTAGTGCATGACCCGCGGGAGTCCATCGGTCATTTTGGACTTGGACCACGAAATTAAGCGTACTCTTCGGAGAAGATCGCGATTTCAAGGTCCTACTATCCATGTGCCGGTTGAGGACTCTGAGTCATTTGCTACTTTAAGAATGGAAGAACCCAACGTAGATGAGGCCGTGCAAAGGACTATGTCCTATTATGCACGACCGAACCTCGAGGGAACAGAATCAAGTATAGTCTGCCCTGCTATAGCAAATAATAACTTCGAATTAAAGCCTATCATAATTCAAATGGTGCAGCAATATGTGCAATTTGACGGACTTCAAGATGAAGATCCGAACGCACATATAGCTAGCTTTCTTGAAATTTGTGACACCTTCAAGATAAATGGTGTCACAAATGATGCAATCAGGCTGAGACTCTTCCCCTTCTCTTTAAGAACTAAAGGTAAGCAGTGGCTTAACACACTTCCCAAAAATAGCATAACCACTTGGAATGAATTAACTGAAAAAGTTTTGGCGAAGTATTTTCCGCCAGCTAAAACTGCAAAACTTAGGAACGACATCTCTGCCTTCGGACAAATAGACTCTAAAACCCTATATGAAACCTGGGAGAGATTTAAAGAATTATTAAGACGATGCCCACATCACGCGCTGCCTGTATGGTTACAAGTGCAGACGTTCTATAACGGGCTAAATCAAAATACAAAGCAAATGATAGACGCAGCCTCTGGCGGTACTTTAAATCATAAGACCCCGGAAGCAGATCTTGATCTTTTCGAGGGCATGGCCATGAACACTTATCAGTGGAATGTGCCTAGGTCCCGCCCGAACAAGCCTGCAGGTATCTATGAAGTGGACAATGTCTCCCAGCTCGCTCTGCAAGTAGAAATCCTTAGCAAAAAAATCACGGAGATGACTGCTGCCTCCGCCCCTCAGGAATGGGAATATGCAACCCCTACTCCAGAACATTTAGATTATGTTAATAATATGCCTAGAACTGCTTTTAATTATTTTTCTGCTGCGAATTTTCATCCGCCTGGTTTTAATTTTCCGAATAGTTATAACCCCTCTTTAAGAAATCACCCGAACTTTTCATGGAGTAATCCATCGAATGCGATGCGCCCACCCCCGCAAAATGATTTTTCTGCACCACCACCACCACCTCTTCAAAATTACCCAAAAACTCCAAGCTTGGAGGAATTACTTTCCAAATATATCACCACAAATGATGCTACCATAAGAACTTTAACCGGAAGCGTAAAAAGTCTAGAAAATCAGGTAGGACAGCTCGCGAAAATAATTTTTGAGCGACCCGCATGGTCTCTTCCTTCCAATAACGAACCCAACCCGAGAGAGCAAGCGAAAGCTATAACTCTTCGGAGTGGGAAGTAAGTCTCCGGTATGGTAAGTGAAGAGCCCGAGGCAAGCTCCGCTCTCGCCTCTAAAAATCAAAGCTCCGCTCCCGTTTTAAAAATTCCGCCCTCTGCTGATGAAGTAATCACACTTATTTTAGAAAATAATCTCACTCCACCACCCATCTTCAAAAATAATTCAACTCCTTCATACCCCTCTGAACTTAATAGACAACGTCAAGATGATCAGTACTCCCGCTTCTTAGAAATCTTCAAACAAATCCACATTAATCTTCCCTTCCACGAGGCTATTTCGCAGATGCCGAAATATGCCAAATATCTTAAAGACCTCCTCACAAACAAGAAGAAGTTAGTGAATCTTTCGCACGTCACGCTAAACGCCGAGTGCTCCGCCGTTTTAACAAATAGTTTGCCGAAGAAAATCAGTGACCCGGGTAGTTTCTCTATCCCGTGTGTCTTCGGTGATCTTTTTATTAAACACGCGTTAGCCGACTTAGGCGCGAGTATAAACCTGATGCCCTTTTCGTTGTTTAAAAAGTTAGGGATTGGTAGCCTTAACCCCACGCGTATGAGTATCTAGCTAGCCGATAGATCCGTCAAGTACCCGTTAGGAGTAGTGGAGGACATTCTAGTGAAAGTCGACAAGTTCATCTTCCCGGTGTACTTTGTCATTTTGGACATCGAAGAAGACGTCGAGGTTCCCCTAATCCTTGGCCGACCCTTCCTTGCCACCTCCCAAGCCATCATTGATGTAATCAATGGTAAGCTCTTTCTTCGAGTAGGCGACGACGAAGTCACATTTTCTATCACCCCTTCGATGAAGAACACCTTAGCAAACGATGACTCATGCTTTTTCGTAGATGCTGTGAGTGATGATTCTTCCTAATGCCTCTCCGACTTTGAAAAAGAATTTTCTACTTTTTGCTCCACTTCTCTTACAACTGAATCACTGCAAGGAAGTGATGAATCTTCTTATTGTCTTTCTGAGTTTGAAAAAGAATTTTTTGATTTTTGTTCTTCCTCTTTTCTTCCCACTGAATCGCTACAAGAAGCCGTCTTGGCTGCTAGCCCCACCCCTTATTATGTTCCTTATAAAAAAGTTTATGAAGATATTATTTTTGAAAAAGAAAGAATCTCAAAATCCTCTTATGAAGAACCCCCTACCCTAGAACTTAAAGAACTTCCCGAACACCTTAAGTATGCTTTCTTAGAAAAAGATTCCAAGTTACCAGTTATCGTTTCGGCCTACCTCACGGATACGCAAAACGATAAACTTCTTCTAGTTCTACGTAAGCATCGCCGGGCTATTGCTTGGCAAATTTCTGATATCAAGGGCATAAGCCCATCTTTCTGTACCCATAAAATTTTAATGGAAGATAATTCGCGTAACTCTATCCAACCTCAGTGCCATATAAACCCGAATATGAAAGAAGTAGTTAAGGGCGAGGTTATGAAACTATTAGATGCAGGAATTATCTACCCTATATTGGACAGTAAGTGGGTTAGCCCTGTTCAAGTAGTTCCAAATAAGGGAGGAATAACCGTAGTTAGTAATGAGAATAATGAATTAATCCCGACGCGGACGGTGACGGGTTGGCGTATGTGCATAGATTACCGTAAGTTAAATGACGCCACCCGCAAGGACCACTTTCCTTTACCGTTTATCGACCAGATTTTAGAACGTCTCTCCGGCCATAGCTTTTATTGTTTTCTCGATGGCCTCTCGGGGTACTTTCAAATACCCATCTCTCCCGAGGACCAAGAGAAAAATACGTTTACTTGTCCCTTCGGCACCTTCGCTTACCGAAGAATGTCGTTTGGATTATGCAATGCGCCAGCTACATTCCAGCGATGTATGCTCGCAATATTTGGCAAGTACGTAGAAAGCATTATGGAGGTATTCATGGACGATTTCTCTGTGATCGGCGATTCCTTCGATAGATGTTTAGAAAACATCGAAAAAGTCTTAGAACGATGCGAAGAAACTAACCTTGCCCTAAATTGGGAAAAATGTCATTTTATGGTGAGGGAAGGGTTAGTTTTGGGTCATAAAATTTCTGCTAAAGGTATTGAGGTAGACGTTGCCAAGATAGAAGTTATTGAGAAGTTGCCGCCGCCTACAAACATAAAAGCTATAACAAGTTTCCTAGGCCACGCTGGTTTTTCTCGTCGTTTTATAAAGGACTTCTCCAAGATCACAAAGCCCCTCACCCATCTCTTAGAAAAAGACGCTCCATTCATTTTTGATGACTCTTGTATTTCTGCCTTTGAATCAATTAAAGAAAAGTTAATTAACACACCGATTATGATAGCTCCGGTGTGGGACCTTCCTTTCGAGATTATGTGCGATGCGAGTAGTTTTGCGGTGGGAGCCGTGTTAGGTCAACGCATATCTAAAAACTTCCACCCCATCTATTACGCTAGTAAAACCCTCACATCTGCACAAGAAAATTACACCACTACCGAGAAGGAGCTCTTAGCTGTAGTATTTGCGTTTGATAAATTCCGCCCTTACATTACACTTTCAAAAATCATTGTTTTTACGGACCACTCGGCCCTCAAGTACCTTCTTGCCAAAATGGATGCCAAGCCTCGCTTGATTCGCTGGGTCTTACTCCTCCAGGAGTTTGACTTAGAGATCCGTGATAAGCGAGGAGCGGAGAACTTGGCCGCCGACCATCTATCCAGATTAGATAACCCCTTTATAGAAAAATTAAATGAAAAATCTTTTAATGACTATTTTCCTGATGAGAAGCTGCTTTTAGTTAATACATCTACTTCTCCTTGGTTCGCACACATCGCTAACTATCTAGTGGCCCGGGTGCTCCCAAAAGAGTTCTCCTCTCAGCAAAAGAAGAAATTCTTTTCTGAGCTGAAGAACTACTTTTGGGAAGACCCGCATCTTTTCAAAATTTGTGCGGATCAAGTGATAAGGAGATGTGTTTCTTTTGATGAAGGAATTGATATTCTAAAACATTTGCATGAAGGTCCGACAGGTGGGAACTATCAAGCTGCTCGCACCGCTCACAAGGTGCTTTGCGCGGGTTTTTACTGGCCTAGCCTGTTTAATGACGCGCAAGCCTTTGTAAGCAGGTGTGATAGTTGCCAACGGTCGGGCAATATTTCTAATAAAAATGAAATGCCGCAAAATTATTTCTTAGAGTGCGAAATTTTCGACCTCTGGGGAATTGATTTTGTTGGCCCCCTTCCTTCTAGCTTCGGAAACAAATATATTTTAGTTGCTGTTGATTATATTTCACGATGGGCTGAGGCCCAAGCTCTTCCTACGAACGACTTCCGAGTTGTAGTCATGTTTTTAAAAAAATTATTTTCTAGATTCGGTACGCCTCGCGCAATCGTTAGCGATAGGGGTTCCCATTTCTGTAACGCGCAATTTTCAAAAATTCTTACCAAATACGGCCTTACGCATAAACTTTCCACTGCCTACCACCCCCAAACTAACGGACAAGTCGAAGTAGTTAATAGAGAAATAAAAAGAATATTAGAAAAGACTGTTTCAACTTCTAGAAAAGACTGGTCAGCCAAACTTGACGATGCTCTATGGGCCTACCGAACAGCGTACAAAACAGCCCTCGGATGTACGCCGTATCGGCTGGTCTATGGAAAATCGTGCCATCTGCCCGTAGAGTTAGAACACCGCGCATTTTGGGCCTTAAAATTTTTAAACTTCGATCCCCACTCAGTCTGTGACCTTCGAAAATTTCAACAAAATGAACTCGATGAGTGGCGCTCTTATGCTTATGAAAATAATAAACTTTATAAAGAGCGGACGAAGCGTTTACACGATAAACACTTAAGGCACCCTAAAAACTGTAGGCCGGCGACCAAGTCCTTTTATATAATTCTCGTTTACGTTTATTTCCGGGCAAATTAAAATCTCTCTGGTCTGACCCGTTTTCTGTTTTAGAAGTATTTCCTTATGGAACAGTTTTAATATCTCACCCTGATAAGGGTAATTTCAAAGTGAATGGTCAGCGTCTTAAACTCTACTTTTCTGGTGATGATGATGTCAGTCCAAACATTATTAAGTTTCTGCTTCACGAACTCTAATCTTGAACTTTTAATTTTTTGCTAAAAACAATTTTATTTCGGGACAACAATATTTTTGGACAATATTATTCTTTTGATGCGTCGAGCTCAACGACGCTTTAACCAAAGGGCGCTCTTGGGAGGCAACCCAAGTTATCTTTTTCTGTTTTCTTTATTTTACAATTTTTGCCTCGGACGGCTCCGACAAGCTGAAGCTTCTGCGATCGCCTGCTCCAACATTGCTGAATCCATCACGAAGTCCAAAGAAGACATTCGGAGGAGCGGCATCACTCAACTTTCGCAGCAAATAAATCCGGGGAAGTACCTGTATTTCAATTCTGTCTTTCAATTCTGTACTTTATTTTTCTCTCCTTCTCAAATCCCCTTCTTTAGCCATTGAGGACAATGTCTGTTTTAAGTTTGGGGGAGGACTTCCTCCTTCATTTTTGCTTAGTGTAAATATTTTTCTTTTTGTATATATTTTAAATATTTCCAAAAAAAATGAATATCTTAAAATTCCAAAAAAAGAGAGAATATTTCTCAAGATTAAAAAAAATATATATATGTGTTTTTGAATGGTTTAGACATTTTGGTATTTCAATAGTACCCCTAGTTTTTGTTTTTGTTTTACTTAAAATCTCCTATAAACAACATAATTAATTATAATATTTCTAATCGTCCTTTTTAATTATGTTTCACAAGTAAAATGTTGGCCATGCTGTGTTTCTAATTCACGGTAGCATGTTAAGGTGAAATATTTTTCTAAAACTCGCATTTCTATTTTGGTTTTTTGTTTTTTATTTCCTTTACTTTCTCAAAAATTCATCATCCACTATTTTCTTTTTCGTTTTTGAATAATTTTTATAAAGTCAACTTTTAAATAACGTAGTAGATGTGAACGATCCAAGTCACCTATTATTTCTATTTTCAAGTTAATTTCATCAATCTTCTTTTATTATGTAGGACTCGCTTTTTGAAAATTTTCAAACCTTTGTTTTAAATAAATTCAAAAAGCGTGAAAATGATTAGGCCGTTTTTGTTTTCGTTTGAGCTTTCCTGCCAACCTAAAAACTTTTACCACTAGTTAGCCGTTTTTGAGCCTTTTTACGATTTCATTTGATAGCTCCTCCCTTCATTTCAGTTTCACCAAAGCCAAAATTTCCAACCTATCGAATCAGACTAGCCTTTTTAAGTTTCATAAATTATTTTGACGATTTTGATAGGGTATTTTGTGATTTTTGTGGGAGAAAGGTTTTCGAAAAAAAAGTATGTTCGAAAGTGATGTTTATTTTTTTTTGGCCAACTCAAAAAGGAAAATAAAATTATTTATGGCCTTTGTTTTGAAAAAAGAAAAAAATGAAAAAAAAGAAGAAAAAGAAACAAATGTGTATATATTTTTATGAAAGTTTTTGAAACTCTTTGCTTTGGTTTAGTGTGATTTTAAAACCTTCACGTTTATCTTTGAATTCCACTCCTAATCATATTCCTAAACCAAACATTTCTGTCCTATTTAAGTCCTTTTGATTTACGCTTTTTGATTTTTATTTAACAACTAAGAAAAGAAAAAAGTAAATCGGTTTTAGTTCTGGATTTAAACCTAGATTTTTGTTAATTAAATTGATATAATTATAATGCGTTGCTTGGATCTAGTAACAACTCAATGCGTGTTTTTCATTTTCGTTGCTTTGCTTAAGTCTATTTAAAAAATCTCGTTAAAATTTTGAATGATTTGTTTTTAGTGAGTAAAGTTTATAAAAGTTTTATCATACCTAAATAATTGTTTTAGACTTACATTTCCCCTTTTCCCAACTAAGAATTTCGCATAGTACTTGTGTAGGCATAATTAGAACTTTTTGATTAGTCAGTTTTATAAATATCTAGTTTTTATATTTTTGCTTGGGGACAAGCAAAATTTAAGCTTGGGGGAATTTGATAATACGTTTTGTAGCCTAAACTATTATCGTATTTTCTATTTTATAGTGTACAAATCATGTCTATTATTAGTTTATTTTTATCATTTTTATGTAAATATTATTGCCACTAACATTTTCTTGTCCTTTTGCAGGTTTTAAGGGAAATTTGTCAAAAATGACCTGACACGCCCCCCTGTCACGCCCTCCCTGGGCGTGACCTAGGGCGTGTCACCCGATCCCCAGGACTCCTGCTGGAAGGGACAGGAAAACGGTCAAAACCGCTGTCACGCCCCCCTGACACGCCCTCCCTGGGCGTGTCACCAGGCGTGACCGTGGGCATGTCGCCCTCTGCCGCAAAGCCTGCCGCCGCATTAAATCTCGTTTCTCCACAGCACGAAAACAGTACTGTCACGCCCCCCGTCACGGGCGTGACCTGGGGCGTGACATCAACTTTTCGACGACTGACGGATTTCCGACCAATGATTTGGACATGACGTGCTTGTCACGCCCCCCTACACGGGCATGACCTAGGGCGTGACCACCGACGTACCGAAGCAATCATCCCTCCCGCCAGAATCTAGAGCCCGAGGTCAACATAGTACTGTCACGCCCCCTGACACGCCCCCTGACACGCCCCCCTAGGGCGTGTCGGAGGGCGTGACCAACCCGAGAAAAAATTCTATAAATTGAGACCCCCCTCTCCATTTCAGCAAGCTTTTGTTGAGAGGGGGAGGTGCTTCCCCTTTAGTTCTTGAGTTTTTTTCATGCTTTTTCTCTCTCTCTCTCTCTCTCTCTCTCTCCCTCTCTTTGTAATTTTTGTTTAACCCTAGCTTAATCTTAGTTTGTTCTAGCTTTTATTGTAATTTTGCTCTTGCTTAGTGCTACTTGTAGGGCTAGAATAGGATTTCAATTTCATGCACTTGTAATTTTAATTTCAATTAGTGTAAATTGCCCCTTTTCATAATAGAATTGTTCTTTGTTTAGCTTGTGTTTTTTTATGCTTTACTACTCATCCCCCCTCCTCCACTCCATTATGATTAACTAATCCTCCTTGTACTCGATCTTGATGATCCGAGGTTAGAGCGATTAAGTTATGATGTTTTAATTAATCTTTTCTTTTTAGGTTAGGGCCTTGAATTACTCTTGATTAATCACGGGTTGGAGGTATATTATCGATATATACTCTCCGCCTTAGCTTTCATTCTGGGCTAGCCGAGAGGCCGAAAGAATGAAGTGAGCATTCAAGAGTAAAGGGAGTTGTACGCACCCCTCGAGAGAGGCAGACGTCTAAATCTCCCATTTTGGAGTAAAATCCAATAGTGGGGTTCACCGCGTAAAGCGAGTTTTAGGCCTCCGATTTAAACGAGAATCGGTCGGACCTTCCTAAACTCAGTTGGGCATGACTTCGAGAGAAGCGTGTTCAAGCTTTAGGAACCTCCACAGTCAAGGACCTTTATCCTATTAAGTTCAGATTTTTATCGCATTTTCTTAATCGTCTTTAGCCGAGGTGAATCTTGATTGAGTGCATTTCCATTTCATATTTTCTAACTTTCATAGTAGTCACCTATCTTGTGCTCTTTAATTAACTGCAGTAGTTTCCTTTCTAGCATAGTTCTTTGCTTAATAGCTTTACTTAATTGCGGTAGTTCTCTTTCTAGTATAGCTTTACTTCCTTCCTTGTAATTAGTTTTTCTCTAAACCCTAGTTTTTCCGTCGATAAGATAATAGCGTTCGTGTGAGTAAGCATAGCCAACAGTTCCCGGATTTCAATACGACACTTGTGTCCCCTTACTACAATTTGATAGGTATACTTGCCTCATCGGGTTGCTAGTTCGGTTGCGTTTATTTTCTTTGAACCCTAGCGCGCAACAGCTGCGATTTCGTTAGCGTGTGGATTAGAGAGCGTTGAGCGTTGTCATAAGCGTCGTCTTGGCCTCCGTGACCTATCTCTCGGAAATACCCTACATCAGGGGGGGGGCAAAAGTTGAGAGGAGAAAGGATAGGAGAGGAGGAAGGAAATCTCAAGCAAGATTATGGTTTTTAATTTTCATTCATTCTCTACCAATTTCTTCATAAGCATGACTATATATAGCCTACACCACTCAATCTCCACCCTTGAAAATTAAACCACTCTTGATGGTTATATGTTGGATCCCTAGTTGGATTTGGGCTAGGTTCACTAAGTAAGGATATGACCCCACATGTATAGACCAGGGTCATGGTTGTGTCCTAGAGTCTAGGTCAAGTCCTTAGAGTCAACAATGTCAGGGAACAGCCTTCAACAAAGTCAGAAACTCAAGACTTAGAGAATTCAAGACTTAGAAAAAGGAGTTCTACTTTCGTCGATCTCCGGTCAACGAAAGTCGTGCTCAGCTCGACGAACTCAGATACAAATCTCTGAGCTCAGCTCGACGATCTTAGATCTCAGCTCGACAAACTTGATGCACAGAAGAAGAAAGTTATCAAGCAGCATTCAGAGGTCGACGATCTTGGATCTCAGCTTGATGAACATCTATTCTCAGCTCAACGAATTATGGACTCAGGTCGACGAATCCAGTCTTGGTTATTTTCCTCTTTTGTCCTTATTATGTGGCAATGATTCCTGAATAATTAATGCTCTAATATTTTCTGAATATTATCGCTAGACAAGAGCATTAATTACGGTCTTCATCAGGATTATTGACTGCCATTTTTTTAAGGGACAGTTAGGGAAACAAATCAATGCCAAAATATTCCAAGGCCGTCAGCATTAATTATAGGAAGATTTTCAAAATTCAAAAGGACTTCCATATGGAAAATATAAAAACGAGAAGTTCACTTTCTTCCAAGATACGCAGAGACACAATCTAAGAGTCATATAGATTTCTTGAGACATAGAGAATCGAAAAGTTAAGAAATCAACAATTGCTAGACCTGAAGAAGAACAATCTTTCTGAAGAAGAAGAACAACCATCCAAATAAAGAATCTTCTTCTGCCATACTCTCAGGAACTTTTAGTAGGACAATAATACTACATCTGTCAAGAAGTTCCTGAAGTTCTTTGGGTTAAAGTTGAAAGCTTGAAGGCGTATCACCCTGAAGAAAAAGTTCCATTCCTCCCTTAAAAAACTCAATATTTTAGGGGGAGCTTTTTGTTAACATCAATTCCACAAGTCTTCTCAGTTGTTTGAGAAAGTGTAGACACCATAACTCTCTCACCCCCTCTGTAAAAAGGGTCATCTACTCCCTTCAAAAGTGATTCCTGGTTGCAAGTCTCCTAACCAAAAGATTTGAGGTTTGGTTTTTGAGCACCTGACCAAAAGCTCATTAGTGGAAGTCACCTGATCAAAAACCTGAGTGGATTCCTACCAGGGTGGTAGAAGAGTGGATGTACCCAGGTTGGGGAAGCACTATAAATTCTTGTGTTGTCTAGTTGCCCTCTTCTTCTTGTTTTTGTTATGGCTGTGTTATTTAGCTTTTCTGTGATTTCATTTATTTCAATTTGGTATGCTGTGATATAGTATCTATGTTTAGGTATAATCTTTATAATTCAGGAAAAGTTGTTAAATATACATACATACTCTATTCACCCCCTCTAGAGTATATCAGATCTAACCCTAACTTTCAATTGGTATCAGAGGAGGTTCTTTTGGTTGTACAAGTTAAACCCTTGAACCAAAGATCCTAAGTTAGATCTGTTCTTTATCTTTACTAAATTCATATATACAACATGTCAAAGAACAAGGAATATGCAAGCACCAGACCTCCAGTGTGCAACTTGTCCAAGTTCACAATCTGGAAGGCAAGAATTAGGCTTTACATGAACTCTATTGATGAAGATATATTTAATTCTATCTTAACAGGACCACCAGCTCCAGTGGCTTCAACCTCATCTGCATCAACTGACTTGAGTGCAGTTCCACCCCTTGGATGGATAGATGCATAGAAAAAGGCTAAGATAGCTGATGCTAGAGCCATGAACATACTGGCCAAACTCTATCTGATGAAATATTTCAAAAGGTTGTTGAGTGTCAATCAGCTAAGAACATTTGGGACTCTTTGAACCAAATGGTGGCTGGATCAGCAGATGAGAGGAAAGATAGAAGATCAAACCTCATAACTCAGTGTGAAAACTTCAAGAAAGATGAAGCAGAAATAGTTGAAGTGATGTACAATAGACTCAGCTCAATCATCAGTGAGCTAAGGACCTTAGATAAAGAAATCACTTTAACTGAAGTGAAAGACAAAATCTTTATGTGCTTTCCAAGCACATGAGACTCAAGAATCTTGCCCATCAGAGAAGCCAGAAGCATGACAGAGATCTCAACAGAATCTCTTCTAGGAAAGCTAAAGTCTTATGAGCAACTGATGAAAGCAAGAGAAAAGCAGCTGAAGTAAAGACTCCTACACAAACTAAGAAGGTGAACAACATAGCTTTCAAAGCTACAGAAGATTTTGAAGTCATTCTTGTGAATGCAGATTTGATTAGTCTCTTTGCTAAGAGATTCTTCAAGATTGCTAGAAAAGACTTCAGAAGGAAACCATCAAAATATAAAGATAAACCAAGGTATGACATAACACCATCTAAAGAAACAGTTTTTTTTGCTGCAGGAAACCAGGGCATTTCATCTCTGAGTGCCCAGAAGTTCAGAAGAAGGATAGAAGAAAGGAGATGGACTCAAGGAAGAGTCACTACAGCAAATATTCCTCAAGGAAGCACAAGAGGAAAGACATGGGCTTTGTTGCTGAAACATGGAGTGATACTGAAGAAGAGTCAACATTCTCCAGCTCCAGTGAGGATGAAGAAGAGCAGAAGGCTAAGGAAGTTTACCTCATGGAAATTGAGGCAGGTTGTAGCAGATCAGATATAGATGAATCTGAAGATGATGAATTCTTATTAGCTGAAGATCAGGTAATATCATCTTATGATTTTGAATCAGATGAGTCTAAAATTGAATTTAAAAATTTGTGCTTAGACTTGATCAGCTCTGAGAAGGAAATCAAACTTCTCAGAGAAAAACTAAATGATTTAGACAAAATCACCTCAGAAAATACTAATCTAACAAATGAACTGATTTCTGCTAATGAACAAATATCTTTTCTGAAATCTGAACTTAGCAAGGCTATGAAGTTGGAAGAATCACTAAATGGAAAAAGTTTACAACTGCTAGATATCACTAGTACTGCAAATGCTAGGATTAACAATAGCAAACTAGGACTAGGTTCCTCCTCTAGTTATCGACCTCTAATTCAAAAAAATAACCTTTGCAAACCAGTAAAGTTTATATCTGACAAAGGAAAGAAGAATACTGAACAAGTTAATATGGTCAATAAATTTCTTGAACAAATTGAAACTCAAAATAAAATTAACAACCAGAAGAATAACAAAAACAACAATGTTCATCAGTTATCGTCTAACTCAGATCGACAATATATGAACAGATCGTCGAACTCATAACGACGATCTCTGAATGAAAACTTAAGTAATAATTATTCTTCGATCTATGATCGATGATACCAGTATGGTTTGTCAACCAGAGATCGACGATTTTTGTGCCCCAAGAATGAATATCTTCATTCTTCGAGGAGAGATCGACGATCTCATTCAACATCGTCGAGCTCAGGTCGACGATCAAACCAGAAATCATCGATCGCAGATTCTTACAACAGAAACCTAAATTCTAACAACAACTTTAATCCTATTAGTAAATGAATAATACCACAAAGAAGATATCACCCCAAAGGCTATAAAGATCAGCCTGAATGTTCTTACATTTCTAGTTATAGCTATGTAAATCAACAAGGACCCAAGGTTACCTGGGTCAAGAACAACTAACTATCACATTTGTAGATGAAGACCTGTCCAGCATATAATCAACATTGGTATCTGGATAGTGGCTGCTCCAAGCACATTACAGGCAGCAAAGAAAATCTAATTGATTACAACCCTAAGCTGGGACCAAAGGTTATTTTTGGTGACTCTAACTGTGGCTAAACAGAGGGCTATGGCAAAGTCAGGATTGGAACAGTAACTTTCAAGAGAGTTGCATATGTAAGTGGACTAAAGCATAACCTCATCTCGATAAGACAACTTTATGATGAAGGTTATCATGTATCATTCAACTCTAGCTCTTGTACTATTACCTCTAAAGAAAACAAACCTGTTTTAATTGGCAATAGACAAGGAAACATATAACTAGGTAATTTTCATTCTGTTACTTCAGACATATGTTTGCTTAACATAGTTAGCAGTCAAAATGACTTGTGGCATAAAAGATTAGGATATGTAAATCTAAAAAATATTGCTAGGTTATCTAAGGACAACCTTGTTAGAGGTCTGCCTTCTGGCCCCTATAAGAAGGAAGGACTCTGCAGAGCTTGTCAACTAGGCAAGAAAACTAAATCTAGTTTCAAATCCATTAATAAGAGTGATTCACCAAGGATAATGTACTTACTATATATGGACCTTTTTGGCCCTATAGCTGTACAAAAACCTAGGAGGTAAATCTTATACCTTAGTGGTTGTAGATGACTTCTCCAGATTCTCTTGGGTATTCTTTCTGAGATCTAAGTCAGATACATTTAAGGTTCTTACAGATTTTCTCAGGACCATACAGATTGAGTACTCTACTCATATGATATTGATCAGAAGGAGTTTGAGTCTCTTCTTATGCATGAGTTCTGTGAGAAGGAATATATCAGACACTGCTTCTCAGCTCCTAGAACTCCTCAACAAAATGAGGTAGCTAAAAAGAAAAATAGAACACTCATTGAAGCTGTAGGCACATTACTTGCAGATGCTTACATGCCCCTATCCTATTGGGCAAAGGCAGTGAGCACAACAAATTATATCCTGAATAGAAGCTTGATACACAAACTAAAACATAAGAATCCCTATGAATTGCTCCAAGGGAATAAACCAATAATCAACTATTTTAAAGTTTTTGGTTGTGTATGTTATATTTATAACAATTACAAAAAGCACATTACAAAGTTTGAAGCAAAAGCTGCAGTGGGAATTTTTCTAAGATATTTCCAAGTCAGCAAAGCCTATAGGGTATTTAATAAATCTACATTGAAAATAGAGGAATCTATGCATGTTACATTTGATGAGGCTAACATGTTTTTAAGGAGAAAAAGATTTCTACCAAAGACTCCTTGCAGGTACACAACTTGTGTGAGAAATTTGATGACTTAAACCTTACCCCAAAAGTTGTACCTCATCCTTCTCAACAAGTCAGTGAAGAAAGTCATGAAGAAATTGTGGAAGAAGTTTACCCCCCTAAAACAACAGAAGCTACTCCACAAGAAGAATTCTCTCCAAATGATGTTGCATAACCTACTCCACCCACTAATTTTGTCATACTGAGGGATCACCCCAGATCCCAAGTGATTGGAGACATAACAGTAGGTGTACAGATAAGGCATCAACTCAACCAAGATTTGATGCATGTCTGTTTCCTCTCTCAAATTGAGCCTCAATCTATAACTGATGCAGAACAAGATCCCCACTAGATCATTGCAATGCAAGATGAGCTTAATCAGTTTGAGAGATGCAGAGTTTGGGTTTTGGTTCCAAGACCAAAAGAATACCCAGTCATTGGAACCAAATGGGTATTCAGAAATAAGCTTGATGCCCAAGGAGTGATTGTGAGGAACAAGGCTAGTCGTGTTGCTCAAGGGTATAGGCAAGAGGAAGGGATTGACTATGATCAAACCTTTTCTCCAGTTGCCAGGCTAGAAGATATAAGGATATTTCTGGCTTATGCTGCATTCAAAAAGTTCAATGTTTATCAAATGGATGTGAAGAGTGCTTTCTTAAATTGGGAACTTAAAGAAGAGGTTTATGTTGAACAACCTCCAAGTTTTGTTACTCCAACTCATCCTTCTTATGTGTTTAAATTGCATAAAGCTCTCTATGGTTTAAAGCAAGCTCCAAGAGCTTGGTATGAAACCTTAGCCAGCTTTCTCTTAGAGCATTGTTTTTCAAGAGGCATAGTAGATATGACTTTATTTACCAAAATGCATCATGATACAATACTGTTAGTGCAAATATATGTAGATGACATAATTTTGGTTCTACTGATCCCAAATTATGCAAAAGATTTTCTGATCTAATGCATTAAAAATTATAGATGAGTCGCATGAGTGAGCTCTACTACTTCCTTGGTCTCTAAGTGAAGCAACTTCCTGATGACATCTTCATTTCCCAGGCTAAATATGCCAAAGAGCTTATTGAAAAGTTTGGGATGGCTGATGCCAAAGTAAAAAAATCACCCATGACGACAAATGCTGTAATAGATTCTGATGTGAGTGGGAAACCTGTGGATCAGAAATTATATAGGGGCATTGTTGGGTCCCTACTATACCTTACAGCAAACAGACCTGATATCATGTTTGCTACATGCCTTTGTGCTAGGTTCCAAGTGAACCCTAAAGAATCCCATCTAGTTTTTCTAAAAAGGATTTTAAGATATATAAAGGGTTGTCCTAGTGTAGGTCTCTGGTATCCTACTGAGTCAGAGTTTGAGTTAACTGGATACTTAGATGCTGACTTTGTTTGATGCAGAGTGGACAAAAAGAGTACCTCAGGAACCTGCCAGTTCCTTGGTGTGAGATTAGTGTCCTGGTTCTGCAAGAAACAATCATCTGTTTCCACATCAACTGCTGAAGCAGAATACATTGCAACTGGCAGTTGTTGTTCCCAGATGCTGTGGATTCAGAACCAACTCCTAGACTATGGGTTAAACTTAAATAATTCAACACTACATTGTAATAACACAAGTGCTATAGCTATAGCACAAAATCCAGTCCATCATAGAAGAACTAAACATATAGACATAAGACATCATTTCATTAGAGAATGTGTAGACAAAAACAAAATTAATCATGTCTATATCTACACTAATTTACAAAGAGCTGATATTTTCACCAAACTCCTTGATGAAAGAAATCACTTGTTCTTTATAAATCAGCTTGGAATGATAAATGGAGAAGGGTTAGTTTAGTTTATGTCTGCAACTGACGAATTTTTCAGAGTTCGTCGAACGGAGCTCGACGAACAAGGAAAAGTTCTTGAGATTTTCGTCGACCAGAGATCGACGAACTCTCTATGAGCTAAGTTAGTTTTGTCAAACTGAGATCGACAAACTTACTTCAGAACACTTTCGTCGACCAGAGATCGACGAAATGTCTTCAAACCTTCAGACTGAGATCGACGAACTGTTAAACTCTAAATTATTTCGTCGACCTCAGATCGAAGATCTTTTCATTTTTTCGTGGAACGGAGTCTGTTGATTCATATTCCGGAAAACACTATATCTAGGTTTTCTTCAACCTCCATCCCGTGCTTTCAGTTCTTTTACACTTGATCTTCGTTTTACTTTGCAGCTGCTCTTATGGCGATTTCTTCAGGATCTCTTGCTGCTTTAAAGTTTTACTCTGGTTTTGATTTGGACTTTAACTCTTTCCAGTACTCCGATCAAATCTTCATGAAAATTCTACAACTCCTTGAAGATCAACAACTAAAGACTCTGCTTTCCACTCACATCAAGGTATCTGCAACAGAGATCAGGGAGTGGGTCTATACAGCTACTATAGACGGGAATACGATGACTAGAACCATCGCGGGTAATGCTATTCTCTTACCCCCGATATTTTAACTGAGATTTTTGGATTGAAAAATTGTGAGGATGAATTATAAATAGACTCTAAAGAATTTGATTTGATGCTGAGTACAATGGGTTATTCTAGAGACACCCCAAACAAATTACTTAAGAAACTTTTGTCTGCCGAGTATAAGTTTCTTGCAGATATCACTGGGAAAGTGCTGCTAGGAAAGCACACAACACACGACTACATCACCAGGCATCTGTTCCTGGTTATGTGTGCCATAGTAAATAAGAAAGCTGTGAACTAGGCTCAAATTCTGTTCAACTTGATTAAAAAGAAGAACAACAAGAAAGAGGTGTGCTTTGGAAGGATCCTAGGGATCTTCCTCAAGGAAAAGGCTGCAGGATCCCTGGTCTCCTCGACCATATATATCAATGGTTCTAAGAGACTCACTTGTGCTCTTTTTAGTAAGTGGGAGAGGACTATCATAAAGCCAACTAAGGCTACCTCCTCTTCCACTAGAACTTCAGAAAGTACAAGGGCTGTACCAGCCTCTCCCCACCCTATTGAAGGGATCCTCTCCACCCCTCCACCACCTCCTGCCCCTCAAGTTCCATTCCAATCACAAGTCCAACCAACCCCACCCTCCACTACCATTCTAATCCATACCCCAACACCACCAGCATCTCCAATTCCCTCCTCCCCTACACATATACCATCCCATTCTCCTTCACCTCAACCTGATACATCCATACCTACACTACCCCAATCCCTTCTTCCATCTCATCTTGCTGATATCCCCCACACCAACCTCTCATCATTCCCATCCTTTAACCTATTCTCATCTCCACTGCACACCCCCTCTCCTCCAAATTACTCTCCCCTAGACACTCTCCCCTGCACCCCCCAGCAACTGCAATTTCCACTCAACCAGCTACTGCCCCACTATCCACTTCTCCAAACCTGGATCCATCTCTTGTCACCCAACTCATTACTCTCCTCACACCCCTTCTCAAATCTTTTATAGCAGAGGCCATTTATCCTCTAGCTGCCTCCATATCCTCTCTTGCTGCCCAGATCTCTGCCCTCACTACCGCTCCCTCTTCATTTAGGGGCCTGGCTTCAGTATCTACTGAAACTGGGTAAGGGGAGATACTTCATGAAGAAGTAGCAGCAGTTGCAGTAGTAGCAGAAGAACCAGTTGAACATGATATGGACACAACAACAGTAGAAGAAGAAGCAACAACATTTGCACCAGCAGAACCAATAATAGTACCAGCAGCAGGAACAGGTGCTGATATGGAAACAGATTTCATGAATTTTCTTGAATCTGATATGGAAACAGATATTGCAGAAACAACAGCCTTTGTATCAGATGCAAGTAACATTTATTGTACAGATATTATAATGTCAAATACTAGAGAGGTCATTTTGCCAAAGATTCTGTCGGGAAGGGTTCATTTCATTAATCTCAAAGTGAATCTAGCAACTTTGCTAAAAGTATTTGGGTCATATATTTATTTTTGTCTTATCTTCCCCATTCTATCATCTAAAGTCATTGTGTGCTATACCTCTCCTGTCAGCTCAGAGATGTTAGACACTATAAAGACAAGTTTGACAGCTCCTCCAACAAATAAGTCTGATGATCAGACATCTAGCTCTCCTGGGCCATCCTATATTATGGATGATAGCCCTCTCCCCAATCTTGATGATATTATAGCTCAAGAAATTGCTATGGAAACTGAAGCAGTCCATGCTAAAGTTATTCCTACTCCAGGAAGTAAAGAAATTCCCAAAAATACAATAAGACAAATTGATGAAATGTATGACAATCCATAAGAATCAGATGATGATGATGATGAGGAGGAGGAGGACCCAAAGAGGAAAAAAATCTCTAAGAAAAGGAAGGCTCCTCCTCCTCCTGCTCCTAATCTAGGAAATACACATGACACTCCCTACTATATTCTGCAAAACATAACTCCATACAAAGGGATGCCAGCTTTGATGTGGCTATCAAAAAATGAACAAAAGGCTAGAAAGAAAATCAGAAGATAATCCCCTCCTCCTCCTCATAGATACAAGAAGGATCCCCCTCCTCCTCCTCCTCCAGCTGCTGGTGCTTCAGGAACCACTTCTCAAAGGTCAGATGCATCTTCCAAGCCTATATTCACCAGAACTTATCAGAGGCAGGAAAGGACATCCAGACATCAATCTCATGGAAGCAGCCAACAAAGAAGCATTGGTTGTATAGAGTAGATAAAGGAAGTAGTCTATCAGAAGCCAGAGTTCTCTCCTCCCCAACAACAAGCTGAACAAAGAAGGCATTCAGAATCACACAAACCTAAAGGAAAATATAGTGAAACATCACCTCCAAAGTCACTATACACTCAGAGTGATGAAAGACAGAAAGCAACAAGCTTTCAAGCACAGTCTACTCAATTCAGGACTGCTACTCTGCTACCCTCCCAAGATGATCAATCATCTGTCAGTCAGGATGTTGATCCTAATTTCAGGATGGCTAGGATTCAAGAATTGATAGGTCTGTCATAGATAAAGAAGGCCAGAGAAGAAGGAGAAAATCCAACCAAGTTCACTACCATGTCCTCATATAGAGAGAAAGAACTTGAAAGACTTAATGTAAGCAAGAAGGTATTTAATTCTGCAGATTATATGGCTAGACACCTAGAGGGTGTAGTTCCCAGAACCTCCACCCAGACAATGATTGGAGCAGCAGATATATATATGTCAAAGTGAGAAGCTGTCAATACTAACATGGAAATTTTTTTTACTCAGCTTGGGGATAAGGACAAAGAAGCAAAACCAAAGGAGAAGAAACAGAAAAACTAGAACCTGAACTGCTGTATGTTTGTGGTACATTTTTGATAAACTATGCTTTATGTTACAAAGCTAATAGTGTAAATATATCTGCTGCATACCTATTGTTTAATTCTCTGCCAGATATATATTGTGTTCTTGCTTTGTACATTTAATTTTATTGAGTCTGTAATTAGTGACCTCACCTAAATAGGGGGACTGTTGGATCCCTAGTTGGATTCTGCCTAGGTTCACTAAGTTAGGATATGACCCAACATGTATAGACCAGGGTCATGGTTGTATCCTAGAGTCTAGGTCAAGTCCTTAGAGTCAACAATGCCAGGGACCAGCCTTCAACAAAGTAAGAGACTCAAGACTTAGAGAATTCAAGACTTTGAAAAAGGAGTTCTACGTTCGTCGATTTCCGGTCGATGAAAGTCGTGCTCAGCTCAACGAACTCAGAGATAAATCTCTGAGCTCAGCTTGACGATCTTAGATCTCAGCTCGACAAACTTGATGCACAGAATAAGAAAGTTATCAAGCAGCATTCAGAGGTCGACGATCTTGGATCTCAGCTCGACGAACAGCTATTCTCTGCACGACGACTTGTGGACTCAGGTCGACGAATCAAGTCTTTGCTGTTTTCTTCTTTTGTCCTTATTATTTGGCAATGATTCCTGAATAATTAATGCTATAATATTTTCTGAATATTACCGTTAGACAAGAGCATTAATTACGGTCTTCATCAGGATTATTGTCTGCCGATTTTCTAAGGGACAGTTGGAGAAACAAATCAATGCAAAAATATTCTAAGGCCGTCAGCATTAATTATAGGAAGATTTTCAAAATTCAAAAGGACTTCCACATGGAAAATATAAAAACGAGAAGTTCTCTTTCTTCCAAGAGACACAGAGACACAATTTAAGAGACATACAGATTTCTTGAGACATAGAGAATTGATTAGTCATGAAATCAACAACGGCTAGACCTGAAAAAGAACAATCTTTCTGAAGAAGGAGAACAACCATCCAAATCAAGAATCTTCTTCTGTCATACTCTCAAAAACTTTCAGTAGGACAACAATACTAAAACTGTCAAGAAGTTCCTGAAGTTCTTCAGGTTAAAGTTGAAAGCTTGAAGGCGCATCACCCTGAAGAAAAAGCTCAATTCCTCCCTGAACAAACTCAATATTTCAGGGGGAGCTTTTTGTTAACATCAATTCAAAAAGTCTTCTCAGTTGTTTGAGAAAGAGAAGACACCATCACTCTCTCACCCCCTCTATAAAAAGGGTTCTCTACTCCCTTTAAAAGTGATTCCTGGTTGCAAGTCTCCTAACCAAAAGACTTGAGATTTGGTTTTTGAGCACCTGACCAGAAGCTCATTGGTGGCAGTCACCTGATCAAAAACCTGAGTGGATTCCTACCAGGGTGGTAGAAGAGTGGATGTACTCAGGTTGGGGAACTACTATAAATTCTTGTGTTGTCTGGTTGCCCTCTTCTTCTTGTTCTTGCTGTGGCTATGTTATTTAGCTTTTCTGTGATTTCATTTATTTCAATTTGGTATGCTGTGATATAGTATCTAAGTTTAGGTATAATCTTTATAATTCAGGAAAAGTTGGTAAATATACAAACATACTCTATTCACCCCCTCTAGAGTATATCAGATCTAACCCTAACTTTCATTATATGCACCCATCTTACATATGAAGTGAAATAATTAAAAACAACACATGATGGTTATAAGCACCCATCATAATACATGAAATAAAAATACATGAAATAAACTCTTAAAATAAAATTTCTTAAAAATAAAATTGCTAAAATATAAATGATAAAATGTATAATTATAATTATGTAATTTATAATTATATATTTAATTTATTTGCGGCGGCGGACGTCGAACAAAACATGTAGCGGTGGCGGCGTTGGCGAAGAAATGTCATGGTAGACTCGCATCTTTGAGCTTGCGGCAACGACCGTCCCAATCCACAAACTCTCTATGACGGGGATCCACGGCCGCATCAACATCGTCGCCATCAATCCTCCCCCACTCAAAATTACTCATCACCGATGAGTGGCCCGTGAGGGGAGAACAGTCAGAAGTAGCAGCAACATGGGGCAAATCTGACCCCCTCTATCCATGTCGTAGTAGCATGTACATCCATCAGCATTTAGAACCCGTTTGGCAAAGAAACAACAAAACTTCCGAGGAAACTCGAAAGGGTGCCAAGCAAAAGAAATAAAAATTGAATCTTACCATCTGGTTCAAGAACCATGGAATCAACGTGGGAAAAAGACATGAATCCCAATAGAACATGTTGTGGTAGAGAAGAACAACGAAGAAAGACATTCAGGTGGAACAGAGATGCACAGTAAAAAGTCCGAAAACTTGAAATAAAGTGAAACATCCTATGCTATATAAAAATATAAAATAAAAGCATGAAATCCGACATTCTTCATAATCATGGATGGGTCGGCGTTCCTACGTATTAATTTATTAACGGAGTCAGAAGGATTCCGCTCGGGGACTGACCAGACGAAACCCAAACCACTAAATATAGCATCGGACGGTCTCGGAAAGGAGTGGAAGTGCGTGCGACATAACTTAAAATGATAAACTAACATCCTAGATACATGAGGAGAGAATCCATGTGCTACATGATTAGACCCAAGTGCGGAGGACAAGGGGGTTAAGTCAGGTGGCACAGGAGCCTTATAATCAGAGATGATTTTAATAGGCTCCAAATTCGCAGTTTTAATTTTATATTTTAAATACTCACGCTTGGCATGAAGATATGCCAAGGAGAACCGCTCATCATGATAAATAGAGTTGGACGCTCCTGGATATGATAATTTGTGCGAGCGATACAACTCAAGGGGCCTTTCTATAGTCACTAACGTATGGAAATGAGGGTCATTAAAAGGCGGTGGGTAAATGCGTGCAACCGGATGTGGTATATAAGTATGTATAGGGGACACCACATCCCGATGCACAATTGACGAAGAATCAGAATCCGTCTTAGTCGAGGATAGAACCGTAGATGGACATGCAGAAAAATGAGCAGTTAAATGCGA
The DNA here is from genome assembly GCA_039513925.1 of Platanthera zijinensis. Classification (NCBI taxonomy): domain Eukaryota; kingdom Viridiplantae; phylum Streptophyta; class Magnoliopsida; order Asparagales; family Orchidaceae; genus Platanthera; species Platanthera zijinensis. Next base: position 44,569,275 of record CM077098.1, on the reverse strand, counting down.
CACGTAGTCAGATCTACAGGGTGCGGTGAACAGACCCAAAACTAGTGCACTCAACCTAGTAATATCTATACGGTGAGACAATGCCAAAGTAGGAACTGATAAAGTGGGCGTCACACAAAAACTCAGACTAGGTCTACCGGTTCTACGTCCTAAAAAGTCATCTAAGATAGGAAAATAAACAGGAGGAATGGCCGGCAAAATCAAACCCGGGATAACTTTCAAATAAGTATAATTTTCACACAACAGTGATATCATCAAAGAACTCATCCGGGTATACAAAATAATTGTCCCATAGTACCCTTCCCTCAGATGGTAAATAATCCACAATATCACTAGGGACATCCTCACTCACAGGCTCCTCAGATAACTTAAACACAATCTCAGTGGGTTCGATTGTAGACTCTATCACGATGGGGATTGTATCCTGGAGAGGGCACTCAATACTAGGGTGGTTAGTCGCAACACTAGCAGTGCAAGTAATAGGTAACAGTATACTCTCATAGATCGGAATATAATCATCCCATACATCGTCTTCTAAATCACTAAGGAATCCCTCACTTTCAGAATCATTACATTCGATGGGCACTATCGTACGTGAAGGGATACTCTCACCTAGATGGTCAACTATCGAATCCAGAGATATTATATCCACATCAGAATCCTCAGAGGTATCAGTCACTATCTCAATGGGCTTAGACGTCGAGGATAAATGAGGCATAACCTTAGTAGTAACATTTTTCGATTCCAAAACATAGGGTCTACACTACGTATTTTCCTTAGGAGTGGAATTAGGCACACTAGGTGTAGTCCTATCGTGGGGAGAAGATCTAACATGAGGCATAGGGTAACTCTTATGTGTAGCTACGGGTCTAGCTCCATAATGATACTCACAGGCTTAGTTTCAGCAGTGCGGCGGTAGGCAGGATCAAATTTATCTGAAAGTAGTCTTCGTATGTGCGGCCAAGCATACTGACAGCTACCAACACTGCGCTCTTCGTTCAGCCAAAATAAAAGGGCTTGACCTACTAAGCTCTTTCGGGCTACACCAACCTTGTAGTAGTCGCCCCATCGTGATAATCAAAATAAGCTTCTATCCCCTTAAGCCAATCTCAAAAAATTTGGGGACACCCTAATCCGTCATAACTAGGTGCCTCAATTCTAGTGGGAGGATAAGCGTGAGAATAGTTGGTATTCCTATGTTATGAAGGAATATGTTGGAACACCCTATTACTAATTTGGGCAAGGATCACTATGTTTTTAGGAATTTGGTTTGACCTAGTTGTATAGGTGAAAAGGTCAAATTAGAATAAGTCTAAGGGTTAGAACTTAGGTTTGAAGCTACCCCAAAAACCATTCAAAGATAAGGATTCAGTGCTGAGACAAAGACAGTTCTCGTCGAGCTCAGGTCGACGAAACGTCGAACTCAGGTCAATGATCTCTGAGCTCAGTTCCATAAGGCGTCGAACTCAGGTCGACAATCTTCGAGCTAAAATTGACGCTTTGTCTCTAGTTGTTTTCCAAGTCGCTGAGCTCAGGTCGACGATCGTAGAGCTCAGGTCGGCGTTTTCTGTCTCTAGTATAAATCCAATCTCTGAACTCAGGTCGACGATAGCTGAGCTCAGGTCAACGATTTTTCTGAGAGGTCGACATTTTCAGAATTCAAATTCAAGAACAGTTATGGAATTCATTCAGATTTATTTCCTGCATTTATTGCAAAGGATTTTGTAGCCGTTTCAAGCAATCTGGAGCAAGTTTTAAGGAAGGCTAAAAGGAATGTTACTTAGGACTTTCCCCAGAGATAATTGTCAATTATGGAAGTCATTTATGACTGAGTAACGGCCATCTAAGTCAGAATCTGATATACTCCTACAGAATATGTTTTTGAATAAGGGATAATAGATCAATAAGATAGACAAGAGATATATAGGATTATTAGATTTGAGAAAAAGAGTTACAGAAGAGAGATAAAAACATACTCTGATCAAGAACTCATCTTCTGGAATATACAGATTCACCGAGTTAAAATCTTTAAGTACACAAGGAACTTTTCTGTGGAGGAGATCATCTGCTATTCTACTCCTCCAAATCCTCAAGTATTCAAAAGCTTCAACATCAAGGACTCCAGACATCACACATTTCAGCATCTGCTGAAATCATCTTTTGCTGGAGACTTGAAGCAACTAAAGACCTTTCACCCTAGCAAAGCTCACCTTCCTGAACCCTTACAGATCTCAGGGGGAGCTTTAGCAATATCTTCCACTTGTCTTCTCTCAGATTGTTGACAGAGAAGAACATCTTCAAACTACTTTCTTTTTCCTTTCCCTCCTGTAAAAGGGTTTATCAAAACTCCCTTCAAAAGTTCTGAAACTGGTTTCTGAGACCTTGTCAAAACTCAGTGGTGGCAAGACACCTTATCAAAAAATCTAGATCTGGTTTTTGAGCACCTTATCAAAAGCTCATTGGTTCCAAGGACACCTGATCAACTATTCCTGCAGTGGATTTCTACCTAGGGTGGTAGAAGAGTGGATGTACCCAGGTTGTTGGAGAACCACTATGGATCCTTGTGTCATCTGGTTGCTGTGTGTTTGACTTTGCTGTGTGCTGTGTGATTTCTTATTTCTTTCTTTAGTTTTTATTTCACTGCAAGCACCTTACACATATACATAAATTAAGTCTCCTACTGCTTTACAGTTTTTAATTGTAACTTATTTTAAAATACTCTATTCACCCCCCCCCCCCCCCCTCTAGAGTGAAGATAGATCTTACCCTCACTTTCAATTGGTATCAGAGGGAGGTTGGTTACTTAACAACTTAATCTTCAACAGATTGGTTGAACAGGCTAACACCTAAACCAAAAGATCCTTGATAAGATAAGTCTTCTATAGAGGGTTATTACTTTTTATATTATATTTATTTTCATACAAAACCATGGCACAGAACAAAGACTATGCTAGCACCATACCTCCAGTGTGCAACCTTTCCAAGTTTGCACTTTGGAAGGCAAGGATTAGACTTTACATGAATTCTATTAATGAGGAAATTTTTAATTCTGTTTTGACAGTTTGTCCAAGACCCCCAGTAATTACAAGTACAAGTGATGTTCCACCTCCTTCAGGAACAGATGCAGAAATAAAGAAATAGAAAGTTGCAGATGCAAAGGCTATGAATATCCTTACTCAGACTATGTCTGATGAGATATTTCAAAAGGTGTATGAATGCAGTTCAGCAAAAGAGATATGGGACAAGTTATCTGAAATTGTCTCAGGATCTGCTGATGAAAGGAAGGATAGGAGATCCCATCTCATAAGCCAATATGAGAACTTCAAGAAGGGAGAAACTGAATCAGTGGCTGACATGTACAACAGGCTCAACCTAATAGTCAGTGAATTAAAAACACTAGACAAGGAGATCTCTCTAACTGAATTAAATGACAAGATCCTAATGTGCTTCCCTAGCACTTGGGACTTAAGGATCTGGCCAATCAAGGATGCTAGAAGCCTAACTGAGATTACTACTGAAGCTTTGTTGGGCAAGCTCAAATCTTATGAGCGTCTCATCAAGAATAGGAAAGAAGAGCATAAGACTTCTTCTCCAGCCATCAGAAAGGAGAAGACCATAGCATTCAAAGCTACTGAAGAACTGCCTGAAGACAAGGTCACATGCAATGATGAATTAATGAGCTTGCTGGCCAAAAGATTCTATAAGATGGCCAGTAAAGATTTCAGAAAGAGGTCATCCAGAGGGCATGAGAAGCTAAGGTATGACAAGTCAAATAATAAAGAAAAAATCTATTTTGGATGCAGGAAACCAGGCCATATTGTGCCTGACTGTCCAGAAAATCAAAATAAGGATAAGAAGGCCAGGAAAGATAGGAGAAAAGACAAGGACTCCAGGGAAAACAACTACAACAAATCCTCCTCCATTAAAAATAAACATACAAGGAAGGGATTTGTAGCAGAAACCTGGAGTGAAACTGAAGAAGAATCAGAGGCTTCATCAAGCTCAAGTGATGCTGAAGATGATGCTGAAGAAAAGGAATTCTACATGATGGCTATCAATGCCTCCCAACAGAATTCTGATGCAAAACAAGAGTCAGAGTCAGAATCTGAAACTCAAACTGAAGAAGACCAGGTAATAGACTCCTTTGACTTTTATTCAGAGGACTTTAGATCTGAATTTAAGGCACTCTTTTTAGACCTGTTAAAGTCTGAGAAGGAGATTATCTCTCTCAGAAATAAATTGCCTTAACATAGCACCTTAAAATCAGACAACCTAAAACTCTCTGAGGAGTTAGAATGTTGTAGGGAGGAGATAGCTTCACTGAAAAGTGAGATATCCCAGGCGAAGAAGTTTGAAGAATCCCTTAATGGGAGAAGCATCAGACTGATGGACATCACAAGAACAGTGAACTCAAGATTCAACAGTACACTGGGCTTGGGTGCTTAATTCAGCCAACCTATAGTATTAACAACCCCAATTAAATTTATTTCTGATAAAGGAATGGGTGTTGTAGATGTAGCTAGGAAGAATCCCGATTTACCTAAGGAAAACAAAGTTCAACAGAAAACGTCGAACAGAGGTCGATGATCGTCGAACAGAGCTCGACGATCTCAGGCTAGATCGTCGAACTCAGATCGATGACTTCTAAACTCTGAACTCTGGTATAGTCAATCTTCGAACGGAGCTCGATGATTTTACCTAAGATCGTCGAACTCAGCTCAACGATCGTCGAACGGAGCTCAGAGCTTTGAACATTCTTTCAGAGGTAAATCTAAAATTAATCCTAAAAGTCCATCATCCGAAAGCTTCAACCCTTATACTGAATGGATAGTTCCTCCTAGGAGATACCATCTTGAAGGATATAAGAGTCAGCCAGGGATGTCTTTTATTTCTGAGTTTAAAGGTTATCAACCTAGACCCAAGGTAAACCGGGTCAAAAACATATAAGTTGTTTATGTGCAGGTGAAGACCTATCTAGTAATGGACCAACAATGGTATCTGGATAGTGGGTGCTCAAAGCACATGACAGGGAACAAGGAGAACCTAACATCCTTCAGAACCAAACTTGGACCCAAAGTGATTTTTGGTGATTCAAACTTTGGTCAAACAAAAGGATATGGTGCTATTTAGACTGGCTCAGTCACATTCAAGAAGATGGCTTATGTGGAAGGACTGAAGCACAACTTAATCAGCATCAGTCAACTCTGTGATGAAGGATATCAAGTGACATTCAACAAATCCTTATGCAAGATCAAGTTAGAGGGTAAAACAACAGTGTTAACAGGTAAAAGGAAAGGTAACATTTATCTTGTAGATTTCCTTTCAACCAACATAGATATTTTCTTATTTAATTCAGTCTACAAACCAAATGATTTATGGCATAAGAGACTAGGACACTTAAACCTTAGAACCATTGATAGGCTGTTCAAGGACAACCTTGTTAGAGGACTACCTTCTGGCCCCTACAAGAAGGAAGGACTCTACAAGGCTTGTCAATTAGGCAAGCAAACTAAAAACAGTTTTAAGTCACTTAATAAGTGTGATTCACCTAGGATTTCTTATCTGTTACACATGGATCTTTTTGGACCCATTACAGTACAAAGCTTATGAGGGAAATCTTACACCTTAGTGATTGTATATGATTTCTCTAGATTCACTTGGGTATTCTTTCTGAGGAAGAAGTCTGATAACTTTAAGTGTTTTATAGAGTTTCTTAAATGTATACAGATTGAGTTCAATACTCACATTGCCCTGATCCGAAGTGATCATGGGACAGAGTTTGATTCTCTTCTTATGCAAGAGTTCAGTCAAAGTGAAGGGATCAGGCATACTTTCTCAGCTCCTAGAACTCAACAAAATGGGGTAGCTGAAAGGAAGAATAGAACTCTAATTGAATCTGCTACTACATTATTGACAGATGCTCACCTACCTCTATCATTTTGTGCTGAGGCAGTGAACACCTCCAACTATGTGTTGAACAGGAGTCTAATACATAAACTGAAGGGCAAGACTCCCTATGAATTTCTCAAAGGGAAGAAACCTAAAGTAGACTATTTCAAAATTTTTGGTTGCATTTGTTATATTCACAATAATGACAAGAAATATTTAGCAAAATTCCAAGCTAAAGCTGATGAAGGAGTGTTTCTTAGATACTCCATGATCAGTAAAGCTTATAGGGTGTATAGCAAATCTACTCTTAAAATTGAAGAATCTATTCATGTATCTTTTGATGAGACTAATATGTTTTATAAGGAGAAGTCTACTTCTACCATAGAACCATTGCAGGTACACTCTATTTCAGAAAATTTGGACAGGTTACATATTGTAGAAAAGGATTCTACACATCCACCTATCCAGTAGAGAGAAGAAATCAGTGAAGATGAAGAGGATACTCAACATCTTGGTGTTCAACACCTTGGAGAAAACCATCTGGAAGAGACAGTTGTTGTTCCACAAGAGGAAATAACAACACAGGTTGGTGAACAATCAACACCCCCTGTTCATTTAGTAACAACAAGAGATCACCCAATCTCCCAAGTGATTGGAGACATCTCAGCTGGTGTGCAAACCAGAAATCAGGTCAACCAGAACCTGATGCATACTTGCTTTCTATCTCAAGTTGAACCTCAATCCATTCAAGATACAGAACAAGATCCACACTGGATCATTGCTATGCAAGAGGAACTACATCAATTTGAGAGGAATCAAGTTTGGGAACTAGTGCCAAGGCCTAAGGATCACTCAATTGTTGGAACAAAGTGGGTGTCCAGAAACAAGTTGGATGATCAAGGAGTTATTGTAAGGAACAAGGCAAGGCTAGTTGCTCAAGGTTATTCTCAAGAAGAAGGAATAGACTATGACCAGACCTTTGCACCAATTGCAAGGTTAGAGGCCATAAGAATATTCCTAGCTTATGCAGCTCACAAAGGTTTCAAGGTCTACCAAATGGATGTGAAGAGTGCATTTCTTAATGGAGACATCAAAGAGGAAGTCTATGTTAGACAACCTCCAGGTTTTATCTCTTCAACTTATCCTGACCATGTTTTCAAATTACATAAAGCATTATATGGCCTTAAGCAAGCTCCTAGAGCATGGTATGAGACCTTAGCATGCTTTCTTCTGAAAAATGATTTTATAAGGGGTAGAGTAGACCAAACTCTTTTTATTAGAACCCATAAGTCTCATGCCCTACTAGTACAAATATATGTAGATGATATTATCTTTGGTTCTACTGATTAAAATTTGAGCAAAAAATTTTCCAACCTGATGTACTGTAAATTTGAAATGAGTAGCATGAGTGAGCTTTCCTTCTTTCTAGGATTGCAAGTCAAACAACATGCTGAAGGCATATTCATTTCTCAAACCAAGTATGCAAAAGAACTAGTTAAGAAATTTGGTATGTTTTAAGCATGTTGTATGAAAACCCCTATGCCTACCAATGCTGTATTAGATGCTGATGAACATGGAAAACATGTTGATCAGACAACATATAGAGTAATGATTGGATCTCTATTGTACCTTACATCTAGTAGACCTGATATAATGTTTGCTATATGTATATGTGCTAGATTCCAAGTAAGACCTAGAGAGTCACACCTAACATTAGTTAAGAGGATTCTTAGGTATGTAAAAAGTTGTCCAAATCTAGGCCTCTGGTATCCAAAAGACTCAGGATTTGAATTAACTGGATTTTCAGATGCTTATTATGCTGGATGTAGAGTAAACAGGAAAAGCACTAGTGGAACTTGTCAGTTCCTTGGTGACAGACTTGTCTCCTGGTTCTGTAAGAAATAGACATCTGTGTCCACTTCAACTGCCGAAGCTGAATATATGGCAGCAGATAGTTAAGGCTTATAGATTCTGTGGATTCAAAACCAGCTCCTAGACTATGGCTAAAACATAGAAGGGTCAAAAAATTTTTGTGATAACACCAGTACTATTTCTATAGCACAAAATCCAGTCCTCCATAGTAGGACAAAACACATAGAGATTAGGCATCACTTCTTAAGAGATAATGTTGAGAAAAATAAAATTGAAATTCAATATATCCCAACTGATTTGCAAAGGGGAGATATTTTTACCAAACCTTTGGATGAAAAGAAATATACCTTCTTCCTAAATCAGTTAGGAATGTTAGATGGAGGAAGTTTAAGATTAATCTCAAGATTTTAAAACTCTAAAAAAAGACCAAGACTAGGCTAAAAACTTGTATTTTCTAGTGTCTGTTGGTTTTTTTTCTCTCTCAACTACGCTCGACCTTTTTCCCAAAAAGCATCGAACGTAGATCGACACTTTCCAATAGCGTCGACCAGAGTTCAGCGTTTCCCAGATAGCGCTAGACAATCTTCTTCTGGTCGATCAGAGGTCGACGCTCTCCAATGTCGTCGAACGAAGATCGACGATATTGAAGACTCTTCAGATTCCTTTAGAAGCCCAGATCGTCGAACGGAGTTCAACGGTCTTTCCTTTCTGGCGCCGAACCCTAATATAAAATCATTCTTTCGGCTGTCGTTCTTCTTTTGCGCTTTCATACTCTTTGCAAACTTTTCCTTTCCCTCCAAACTCTACTGCACTTGGTTGTGTTTGTTACTTTTTGCAGGTATATAATGGTTGTGAATGTTGCCGCTCCGCCAAGATGAAATTTGATACAGGATTTGATATAGATATGGATTCGTTTGACGACAGCGATCAGGTTTTCAAAGACATTCTGGAACATTTCCGAGAACAACAGTTAGTGCATATAATGTCCACCAGGATGAGGATCGCCGCAGATGAGATTAAGGAATGGGTATTTACAGCACATAATCTGGATCAGAATACCCTTGTTGGTACTATCAGCGGGACTCAGGTATCATTATCACCGACTCACTTGACTGAAGTATTTCATTTGAGTACTGGAGATGATTCTGTTGAACTTTCGTGAGAGGAATTTGCTTCAATGTTAGACAGAATGGGTCACTCTGCAGAAAACCCTAACAAATTATTGAAAAAGAACTTATCTATTGAATATAGATTTCTCGCTGATGTTGTGGGGAAAGTGCTACTATCAAAGCACTCAGCACATGATACCATATCCAGGTATCAGTTCTGTTTGATGGGAGCTCTAGTGGATAAGAAACACTTGAACTGGGGAGAAATTTTCTTTGATTTGATAAAGAAGAAAATAAACAAAAGTTTTTTGAACTTTGGGAGGATCTTAGGGGTATTCCTACACTCCAGGTGCCCTGAACTGCTAGTATCAAATGGGATGCACATCAATGCATCAAAAAGGCTAACTTGTGCCCTGTTTGTGAAATGGGACAGGCAGATTATCAAGCCAACCAGGACTACCACTGCTTCAGGCACAAGGACTATTGCAGTCTCTTCCCCTCAGGACCCTGCCCTTATTGAGGAATTGCCTGCCTCCACCTCTTCTCCTCCTTCTCCACCTCCTGCTACTTCTACCTCCACCTCCACATCAACATCTCCACATCCATCTCCTCCCCCATTACCATTTCATCACCAATTTCACCTCCAGCCACCTCAGAACAATTCAATCCACTCCACTACTATCCACCTCTTGACATTCCATCCTTCAACATTTTGGAAGATTCCTTCATGGATGCTTCCCCTTCCTCACCTACTGAGCTTCCCTCTACCTCTTCATATCAACAACTCCTGCATAATATTCTTACCCAACCATCCTTCACACCATCCATCTCCACACCCATACCATCTATCTCCACCATCCCAATCTCTCAACAAACCATCCTACCATCCACAATACTATCTCCCGCAGTCCATCCATCACCAGCTCAAATCATTCCATCCTCCACCTCTACTCAAGTCACACTTGAGCAAGTGGACTTATCAGCTTTGGCAGATAAGCTATATATGATGCTGGCCCCCAAGCTAGTAAACCTGCTGGAGACCTCCATGGCTCCACTCCTGAAATCAATAAAGGAGTTATCTGACAGGCTATCCTCTCTCTCTTCTCCTCAGTCAATCCCTTCTATGGGGTGCCTTGATCCAGTTCTCACTGAATCAAGGCAGGGGGAGATGCCCTATGAAGCTGAGGTAGTGCCTGCTGCTCCTGAGGAATTGCTTCTGTCAGAGATTTCTACTCCAGCTCCAGTATCAGTACTCACAGTGGACCTCAGGTCACTGTTGTCTGAATTTGATTTTCTTCACAGAAGCTGCTTACCAACTCAGGGAGTTGAAGACCTTACTAAGGCCATTGTGCCTATTGCTGTCTGTGATCCCAGCCTGATTATCTCTTATATCAGTTCTCTTAAGGCTGAGGAAGTTTCTGCTTGTGTTGTTGTTGCTACTGCTGAAGTTGCTGAATCTACTGATATTGATATGTTATCTGTTGATGTTGTTGCTGCTGTTTCTGACAAGTCCAAACAATAAGAGGAGTACATCAAAAGGATTGATGGTCTCTATGACAGACCCTAGAGCTCAGATAGTGACAAATTCAACACTGACTCTGATGATTTTGCTGGCACCATTGCCAAGAAAAGGAAAGCAAGAAGCAAAGCAATGATGAGATTCCCTCTTGTTAAAGCCAAAGATGTCAATGATATACCATACTACATTTTGCATGACTGTCAGATAACAGAGCCTTAGATGCAATACTCTAAGAATCAGCTAAAGGCTATGAAGAAAAGAAGAAATCTTGACAGATATGAGAAAGGATCTTACAGTTTCCTCCTCCTCCTCCTCCAGACTCAGGATTTGGTGGAGGCTCAGCTTTTCATTCAACTGCTTCAAAGCACAGTTCCTCTCAATCTTCACAAAGATATCAACTTAGAGGACAATATCAAAGAGGCTATCATTCTAGAAGAGGTAAGTACAGAGGAAATCAGAGAGAGCACAGAACTTACTCCAGACAACAAAGGGAAGGGCAAGGTCCTATTGATTCTACTCAAGGTCCTTTCCCTTACAAGCTTAGAGATACAGTTTTCACCAGGACTCCTACTGATTCAGAATCAATCAATAGATATGAACCTCCAGTCCCATTTGAAGATCCTGAAAATAACCCATTGTCATGGACTGCCAGAATGAAAGAGCTTGCTGCACTTGATCAAATGAAAAAGGCAAAAGAGCAAGGCAAAGACATTTCCAACATCACAACCCTATCAGATCAAAGAAAGACAGAATTAGAGAGATATTCTTCAAGAAAATTCTTTGATCCAGAAGATTATATGAAGCTGCATCCTGAGGCTGTAGTTCCAAGGCCTAGATCCCAAACCTCCTTAGGTGCAAATGATGACAGAAGATCAAAGAGAGAAGCCCTCAATCCTAACAGGGAAATCCTGTTTAAAAAGGGAAATGAGAAGAAGTGATATCTATAAGCTGAACAATTATCTATCTCTGAATATATGATGATATTCTATCTGTGATCTGTAATGTTGCTATGTCATTGTTGGTTTAGCTTTTGCTTTGTCTGTATGCTTATTTATTTCCTGTTTTGTCTTGTAAATTGTAATCCTAACCCAAATAGGGGGAGATTGTTGGAACACCCTATTACTAATTTGGGCAAGAATCACTATGTTTTTAGAAATTTGGTTTGACCTAGTTGTATAGTTGAAAATGTCAAATTAGAATTAGTCTAAGGGTTAGAACTTAGGTTTGAAGCTGCCCCCAAGACCATTCAAAGATCAGGATTCAGTGCTGAGACAAAGATAATTCTCATCGAGCTCAGGTCGACGAAACATCGAACTCAAATCGACGATCTCTGAGCTCAGCTCCATAAGGCATCGAACTCAGGTCGACAATCTTCGAGATCAGATTGATGCTTTGTCTCTAGTTGTTTTCCAAGTCGCTGAGCTCAGGTCGACGATCGTAGAGCTCAGGTCGACGTTTTCTATCTCTAGTATAAATCCAATCTCTGAACTCAGGTCGACGATATCTGAGCTCAGGTCGACGATTTTTCTGAGAGGTCGACATTTTCAGAATTCAAATTTAAGAACTGTTATGGAATTCATTCAGATTTATTTCCTGCATTTATTCCAAAGGATTTTGTAGCCGTTTCAAGCAATCTGGAGCAAGTTTCAAGGAAGGCTAAAAGGAATGTTACTTAGGACTTTCCCCAGAGACAATTGTCAATTATGGAAGTCATTTATGACTGAGTAACGGCCATATAAGTAAGAATCTGATATACTCCTACAGAATATGTTTTTGAATAAGGGATAACAGATCAATAAGATAAACAAGAGATATACATGATTATTAGATTTGAGAAAAAGAGTTACAGAAGAGAGATAAAAACATACTCTGATCAAGAACTCATCTTCTGGAATATACAGATTCACTTAGTCAAAATCTTCAAGAACACAAGGAACTTTTCTGTGGAGGAGATCATCTGCTATTCTACTCCTCCAAATCCTTAAGTGTTCAAAAGCTTCAACATCAAAGACTCTAGACCTCACACATTTCAGCATCTGCTGAAATCATCTTTTGTTGGAGATCTGAAGCAACTGAAGATCTTTCACCCTAGCAAAGCTCATCTTCCTGAACCCTTACAGATCTCAGGGGGAGCATAAGCAACATCTTCCACTTGTCTTCTCTCAGATTGTTGACAGAGAAGAACATCTTCAAACTACTTTCTTTTTCCTTTCCCTCCTGTAAAAGGGTTTATCAAAACTCCCTTCAAAAGTTTTGAAACTGGTTTCTGAGACCTTGTCAAAACTCAGTGGTGGCAAGACACCTTATCAAAAAATCTAGATCTGGTTTTTGAGCACCTTATCAAAAGCTCATTGGTGCCCAGGACACTTGATCAACTATTCCTGTAGTGGATTCCTACCTAGGGTGGTAGAAGAGTGGATGTACCCAGGTTGTTTGGGAACCATTATAGATCCTTGTGTCATCTGGTTGTTGTGTGTTTGACTTTGCTGTGTACTGTGTGATTTCTTATTTCTTGCTTTAGTTTTTATTTCACTGTAAGCACCTTACACATATACATAAATTAAGTCTTCTACTGCTTTTTAGTTTTTAATTGTAAATTATTTTAAAATACTCTATTCACCCCCCCCCCCCCTCTAGAGTGAAGATAGATCTTACCCTCACTTTCAGAATGGATGGGGTGTGTTTAGCCCTGGATTTTTCATACCAATAGTCTAAAAGGGAAACATTAACGTCAAAGGCCAAAACAGTGAGGACCGGAGAGAAAACTCACCCGGATTTGGTGCACATGTAGTGAATAAAAGACTCTGGCCCAAATAAATTTTGGAAAGATAGATTTATTTCTGCTTAATAACTAAGGTAATAAAATAAATTTTTTGATTTTCTTACTGAAAATAAATAAGGGATTATTAATTTTTTTATTTGATTTTTTTTGTAGGAAAATAAAAAAATTAGGCCGCTATTTGCAGACCAAAAATTAAAAATTTATAATGACTTAATAAAAATAATGACTTAAAAAAAATAAAATATTTTTTTGATTTCTTACTAATAAAATGATGCTACAAGACACATCGTGCAATCGTACGACATTATCCACATACAGCTTAGCTAGTTTCTCAACTAAATCATCTTTCCTATTCGGTATGAAGTGTGAAACTTTTGTTAGCCGGTCAATGATCACCCACACGACATCGTTTCTGCTCTGTGATCTCGGCAGCCCATGCACAAAATCCATAGAAATGTCATCTAACTTCCATTCCAGAATAGGCAACGACTTCAGGAAACCTCCAGGTTTCTGGCATTCAGCTTTCACCAAAGCACAAATTTGACATTTTGCCACGTAATGGGCTATGTCTTTCTTCAAACCTGGCCACCAGAACATCTTCTTCATGCCCTTGTACATTTTCTTGCTCCCTGGGTGAATCGAGTACCTTGTAAAATGTGTTTCGTAAAACAATTCCTCATAAAGTTTACCAACAAACGGGATGCACAAACGACCATCTTTTCATAAAAGGCCATCATCCAAGGAGAACTGAGAATTTGATCCTTCCGCTGCATAGCCCTTTAGACTCTCATCGAGTTCTATTGCTCACCAAACCCTGTCCGCATGGTCATACTGTACCTCCGTCCAGTTCAGGCACGCAATTGCAGTGGAATTCTTGTCAACACACGAAATATCTAAAGCTTCCAGGTCCTGGATCAGACGCTCATGATGCATCTGCAACCAATTTGCCCTTGCTGGAGTCCTACGACTCAAAACATTTGCGACGACGTTTCCCTTCCCGGGAGTATAATTAATTTCAAAGGTATATTCCCCGAGGAACTCCATCCACCTTTGTTGTCGTATATTGAGATCATTTTGATCCAATAGATACTTCAGGTTCTTATGGTCCGTGAATATATCAACTTTCACGCCATATATGTAATGATTCCACTATTTAAGTGCAAAAATTACCGCCGCCAACTCCAAGTCGTGGATTGGATAGTTCCGCTCATGGACTTTTAACTAGCGTGATCCATAGACGATCACTCTTCTGAACTGAAGAAGAACGCAACCAAGGACGCTCCCTGATGCATCACTATAAATTTCATAGCCATCTGAGCCACATGGCGACGTCAAAATTGGCTCCATAGTCAGACGACCTTTCAGCTCCTCAAAAGCTCGCGCGCACTCTAGCGTCCAAACGAACTTCTGATCTTTCCTCGTCAGTGTGGTGAGAGGCAAGGCTATCCGCGAGAAGTTCTCTACAAAGCGCTTGTAGTAGCCTGCAAGTCTAAGGAAACTTTGAACTTCAGCCACAGAAGACAAAACCGGCCACTCCCGTATCCCAACTTTCTTCGCCGGATCCACCGCAATGTTATCTCCACTTACCACATGGCCAAGAAAGACCACAGACGATAGCCAGAACTCACACTTTTAGAACTTGGCATAGACCTTGTGGCTTCTCAGGGTGTGTAACACCATCCGCAAATGGATCACATGATCTTCTTCAGACTGAGAGTACACTAAAATGTTGTCAATAAAGACGATTACAAATAAGTCCAAGTACTCTCGAAATATTCGGTGCATTAGGCCGATGAACATTGATGCACATTAGATAGCCCAAACGGCATTACCGTGAAATGATAATGACTATAGCGTGTTCCAAACGCTGTCGTGGGAATGTCACATTCCCGAATCCTCAACTGGTAATAGCAATATTTCATATCTAGCTTAGAGTATACCCCACAACTAGCTGATCGAACAAGTCATCAATCCGTGGTATTGGATACATGTTCTTCTCTGTCAGCTTATTCAGCTCTCTATAATCGATGCATAGATGCAGACTACTGTCCTTCTTTTTTACAAAGAGGACCGGCGCGCTCCAAGGTGACATACTTGGGCGTATATATCCTTGCTCTAGCAACTCTTGCAATTGAACCTTCAGTTCCGCCATCTCCTTTGGCGCAACACGGTACGGCGAGCGGGTCACAAGTTTTGCACCTGACACCAACTCAATAGCGAAGTCAATCTCCCGCTGGGGTAGTAACCCAGGAAGATCCTTTGGAAACACATCTGTATACTTTGATACAATCAGAATTTCACACAACCTGGTCTTTTGCTCAACAACCTCAATAAGCGTGAAGAACAACTCCGCGCCCTTCCAAACAACCTTGACTACTTGGAGAGCAGACATCAATATCTTGCTCGATCCTCGCATACCAGCGAATTTAGTCTCTAGCTCAGTATTCTGTCCCAGTGTGATCTCCTTTGAGTTCAATCTATCAAGGCATGCTTCTCCGAGAGCCAGTCTATATCGAAGATTACATAAAACTTTGATATCGGCAGCACAGATTCTTTTAATCTGAAATCTCAACTTCCTATCCGCACCTCAATACATCAAGACTTATTTGCCTGCATCACACATCCATTAAACAACAGTATCGATAGGCTAACCGTCGCAACACAAGTAGGCACTCCAATCCGAAACACGAAGTTCTCAGATAGAAACGAATGCGAAGCACCTGTATCGAACAATGCAATGTGCTGCACTTTCAACACATGTAAGTATGTATCGACACTACTTTCACCCTGAGTTAGATGATTAAACTAATTTTTTATGGCTATGCACTGTGCTGACGGCAGATGCTTCGCCAAGAATAGTCTCGAAAACTCCCCTATCGAGACTTCCGTTAGTTGTCTGCCTGCTAAGTGGTGCCGCTATATTTCGTCCCACCAAAGCCGAGCCTCTCCTTCCAACATGAAAGTGGCTAAGGAGACTTTTTGTTCCTCCTCAGTTCGCAATGCCGTCAAAATTCTTTTGACTCGGGCAAGCCAGTCCTCTGCCTGCGTTGGGGATCCTACCCTCGCGAACATAGGAGGACTGAAACTCATGAAGTGCTTCTGTTGTTGTTCCGCTGCTCGTAAATCTACCACAGCTGCCACAGGTTCTGGCATCACAACAACGTGTTCTGGCACCATTGCAGGCTGCGCCTGTCCAGTAGGCTGTGCCTGCCCAGTAGGCTGTGTATGTATCTTTACAAACAACGCCCCTATAACTAAACGCACTGTCTCCGCAGTAGGAGCAGGTGTGGGCACCTCAACTGGTGCTACACTTTCAACAGAACGTTGGGGCTCAGACTGCCCCACACCACTTTGAGTCACCTATATGTGTAAAAGACACACTTTAGAGACTTTGCAAAAGCAACAACGATGAATAGGAACGCGTAGGTTCCTCAAACCGGTATATTTTTATTCCAAAGTGGACATTCTTGAGTTCATTTATGTTATAACGGTTTGCACTTACACGTGCTCGCCACCCCTTAAAAGAATTCAACCATGAATTCGCAGGAGGAATACCAAGACAAGCTGATACCAAATTATAATACCTCCGTCCGTCAAATGAAATATAATAGAGGGTCTGTCTCGGCTCCCCACACTATATTCCACAAATAGGCGGCAGGGTCACAGGTTAAGATCAAAAGTTATATACGCATCCTAACTCAGAGCATTCTAGCGGAAGCTTTAGTTGTTATTATTGAACTCATACCAAATGAATGTCCACTATATAAAAACAACAACATTTATATATATAACCGGAATGTATACAGAAATATAAAAAGTGTTTGGCCTTAAGGCCTAGTTAAACTTTACAGGTGTGGATTACCAACAACGGCGCGCAGGCCGGTCACACATGAAAATAGTAAAACTTTTCCACTCGGCCTCCGAGGGCTAGCATAGTAGCAAGGGCTTCATCCCGCTATTTCCTGCTTGGTCCAGCACCTGCACAGGAATATTCCACCACAAGGGCGGTAAACAAGGCAACGGTCAGCATTCAGCTGACCAATTATAACGACCCTACCCCATACCCGGGACATCAGTTTAATCCCTGCAAGCAATGCAATCACAATTGATATACCACAATAAAGTGCACTTTCACACATTTCAATATATCACAAATTTTGGCCTCACGGCCCGACGCTCTATGCACCCAGGGCACATTATCAGTGTACCGGATTACCCAGAGTCCCATCACCGTTCAGAGGTCCTAGACCCAACGGTCAACTTTGAGCATTCATGCTCCACGGCCCATGACCGAAGATATTAGTCTTGATGACGTATAACCCAAGACTATCATTATGTGATCCTACCAAATGCCAAAAACCTAGGCACTCAAGTTAGATAACCATAATGCGGATACAGTTCAGCCCTTGCCCGTTGCTCAAATCGTCAGTTCAATGTCTAGACTGACGCGGGTAAGCTTCCCCTTGTCCGTTCAGCTCACTGTCCTTCCAGAGCTCATAGCTCACATTAGCCACACTGTCTCCGAGAGACCGACTTCACAATAGGTTCTCTGGGAGCTATCGCTAGTGATACCCACTATCGTCGGGCGTTAGCGACAGAATTCAACTTCTGTCTCCTACCTCAATCATAACTTGACCAACGATCCAGAAAACCCTATAACAACCTCTAGTGCAAGAAAACCGGGCTTCCACACCACAAATAGCTCTCTGGGAGCTATTGCCATCGGCGATACCCACTGTTGCCTTGCGATATAAACAGTTTCTCCAAAACTTTGATTTTTCCTGGAACTCAACTCTAGTACTTCCTGTTACTCCACTTCACAGGCACAACCCACAAAATCCGTAAAATACTCATTTATACGCGGAGACTTCTCCGGTTCGTGAAATAAAGCATCACCAATCCAGAGCAACATGTCTGGATGGTCATCACATAATATGCCTATTTCGTACTATACATTTTCGGATCTATATGAAACTATAATTAGGGATAACGAGTATCGACGCAACGGAATTCTCTTAACAATTCCACCTTTTGGTGGAGGATTCCATACACATGCAAAATTAGGACTTCACTTGTCCAAGCAGGAGTTCGTTGCCCTTGTAGTTCTCTTTGGAGCCATGACGAAGCTGTTCTATACGAATGGAAATGAACACCTCACTTTCCTCTTCGCGGATCTAGCCTCAGTTCCTGCTTCCGACCACAAGATCTCCTTTAGCAAGCTATGCAAGCTTCAAATCCAGCCCTTCTTCTTCCTTAGCTTTCTTTTCTCCAAGGAGTAAAATGGAATGAAGAGAGAGAGGAAGAGAAGAATAGAATAACTTCAAAATTCCACACACCTCTGCATATCAAACCTCAGCTTAACCTCAGCCACATGATTAATCCATCAAACTGAAGCAAAGGCCAAGATTTGGGTTGACTGGTCAACATTGGCGCTATCTCCTGGTGACATCGACTGTCGCCACTCGCCGACATCGACTTAACCGCTTTAACCCAGGTCAACCACCGCTTATCGGCCTCTTAACAGCCAATCTGACACATGTCTCATGCCACTTGGCACTATCGCCCAGCGATATCAACTGTCGCCACTCGGCGATATTATTCGATGATTCGTCGAGTGTGTTTAGTGTGTCGAGTGTCAACTCAATGCTTTATCGCTGTCGCCACCAGACGATACCCACTGTTGCCCGGTGAAAGTGACAAAAGTTCTACAACTTGGGGTGTTACATCGAAAACATTCCAAGACATGATGAGAGTCTGGTGGGCAGAGATCTCGGCATCCACAAAGGGTGGAGAGATGAGGCGGTCCCTGGCGGTACATTTCCACCCTCTTAAAATCTGACATGGGAATTTTTTAACAATTTCAGCTTGCCGAAAACGAAAAGGACAAGGTACTCGCGAAGTCGGTTCGGCGGATGGTCCGCCTCCTAATTATCTAGGGTCGGTGAGCTCCCATGGCCTCTCTGCGGGCACGAACCTTAACTCAGATACATTCTAGAAGCAAGATCTATCACAACAAGGTCGCCGAACGAGGAGATCATCTCGCAGGAGAGTACATCACAAAGAATTCAAAAAAAGGGGGAGATTTCAAGCTAAGTACCTTTTCATTAATAAATATTTCATGTTACAAGAAAGGGGGGGTGGGGAATTACAATGAAAAAAAAGCAAAAAGCAGGAGGCACGAGTGAGCTCTCGCCCTCCCCTCCCGAAGGGTGATCCTCCTGGCTCTCCCCTCTTGATTTGTGGCCACCCTTGTAGCCCTTGACTCCCTTGAACAACGACTCGAAGCTGTCTTCCCTCTCGCTGGGAGGGGTGGCCGGCGGGAACAAGTTCGGCACAAGGTCCCACGCTGTGATATCCTCACATTCCTCCACCAAAAACTCCATGTCTTTCATCATCTGCAGGGTGTAGTCGGCAGTGTTGATAGAGTTGATCCGTAGCTTCTCAGCGACCTCGACCTCGCTATAGACCCTTGGCCATTTAGGAGGGATGATCGGCTCGCCGTTAGACTGAGGGAGGAAGATGTCCGTCTGCCGAATCAGCTCGCCATTGAGCCCTTTATTCTACTCCCTCAGGCTATTGATTTCCTTCTCCAGCTCGACGGCGCGAGCCTCTTGCTCGGAGGTGCAAGCCTCCAACTCGGCGGCGCGAGCCTCCAGCTCGGCGGCGCGAGCCTCCAGCTCGGCGGCACGAGCCTCCAGCTCGGCAGCGCGAGCTAGCAATTTGTCCTCGGCTTCGGCGTCCTGGGAAGAAGGGAAAGATAAAATTAACATTCTTGAAAGATCCTAAGGGAAAAAGGAAGGGGATAGCTGGTGCTTACTATCCTGTCAGTGGCTATTGCGAGGAGATTCTCGGAGACCTTTAGTCACCCCACCAGGACGGCGGTTTTGTCCTTGGCGAGGTCGCGATCCTGCTCCGCCTTCAGCATGTGGTGGTTGAGGTTGAAGCCTTGTCAGACCATCATGTGGTGCAGCTCCAGGGCCCGCATCTTGGCCTGTAGACCTCGCGGCCAAGCTGACGAAGAGTGAGGCTCTTGTAGGCCTCGACGTCCTCGCGCCCATATAGGACGAAGCCTAGCACATAGGCGTGCCCGGAGACGGGATGACCTCCTGACCAGGACGGATAGAATGATGAGATGGAGACTCTGTGGGTCTGCACATCTCACCGCACCATCGGCTCGTCAGCCTGATCTTTTGACTTTTCCCCAAAGCCGAAGAGGGGGTGGCTCTTCAACAGGCCCGGCTCACGGGCCGCAGGCAGCACTACAACAGGGGAGGCGAATGGCTCGCCACCCTCCTGGTCCTTCTCTGGCAAGCCCTTCAACAAGCTCTTTGGTGACCCTCCTTGTGTGGTCTCCGGGGAGCTTATGAAAACTTGTTGTGGTGGTCTCCCCCGAACTTGTTGTTGTTGTTGTATTCCCCCGGGAGACCACCGTCTTCTTCAACTTCTTTGGAGGTGGGGGGGGCGGCGAGGCGAGCCGGACCCTTCGTGGCCAGGTCATTTTAAGCTGGAGGAGGGTCCGCCAGATCCCAGGTCGCCTCAACAGGCCGCCGCTGCTGCCTGCTTGCGTGTGAGCGTGTACGGGTTGAATCCTGAGTCTGCGTAGGGAGGATGCTTGGTATAACGACCCAGGTTTAGGTCTTTTAGACCGCCCCACGACATCGCTACAGGGCTGCATCCCGCACACCCCAACGCCATCACTGTTCCTTTTTAAATCTGCATAGTAGGTTGTTGGCGCATGGTTTCGAACCCGCAACCCTTTAATAGCCTCGCCTTATAACAGCTATCACAAACTGAGCTGGTCTAAACACGGGTCGTTACATTCGGGAATTGATTGCTCCCCTGCAGAGAAGGACTTGGGTCAAAAAAATTATGATTACGGCGAGCCGGCAGGAAAAGAAGGAAAGATTTATACCTTCGCCGGGAAGAACAGGGAGGAGCGAGTTGATGCCCCTTCGAAGGAAGGCAACCTCGAAGTCCTTCTCCAAGAAGAACTTGTGTAGCTTAGCGTCATCTCCGGATAGCATTGGAGGTTGATATACATCCTCGCTCTTTTGCTGAGGGGATATGGGTATATTGCCCAGGACGCCGTTGATGATGACGATCTTGGATACCCAGTTGTGATTTTTGTGCGCGGTCTTGCGAACCTTGATGTGCGAGCCCATCAGGTGGGCAACCCCATCGTTGGTCGCCCGGTAAGTGAATAGCTTGCAGAAGACGGCGAGGTTGAATTCAATCTGCCCGCGGGGGAGGTGATAGGCAAACACAACCATCATATTGATTCAGGCCCAAGGTTTCGACGGATTAAACACTATGTGCTCTTAGGTTCGACAAATAAATTAAATACGCAGCGAGAAATATTTATCTAAATTAATACTAATGTTGATCAACCAATATAGCAATGCACAACGCAAAGGTACGCTACCCCTTATAAAGATTAAACAATGGCTATATGACAATGTTCGCTCAAGTGAAAAGGACCTACCTGACCCGGACAATTAGCAATTCCAAATAAAATTATTCGCTAGCAAATCACAAACAAATACGAGAGGATCCGGACTAAAATAATGATTCAAAATAAAGTCCAAATCAATCCCAGAAATATTTAATATGAGGGTATACCAAATCTATTGAACTCAAGGTGAAATCAAGGGTGATGAACCCGATTTCTTCTACTATTCACGAGATCTACCCGCTCCAAATTATTCGAGAATATTCAGGAAAATAATGCTTGAAAATTCAGATTGTAATTAGCACAATTTCAATATAAATCAGGACTAAATACTAGCCTTCTAATTCCACCAATACCTCACAAATTTATAGAAGAAATCACACAAAGAGGTTTTAGTAAATCATTACCCAATCCCAAGAAGTCCGTCCACAAGATGAGTGGAGGAATCACACACGATGCTGGTTGATTTTCTATTTCCACGCAAACTCACGGATCCGCACCGGACAATGAAAAACCAAGCCGTTCTTCCTTTTGCCAAAACCCTAGAAGAGGGAGAATATTGAAACCCAAGATATATAAGGAAAGAGGTGAGAGAAAAGATAGTGGAATATTTTACTCAAGATGATGAGGGCTTGGCGGCTAGGGGAGAGATGTGGGTGGCCAGATTTTTTTGTTATTGGAGGGGTGAAAGACGGTGGCCGGCTAGGTTTATTGGGAGGGAAGAGAGGGCTCGGGTGGTGATGGTTGGTGGTCGGGTTTGGTGGTCGGCGGTTTTGGCATAGAGGAGTGCTCGAGTGGGAGGTGGAGGAGGGTGGTCGAGAGGCACTAGGGAGTAGAGGGAGGAGAAAAAGAAAGGAGGCTGAATACTAGAGAGGAGGGAGAGGAGGAGGAGGAAGTGGTGGTCAACGGACAAGAGGAAGGAGACTAAGGGGGAGGGGCAAAATTTGAGAGGAGAAAGGAGAGGAGAGGAGGAGGGAAATCTCAAGCAAGATTAGGTTTTTTAATTTTCATTCATTCTCTACCAATTTTTTCATAAGCATGACTATATATAGCCTACACCACTCAATCTCCACCCTTGAAAATTAAACCACTCTTGATGGTTATATGCACCCATCTTATATAGCCGTCCAACGTCCCGTGCTCTCAAGGCACATTCTCAATGCACGAGACCTCAGATGCTTACTCACTCAACGTCTATACTAAAGATGCTTGATTTTGGCTAAGTCCATAGATGGCGATGTCAGCAAAGTCAACAAGTCAACAAATTTCAAAATGTTGCGGGAATGCTGTTGTACACCTTTAATGGCACCGGTGGCCATCTGTTTGTCCTTTTATGTAAAAGGAAAGTGCTAAATGACAAAATTAAAGCCATCCATAAATGGTGGGGCCCACAACGCAAAGAGCCATTGATCGATAAAATAGAAAATGCAAGATCGACGAAGGACAAATCAATCTTTTAGGGTTTGTTTGAACACCCTATTACTGATTTGGGTAAGGATCACTATATCCTTAGGAAATTGTCTTGACCTCCTTGTATAGTTTTAAAGGTCAACTAGAATAGGTCTAAGGCTTAGAACTTAGGTTTGAAAGCTGCCCCTAATACCTTCTAGTTCAAAATTCAAGTTCAGAAGTTTAAGGCAATTATCGTCGAGCTCAGATCGACGAGGCGTCAAGCTCAGTTCGACTATCTCTGTGCTCAGTTCAACAAGTCGTCGAACTCAGTTCGACGATCTCTGAGCTCAGATCGATGATTCTGTCTCTAGCCAAAATCAAGATCTCTGAGCTCAGGTCGACGATAGTTGAGCTCAGATCGACGATTTCTGTTTTAAGTCTAGTTCCAGTCTCTGGGCTCAGGTCGACGATAGTCGAGCTCAGATCGACGACTTTTCTTGAGAGATCGACGATTTCAGGAATTCAAATTCAGTCAGTTGTGGAATTCAATCTGATTCATATCCAACATTTATTTCAAAGGATTTTGTAGACATTTCAATTAATCTGGAGCAAGTTTCAAGGGAGACTAAATGGAATGTCTCTTAGGACTTTCCTATAGAGACAAATATCATTTAAGGAAGTCATTTATGATTGGCTAACGGCTATCTAGAAAACTGATTTTCAATATATCATCTAAAAGTAATTGAGACAAGAAGATTATTATTCTAAGGAATAGATTTTGAGACACCAAGTCTATAAGATTACAAGTTAGAAGTCTTACAGAACACAAGGAATACACCAGTGAAGGAGATCACAACACAGAAAAGATTTCCTCTATTCTTTCAAGATCTCATCTGATTCAAGTGTTCAAGGCTTCATCAATCAAGGACTCCAGACATATCACATTTCAACCTTTATTGAAATCATTCTTTGCTTGAGATCTCAATCATACTGAAGGCCTATCACCTTGTGCAAAGCATCTCTTCCTGAACAACTATAAATCTCAGGGGGAGCTTTGACAACAACAATCCACCAGTCTTCTCTTTGACTGTTGATAGATAAGAACATCAACTCTTTCTTTTTCTTTCATTCTGATGTAAAAGGGTTACTCAAAACTCCCTTCAAAAGTTTTGTGGTTGGTTTCTGAGACCTTATCAAAACTCAGTGGTTGCAAGACACCTGATCAAAAAATCTGTTTTGCTTTTTGAGAACCTTATCAAAAGCTCATTGGTGCCCAGGACACCTGATCAACTATTCTTGTTGTGGATTCCTACCGAGGGTGGTAGAAGAGTGGATGTACCTAGGTTGATTGGGGAACCACTATAGATCCTTGTGTCTTCTGGTTGCTGTGTTTGATTTGCTATGTGCTGTGATTTGTTTCTTGCTTACTTAGTTTTTATTCACTGCAAGCTAGAGTAAAGGTAGATCTTACCCTCACTTTCAATTAGTATCAGAGTGAGGTTAGTTATTCAACAACTAAATCCTCATCAGATTGGTTGTTTTACAGGCTAACACCTGAACCAAAAGATCTCTGATAAGATCAATCTTTAATAGAGGGTTATTACTTTTCTTATATTTATTTTCATATAAAACCATGGCACAAAATAAAGATTATGCTAGCACCAGACCTCCAGTATACAATCTTTCTAAGTTTGCACTTTGGTAGGCAAGGATTAAATTATATATGAATTCTATTGATAAGGACAACTTTAATTCTTTTTTGACAGTGTGTCCAAGACCTGCAGTAACTAAAAGTACAAGTGATGTTCCACCCCCCTCAAGAACAGATGTAGAAATCAAAAAGTGGAAAGTTACTGATGCCAAGGCAATGAACATATTGGCTCAGACTATGTCTGATGATATATTTCAAAAAGTGGTTGAATGCAACTCAGCAAAAGAAATTTGGGACAAGCTATCTGAGCTTGTGTCAGGATCAGTTAATGAAAGAAAGGATAGAAGATCCCATCTCATAACCCAGTATGAGAATTTCAAGAAGGGAGAAACTGAGTCAGTTGCTGACATGTACAACATACTCAGTCTAATTGTCAATGAACTGAATACCTTGGACAAGGAGATCTCATTGACTGAACTCAATGATAAGATTCTAATGTGCTTCCCCAGCACTTGGGATTCAAGGATCTGGCCAATCAAGGATGCCAGAAGCCTAAATGATATCACCACTAAAGCTCTATTGGGCAAGCTCAAGTCTTATGAGCTGCTTATCAAGAATAGAGAAGAAGAGCAAAAGATAGCTTCTCCAGCAACAAGGAAGGAGAAGACAATTGATTTCAAAGCTACAGAAGAACTGCCCTAAGATAAGGTCACAGGCAATGAAGAGTTAATGAGTCTACTAGCCAAAAGATTTTACAAGATGGCTAGGAAAGATTTCTGAAAAAGGTCATCCAGAGGCCATGAAAAAACAAGGTATGACAAGTCCAGTAACAATGAAATTATTTGTTTTGGATGCAGGAAACCATGACATATTGTGCCTGACTGTCAAGAAAACCAAAATAAGGACAGGAAAGAAAAGAAAGACAGGAGAAGAGACAAGGATTTTAGAAGAAACAACAATGACAAATCCTCCTCCAGCAAGAACAAACACACCAAGAAGGGATTTGTAGCTGAAACCTGGAGTGAAACTGAAGAAAAATCAGAGGCATCATCAAGTTCAAGTGATGATGAAGATTATGCTCAAGAGAAGGAGTTCTGCATGATGGCTATCAATGCCTCTCAACATAATTCTGATGCAGAATAAGAGTCAGAATCTGAATCTGAATATGATGCTGAAGAAGATCAGGTAATAGATTCTTTTGATTTCAATTCAGAGGACTTTAGATCTGAATTTAAGGCACTTTATTTAGACCTGCTAAAGTCTGAGAAAGAGATTATCTCTCTCAGAAATCAATTGTCTGAACATAACACATTAAAATCAGATTACCTCAAACTCTCTGGAGAGTTAGAATGATGTAGGGAGGAGATAGCTTCACTGAAGAGTGAACTATCCCAGGCAAAGAAGTTTGAAGAATCCCTCAATGGGAGAAGCATCAGACTGATGGACATCACAAGCACAGTGAACTCAAGACTTAACAGTACACTGGGCTTAGGTTCTTCATCCAGCCAACCTATAGTATTAACAACCCCAATTAAATTTATCTTAGATAAAGGAAAGGGTGTTCTAGAGGTAGCTAAGAAGAATCCTGATTTACCTAAGAAAAACACAGTTCAACAGAAAATGTCGAACAGAGCTCGACGATCGCGAAACAGAGCTCAGTGATCTCAAGCTGAATCGTCGAACTCAGGTTGACGATCGCTGAACTCTGAACTTTGGCAAAGTCAATCTTCGAATGGAGCTCGACGATCTGACAAAAGATCGTCGAACTTAGCTTAGAGATAATCGAACAGAGATCAGAGTTTGAACAAATTTTTAAGGGTAAATCAAAATTTAATCCTAGTGGTCCTACATCCCAAAGCTTTAACCCTTATACTGAATGATAATACCTCCTAGGAGATATCATCCTGAAGGCTATAAGAGTCAGCCAGAGATGTATTTTATTTCAGAATTTAAAGGTTATCAACCTAGGCCAAAGGTAAACTGGGTCAAAAACAAGTAAATTATTATGTATGCAGGTGAAGACCTATCTAATAATAAACTAGCAATGGTATCTGGATAGTGGGTGCTCAAAGCACATGACAGGAAGCAAGGATAATTTAATATCCTTCAAAGCCAAGCTTGGACCCAAAGTAATATTTGGAGATTCAAACTTTCGACAGACCAAGAGATATGGTGCAGTCCAAATTGACTCAGTCACATTCAAGAAGGTAGCCTATGTGGAAGGACTGAAGCATAATTTAATCAGCATCAGTCAACTATATGATGAAGGCTACCAGGTGACATTTAACAAATCCTCATGCAAAATAAAATCAGAGGATAACACAATTGTGTTGACAGGTAAAAGGAAAGGTAACATTTATCTTGTAGATTTTCATTCAACTAAGGTAGATATTTGCTTATTCAACTCTGTTAGTAAACCAAATGAACTTTGGCATAAGAGATTAGGATATATAAACCTTAGAACCATTGCTAGGCTATCCAAGGACAACCTTGTTAGAGGACTACCTTCTGGCCCCTACAAGAAGGAAGGACTTTGCAGGGCTTGTCAGTTAGGCAAGCAAACTAAAAATAGCTTTAAGTCTCTTAATAAGAGTGATTCACCTAGGATATTGTATCTGTTACACATGGATCTTTTTAGACCCATTACAGTACAAAGCCTAGGAGGGAAATCTTACACTTTAGTGGTTGTAGATGACTTCTCAAGATTCACATGGGTGTTCTTTCTGAGGAAGAAGTCTGATAACTGTAAGTGTTTGACAGAGTTTCTCAAATGCAAACAGATTGAGTTAAATACTCATATTGCCCTGATTAAAAGTGATCATGGGACAGAGTTTGATTCTCTTCTTATGCAAGAGTTCTGTCAGAGTGAAGGGATCAGGCACACTTTCTCAGCTCCTAGAACTCCTCAACAAAATGGGGTAGCTGAGAAGAAAAATAGAACTCTTATTGAATCTGCTACTACATTGTTTACAGATGCTCACCTTCCTCTATCCTTTTGGGTAGAGGCAGTGAAAACCTCAAACTATGTGTTGAATATAAGTTTGATACATAAGCTAAATGTCAAGACTCCCTATGAATTACTCAAAGGGAAGAAACCTAAAGTTGATTATTTCAAGATTTTTGGTTGTATTTGTTATATAGACAATAATGACAAGAAGTACATAGCAAAATTTCAAGCCAAAGCTGATGAAGGAGTGTTTCTGGGATACTCCATGATCAGTAAAGCTTATAGGGTGTATAACAAATCTTCTCTTAAAATTGAAGAATCTGTTCATGTATCTTTTGATGAAACTAACATGTCTTATAAGAAGAAGAATGCTTCTACCATAGAACCTTTGTAGGTACATTCTCTTTCAGAAAATTTTGACATGTTACATGTTATAGAAAAGGATACAACACAATCACCTATCCAATAAAGAGGTGAAAGTAGTGAAGATGAAGAGGGTACTTAATATCTTGGTGAGAATTATCTTGAAGAGCTAGTTGTTGTTCCACAAGAGGAAACAACAATACAGGTTGGTGAACAATCAACACCCCCTGTTGATTTAGTAACATCAAGAGATCATCCAATCTCCCAAGTGATTGGAGACATCTCAGCTGGTGTGCAAACCAGAACTCAGGTCAACCAAAATCTGATGCACACCTGCTTTTTATCTCTAATTGAGCCTCAATCCATATAAGATTTAGAACAAAATCCACACTAGATCATTGCAATACAAGAGGAGTTACATCAATTTGAAAGGAACCAAGTTTGGGAACTAGTGCCAAGGCCAAAGGATCATTCCATTGTTGGAACAAAATGGGTGTTGAGAAACAAGCTGGATGATCAAGGAATCATTGTAAGGAACAAGGCAAGGCTAGTTGCACAAGGATACTCACAAGAAGAAGGAATAGATTATGACCAGACTTTTGCACCAGTTGCAAGGTTGGAGGCCATAAGAATATTTCTAGCTTATGCAGCACACAAGGGATTCAAGGTCTATCAAATGGATGTGAAGAGTGCATTTCTCAATGGAGATATCAAGGAAGATGTCTATGTTAGACAACTCCCAGGTTTTATCTTTCCAACTCATCCTGATTATGTTTTTAAATTGCATAAAACATTATATGGTCTCAAGCAAGCTCCTAGAGCATGGTATGAGACCTTAGCATACTTTCTTTTGAAAAATGATTTTATAAGGGGTAGAGTATACCAAACTCTTTTTATTAGAACCCATAAGTCCAATACCCTACTAGTACAGATTTATGTAGATGATATTTGTTGGGATTTTTCTCCACAATACCTCAGATTTGTAGGAGGTCAGACCTTGAACTAAGATGAATTAAGATGTATTTGATGGTGTGTTTGAGTTGTATGTGTGCAGGTTCTCATTGCCAAGTGTAGACCAATGTCAGTCTATAATGGGTCACCAAACACAGGACCATGCAATGTAATCCCTCATTGTGTGATTCAAAGTGTTGGCCCATGTATAGCCTCTCTATTGGGATACACTTCTCATTCATGCACTTGGATTGATGGACAGATGCATTGAAGCTAATTTCCTCAGAAAAATATTTCTAAGTCCTTTTCATACTCGAGTATCAGACTTAATACTCGAGTAGTTAGTTAGTCACTCGAGTAAGTTCTTTTCATACTCGAGTAAGTGACTTAGTCACTCGATTAAATCATATATCATACTCGAGTAGATCCATTTCTTCTCTTTTCTGAAAGTTCAAGTATTCATACTCGAGTAACTGCTTTTCATACTCGAGTAAGTGTTTCTTATACTCGAGTAATTGATTTTCATACTCGAGTAAGTGAATGTTTTCCCGAGTAACTTTCTATTCATACTCGAGTAACTGCTTTTCATACTCGAGTAAGTGTTTCTTATACTCGAGTAATTGATTTTCATACTCGAGTAAGTGAATGTTTTCCCGAGTAACTTTCTATACATACTCGAGTAATTTCTTTCCCTTCACTCGAGTGTCTTCAACTCTTTCACTCGAGTAGTTCTTCGTTCTCTGTCTAAAGAAAATTCTCTTAAGTCCTATTACTCGAGTATTTACTCTGATACTCGAGTAGTTCCCTTTCACTCGAGTAAGTTCTTTTCTGATACTCGAGTAGTTTAAGTTTCACTCGAGTAGATTTCTCTTCTTATACTCGAGTATACTTCTCATTGCCACTCGAGTATCTAACTTCTCATACTCGAGTATATCTTGTCTCTAACTCGAGTATAGTATATCCATTATTCCAGAATTTCTCTAAGTACAATTTCGCCATGTGAATTTTGAATCGGTTATTTCTGATTGGTCCACGTGTCATCCCTAATTAAGATTATGACCGTTGGAGTCCACCTATAAATAGGTCCTTTCAGATTTGACTAAAAACAAGATTACAGAGATATTCATTTTACGAAAGAAAAAGAAAGTCCGTGAACCCTAATTTCTCACGCCGCCATTGACGTTCACGAAAGAAGAAGTTCTGGATCGCCGATCTCTGTCTTCAACGATTGTTTCTCCAGCGATCCAGACAAAATAGAATCACTCGATCTCGCCGAGCCTCAAAGATTTCAGATCTATCTTCTCGATCGAGGTGATTCTAGTTTTCAGATTCGTGGATCTCTCTCAAGTTGTCTTCAACCTTTTCTGATCAAGCCAAAGTTCTTAAAGAAGAAGACTGTCAAGATCCAGATCTGAGATTTTATTATTGGTTGTATTTTATTTTTTCAAACCAAGTTTCATTGTAGGAGGTTTTCTCCGAGATTAGTAGGAAGACCTTTTCTTCCGAGTTTTGTAGATCCGATTTGGATCGAGATTTGTAGGAACGTGGTTCCGAGGTGTAGGATTGTTTTCAATCCGAGATAGTGGAGTAGCCGAGTCTAGTGATTAGCTAGATCGGTGAGAAAAGTGGACGTACCCAAGGTTGGGGAACCACTATAAATCTCTTGTCGTCTGTGATTGCTTGATGTGTGCTGTGTTAGTTTTTAATTCCGCATTTGACACGCATTTCACCTATTCACCCCCCTCTAGGTGATTTAGGCTAACAACTTAGACCTCTCAATATTATCTTTGGATCTACTGATTCAAATTTGTGCAAAAGGTTTTCCAACCTAATGCATTCTAAATTTGAAATGAGTAGCATGGGTGAGCTTTCCTTCTTTCTAGGATTGCAAGTCAAACAACATGTTGATGGCATATTCATTTCTCAAACTAAGTATGCAAAAGAATTGGTTAAGAAATTTGGTATGTCTGAAGCTTCCTGCATGAAAACACCTATGCCTACTAATGCTGTATTAGATGCTGATGAACATGGGAAACCTGTTGATCAGACAATATATAGAGCAATGATTAGCTCTTTATTGTACCTTACAGCTAGTAGACCTGACATAATGTTTGCTACATATATATGTGCTAGATTCCAAGTAAGCCCTAGAGAGTCACACCTAACATTAGTAAAAAGGATTCTTAGGTATGTGAAAAGTTGTCCAAATCTAGGTCTCTGGTATCCAAAAGATTCAGGATTTGAATTAACTGGATTTTCAGATGCTGATTATGCTAGATGTAGAGTAGATAGGAAAAGCACCAGTGGAACTTGCCAGTTTCTTGGTGACAGACTTGTCTCCTGGTTTTGTAAGAAACAAACATCTGTGTCCACATCAACTGCTGAAGCTGAATACATGGTAGTAGGTAGCTGTTGCTCAAATATTTTGTGGATTCAAAATCAGCTCCTAGACTATGGTTATAACCTAGATAAGTCAAAAATATTTTGTGATAACACCAGTGCTATTTCTATAGCACAAAATCCAGTCCTCCATAGTAGGACAAAACATATAGAGATTAGGCATCACTTTTTAAGAAATAATATTTAGAAGAATAAAATTGAACTTCAATATATCCCAACTGATTTGCAAAGGGGAGATATTTTCACCAAACCCTTGGATGAAAAGAAACACACATTCTTCCTAAATAAGTTAGGAATGTTAGATGGAGGAAGTTTAAATTAAAATCCAAGATTTTAAAACCTTAAAACTGACCAAGACTAGGCTAAAAACTTGATTTTTCTAGTGTCTATAGGCTGTTTCTGATCTCTTAACTGCGCTCGACGTTTTTCCCCAAGATCGTCGAATGGAGGTCGACGTTTTCAGAAATCGTCGACCGGAGTTCAGCGTTTTCCAGATAGTGCTAGACTATCTCTTTCCGGTCAGAGATCGTCAAACGGAGTTCGACGCTCTCCAATATCGTCGAACGGAGATCGACGATGTTGAAGACCTTTCAGATTCCTTTAGAAGCCCAGATCGTCGAACTGAGTTCAACGATCTTTCTTTTTCTGCGTCGAACCCTAATATAAAATTCATTTTTCGGCCATCGTTCTCTTTTGCGCTTTCATACTTTCTGCACAGATTTTCTTTCCCACCAAACATCTCTGCAGTCGATCTTGTTTGTTCATTTTTGCAGGTAACAATGGCCGTCTCTATTACAGTCTTAGCAGCGATGAAGTTTGATACGGGTTTCGACATCGACATAGACTCTTTCGAAGGCAGTGATCAAGTCTTCAAAGACATTCTGGAATTATTCAAGGACCAACAGTTGGTTTATATCATGTCCACAAGAATGAAATTGGCGGCAGATGAAATCAAGGAGTGGGTGTATACTACACATAACCGTGATCAGAACACAGTGGTTGGAACAATATCGGGAATGCGGGTATCCCTAACTCCTGATCTCCTAACAGAAGTCTTTAAATTGAGTACAGGGAATGATTCAGTCGAGTTATCTGGAGAGGAATTTGCTAGTTTGCTGGATAGAATTGGTCACTCAGCAGCAAACCATAATAAGCTGCTTAAGAAAAATTTGTCAGTAGAATTAGATTCCTAGCAGATGTTGTGGGAAAAGTGTTTTTAGCAAAACATTCTGCTCATGATACCATCTCTAGGTATTAATTTTGTTTAATGGGTGCATTAGTAGATAAGAAAAGTTTGAATTGGGGGGAGATATTCTTTGATTTAATTAAGAAAAATATAAACAAGAATCTTGTTAATTTTGGGAGGATTCTAGGACTATTTCTGCATAACAGGTGCCCTCAATTTCTTATTTCCAGTGGCATGCACATCAATGCCTCTAAGAGACTATCCTGTGCCCTCTTTGGAATGTGGGACAGGAAAATTTCCAAACCCAGCAGGGCTCCTGCAACAGTTTCAACTTTAGGCACAAGGACTGTACAAGTCACTTCCCCTAAGGCAACTGCCCTCTTGGAAGAATTTCCTGCCTCCTCCTCATCTCCACCATCTTCAACCATTGTTTCTTCAACCATCACAACTTCAATTTCATCCCCCATCACCATTTCATCTCCAATCTCAAATCCTTCTCCACCACCAGCAACTACTAAAGACCATTTCCATCCTCTACACTATTATCCACACATTGACATTGATTCATATATTCACATTCCTTCATTCAATCTAGTAGATGATTCATTCATGGTTGATTCTCATTCCTCACCCCTTGAGCCCCCATCATCATCTACCGCTTACCAACAATTACTTCAAGACATTCGAGCTCAACCATCCTTCACTCCATCCATTTCCATTCTAGTGACTTCCATCACAACCATTCCCATATCACAACCATCCATCTCTCTGCAATCCACATCTTTTCTCCACATCTCTACAGCTACTCCAAAACCATCTACTTCTGCAACCCTATCCTCTACCTCTACTCAAGTATCCCTTGAGCAAGTAGATATTCCAGCTCTAGCAGATAAGCTCTATGAGTTGTTAGCTCCCAGGCTAGCACTCTTGCTGGAGACCTCCGTGGCTCCACTCCTTAAGTCTATACAGGACTTATCTGCAAGGCTCTCCTCTTTCTGTCCTCCTCAGGCAATCCCTTCTGTGGGGTTCCTTGATTCAGTATCTACTGAATCTAGGCAGGGGGAGATGCCACATAAAGAAGAAATGCTTCCTGCTTAAGAAGTGCCAGAGAATCCAGCCCTAGCTCTAGTTCTAGCAGTTGACCTCAAGACACTGCTTTCAGAATTTGATGCTCTCCACAGCAGACATCTTCCAGCTCAAGAAGCTGAAGACCTTACTAAGGCAATTGTGCCTATTTTCAGTTGTGATCCCAACCTGATATCCTCATATATCAATTCTATAAAGGTTGTGGAAAGTGTTACTTCTACTGATGTTGTGAATGCTGATTTTGCTGCTGCTGTTGATAAAGTCTGTTCTGATATTGCTGATGATTTGCTGATGACAGAGGCTAATGATTCAGAGCCTGCTGTTCATGTTGATGAGCCTGCTGTTACTGATGTTATTGCTTCTGTATCTGATGCTCCTGCTGCCCCAGTTATTTCTATTGCTACTACTGTTTCTACCAGTGTTGTTATTTCTGCAAGTACTGCTTCTGTCACTAATGATGTTGCTGCTGCTTCAACTGAACAATCCAAACAATAGAAAGAGTATATCAAAAGGATTGATGAATTGTATGATAATCCTCAGAGCTAAGATAGTGACAAGTTCAGAACTGATTCTGATGACTCCTCTACAACCATTGCAAGGAAGAGGAAAGCTAGAAGCAAAGCTTTGAAGAGAGTCCCTCCAGAGAAAGTAAAGGATGATAATGACATTCCCTATTATATTCTGCATGACTGTCCTATAACTGAACCATGGATGCAATTCTCAAAGAAATAGCTGAAGGCAATGAAGAAGAAGAGAAAGTTTGACAAAGGATCATCTCACCATCATCCTCCTCCTCCTCCTCCTTCACCAGATGCAGGAAATGGTGGAGATTCTGCTTCACAATCCTCATATGCTAAAAATCAAAGTTCCTCTCAAGCTCAAGATAGATCACAATCAAGAGGGTATCAACAAAGAGGCTTCCAATCCAGGAGAGGCCAGTACAGAGGAAACCAAAGAGGTTATAATGTTTATTCCAAAGGACAACCTAGACAACATCCTTATCATAGGGAAGGACAAGGCCCCATTGATTCAACTTCAGGTCCTTTCCCTTACAAGCTTAAAGAAATAGTTACTTCAAGAGCTCCTCCTGCTGATACAATCAACAGATATGAACCTCCTATTCCCTTTGAGGATCTAGAGAATAATCCCCTTTCTTGGACAGCAAGGATGAAAGAATTGGCTGCCTTAGATCAAATAAAGAAGGCAAGAGAACAAGGGAGACATACTTCAGACATCACCACTTTATCTAA
This sequence comes from Platanthera zijinensis, assembly GCA_039513925.1. Classification (NCBI taxonomy): domain Eukaryota; kingdom Viridiplantae; phylum Streptophyta; class Magnoliopsida; order Asparagales; family Orchidaceae; genus Platanthera; species Platanthera zijinensis. The sequence continues at coordinate 44,534,429 of CM077098.1, read as the reverse complement.
GCAAAGGAAGAAAGAACTTGAAAGATACTCCTCTAGAAAATTCTTTGATCAAGAAAGTTATATGAAGATGCACCCAGAGGCTGTTGTTCCCAGACCTAAATCTCAAACCTCCCTAGGTGCTGCTGATGACAGAAGATCCAAGAAGGAAGCTCTAAATCCAAACAGAGAAATCTTGTTCAAAAAGCGAGAAGAAAAGGACTGATTGTGTAAGCTGAATGATATATATCTATCTCTGACTATCTACTGTGATATCATATCTGCTTCTGCTTTGCTGCATTTCATTATTCTGCTATGTTGTATTTTCTTTTGTTTCTGCTTATATGCTTTTTAATTCCTATGTCATGTAAATAGTAATCCTAACCCAAATAATGGGAGATTGTTGGAATACCCTATTACAAATTTGGGTAAGGATCACTATGTCCTTAGGAAATTGTCTTGACCTCCTTGTATAGTTTTAAAGGTCAACTAGAATAGTTCTAAGGCTTAGAATTTAGGTTTGAAAGCTACCCCCAGACCTTCTAGTTCAGAATTCAAGTTCAGAAGTGTAAGGCAATTATCGTCGAGCTCAGATCGACGAGGCGTCGAACTCAGTTCGTTTATCTCTGAGCTCAGTTAAACGAGTAATCGAACTCAGTTCTGTAACATCCCATATTACTTCTAGACCCCTTAACTTAGATTGGGTTAGGCATGGGGTGGGTTTTAGGGAAATTAGCTAGGTTTGACCCTAGGTAGTGGGTTGTAGCCATGTGGGGCCCACTATAGGACCAAGTCAAACTAGGTCAAACTTGCCTAAATATGGATTCTAGCCACACCATGACCCCACCACATTGACCTAACCCTAAAAAGCAATCTAAGTGGACCCTAGGGCATGTCACTAGGTCAACACTTTGACCCCAGTTGACCAAAGTCAACCTTGGGCCTAATTTGGTCAAACCCACACTCATAGGCCCAATTAGCCTAAGTAGGGCACCCCCTTGACCCAACCCAATTTGGGTGGTGCCATTGGGATCATGACCATCAAGTGGGGTCAGCCCACTCACCATGTTGACCAAGTCAACCCAAAAGTCAACAAGTCAACATTTTGACCTAAGGGATGAAAATAGGAGCCAAGCAATTTCCCTTGGGCCAAGCTCACCAAACTTGGCCCATGACCAGCCCAAGTGGACAAGGACAGCCCCTAACCCCCAAAATGAGGAGAGAGATTACATGCAAAGGGGTATTTTGGAGAAATCACCTAAAAGAGGAGAGAGAAATGGGGAGGAGATGAAAGAAGGCAATATGGGCTCATCTCATCAGCCCAAAAACTTGCTGGCCGACCACCCCACCTCATTTAAGAAGAATTTAGGACATGGTGTCCACTTGGCACCATGGGTAAAGCATCCAAAGCTTAACCCTGAGCTCACCTCGGCCATATCTCCACCTATACCCACTCCCGGCCAAAACAAACAATTCCTTTAGCTTCAGAAGAGGGAAACGAGTGGAGATCGATAGCTGGAGCAGAGAAATCGGTGGAGAATCAAGCAATTGGGGAAGAGCTCGCCGGCGCACCACCACCATGGCAAACCTCCGCCTGACCCGCCGCCAAGCCCCAATCCAGGTCTGTTTCGCCTCACCTCTACCCGTACTAGAATCCTAGATCAACTAGGGGAGATATCGGGCTCAATTGAGCCCGATGCCATGTGAGAAAATCCTGATTTTTTCGAGAAATCGCAACCTCTCGGGATAGCCTGCGCCGCCGCCTCCCGCCGTCTTACCGCCGGCAAAAGATGGCCACCACCACCGTGAAGGTGGTGGCACCGTTGGCCGGCAGTGGCGCCGCCTCAGCTGGACGGAAACGACCCCATAAGATTCTCCAGGAAGATTAAATTTGGGCCCTTGATTCATCAGGGACGACGACCTGATGCCCTCCATTCTTCTTTAAGATTCATGCAAAAGCAATTAATATAATTTAAATTAAATATATGAATAGTGAATAACTGTCACACTTTTACAGTCACCTTCTATGTACATTTTAAGGTACTTAGAGGCATCAAATTAACTTGACCCTTGAATGAAACATGTATCCTGGTGTATTAACTTTAAAATTCCACCCTAAACTTAGGTTTTGGTCCAGTGGTCTGGCCTGTAAGGCATTGTTCCTAGGACTGGTCCTAGGCTAGGGCAGAAACTAAAACTTAAGCCCAAGCAAAACCAGAAGTCCACATAGGCTGAAATTTTTGGTATGTGGTTTATTTGGGCATATTTAGCCCCTGCCAAAAATTGGGAATTTTTGGGACAATTTTGCCTATAGTTTTTGTCATAATATCAAAAACTAAATAAATGAAATAATTGGAGTTATATACGTCCAAATGGCCCCAAATTTTGGTGGTAGGTCCTTGGGAACATCATTGGTGCATGATAAAAATTGCAGCACATTTGGATCACTACATATTGGTGTAATCCACTTGCATGTGTTGTCTTATGTATAGCCTTGGTGTGCCAATAGCAATAACTTAAATATTGTACATTCAGCTTAATTGAGGCATCCAGAAATCATGGATTTGATTCTAGTGGTTCATTAGGGTAAAATTCACCCCTCAGATTAATTATGGGATTTTTGGAATCAAAAATCCCATTATTTGGAATTTTGAAAATATAGCCCTTATTGAAAAATAAATTGAGAAAATAGGTTTTGATCATGCAAAAATCCTAAAACTTAGCAAGTTAAAAAAGAAGGTTATATTTGACTTAGAAAAAATTGATCTTTCTGTTTGAGAATTTCTAGAGTAAAATACCTTGAAATGACCATTTTACCCTTATTGCATTTATTCATGAATTGATGGAAATACATATCATAAAAATTTGGAAATATTCCTAGTGTTGTATAATTGTATTATTAGTCTTCTATAATTATCTCAGAATTTATGGATGTACTGATAATTTTTAAATCTACATAATGACATTTTGGTAAATATTTAAGAATGGGATTTGTTAGGCCATTATACCATAGAGGTTGATGAAACTCTCCCATTAGTCGTAAATTAATGTCTTATATGATCTGTAATTTTCTTGAAATTTTTGTAATTGAATTCCTTATACTTCCCCTATAAAATGATAATTATGATGATTTTGTATTAATTAAGTAATAAATAAAAATACTTAAAGGAAAATTATAAATCTTGGAAGACAATGATATTTCACTATGTTATAGGTTAGAAAAATTTCTCACATCAGTAGGATCATTATATGATATACTCCATGTGTTAAATGACTTGAAGGATTATTTGAAGAAATTAATTAATGGTATAAATAATTGGGAAAATTATGAAAATCATCATGGTCATCATATAGGTCCATACCACCATAGGATAAATAATTTTAGATATATGGGCCAAGAAATTAGAAGTTGGATTCTGGGGTGGAGTTAGGTCATGGGCTGCGCATAGTAAAAGTAGGTTATACTATAGGCCCACCAGAGGATAGATCAACAATTGAGCTAGAGAACACGATTGGAAGTATAACCCTGGTGGTTAGTGTCATCTTAGTGACGAGAGTAAAAGTGCAATTCATTGGGTAACAACTGGAATGGAGGCCGGCGGAAGACCGTCGCCCTCCTGATAATAACTTAAGTCATTAGGATCGTCCAAGAGTAATAAGGAGAGTTGAGTGTGGATCATGGGTAGACATCAACTAAAAGTAATTATCCTTGCGAAGGGAACTTTGGGCTTGTCATCCCATCTTGGTTCCTAGTGCGTTCGAGACCCCTTCAATGGGCATACCTTGGGCAGTCCTGGGATTAACCCTAATTTACTAAGTATAATAACCGGTAGGCAAGAGTAGTCTAATAGGCTAGGTAAACTGTACATGTTCTCACTCATGCCGGGTTCGAAGGACTTGGAGTTTGTTGACTACTGGCTCACCCGTGCAGAGTTGGAGGGAATTGTTGAGTTATATGCTCACTCGTGCCGGGTTCGAGGGACTTGGAGTCTGTTGACTACTTGCTCACCTGTGTATAGTTGGAAGAAGTGGTTGGTTTACTTGCTCACCCGGGCAGGGTTGGAGGAATCAGGACAGGTTGGTCCTGTGAGCTGGAGGCTCGAGTTGAAATAATTGCATGTGCATAAAGAAAATGGTGGTGGGTCATGCGGTACTGGGCCAATCGTCACACCGATGGCAGTACGGTGACTCGGGTGAGGTGTACGGGTTGAGGGGCCAGTATGTTGTTTAATACTACGGTCATGCAGACAATCCCCGAAGACGTGCAACTGACCTAAAAGTCTAGCAGGCATCTAGCAATTAGTACGCATAGACTCTAGAGTGCACTTATCGGTGTATAGAGGCGTACATGAGAGGTCTTGGCCTTGTAGTGTGTATACCCGCCTAAAAGCGGAGAAGCCAGATCCACTGCTGCCGGAGCCACGACGGCGGTACCTGAGAGTGGTGCTAGCTCTCGAAAAGTGGGAACTAAAGGTCTGTGATCACGGAGTCGTTGTGTGTGAGTTGCACTTGCCTGCTGCATAACTGGCATCATAACATTCATTCATATTAGAGCATACGCTTCATAGATCCTTATCATATAAATTAGTATGAGCTCTTTTATATGATAAGTTATATTTCCTGGAAACCTCAACTTATAAATTTTTATGAGCATTTTTATAAGTTAAGGTATGCTCTGTGATGATATGTAGTGGTAGTGTAGTTTTACTTTCCTGCATTACTTTCAGTTCTTCCTTTACTAGTACTGCTCTTTACTTACCTGTACTATATACTTGGAACTGCAAGAGTAGAATGTTAATACCTATTACAAATGCTAGTTAGCTCTTGTCACCTGCTTCTGTTGGGTTTCTCTTTGAGGTTGGCACAACACTTGTGCACGCAGCGGAAGTAATAAAATCTAGAACAACCCAAAAAGAGATTGGATCGGGCCATGAATGTTGAATCAAGAAGTTAACAAAAATTAGGCAAAAATTACCTCTTCGGTGTTGAGTCACAACTCAATGAAGATGCTCAAAATTTGATTCCTTGTCGGTGGCGAGTTCCACGTAAAATAATATCTATGTCTCCGCAGAAATCCACACGAGAGGGAGAACCCCGAGCTTCGTCGTACGAAGGGTCGGGAAGAAGATCAGACGCACCTTTTGCACTTCCCACCGACTGCTAGGTCCGCGTCAGGGAAAGCAAGATCAGCCACGGTCGCCGGAGAGGAGGTGGTCTGCGGATCGAACAGCCGACGGCGGAACGTTTCCGTCCGCCGGAATCGGGATTCGGAGGATCGGGAGATCGGCGGAACTATTTCCGTCGGCTTCCGTTTTTCTACAGAAATCCCGATGTTGGTCGATCATTTCCCCAAAACTCTAAGTGTCCTATTTATACCAAAGGCATAAACAGTTCACAGGAATCGCTATCCGTGGACCACCCAAGTTAGGGTTTCTGGACCGTTCGGCGAGAATCACCTCCAGATTCGGCGAGAATCAGTCGGCGAGAATCACCTCCAGAATCGGCGAGAATCAATCGGCGAGAATCAGTCGCAGAATCGGCGAGAATCAGACGCAGAATCGGCGAGAATCGAACAGTTCGATTCTCGACGATTATCCCTTAGTCAGCGAGACATACACGACGACTCCCGTCGATTCTTGTCAATTTGGCCATAGTCGACGAGTCATACTCGACGACTCCCGTCGACTCTCGACGATTTTCCCTTGGCAACATTTGCCTGACTCCCCATACGGTAGGGTGATTGGTTGTAACACCTCTACCCGTCAAGAAGAATATAATATAGGGTCCGGCCGAGGCCCCACACCATATTCCACAAACAGGCGATGACGCTACAAAATAATATCATAACCACGCATCCTAACACAGAGCATTCTAGCGGAAGCTTCACGGTTGAATTATTGAACTCAAGGTAAAGAACATTGTCCACTAACATAGGAATGTATATATACATCAAAAGAGTCTGGCCTTAAGGCCTTACAACAGTTTCTCTTAACAAGAGTGTGGATTACAGACATCGGCACGCAGGTCGGCCACACATGAACAAAAGAAACAAAACAATGCCTTCAAGGGCAACAACGCAGCTTTGGGCTTCAGCCCGCTAAGTCCCGCTCGGGCCAGCACCTCCAGTACCTGTAAGAACCAATCCACCAAGCGGTGGCAAAACAGGGCAACGGTCAGCATTCAGCTGACCAATTATAATGACCCTGCCCCTGGCACGGGGCAGCGGAATTCCATCCCTGTATAGCAATCATCCAACATGATATATAGCAATTCAAGCAAGACGTGCACGCCCGCACAGTCACATATCATAAATGCCGGCACGACGGCCCGACGCTCCGTGCACTCAGGGCACATTATCCGTGTTCCGTATTTCCACGGCCACACCACCGTTCAGAGGTCCCAGACATAACGGTTCCTTATGAGCATTCTAGTCTGATCGGCTCACAGGCCGTCGACTCTCGCTATGTGATCCTAACAGGGCCTTAAGCACCCAAGGTTAGACAACCATAACGCGGGTATAGATCCACCATTCCCGTTGCTCACATCGTCAGACTCATGCCTGGACTGACGCGGGTACAGTTTCACCTTGCCCGTTCCACGTTTCCTAGTTGCAGCCCCACGGCTCAACCTCATACAACGTAGCAACTCACGGCTACAAGAGAGTCCAACTCTCATAATTCCTGGACTTCCTCCAGTACTTTATCCATCATGACTACAAGCAAGAAATTACGGAGTCTTCTCTGATATGCAAACAAGCATCACCAATCCAGACAATGTCCAGATGGGCTTCACACAGCATGCCTAGATCCGTACTCCAATTCCGGACTCTAACAAGGGGGACTTCACATATCTACCCCAAGGGACGCCACAACCCACCGCACACTCGCGGGGAAGGGTTTTCCCTATGCAATGCAGGAATTAAGGACTTCACATGTCCAAGTAGGAAATCGTTACCCTAGGAGTTCGCTTCGGAGCCATGGAGAGAAATTTGAGATGGATGAAAGCCTTTGCAGCAGCGTTGCCTTCGCAGATCCGAACTCGGCTCGCGATTTGGACCACCGTAGCTCCACCGGCAGCCGGACTCCACTTCTTCTTCCTCCTTGCTCTCACCTCTCTCTTAAATTTTAGAAAGAGAAGATGAAATGAAGAATGAGCTTTTCTTCCTCCTTTTCCGGCCTTATCAGACCAGAAATGATCTCCAGCCACATGATTCTATTTAAAGAAAATGAAGGGCCAAGATCTGCCTGAAAATCCTTTTTCTTTTGGCCGACACGGCCTGTGACACGCCCGTGTCACAGGCCGTGTACCCTTAAGCGGCATACGTGGCACTCGCACCGACTGAAATATTCGAGAATACGGGCATCGACACGCCCGTGTCGAACCTGACACGCCCGTGTCAGTGATGAGACACGCCCGTGTCCCCTGCTACACGGTACTCACCGATCTCCAAAACCAGTACACGAGTAGGCACACGCCCGTGTCAAACCCAACACGGCCGTGTTCCATGCCGTGTTCACTGCCGTGTTCAAGGCCGTGTACTTCTCTGACTCAAACAGGCCATTTTCGAATTTAAATGAGTGACACGCCCTGGGACACACCCGTGTCGGAGGCCGTGTCCCAGGCTCGACGATCGTCGACTATCAATCGTCGACTAACCTGAACACGCCCTGGGACACGCCCGTGTCCCAGGCCGTGTACCCCCGACATGCCCTGGGACACGCCCGTGTCCCAGGCCGTGTCTAACAGCCTCCAACCCAAAACTATTTGCAAACACATTTTGAGATTTTTGGGGTGTTACAATCCTCCCCCCTTAATAAAATTTCGTCCCGAAATTTGAAGACAATAGGGAGAAAATAACAAAACATTTATATGTTTCTATTACATATATAACGAGCGTACAAGTTACGAAAATAACTCGGGAAACTCGGCTCGCATGGTCTGCTCGCGCTCCCATGTTAGCTCTTCTCGGTCACAATTGTCCCACCGGACTTTGACCATCCCGATCACCTTGTTCCGCAACTGTTTCTCGGCTCGATCCTCGATCCGTATAGGCTTCACCTTTGTCGTTAGCCCATACTCAACCGGCACTCGATCATTGCCAACTATATGAGCTGGATCCTTGACTGCTTTGCGTAACACCGAGATGTGAAACACGTCATGCAATCCACTCAATTCCGATGAAAGAGCTAACCGATAGGCAGCTTCCCCAACTCGCTCCACCACTTCAAACGGACCAAGGTATCGCGGACTTAGCTTTTTCAACCGCCGAATCCAAGATACGCCTTTGAAGGGCTTAATCTTTAAATAGACCCAGTCACCCACCGCGAACTCCACATTCCGGTGCTTAGCATTGTAATACTTGGCCTGCCGATCTTGGGCTATTAGGAGCCTCTCTCGAATAGAGCGTATTGTTGAGGTAGCATCCTCGACTTCCTTTTTGCCTAAAAGTTTGGTCTCGCCAGTTTCTGCCCAAGCTAGCGGTGTACGACATTTACGACCATACAGCGCTTCAAATGGGGCCATGCCTATACTCGCTTGATAACTATTATTATAGGCAAATTCCACCATAACAAGATGCTCTTCCCACTTCTTACCGAAGTCCAGGGCGCACATACGGAGCATATCCTCCATCGTTCTGTTGGTTCGTTCAGTTTGGCCATCCGTTTGCGGGTGAAAGGTCGTACTGAATGCTAACTTCGTGCCAAACATTTGATGAACTAATCTCCAATCCTTTGAGGTAAAGCACCCATCTCGGTCACTTACGATGCTCCGGGGAACACCGTGCAATCGAACAATCTGTTCCACATAGAACTTTGCCAACGTTTCCACTGAATTGTCCAGCTTGTTTGGTATAAAGTCAGCCACCTTTGTCAACCGGTCTACAATCACCCAGATTGAGTCATGGCCACGCTGAGATCTCTGCAATCCGTGCACGAAATCCATAGAAATATCCTCAAACTTCCATTGCGGAACCGGCAACGACTTCAGGAAACCACTCGGCCGTTGACATTCTGCCTTTACCAAAGCACAAGTACGACATTTAGCCACATACGCGGCTATGTCCTTCTTTAAACCAGGCCACCAGAACAGTTTCTTCATGTCCTTGTACATTTTTGTGCTCCCAGGGTGAATTGAGTACTTTGTAAAGTGCGCTTCATATAGCAATCCTTCTCGCAATTTACCCGCACTAGGGACGCACAATCGGCCATCCTTCCGTAACAGCCCATCCTCCCAGGAGAATTGATCACCAGACCCTTCCTTTGCATAGCGTTGGAGACTTTCATCCAACTCCGTTGCCCGCCGAACCCTGTCAGCAAGGTCATATTGAACCTCCAACCAGTTCACGCATGCAACAGTCGAAGAATCTCTTTCCACACAAGATATCTCCAAAGCTTCCAACTCCTGGATTAACCGCTCATCATGCATCCGCAACCAATTTGCCTGCACCGGAGCCCGACGACTCAAGGCATCAGCGACCACATTTCCCTTTCCGGGAACATAGTGAATGTCGAAGGTAAAATCCCCAAGGAATTCCATCCACCTCCTTTGTCGCATATTCAACTCTTTTTGATCAAGCAGATACTTTAAGCTTTTATGATCTGTATAAATATCCACTTTCACGCCATAAAGATAATGCCGCCATAACTTTAGCGCAAAAATCACCGCCGCCAACTCCAAGTCATGGACGGGGTAATTACGCTCATGCACTTTCAATTGACGTGAACCATAAGCGATCACCTTGCCAAACTGCAGGAGAACGCAGCCTAGGCCGCTTCCTGACGCATCGCTGTATATTTCAAATCCATCTGTACCACATGGCGACGTCAAAACAGGCGCCGTGGTCAAATGACTTTTCAGCTCCTCAAAAGCTCGTGCGCACTCCGGCGTCCAAACGAACTTCTGATCCTTTCTCGTCAACGTAGTCAGAGGCAAAGCAATCCGGGAGAAGTTCTCCACGAACCGTGAATAGTAGCCCGCCAGTCCAAGGAAACTCCTGACTTCGGCCACCGAAGACAACACTGGCCAATCACAAATGGCACTTATCTTTGCCGGATCCACCGCTATGCCCTCTCCACTTACCACATGGCCTAGAAAAGCCACCGACGAGAGCCAGAACTCACATTTTGAGAACTTGGCATACAACTTATTCCTTCGCAAGGTATGCAATACTAATCGCAAGTGGTTTGCATGATCTTCCTCCGATTGTGAATATACCAGGATATCATCAATAAACACAATCACAAACAAATCCAGGTATTCGTGGAACGTCCGATGCATGAGATCTATGAATACCGAAGGCGCATTACATAAGCCGAACGACATCACTGTAAACTCATAATGACCATAGCGTGTGCCAAACGCTGTCTTGGGAATGTCACCTTCCCTAATCCGCAACTGGTAATACCCGGACTTCAAGTCCAACTTCGAATAGACGGTTGAGCCTGCTAGCTGATCGAACAAGTCATCGATCCGAGGAATTGGATACTTGTTTTTCTCCGTCAGCTTGTTTAGTTCGCGATAATCAATACATAGTCACAAACCACCATCTTTCTTTTTCACAAAAAGAACAGGCGCGCTCCAAGGTGACATACTTGGGCGTATGTATCCCTACTCCAACAACTCTTGCAACTGAACTTTCAGTTCGGCCATTTCTTTTGGCGCTACCCGATATGGCGAACGGGCCACGGGTTTCGCACCCGGCACCAGCTCGATAGCGAAGTCGATTTCCCTTTGGGGAGGTAACCCCGGAAGGTCCTTTGGAAACACATCCGTATATTCCGACACAATCGGCACTTCACTCACACTGGCCTTCGGCGCCACCGCCTCTATGAGTGTGAAGAACAACTCCGCACCCTTCCGAACTGCCTTAATAACTTGGAGAGCGGATAACAACATCCCACTCATCCCTTGCATACCAATGAACTTGGTCTCTCGTTCGGTATTTTGCCCAAGTGTGACCTCTTTTGAAGTGCAATCTATACAGGCACGCTGCTCTGAAAGCCAGTCCATACCAAAGATTATATCAAACTCTTTAATTGGCAATACTAATGTTTCCACCTTGAACTCCCGACTTCCTATCTTGACCTCAAGACCGCAAGATCGATCCGCGCACATCAAACATCCGTTAGGCAACAACACCTTTACACTGTCTGTCGTGTTCCGGATCGACACCCCAACACGAAAGACAAAGTCCTCAGACAGAAACGAATGTGAAGCACCTGTGTCGAACAGTGCTCGCGCCGGATACTCTCGTATAAGGACAAACCCTATAACATTACAATTAAAACAAGCACAGCACATCATAACAAGAACATTAAAATCTACGCGCACCTGTGACAACATCCGCCTGCTTAATGGCCTCCTGTTGTCCAAGGTTGAAGACCCTGGGCTGCGCGTGCGAGGCAGAAGACTCCACCACAACCTTCCCCTTCTCCGCATAAGACGCTCCCGTCTTCTTGTCACCCTTTGGAGGACCAAATCGACATTCACGTGCGAAGTGTCCAACCTTCCCGCACGTAAAACAAGCACGAGATCCATACCCAGATGTATCCGTCACAGTCGTAGAAGGAGCTTGTCCAGAAGACTTCGACTTCTTGTTCCATCTCTTTCAGTAGCCAAACTTGTCCGGACGCGGCGGCTTAAACTCCGGCTTCACAACCGCCAAGTTTCCCTTTACTTGCCCCCGTTTCATGTCCAGCTCCAAAGAACGAGCCGTACAGACTAAGGCTTGGAATCCCTGACTCACAGAACTCGAGAGCAAATACCGCAGCTCATCTCGCAGTCCCGCATAAAACCGACTAGTCTTACGCTCTTCTTCGGCGAAGATCGTGCCCGCATATCTTCCCAAACGGGTGAACTCATGCAGGTAGTCATCCACACTTCGATCTCCCTGCGCCAACCGTTGAAATTCCATTTCCATCGATATCCTTTGCTGCACCGGCAGATGTTGTGCTAAGAACAATCGAGAAAATTCGTCCATTGTAATCTCTGCCAATTGCCTACCAGCCAAGTGATGCATTTCAATCTCATCCCACCACAATCGTGCCTCTCCTTCCAGTAGGAAAGTGGCTAACATAACTTTCTGTTCCTCCTCAACCCTGATAGCCCTCATAATCCTCTTGATTCTTGCAAGCCAATCCTCTGCTTGGGCCGGTGTACCCGCCCCATGAAACTGCGGAGGGTTAAAGCTCAAGAATTGCTTCCACTGTTGATCTGCTACCCGCGAATCAACTTCGGCTTCTACCGGTTCTTGCCGTACCCCAGCTTGCGCTGGCACCACTGCAGGACGTGCCTGCCCCGCTTGCTGAGCATTCCTATATTAGTGGACAATGTTCTTTACCTTGAGTTCAATAATTCAACCGTGAAGCTTCCGCTAGAATGCTCTGTGTTAGGATGCGTGGTTATGATATTATTTCGTAGCGTCTTCGCCTGTTTGTGGAATATGGTGTGGGGCCCCGGCCGGACCCTCTATTATATTCTTCTTGACGGGTAGAGGTGTTACAATTTGGTATCGGCTTGTTGGTCGATCTCTTCCGAATTCGCGGATGAATTCTTTTGAGAGGTGGCGAGCACGTGTCAGTGCCGTCGTTATAACACTTAATTTGAACTCAAGATTGTCCACTTAGGAATGTAAATACACTTGGTTGTTGAACTTGTGTATTCTTTTTGTATGGTTGCCGGCTTTATTGGTAGTTAACCTGTGTATTTTACACATATAGGTGACCAGAAGTGTTGCGGGTCAATCCGAACCACAACGTTCTGTTGAGAGTGCGGCACCAGCCGAGGTGCCCATAACTCCTCCATCCGCTGAACAAGAGTCTGGCCTTAAGGCCTTACAACAGTTTCTCTTAACAAGAGTGTGGATTACAGACATCGGCACACAGGCCGGCCACACATGAACAAAAGAAACAAAACAATGCCTTCGAGGGCAGCAACGCAGCTTTGGGCTTCAGCCCGCTAAGTCCCGCTCGGGCCAGCACCTCCAGTACCTGTAAGAACCAATCCACCAAGCGGTGGCAAAATAGGGCAATGGTCAGCATTCAGCTGACCAATTATAACGACCCTGCCCCTAGCACGGGGCAGCGGAATTCCATCCCTGCATAGCAATCATCCAACATGATATTTAGCAATTCAAGCAAGACGTGCACGCCCGCACAGTCACATATCACAAACGCCGGCACGACGGCCCGACGATCCGTGCACTCAGGGCACATTATCCGTGTTCCATATTTCCACGGCCACACCACCGTTCAGAGGTCCCAGACATAACAGTTCCTTATGAGCATTCTAGTCTGATCGGCTCACAGGCCGTCGACTCTCGCTATGTGATCCTAACAGGGCCTTAAGCACCCAAGGTTAGACAACCATAACGCGGGTACAGATCCACCTTTCCCGCTGCTCACATCGTCAGACTCGCGCCTGGACTGACGCGGGTACAGTTTCACCTTGCCCGTTCCATGTTTCCTAGTTGCAGCCCCACGGCTCAACCTCATACAACGTAGCAACTCACGGCTACAAGAGAGTCTAACTCTCATAATTCCTGGACTTCCTCCAGTACTTTATCCATCATGCCTACAAGCAAGAAATTACGGAGTCTTCTCCGATATGCAAACAAGCATCACCAATCCAGACAATGTCCAGATGGGCTTCACACAGCATGCCTAGATCCGTACTCCAATTCCGGACTCTAACAAGGGGGACTTCACATATCTACCCCAAGGGACGCCACAACCCACCGCACACTCGCGGGGAAGGGTTTTCCCTATGCAATGCAGGAATTAAGGACTTCACATGTCCAAGCAGGAAATCGTTACCCTAGGAGTTCGCTTCGGAGCCATGGAGAGAAATTTGAGACGGATGAAAGCCTTCGCAGATCCGAACTCGGCTCGCGATTTGGACCACCGTAGCTCCACTGGCAGCCGGACTCCACTTCTTCTTCCTCCTTGCTCTCACCTCTCTCTTAAATTTTAGAAAGAGAAGATGAAATGAAGAATGAGCTTTTCTTCCTCCTTTTCCGGCCTTATCAGACCAGAAATGATCTCCAGCCACATGATTCTATTTAAAGAAAATGAAGGGCCAAGATCTGCCTGAAAATCCTTTTTCTTTTGGCCGGCACGGCCTGTGACACGCCTGTGTCACAGGCCGTGTACCCTTAAGCGGCACACGCGGCACTCGCACCGACTGAAATATTCGAGAACACGGGCATCGACACGCCCGTGTCGAACCTGACACGCCCGTGTCAGTGATGAGACACGCCCGTGTCCCCTGCTACACGGTACTCACCGATCTCCAAAACCAGTACACGGGTAGGCACATGCCCGTATCAAACCCAACACGGCCGTGTTCCATGCCGTGTTCACTGCCGTGTTCAAGGCCATGTACTTCTCTGACTCAAACATGCCATTTTCGAATTTAAATGAGTGACACGCCCTGGGACATGCCCGTGTCAGAGGCCGTGTCCCAGGCTCGACGATCGTCGACTATCAATCGTCGACTAACCTGAACACGCCCTGGGACACGCCCGTGTCCCAGGCCGTATACCCCCGACACGCCCTAGGACACGCCCGTGTCCCAGGCCGTGTCTAACATCCTCCAACCCAAAACTGTTTGCAAACACATTTTGAGATTTTTGGGGTGTTACATTGGTAACCCTTACCAACCCAGTTAATCTTCCAATTTCTCCACATGCTCTTATGTGCGACCCTGCAAGCTCATATCGTGTTGGCAGTGAGATTACATGTTTGACCACTTCTAGATCACCATGGTAACTGCAACAGTCTCCCACTTTATCTTGAAAGTATCAAACCAAAAACCTCACAAACAATGAGCGACATCTAGCAATGCATCATTGCTCCCCAAGCAATAAGAGTTCATAACTCATAAGCCTTCATGACCAATGTTCCAGCGCTGTCTTTGTCCCTTTATCCCTTACATCCGGAAAGAATTAGAGGCATGGACCGTGTCACCCTCATAATAGCTCAATCCAAGTTTCTTGATCTAGAACAGACTTCAAGAGAATGGTGAGTCCAATATCACATATTGACTCAACCAAGCATGGCCATGCATTTCTCAGTCCAGTTCCATCAAGGGGCCCATGGATGCAACTCTTGTCATATAGGAGGACAAATCGCATATCTGCTCACACACAAACACCCAAATGATTCGTAATGTACCCAACAACCACCCTTATCATCAACCTTTCTCAAGGAAGACTTTAGATGGCATCAAAGCACGCTCTTCCTCACTCGATGAATGCTGTGATGTCAGGTCAAAGGACCACAACACCATTGCCAATAGAGACCTACTTGTGACACGATTAGATAACAATCCACAAAGTAGTCTCCGGATGGGTCTATCCAGTACAACTTGTTCATTAACAAGTACCCACGTGATGACTTGATATCACAATATCATGACCTGTGAGAACTGGTCATCAGTCAACGCACGTGCCAGTCTTAAAGTATCATCATCACCCTTAGCTTCTATGATGATACAACGACCACAGAACTTTTAAGAATGAAGCTTCAAATAAATCATAGGATCTCACATTCAAGTCACGTACTTGATGTCCTATGGAAACGAACACTCTAAGGGTATTTATTATGTTACAATTTAACTATCACATAGAAAAATCACAATAAAAGAACTTGCCATTAATTGTAAAAAGAAACATTTGGTACATAATTCATCATATGAATAAACAATAAACAGCCAACAGAATATATGTTTACATGCAACCCACAAGACTCCCACTAGAGTTGATCACTTAGGTATCGAAAACCAATCGATCTAGTATGACCATCATGCATTCTCTGCGCGAGAGGCTTTGTCAGTGGATCCGCAATATTCTCCTCAGTCGGCACTCTGCAAATGTTCACATCTCCTCGTTCGACAATCTCACGAATTAGATGGAACCGACGAAGTATGTGCTTGGAGCACTGATGGGATCTAGGTTCCTTAGATTGTGCAATTACACCATTGTTATCACAGTAGAGAACTACGGGACCAACAATGCTAGGAACTACATCAAGCTCGCCGATGAATTTCCTAATCCATACAGCCTCCTTCGCTGCATTAGCTGTAGCGATATACTCGGCCTCTGTTGTAGAATCAACAACTATCTCTTGCTTGGAACTCTTCCAGCTCACAGCTCCTCCATTAAGGCAAAACACAAACCCTGACTGAGACTTTGAATTGTCTCTATCAGTTTGGAAGCTAGCATCCGTATAACCACTTACAACGAGCTCTTCCTCTCCACCATACACCAAGAACACATCCTTAGTCCTTCTCAAGTACTTCAAGATATTCTTGACTGCAATCCAGTAACATTCACCGGGGTCTGACTGATACCTGCTAGTCATGTTCAAAGCAAAGGAGACATCGGGTCGAGTACACAACATTGCAAACATGATTGATCCAATTGCCGAAGCATATGGAATCAACTTCATGCGGTCCTTATCTTCACAAGATTTTGTACACTGGTCCTTGGAGAGATTCACACCATGAGACATGGGTAAAAATCCTTTCTTGGACTCAAGCATGTTGAACCGCTTCAACACCTTTTCAATGTATGTACTCTGGGTCAAACCCAGCAACTTCTTCGATCTATCTCTATAGATCTTAATATCGAGTATGTAAGTCGCTTCACCCAAGTCCTTCATAGAAAAGCAGTTCCCTAGGTTGTTCTTAACAATTTTCAGGGTAGGAATGTAATTCCCAATCAAAAGTATGTCATCTACATATAATATCAGGAAGACAACAATGCTCCCACTGATTCGCTTATAAACACAAGGCTCATCTTCATTCTTGATGAAACCAAACTCTTTGATTTTCTCATCAAAACGAAGATTCCAACTTTGAGAGGCCTATTTCAGTCCATAGATGGACTTATTCAGCTTGCATATTTTAGTGGCTTCATTTGGGGATACAAAACCCTCAGATTGTGTCATGTACACTTCCTTAAGGAGGTTTCCATTAAGGAAAGCCATTTTGATATCCATCTGCCAGATCTCGTAGTCATAATACGCAGAAATAGCAAGCAATATCCTTATGGACTTTACCATGACAATAGGTGAAAAGGTCTCATCATAGTCAATACCATGAATTTGCTTGAAACCCTTAGCCACCAGTCGCCCTTTGAATGTCTGTACATTCCCATCTATGTCGGTCTTCTTCTTGAAGACCCATTTGCACCCTATGGGTCGTACCCCTTCTCGTGGTTCCACAAGTTCCAAACTTGGTTTGCATACATGGATAATAGAGTAGCCGAGAGGCTCGTGAATATGAAAGATCACTCAAGGAAGGAAGGAGTTGAATGCACCCCTAGAGATAGGATGACGTAAATCCTCCGGATTGGAGTCAAATCCAATAGTGCGGGTCACTTCGATAATGCGATTTTCTCTATCAAGTTTAGTTTATTTTAATTTTCAAATATCATTAATCGTTCGGTAGGATAATAGAGTCGTTGTGAGTAATAGTACTTGCCTGCCCCGAGTTTTTATACGACCTTGATATTTTTCATATCCTATGCTATATTTCGATAGGTACACTTGCCTTAATCGAGTATAGATTGGAGAATACGATTTTCTCTATCAAGTTTTTGGCGCCGTTGACGGATCCGATATTAGGAAATAATCTCGCTAGAGCATTAAATCCCCTAACTTATAGACGTTTCGACCGAAATCTCTTTCAAGTCAAAAAGGCCTAAAGTCGCATTATCGAAGTGACCCGCACTATTGGATTTGACTCCAATCCGGAGGATTTACGTCATCCTATCTCTAGGGGTGCGTTCAACTCCTTCCTTCCTTGAGTGATCTTTCATATTCACGAGCCTCTCGGCTACTCAAATACGAGATCGGAATCTACTACCGTATACGAGAAATACGAAGTCGATACGATAAAAATCAAGGAAGGATCAAAATAGAAAAAATACAAATGCAAACATAGAAATAAAGGTGAATTATTTTATCGCAAAGATCCTCGTGATCGGGCACAAAATAAAGTTAGCTACGCAAGATAGAAAGGGATTGAGAATAAGAGAAAAGAAATTTCATTTGCATTAATATAAATAAAAGAGGTACAAGATAAGAACAAGACAAGATAATATTGCACTAAAACAAAGACTAATACAACAATGAAGGGAGAAGGAAAGAACTAAAACTCTACTCTCTACTTGCCAAAATTATCTTAAACTAAAACTACTTAACTTCAAAAGGAGGGGTTGGGGTTCCTTTTATAGGAGTGGAGGGAATCATCTAGAAGGGGAAGACTAAGGGGTGGCCGGCCACTTGGGGTGAGATGGTTCATGCATGGGTTTAAATGAAGGGAGAGAGGAGGGGCTTCATGCATTGTATAATAATAAATGGAATGACAAATAAAAATGTAAAGTGGATAGGGGGAGTGAATGGAAGCTTGTAGAATGGTGGAAAGGAGGGGGGGCGGCCACTTTCAAGGGGGATTCATGCATGTGGAATTAAGGAGGAGAGATGGAGATGCATGCATGAGAGAAAGGTGGCAAAAAAAATATTAAAGGAGAGAGAGAAAAGTGTGGCCGGCCCCCAAGGAAAGGAAAAATGCATGCATGCAATTAATGAGGGGAGAAAATGAAGGACAAAAGGAAATAAAATAGGTGGCCGGCAAGGTGCATGAATGGAGAATGCATGAAATAATAAATGGTGGAGATAAAATAATAATAGTGGGAATATATGAGGTGGCAAGGTGGAGGCATGCATGTGGCCGGCCATTGAATGATATAAAGAGAAAATAGGCTGCTTGGGGGGCTGCATGCTTTAAACCTACAAAATAAAAAGACAAAACATTAGATAACATTAATTATAACAAACATAACAAACATAAAACATTAGATACTTTAAACTTGATATTAAAATTAACAAACATGAAATATAATACTAATTCATACTATTAAAAGATAAAACAAAAATAAACATAACAATAACAAACATAATAATAACATAACATAAACATAACATTAATTATTTAAACTTAACAAACATAACACATAAAATATTTATTACTTAAAATTAGACAAACATAAAACATAATACATACCAAGTATAATAATATAATAAAACTATATATTTTTATATAATAACATAAAATAAAATTGCGACAAAACAATGAAACTATAATTAAACTAGTAATTATAATATATTATAAAAAGATATTAAGACAAGAAATAACAAGCATAAATTATAATTAAACTTAGGCATTTAGGCTACTAAATTACTCCAAAAACGATGACTAAAACTAGTCATCAAACTCCCCCATGCTTAGGCTTTTGCTATTCCAGAGCAAAAGAAAGAGAAATATTTATAAGACATTATGAAAATTTTCAATCAAACTAAAAATTTATTATCATCAAAATCTAGCCAAAACTAAAATTTAGGGATTTAACAATCAAGTCCTAAATTATGAAATTAAAGTGAAAAGAAAGAAATATTTAGCCAAAAATTCTCTAATAAATTAACTAGTATTCAAAATGGAGTAAAGTGCAAACAAAGTTAGATTGGGATTATAAAAACCATGACTTAAAAGAAACTTAAGGAAGAAGACAACCTACTACTTATGCTCTCCACATATTTTAATTTAAAAACTAAGACAATGATATTGGCTAAGGGGTTTGGGGAGGAAATTAAACATGAAGAGGTCTTTGATTGGAGGTGATCATCATTTTTTTTCACACCCCACACAATTTTTTTTTTACTTTTTGAATAATATATATGTAATACCAGAAAATGATAGACTAACATCCTATCACTTCCCCCGACATATATGAACTTTTTAATTCCTCTCTTCATTTTTATTTTGAGTTGTATATGTTTACCAAGGAATAATGAATTTTATCCTCTTATTCCCATGACATATGATCTAACAATAAAAGAAAAAATGATGGGGTTAAACAAAATTTTAGAAAATAAACTAAAACACTAGAGAGCAACTACTAGTAGATTGAGATTTCCTAAGAATCTAAAAGCATGAAGTAAGAATAATTAAAATCCAAAATTGTTTAGCCAAATTACTACAAAATTGAAACTATTTAAAATAAAAGAGAAAAAGTACTAAATAAATTACTCTAAGCAAATTAAACCATAAGATGATTCTCAAAACAAAATCACTAAAAGTTAAATTTAACTAAATATGATGAAATAAAGATTAGCAAATAAAAAATACTTATAAACTAACTCAAACTAAAGTTCTAAAAATAACAAAAAGCTAAGCATGAGGTTTATTATTTTTTTGATTTTTTGACATTTTTCAATTTTTTTGGATTTTTGAGATATGATCTTTTTTTGGAATTTTTGATTTTTCTAATTTTTTTGGATTTTGGTAAGGCTACATAAAAAAAACTTAATAAAACTATACTAAACATTTTTTTTTAAAAGAAAGAAAACAACAAAACCCACCCCCATGCTTAAACCTTTCATTGCCCTCAATGAAAAATAAAAACAAGAAAGAAAAAGGAAGAAGAAAGGGGAGGAGGGATACAATAAAGGAAAAAAAAAACGACTTCCCCGGAGTCGTAAGGCCGAATGTAGATGTCGCTCCCCCATGCTTGAGCTGGACACCGGCTCGGGCCTAAGGAAGAGATGAAATGATGGAGCCAAACGAACCACCGGGGGTTTTATTCCTGCAAAACAAAATAAACAAAAAGAAAGAAACAAAAAAAAAGGATACGCAAGGGGTGCCTCCCAAGAGCGCTCTCTGTTTAACGTCGGCCGAGCCCGACGTTATTTGTTAGCTAAATGGAAAATAAAAACTGAAATGAAGTGGTCACTCCCTAAGTATGCGCTTAGGAGAGTAAAGTAAAAAAAAGAAAAAATGAAGAATTGCACCGACATGCGGTGGAATCTTCAAAGGAATGACGCCCGAAAATGAACCGACGGAGTTATAGAAGAACTCCGCCGTATGTAAAACAGGAAAGAAGGGGTCGTCAAAAGAAGGAGAATAAAAAGAAGAAAAAATAGAAAGAGGAATAAAAGAAGGAGAAAAAGAATTTTCATCAAAGGAAATTTCACAAGGAGAAGGAGAGTCTTGTGAAATTTTGGGAGAAGAAGGAGTAGAGAGGACTAAAGAAGAATTTTCTAAAATAAAAGAAGAAGAAGAAAAAGACTCGCTAAAACTAGAAAAATTTGGAACAGTTAAATTTGAAAGCGTAATGGAATCACCAACGTCTTTAGATGGAGAAATAAGAGACGTCTCGTCATCCTCAACGGGTAAGAAGCACACCAGAATATCCATAGAGGTGTCTTCCAAAGGAGGAAGGAAACAATCCGGGATATCCGGTGACTCATTACATAAAGAAATTGGAGAAGACGGAGAAGAAGACGAAGAAAATGAAGCGGCCTCACGAGAAAAAGAATCCATAATGGTTTTGAGATGCGAATTAATATTATTAAGAGAAGTTTGCAACTCAAAATACCCATTATCGAGAGAATTAAAATTAAAAGTAGGAGGCACGGCGCTTTGCGGGGCAAAATCATGCGAAAAATAAGTCGGGTTCCCCGCCTCCCAAGATGGATAAAAATTAGAGTACGGGTCAAATTGGCCACTTTGACCCGCTCCAGAAAAATTGAAATCAAAAGAGGGAGGGGCTCCCGAAAGACATTCTGAATAGAAGTGGTCGGGCGACCCGCAAAAAACGCAAAAATAAGATGATTCCATAAAAAAAACTGTTACAAAGAAGAAAAAGAAAAATTAATTTTTTTGATTTGTTTTTTTTAGATATTTTTATATATTTTTTTTGAAAATAGATTTTTTAGTGGATTGGCTCTCGAACTTCCCAAGGGCTACCCGGTGAAGGGTTCGCAAGGTACTAGGTAAAATGGTGGCGCTTAAAGCCCCTTACCCTTTTCGAGAGATTTTAGGTTGGGTAGAAATAAGATGAGATGGGTGGATTATATAATAATAATAATAAATTTTTTTTTGAATTTTTAAATTTTAGTAGAAGTAATAAACTCGAAGCTTTCTTAATATTGCCAAAAATTTCCCCGGCAACGGCGCCAAAAACTTGATAGAGAAAATCGTATTCTCCAATCTATACTCGATTAAGGCAAGTGTACCTATCGAAATATAGCATAGGATATGAAAAATATCAAGGTCGTATAAAAACTCGGGGCAGACAAGTACTATTACTCACAACGACTCTATTATCCTACCGAACGATTAATGATATTTGAAAATTAAAATAAACTAAACTTAAAGAGAAATAAACTATTACGAGAAAAGTGTGCGCGATCGACGATTCACTTTGAAATAAAATAACGAAATAATTTAGTTTAGCATTTGTAATTCTATTAAGACCGTGACGGATCCGATATTAGGAAATAATCTCGCTAGAGCATTAAATCCCCTAACTTATAGACGTTTCGACCGAAATCTCTTTCAAGTCAAAAAGGCCTAAAGTCGCATTATCGAAGTGACCCGCACTATTGGATTTGACTCCAATCCGGAGGATTTACGTCATCCTATCTCTAGGGGTGCGTTCAACTCCTTCCTTGAGTGATCTCTCATATTCACGAGCCTCTCGGCTACTCAAATATGAGATCGAAATCTACTACCGTATACTAGAAATACGGAGTCGATACAAAATAATTCAAGGAAGGATCAAAATAGCAAAATACAAAGGAAAACATAAAAATAAAGATGCGTTATTCTATTGCAAAAATCATCGCGATCGGGCACAAAAATTATTTAGCTACGCATAGTAGAAAGAGAAATAACAACAATAAGAAAAAGAAATTTCATTTGCATTAATATAAATAAAAGAGGTACAAGATAAGAACAAGACAAGATAATATTGCACTAAAACAAAGACTAATACAACAATGGAGGAAGAAGGAAAGAACTAAAACTCTACTCTCTACTTGCCAAAATTATCTTAAACTAAAACTACTTAACTTCAAAAGGAGGGGTTGGGGTTCCTTTTATAGGAGTGGAGGGAAGCATCAGAAGGGGAAGACTAAGGGGTGGCCGACCACTTGGGGTGAGATGGTTCATGCATGGGTTTAAATGAAGGGAGAGAGGAGGGGCTTCATGCATTGTATAATAATAAATGGAATGACAAATAAAAATGTAAAGTGGATAGGGGGAGTGAATGGAAGCTTGTAGAATGGTGGAA
Organism: Platanthera zijinensis; assembly: GCA_039513925.1. NCBI lineage: Eukaryota > Viridiplantae > Streptophyta > Magnoliopsida > Asparagales > Orchidaceae > Platanthera > Platanthera zijinensis. The sequence continues at coordinate 44,511,316 of CM077098.1, read as the reverse complement.
AGGAGGGGGGGCGGCCACTTTCAAGGGGGATTCATGCATGTGGAATTAAGGAGGAGAGATGGAGATGCATGCATGAGAGAAAGGTGGCAAAAAAAATATTAAAGGAGAGAGAGAAAAGTGTGGCCGGCCCCCAAGGAAAGGAAAAATGCATGCATGCAATTAATGAGGGGAGAAAATGAAGGACAAAAGGAAATAAAATAGGTGGCCGGCCATGTGCATGAATGGAGAATGCATGAAATAATAAATGGTGGAGATAAAATAATAATAGTGGGAATATATGAGGTGGCAAGGTGGAGGCATGCATGTGGCCGGCCATTGAATGATATAAAGAGAAAATGGGCTGCTTGGGGGGCTGCATGCTTTAAACCTACAAAATAAAAAGACAAAACATTAGATAACATTAATTATAACAAACATAACAAACATAAAACATTAGATACTTTAAACTTGATATTAAAATTAACAAACATGAAATATAATACTAATTCATACTATTAAAAGATAAAACAAAAATAAACATAACAATAACAAACATAATAATAACATAACATAAACATAACATTAATTATTTAAACTTAACAAACATAACACATAAAATATTTATTACTTAAAATTAGACAAACATAAAACATAATACATAGCAAGTATAATAATATAATAAAACTATATATTTTTATATAATAACATAAAATAAAATTGCGACAAAACAATGAAACTATAATTAAACTAGTAATTATAATATATTATAAAAAGATATTAAGACAAGAAATAACAAGCATAAATTATAATTAAACTTAGGCATTTAGGCTACTAAATTACTCCAAAAACGATGACTAAAACTAGTCATCACATACATGGAGTCCATTTTGGATTTCATAGCCTCAAGCCATTTGTCGGAGTCCGGTCCATTCATAGCCTCTTAGTAGGTTACTGGTTCATCATCACGATCCATAAGCAACACATTACCTATTTGAGACATGAGAAATCCATATCTCTCAGGCTCAAACCTCAGTCTACCAGATCTACGTAGGACTTGTGTTTCCTGAGCAGGTTCTCTGGCTACAACATCTTGTAGTCCTATCTCAGAATCCAATTCCGGTTCATTCACTACTTATGGTTCTTGAACTTCTTCAAGTTCTACCTTTTCAGTCTTTCTTGATAAGAACTCTTTCTCCAAGAAGACGCCAGTCCTTGCGACAAACACTTTGCCCTCGGACGGTAGGTAAAAGTAATACCATTTCGTTTCCTTAGGATATCCCGCCAAATAACATTTATCCGATTTGGGTTCCAGCTTGTCAAGCATTTGACGTCGCACGTATGCCTCACAACCCCAAATTTTAATGAACGACATACTAGGACGCTTCCAAGTCCATATCTCATATGGTGTCTTCAGAACCGTTTTTGTTGGAGCGCGATTCAGTGTCATTACAACAGTCTCTAAAGCAAAACCCCAAAAGGAAACAGGCAAGTCTGCATGACTCATCATCGAACGTACCATGTCTAACAAAGTATGATTTCTCCTCTCAGATACACCATTATGCTGTGGTGTTCTAGGTGGAGTGAGTTGTGATACAATACAACACTCTTTCAGATGATCACGGAACTCATGACTCAGGTATTCGTTACCTCGATCAGATCGGAGTGCTTTAACCCTTTTACCCAACTGGTTCTCTACTTCATTCTTGAACTCTTTGAACTTTTCAAAGGTCTCGGATTTGCACTTCATAAGATACACATATCCGTATCTACTGAAATCATCAGTAAATGTAACGAAGTAGAAATACCCGCCTCTAGCCATGGAACACATGGGTTCGCATACATCACTATGTACAACACCCAAGAGATCCTCAGCCCTCTCAGTATAACCAGTGAAAGGGGCCTTAGTCATCTTGCCTAACAAACAAGATTTGCATCGCTCAAATGATTCATAATCAAATGAGTCCAAAAGTCCATCTTTATGGAGCTTGGATATGCGCTTCTCGTTTATATGGCCCAAACGATAATGTCAGAGATATGTAGGGTTTGAGTCATTTGTTCTTAGGTTTTTATTATTTTCTACATTATAGATCTGATGGTCCAAGTTAAAAACATAAAGACCATTAAACAATTGGGCTACAACATAACAAACATCATTCTTAAATATAGAACAACAGTTGTTCTTAATCATAAAAGAAAATCCAATCATGTCCAAGCATGAAATTGATATAATGTTTCTAGTTATTGCCGGAACAAAATAACAGTTATCTAGTTCTATTACAAGCTCACTGGGCAAAGAAAGACGGTAAACACCTACGGCTACAACAGCAACTCTTTCTCCATTGCCGACGCGAAGGTCCACCTCCCCTTTACTCAGCAATCTTCTCCTTCCCAGTTCCTGCACATTTGTACAAATATGAGAACCACATCCGGTATCCAATACCCAAGATGAAGGAGCAGAAAGGTTTATCTCTATAATGTAAATACTTGAAGCGGAAGTCATACCTCCCTTCATTTTCTGCAGACCCTCAATGTACGAAGGACAGTTCCTCCTCCAATGACCAGCCTTGCCACAGTGGTGGCATTTCCCCTCCTTCACCGTGCTCTTCTTCTTCATCAGTGCAGAAGACTTGGGCTCAAGATGTGACTTAGGTCCCACCTTCGTCTTCTTGAAGCCCTTGGCCTTGCCCTTGCCCTTATGCACCCTCAGTATGGGGCTGACAGGCTTGGCCTTCTTCATATTGATCTCGGCAGTTCTCAACATGCCTAGGAGCTCGGGCAGTGTCTTGTCTATCTCATTCATGTTGTAGTTCAAGACAAACTGCTCGTAACTGTCCGGCAATGATTGCAGGATCAGATCTATGGCCAACTCTTGACCCAGAGGAAAAACCAGTCTTTCAAGGTTCTCTATATACCCAATCATCTTAAGTACGTGAGTCCCTACTGAGTATCGAACTCCCATCTTGCACTGAAACAATGCTTTGGTGATGTCAAACCTCTCTTGACGAGCTTGCCCTTGAGACATTTTCTTGAGATGCTCGTCAATCTCTTTGCACCCCATGTTCTCATGTTGCTTCTGAAGCTCAGAGTTCATGGTGGCAAACATAAGGCATTCGACGTCCAAGGCGTCATAAGTATACTAATTATAAGTATCTTTATCAGCACGGAAAGAATTCCCGGTCGGCACCTCGGGGGCTTCTTCTTCCAAGACGTAGAGCTTTCGCTCTTGCCTGAGAACAATTCTCAAGTTCCTGTACCAGTCCATGTAATTTGTCCCACTGAGCTTATCCTTCTCAACGATGGCTCTCAGAGACAGAGTGGAGTGCGAACTACTTGCCATGGAATTCTACAAGAATTTATGCAGAATAAAATCAGTACCAAAATTTTAAAATATAATTATTTTTTCTTAATTTGGACTTCAACTAAAAATCCCACTATTTTATTCGAAATAATAGCCCTCACTATCAATTCGGAGAGTTCATGCGAGCTACTCTCTTAGTGGACAAGATCCGTATTTCACCAATGCAATGAGTCAGCTTTGGCTTTCCTCTCACAATGTGGTTATTTAGGTAGGCAACGCTTGCCAATTGCATCCTCATGCAATTCTTGTATGATTGGTGAATAACTCCTTATTCGCATCAATCATATGGTGCATGCCAACCCCATGCCTCTAGGCACTCAACCTTTGGGGTCACCTAGTTAAGTTAGACCCGATGTCGACAGTGGGATATCACAATTATCCGCTCGCACCCTTACCAAGATAGATTAATGCACCTTGCTTTGGCAAGCCCACACTTCATCGATCGAGGCAGGAAGAGTGTCATCCATCGGAAGGAATCCGAACACTTAATATTAGAGGAAGGGATTTTGATAATAGGTTAACAAGTAACCATAATCAACAGTTGATCAATGTGCACATCCAAAGAAAAACACTTCACTAAAATCCCCATGCATCCCTTATGTGAACAACAGAACACTATCAACATTTGATAGAGAAAAAGGGATAAATCTGAACATCTGGACACTTCCAAATCTTCAGGTTTACATGCATTGGACAAGGGACAAAGGCAACTCAACTTAAAGCAGTAGACAAGCTCATCTCTCCTTTTGGATTCAAAATCCAAAACAAAATCGAGGGATGGTTACTGCTAAGGAGACAGTAATTCCTAACGATTAGAAATGACTACAATATTCCAGACGTTCCCGGCGGGGTGCCAAGATTAAATCTAGACACTTAGAACACTTCTAAATCCCTAGGTTTACACGTACTGGAATAACATAAATTCCAATACAACAAAAATGGTCGTAACCTCGCTCTGATACCATTGTTGGGTTTCTCTTTGAGGTTGGCACAACACTTGTGTACGCAGTGAAAGTAATAAAATCTAGAACAACCCAAAAAGAGATTGGATCGAGCCATGAATGTTGAATCAAGAAGTTAACAAAAATTATGCAAAAATTACCTCTTCGTTGTTGAGTCACAACTCAACGAAGATGCTCCAAATGTGATTCCTTGTCGGTGGCTAGTTCCACGTAGAATAATATCTACATCTCTACAAAAATCCACACGAGCGGGAGAACCCCGAGCTTCGTCACACGAAGGGTTGGGAAGAAGATCAGCCGCCCCTTTTGCACTTCCCACGGACTGCTAGGTCCGCGCCAGGGAAAGCAAGATCAGCGACGGTCGCCGGAGAGGAGGTGGTCGGCGGATCGAACAGCCAGCGGCGGAACGTTTCCGTCCGGCGGAATCGGGATTCGGCGGATCGGGAGATCGGCGGAACTCTTTTCGTCGGCTTCCGTTTTTCTACAGAAATCCCGATGTTGGTCGATCATTTCCCCAAAACCCTAAGTGTCCTATTTATACCAAAGGCATAAACAGTTCACAGGAATCGCTATCCGCAGACCACCCAAGTAAGGGTTTTTGGACCGTTCGGCGAGAATCACCCCCAGATTCGGCGAGAATCAGTCGGCGAGAATCACCTCCAAATTCGGCGAGAATCAGTCGGCGAGAATAAGTCGCAGAATCGGCGAGAATCAGACGCAGAATCGGCGAGAATCGAACAGTTCGATTCTCGACGATTATCCCTTAGTCGGCGAGGCATACACGACGACTCCCGTCGATTCTCGTCGATTTTGCCATAGTCAACGAGTCATACTCGACGACTCCCGTCAAATCTCGATGATTTTCCCTTGGCAACATTTGCCTAACTCCCCATACGGTAGGGTGATTGGTAACCCTTACCAATACAGTTAATCTTCCAATTTCTCCATATGCTCTTATGTGGGACCCTGTAGGCTCATATCACATTGGCAGTGAGATTACATGTTTGACCACTTCTAGATCACCATGGTAACTCCAACAGCTTCCACTTTTGTTACCCCTTGTTATCCTCTGCTTCGTCCTCCCGCTCGGTGCCTAGGAGCTCCGGGGCGAGGTGCGGAGGAAACGACTTAGTCTTTTTGACTAATGGTCGGTGACCATATCATTTTAGGATCACGAGGAGATGGAGCAGCACGTCGAGGAGCCAGGACTTGAGGAGCAGATGCCGATACCACCTACTACCACTACTGGAGCACATGTTAAGGTGTGATGAGTTGAGATGTTAGATTCCGCTGCTGTTAGATTGAGAGAGAGAGTGATTTGATATTGATGTACTGGGCTTAAGCCCTTTTTCACTTTCATTTTCGCACTCATTTTGGACTATATTCATGTACTTTTCATTTGATATATATATGATTAGTACTGTGGCTGTGGACTGTGATATTTACTCTATTTTATTCTTCTATTTCTCATATTGGCCGACAGGTTTATTATCATACTAGCCGGCAGAATTGACGACTTGCGGTGTCGACTAACCCGTGTGTTAGTGTCACCGTAAGGCGGCGGTTCTGGGCATAAGATCCGGGTTAGCCCTAGAGAGGGGGGATGGATCTTACAAACTGGTATCACTTGAACAAACGATCATATGAGAAAAACGTCCACAACACTGGAACACCCCGCTCGAGCATTAGTTTGCGGACAAACTATGCAGCGGAAGCAATGGTGTGCCCATGTGTAAAAGTCATATAAAACAGTCCATTAAACAATGTGTTAGGCCAATTTTTGACGTTTACCTTACCTTTATGAAGCCTACGCAGGATGTGGTTCCTCCCCCTCCGGAATCCATTCTGTTCATGCAGACAGAGATGGGAGAAACTCTGACGGCCATTCTAGATGCCTTCAGAGCCCAGCAAGCCCCGACACAGCTGCCAAACCCAGGGTCGAGCTGGTTGAATGCCTTTAAGAGTCTGTATCCACTAGTGTACCGCGGGACAGAAGATGCTGTGAAGACGGAGGAGTGGTTGGAGATCATTCAGGTGCTGTTAGCTGGCATCAGCTGTCCAATCAGACAGGCAATCCCCCTTGCCACCTCGATACTAGAAGCTCATGCGAAGAGGTGGTGGAAGTCTGTACGAGACTCTACATACGCTGATAGGGAGCTGATGGATATTACCTGGGAGGAATTCAGTGATGAGTTCTTGGAGCACTATGTATCCTCCACAGACTGAGATTCCTTAGAAGCTAGATTTCTGAACCTCCAACAGGGAAGCCGATCCGTGATCGAATATCAGAGAGAGTTCTCTGAAAGAGAAGGGATAGATACTACTCTAGAGGGGGGGTGAATAGAGTAATCAAAAATTGCACTAGCAAAGTTGACTTTCTACTCAACTCCCTTGGAGTTAAATGCAGAATGAAGGTTATAGATATTTGAGATTAAACCTTAAAGCCTAACACAAGTGTTGCGCACAACAAGGCAGCCAACTGTAATTACATTTAAGACTTGGAACCTAAACAGTAACTAGCAAACCTAGTTAAGATCTAATCACAGTCACAATGCAAGTAATTAATTAAAGCAATCCAGACGACACAAGGAATTTATAGTGGTTCTCCAAACAACTTGGGTACGTCCACTCTTCTACCAACAAGGTAAGAATCCACTCAGGTTTTTGATCAGGTGCCCTGCCACCAACAAGATCTGCTTCAGGTGGATCAAGAAACCCTTTAGACTTTTGCTTAGGTGTCTAAAAACCAACACAGGTTTTTGATCAGGTGCCCTGCCACCAAGGGATACTTTTGAAGGGAGTAATAACCCTATACAGGAGGGGGAAAGGAGGTTAAGGTGTCTTCTCTATTTTACAATAGATTAGAGAAGCACAATAACTTGCACTGAGCTAGAAAGCTCTAAAAGAATCAAGGCTCCCCCTGGTTAAAAGAACGTCCAGGTGAAGTCTTGCTTCAGTGTAGAAACACTTCAGTAAATACTGAAGGAAAAAGCTACAAGAAGATAAAATAATATGAAATAAGATTTTCTTCTTCAGACAGCTTTCTTCTTCTTCTTCTTCAAAAGACTCTGAGTGAAGATCTTCCTATAAGCAGGAGAACTCAGGTTGAAGAAGAGTGAAGAACTTGAACTTCTTCTCAGTTAGATGTGAATGTGCTGAGAGCAGTTTGAGACTGTAAGCTTTTAGTTTGAATGCTGCAGTTAGCTTTTCAATGTGTGAGAACTAGTTGATTTCTTCTTCAAAGAAGTCTTTATATAGCAGCAGCAGCAACAGCTCTTAACAGAGTTTGAATCTTGTCTTCTTCTGAACTCTGCAAGATGGGCTACAAAAAGCATAAAGCAAAACAAAAAATACTGCAGACAGATATCCTATAAAAGGATAAAGCTTTCTAAGAAGCTGCAAATTACTCTGATGAAATAATATAAGAGAAAGTCACATCAGAAAAGACTCTTTACAGCCAAGGAAGACTTTTTGAGTCTAACTGCTATAAAGGATAGCCTGGCAGAAATCATATCTCAGCTATAAGACAAACAACTTTGTCAGAAAAGATTATCTCATGCATAAAGAATAGAATAGATATTGCATGAAAGTGTTATCACAATTTATTCAAATAATCTTTTAAAAAATATGCCAAAATAATTATGAAATTAGTCACATCACAGAAGACGACAAAACTATTTAAAACATACAGCAAAACGTCGAACGACCCTCGGAGATCGTCGACCGACGCACGGAGATCGTCGACCTATCGGACAGATAGTCGAACGATCCAGATAGTCGAACTATCAAAGAAGATAGTCGAACTACCTCGGCAGATAGTCGACCTATCAGAACAGATAGTCGAGCTATCAGATAGTCGATCTATCAGGACAGATAGTCGAACTACCAAGGCAAAACAGATAGTCGACCTATCAAGTAGATAGTCGACCTACCAAGGCAAAACAGATAGTCGACCTATCAAGTAGATAGTCGACCTATCACAGAAAACAGATAGTCGACCTATCAACAGATAGTCGACCTATCAAAACAAAACAGATAGTCAACCTATCAACAGATAGTCGAACTATCAGATAGTTGAACTATCCAAGCAGATAGTCGACCTATCACAGAAAATAGATAGTCGACCTATCAACAGATAGTCGACCTATCAAAACAAAATAGATAGTCGACCTATCAACAGATAGTCGAACTATCAGATAGTTGAACTATCCAAGCAGATAGTCGAACTATCAAAGCAAAACAGATAGTCGACCTATCAAACAGATAGTCGACCTATCAAAGCAACACAGATAGTCGACCTATCAACAGATAGTCGAACTATCAAAGAGGACAGATAGTCGACCTATCAATAGATAGTCGAGCTATCAGATAGTTGAACTATCAGGACAGATAGTCGAACTATCAAAGACAACAGATAGTCGACCTCTCAACAGATAGTCGAGCTATCAGATAGTTGAACTATCAGGACAGATAGTCAAACTACCAAGACAAACAGATAGTCGACCTATCAACAGATAGTTGAGCTATCAACGCAGACAGAAAGTCGACCAACTGATAGACGATCGTCGATCATCCGATAGACGATAGTCGAACGACGTTCGACTATAGTCGAACGAAAAATTACTTAACCAAATATTCATCTGGAAAAGCAATTCAACACAACTAGAGAATCTAAACTATTAACTAACCTTTGACCATAGATAAATCTTGGGTCAAGAGACAGAAAGAGAGGACTGAACTCAAATCAAAACCTAGGGTTCCAACAATCACCCCCTATTTGAGTTAAGTCTCTCAACAATTAAAACATACAAAACTAATTACTGAAAGTAAATAAAAAGCATAAAGGGAAATAACTAAGCAGATATCATCAATCATGCAGATAAGAAATTAACTGTCAATCAATGAAAAATTAAGGTACTTCAGAGTTAGATTCAGGATTAGAAGAGCTAGAAACAAAAGTAATTTTTCTGGTAGGATCTAGAGCTTCTTTTTTCGATAACTTTAGGTCTTGTTCTCCAATAATTTTCAATTCTGTTGTCCTTGGGACCACTGCCTCAGGATGCTTTTCCATATACTTTGAAGGGTCAAATATCTCAGGTCTAACCTGGAACTTGTCTAGCTCCTTCATTCTGAATTTAGACATTGTGGTCAATCCTGCAGTGTCCTTTCCTTCTGCTTTTGCTTTCTTAATTTGCGCTGCTCCAACTAGTTCAAGAAAACGAGCCATCCTAAAGTTAGGATCAAGCTCTGGGCTTTCATAAACATTCTCAGAAGATGAGTCAACTGGTTCTTTGTCCTGATTAACTAGATAACAAGAAGGAGCAGACTTAGCAAAGTTCTTGCTAGAATTTTCAAATAAAAATAAATTGCTTACCTTTTGGAGCATCCTTCACAGAAAGATCTGGCTTAGAGATTGAGCTTTTGATTTCTTTAGACTGAGGAGGAGAGAAGGTTGGTCTTTGATACACTACCTCCTTAACTTGTTCTTTAACAGCATCAGGTCTTTGATGTCCAGTTTGACTTTTACCTTGGAATCCTTGCGAACTTCTCCTTTGAGCAGATTGAGATGGATTTGATCTTTCAGATTGAGAAGTAGATTTAGAAGATAAGTTTCTTGAGGCTCCTGCATCGGGAGGTGGAGGAGGAGGACCTCTAGGATTCCATCTAGGTACAGGAGAGTCATACCTCTTTGACTTTTTCCTTTGCTTTTGCTGGTTCTTAGAGAATAACATCCAATGCTGGAAGTCTTTTGACTTTGGATCAATTCCTTTCAGTATATAATACGGTGTATCATTATCTGGATTAGTAGGAGGAGGAGCAACAGCTTTTCTTTTCTTTTTAGCAATCCTTTTTCTTTTAGTTTCAGCAGATTCATCAGAATCAATTTCATCTTCAGAATTAGAAGAGATAGGCATATCATATGGGTCAATAGCATCTTTCAAAGCTCTTTCTTTTTCCTTTCGAGCATCTCTTTCTAGTTCTTCTTCCATGGCATCCTGTGCCAGGAGAGCATCTAAGTCCAAGCCCGGGGAATCATCCCATACAGTAGATTTTTCAATCTGGGCATCTGCAGCTGATTCTTGAATCTCAGAAACTGTCATAGTGACCAGTTCTGCTTGAACTTCTGGCTGAGCAACTTCAGAATTTTGAACACCTGATTCTGATTGAACTTCTAGAGCAATTTGGATAACAGGTTCTTGAGCATCTAGAACTTCTTCCAATTTATCTGTAGTTTTTTGAATAAAATTGTTCTAAATGACATCTAATCATGCCTTCCAGATATTCCCAAACTAGCATATCAGTTAACAAGTCTAAAAAGTAAGAAAAGGGAATACCTTTAGAATCGACCACAGCATGTCCTAACTCCCACAATTCATCTAGAAAGGAGGTGATGATTCCTTCTAGGTACAGGGCAACCAAGGGAGTAGAACACTCTTCTAAATAAGCTTTAACAATGAATTCAGATTTCAACAGAGCATCAGAAATTTCTTGTTCAGATAAAGAAGGAGGAGCTGAATCTTCTATTGCTTTCTCTACTACTAAAAGATGAACTGCTGGAGGAGAGGCCAAGGGCTGCTCAGAGACGTCTTCATCAAGCATCTCCCCTGCCTGATTTCAGTAGAGATTGAAACCAGGCCCCTAGAAGAAGAGGGCTCGACAGACTTTGAGAGTTTTAGAATAGCAGCAGTTAGAGAGGAGATAGAGGAAGCAAGGGGAGCAATTGCCTCTTCAATCATAGTTTTGATTGAGGGGGTAATTAACTCCACAATGCTAGAAATAAAAGCTGGAGTTATTTCAAAAGAAGATGATGATGATGGAATTTCAGAAGATGGAAGAACAGCAGGAATGGTATATGCAAGATGAGCTGGAGAATGAGCTGGAGATGGAACTGGAGATGTATGAGTGGATGCAGGGTGATCAATGTGATCAGAAGAGGGAATTGGAGAGTGAACTGGAGTAGAAATTTCAGACACCAACAAATCAAAACTGGGATGAGAAATCCCAGCAAGATGAGTCGGGAGAGGAGATGCAGGAGGAGAAGCACAATGTCGTACTTCAATTGAAGTTGACGGAACTTCAACTGAAGTAGACGGCAAAACTGATGAAGAAGATGGAAGAGATGGATTTGCTGAGCCAGCTGCTAGAAGGGGGGGAGTGACTGAGACAGTCCTGGTGCTCTCAGAAGTAACTGGAGCAACCCCTGCGGGAGCGGGCTTCAGGAGGGTCCTTTTCTATTTGGCAAATAGCGATGGATCCATCTTATTGCTTGCGTTGATGGAGGTGGCGGCTGACACTAGCAGGTGGGGGTATTTCTCCTTCAGAAAAATTCCAACTACCCTTCCTAGGGTAACTTCTTTCTTTCCATTCTTTTTCCTGATTAAATCAAACATAATGCCTGCCCAATTGATCTGCTTCTTATTCACTATTGCACACATTAGTGCAAATTGCTGTCTTTTAATATTATCGTGGGCGGAGTGCTTTCCCAGTAGAACTTTTCCAACAATTTCTGCAAGAAACTTGATCTTAAATGGGAAATTCACTTTGAGCAGCTTAGAGGGAATGCCTTCGGCATGTCCCAGCGCTGTTAACATCCTTCCGAACTCAGGAGCATCTTGCTCATATTCTTCTTCACCATTAATCAATCCAAAAATTTCAGTCAGAATAGCGGGAGTCAATATTACCTCTTCTCCGCTAATGGTTCCAGTCATCGAATCATCAGTTGAAGATGAAGAGAAAGCCCACTCTTTGATCTCTTGAGTGTTTATCTTTATTCTGTAGGACATGAGTTTCTCTAATCCTTGATCTTTGCTCAAATTTAGGATTTCCACTATTCCTGGTTCGCAGCAGCTGAAGGCGTCGAAATCTACGCTGAAACCGGCATCAAACTTCACTACTGCAAGAAGCGCTGGAGCAATCGCCATCGAAAAAGCTGGTGAAGACGAGAGAGAGACGGCGAGGACGGAGCGCAAGACAAAGAGCAAGCGGGAAGACGGAATGCGAAAAGACGCTCTCCGTTGACGATAAGAGCAACTATCTCTTAACCTAGGTCGACCATCGGCTTTTTATTAAAACATCGATCGTCGATATATTTAAAAGATACTGGAGAAGATGGTCGAACGGTCGTTCGACGATCGGTCCTGAAGCAGAGTAGTCGATCAATCGTTCGACTATTTCTGTCTTCACAAACAGCAAGCTGTCGTCAACTATAGATCGACGATAAGCTCGACCTGTTCGACTATCTTCGAACACCGGTCGACGATCTTCAAGCAGATAAGCTATCTTCAACCATAGGTCGACGATAGGCTTGATCCGCTCGACTATCATCGAACTTCGTTCGACTATCTTCGAACAAATTTCAACAAGGCAGACGTCACACTTAGTCTCTTCCATTAATCATGCCTAGTTGAACTAAAAAGAACAGATGCCTGTGGACTGGTTGTTCTCTATTTCCTTCTTGCGGTTATGATCGATTTGGCCGACAGGATCGGCGTTTTATAGTGACGACCTTCCGGGGCGTGAAGGTGTCACCGCAAAGCGGCGGTTCTGGGCCTAAGACCCCGGTGTTTAAAAGAAAAAAAATGGGGTCTTACAACAGCATCCTCGCACCCGTAGAGGCCAAAGCCGAGCGCGTAGGCTTGACCAGAGGAGAGATGGCAGTCAGTCCAAGAGGGTTGGAGGGTGAAGACGAAGATCCGGTGGGCCGACTCGTCCTATTGGACCACAAGCTCGTCGGCCGAATCTTTTGACCTTCCCCCAATGCTGAAGAGGGAGTGACTCTTTGGTGGACCCGGGTTGCAGGCCGAGGTCTTCTTGACTGTAGGAAGAGCAGAGGGCTCGCCTCCCTCCTCCCCTTTGTCAGTTTTCTCCTTTAGCAGACTCTCCGGCGATCCATTTGTGGAGGGCTTGGGCGAGCTCATGTATCTTGGTTTTTGATGTTGTTATTGTTGTCCCGCCCGAGAGACCACCACTGCCTTCAATTTCTTCTAGGGCAGATGATGGCGAGGCGACTTGTACCCCGCGGGGTCAGTCCGCTTCTTGCCAGATGAGGGCTTGGACGATGCTGGCTCATCTTGGCAGGCGGTTGTAGCCACTTTCTCGTGGACGAGGGGGTCAGGGAGTAGTCCCGAGTCCGCGAAGGGATGGTTCTCGGGGATCAGTCGCTCCCCTGCACAAGAAACTTGGTCAGAAAAATTCTATTATTTCGGCGAGATTGGAAAGAGGAAAATATGTGAGGTATACCTTCGTCGGGATGGACCGGAAGGAGCGAGTCGAGACCCCTTCGAAGGAAGGCGACCTCGAAGTCCTTTTGAAGAAAGAACTTATGGAGCTCGGCATCGTTGTTGGACACGCTGGGGGCGGTACACCTCCTCTCCCTTCTACTATGGTAAGTAGGAGACGTAGCTGAGGTCGCCCTTGATGAAGACGATCTTCGTCATCTAGTTATGATGCTTGTTCACGATCTTGCGAACTCTGATGAAGGAGCCCCCGAAGTAGGCGACGCTGTCGGAAGTCTCCTTGTAGGTGAAGAGTTTCCTGAAGACGGTCAGGTTGAACTCTATTCGCTCCCTGCAGAGGAAGCACGCGAATGCCACCATCATGGCGATGGCGTTCGAGTTGAGTTTTGCGGGCACCATACTGTAGTATTTCAAGATCTGGCAGATCTCCGGCCAGAGTGGTAAGTGCAACCCCACCTCGAAATGCGAGATGGGGAAGGCGAGATCCTGGGGGTAGAACGTGTTGATGGCCTCGCCCTCCCTGGGTCGGTCCACCTCAGAGCATGGGGGCACGAAGCCGGCAGTAAACTCTGCGAACTCCTCCTCGGTCGTGCTCCCCTCAAATAAGCAGTAGTCGGTGAAGTGTTGAGCACATTTGGAGCGGCCGTCAGAATTGGGATTGGTCTTACCCATGCTCGCGGGAGGTTTAGGGCGCGAGTACAGGTAGGAAAGAAGGCGAGAAGAGGGGGGTATGAGAGCAGTAAAAGCAGTAAGTCTGGGTTGGGGAGAGGGGCCTTTTTATGGAAAAAGGAGTCCAAGGCCGAGTCGATCGATCAGTCCTGCTCGCCTGACTCAGCTCGGCGGCCCTAGCTCGCCGACTTCCAGGATCTGTCACATCACATGCCAAACGCAATATATTTGAATAGCAAGCAATAACATCTAAGAATATTTTAAGTTATTACAGACCAAGAGGAGGATATTGTTCAAAGAAATCAAATGCAGCAGAAGAAGAAAGAAGCAACAAGTTTGATATATGCGCGAGCTGAGGGGGCAAGAGGCGAGTGTCGGTAGGCCCGATAAGGGGGCTGTTTTCTACCTACCCCGTCCTTGCGTCTCCTTCCCCGCAGGTTGGCGTGAATCGCGAAGCTCGCGGATCCGTCCCAAGCTCCTACGAGTGGCCTGAAGGCTCTCGTCCAGCTCATCCAAAAGCGAGGAAAGGGACATCGCCTCGCCTGTCGGGTCACCCTCACCTCGCCTGCAAGCCACGCGCACTCCCGCTACAGCACCTCGTTGTCCTCCCAAAACCAGTGAAGCTCGCGTACTAGCTTCTTGAGGACCTCAATTCCTCGCCTCGTCAGCTCGGGACCCTCCAGCTCGGAGTCCAGGAAAGACTCTAAAGATTTCGGGGAAGGAAGGGGTGAGTAGCGAGCCCGCTCCAGGGATTCATCAGCCTCGGATTAACTGGGAAGGGCTGCAAGGGCAGTTAAACATTAGTATAAAAGGCGAGCACGCCAGGACGACTACGGGATGAGAACCACTAAAGGTCAACTTGCCTGACAAGCTCGGCGCCTCGAAGGAGAGGCGGGGTGGAGGCATCTTCAAATTTTTGTCGCAGCCCAGAGGGTGTGTTCTTGGCAGAAAGGAGGCTGAAGCCCGGCACGGGGATAGCTTCAGCGCCTCCTCTCGAAGTCCCAGCGAGCTGCCGAGAGAAGAGAGTGTGAGCTGCCGAGAGAAGAGAGTGCGAGCTGGCGAGCCCGGATTCTACAAGTCTAACCCCAGAGTCCCAAAGGGCGAGGACGGGTCACGCAGGCGAACCTCTGGAGTTTTGAACCACGGGTCGTTGAGAAGGTATTAGCTCGCAGCGAGGTTACTTCGTCATCCTCCCGTCAGTTGTCTGAGTCGGTGCAGAGGTCAATGAAGTTTCTCACCTTCTCAGGGGTAGGCAAGGTAGAGGAGTCGGCCTCAGGCTCTAGGGTCATTTTTAAGTCTTGGAAGATGTGCTCGGCCGCTTGGGCACATGGCTTTGCCCTCTTAGCAGAATTAAACTCCGCTGGAACACTCTGCGGGATGCTAAGAGGAACAGTGGTCAAGTTGGCGACACGAGTGGAGGAGACCTCGTGAGCCTCTCTTGGATCTCCTTGGGGATAGACATCTCGGCGAGTTTAGAGCAAAGGGAATGGCAAAGGTCACCCAGGTGCGCAGGTGCATATTTATAGCTGCTGGTGGACCCCACCGAAAGATTCTTTGGCTCCTACCACACTCGACGAATCCGTGGGGTTGGATGTTTCTTTCCGAGCTTGTGTCAACCTCGCAAAGAGTGGGGATTGTGTACAACCCCGTATCCGGCGAGTAGGTCAGCAGGAGCCAGACCAACCAAATCGGGCAGTCTGAGTCCCTGGACGAGCTCGGTAGGGGGAGAAATCGGCAGTCTCCAACTCATCCAGGCGGTGTGAGATTCTTTTGGGAGGCGAGCTTGTACTCGTCAAGCCCCGCTCGTCGAGCTCTAAGCTACTCGTCGAGCTCTAGGCCTTTCATCGAGCTCTGGGTTGTTCGTCGAGCTCTGGGCCTTTCATCGAGCTCTGGCCTATTCGTTGAGCTCTGGGCCTTTCGTCGAGCTCTGGGCTGTTCGTCGAGCTCTGGGATTTTCATCGATCTATGGGTTGTTCGTCGAGCTCTAGGCCTTTCGTCAAACTCTAGCCGTTTGTCGAGCCCTGGGCCGCTCAACGTGTTCTGAACGCTCAACGAACTCACGACATGCAAACAGGGTAGGTCGGGCCCGTAATCGCCAAGGGACGAGCGTAAGTGGCGAGTCCCAGCTCCATCGAGCATTCTCCACCCTTGCTGAGCAGAGATTGTTGAGGGATACTCGCCCAATGATCTGTGGGGTATTTTTACCATTTTGCCTCCGTTGTCCTGCCCATAGACAGTTAGAACAGCAGAGTTACACTATTGGCAAACCCAGTTGGGCCGCACATAGCTGTTCGGAACAGCGAAGGTTGGCTATTTGCAGGCTGTTTTCATAAATCTGTAAATATGACTCAAGGGGTACCTCAGAAAGCATGCTCACTTGTCTCCCAGTCTTCTAGCGCTTTCTAAGGTACCTTAGCCCGACATTTGTCTAAGAAGGGGAAGGGCTCTGAGATCTTCCGGGTGTGTGGTGGGTCCTCCGCGCCGAGCCCTTGGGTCAGTTCCCTGTTCTTTTTCCTTGTCATTTTGCTTGCAGGAGAGAAGTAGGTGCACGATCACCCTTTTCCCAAGGGTGAACTTCATAGATACCGATTTTTCAGTTTCAACAGTGTCCAAATGTTGTGGCCAGCTTCTTGTGCCCAACTACTGCGGCCAGCAGTTTGTGCCCAACTGTTGTGGCCATCAGTTTGTGCCCAACTGTGGCCAGCGGTTTGGGCCAAACTGCGGCCAGCAGTTTTGCACAAACTGCAGCCAGCAATTTTGCACAAACTGCGTCAAGCAATTTTTCACAAACTACTGCTATATTATGGTCAGACTGCGGCTAGACTAAAATTTAATATCATTTTTCATTCAATTGAATCTAAAAAATTAATATAAGAAGGTAGAAATCAAACCTTGATTCGAATTGATATTTATAGTAGGAGATGGTGTTGTGGTGTTGTTAGGGGTAGACTCATTTATATTTGATCTTTCAATAGAAGTCATCATTCTCAAAAACTACACAAATAATATATATTTATAAAACTATTGCAATTAAATTAAGCATTATTAATTGGATTTAAACATAATTACTACTTGGTCTGATGATAGATGTATCCCTGGTCCCGTTGATATTCCAGGTGAATCTTCCCTAGAATTTTGTTGTGACCTGTCATACACAAGACTATATATGGTCTTCTTTATGATAGACATTTGTAATTTCAATTGTTCAATCTCCCGCAACTCTTTTAGATTTGTATATTTCAAGCCAGTTATTCTTGAGCGACGTGATAAATAAGGGTATATATATATATGTATATTGTACAATACTCTAAATTAAAACAAAGTGTTATAATATTTTTTTACCTAAAAGCACCTTCATTTATTGGTGTGTCAGGAGGATGTTGCGATATTTGTTCCTTTATAGCCATGTCCAAGGAAACCTAGAAAAAAATACACAAATGAAATCTTCAATAAAAAATTTGGATATTATTAAAATGTTTATGAAACACTTACTTTTTTGATATTGTGTCATCATTCACCAAAGTTTTCCCATTTTTCTTGCTTGTGCGACTATCTAAGAACAAGTCAATGCGAGTTGGCTCTCTGCCCAATTCAATTTCCTTATAAAAATCAATTATTCAGTTTTATGTACTAAAGTAAGAAATAATAAGGATATATATTTATATATATATGTATAAATGTATACCAAGTCTTTTTTTATTAGCAAGGCTCATCCGTCCAAGAGTATGTGCACCAATATTTTTTTGCAACATGCTTTATTTCTTTCACTTATAATCTGCCACATCAGAAAATTCACTCTCAAACTTTTAAAATGTTGGAAATTTTTAAAAAATGGTTGGAAGAATAAACAAATAAAGATACAATACCCTTCCTTTTGTAAAATACTAATATTTCACAATGTCAACAAATTGGCTCTCTAGCATATCTGTAGGACCACCTCGTGCAATAAGTGCTTCTGGAGTACCTAATGGGTCATAATATTATTTTTTTAAAGTTGACTTCTAATTCCTAAAACTTTCTCTTATAATTTTCATGATAAGCTTTTTTGTCAGTCTCAAATACGAGAAATCGTAATTGCATGAATAAACATAAAGCTTATAAAAAAATTATATTCAATGAAATCATGATGCTTATGTGCACTCACCTTAACCATACTTCATGCAGTTTCTTTGCTATACTGGGACACATGCGTCCAAGATAAAGGAGTCATTGGAAATAATGATGTATTTCGTGCAAGTGTGTCTAAGAACGATTAAAGTTGAGGTGCGTCATTTCCAACAAATTGTCCATGTTTGTTTCGCTCCAATAAGATAATTTTTTCTGATTGTACAAGATGAATATCCTTACATATTGCTCCTCGTAACTTTTTACTTTTATTTGTACCTACGTATACAAAACTTTGATTATTCTACTTGCATTTATAGCAAATCATACAAAAAAACATGCATTATTTACCTGAGGTCTCTAGGACTTCATTACTAAGATTGACAGCTTCTTGATCACTATGTTGATGATCATCAAAGCTTTCATCTGTTAAAAAATAATGTGTAGTTGTTGGATCATGTAGTGGTTCCTTGTGGACATTTGAAGTGCTCACATGAGGGCTACTGCTAACACATTTGTGTTGATCTTTAGCTAAAGAGTTATCCCTTCAAACAAATAATTTTCTTGGAGCAAATGTTCTCTTAGGAGCCATCAAATATCTGCATGATAACAAAATCAAATATTTGCAAGATAACAAGATCTGTCCATTATTATACACTAGTAACACAACTAGTACAGAAAACTCTAAGAAATTTGTACTATCAAATCCATCATAATTGAAGCATATATATAAGATTAAAGAGTGAACATTTTCAAAATGTAATTTCACGAGATATAGGAAAATTACTCCTCAGCTAGATCAAAATGTGTTGAAGTTTGTGATCGGGAGGTCTGGCAGTCTGTCTTGGTGGTTTGGAGACCGCGCGGTCTGGCGGTTTCCCTTCAGCGGTTTGATTGCTGTGCTGTTGCTGTCTGGTTGCCGAGCGGTCAGGCGGTCTCCCCTGGCAGTCTCTCTCTCTCTCTGGTGGTAGCCATGTTGTTAGCCCTTCTGTCTAACCGCGCGGCTTGTGCGGTTTGTTCTGTATAGTCCGCTTAATCCTGTAATTTTTTAGTCCCACATCTCTTATTTGTATTCTCTCATCTCTCCTCCATTCTATATAAGGGAGGGCATACCTTTGTAATAGATACCTTTTTCTGATAATAAAATTTCAGTTATACTATTTCCGGCTTGTTTTAGTTCGTTTCTTACATGGTATCAGAGGGAGGTTCCTTTCCTCCTGATTCTGTGAGCCCTCTCTGTCCACGCGACTTGCTTCTCTGGCTTACGCCCTGTCCGCGCGGTCTCCTTCTCTCCTTGTCGTTGCCCTCTGTGTGCGCGACCTGTCGCCTTGTTCGCTGCGATCTGTCGCCTTGTTCGCCGCGACCTATCGCTGTGTGCCTTGCCTTCTCTTGTGCTTCTGTTCGAGCGGACTGTCTTCTTGCCGCTCGACTTCTACCCCTCTGCTTGATACTGCGGCTTGGTCGTGGTCTTTCTGACCGCTGGTGTTTGACATCCTGACCGCTACAGTTTTTCTTCTGCCTATCCGCGCGGCTTGTTTCCTAACCGCTCAGCTTCCTGTTGTTTGCTCTTATAGCTCTTTCTGATGCTTCCACTACCACCACTCCTGCCGCCACCCCTGTTGTCAATCCGACTCCGCCTCTTCCTCCTACTTCTTCCGGGAACCTTGGCACAGTTTCTAAGCTTGTCGGCTCCAACTACCCGAATTGGAGCGTCCCTTTCACTTTTCTCCTTCGCTCGCAACGCAAATGCCACCATCTCGTTGATGACCCCCTCCTACCACTTCACCTCTCTTTGATGACTGGGATGCGAGTGACGCGCTTGTGCGTACTTGGCTCGCTAACAGTCTATCTGATGAGTGCCTTCCCTTCATCCGTTATGATGAGACGGTGAAGGCCGCTTGGCTTCATCTTGCTGCTCTATACTCCAAAGGGGCTCAGACGTCCTGCATCTATACATTGTATGCGGACCTCTTTGCCCGGCCTACCTTGTCTCCTGCTGCTGCCTACCAACAAGTTCAAGCTCTTGGGGCTGAGATTCTTCAGAATCGTCCCTTTTCTACGGATCTGGCTCAACAACACAAGCACTTCCAGGAGCTTCTGGTTGTGTGTTATCTGCTACGTCTTCCTGACACTTATGACATGATCCGCCAATAAATTCTGGGTGAGGAGGAATCTCCTACTTTAGATGCCACCGCTGCTCGCATCGCCGCTGTCACCTCTCTCCTTCAGCGCCCGCTTCTGCTCGCTCCTTCTCCACCGGATAACTATGCTCATCAAACTCAGCGGAGTGGCTCTGGTAGCCGTAGTCATCAGTCTGGCGAACGTCCTTCTTCCCTCTACCTCTGCTCTCACTGCGGCCGCACCCGACATACTTCTGACCGCTGCTAGACGAAGCATCCCCATCTTCGCCCCTCGGGTGACTCTTCCGCCTCCTCTTCCAAGCCGTCTGCTTCCGTGGTCACATCATCAGGTAGTGCCCATGTGGTCACTCAAGATAAATGGCTTATCGACTCCGGAGCAACTAATCATATGACGGGCAATCCTCAATGCTTCTCTCTCCTCGAACAGCATGATCGGTTGCCCCCGGTCCTCATTGCAGACGATTCTCCCTCCCCGGTTCATGGGTCGGGAGTAGTTTATGTTACTCCGTCCCTTCGGCTAGAGGACACTCTCTATGTGCCCAAGTTTCCGTGCAATCTATTGTCGGTTACTTCTTTGTGCAAGCAGCTTCAATGTTCTGTAACGTTTACTCCATCTTCTTGTTCTTTTCAGGATCCGAGCTCCCAGCGGACGATTGCTACTGGGACTGAGAGCGGCGGCCTCTACTTCCTCGACAACGTTTCCACTTTGTCCGTCTTCTCTTCTTCTTGTACGGATCTTCTCCAGTGGCATCTCCGTCTCAGTCATCCTCCACCACGGCTTCTACATCAGCTTCTACCCCACCTCCCTCCCTCCAATACTCCTCTCAACTGCGAAGCCTGTCAACTTGGCAAGCATCATCGTTCCTCCTTCCCGCCGAAGCAAGGTCGGGGCTCTACTCGTCCGTTTGATCTAGTCCACTCCGATATCTGGGGGCCTGCTCCTACCCTTACTGTTGGTCAGGGTAGTTCTTATTTTGTAACCTTTATCGATGACTTTTCTAGATGTACTTGGGTGTATCTCTTACGAGATCGCTCTGTACTTTTTAATGTATGGACCTCCTTTTATCATTTAATCAAAAATCAGTTTGGTGTTGGTATTAAAACTTTTCGCTCTGATAATGCAAAAGAGTACTTAAGTCATGCTTTTACCTCCTTCTGTGTGCAACATGGCGATATTCATCAGACAAGCTGTGTCTATACATCCCAACAAAATGGGGTGGCGGAACGCAAAAACCGTCACATCCTCGATGTCGCTCGCACATTGATGGCTCAAATGCATGTCCCTCGCTCATATTGGGGCTATGCTGTTCTTCTTGCCTGCTATCTCATCAATCGCATTCCCTCCTCCGTTCTCAACAGAAAAACCCATTTTTCCATCCTTTATCCAGGCAAGGAGCCTTTTCCTCTCCCTCTCCGAATCTTTGGGTGCACTGCTTTTGTGCATGCCCAATCTACCACCCGTGATAAGCTCTCCCCTCGCTCCACCAAATGTGTCTTTCTGGGGTACTCTGCCACTCAGAAAGGCTACTGCTGCTTTGACCCTGTTCTTCGTAAGCAGTTCGTCTCCGCTGACGTTACCTTCTTTGAGAATGCCTCCTACTTCTCGGATGACTCCTCCTCTCTTCCCCCCACCTCTGATTCTCCTGTTATTCCGTTCGTTCCCTCGTCTCCTACTGCGATATCCGCCCCTCCTCCGCCTCCGCCCACTCCTCTCCCTTCGCCTCTCTCTCCGCCTCCATCTCCCTCATATCCGTTGTCGTTGCTCTCTCCTCCCGGTCCAGCTCTCTTTGCCACGGATGCTCTGGATACCGAAGAGCCCGCCGACCTGGATCTTCCTGTCGCTCTTCGCAAAGGGGTGCGGACGTGTACCCTACACCCCCTTGCTGCTGTTGTTTCATATGATCGTCTTACCTTTTCTCGCAGGGCCTTTGCGCTGGCTATCTCTGCCACTACCACACCTCGTTCCTACCAGGAGGCCCTTGCTATTCCTCACTGAAAGATGGCCATGGATGAGGAAATGGCGACCCTAACAGAGCGGGGTACCTGGACTCTTGTCCCTCCTCCCCTTGATACAGATGTTGTTGGCTGTCGCTGGGTCTATGTGGTCAAATTTGGCCCAGATGGCACTGTGGACCGTTATAAAGCTCGCCTGGTGGCTAAGGGCTTTACTCAGACCTATGGGGTTGATTACTTTGACACCTTCTCTCCCGTGGCTCGTCTCAGCACTATACGGGTCCTTCTCTCTGTGGCGGTCAACAAAGACTGGCCACTTTTCCGGCTGGATATCAAGAATGCCTTCCTTTATGGTGATCTTCAGGATGCCGTCTACATGGAGCAACCTCCTGGGTATGTTGCTCCGGGGGAGACACGAGTATGTCGGCTACAGAAGGCAATCTATGGCCTCAAGCAGAGCCCTCGAGCTTGGTTTGACAAGTTCAGCGGCATCGTGGCGGCTGTTGGTTTTGCTCGCAGCTCTGCTGATCACTCTCTATTTATTCGCAAAACCTCTTCGGGACTGGTGGTTCTTGCAGTATATGTTGATGATATTCTTCTCACTGGCGATGACCAGGAAGGGGTAGCCTTGACAAAGCGGCATCTTCGCCAACATCTGGTCACGAAAGATATGGGTTCTCCGAAGTACTTTTTGGGGATCGAAATCTCTCGGAAGCCCAACTCTTTAGTAATCTCTCAGCGTAAGTATGCCCTTGATATTTTAAAAGAAGCAGGATTGACTGGGGCCAAACCTGCCTGATGTCCCATGGCTGTTGGAGATGACAAAACCTGGACAGATGATTCGCCTCTTCTTTCAGATGCTTCGCGGTACAGGCATCTGGTTGGTAAGCTCATATACCTCACCGTGACTAGGCCCGACATTTCCTATGCTGTGGGCAAGGTGAGTCAATTCATGCAAGCTCCCAGGGAGTGCCATCTACAGTCCGCCTTGCGGATCTTGGAGTACGTCAAAGCAGCCCCAGGGAAAGGATTGCTCTTTTAGAAGAATGATCATCTGAGGGTTGAAGCATACTCAGATGCGAGTTATGCTGATGACAAAGGGGACCGCAAGTCTACCTCTGGTTTCTGTACCTTTGTTGGGGGCAATCTGGTAAGCTGGAAGAGCAAGAAGCAGTCTGTTGTTTCCAGGTCCAGTGCTGAAGCAGAGTATCGGAGTATGGCGTCGACCACTTGTGAGCTAAAATGGCTACGGGATCTAATGCTGGATTTAGAAGAGGTCTACAACCATCCTCTACCTATGTTCTGTGATAACAAGGCGGATACATCTCCAAAAATCCGGTCTTCCATGAAAGAACCAAGCACATTGTGGTTAACTGTCATTTCATTCGTGAAGAAATCTTAAAGGAACAAATTTGCACTCACTTTGTCACTTCTGATAAAGAGCTGGCTGACATCTTCACCAAGACAGTTTCCGCCTCGTTTCATCATATTTGTGACAAGCTGGGCATGATCGATATATATGCTCCAGCTTGAGGGGGAGTGTTGAAGTTTGTGACTGGGCGGTCTGGCGGTCTATCTTGGCGGTTTGGAGACCGCGCGGTCTGGCGGTTTCCCTTCAGCGGTTTGATTGCTGTGCTGTTGCTGTCTGGTTGCCGAGCGGTCAGGCGGTCTCCCCTGGCGGTCTCTCTCTCTCTCTGGTGGTAGCCGTGCAGTTAGCCCTTCTGTCTAACCGCGCGGCTTGTGCGGTTTGTTCTGTATAGTCCGCTTAATCCTGTAATTTTTTAGTCCCACATCTCTTATTTGTATTCTCTCATCTCTCCTCCATTCTATATAAGGGAGGGCATACCTTTGTAATAGATACCTTTTTCTGATAATAAAATTTCAGTTATACCATTTTCGGCTTGTTTTAGTTCGTTTCTTACAAAATGAAAAATCACTCAAAATTTCTTAAGATTGAAATTAAAATAACAGATGCACAAAAGATACACAAATCAATCAGGAAAGCAACACAGAAATGTAAAACAGAAATTACTTTTGTTGGGATTTGTCTCCACAATACCTCAGATTTGTAGGAGGTCAGACCTTGAACTAAGATGAATTAAGGTGTATTTGATATTGTGTTTAAGTTGTATGTGTGCAGGTTCTTATTGCCAAGTGTAGACCAATGTCAGTCTATAATGGGTCACCAAACACAGGACCATACAATGTAATCCCTCATTGTGTGATCCAAAGTGTTGGCCCATGTATAGCCTCTCTATTGGGATACACTTCCTATACATGCACTTGGATTGGTGGACTGAAGTATTGAAGTTTATTTTTTTCAGAAGAATTTTTCTAAGTCCACATACTCGAGTAGCTTCCTTCATCTACTCGAGTAAGTGACCTAGTACTCGAGTAGATCCTTAGACATACTCGAGAAGACTCTGTATACTCGTGTAGATAAGCTTATACTCGAGTAGATAGTTAGTCACTCGAGTAGGCCATATTTTATACTCGAGTAGATCCTTCTGTTCTTAGATCCGAAATTTTCTCTAAGTCCACATACTCGAGTACCTCTTTTGTACACTCGAGTAAGTGAGTCTGTACTCGAGTAAGTTGGATTACATACTCGAGTAGACTGTATTGTACTCGAGTAGGTGATAACTTGTACTCGAGTAGTTGGTTAGTTACTCGAGTAAGTGTTCTGTTCATACTCGAGTAGATCTGCACTTCTCATCTCAGAAAGTTTCTAAGTCTACCTACTCGAGTAGTTCCCTATACACTCGAGTAAGTGACTCTGTACTCGAGTAGTTGTTTTTCATACTCGAGTAGTTTAGTGATTACCCGAGTAGTCTTCCCAAGATACTCGAGTAGTTCATTTTCCCCTCACTCGAGTATCTCCAACTCTTCTACTCGAGTAGTTCTTCCTATTTTATCTGAGAAATTTTCTCTAAGTGTTTTTACTCGAGTATATACTCTCATACTCGAGTAGTTCTAAAATCACTCGAGTGTTGATCTCTGAATCACTCGAATAACTTCTCTTCTTATACTCGAGTATGCTCCTCCTATCCACTCGAGTATATAACATCTTATACTCGAGTATGTCTCTTCTCTGTCTCGAGTATATCTGTTCAAACATTCCTGAAATTCTCCAAGTACAATTTCGCTGTGTATTTCGAATTAATCATTTCTGATTGGTCCACGTGTCATCCCTAATTAAATTTCTGACCGTTGGAGTCCACCTATAAATAGGTCCTTTCAGATTTGACTAATAACAAGCTTTACAGAGATTATTATTTTAAGAAAGAAAAAAAGGTTCCCGTGAACCCTAATTTCTCACGCCGCCGCCATTGCCGTTCACGGAAGAAGGTCTGGATCAACGATCTCCGATCGCTGCTTTCAACTTTGTTTCTCCAGAGATCCAGACGAAAGATAATCACTCGATCTTGCCAAGCCTCAAAGATTTCTGATCTATTTTCTCGATCGAGGTGATTCCGTTTTTCAGATCTGTGGATCTCTCTCAAGTCGTCTTCAACATATTCTGATCAAGCCAAAGTTCTCAAGGAAGAAGACTATCAAAGATCCAGATTTGTGCAATATATTGTTTATATTTTCTTTTCAAACAAATTTCATTGTAGGAGTTTTTCTTCGAGATTTGTAGGAAGGCTTTATCTTCCGAGTGTAGATCCGGTTTGGATCGAGTTTTGTAGGAACGTGGTTCCGAGGTGTAGGATTGTTTTCAATCCGAGATAGTGGAGTAGCCGAGTCTAGTGGTTTGCTAGATCGGTGAGGAAAGTGGACGTACCCAAGATTGGGGAACCACTATAAATCTCTTGTCGTCTGTGTGATTGCTTGATCTGTGTTGTGTTAATTTTTTATTCCGCATTTGACACGCATTTCACCTATTCACCCCCCTTTAAGTGATTTAGGTAGACAACTTAGTTCTCTCAATTGGTATCAGAGGGAGGTTGATCGTTAAAAGGTTAACACCTTGATCTAATCCTTACCAAGTTGTCTCAAGAGAAATTTCAAGCATGAGTAAGACCAAGGATTTTGCTAAGCTCCCTATCTGCACCAAGAACAATTTTCCTATGTGGAAGGAAAGAGTTAAATTCTTTATGGAAGTAGTAGATCCCCGGATCTTCATGATTGTTGAAGAAGGTCCCCACATTCCTATGACCACCTCCACCATAGATTCATCAAAGCAAGTTCCCAAGAAATTGATGGATCTAGATAAGGACGAGATTACACTTGTCTCTTTGGACAAGAAAGCTAAAAATATTATCGCAAGTGCAGTCGATGACTCAATGCTGCAGAATCTGATTCATTGCCAATCTGCCAAGGAGATGTGGCAATCCCTAGTGACTCTAATGGAAGGTACAGAAGAAGTGAGGGATGATCGAAGGTCCCTACTGAACCAGAAATATGAAGCCTTCAGGCAGGGTCATAAGGAAGCCATAGCTTACACTTTTGAGAACTTCTTCAAGATAGTAAATGGCCTAAGAGTTTATGGACGTGTCTTCACCAATGGGGAACTCAATGACAAATTCTTAAGATCCCTAACCAAGGAATGGGACAACAAGGTATGTGCCATTCGGGAGTTTGGAAGGTTAGCTGAGACGGACCCGCAGAATCTGTTCGGAAAGCTTATGTCTTACGAGCTGCAAATCAACTCAAGAAAAGCTGAAGAAGAGATAAGCAGGTCTGCATCCAAGGAGAAGTCTGTCGCTCTAAAGGCAGATAGCTCAAGGAAGACAAAGGCTAGCTCTCCTGCCCTAGTTCCTGAAGCTGATGAAGAAGAATCATCTGAGTCAAGCTCTTCTGGCTCAGAACTATCTGAAGGAGAGTTCTCATTGCTCTCCCGGCAATTCAAGAAATTCTTAAATAAGAAGAAGCAATAGAGAGGCAAAGATGCCTCATTCAGAAGATCACGACGTGACGGTGATCAGCGAAAGAAAGGCTCAAGTAGCCATGACAGGTATAACTCTAAACAGAATAAACAGATTTCAACTGACATCATTTGTTATTGTTATAATAAGCCAGGTCACGTCATCGCGGACTGCCCTCACAAGAAGAAAGAGGGCGGCAGAAGAGAGGAAAAGAAATCCTCATACCACAAGAAGAGGACAGAGAAGAGTCTAGTAGCCAAGAAGAGCAAAACTCTCAGCGACTCCGACTCATCTGAGTCGAGTGAAGAAGAGGAAGCTTACTTTGGGCTCATGGCTCACTCAGATGATGAACAAGTCCCTCAGTTCACTGGGGAGGTAAATTCTCACACTCCCCTCTCTGAATCTGAAAGTTCTGAACATGATCATGAGGACATCTCTTCTGATGATGAGTCAGAACTCATGGCCTAGTACAAAGAGTTGCTTATGACCTACGAAAAATGTCGTCGAGTCGTGAAAACTCAAGCAAAAGAGATTCAGTCTCTAAAGGCCGTTGAGAGCAGCTTGAGAGAAGAAGTCGCTAAGACTAACTCTCTTCAAGAAAACTTTGATCTCGCAATGAAAGAATACAATCTAGATCTCAAGCACCTTGACCTTAAAGGGAAAATCATCAAAGAGTTGGAAGATCAACTCGAAGCTGAAAAGAAACTTGTTGAAGGTTTCTCCAAGCCCAAAAATGTTCTTCCACTCATTGCTGAATTCTCAACAAAGGCTAAGAATGCTGGACTAGGCCATGAGGGTGCTCCTAGTAAATCTTCTAGGAGAAATAAGGCTCAACGGAAGAATAAGGCCGCCAAGAAGGCCTTGGCCAAAGAGAAAGGGAAAGCCCCTCTGGATCAAACTGTATTCAAGAAAGTAATCTTTCCAACGAACAAGTTTGACCTGGACTCGTCCTATGGTCACTTGACCAGGCCTTCACTTGACCAGGCCTACTTATGTAGAGCCAAAGTCTCGGTACCAAGGATGGACTCGCCCTCGAAACTTTGGTGAGAGTGTCTTTAAGGCACCTTATGAAGAAGTGACTCTTCAGAGTAATGGTCCTTATAATCATGGCCACAACTTCAAGAAAGCACTGAAAGTAAAGCCTATTGAGGAAAGGCCTCTGAAGGAGAAGACTTCATGTAGATGCCATCATCATGAAGCCTCTTCCTCCAAGAGTGATGTTCCCACTAGACCATCATTTCAGAAAATCAAGCAGGAATTCACTAGGCAAAGATACAACAGGTTCGACTGTTGGTGTTGTGGCAGAATTGGTCACTTTGCCATCAATTGTTGGTTCAATCCTAGTAATGCTACAACCCCTCAAGTTAGCAACGTGAGAATGACCACTCATGAGGCTAATACTCGTAGGGGGAGTTTTCTAACTCGAGACCAAGGACCGAAACGTGTTTGGGTTCCTAAGGCTAAGTGATTGTAATTGCAGGTATGTCCAAAGGCCACCAAAATGCCAATCTGGTATTTGGACAGTGGATGTTCTCGGCATATGACCGGGACAAGAAGCCTACTCCAGAATTTCACCTCAGCCTGCAACGGACCAAAGGACATCTTTGGAGGTTCAGATCGAGGGATAACTAAAGGCTATGGTATGATTTCGAACGGTAGCGTATCCTTTTCGGATGTAGCCTATGTTGAAGGATTGGAACACAATCTCATCAGCATAAGCCAACTATGCGATAAAGGATACGTAGTTGAATTTCATGCTGACAAGTGTTTGATAAAATTGGTTGACAACATGGAAACTATTTTATCAGGCACTCGAAGCAGAAATATTTTCTGTTTAAATTTCATTTGTATAGACTCTTCGACACCAGTGTGTCTTTTAGCAAAAAGTAGTGCATCTCTTGCTGACTAATGGCACAAGAGACTAGCTCATATTAATTTCAAAACTATTAATATATTATTCTCTCAAAACCTAGTACGTGATGCCCCTAATGTCAAGTGCGTTACGGAAAGTCCTTGTCACGCCTGTATCAAGGGCAAGCAAACAAGGAGTTCATTTAAAAGCATCATAGGCAAGGATTCCAATAGAAGCTTACAGCTTCTCCATATGGACTTGTTTGGTCCACTACAAGTCAGAAGTTTGGGAGGTAAGGAATATACGTTGGTTATTGTGGATGATTACTCGCGCTTTGCGTGGGTGTTCTTTCTGAAACACAAGTCAGATACCTTCAGTATTTTCACCAATTTTGTTAGGCAAATCCAGAATGAACACAACTGTTCCGTAGTCAAAATCAGAAGTGACAATGGAACGGAATTCAAGTCTGGAGCCATGACAGAATTCTGCGAAAGTCAAGGTATCTTTCATGAGTTTTTCTCTCCTCGCACTCCGCAGCAAAATGGAGTAGCTGAGAGAAGGAACAGAACACTCATAGAGGCTTGTCGGACCATGTTGAGTGATGCCTCACTTCCAGAATACTTCTGGGTTGAAGCCATCAACACCGTTTGTCACGTGCAAAATCGAGCACTCATCAACAAGAACCATGATAAGACTCCTTACGAACTTCTAAAAGGCAGGAAACCAACCATTTCATACTTTAGAATCTTTGGTTGTAAGTACTTCGTACTTAACAACAGCAAGTATCACACTACCAAGTTTAGCGAGAAAAGCTTTGAAGGTATTTTTGTAGGTTATAGTAGCCATAGTAAGGCCTATAGAGTATTCAATAGAAAAACTCTGGTGGTAGAAGAGTCGATACATCTTGTATTTGATGAGACGAGTCTGCTGCACAGCAACTCGTCTAGTGTGCCTATTGTAGATGCAGGTACAAAGTTGAAGGAACTTAGCTTGGATGAAACTACTAAAGATAAAGACGAGACGTTCTTCAAGATCACCTCTACAACCCCTATTGGAGAGGTAGATGATCAAGATGAAGAACACATCCCAGCTGAAGATGCAACTCCAGTGGCTGAAGAGATCCCAGATGCAAGGACTTTAGAGTTCAGACACTTGAAGGATCATCCCGTTGATCAAATCATAGGAGATCCTCGGGATGACGTCAGAACTCGTCGAGGTACAACTAACGAGAATTTACACTTAAGTTTTCTCTCACAGGTTGAACCAAAGAAATTTGAGGAAGCCAACTCCGACGCATCCTGGAGTCTAGCCATGGAAGAAGAACTGAATCAGTTCAAACGATGCAAAGTTTGGACACTTGTTCCTAGACCCAAGAGTAAGAACGTCATTGGGACAAAATGGGTCTACCGAAATAAGATGGACGAAGAGGGAACAATTATAAAGAATAAAGCCAGACTTGTCGCCAAGGGCTATCGTCAAGAAGAAGGAATTGACTTTGACCAGACATATGCTCCAGTGGCAAGACTGGAAGCAATCAGGTTATTTCTTGCCTACGCTGCACTTAAGGGCTTTACCGTCTATCAGATGGACGTTAAGTCCGCCTTCCTAAATGGTGACATAAAGGAAGAAGTGTATGTAGAGCAACCACCAGGTTTCGTTGATTCAACTTATCCTAATTATGTTTACTTATTACAAAAAGCTTTATATGGTCTTAAACAAGCTCCTCGAGCTTGGTATGAGACGCTGTCCACCTTTCTTCTTGAGAACAAGTTCACAAGAGGAAAGATAGACAAGACATTATTTCTTAGGGAAATAAAAGGCAAGATTTTGCTAGTGCAAATCTATGTCGATGACATTATTTTTGGCTCTACAGATAACAACCTCTGCAAGAAGTTTTCTAAACTTATGCAAGGGAAGTTTGAAATGAGCAGTATGGGAGAGCTGAAGTATTTCTTAGGGCTTCAGGTGAAACAATCTGAGGATGGAATTTTCATCTCACAGACCAAGTTCACCAAAGAGCTACTCAAGAAATTCGGAATGGAGAATGCAACCTCTATGAGGACTCCAATGGCCTCAGCTATGTCTCTGGACAAGGATGAGAAAGGGAAACCTTTTGATGAAACCAAGTACAGAAGCATAATTGGGTCCTTGCTCTACCTTACCGCAAGTAGACCAGACATAATGTTCTCAACATGTGTATGTGCTAGATTTCAGGTGAACTCTAAGGAATCTCATTACATTGCTGCAAAGCGAATCTTGAGATACCTCAATGGTACACCAAATCTTGGCTTATGGTACCCAAGAAGTAATGATAGTGAACTAATTGGATTTTCAGATGCAGATTTTGCAGGAAGCAAAGACGACAGGAAAAGTACTTCTGAGACTTGCCAATTCCTCGGAAGGAGACTTATTTCCTGGAGCAGTAAGAAGCAGAACTGTGTTGCCATCTCAACGGCTGAATCAGAGTACATCTCTGCAGGCAGCTGTAGTGCACAGCTTCTCTTGATCAAAAATCAGTTTGAAGACTACAACATGAAGTTCCAGAACATTCCTTTGTTTTGGACTCATCCAGCGCTATAGCAATAGCCAACAACCCAGTATCCCACAGCCGGACCAAGCACATAGAGCTTCGTTATCATTTCATCCGGGAGCATGTGGAAAATGGAGACATAGATCTACAATATGTCTCCACAGACAGGCAAGTTGCAGATATACTCACCAAGTCGCTAGACGAGTCCAAGTTTTCGTTCTTCAAAACGAAACTCGGGCTGCTCAACAAAGACAACTAGTGATGGACTCACAAATCAAGAAGATATCAGTGGTGTTGGCTGCTCAGAGTTAAAGAGTTCAGTGGCAATATACATCTCCCAAGGAAAATTGTCTTTCAAGTAATATATACTCGAGTATATCCAGACAGATACTCAAGTAAACGGGAATTACTCAAGTAAAAGGATTTACATACTCGGGTACTTAACAATATACTCGTTTATAAACTTGCCTTACTCGAGTATGCTCTGTCTAATACTCTTGTATGATGTTACCTACTCGAGAATACGGCATTCATATTTTGGATTTCTAATTTTTCTATTCGCACCGAGCTATTTGCCGCTTCATTCAGGTATGAATTTATTTTTTTAAAAACCTAATTAGAATCATATATATATCTAGAAAAATCGGGAAACCCCTTTCCACTTCTCATTCTCTTGAGTAGCCGCCGACTCTTCATCTTCCGAAAAACCGCAGAGCATCGTCGCCTTCGCCTCTCTCGTCCTCCAGAATCGCAGATGGCCCCCTCTTCTAAAATCGGCATCGGCTCAGAACTTGTCCCCGCGGGTATAGCCGACCTTTCAGATGATTTCCGAAATCTTCTGATTTTGTTCGAGACCGCCGGACTGTCGTTCATTCTCCAGACGCCGTGCCGAGTTATTTTTCCAGCTGTTGAAGAGTTTTATCAGAATCTGAAGGTAAAATGAAATGGAAAGCTCCTGAAATCCAAGGTCAGAGGGATAAAAATCCGACTGGACAAAGGCTCCTTAGCTGCTCTGTTAAAACTGCCAGTAGTAGATGATGATGCCGAAATGACTGCTGAAGATTCAGTAATAACTAGTTTATTCTGTGGAGGTAACCCTCAAGCCCATTCCTTTAGCAGAGCTGATTTCAACTCAGAAGGAAAATTCCTAGTGGATGTAATTGCAAAGGTACTGTTATGCAAGACTTACTCCATTCGAGACATTTCTATGGAAATGTTTGATATAATGCAAGCCATTATCTGCCGCAAACAATTCCAGTTTGGACTGTTGATTCTAGATAAACTCAGAGAAAGCATTAAGAATCCAAGTTTTGCTAGGATTATTTCCCTCCTTCATGAAATCAACTCGTCAGTCTTTAACTTATCCAAAGGGACTCCCCTTCATCACATGAAAAAGGTTTCTATATCCTTCATCCAGCGATATGAAATTAAAATTCTGAACACTGCCCAAGCATCCAAAGCTGTTGTCCCTTCAGTAGATTCCCAAGAAACCAGTGTACCTGATGACAGGATTCCATCTCCTCCTCCACATCAAACTACTGCTACCTCAGGTGCAATAGTTGAGGGGGAGCCTGCCTCATCTAGTCCTCAGTACCCAGCTTCATCAGAACCCTCACAGCAAGCAGAAGTCAGGGATTCTACTCCTCCAATTTCTCCTCTTCCAGCAGATCCCCACTCAGAGATTCCAGATCCAGCAACCCTACTGTCTACTGCAGAAGATATCAATAAATTGATTGATGAGCTCAGCTCAGATGCTCCCCTGTTTCAAAATGAATCAGTTGTACAGTCTCCTGCTCAGACTCCAGCTCAGTCTCCTGTCCAGTCTCCTGCTCAGACTCCTGCTCAGATTCCTGCTCAGTCCCCTGCTGTAGAGAAAAGCCAACCAGAAACTATTCTTTTGTCTGATGACAAGGAAGTATCTCCAGAACCAGTGGAGGCCCCTCTGAGGACTTTGGACTTCTCTATTCCCTCCTTCCTAAATGAAGAAGAATCAGTTGTCCTAGAATCTTTCAAGAGAGCTGAAAGCTCAGTGGTAATTACTGAAATCCCACCATGGGTTACTCCTGCTCCTTCAGTCCCTGCCCCAACTTCAACTCCTTCTACTTCTATAGATCTGGTAAGCAAGATTGAACAGTTACTCAGTGAACAAAGAAAGTACTTTGATGACTCTCTAGCCTCAGTAAATAACAAGGTCTCTACTCTTGAAAAGGAGATGAGTAGAGGCTTTGCCAAAATTCAAGCCAATACTGATGAGCTCAAGAAACTCTTTCAGCTAGGTGGAAAAGTTATTGATCATACTATTACAAGTATACGTGAACTAAGAAATCAAGCTGAAACTGTTGCACATAATCAGATACAATTGGACAAGAATGCTGATGCTAATCTTATAAAAATATATGAAGAAGTGGGAACTTTTAGAGACGAAGCCATTGCCAAGCTATCTGTAGATATCAGCAAGGGGGAGAAAATTGTCAAAGAACAAGTTGAAAAAGTAGTTGAAAAACTGTCTGAACAAGCTCAAACAACTGTGAATGATCTAGTCAAGGATATGAAAGCAGATATTCTATCTCAACTCCAATCTGTCAAATTCTACATTTATGATACAGCTGTATGGGTAAAAAATCAGAACTTCCCAAATTCTCAACTCAACCCTACCATCATTCCCAAGTTCTTAGACCCTCTTGAAGAACATCCTCCGGCAGATGCTCCAGCTCAGGCAAACATTCCAGGAGGTGTGCCAGTCTTCTCACCCAGACCTGCTGGTGATGTGATTGAGCCTCCTCTCTCTTATACTGATATTTGGCAAGATGAACTTCCTCCTAGTTCTCAAGGTGCCCCAAGGAAGAAAAGGAAATATGGTGACGGCGCTTCTGCCAGCCGTTCTGCACCTAGAAAAGAGCCTGCCCCAGCTTCTGAAGGTAGACCAGAAATTGTTCATACTGAAGTTTGGAGTCCAACCTCCAAATCTCTGATCCTTGATACCTTGAAGCTAGTAACAGATCTTGGTGAGCACAGAGATCAGTATTACAGTTATTCAGAATGGAAAGCTTATGAAGTATCCCAGATCAAGATCAGACTTCATGACAGAAATTGGGGATACAACAACCCAGCTGCTCCTCCTGGGCCCAGAACATATTTTCCTAAACCATTCAGTTACCTAGAGAGGCAAGAGCTGAAGAGAGAAAGAATGCACAAAGAAGCCCCTTCTTGAGTCAATGAGAATGTGGAAATGGACTTTTTAATCTGTTAAAAACATTTCTATATATATAATTGATTCTGATTATGGCTATCTTATTATTTATCCTGCTTCAGTTTACTTTATTTTTTTTAAGTATATGTGTGTTGTTCTTTTTACTCTAAGTAATTCACCTTAGTGTAGAGGGTGCTGACATCTACAAATAGGGGGAGATTGTTGGGATTTGTCTCCACAATACCTCAGATTTGTAGGAGGTCAGACCTTGAACTAAGATGAATTAAGGTGTATTTGATATTGTGTTTAAGTTGTATGTGTGCAGGTTCTTATTGCCAAGTGTAGACCAATGTCAGTCTATAATGGGTCACCAAACACAGGACCATACAATGTAATCCCTCATTGTGTGATCCAAAGTGTTGGCCCATGTATAGCCTCTCTATTGGGATACACTTCCTATACATGCACTTGGATTGGTGGACTGAAGTATTGAAGTTTATTTTTTTCAGAAGAATTTTTCTAAGTCCACATACTCGAGTAGCTTCCTTCATCTACTCGAGTAAGTGACCTAGTACTCGAGTAGATCCTTAGACATACTCGA
This sequence comes from Platanthera zijinensis, assembly GCA_039513925.1. Taxonomy (NCBI): domain Eukaryota; kingdom Viridiplantae; phylum Streptophyta; class Magnoliopsida; order Asparagales; family Orchidaceae; genus Platanthera; species Platanthera zijinensis. Next base: position 44,475,873 of record CM077098.1, on the reverse strand, counting down.
GAAGACTCTGTATACTCGTGTAGATAAGCTTATACTCGAGTAGATAGTTAGTCACTCGAGTAGGCCATATTTTATACTCGAGTAGATCCTTCTGTTCTTAGATCCGAAATTTTCTCTAAGTCCACATACTCGAGTACCTCTTTTGTACACTCGAGTAAGTGAGTCTGTACTCGAGTAAGTTGGATTACATACTCGAGTAGACTGTATTGTACTCGAGTAGGTGATAACTTGTACTCGAGTAGTTGGTTAGTTACTCGAGTAAGTGTTCTGTTCATACTCGAGTAGATCTGCACTTCTCATCTCAGAAAATTTCTAAGTCTACCTACTCGAGTAGTTCCCTATATACTCGAGTAAGTGACTCTGTACTCGAGTAGTTGTTTTTCATACTCGAGTAGTTTAGTGTTTACCCGAGAGTCTTCCCAAGATACTCGAGTAGTTCATTTTCCCCTCACTCGAGTATCTCCAACTCTTCTACTCGAGTAGTTCTTCCTATTTTATCTGAGAAATTTTCTCTAAGTGTTTTTACTCGAGTATATACTCTCATACTCGAGTAGTTCTAAAATCACTCGAGTGTTGATCTCTGAATCACTCGAATAACTTCTCTTCTTATACTCAAGTATGCTCCTCCTATCCACTCGAGTATATAACATCTTATACTCGAGTATGTCTCTTCTCTGTCTCGAGTATATCTGTTCAAACATTCCTGAAATTCTCCAAGTACAATTTCATTATGTATTTCGAATTAATCATTTCTGATTGGTCCACGTGTCATCCCTAATTAAATTTCTGACCGTTGGAGTCCACCTATAAATAGGTCCTTTCAGATTTGACTAATAACAAGCTTTACAGAGATTATTATTTTAAGAAAGAAAAAAAGGTTCCCGTGAACCCTAATTTCTCACGCCGCCGCCATTGCCGTTCACGGAAGAAGGTCTGGATCGACGATCTCCGATCGCTGCTTTCAACTCTGTTTCTCCAGAGATCCAGACGAAAGATAATCACTCGATCTCGCCGAGCCTCAAAGATTTCTGATCTATTTTCTCGATCGAGGTGATTCCGTTTTTCAGATCTGTGGATCTCTCTCAAGTCGTCTTCAACATATTCTGATCAAGCCAAAGTTCTCAAGGAAGAAGACTATCAAAGATCCAGATCTGTGCAATATATTGTTTGTATTTTCTTTTCAAACAAATTTCATTGTAGGAGTTTTTCTCCGAGATTTGTAGGAAGGCTTTATCTTCCGAGTGTAGATCCGATTTGGATCGAGTTTTGTAGGAACGTGGTTCCGAGGTGTAGGATTGTTTTCAATCTGAGATAGTGGAGTAGCCGAGTCTAGTGGTTTGCTAGATCGGTGAGGAAAGTGGACGTACCCAAGATTGGGGAACCACTATAAATCTCTTGTCGTCTGTGTGATTGCTTGATCTGTGTTGTGTTAATTTTTTATTCCGCATTTGACATGCATTTCACCTATTCACCCCCCTCTAAGTGATTTAAGTAGACAACTTAGTTCTCTCAACTTTGATAGGATAAATCTCCAACAATGACAGGAGGATGCAAACAGAGATTTATTATGTTGGTAGTCATGGCATGGACATAATCGACCCACTCGATGATTATAAATTGGCTTCTAACAACCCAAACTGCATTGCATCTACTGATGAACAGGGGGCTGGAAGCAAACTTGTGAACATTTAAATTGACATAATCATTTGTTTTGATGACGTTTTAAAAATAATCGTCACCAAAACTAAACATTTATATTGATGTTTTTTTCATGAAAAACGTGGCTAATACTATTTATTGTATTAGCGCCGTTTTTTTATAAAAAACTTCGCTATATAGAAAACAAACGGTGACGCTTTTCTAAACGTCGCAATAAAAGCGTCACTGTAAAGTGCATATCTTGTAGTGTAGTGACCGGCCATCCATGTGAGGGTAGAGCATCTATTTTCCGGCAGAGAGATATTCGGCTTCTTCGACTCGGTCGGCTTCTTTCTCTCGGTCGGTTTCTTCTTCTCGGCCGGCTTCTTCCTCTCGGCCGGCGAGTTCTTCTCGCCGCCAAGTTCTTCTCTCGCCGCCGGAACTAATTTCTCGTTGCAACATGTACGAGCGGACCTTGGAGGATTCAAGATTTTCATCATTTTCTCGGTTTATTCTTCTTCTTTATTTTAGTCGTATTGTATGTTTAAGAAATTAATAGTAAATTTACCACTGTCGGCACAGTGGACGTACCCAATTTCAGAGAAACACTTTAAATTTTGTGATCTTCATTTTATGGTGCTTGTTTTTATTTTATTTTTTATTTTTCTTAATTTTTGTGTTTATCGCTATTTGTCGTTGGCCGTTAAAGAAATAAATTTTTATTTGAAACATGATTATTCATCTGCACTCGGATCCGATTTTTCATAACACGGTATCTTCCAATTCATGATATATGGTTGCAGAATGAAAATTTTCACATCCGATATAACCTATTGCAAACGAGGAATTAGTTTTAAAAAAACTACTAAACTTTAAATTATTAACCTTCAATCTCTAATCCTACCATTCATCTAAAACTTCAATAGTCTTCCAACCCAAAGCAGTCTCTTCAAGTTCTAATTCTCTTCATAATTCCCACCATATCTTCAATTGGGGGTCATATTGTTTGCCAATGCAGTCTTTAAAAATTTTCTTTATATTTTTTCGGCCATCCTTTCTAAAGGCCTATTTGTGAGGGTTTTTTAGCACTTTTTTCATTTTCTAAAAAACGTCACTGTACTTGAGAAACTGTTTGGATTGTCTACTGGTGGGAAAAGCTACCGCCGATAATTCTATTTTCTACTCTTTTTAAAAACTCATTTATCTCCTACTTTTAAACCTTTTTTGAAAAGCACTTCCTCATTCTGATACTGTTGGGCACATTTTTTCACCCGGGCGTGAGTTTTGCCACTCGGACGTGCATTTTTTGCCCGGGCGCGCATTTTCTCGCCCGGGCGCGCATTTTCCCGCCCGGGCGCGCATTTTCCTCCCGGGCGCGCATTTTTGATCGAGCGTGTATTTTCAGTCAGGTGCTCATTTTCTGCCCGGACGCTTATGCTGTTATTAGCAAACCCACTTTCGTTTCTAGCAGACCAGAAAAAAACAGATTCTGTCATTTTTGCATTTTTTTCTCTTCCCAAAAATTACTACTAGCAAACCAATCTTGTTTTTTTGGCAATTTTTACATTTTTGAATTTTGAGCCCCAAATATTTCTCATTTCAAAAAGTGATCAACATGAAAGTTGTAGAACTCGATGAGATCTACAACTTTCATGTTGATCATTTTTTTAATTTGAAGCCGTTTAGGCCTTCAATTTGGCCCCTAAAAAAAGACTTGCACGGAACGTACAGATTTTCGGCGTGACTTTTTTCGGGGCCCAAATTAAGGGTCTAAACTACTTCAAATCAAAACGTGTTCAACATGATATTTGTAGATCTCGACAAGATCTACAACTTTTATGTTGAACACTTTTTGATTGAAGTCGTTTATGCCCTCAATTTGGCCCCCGAAAAAAGTCACGTCGATCCCGGGCGTCCGTACATATGTACGACGTAACTTTTTTCAGGGGCCAAATCAGGGGTCTAAAGTGCTTCAAATCAAAAAGTGTTCAACATGAAAATTGTAGATCTCGACGAGATCTACAACTTTCATGTTGAACACTTTGATTTGAAGCCGTTTATGCTTCCGATTTGGCCCCCGAAAAAATCACGCCGATCCCGGGCGTCCGTACATATGTACGACGTAACTTTTTTCAAGGATCAAATCAGGGGTAAGTGCTTCAAATCAAAAAGTAATCAATATGAAAATTGTAGATCTCATCGAGATCTACAACTTTCATGATGAACACTTCTCATGAAATTGTACGTATAAGACGCAGTTCAAAAGGACGTATATATTCTTATATACACTTAACTCGTATATACAACACATCCTTATAGGAATTAGAAATCAAATATATTTCTAAACCGACCGATATTTTGTTTAAAGATTTTGGTGCAGATAATGATATTTTGTTAAAAAAACTATTTTGGACATACTAAACATTTGCGGCATTTTGACTCATCTATAATGCTAACATAAATGGTTGAATGAATACATTTGAAATCATTTGTAATGTCATTATATGCAGTGAGTTATTTTGAAAGAATGAATGTTTTAAACAAAATTTATTTATTTTTTTTAAATTATGTTGGTTTGCTAGTAACAAAATGGTTTTCAAATAGCCATTTTGAAAAATGAGGGTTTGCTAATAGTAATGGTTTGCTAGAAACCAAACTGGATTTGCTAGTAACACACCCTTTTTCCCTCAGACGCTCATTTTCATGCTATTCTATGTTCAAGGATTACAGCACCATTAAACCATAGAATAGCATGAACAACAACACAAAATAACACGAACACGTAATAACAAGAAACCATAATTCCCAACTGAAAAGGAAAACTAGAGTCTGCATGTATGTATCAAGGGTTACACCATTAGAACATAGAATGGCATGAATAACACCGCAAAATAACATAAGTTCAAAGAGTGTGGTTTCAACTAACATGCAATTTTAGCCATACAAAACAACTCCTCTTAAAGGAAAGACTGATTATCCGAATAAAAGCATGACAAAATGAAAACAGCCTTAAATACCATAGAACAGGATTTAGGCCCCAAACACAAGGTAAATTTCAGACATCCTTAAAATGTCATAATTTCTCAATGAAATCCAGACCTCAAATTTGTGGTGAAGCTTTTGTCACTCCACTAGGGGCAGCCTGTGAGGACAAAGGTGCATCATAGGAGCCATGAGTGCCATCACTAGAATAGGTAGGCTGTGAATTCCCAATGGCACCATAAGCATCACTGTACACCGGCTGAACATAGCCAGTACCTTGGTTCTGCGACGCCCCAACATGAGGCTGCTGTCCATAGCCTGACAGCACAACTCCAGTTGCATACCCAGAAGGTGGAGCATATCCAGAAGAAGCTGGTGCTGGTTGAGAATAACCGTGAGAGGACTGGCTATAACTTTGTACTGGCTGAGCAAAGCCTGATTGAGAGGTTGGAGACGGCTGAGTCTGGCCATAGTTTACCTGACTTTGCGCTAGGTTTTGCCCCAGAGGAGTATGACCATAACTAGGCTGGGCTGATGTCGCCGACTGCATGTATCCAGTCTGTCCGACTGGTTGACTCCCATATCCTGGCTGGGAAGGAGCCATACCATACCCAGACTGAGCTACAGAACCAGGCTGCTGGGCTGCGAATCCTTGCTGCCCGGCAGAAGGCTGACTAGGAGGAGCTTGTTGAGTTCCACTTTGAGTAGCAGCATAGTTAATGGCAGATCCCTCTTGAGTTGAGGCAGCAGACGTACTGTAAGTAGCTCCAGAGCCATAAACTTGATGAGCATAACCGGCCTGGGAATTCGGAATTGGCTGTGTGTAACTGCCAGGTTGCCCGTACGCTTGCTGAGAATAAGTGGGGTCGACATATGATCCATGGGTGTTGTAAGTGGGAGGATTCTGATTATAACTGTAGCTGTTGGTATCTGAGGGAGCAGAGGATCCCCCACCAGGTTGTGGCTGTTGCTGCTGTTGCTGGCTATAATAATCATATCCTGATCCTTGAGTACTTTGTTGGGCCACTGGATTGGACGACTGGTCCCAACCTGAAGCAGTTGGAGCCTGATATCCACCATAAGGTGGTTGAGACGTGTTATACTGAAGAGGGCTGGGATAAGCACCAGGCTGCACAAAACCGTAACCAGGTTGCTGCACCGGTGGTGCTCCAGGTGGAACCCAACTTGTTGGGGGTCGATAGATACCGTATCCGCTAGCTACTGATGGATTCCTAGGACGATTCTGCAATGAGATTTTCAGTACTTAAATCATGACATATTATACACATATATACATATACATATACACACACACAAAAACACTGAACATATTCGGAAAGGGTATAGAAAAATCTTACACAATTGATGCAATTAATCATATAACACATTGGATGATAAAACAGAAAAGGGAAGCCCACTTACCACATTGGACGATAACTCCCAAGGTACATCTGTTGCCTCTCTTCTACCAAGTACCGACTCCTAAATTGGACTAGTGGGAGAAATGCACAACCCTAAACAAGCACATCTAACAAAAACAATATACTGCCGTAGGCAAACACAAAATTTATGATATGACAGTTATCTTATTGCACAGTCAGATTTTTTATTCAAGAAAAATTTAAGAGCAGTAACATCTTAAATCAGTTGGTTGGAGACAGTATTGCAAATGACTAAGCAATTCTATGAAAAGGGTATACATTTAAATAGAGAAGTATATACGATGATATATATAGGAAGAAAAAAATGATAGGAGAAGGATGATTACTAAACAGGAAAAGCCAGTACATAATTAACCAGCCGGATCAACTTAAAACAGTGTGTACTCTGTTCAAATTGTTCTGTGAAGCTGGAAGTCAGACCATGCTGCATATATTTCCCAGTAAGAGGAGATGAGAAAACGCTACAAACAAGTAAGGCAACAACAGCTTTCATGATGAACATAACAGTTGTAAACATCTATGGGAGAAACTCGTCCATAAAATGCAGTGTCGTTACTCTGATAAACATTGTAAGGCATACTGTAGCTAAATAAAAATAAGTCTGCCAGAAGTTACAAATATGGGTAGATTTGGCTACCAATCCTTCTCAACTGACAGCTGACAGTGATGAAGTGAGCACATGACACGTTGAGGTAAAGAAAATAATTAAAAGTTAGGGAAGTTCCGAGAACATAGAAGCAATTGTTTTAAAATTATGGCAACATATTACAAATTGGCGCATATCTTTCAAGACAGAATAATATGAAAATTGAGGAAAGACATGACAAGAATAATTCTCCAGAAAAAATTGTTATGAAAGGTTAAAAAACATAACCGATCAAGAGGAAATTTATGAAGGTAAGAAGAAAAATAATTGAAATTTTATAAGATAAATATGAAGAATAATATTCCCCATATTGGAGAGGATAGATCTAGAACTAAAAATATATGATTCTCTAACAACGAGAATCGATGGCATATTGTAGTTCCGTTTGCAATGATGAAGAGGCTACAATTCTTCAGGAAAAGTATATTTGAATATGAAAAAGAAACTACACAACATGCAAGTTAGTCCAACCATGCTGTTACGGGTCCTCCATTGGTTATCTTATATTATTATTAGTTTATTATTATTATTATGAGTCGACTCGTTGTATCGAGTCAGGTAGTTGGTTTATTATTATTATTAGGAGACGAGTCGTTGTATCGAGTCGCTGTATCGAGTTGTTGTCATCGGTGCCTATATATGAGCCTTGGGGGTCATGTAACCATTAAGCAAAAAGTAATAAAAGTTCTATTCTCTCTCTAGCTTCTCTCTCTAAGTTCTTCTCAACTTCTCTCTCAATTCTAGGGTTTATCCCTTGTATCACCGTCTCCCTCTCCCCACAGTCACGGGCAAGTAACAACTTGGTATCAGAGGAAAACTTCCTCCCCGCCGCCGCACCTCCCGATCCAGCATTTCTTGCTCTTGCGGAGGCTGATCCAGCATTTCTTGCCTTGCGGAGGACGATCCAGCCAGCCCGACGCAGATCCACCCCGACCAGCTCCGTTCCACCATCCTCCGGCCGCACGGCCCATCTCCGACCTGCTGCGGCCCGTCCGGCCCCTCCCCGTCCTCCTCCGGCCCGCACGACTCATCCGCGACCAGCCCGACGCAGATCCGCCCCGACCAGCGCCACTCCACCATCCTCCGGCCCGCACGGCCCTTCTCCGACCTGTTGCGGCCTGTCCAGCCACTCCCCGCCCTCCTCCGACCGCACGACTCCTCTGCGCAGTCAAACAGTCAGCACCGGGCCGATCGCTCCTTTTCTCCGTTTCCGCGGGCCCCGATCCAGCCCTCTCTGCTGCCCTTCCCATCTGCAGCCCTCGCGCGTATTTCCTTCTCACTTCTTCACGCCTTTTTCTGCCTCGAGCTCCTCCCCTTTTATTTTATTCCAGATTCCCCCTCCCCTCCCTTTAAAAAAAAAATTGATTGCTTTTTTTATGGATGCACCATTAAGCGCTGCCGAGGCGGCCTCCGCTCGTGCATCTCTTGCGAAACTTGAGGCGACCCTCGCCGCCAACACCGCACGTTTTCTGGAGGATCTCGCTCGACTTTTCGGGTACCCTCTTTCCCCAAATTCGCCTCCATCCTCACTTCGGGGCTCCGTCGTCAACCTTTCGACGCAGCCTCCACCCCCACCAACTCCTCTCGAGCAGTCGCCACCACCACCCTCTACTTTTGTGGCCATCATTCCGCAGTTACTGGTCCCGACCACCGCGCCGCCTCTTCGGCCGGTTATTACTCTGTCAGCTCCACAGGCCGTGCTTCCACCTCCACTTCGGACCTCAGCTCTGCCGCCTCCGAACACATCGTCGGCTCTTGCTCCGTCGGACCCTGCCATGCCAATCCCACTAGCCGCTTCGCCGCCTCGACCACCAGCACTTGCTCTACTGACCTCGACGGATTCATTCCTGCCGCCGCATGTCGGCCCTCCGGCTTCCGCGTGGTTGTTGCTATCAGCCCCTCCAGCAAGCCAGACAATGACATTCCATCTGCCGCCCGTTGTACTGATGGCGTCACCACTCCTCGCCGACGCCACTGCAACCAATGCACGTTACCGCGCCTTGTTCTGGAGGGAGATCAAGGTACCAGATGGTTTGGCCACCCGCAGGGAGCACGAGGCTTGAGGGCAAGCTCGCTTTGAAGGACGGATGGAGTGTTACGGGTCCTCCATTGATTATCCTATATTATTATTAGTTTAGTATTATTATTATGAGTCGAGTCGTTGTATTGAGTCAAGTAGTTGGTTTATTATTATTATTAGGAGTCGAGTCGTTGTATCGAATCGCTGTATCGAGTCGTTGCCATCGGTGCCTATATATGGGCCTTTGGGGGTCATGTAACCATTAAGCAAAAAGTAATGAAAGTTCTATTCTCTCTAGCTTCTCTCTCTCTCTCTAAGTTCTTCTCAACTTCTCTCTCAATTCTATGGTTTATCCCTTGTATCACCGCCTCCCTCTCCCCACAATCACGGGCACGTAACAAATGCCAATGTTAATAGGAGGTGAGAAAATGCTACAAATATACAAGGGAACAAATAACTTCATCTATGGGAAAAACTAGCCCATAAATTGTAGTGTCATTACTCATAAAAACATGATATGCCTGATGACCAATACAAATTATCATGTTTACGCTTGTAAAAAAACAAGTAAAAAAGGAAATCTGCCAAAAGACACAAATATAGTAAGTTTCGGCTTAACTATCTTTCTCCGCTGAGAGCTTAACCTGATGAGAACACTGGACACATTGAGGTAAATCAAATATTTAATAGTTCCAAAAACACAGAAGCAGTTCTTCAAATATTATGGCAGCATAATACAAATTGTTACCATTCTTTTATGACACAAGAATATGGAAGATGAGGAATGACATGACAAGAATATTTCACCCAATCACGAGGAAGAAATTTATGAAGGTAAGAAGAACAAAATCATTGAAATTTTATAAGGCACATATGAAGAACAATATTCCCCATGTTGGAGAGGAAAGATATAGAATGAAAATTATATGATTCTCTAATATTGCGAATCAACGTCTTATTGCAGTAGTTCCCCTTGCAATGAAAAAGAGGCAGCTGCTATCCAGAAAAAGTATATTCGAATATGAAGAAAGAAACTACACAACATGAAAGTTAGTCCTACCATACCTTCTGTTAAGGAGGACATCATAATAACTTTTTAAAATCAACAAGCGCATATGAACATAATCATTGAAATGAAGACCAGCGAGAACCATAAAATAAAATCTCTAAACCAATCACTCGCAAATAAAGCACGGAGAAAAATATCAACATAATGACACACCCTAAATTTCCAATGAGTGTCAATGTTGAAACCTACATATTCAACATCCAAACTGCACCTACAACACGCAACCAGACGGGACATGCACTCTTTCAATGGGAGTAAACAATAAACTGAAATAGCATATAAATTTTACCATATTTCAATTCCCAAATAGAGCAGCATTAAGTATCATATGCTCTATAATTCAGATGAAACATAGGCTCTATTCGGTTGGGCAGAATCGAGGGATTGAAATTGGAATTGGAGATTAAATTCAGTTGAAAATGACCTCAAATTCCAATTTCAGATCCCCAACTACGTTCAAACAAAGGGCCATTACTGTTTTTGTTACACCCCCGAACATGACACAGTTCTTTGGGTGCCAATATGCCCGCAGGCAGAAGAAAAAGACAGACGACAACGGGGCTGAACCATCCGGTTCAGCCCCCACTCACTAAAGACCGGCGGCTTGGGGCTGAACCACCTCGGTTCAGTCTTGTATGGGAGGAGCAAACCGGCCCCTCTTGGGCTCGGGTATAAATATACTCGGGGCTCTCTCTTTGGGAAAGAAGAGTATTATCAGGTATTTTCCTCCTCCCCCCCCCCTCCAACCCTAATTTCTCTCTAGACTTCTCGCTAGTTCTCTCCCCCCTCTCCAATCTCCTATCATTTGGTATCAAAGCATTCATCCTACGGCCATGGTGAACATCCGCTCGCAAGAAGAAATCAACCGGTTGGAAACCCTAGAGGAGAACTACACCGGGTTAACAGATTCGGTAGCCGCCATCGAAGAGAAGATGAGGGCGTCTACGCAACACTTGGAGGAACGGATCGATGCCCGTATGGAAAAACTCAAGGCCCTATTGTCGACAAAATCTGAAAGGAAAGACGCACGAGGAGGTCGGCGGGTTGCAAAATGTCGCGACTTCCGCGTCGCACTGTCTCGCGCAGCAAGTGGGCGAGGGTTCTGGAACGGGTGACCCGGCTCGGATAGGAACGGGACTCAGCGGCACCGACGGCGTAGCGGGATCGGAGAGGGTTTCGGATTGGCGCGGAATGGGCGCAGCAGCCTCCACCGGTGCGAGATCGATCCCGATCGGGGATGGCGACTTCAGAGCAGGGCGTGCGCCCTGGGGGCAGTTCGGCGGCGAGCAGGGAGATGTCGGACGGACTCCAGGCGCTCGGTTGGGGAGTCTGGGGAGCCTCCTTCCCCATCCACGGAGATGGGTACCTCCAGGATGGTACGGGGCCGACATTCCTTGGGGCGGCCAGTAACATCAAGGCTACCCGGGCCCAAATCCTGGCCCTACGGAGCCAAGAAGACCAACAAGGCATGGGCACGAACAAGGGTGGCAAGGTCAAGTCGCCCCACGAGCGTGCGTGCCTCTGAAATTGACGCGCATGAATTTCCCAAGGTACAACAGAGGGGACGCTCTCGAATGGGTGCAGAAGGCGGAGCTTTTTTTCAGCTATCAAGAGGTTCCAGAAAGCCAATGGGTACAGCTAGCATCCTTCCACTTGGAGGATGACGCCTTCCAGTGGACGCAGTGGTCTTTGAGGGGCAAGGACTACGTGCCCTGAGCTGATTTTGTGGAAGGTTTCACCACTAGATTCGGGTCACTAGAGTATGAGGACTTTGAGGCCCTCCTGCAGAAGTTACGTCAGAAGGGATCAGTGATGGAATACCGTACAGAGTTTGAAAAGCTGGCAAATCGGGTACACTAGGAAGAGAAGACATTACTCAGTTATTTTGTATCGGGAGTGAAGGAACACTTACGTGATGAAGTTCAGGCCTATATGCCTCGCAGTCTAAACCATGCACTCAGCTTAGCCCTCATCCAGGAAGAAAGCTGTTGGGTACATTGGAAAATGTGTACCTGATTTGAAGAAGCCCAACCTAGCTCAATGATATACATCATGTTGTATTTGATGTAGTTTTGAGTTGACATGTGCAGGTAAAGAAATGCTAAAGTTTACAGAAAAATTCTAAGTCCAAGTGTCGACACAAAGGAAAATGTGTCGACACATAGAAGAAAGTTGTCGACACAACACTGGGAAAATGTGTCGACACAGAAGAAGTAAGTCGACACTACTCTGGGAAAAAGTGTCGACACATAACATAGTCGATCTCAACACTGGGAAAATGTGTCGACACAGAAGAAGTAAGTCGACACTACTCTGGGAAAAAGTGTCGACACAGAAGGAAAGCGTCGACCTCAACATTGAAAAAAAATGTCGACACAGAAGAACATAGTCGACCTCAAGGAATATAGTCGACCACAAGTTTGTCTACAACAGCAGAATGTGTCGACACATTGTGATTGAGTCGACACATTGAAGCAGAGTTAAAAGAAGACTGTGTCGACACCTGAAGGCTAAGTCGACACTTACTGAAGTTAAGATTCTACAACAACTGTGTCGACACACAGGACTTGTGTCGACACACTGAAGAGTCAAGATCAAATTGTTTGCAGAAGAAGCTGTGTCGACTCAAAGGCAACTTAGTCGACATCACTGAAGGCAGTGTCGACACCAAAGTCAATTGTGTCGACACAAATAGACAGATGGTCTCGACACTTTCTGACAGACTGTCTCGACATACTGTGGTTCAAGACTAAGGCACAGGACTTGTTGAAGACTTGACAGCTGTGGGTTGCCACCGGTTAACTGAAGCTGTCAGACTTGTCAGAGAACTGTTAGAAACCGGATCAGCCGGTTACCATGAAGGAAGTCTATAAATAGACATATTCAGAAGAAGGAAATAACCTTCTCAACATTGAAGAAATTCTTAACTCCAGAACTTTTGAAGAAGGATTCCGATCCAAATCATTTCAAGAAAGTGCAAGGCACTTAAGAAGATCTTCTCAAGAAGATCTAAGAAGACTATCTAAGGATAGATCTAAGAAGAGTTCTAACCAGAATTCTGAAGAATCATTCAAGTGCTGATAGAGAGAGATCAAGTCAGAATTTGAAGAAGAAGAAAGAATCCACCAGTGGATTATCAAGAAGCTGTTTGGAATCAACTCAGCTAAGTACATTTTCAAGAAGCTTTGAAGAAGGCTAAGAAACAGTTGATTGCATCAGCTGATTAAGAATTGTCATTGCCTTTTCTCTCTCAATTTGGCAAGACAAATTTAAAAACAATCTTTTCTATATTTCTGTAGGATCTGTTTATACAGATCTGAGTTGTAAGCCTATGTTATAAAGGCTGAGTGTAGGAGTGTTGAACTCTGAGTGGTAGGGCTGATTGCCTGAGTGTAGGAGAAGGATATTCTCTGAGTTGTAGGCCTTGGGGCAAGGCTGAGGTAGGGCAGTTGTGCCTGAGTTGTAGGAACCAGTTGGGTTCTGAGTTGTAAGATCTATTGATCTGAGATAAGTGGAAGTTTGGCCGAATCTAGCATACAGCTAGATAGGTGAAGGGGGAAAGTGGATGTACCCAGACCTTGGGGAACCACTATAAAACATAGTGCAATCTGTGATGTGTTGTTTTCTGTGATTGCTGTGTTTTTGTATTAGTTAATAAATTGAATTCTGTCTAGAAGTTTTAGAAAAAGAAGCAGGACCTATTCACCCCCCCCCCCTCTAGGTGTTTAGGCTGCCTTGAAAGTTAAACTATCAAGTGGTATCAGAGGGAGGTTCCTCAAAAAGGACTTAACAGTCTGAGGTAGATCTGATAGGCAGAATCAAGAATCAAGAAGATGGGTTCTGGAGAGAATCATAAGGAGCTAGGGTCAATGAAATTACCCATATGCAAGAAGGAAATCTTTGGGATCTGGAAAGAAAGAGTCAGATTGTTTATGGAAGCATCTGACCCAAGGATTTACATCACAGTACAGGAAGGCCCCTTCATACCAATGAAGATATCTGTTCTTGATGCAAATATCCAAACACCAAAGACTTATTCTGAAATGACCAAGGATGAAATCATCTTGGCAACCATGGACAAAAGGGCACAGAACATAATTGTCAGTGCCATAGATGATTCAACATTTCAGAATCTGATTCACTGCAAGACCTCCAAGGAGATGTGGGACACATTGATTGTCTACATGGAAGGATCAGAAGAAGTAAGGCTGGACAGAAAATCTATGCTAAATCAGGAGTATGAAAGTTTTAGACAAGGAAAATCTGATAGCATAACTGAGTGCTATAAGAAATTCTATAGAATTGTGAATGAGCTAATTTCCTATGGAAGAGTCTTCAGTACCTATGAACTGAATGACAAATTCTTAAGATCCTTATCAAAGGATTGGGATACAAAGATCTGTGCCATAAGAGAAGTGGCAAAATTGGCAGAGATATCTCCTCCAACTCTGTTTGGAAAGTTGCTATCCTATGAAATGCAACTTATGGTAAGGAAGGAGGAGGAAAGAAACTCAAGAGGAGAGCATAGAGAAAAGACTGTGGCATTTAATGCTGAAGCCACCAGAAAGAATAGGAGGAAATCACCATCTCCTCCTAAGGAAGTTGAAGAAGGTAGTTCTGAAAATTCAGATAGGGGTTCAGTCAGCAGTGATTCAGATGCAGACTTTGCTGCATTCACTAGGCAATTTCAAAGGTTCTTGAAAAAGAAGCAATGGAAGTCTAGGCCTTCCTCATCACAGCAAGTAGATGACTATTATCAGAAAAGAAGGTCATCTAGGAAAGAGAAAAGCAGGTCAAAGCCCAGCAAAGCCACTACTTCAAAGATTGTCTGCTATTGTTGCAATAGGCCTGGACATGTAGTGGCTGAGTGTCCTGACAAAAGGAAGGAATCTTCAGAAAAGAAGAAGACTTATCAGAAAGGCAAGAAGGAGAAATCCTTTGTAGCAAAGAAAGATAAAAGTCTGTCAGACCAGTCAACTTCAGAATCAGGATCTGAAGCTGAAGCATATATTGGACTATATGCTGCATCTGAGGAAGAGGAGTTTATGCAGTTGCTAGACTCCATCAATGAACATCAATGCATGGGTTTGATGACTAGATCAGAAGAGGACCTATGCCAGAATCAGTCTGGTCCTAATGAGGTAAACAGTCCTTCCAGTACATTTGTTTGTAGTACAAGTGAAGAATCAGCTACATCTGCATCAAGTGATGAAGATGCATCTGGATCTGAAGGAGATGTCTATCAATTGATAGACAAGTATGGGGACTTGTTGCAGGCCCTTAAGAAAAGCAAGAACCTGGTTAAATCACAGGCTCAGGAAATTGCTGATCTAAGGGTTACAACAGCTGAGTTAGAAAAAGTCCTTGATCAAAAGGTAGCTGAAATTGCCAAGCTGAAAAATATAACTATTATTCAGATGGGCACAATTAATTATACTAATGATCAAGTAAAGAGTCTGGAGGACAGACTTAGAATTGAAAGGGAGTTAGTGGCTAGTTACTCTAAGCCAAAATCTGTCTTACCCTTGATAGATGAATTTGTCACTCAGAAGGGTAAGGCTGGATTAGGATTTAAGGGTAACTCCAGGGCTAGCAGATTCAAGAAGAAAGGCAAAGCCCCTATTGAGCCACTAAACCTTTCAGTCCCCATAAGGTTTGGTAAGAAGAAAGTGCCTTCTAACATATATGATCATGAAGACATTCAGGATCATATCAAGACAAATGTTCTGAAGAACAAGGGTGTTAAGGCAAGCAGGCCTACCTATGGTCATAAGCCCTATGGTTTTAAGAAACCAGCAGGAGAAGTTGCAACAGCACCAGCAATGAACAGAAATGCTTCTGACAAGGATGTATCTAGATCTAGATACAATAAGTTTGAATGTTGGTGCTGTGGCAAGAGGGGTCATTTTGCATTGGACTGCTGGTATAACACAAGTGTTATAAAGAATAAGAGTCTACCTGTTAGAAGAGGTTATGATAACTTTATTAAGGCTAACCTGAACCAAGGACCCAAGACTTACTTGGGTTCTAAGGGTAAGTAATTCTGTATTGCAGGTGAATCCAAGTTACCATGCCCCTATATGGTACTTGGATAGTGGTTGTTCCAGGCACATGACTGGAACAAAGGGGCTGCTGAAGGAGTATTCATCTGTCAAAGATGGACATAAAGTGATCTTTGGTGGATCTGAAAAAGGAGTCATCAAAGGATTTGGTAACATCTCTTCAAACCTAATTACTATCACCCAAGTGGCCTATGTAAAAGGTTTGAAACATAATCTAATAAGCATAAGCCAGCTGAGTGATCTAGGATATGACATTTCATTTGGTAAGGATGGATGTCATATCAAAAGGTCAAGTGATCAAGAGATCATATTGACTGGGTATAGGAAGAGAAATGTGTATTGCCTTAATTTTGAATGTGAGAATAAGGCATCCCCCATTTGTCTTGTAGCTGATGACAATGCTTCTCATTGTGTTAAGTGGCACAAGAGATTGGCTCATCTAAACTACAAGACAATTGGCCAACTCTTTAGTAAAGAACTAGTGAGGAATGGGCCTCAAGTTAAGTGTATAAAGGAAGGGGTATGCTCAGCTTGTCAAAAGGGCAAGCAGACAAAAACCTCATTTCAAAGCCTTGAAAACAAGGATTCTGTGAGGTGCTTATACCTCTTGCATATGGATCTTTTTGGTCCTATGCCAGTTCACAGTCTAGGAAGGAAGGTCTACACACTAGTGGTTGTAGATGACTATTCTAGATTTACATGGGTGTTCTTTCTGAGACAAAAATCTGAAACCCCAAGTGTATTATTTAAGTTTGTAAAGCAAATTCAGAATGAACTGAACAGTACAGTGGTCAAAATCAGAAGTGACCATGGTACTGAGTTTCAATCTGAAAGCATGACAAACTTGTGTATAGACTTTGGGATTTTCCAAGAGTTCTCCTCACCTAGAACACCTCAGCAAAATGGAATTGCTGAAAGAAAGAATAGATCATTAATTGAAGCTGGTAGAACTCTATTGAGTGACACCTCTCTCCCAGAATATTTTTGGGCTGAGGCAGTTAACACTGCTTGTCATGTCATCAATAGGGCTTCTATCACCAAAAGCCACAGAAAGACTCCCTATGAGATTGTGAAAGGCAGAAAACCAAATCTATCCTATTTTAGGATCTTTGGCTGCAAGTGCTATATACTTAATAATGGTAAGTCTTATTTGACTAAGTTTGCTGCCAAATCCCAGGATGGGATATTTGTTGGGTACAGCACAAATAGTAAGGCCTATAGAGTCTTCAACTTAACTACTCAAGTTGTTGAAGAATCTGTGCATATTGTATTTGATGAAACAAGATTAATCAATTGTGAATTGTCTTGTAGATCAAATGACTCAACAGGTATAAGCAAGAAGATGGACAAGCTCTCCATTGCTGAAGCTTCAAAGGAAGAGGGAGCATTGGAAAATGAAGGCTGCTGTCCAGGGGGAGTACAAGAGATAATGGAAGCTGATGAAAACCAAGAGGAGCAGCAGAATGAAGAAGCTGGAGATGCTCAACCTGAAGGGAATCTACCTCCAGCTATAAGATATCTAAGAGATCATCCTACTGATCAGATAATTGGTGATCCAAGACAAGGAGTGCAAACTAGAAGCAGAAATCAAAGCACAGTTTTGCATTCTAGTTTCTTGTCTCAAATGGAACCTAAGAAGTTTGAAGAAGCTATCCAAGACCAGTACTGGATTGATGCTATGCAAGAGGAGCTGAATCAGTTCAGAAGGTGCAAGGTCTGGGAGCTTGTTCCTAAACCAAGAGGCCACAACATAATTGGGACTAAGTGGATCTATAGGAACAAGCTAGATGAAAGTGGAATAATAATAAAGAATAAAGCAAGATTGGTTGCAAAAGGATACAGGCAGGAAGAAGGGATTGACTTTGATCAAACCTTTGCTCCAGTAGCAAGGCTGGAGGCAATCAGAATGTTCCTTGCCTATGCAGCCTACCAAGACTTCAAAGTATACCAGATGGATGTAAAGTCAGCATTTCTGAATGGTGATCTTAAAGAAGAAGTATATGTAGAGCAGCCATCAGGTTTTGTAGATCCTCTTAAACCTGATTCTGTGTACAAGCTTAGGAAAGCTTTGTATGGGTTAAAACAAGCTCCAAGGGCTTGGTATGAAACCCTGTCTACCTTCCTCATTGAGAATAAATTCTCAAGAGGAAAGATAGACAAAACTCTATTCCTTAGGGAATCCAAAGGAAAGATCATCTTAGTCCAAATCTATGTTGATGACATAATCTTTGGATCTACTGAAAACAATCTTTGTAAAAAGTTTGCCAAACTTATGCAAGGGAAGTTTGAGATGAGCAGTATGGGAGAACTTAAGTTCTTCTTGGGACTCCAAGTAAGACAGACTGATGATGGATTGTCCATATCCCAGTCTAAGTTCACCAAGGAATTAATTAAAAAATATGGTATGGAGTCATCCTCCTCCATGAGAACTCCTATGGGCACAAGTATGCCAATATGCAAAGATGAGGCAGGTAAACCTGTTGATGAATCATTGTATAGAGGAATAGTTGGGTCACTACTATATCTCACTGCTAGTAGACCTGACATTATGTATGCAACATGTGTCTGTGCTAGGTACCAAGCCTGCCCTAAAGAATCTCATTATACTGCAGTAAAAAGGATTCTGAGATATCTAAAGGGCACTCCTACTCTAGGTCTTTGGTACCCTAAGAATAGAGATTTTCAACTAACAGGCTATTCAGATGCAGATTTTGCAGGATGTAGAGAGGATAGAAAGAGTACTACAGGTACTTGTCAATTCCTGGGAGGAAGACTAATATCTTGGAGTAGTAAAAAACAGACTAGTGTGGCAATTTCCACAGCTGAGTCAGAGTATATTGCTGCAGGAAGCTGCTGTGCACAGCTATTATGGATGCAGCATCAGCTTAAAGATTATGGTATTCAGGTAAGTAGAACACCCCTTTTATGTGATTCTAAGAGTGCTATTTCTATTGCTAATAATCCAGTTTCTCATAGTAGAACTAAGCATATAGAAATAAAATATCATTTTCTTAGAGAACATGTAGAAAAAGGTGACATCTCATTGGAATTTGTAAAAACAGATTATCAAATAGCAGATGTATTTACTAAGCCTTTAGATGAAACCAAATTCAATAAATTCAAAATTGAATTAGGTATGTTAACCATTGAATAATGTATTAAATAAAATCATTAACAAGGCTATTGAAATGGTTAATAAGTAAGTAAAAGTAGTAACAACATAATCAAGTGTTAAAAAGAACACATTGAAGTTACAGAAATTGGCTAAGTAAGAATGTGTCGACACATTCAGTAATAATGTGTCGACTCAGAGAAATTATGTCGACAAGTCAGAAATATTGTGTCGACACAGAGAATATGTGTCGACACTTAAGAAATTTTTTTTTTGGTCGACTTAACCAGGAATGTAATGTCGACTCAACCAGAATCATGGTGTCGACACTTACAAAATATGTGTCGACACTTGTCCTTAGTGTCGACACAGAATTTCTGTCTTTCTACTATGTATCCAAGGTGTCGACATAACCACATATTGGTGTCGACACATAGTAGGCTGAAGAAATGTCGAGTTAATAGAAGCTTGTGTCGACACATTCCGTCTGTGTCGACACATTTAGACTGTTTTTGGCGCCTTTTGAACTTCTTTCAACAGAAGCTATAAATAGGTCAAAAGCTCTTGTTGTCGACACGCTTTCAAGGTTTTCGAGACTAAAACCTTGTGTCGACAGTCTTTCTTTCTCTCTTCTCTCAAGCTTTCTCGACACAACAATGGCGCCAAGGATTGAAGATAACATCAATGAAGGCTATGAGTTGGTGCGCCAGGCGTTTGCAGATGCGCCGCCCGATGTTCAAGGGGTTATCGCCCTTCTCTCCAACTCAGGGTTAGAATTTCTGGTCTCTGAACCGTCCAAGATCTGGAAGAAGGAGGTGCATGAGTTCTTTATCTCTGCATCAGTCCATTCTACTGGACTCAAGATTAAGTCCACTGTTCAAGGGACTAAGGTTAAGATTACCCACAGGGGTTTGAGAAAGATATTCCAATTACAAGTAGTTGAGAATGAAGAAGAGGTTCCCAGTTCTAAGACAAGGGAAGCCCTACAATGGTGTGACCTGGACTCAAGCATGAAGATTGGAGCTGCATTCAATAGAAAGGGTATGAATCAGCAAGGGAAGTTCTTGTCTGAAGTTGTTGGCAAGGTAATTCTCTGCAAGTCAGGTGGACATGATAGGATTTCTGCCTATATGTTCAGCCTTATGACCAGGATTGTCTTTACAATCCCTACTGATTGGTCAGCAGTCCTCTTTGACAAGATTAAAGAAGGGATCAAGAAGCCTAACATGGCTAGGATCATAAGTCTATATCTCAATGGAGCAATCCCTGAAGTGATGCAGCAACTGCCAGGATCTAAAATCAATCATATGAGAAGGATGGACATGAGACTATTCTCCAGGTGGGAAAGGGTGCTGTCTAAGGATGTGCCTGAAGAGAGCAGGCCAGACACCCCTGTGAAATCCCCTTCTCCAGCTCACGAGACTGAGCAACAACAAGAGGACCCACTAAGGATACAGAGTGAAGAACAACCTGCCTCCACTACAGTTCATCAAGTAGATACATCTGCACAGATGCAGGGGGAGCCTGTTCAATCTCCTGCTCAAAATGTATCTACCCCTACTCAGGTACAAGTGGTACAGGTGTAGGGGGAGCAAATGTATTTTACTATAAAAGACTTTCTAAAAGTTTTTTTTCTCACTGCACAGGTTCAGGGGGAGCATGTGTCTTCTCCTACTCCAGATATGCAGCTGCCTGAGAATGTGCACAAGGATGCACCTAATGACTTATCTTCAGATGCTCCAGTTCAAAAGGAATACACTCTGGATGAGTTGTTTCCAAATGATGACATAGCTACTGATAGAATAGAAGAGGACCAAGATGTTGAGCAGCCTCTTGACATAGAGCTAGAACAAGGAGTGGAGAAAGTTCAAGAGATTGAAAAAGTTCAAGAAATAGAGGAGGAGCAAAGAATTGAGGGGGAGCCAGTACATGTTGAAACTGAGCAACATGGCACTGAAGCAGATAGAGTTCACATTGAGAGTACTTCTGAATCTGAGACTGAAGAAGCCAGGTTGGCTAAGAGAAGAAAACTGGTTGTATTTAAAAGAAGAAGCAAAACTTATAAGCAGGCTTTACAGACAACACCTCCACCTCCACCTCCTGAAGTTGATTATAACAAGTTCTTGGTGGATTTACAGGTGAAATTGGATGACCACAGGGTGGCCATTGAGAAATATGTTGATGAAAGAAACAAAACTCTGCAGTTTGACTTAGCCCAAGATATCAAATCTATCCAATTTCAAGTCAACTTGAATAAAACTGAAATGACAGATTGCTTCCACAAGGGTGGCAATGCTGTAGTTTATCTGGCTAAACAACAGCAGGCTATCTCTACAAAGGTGGATGATATTGTTTTGAAGCAAGGTTATGTTCTGGAAAATCAAATAAGAATGAATGACAATTTAACTGAATCTCATAATGAGATCATTCAAGAGGTGAAGAAGATTGTTCCAGGGATGCCTGCAGATAAAGCCAAAGAAATGGCAGAGTTTGATAAGAATTTTCAGGCTGCAATTGCATCTGTTAAGACTGCCATCACAACCTCTCAACAGGAAATATCTGAAAAGCTTCAAAGATTAAGACCATTTTTCAAGGAGGGAGTGAATTATTTGGATGGCCAAATAAGATTTCAGAAAGAAGATCTTAGAGATCATGTATCAAGAGAAGCCATAAAGGGGGAGAGGATGCTAATTCATGCAGGCTCTGAGCATGCCAAATGGGTGACCAATAGCATAAGAGCCACATTGGGATATCCACCATTGTGTGATGATAACATGGTGGCTGAGTCAGGATTACAAACAGGACTACTTGAAGGTGACCAACCTGAGGTTGCCCAAGTCATATACCCCCCTCCAGATTTTGATATATTGGATCAGCAAGTGCAATATATGTATAGTCCTTCAAAGGAAGTTGTAAATGTTATCTTTGAAAAGGTTGATAAGCCTGAGGTAAATTTGCAAGAACAGCAAGATGCTCTACTGTCAAAGAAAAGATTTAGAGAGCAGGCTGAGCTGAAGCCAGATTTTGAGCAGTGGAGTCCTACTTCCAGAAATATAATACTCACTGCATGGAAAGCTGTCAAAGATCAAGTTCATGAAAGGGGCAAGTGGTACAATGAGCAGGAATGGCAGAAGTATGAGGCAAGACAAGAAGCCATTGTACAATTCAGAAGGAAAGCTAAGATGGGAAGACTTCCAACTGATGCTATGGAGCCAAGCAAATACTTCCCAAAGCCTTTTCACTATTTTGAAAGGCAAAGGCTCAAGGAAGAAGCTAAGAAGAAAGCTGATCTTAAAGGAAAAAAGATGGCTGAAGAATCAGAAGCTCCTGTGACAGCTAAAATTAAATCTGGCCAAGGGATTGTTATTAGAGAGCCTAATCAATCCTGATAATGTTTAGTTCTTTCATAATGTTTTGTAATGATGTAATCTGTCAAAGAAAAACCATGTAATCAAACATTACCCAGTAATAAACAAAATTTTGTTAAATCTGTGATAGATTGTTTTATCCATGATGTTCTTATTATTTTGTTTATAATTAAGTATCCCTGTGTATTGTCATATATCATCATTTTATACTATTTATAAATGGTGTATATCATTGGCTATAAGGGTTATGACTTCTCCAAATAGGGGGAGATTGTTGGGTACATTGGAAAATGTGTACCTGATTTGAAGAAGCCCAACCTAGCTCAATGATATACATCATGTTGTATTTGATGTAGTTTTGAGTTGACATGTGCAGGTAAAGAAATGCTAAAGTTTACAGAAAAATTCTAAGTCCAAGTGTCGACACAAAGGAAAATGTGTCGACACATAGAAGAAAGTTGTCGACACAACACTGGGAAAATGTGTCGACACAGAAGAAGTAAGTCGACACTACTCTGGGAAAAAGTGTCGACACATAACATAGTCGATCTCAACACTGGGAAAATGTGTCGACACAGAAGAAGTAAGTCGACACTACTCTGGGAAAAAGTGTCGACACAGAAGGAAAGCGTCGACCTCAACATTGAAAAAAAATGTCGACACAGAAGAACATAGTCGACCTCAAGGAATATAGTCGACCACAAGTTTGTCTACAACAGCAGAATGTGTCGACACATTGTGATTGAGTCGACACATTGAAGCAGAGTTAAAAGAAGACTGTGTCGACACCTGAAGGCTAAGTCGACACTTACTGAAGTTAAGATTCTACAACAACTGTGTCGACACACAGGACTTGTGTCGACACACTGAAGAGTCAAGATCAAATTGTTTGCAGAAGAAGCTGTGTCGACTCAAAGGCAACTTAGTCGACATCACTGAAGGCAGTGTCGACACCAAAGTCAATTGTGTCGACACAAATAGACAGATGGTCTCGACACTTTCTGACAGACTGTCTCGACATACTGTGGTTCAAGACTAAGGCACAGGACTTGTTGAAGACTTGACAGCTGTGGGTTGCCACCGGTTAACTGAAGCTGTCAGACTTGTCAGAGAACTGTTAGAAACCGGATCAGCCGGTTACCATGAAGGAAGTCTATAAATAGACATATTCAGAAGAAGGAAATAACCTTCTCAACATTGAAGAAATTCTTAACTCCAGAACTTTTGAAGAAGGATTCCGATCCAAATCATTTCAAGAAAGTGCAAGGCACTTAAGAAGATCTTCTCAAGAAGATCTAAGAAGACTATCTAAGGATAGATCTAAGAAGAGTTCTAACCAGAATTCTGAAGAATCATTCAAGTGCTGATAGAGAGAGATCAAGTCAGAATTTGAAGAAGAAGAAAGAATCCACCAGTGGATTATCAAGAAGCTGTTTGGAATCAACTCAGCTAAGTACATTTTCAAGAAGCTTTGAAGAAGGCTAAGAAACAGTTGATTGCATCAGCTGATTAAGAATTGTCATTGCCTTTTCTCTCTCAATTTGGCAAGACAAATTTAAAAACAATCTTTTCTATATTTCTGTAGGATCTGTTTATACAGATCTGAGTTGTAAGCCTATGTTATAAAGGCTGAGTGTAGGAGTGTTGAACTCTGAGTGGTAGGGCTGATTGCCTGAGTGTAGGAGAAGGATATTCTCTGAGTTGTAGGCCTTGGGGCAAGGCTGAGGTAGGGCAGTTGTGCCTGAGTTGTAGGAACCAGTTGGGTTCTGAGTTGTAAGATCTATTGATCTGAGATAAGTGGAAGTTTGGCCGAATCTAGCATACAGCTAGATAGGTGAAGGGGGAAAGTGGATGTACCCAGACCTTGGGGAACCACTATAAAACATAGTGCAATCTGTGATGTGTTGTTTTCTGTGATTGCTGTGTTTTTGTATTAGTTAATAAATTGAATTCTGTCTAGAAGTTTTAGAAAAAGAAGCAGGACCTATTCACCCCCCCCCCCCTCTAGGTGTTTAGGCTGCCTTGAAAGTTAAACTATCAAAAGCGTCAACAGGCAGCGGACCCGCACCACGGGGAGACCTACGGCTCCACCGACAGTCGTCATGGGAGAGCCACTGGTGACAGATAAACCTACTATGACACGATTATCTTGGGCCGAGCTGCAAGCGAGGAAAGAGAAGGGACTATGTTTCAACTGCGATGAAAAGTTCGCGCCCGGACACAAATGCCAGAAATTAAGGTTTATATGCAACATGAGGATGTGGAGGAGGAGCTCTTTCCCGAGTCGGAGTTGGAGGGGGACTTGGATTTGACCGAGTTTGGAGTATCCATACAGGTGATGGAAGGTTGCAACGCCCCCCTCACTATGCGGATCGTGGGAAAGATTAATCAAGAGGTGACGATTTTAGTAGATAGTGGAAGCACCCACAACTTCATTCATCCCGACATGGCACAGCGGGTGGGACATGGGATCGATACGGGAGCCGCCTTTCATGCCATGGTGGCGGATGGGAGCAAACTTCAGTGCGAACGAGTTATGAAAGGGGTGGAGCTGCGGATACAGGGGTACTCAGGATGCATAGACGTATATCTTCTACCAATAAGAGGATCTGACATGGTACTTGGGGTTCAGTGACTGCAGCAACTGAGGCGGGTGACCTTTGATTGGGACCAGATGACGATGGAGTTCGTACAACACGGGAAGCAATATTGTCTGGGGGGCCTAAAATCTTCCCCGATGAAGGAGGTATTCCTTCGAAGTTTGGAGAGACTAGAGAGTCAGGGCAGCACAATGGTAGTGATTATCGAGGTGACACCGGCCCCCACAGCCCCTCCAGTTGTACCCATTCAGATGCAGGCGCTTCTGGCTCGGTATGCCGATATATTTCAGACCATCGGTTTAGAGATCATCAAATCCAGCTCAAGACGAGTGTGGAGCCTACCAACATCCGACCATACCGCTAATCGTACATCCAGAAGACCGAGATAGAGCGCAGTATCAGGGGAATACTTGCCGCCGGAATTATCTGCCCTAGTACTAGTTCTTTCTCGTCTCCCATCATTCTAGTGAAGAAGAAAGACGGGACGTGGCGATTTTGTGTGGATTACTGCGGTCTGAACAGCTCAACTATTAAGGATAAGTTCCACATTCCTCTGATCGTAGAACTGTTGGATGAACTGTACGGCGCTCGCCTCTTCACCAAGCTCGACCTCAGGTCGGGCTACCATCAGATTAAGATGCGCGAGGACGACATACACAAAACCGCTTTCCGTACACAAGATGGACACTATGAATTCCCGGTAATGTCTTTTGGGCTTACCAACGCCCCGTCCACGTTCCACACAGTCATGAACGAGATCTTTCGTCCTCTTCTCCGCCGATCAGTATTGATACATTTTGACGATATCCTCATCTACAGTAACAGTTAAGAGAACTTGACCCATGTCGAGCACGTTTTCACCATCCTCCGCCAGCACCAACTATACGCCAAGAAGTCTAAGTGTTCGTTCGGGCAAGAGGAGGTGGAGTACCTGTGACATTTGGTCTCCGCTAGCGGTGTCAAGGCTGATCCCAAGAAGATCGAGAGCATGTTATCGTGGCCCCGTCCTCACACGGTCTGAGCATTACGGGGCTTCCGGGGCCTTACAGGATATTACCGGCGGTTTGTCAAGTATTATGGAAAAATCGCTCGACCACTGACTCAATTATTACAGAAGAACGTCTTACATTGGTCGGACAAGGCTGAAGCGGTATTCCAGGCCCTTAAGGGGGCCATGGCAGCCATTCCGGTTCTCGCTCTTCCTGATTTCAACAAGGAGTTTGTGTTGGAGACCGACACATCCGGAGTGGGCATCGATGCGGTATTGATGCAGTATGGTCGACCACTGGCCTTCTACAGTAGGGCGTTGGCTCCCCGTACTTTGGCGATCATTCAGCGGTGGTCATGTGGCAGTCATACTTGTTGGGACGACATTTCAAAATTTGTACTGACCATCAAAACTTGAAGCACTACTTGGAACAGCGGGTCTCCTCTCCGCTTCAACATAAGTGGGTGAAAAACTGTTGGGCTATGATTACGAGATTCTTTACAGGCAGGAAAAAGAGAACGTGGTTGCTGACGCACTATCCCGCCTACCGGAGAGCACCTTCGCCCAAATTTTTGGTACCCTACTAGACTCTTTAGAGGATATTCAGAAGGAGATCATTGGGATCTGACACTACAGGCCATTGTGGAGGCTCTTCGACAGGGGCATATCAAACTAAACCAGGCTACCAGCAGCTGAATCGCAGACTTTATTATCAGGATCGGGTGGTCATTCCGTCAAAGTCTGCTTGGAAGACAGTCATGATGCACGAGTTCCACTCATCCCCAACCGGCGGCCATGCGGGCATACTCCGTACTCTGCAACGAACACGGGCGAATGTTTTTTGGACAGGCTTATGACGCGACATTCAGCAGTTTGTGCAAAAGTGCGAGATATGCCAGCGTCAGAAGTACGAGACGACCTCCCCAGCCAGCCTGCTTACACCTCTGGAGATTCCGCACCACATTTGGGAGACAGTGTCCATGGATTTCATCAACGGGTTGCCCAAGTCTCAGGACAAGATAGTTATACTGGTCATGGTTGACAAGCTCTCTAAATATGGGCATTTCTTGGCGTTGAGCCACCCGTACACAGGTGAGTCAGTCGCCGATCTCTTTGTGCGATAAATTGTCCGCCTCCACGGCATTCCGCGCGCCATCATTTCTGACCGGGATCCGACATTTGTAGGCAATTTCTGGCGGGAACTCTTTCGATTATAGGGGACTTGCTTACGCTTCAACACGGCGAATCACCCCAAGACGGATGGTCAGACAGAGGTTCTCAATCGGAGAATGGAAACATACCTTCGTTATTTTGTGATGGATGAGTCGTGAACCTTGACCGATTGGCTACACTGGACCGAATATTGCTACAACACCTCCTATCACTTCGCCAGCAAGATGACCCCGTTTGAGGCCGTTTACGGACGTCGTCTCCCCACTTTGAGCAGCTATGAACCCGGCAACACAGCATTGTCGGTCGTGGATCGGGTGCTTCGCGACCGGGACCGCACTCTCGCCACTTTGCGTGAGAATCTCCGCACCGCACAAGATCGCATGAAGGCCCAAGCAGACAAGCATCGCAAGGAAAGGGAGTTTGCGGTTGGTGATGAAGTCTTCTTCAAGCTCCAACCTTACCAACAGGTGTCTGTTGCCCGCAGGACGAACCAGAAATTGGCCCCTCGCTACTATGGGCCCTTTCGCATTCTCCTCCGTGTGAGACCTGTCGCTTACACTTTGGCTCTTCCCGAGGGGTCACGTATTCATCCAACTTTTCATGTGTCCTTACTTAAACAGAAGATCGACAACGCAATTCAGGCAAATCCGTTCCTTCCAGAGGCAACAGTTGCGGGGGAACTACGACAGATACCCGAGGAGATCCTGATGCTCAAATGGAAACGGCGGGGTACCGCGTACCGTCCTGAGCTCCTGGTCAAATGGAAACACTTGTCTGAGACACACAATACTTGGGTCGATCTATTGGAGTTCAGGGAGCTCTACCCAAACTACCACCTTGGGGACAAACTAGTTCTTGATGAGAAGGGAATGTTACGCCACCGAACATGACAGTTCTTTGGGTGTCAATATGTCCACAAACGGAAGAAGAAGAAGACAGACGACAACGGGGTTGAACCATCCGGTTCATCCCCCACTCACTAAAGACCGACGGCTTGGGACTGAACTGGCGTATGGGAGGGGCCGACCGGCCCCTCTTGGGCTCGGGTAAAAATATACCTGGGGCTCTCTTTTGGGCAAGAAGAGTATTATCAGGTATTTTCCTCCTTCCCCCCCCCCCCCCCTTCAACCCTAATTCTCTCTAGACTTCTCCCTAGTTCTCTCCACCCTCTCCAATCTCCTATCAGTTTTTTTTCAATCAAGGAGGAATTACCATGAGTAGCAGGATCAAGACCATATCAGTCCCAAGATCAAAAAAACCACTAATGTTGGAAATCAGTAAACGATTGTGGTTATAAGTGCAATGTTACTCGGACTCAGAACTACAGGACATTTAGAGGCAAAGCATTTTAATGGTGTGGGCAGTGAGAGTTGGTACCAAAGGTCACACTTTTTTGCAAAATTTGCACAAAGATGAAAAGATTTTGTTATAGTGCAACACTCCTCCCAGTTTCTCTAGCTATAAATAGCATCCTTATTATGGAAACAAATACAAAATGTAGATTTTAAATGTAATATAACGTTAAGTGTAAATATAATGTTTGATAGACAGAGAAAATATTCCGACAATAAACTTAGTTTAAGATAGTCAAATTAGTATTACACAGAACATAATGATGACCTGTTCAATTTAAAGACAAATAATAAGCTGCGGGTACACATTCAATAGAGTAATGGTTTACTTCCAAAATAAACTTTATATAGTTATGATAGAATCTTCATGATTCGTATACCCAATAATAATATGGATAGAGAACCCACTTCTAATTGGGGCAAAGAAATTTTCTATACGAGAATAAAAAAATTAGTTTGTCGATTTTTTCTCTAAATAGTACTGATATAGATAAGAATGGGAAGCTAATCTAAAGATAACTAATTAAGATGTGCGCTGAAAAATTATTCTGAAATTATCATAAAAAAGGAGATCAACTGCATTGTAAAATAGAAGTTCCAGCATATAATGATTCATAAAGCAAATGCTACATTATACTCTTATTCAACATCAAAAGCTGGTCCAGTTGCTAATGAGTGAACACACACTAAAAATTGCTTCTCTTGTCATTCATACAATCACATTAAGTTTGCTCTCAGAAGAAAGTAACCATATACTAAAATCCAGTTTTTATACAGACACCAAATACCTAATTGAGTAATTTGCTTTCAAACATTTCTTCTAACATATAAATTTGCAAGACAAGAACATGCAAACAATAAAAGAGTTGCACGTGAATAGATTCACAAAAACAAACGACAAATAAATATACGGAAGCAGATCATGGAAAAAGTGCATGGAATAGAAGTATGAGGATCCTACAAAAAAAGTCAACCACCTAATTAATCCATGAATTTAAAGTGGACAGTCCTATGTGGTTTCCTAAGTAGATAGTTTAAATGGAAAGTGGTAAAACAGTTAGATCAAAAACTTGGCTGGCAATAAGTTACTTTGAAATGGAGAACTAGGCATATTAGCACCACACACATGACTTTGTCCTGATTTTAATCTAATTAAAATAGCATTTTGATTAATTTATAAGGAAGATAAGCATAAAACACATTGCCACAATAGCCCCCAACCAAAGACCACTTTGGAAATGAGTTTTCAGGCTATAATTTCCTGTGAGAATGGCATCAAAGAAAGAGAGCTCTTGCTAACTTAACACTAAAAAAGTTTGTTTGAATAAACACCCACAGTTTCAAACAATCAAAAGTACCCAGTTCATTGAGATTAGTATTATAAAAACATCAAGTTTACCAACCAAAGACGTTATCTAACCTGTTAAATTGAAAGAAATACAAGTGCTAACATCATACAGAACATCAGAAGTGATTAATTCCTTGATCCATACCACTTACCAGCTGCTTTGCTTTTAAATATGTGAAATATATCAATTTTTATTTCTAAGTGCAATACAAAACGTGCAGCTCCTCCACAAATCAAATTTAACGCACAAGCCAGATTTTAAAAACCAGACCAGTACAACTGTGAACCGGTCCATGTAGGGTTTTCTATGGGTGAGTGAGACGGCAAATCACATGTGCGCAGCTGAGTAAAATTCTAGAAAACCCTAAAGAGAAACTAGATCTTGCGATGAAACATTAATCAAGAAGTAAGAAACTGAAGGCACATAATACCTGCGCGGAATCGATACAAAGCTAATCTTGATGCTACAAAAAATCTTCCTGTTCTGTAGAGTCCGAGAGCACAAAATAGCGCATGTGCCTTCACGAGATTTCCACACTAATGGGAGAAACACCTCTCCGTCGTCACACGAGGCAGACTGGAAGAGGAGATCGAGGCATTCGTCTCCACGAACCGCTAGGTTTGTTTCCAGGAGAGGATTGTCGGCGCTAGGGCTCCGATTCGCAAGGGGAGGCCGCCGTCGGGTGTTCGCCGCTCAGAACTCTTCCAAAATTAGGGTTCGGGAAAAGCCGCAAAACTGCTTGCCCTAACCCTGAAATTATATCTATATATAATGTTCAATGAATCGGGTTTGGCTTTAACAAGATTTATCCAAAGAAAAGCCGAACCGGGTTCATGGCTTAAGGTAGTAGAAAGGCACGTCAAACCGATATTTTACTTGGAATTAAATCAAAGCAGACAAGCTTATCGATTGCATCGACTGCATGCATATCGACTGCATCGGTTGGACCATCCAGTCGACAGACTATCAAACAGCTATTCCGGAAATATCGACTGCATCGGCTGCATGTCATGTCGACTGCATAGGCTTCATGCATATCGACTGCATCGACTGCATGCATATCAACTGCTCGGCTGGACACTCTAGTCGACAAACCAACCAGTCGGCAATGACTTATCTGACACAAAATCTGCCTTTGGACTCATATCCTATGAGTCGAGCCACCTCAATCAATTATCCAATTTCTCATACATTATTATGTGCGACTCCGTAAGCTCATAATACGTTGGCAGCAAGACTAACAAGTTGACTACTTCTAGATCACAAATACTCCAACAGTCCACTGGATGGTATGTTCGGGCATTTAAAACCTCTTCAACCATGAACCAAACTGAAAACTAGGAATCACGTAGTTAAACCAATAAACAGGAAACAAGTAGAGGTTTTCAGAAACCGGATGGTTCAGCTTAACCGACAAAATTGTAGGGCGATGGGTTCGAACGCGGGTATGCGGAGACAAGTAGCCTCTTCAACCAACTGGGCAACAGTGCTTTGCTGAAAAAAAACCTTTTTGCCTTGTACTTATTCTAATATTAACTTAAAAATAAACAAATATATAAGCTAGAATTATCAAATATTATCACATATATAAACTAAAATTTTATTATGAACATAAAAATTTATATAAATTGGAATTTTAATATTATCGAATATATAAACTGGAAGTTATATATTATCAAATATGTAAACGGAATATTATCAATATTATCAAATTATAAACAGGAATTTTATCATAAATGTAAAAAATATCATTCCAGGCATTCAGAATACCAATTAAAGAATGTTTTAGCATATATAAACATATAAATATAATTTTGATCTCAATTCTAACGTCTAGTTCTATTTATGAATAATTATTTATCTTAAAGTCAATTTAATTTATTATTTGTGGTAATATATCTATTTTATTTGAAATAATTTAGTAAATTGAGATCATGAGATTTGATATTTTTTATTTTTACACAAATATTTGAAATTAGTATAATATTAGATTATTTTTATTTTTCTAACATTATTATTATAAATATTATTATGCATATATATATATATATGTTTCGTATTTATTAAGTTGTATCGGTTCAACCTCAGTTGAATCAGTTGGACCGGTTTAACCTTCAACCTTTCTTTCCATCGGTTCAATTTTGGTCCGATTTTAAAAACTTTGCACACAAGTAGAAAAGCTAGTCGATCTCTATGATACCAACGCTAATAGTAGGTCATTCCTAGTGGCAAAAGTTTAGCAACATCACGACATAACCTTCGAAGAGCATATGAATCCTAAGTCAAACAAAACAAAAGTAGGTGAAAACGGAAAGTGTTATGGTCCCAATTGTTGGATCTATATGCGCGCCCTTAGAGTGGGGGTGAAAAAGAGTTTTAAAATATTTTAGGATTTAGAAAAGAAAACAGATGAAAGCGGGAGATTTAAAGTTTATGTTGCTATCGCCAGCGGTAATAGTTACCACACGACGTTAGTAACAGAGATTTCCTTTTTGGTTAAATGAACGTGATCAGAAAAACAATAGTCAAGAATAGAATAAAACACAATTTTATTTCAACAAGTATTTTTACAAAACTTGAACCCAATAACGTTTGGGATCGAGACGATAGTAAAACTTTTTTTGGTTTTCTATACCGACCCTCCCAGATGAGGCCTCGAGCCGCCCGCCAGATTTAGCCCTAAACCTAGTCGCCACTACCCGCAGCAAATTTTCCCCTAAGTCTCGCAAGACTTAGTCACCAACAGCCACAGCGAATTCACTCCCAATAAACAAAAAGAGATGCAAAAATAGTAAATAAAAAACTCTTTCTAAACGTAGAACTCAAAGACGAGGATGAATGCGCGCCAACAAAGTTGGAGTTCATGCGTGCAGTCTTCTCGTAGAATAAGCATGTAGATTCCTCCAAGTTCTTAGCCTCTAGAATGATGCTGGGAGTTCTCTCGGCTTTGGGAAGAGGGCTCTCAGGAAGATATCTAAGTTGTGGTTCTTGTTCATCGTCCTCTAAAAGAAGGAGATCCGTTCTTTAAATAGAATCGGATCCTAGCGCCGGTGTTAAGTGTTACCGTCGGGTGTAGCCTCTTTAGGAAACTGGGAGGCACACGGATCGAGGCAATTTTGGTCAACCACACTCTTCAAAATTAGGCAACACCTTTTAAAACTATGTGTTAATGTTACCGCTCCGCATTAGCATTATCATCCATGCGCCATCAGATCTACTTTCTCTTTTGCTCCTCAATCAGCTATGGAATGGCGGGCCTTCCATATTCTAACGTCGGGCATTAGAGCTAACGCGCCGCGGTAGAACTTACTATATCTAGCTCCACCCAACATTCCATTCTCGTAGATTTTTCACGTTACGCCGGCATCGCCTTTTTAATCAATGTTATCACGCGTGTTAGAGTTACAACTCTGCAGTAGCACTTGATTCAGAGCATCATCTTTATCATTTTCCATTGTTTGTTAAGGAGTATTGAACCTGTAATTCCTGCATACTATAAACACACGACAAGCATGATCAACTATAAAATGAGATTTGTTATTCTCAAATAAAAGATGTGGAATGCATGTTCCAACAAACTCTCACTTATGAAAATAACAAATCCTCTAAAAAGAAATAAATCAAATATAATAAGAGTGGTGTTAATAGTAAGTGATAAGCGTGATATACATGCAATTATGATTACAACTATTATGTTCATCCTTGAAAACTAAACAATGTATGAAGAAAGTTGAAATTTAACTTAAATATTGTATATAATCTTGAAAAGATAAACTTAATCATCCTTGAAATATTCCAAATTTTTTTGAAATTTTTTTTGAAATAATACACATGCAAAACAAGATAAGAACAACTTTTTGTATGTTTATGTTTTTTAAATTTTGTAGTTGATTTATGTTATTTGTAAATAAAAACATATTTTTGATTTTTTTTTATGTGTACATTTTTTTGTTTTTACTGTCCCCATTTAACGAAGAAAACGGGGACAGTAAAAACAAAAAATATACACTTAAAAAAAATGAAAATAACATAGTGGGATAAAGGCTTGAGTGTTGTTGATGTTGTATGTCCCTAATGCCAGCATTAGAATTAACGCTAGGCACTAGTAACAGAAATGTCGTTTTTCAGTCAAAAAAATGTTTTCCGAGATTTTTTACCTCCATTTTTTTGTGATTATGAATTTCAATATGAGGTTTATCTAATGCAACAAAGAAATCAAGAAAAGCACACAAAAAATGTGGATTTAGCGTTTCAAGTTGATATGTCCAAAACCCCTTCTCATTTAAACTTTACACATTTTCATAGCAATTATTATTTTGGTTTTAAATGTGCTGTTACAACCGCATCCAGTTAAAAAAAATTAGATATGCATTATGACCAAGGATTTGCAAATATTTATTATTTTATTATTTGACAGAGAACATTCAACTGTAGACAAAGCATATGATCAAGGTAACTGACACAAACTTGGCAGATATGTGCCATAAATATTTTATGATTTTCCTGAATTAAATAATTTTTTAATTAACACTACCGCCGGTGTTAGGAACTAACGCCGGGCAGTAATTTGCGTAAATATAAAAGCCGTCGGTCTATATCCCGATTTTATTTTGGCTAGGGTTTTTGGTTTTGCGACTTTCAGCCGTTCTCTTTCGTTCTTCCGCAGGAGTTAGACAAGAGGTAAGTTATTATTCAATTTTTGTTGGATTTTTGGTTGATTTCCCTTTTCCGCCAGTGGAAACTTGAGATCTACCCTTTTTCTAGTTTTGATTTTTAGATTTTCTCCTATTTTCTATATCTAAGTATTTCTTTGTGAATCTTTATGTGGATCCGAGCATATTTGTAGATCTAAGCCTTTTTGTGTGGATTTTTAAGTGTTCTTTTATTTTAAAGAGAAATTTTGAGGATATATCATTAAAAAAATTTTGATTGAAGAATTTTTTTTTAAATGTTTAAACTTATTTTAAGGTGTGATTTTCTTAGTAAATGTGATAGGAGCATGTTAGATCATTATTTACATGGAGTGTGAAGTACTTTTGTGATTTAATGAAGTGGTTTTGAGTATTTTCGGAAAAGAGGAAAGGAGGAAGACGATGAATAGTGTTAGTTTTCTAACGCCCAGCGTTAGTTTTCTAACGCCCAGCGTTAGTTTTCTAACGCCCAGCGTTAGTTTTCTAACGCCCAGCGTTAGTTTTCTAACGCCCAGCGTTAGTTTTCTAACGCCCAGCGTTAGTTTTCTAACGCCCAGCGTTAGTTTTCTAACGCCCAGCGTTAGTTTTCTAACGCCCAGCGTTAGTTTTCTAACGCCCAGCGTTAGTTTTCTAACGCCCAGCGTTAGTTTTCTAACGCCCGCAGTAACAACAGACTTTTGAACTTCTGCATTCGTTTTTGTTTTCACGGGAAATGTCTTCTTTTAGTTCACGTGGGCGACGTGCTCCAACTGGTATGGGTCGAGGAGGTTATGGATTTCATCCTGCAGTGGTGGATCCCTCTATCGTCATGGGGATGTCGCTAGGGGTGGACATCTCCATCCATGCTCATATTTATTCTTTACTGGCCAACTCAGGAGCTCTATCCGTTATTGTGGGTGATAGTTTCTCTACGACACTGGCTAGGAAATTTTATAATAATTTGGAGGATCCCGCTCAAACTCGTCTCAATGGTGGTGTACGGTCGGTTCTCCAAGTCCAAGAGGTAGAAATATTGCATGAGGATCTACAAAATAAGTTCAGTCTGGTGCAGTGTGAGACCAGACTCAACATTGTAGATAGGTTTCGCAGGCTACAAAATTGGACTCTCATGAACATGGTTTTGCAAGAGCAATAGAATACCCTAGACTTGAACACTACGACATCCACTCTCACTCTGAAGGTTCATATTATGTAGGAGATCCTTTGACATACCATTATGTACAAGGCCAGGGACACAGATGATCAAAGCCCAGCTAACTATGGTCAAATATCATATTTTGGAGAGAATTCCCTTCGATGTGGAGGATCTCCTTTTGTCCTTTACGAGGTATGCTTTCAAGCTGAAGGATCCAAAACGGTTAAGGCTCAATACCCTACCACTAGGTGGGATTATCCAGAGGATCCTCTACGAGAAGTATCCAACTATCAACATAAATTGCTATCTGATCGTTTGTCGTCCTACTGAGCCTTCTACTTCAACTCATCCTCCATCACAGGAGAGGCCTTCTACATCACAACGTCTGATCCGTCGTGGGAGATCGGTTTGAGAGACTCGGCGTGATTTTCATGAGTAGGTCGTGGAGCAGGGAGCTGAGATAAGGAGGATGGGAAAGAAGACGAGCAGTATGTCAAAGATGATCAAGATCATTATGTGAGGTCTGAAGCTCACTCCCTCTCGTGTTGAGGAACCGGAGTGGGAAAGTCCTGAGGAGGAGCCACCCCGCCGATCACTTCGCCGCACTAGACGGGAGAAAGACATGGGAGAAGGTAGCAGCAGGGAGAGTGAGGAGTCAAATTTATTTTATGTGTTTAAAACAAGTTTATGGACAAACTATGCATTTTTGGGCTATTGTCTAGCGGTAAGACTACGGTTGGCATTAGTCGCAGAAACTTACCTACTTTATTTTCTTTGAACTTCTTATGATGGTTTTTCTAGTTTTTTAGTCTATCAATGCTTATTTTTGTGAAGTAGGTTCCTGGTATAATTTTTGATTTGATATTTCCTACTTCACTATTTAATGATATCTAGCGAATAAGGGACTTGAGTATCCTAGGGGCCAAGTGTTGTGGTCCCTTTGGGTACCCAAATGTAGTGTGGAGACTTGTTTGGAGACGTTGTATTGCATTTTGGTCTCCAAACATATCTTGGTCAAACGTTAAATTTTTCTGATAAAATCCCATAGCTATTAAATCTAGACTTAAACCTATGCTGAATTTTGTAGTGATGGTTAATAGGAAATTTAGTTAGACTCATGCTTGTGTTCGATGTGGTTTGGCGTATTAGAGAGCATGTTATATTTTGCACATGATTCTGAAGGGGCATGGAGTAGTTATTGTTGGAAGGATGTTAGTGATTTAATTGAAATTTTTTAATACGACTACTCCATCTTTTTATGATCTAGTTTGAAAGATTTTCAACTATTACAGTAAGAGATTTAATTTGGGATTTAGCACAGAGTTTCTAGTGACAAGATTTTGCCGTGCTTTATTATAAGATATGTTGATATTTTCAAGTATTGTGCATATGGATTTGCATGATGTGTTAGTAGCGTCATCTCCTGAACATGTGTTTGCATTGTAGCCTTCTTCTTGCATTGATATGTTTTCCTCCAAGCATATCTCTTCATTTGTTTTGTCACTTGGATTCATGAGAAACTGCTGGTGTTCGTCATCTGAAAAAGGACTAAGTTTTTCAAGAAATATCTAAACTTCATAAGCAGTAGGGAGAGTATAAATGAGTTTGAAGATATTCTGATCGAGAGCACAAAATACACTATTCATATATTTGTGTTTAACATGCAATCTTCCATATTCAATTGAATTGGGGGTTTTATAATGCTAATATTTCATACCTCAAAATCTAGAGATATGAGAAATCATTTCATTAGAGTTTTCCACCCTTTATAAGTTACTCCGATAAACAAGAGTGGGGCTAGTGATTTTTCATTTTGTAATGTTTCATCCTCATAAGTGAAAGCGAGATCATTGAGCGACAGTGTTCCCGGTTGTTAGACCGATTTGTGGAATAACCTACCTCTAATACCACTTATTAGATCTGCAGGAGCCCTTAGAGGGGGGGTGAATAAGAATTTTAAAATATTTTAGGATTTACAACAAAAAACAGATAAAAGCAGGAGATTTAAAGTTTTTGTTGCTACCGCCAGCAGTAATAATTATCGCTCGGTGTTAGTAACAAAGATTTCTTTTTTGCTTAATGAATGTGATCAGAAAAACAATAGTCAAGAATAAAATAAAAGATAATTTTATTTCAACAAGTATTTTTACAAAACTTGATCCCAATGACGCTTGGGATCGATTCGATAGTAAAACCCTTTTAGATTTTCTATACCGACCTTTCTCCCAGGAACTGGTTGGCTCTAGCTTATCTATCCCAGATGAGGCCTCGAATCGCCCCCTAGATATAGCCCTAGGCCTAGTCGCAATGACCCGCGGTGAATTTTCCCCCAAGTCTCGCAAGACTTAGTCGCCAACAGCCGCAGCGAATTCACTCTCAATAAACAATAAGATATACAAAAAGCACTAAATAAAAAACTCCCTCTAAACGAAGAATTCGAAGACGAGGATAAAGGCGCACCAACAAAGTTGGAGTTGAAGCGTGCAGCCTTCTCGTAGAATAAGTGTAGATTCCTCCTTCAAGTTCTCGGCCTCTCGAACGGTGTTGGGAGTTCTCTCGGCTTTGGGAAGAGGGCTATCACAAAGATATCTGAGTTGTGGCTCTTGTTCATCGACCTCTAAAAGGAAGAGATCTGCTCTTTAAATAGAATCGGATCCTAGTGTCAGCGGTAGTGTTACCGCAAGGCGGTAGCCTCTTTAGGAAACTGGGAGGCACACAGATCAAGATAATTTTTGTAACCACACTACCCAAATTAGGCAACGCCCCTTAACGTGTTGCAATAGTGTTACCGCTGCACGTTAGCATTATCTCTTCTGCGCCATCAAATCTCCTTCCTCTTTTGCTCCTCAATCAGTCATGGAATGGCGGGCCTTCCGTATTCTAATGTCGGGCGATAAAGCTAACGCGTCGCGGCAGAACTTGCTATATCTGGCTCCACCCAACCTTTCTTTATTGCCGACTTTTCGTGTCACGTCGATATTGCTTTTTTAATCAATGATATCATCAACGTTAGCATTACCGCTCCACAGTAGCACCTAATTCAGAGCATCATCTTTATCATTTTTTATTGGTCGCCAAGGAGTATTGAACTTGTAGTTCCTGCACATTATAAACAAACAACAAGCATGAGCAAATACACAATGAGATGTGGAACGCATGTTCTAACATCAATCCAGTTCTGTTATCTGACGTTATATTTATATTTTAATTAATGTCTATACAATAGCAATTTAAAAGGATGTGATGGAGATCGTCATGACTTCCAGGGCCCATTAAGGCTTATTTGTCACCTGCCATACTCGGCATTACCAGACAAATGATTTGACTCCATTCAATATTTCTTATGTTTTTTTCTTTATTTTATTTTGTATTTTATTTAGTCCATATGAACAACCTTCGTGTAGGGTCGATAATAATCGATCAAGATGGTTGTCCTAGGCATGCTTTCTTATAAATAGAAGAGGGCTCATTTTGGAGGTGAAAGTCTTTCGTTTCACGAGTAGCTAATCACCTAGAGGGGGGGTGAATAGGTTTTTAGATCTTTTTAAACTTTCCCTATTCTTTGGTGTGTTTTGATTTATTTTATGTTGGCTTTCAATAATACACAACTAGCACACAAGCAATTTATAGTGGTTCCCCAAATTATGGGTGCATCCACTGTCCCTCCCACCTTTCTAACAAATTGTTAGATAAGGCAACTTCTTCAAACTCAGCTCAATGAGCTTACAACTCAAATTTCTCAGGATTTCTCAGACCCCTCCAAGTCCTACACGTAGGCCCAAGGCCCTACCACTCAGAGAAAGCAATGCTCCAACAGCTCAGTGATTCACAGATCACCTACCTCAAACTTTTCTCAAAGTCCTACAGCTCAGTCTAGGAAGATAGCCCTACAACTCAGATCCACACGGGATCCTACCTCAAGGAAAAACTCTCCTACAACTCAGGAACACAGCCCTACATCAGATCCACAGGAGGATCCTACAACTCAGATTCACCACAAGAATCCTACAACTCAGGCTCAAAATCTCTACAGCTCAGATTTTCTGAAAGATCCTACAGTTGGAATGTTATTTGTTGATGATGTAGAACACCAGAGAAATAATCTCGATGTCTTCCTCTTTCTGAACTGAGAAACCTCAGTCATGCCTAATTCACAGCTCCAAGAATGTATCTTGAAGATTGGGTCTGCTGGAACTGTGAAGTCACTGCAATAAGAGCTTGCTTTGTTGCTTCTACCTCAGAGAGAAAGCTCTCTGAACTTGCTGTTGAAGTTGAGTAGATCAAACAACTATCTTTCTTGAACTTTTAGATCTGAAGAATGAAATTGTTTTCTCAAGCTCTGCAACTCAGTTGAGAGGAAGAAGATGAAGTTCAGCACTTTCCAAAAGTTAATTTCTTCTTCTTTGATCTCGTCTTTTCTATCCCGCCGTCCAACGGCTCTTTGAGCATTGGGCCCGCCTGGAGTTGGTAGCTGCAGGTCTACTTTTGCATTAAATGTTGTACAAAAGGCAAGCGGCGTCATTTGTCGTGTACTGTAGACTTCCCGCAACGATTGAATTTCTGATGACGTCAACACCTGCGGACTTAGTCAAATTCAGACAATTCAGCATAGGCGTTGAGTGAAGGCTTGTCACTCAACGCCAAAACACTTAGTCAGTTTTCTGCAAACACCAGACGTTTTGTGAGTTGACATTACTCAACGAATATAGACTTATTTTTGTTTATATTTAGAAAACGCAAATTTTATTACTTTTATCACTCTTCTTCTCTACCTCCAATTCTCTTTTTAGTTTTCTTTTTCAATTCATTTCCATTAGGTAATGGTTGTTTTAATTTTCTTTCAAAAAAATGTTATCTCAATTGGCTTCCGCCCTTGCTAAGCTTCAAAATCAACTAGATATTTTGGAAGCCGCAAAAAAGCGCCAAATTTTTTGTTATTATTGTGGTGCTCCTCATCGAAGTGAGGATTGTTATAATTATTATTATTATCAAAAATTTTCTTATAAAATAATTTTGATAATAATTATGAAAATAATTATTTTTACTTTAAAGATAATAATTTTTCAAATTTTCATGAAAATAATTTTTACAATTTTTTATAATTTTCATGAAAATAATTTTTAAAATTTTAATGCGAATAATTATTTTGATTTAAATAATTCTTCTTCCACCACGGATGTAAATTTTTCTTATTTGCAAGATCAACCGGAAGGATTCCGGAGTAACGAGAATAATTATTTATATCCAAATTTTTGTTCTTCTTTTTCCGCACCGCAAGCTTCATCTTTTAATTTTGGGGAATCTTCACAAATTCCAATTCTTTCTACCCCAAAATTTAGATGGTGATTTTTCTTATTCTAATGATTTTTCCCCGTCTTCGAATATTTCTCTTAAGGCAGAACATGAATCTTCATGTATTCCCTTGGTGTCTTATTCCGAAGAAGAAGAAAAATGGTTATTTCAAAATTTTAATAAAATTATGGGCACACTGGGTGAAATAGAAGAACATGTTACTTCTCTTATTTCTCCCGATTTTCCTTCTCATCATGAATTTTCAAACTCCACTTATAAATATTTAGGAATTCAAATTCATGAAAATGATGTGTCCAATAATTTTATAAATGAATTTTCTGATAATAATATTATTTTAGAAAATAAATAACCGGAGCCTAATCATATAGTTTCGCAAGAGTCTTCTCCTTGCAAATATTTTTCTAACGCGCTTCTTTTTAATTTTTCTTGCACTAACAAATTTTATGTACCATTTGTTGCACCTCTACAAAAATTCAAATCACCTCAGGTATAGATAGGTGATTTGAATTTACATTTTCAAGTCCACTGCCAGAATGAAAATCAAGAAGAAAGCAGAGAAGTAGCTGGGCGAGCGTCTTCGGTGAATTCGCCGAAGCGTGAATTAAGGGAGTTGTCCGCTCACTTAAAATTTTATTTTCCTTTTTCTTAACAATAACCGTCTAGCTTAAAGACGGGAAAAAGAAAAGCGCTCTTGGGAGACACCACCTGCTTACCCTTTCATTTCTTGCATTTTCTTTTTTCTTTTAAAAAAAAATCAATTTATATATTTTCCTTTTTCTTTTCCCCCTTACTTGGAATATAAACATT
Organism: Platanthera zijinensis; assembly: GCA_039513925.1. NCBI lineage: Eukaryota > Viridiplantae > Streptophyta > Magnoliopsida > Asparagales > Orchidaceae > Platanthera > Platanthera zijinensis. The sequence continues at coordinate 44,434,126 of CM077098.1, read as the reverse complement.
GGGGACAATGTTTATTTTTAAGTATGGGGGTGGAATGTCTTTTGTTATTTTTATATAAAAAATTCAAAAAAAAATTTGAAAAACCTTTAAAAAAAGAATTTTTCTTTTTCTTTTTATTTTAAAAAAAATTCAAAATACAAAAAAATTAGAAGCGTAAGGTATAGTGGTGAGTATTCCCGCCTGTCACGCGGGTGACCCGGGTTCGATCCCCGGCAACGACGCCAAAAACTTAGTGGATAAAATTCACGCAAGAGCGTAATTCTAAATCGATAAGGCAAGTATACTTGTCGTTCTAGAGTATAGGATCAAGTGTCGTATTAGACTCGGGGTCTGTTGACTACTTCTACTCACGCAAATTAATATTATTATATCGAATATAAAAATAGAATTTTAATAAAACTATGAACTAAAATCAACACTTGATCAAGACTCCTTTTTAACTAAAATAAACTTTTCATAAAATTCAAGCTTCTACATTAACTACTTCGACCGTGGAGATTCCTAATTTACAAAAGCGTCTCTCTCGAGAATACGCTCTCGACTAAACTTAGGTTGATCGATTAAAGCCCCTCGGGCCAATCGAAACCCCTAAACTTGTTTTATGTGGTGAACCTCACTATTGGATTGGACTCCAATCCGGAAGATTCATGTCATCCTCTCTCGAGGAGTGCATGCAACTCCTACCTTCGAGTGATCTACTCGTATCCACAACCTCTCGGTAAATCTAGGGTACGGATTTAATATCGAAAGGTGAATTCGACACAATTGAAATCAAAGGTAAATCAAAGCGATAAATAAAGAGAGCTTGAAAAAAAAGTTTATTTAATTTCAAAGTTCATCATGATCAAGTGCTAATTAAAATTAGCTACTTGACATGATGTAAAAACTACATAAACAGTAAGACATGATAGAAAAAGTACTTGAATTGAAATAAACAAAGCAAAGCTAATCTATGAAATTGAAATTACATAAAGAAATGCAAGAAAACAACTGAATATGCCTAAAAATCTACTCCTAGTTGACCCCCAAAGCTCTTGGCTCTGGAATTTATAGGAATTTTTCTGCAAAATCACGCCCCTCGGTCACGCCTGTGACTAGGGGGCGTGTAAGGTGCGGAACCGTCCTCTTGAAAGCCCGGGAACGTTGGGAGAAAAACCGCCAAAATTGTTGTTTTGCGGGTCACGCCCCTAGGTCACGCCCGTGACCTAGGGCGGCGTGTCTATACTGTTATTGGAAACGATGGGAAAACGAAAAGGCGGGAATTAATCTGGCAGTTGTTGAAGAGGTCACGCCCGTGACCTAGGGCGTGTAATCTTGAAACTGCCTGGATCTGAAACTGGCCTCATAATTCAGCGGCACGCCTGAGCTGGATATCACGCCCGCGAGTCACGCCCGTATTCGAGGCGTGTAAATTTAATCTGACGTGAAAATGTAATCTGGAGCTTCTGTATGGGTCGCGACCACCTGACACGCCCGTGACCTGAGGGTCACGCCCGTGACCGGGGCGTATAATTGGCATTTTTCTAGTTTTCCTCAGTTTCTTCTCCTGATCAGTTCAAACAGCTTCAAATTGATAATTGAAGCACAGATTACCCTGAAAATAGAAAAGAAATAAATTAGCGACTTAATTAATAAAATAAAACTATAAAATAATTAATTATTAAATAAAAACTATATAAAAATAACGATAAACTTAGAGTTATCAGCCAGAATTTTTGGCAGATTCTTTTGCAGCTTTGACTGTTTGAGCTTTACTCAACGCATCTGGCTCTGGGCGTTAAGTGAACAGTCTTCACTCAACGCTTCTGTACTTAACCAGATTTCTTCCTTGACAATGTTGAGGCTTTGACTGTCTAGTTTTTACTCAACGCTTAAGGTCATCTGGCGTTGAGTGAACTGTCTTCCCTCAACGTCTGTGGACTTAGACAGATTTCTGTCTTTTCAGCATTCTTCCGTGTGTCCACCTGTCATTATTATTTAGACAACCCGTCTAATCAGTGTAACAAGTAACCACCTGCATACATAGAACTTAAGGTATGCATCAAATACAAACACGTGTATGTCATTGTCCTGTAGGCCTTCTTCAAATCTGGAACATTGTGATCAATGGACCCAACAGGAGGCTATCGCAAATGTTGGAGGGATTTCTTCTCAGAATCCAACGGTCCTCTCAGAGTGTCCATTGTGTATAGTTATATAAATATATAATTTAGGCATTATTGTTGGGTTTTCTATGTGAGATTATGACTAAAGATAGGGCACAATGGCGACAAAGGATCCATATAGCCGACCCCACTATAGTGGGATAAAGGCTTGAGTGTTGTTGTTTATTGTTGGGTTTTCTATGTGGGTACATCACAGTGCACAGTGGAAAAATTCTACCCAAAACAAGAAGATGGATCTTGCGATAACCATTAATCAAGAAATAAAATGCAAAATACCTGTGCGGAATCGACTCACAACTTGATCTAACTGCTTCAGAAATTGTTGTGCTTCAGTGACGGGATCCTATTCCAGGGTATCCCCTTCGTCTTAAGTTGGTTCGAAATCAACAACTGTAGGTTGTTTGAGTTCACGCATAACTAGATTTGCGGCTTTATGGATAATCCGCACTTAGACCAAGAAACGCCTCGCTTGCGTCAAACGGAGGCAGGCTGGAAGAAAGATCGAGGCCTTCGTCTCCACAGATTGTTACATCTGGTTTCAAGAGAAGATCACCAGCGTTAGGTCAAACACCGCCACACGCGCCATCGCCGCTCTTCAGGACTTTTGGAAAGGGCACGAGAGAATGGTTTAAAGCAAAACCATAGATTCAAAATTATATTTATATATAATCATCAGCAAACCGAGTTCAACTTCAGTAGGAATCATCCTAAGAATAGATAAGTCGGGTTAAGGGTTTAAACAGGAGAAGAAACAGTCCAGATAGCTTTTAGTCGACTAACTTGATAGTCTAGTCGAATTCTAATAGTCGATTAGCTAGACCATCTAGTTGACTCTGTCCAGTCTATACTAAAACAGTTTAGACGAATTCTTCTAGTCGATCGGCTAGACCATCTAGTCGATTTTGTCAAGTCTATACGGAAACAGTCTAGAGGAATTCTTCTAGCCGATCGGCTAGAGCATCTAGTCGTTTTCTTCTAGTCGATCGGTTAGACCTTTCTAGTCGATCCTGTCCAGTCTATACTAAAACAGTTTAGACATTCTTTTAGTCGATCGGCTTGACATGTCTAGCCGACATTAACAATCAAGATGACATACACCATGTCACCTTGAGTTTTAGTCGATATCACCATATCGACATACAATCAAGTCAATATAGACTTTCTCCCACTCATCCAAGTTTGGTTTTACACTCATATCCTATATGAGTCGAGTCACCCCGATCATGTATCCAATTTGTCGTGTGTAATTATATGTAACCTCATATTACGTTGCCAGCGAAACCAACTCGTTGACTACTTCCAGATTACATAAAACCCTAACAATTATCACCTATTATCATTCTTGTAGATGAGAAAAAAAAGAACCTTATATATATGTTCACTTGTGTCAAATACAAAGAATGAGTACATATTTATAGGAGGGAGAAAGAGAGAGGAAGGTCTTATACATGATGTGGGACTAAAGAGGAGAGAAGAAACAATAAAGATACATAATGAGCCTATGTAAAATGGGCTTTTCTAACACTCCCCCGCAAGCTGGAGCGTATAGGTCATATGCACCCAGCTTGGAAAAACACTGGTAAAATAAGGTACTTGATAAAGACTTCGTGAGAATGTCTGCAACTTGATCAGTGTCCGGAATATGCTTTAATTCAAATTTCTTCATTTGAACTTTCTCCCGAATGAAATGACAGTCTACCTCGATATGTTTCGTGCGCTCGTGAAACACCGGATTCTTTGTTATGTGTATGGCCGCTTGACTATTACAAAATAGAACAGCAGATGAAGGAAGTTTTACTCCCAGGTCAGTAAGGAGGCTTTCAAGCCATGTGAGTTATGAGACAACCAATGCCATCGATCGGTATTCAGCTTCCGCGGAGGATCAAGCAACCACAGCTTGTTTCTTACTTTTCCATGTAATGAGATGACCGCCAAAATATGTACAGAACCCACTGGTTGACCGCCGATCGTCCAGGGAGCCAGCATAATCGGCATCTGAATAAGAAACCAATGCTAGAATAGAGTTGGAGGTTTTGTAAACCATCCCTTGACCCGGAGCTGCCTTAAGGTATCGGAGAATCCGTTCAACTGTCTGGAGATGAGAAACCCGGGGAGCATGCATGAACCGACTGACAATCCCAACAGCGAACGATATATCAGGCCTCGTGACTGTTAGGTAGATAAACTTTCCCACAAGACGTCGATAGTATTCCGGGTTCTGGAGAGGCAGATCATCATCAGAGGCATGAGCACATAGCTTGTGATTTGTTTCCATCGGTGTATTAGCTGGCTTGCAACCAGACTGGTCAGCGTCTTTGAGAAGATCAAGGCAATACTTCCGTTGGGAGAGGACAAGCCCATCAGGTCGTCGTGCGACCTCAAGACCGAGGAAGTAGCGAAGATGCCCCAGGTCTTTGGTCTGAAACACAGTGCTCAGATGCTGTTTGACCGCCTGAATCCCCTTTGAGTCATCCCCAGTAGGCAGTATGTCATCAACATAAACCAACAGAAGGACCGTTCCTGTTTCCCTGTGCCGAGTGAATAGGGAGAAGTCTGCGGAACTCCGAGTGAAACTCATGTCCCGAACCACCTTGCTGAACTTGTCAAACCAGGCCCGAGGGGATTGTTTGAGACCATAGATGGATTTCTTCAGAAGACGCACACGAGACTCCCCCGTGGTCTCAAACCCGGGCGGTTGGCGCATGTAGACGGTTTCCTGAAGATCGTCATTCAAAAACGCATTCTAGGTATCCAGCTGATGAAGGGGCCAGTGCTGATGCACAGCCACGGAGAGAAGGACACGAACGGTGTTGAGCTTGGTCACCAGAGAAAAGGTTTCCTCATAATCAAGGCCCTGTTGCTGAGTGAAGCCACGGGCCACCAAGCGGGCCTTCAAACGGCCAATAGTGCCATCAGGAGCATGTTTGATGACGAAAACCAATTTACACCCAACAGGGTGCTGACCGGGAGGTAACGGGACAAGGACCCATGTCTGGTTGGCCCAAAGGACCGTCATTTCTTTGTCCATGGCAGCCCGCCAGCCTGGATGTTGAAGCGCCTCCTGCACAGAGTTAGGGACAGAAATAGAGGATAATGATGTGGCAAAGTGAAGAAGTGGCGGTGAAAGGCGATGTAGAGAGACATAATTCGTCATAGGATGAGCGGTGGAGGCTGGAGCCGGAGCAGCAGGCCGTGGAGCATCAGAGATCGAAGCCGACTGCAGTGGAGCAACGGGATGAGGAGAGCGACGAGAATAGACCCGGATGACAGGTGGTTGTGGACGGACCAGAGGCTGGGCAGGAAGAGGAGACGGTGGGGAACGGGGAACAGAGATGACAGGGCGTATGACAGGCTCCGGAAGAGGAGCGAGATCCAGAGCAGAAAAGAAGGGAAGATCTTTCCGGAAAGTGACATCCGCAAAAACAGTCACCTTGCGGGTAGTAGGCGAATAGCACACAGCCCTTTTGAGTGCGCGAGTAGCCCGCAAAGACATATTTGGCTGCACGGGGATCCAACTTGTCTGTAGATGGGCCGAGGTGGTGAACATAGCATATACACCCAAAAATGCAGGGAGTAATAGGAAAAGTCGGAGTGGAGAGAAATAGGAGGCCGAATGGAGTAGCATTCTGGAGGACGGAGGATGGTAGACGGTTGATAAGAAAACAGGTCGTGGAGAGCGCAAAGTTCCAGTATGGTTTGGGAACCCGCATTTGAAGCATAAGGGAGCGAGTCACATCAAGAAGGTGACGATTCTTGCGCTCGGCGACAACATTCTATTGTGGGGTATATGCACAAGACGTTTGGTGAAAAACTCCAAACTCAGAGCAGAGGGTCGCGAAGTCATGGTCAGTGTACTCGCGCGCATTGTCAGTGCGAATAGTTTGAATGGGCGCAGAGAATTGAGTGTGAGTCTCAAGAATGAAGGCCCGGAAGACGCGGGGAAGCTCAGAACGATCACGAAGGAGATACAACCATGTAATGCGAGAATAATCATCGATAAATGTAAAAAAATAACGGTAGCCAGAAATACTAGTAATCTTGTACGGACCTCATATATCGGAGTGTACCAAAACAAAAGGAGCATAGCTCCGAGTACAATGAGAAGGAAAAGATGAATGTGGTTGCTTGCCAAAAATACATGTTTCACACTGAAAAGCAGGAAGAGATATATCCAGGAGAGCCTTCTGGAGGACTGGGAGAGGAGCATGACCAAGACGTCGATGCCAATCCGAAGAGGAGACAGATGCGAGGAGAGTAGGAGAGTCATCAAGAAGGTAGAGCCCGTTCTGCAGTCGTCCCCTACCAATGATAGTCTGCGTCTGTTGATCATGTGTCATAAAAGAAGAAGAAATAAATGTCACGGAGCAATGTAAGTCAGTAGTAAGACGACCAACAGAAAGTAAATTGAAGGGAGAGCCTGGAACATGAAGAGCCGAGCGTAGGATAAGTGAGGAGGCGAGAGGAATATCAGCACAGCCAGAGACGGGGACAGCTGCCCCATTGGCCACAGTAATGTACTTCGGGTGAGGAAAAGACAAGTACTGAGGCGGTCGAACAGAGGTGATGTGATGAGTGGCACCCGAATCGATGATCCAGCGCGGTCCAGTGGAGAGGCAGGCGATACCTTCATTGAAGATGGAGGCGGCGGAGGCAACCGAGGCCGTCGGGCGGCTGAGCAAGCCATGAGGACGTTGGAGTTGAAGGCGAACCTCGTCGAGGTCAGTACGAGTGGGAGAGGAGTCGGTGGCAGCAACAGAGGCCTGCGGACGAGGAGGAAGTCCATGCTTGCGATAGCACGTGGCTTCAAGATGCCCGTCTTTGCCGTAGAAGGAACACTTAGGCCGCGGCCGGCCACCCCGACCACGTCCCCGAGAATCAGAACGGCCCCCACGACCTGAAGAAGGGAGAGGTAGTAAAGGTGCAGGGGCCTGCTGGACAAGAGCCGGAGAAGGAGGTCCAGAAAAGTCCGGAGGCGGGGAGACCTTGAGAGAGCACACATCCGAGAAGGGCGGAGTAACTGTAGAGGAGAGAATCTGAGCCCGCACACTGTGAAGGTGATGCGGGACCCGAGCTATCATCATGGCGATACCAACGGCTTCTTTCTGGTCACGTTGGACAGCAAGGTCCACAGTAGGAGGCTGATGTTGGATCCAAGCTTCGACCAGAGACCGAGCCTGGGCAACAAAGGAGGTCAGATCGGCAGCCCCACCACTATCAAGAGCCTGAAGAGCGGTGATGATGTCATACAAATGATGGAGACTATCTTTGCCAGAGTAGAGGGCATGGACCTCGTCCCACATACCCTTGGTCGTCTCGTGGTACATGGTCAGGAGATAAGGCTCGTCATCATGAGATTTGAGGATCCACGTCTGAACCCGACCATCGTTGCGTAGCCAGTCGTTAGTAGGAGTATCGGTAACGACCTGGGTCAAGTGATGAAGAAACCCCTTCGACTGCAGGACCCGGAGAACAGAGTGTGCCCATTCCACAAAATTTTTCTTACCGGTCAGAGAGATAGTAGTAATCCGGAGCTCATCACGAACATCCGGAAGGGAGGTCGGGCGGTCTGCAGGAGAAACCGCCGGTCCCGTAGAGTCGGCAGAAGACGTCATGAAGACGAACCGCGGCTAGGAGAAGGGACCTGCAATCAGAGGAGGCTGCATGGGTAGGGAAGTCGCGTGACTAGAGGGGAGACCGCACGATCACGGTGTGAAGACACCAGCGGCAAGGAGGGGAGCCGCGACCAAGGTGCGGAGGCCGGGAGAAGGAGATCGCAGCGGGCAGAGCTAACCCGCTCGAGGAGACCGCAGCGGATAGAAAGATATCGCGTGGACAGACTGCAGCGAAGACAGATGAGTGTTGCAGCGGTCACGGTGATCAAGCGCCAGCGGCAAGAGATGCCACGACCAAGACAACGGAGTCCGCACCGACCAGAAGGAACAACCCTGGAGAAAACCGCGACCTAAATGCGGGAAGACAATAGTCCGCGCGGTCTGGGTGAGCACCGCAGCGGTCAGAGCAAGGGAGGCCGCAAGAGGAAGCGAGCGGACAGGGAGAGGAAACCGCGAGTTGAATACGAACTCGAGCGGATAGAGAAGGCAGCGGGAAGAGAGGCCGCGAGAAGAGGTCGTGAGTAGCAGGACTCCAGCGACAAGAAGGCAGTGGATCGGAGAAGCTGATCGCGGCGAGCAGGAGCAGTCCGCGGCGAGCAGAAGCAGTCCACGGCGAGCAGGAACGGAGAAGCTGATCGCGGCGAGCAGGAGCAGTCCGCGGCGAACAGAAGCAGTCCGCGGCGAGCAGAAGCAGGGAGAGACCGCGGCGGACAAGTAGAGCCAGCAGCGGACAGGAAGGAGGAACCCGCAGCGGGCAGAGCGAGAGCAGGTGGGAGAAGTGGGCCCCACTGGTCAGAGCAGAAGTAGGCTATAAGAAGCCCTTGGAGGAGGGTGGAATCACAGAGAGAAAAGGAAGCGGGAATAGAAAGGGAGGCCGCAGGAAGCCGAGCGGCAAGGAGGGTAGCGGACAGAGGAGGCAGGCCGCAGCAGAGGAAGGAAACCGCCCGAGATAGGCGGTTAAGAAAGGAGAAGCCGCCCAAGGAGAACCGGTGCCTCTGATACCATGTAGATGAGAAAAAAAGGAACCTTGTATATATATTCACTTGTGTCAAATACAAAGAATGAGTACATATTTATAGGAGGGAGAAAGAGAGAGGAAGGTCATATACATGATGTGGACTAAAGAGAAGAGAAAAGAAACAATAAAGATACATAATGGGCCTATGTCAAATGGGCTTTTCTAACAATTCTATCATAGAATCTCAGATAGGTTCAAGTAGCTTTAAGCTAAGGTACTCGCTGAAACCCTCTCAGGGTACTCTCCCATCACCTGCTCTCAATAGCTTGCCAAATAAACTAGATCTCTAGGAGTGTCAACAGTGTATAGCATTAGGTGTCCACTCCTAGGTATTTATTCTTGTTTCCTAGAATTCTCTGACCTTGTCACCTCCTCTCCCTCACCAAATTTGTCAGTGAACCATCTTCCATAAGCAGGACACAATATCCATCATCCAAAAATAGTATCATGCAGCACGTCGAGGGATGTCCATCCATTGCCCCCTTCTTCCCCTCCCGCATACCACTAGTAACCATCCCTGGGTACCTTATATCCCCTACCCAAGCCAATCCAATCCATTCCATCTGCTGCAACCACCCCACAGCACCCCACATGTTAGCTGACCACCCTAAAACCCCTCCAAACAGCCCATCAACCACCCTTGTTCCCCCCACCCAACACAAGCCTGCTGCCTCTACAGTAGTCGCCTTCACTCTCCCTCCCCTCCTGTCAACCGTCGACCATCACCTCACTTCAGCCACACCCTCCAGCTACCATAAATATAGCCTTGCCAAGTTCCCTATACCACCCCCATTCCAATCAGTCCACACATAATCCATACCCATTCCAATCAGCCACCGTAGCTCCTTCGATTACTAGATTTCCACCCTTCGCTTACGACCACTTATTCGTGAGTTTTACTGATTGGTTTTATTATTCTCAGTATTATTGTATGGACCGAATAAAATAAATTTTTATGGATGCGTACTTATGTTAGTACCCTTGTTCTTGTGATTAAGTATGATTTGTAAGATCCATTTAACTAATGGCCCTCCAATCAGAGGAAGTCCTATTTTGTTCAATCACTATTGTTTGCATTTAACTAAGGTGTTAACTGCTAATTCTTTATATTTTATTTTCATTTGTGATTTACTGTGGGATCCCTCATTGCATGTGCACATCATCCTAGGATTTGATTCCTTGATAGTACATTTAGGGTTTGCATTATTAAATTTCATTCACATCCCTACAGTTTGTCAAATTTGATATCAGAACCTAAGGTTTAGACTGCATTTTTGATATCAGAACCTAAGGTCAGCTACCGTAGATATTTCCCGTAGTGAGTGTTTTAAATATCTTGGATCGATAGTTCAAAAAGACGGAGGTATTGATAAAGATGTGACACATAGAATCCAAGCGGGTGGGGGTTGGTTGAAGTGGAGAGGCGCGCCAGGGATCTTATGTGATTGTAAAATACCACTAACACTTAAGGGCAAGTTTTACCGTACTGCAATTAGACCCGTGATGCTCTATGGTTCTGAGTGTTGGGTAGTGAATTATGTACATGAGCAAAAAATGGGAGTTGCAGAGATGAGAATGCTTAGGTGGACGTGTGGGCATAGGAGATTGGATAAAATTAGGAATGAAAGTATCAGGGATAAGACAGGCGTAGCACAAATTGCGGAGAAGATGCGAGAAGCTCGTCTAAGATGGTTTGGACACGTACAAGGGAGACCATTAGAGGCACCTGTTAGGCGTTGTGAGAGTCTAGTCACGAGGCATGCTAAACGAGGGAGGGGTAGACCAATAAATACTTGGAATGAAACTGTAAGGAAAGACATGATGTACTTAAGCATTAGTGAGATTATTGCAAAAGATAGGGCACAATGGCGACAAAGGATCCATATAGCCGACCCCACTATAGTGGGATAAAGGATTGAGTGTTGTTGAGTGGCACGATATTTAGGACTCATGTCTAGCTTGGTCTTCATTTGTATTACGCAGTGCTAGAGCATATAGGTTCAATTATGACAGTTATCATAGCTACCAATCTCCTCTGTTTGAGAAACAAAAGTATGTCCATGAAACTCTTTTGATAAAGTTGGTTCATAAATCCAATTTTGATGTATACTAGATAAAAATAACTAACATAATAAATACTAATATTTTTTCTGATCGGTAAAATTAACAGAAAAGACAGATATAAATCTTAATTTATGATCAAAAATTCATTAATTTCAGTTATTACACAAGAAGAAAAAAGAAGAAAATAGCGGATCTATTGAATTTCAAGTATTCCATTTTACCAACAAGATAAGAAAACTTACTTTACATTTAGAATTGCACAAAAGAGATTTTTTATCGCAAAGAGGTCTACGAATTGTTAAAACAAGAACTTTATGTAAGGGTAGAATCTCCAAAGGGAGAATTGGGAATTTATTTAATAGGAGATAGTAGTGTTTTTCCCTGGAGATGGAAAATTCGTCCACCCGGTTTCATCAATTTGCAAATTATTCCTCAGCTAGTTAAAAGAATGAAATTGGTTGATATCATGACGATACTAGGTAGTATAGATATCATTATAGGAGAAGTTGATCGTTGAAATGATAATTGATACGACAGAAGTACAAACTATTAATTCTTTTTATAAATTAGAATCCTTAAAAGAAGTCTATGGACTCGTATGGATTTTTGTACCCATTTTAACCCTTCTCTTAGGAATCACAATGGGGGTATTAGTCATTGTGTGGTTAGAAAGAAACATATCCGCGGCAATACAACAACGAATTGGACCTGAATATTCCGTCCCATTAGGGATTCTTCAAGCTTTAGCGGATGGAACCAAACTACTTTTGAAGGAGGATCTTCTTCCATCTAGAGGGAATATTCGTTTGTTTAGGGTAGGGCCTTCTATAGCGATTATATCAATTCTACTAAGTTATTTAGTAATTCCTTTTGGATATCACCTTGTTTTAGCTGATCTCAGTATAGGTGTTTTTTTATGGATTGCCATTTCAAGCATTGTACCCATAGGTCTTCTTATGTCAGGATATGGATCAAATAATAAGTATTCCTTTTCAGGCGGTCTACGAGTTGCAGCTCAATCAATTAGTTATGAAATACCATTAACTCTATGTGTATTAGCAATATCTCTACGTGTGATTCGTTGGAACATGAACTTTTTTTTATCTCTTTTCTAGAAAAGAGATTAAAAAAATGAATTTAAATTTAAATACAATAGAAATCTAATTCAATATGTAAATAATGTAAATGAAATAATATAATATATTTTTTACTCAACATTTTAGTTCGATGAGTTAAACCAGATAGTCATATGAGTGAAACAAAACTACTACTCAATTTGCAGTAAAAAAATCTCATTCCCTAGAGTATAAGAAGGAAATTGAAGTAAACATAAGTTGTTTATCCCAAGATTAAAATTATTTGATTAATCATCATATTACGATGATTTCCATCACCCTCGGCCCTCCGTTGGTAGAGATCATGCTAACCCTTTGATACGAATTGATTTTGTTAGAGGTGATTACTACAATGAGAATCATGGATCTTATGGAGCATTTTTACAAGGATGACATTATGTGAAGATTTAGGCGTGATGTGTCATCATTTGACAGTCAGTTAGACCCAAAGAGATTTATGTATTGGATTGTATACATTGAATTTAATTTTGATTGCTAGAGTATTATGTAACGCTTTACTAAAAAGAAGCTTCAAGATCTGGCAAAAGACTATTGGAATGGCCTGGAGTGTAGGATATAGTGTGGTCTTCACCTTATACCACGAAAGGAAAATATAAAGTGGGGAGTTAAGCAAGAAATATTGTTTTGCATCCTATAAATTTAAGCTCCTAGATCAGCTATATGCCAATTATATGGATCCATTCGATTAACATGTTGTGAGAGTGAAATTCAGGAGTCCGTTGTTTAACTGAAATCCTACGACCGCAAGGAAGTTCAGAATATTCAACACAGCGGCCCGGGAGGGCAATGTTAAGGAGTCCGTCCAGACTCTCATTTTTATTATTGGCAAACCCAAGAGTCTTCTCCTTCAAAGCCCAGGCAATAACTCCTTCTGAGTCCGCTCGGCCAAGTGCTCCAGTTATTTGCAAGCCAACTAATGCCTTTCCAAGTAGTCTGGGCGACTGTTCTTCAACGTCTGTGTAGCCCAGTAGCTCGAGACAGCGCATTACAGACGGCTTCTTCCTCGATAACTCAGGCGATCATGCCTTCGTAGTCCACCCGACATGGCAGCTTGCTCAACTCTACATGCCATAAACAGCTCTTTTACTAAAGCTCGCATGGACATCTCTATGATATCTGTGCGGTCTAGTTTTTTAAGCCATTTGCAACTCCTAGTGGCTAACCCAACTAGAGCTCGGTGCAGACACACGTTTGTGCCCATCTTGATGTTGCGTACTCCTAGTTGCGAACTCTCTTTTGTAACCATTTCCTAGTGATCAATAAAATCATCTGCAACACAGAGTTGCCATTGCGAAAAGTTTGATCTCGTAGCTTGCGGCATCCTCTCATCCGCTCTCAGCTTGTCCATAACGACCTCAAAGTAGCTGGCCGCTCGCAGTACACCCTCTGCTTCTTTGTTTACAGAGTATAAAGTCGTGGGAGCAATTTCTACACCAACAGAACGAGCATGTGACCTTCAGATTGAGTTGGCCGAGAAATAACAAGTCATCATGGAAAGCCATGAACAAGAGGTATTCTCAAAAAAGGTTCCCTCCCCGACTCAAGGGAGGCCGTTTCCAGAGATGATCTTGACTGGATACTAGAGTAAAAATTTAATACGATAATACATACTATCGCCCAGATGGTACACAACAGGTGGCAATTCTTACTAGGGGAGTCGTGACTCCTTTCAACTGTCTGCTCGCACTTATGACTATGCGCGCTCGTAATGAAGAGTTTGTCGCCACTCGCTGTGACTTCTATAAAGCAGTCGTGTCGTCCAGCCCGACAAGGGTACTGAATTTCCAGGAAGAGCATGGATACCCTCCTGTCATTGAGAAAGCAGAATCTCCTCATTTTTCTGACTATGGTCATTGGGAACCTATCCCAAACAGATTCAGAGAGCCACACCTTCCATGGTTCACCGGGAGGGAGGTCCCTTACAATCATCTGCAGGCTTTCGAGTCTGCAACTTCTATGAGGACCTAAAGCGATGGGATCCATTGCAAATTGTTTGCCACCACATTCGATGGCAAAGCAAGAAAGTGGTTGTATAAGTTGCCCACCCAGTCGGTAAGTACCTTTGGAGATTTTTGAAGGGAAGTTCTTTTGAGGTTTGCCACCTCAAGGAAGAGGAATAGTGGCCCTCAAGCTCTCTTCCAGATCAGGCAGGGAGCAAATGAAACCTTGTCCCACTTCGTGGATAGGTTTCAAGAAGACATTTTAGGGATCAACGATGTGGATCCCTCTATGTATCAATATGCTCTTACATGTGGCCTTCAAGGAGAACTTTTCAAGTTTGAGGTGAGCTGAAGGCCACCTAGCTCATATCAAGAGTTGGTTGACATGGCAAACCACTTCATGGAAGGAGAAACAACCAACCTGGATTTTGTCTCCTCCATCAGTCAACTGATTTGAGAGAAGCATGAAGGAAGTTATTATCTCTTACTATCTCTTAGCGGACGCAAAAACGTCGCCTAGACTTCTTTCACCAACTGGAAGAACATTGAAGGAACTTCCATCATCGCCGTCCACATGTCCCTCATCAGCAATTCCAGTTGATAAGGCCTTAGCGGCCTCATTCCCCTCAAAGTAAAAGGCATGCTCCTTCCCAACTAGCTCCCCATTAATATCAGCCATCTTCTTCTCAGACCCGACCTCCACCAAGATACACTGCTCAAGGGGAGTATAATGACTCGCAGGAGTCATATACTAACCTCATTCTCCTATGGAGGAGGTAGTCCAAATTCTGCAGAAGCTGACAGGCTTCAGGAGACCACACAGTCTCAAGTAAGACTTGGGGAATCGTAATCTAAATCTTTGTTGTGAGTTCCACGGAAAGAGGGGGCATTATACAGAAGTTGTTGGGCTCTCAGTAAGCTCACAGAGAAGAAATTAAAAGTCGACAAGCTTTAAGAGTTGGTAGCCCGGAATCTGAACGACAAGCCTATTTCTGCCAGGAGGAAGGAAGTTGTTGAGGTACACCTCTCAGGTCAATGGGAGTGTGTTGAACACGAATATTTCGGGTCCCTTGGGAGCATTTGACTATGTAAAGACAGAGAGAACATCTCAAGCATATGGAGCGAGGATGACTTAGATGAACGCTTAAAATAGGTGATAAATATCGTTTGAACCTCTATTTCTTTTTATATACCTCATGATGATGCAGGATGAACAAGACGATTTTAATTTCCCTAAGATGGAGATTTCAAATTCAACCTAGAAAAAGGTTGTTTGCTCGCATTTGAAATCTTACGAGAGGATGGTTATTTATGCAAATTGTAATCCCCCCTAAGATGGAGATTTCAGATTCAACCTAGAAAAAAAATTGTTCACGTATTTGATATCTTAGGGAGGGATTGTTACATAAACAAATTTTAATCACTCATAAGATGAAGATTTCGGGTTCAAACTCAAAAAAGATTATTCGCACGCGTTGAAAATCTTAGAGAGGGATGGTTATACAAATTTTAACCCCCCCTAAGAAGAAAATTTGAGGTTCAACCTAAAAAAAAGATTGTTCTCCTGTGTTTGAAATCTTAGAGAGAGATGATGGCTTATACAAAATATTAATTCCCCTAGAATGGAGATTTCAGGTCCAACCTTAAAAAAGGTTGTTCTCCCGTATTTGAAATCTTAGGAACGAATGGTGGCTTATACAAAATATTAATCACCTATAAGATGGAAATTCCAGGTTCAACCTAGAAAAAGGTTGTTTGCTCGTGTTTGAAATCGTAAGGAGTGATGGTTACTCATACAAACACCACCAAGTCGTTGGATCCTACTTGAACTGTCACTAATTGAAGCAAAAATGAGTTGTAATACTGTTACGGGTGAGTATGAGGAGGCCTCATCGTGGAGGATCTACATGCATAGGACCCAGCCCACTGACGTTGGAGGTGACCGCGGGAACTACTGCTGTTTGAGTAATTTCATTTGGATCATTCATGCTTTTTTACTATTCACATACCTAAATTCTAGCCATTCACACCCTGTTCTTATAAGAGGTGTTGTATGTTTTTCATTCAGATTATTTTGGATGAATCATGGAATCAAGGTTGCTCCCTAATAGTTCCATCTCCCCTATTCCCCCCACCCCACCCCACCCGTGGAGCCGTGGCATTCTTCCTCTTCTGGTTCGTAATATTTGGTCCAACCTGCAGGCCGCCCGCTCGTCCTGTCGGTCAATCCCTGCCACCTCCTTCCGCCGAACCAGCCTCCCCGGTCGATCTCTCCAACCAGACAACTATGTTTTGAAAGGCGCGCCTGAGGCGCCAGGCGCAGGCAGCCACTCCCTGGCAAGGCCAAGGCGGGCGATGTGCCTCAGGTGCGCGCCTCGCGATCCTACCAGGCACGCCTTCGAGTATGGCCCTGTCTAAACCTAAAAACCGGTTCATTTCATAGCATTAGGGTTCATTTTTTTGCAGCCTTTTTAGGGATAAGAATCGAGTAGTTGTCGATGCTCTTCTTTCCTGACTCACGTCCTCTCGGCTCCTCCGCTCTCCTTCGTTCTTCTCGCCGGAGTCACCACCGCTCCTCTAGTCGGCGCCGCTCTTCTTTTGGAAGTCTCGTCTTCATTTCTCATGCTTTCTATACTCGTCAGAGAGTCGGAGACGCAGAAGGAAGCATTAGCCGACGTCGTTCTTCTTTCCGGAGTCGCGGAAATTACTCAATCCTCTCATCTCCGCTTTTCATTGTAAGAATCATTCTCTTCTTTCTTCTCTTCTTTTTTTCTTTTTATGTCTCATCTCCTCTTTTCCATATTTGTGCTTGTGTATTTCAAAAATTAGTTCCAAATTTCTAAAATAATAACCAAAATTTTATTCAGAATCAAGAATAATTTATGTGAGTACTCACATTTTTGTTAGTTTCTCCAATGAATCTGGTGTTGACTTACAGTTTTTTTGACATTCCTCTTGCTTTCTATACTCGTCGGAGAGTCAGAGATGCAGAAGGAAGCATTAGTCGGCGTCGTTCTTCTTTCCGGAGTCACGGAAATTCCTCAATCCTCTCATCTCCTCTTTTCATTGTAAGAATCATTCTCCTGTTCTCTCTTCTCTTCTTTTCTTTCTATGTCTCATCTCCTCTTTTCCATATTTTGTACTTACGTATTTCAAAATTTAGTTCCAAATTTCTAAAATAATAACCAAAAATTTATTCATAATCAAGAATAATTTATGCGAGTACTCACATTTTTGTTAGTTTCTCCAATGAATTTGGTGTTGACTTGCAGTTTTTTTTTGACATTCTTATGGTTATGACCAAGTGATATTGGTTCATTGTAGATAAAAGAAATCTGGAAATTTTATAGGTTATGTGAAAAGAATTTGGTTGTGTTATAATGTTATTTGAATGAGACATGTTAATATTTTCTTTCACCAATCACCTATATGTTGAGAATCAAGAGTACTAGAAATTCATCTTGAATGCTTACATGTGTTAGCTAACTCATATAACATGTTAAGTACTAATCATTTAAAAATTTTGGACAGGGACTTCCATGTTAAGATTTTCTATGAATGAAGCGGAAGGTAAGCAAGTTCAAGGCATTATCTTAATGGTCTCTTTCTGGAATACTATTTTGTACATTTTGATAATTTTTGGACCTTTAGTTCGGGTACTAAGACTAGTAGATGGTGAGAAAAGACTGGCTATGGGTTATATTTATGAGGCTATAGATAGAGCGAAAGAGACAATCATTAACTCTTTCAATGGGAAAGAGAAAAAATACAAAGATGCCCTAGAAATTGTGGACAAGATATGGGAAAAACAGCTTCATCGACCATAACATACGGCAGCTCATTTTCTAATTCCAGAATTCTTTTATTCAAACCATGATATTTCAATAGATGGAGAAGTCATGAGAGGTTTTTACCAAACAATGCAAAGGATCATTCCAGGTCATGACATTCAAGATAAAATTATGGACCAGCTAAATTTATATAGAAATGTTGAAGGATTATTCGGAATGCAATTTGCAGTTTGGCATAGGAAAACAAAGTCTCCGGGTTAGTAAATTAGACATTATTCAAAGTTTCAAACATTCAATTTATTTATTAAAAATTCTTTATTATGATGTAGCTGAATGGTGGCAAACTGATGGAGTCGATACTCCTAATTTGACTAAATTTGTTATAAAGGTTCCAAGTCTCACTTGCAGTTCATCTGGATGTGAGCGTAATTGGAGTTTTTTTGAACATGTATGAATTTTTTTAAACAAGTATATAAATATTAATTTATATCATTATATGATTAATTGTTTATTTGATTATGTTACAGGTTCATAGAAAAAAATTCGGCTAGCTCAACAGCGGCTAAATGATTTGGTATTTGTAAAATACAATCGCGACTTGCGTCGGCGATATGATTCACGTGATCGAATTGATCCGATCTCGCTAAAACATATTGACGACAGCAATGAATGGTTAATGGGAAGGATGGAGGGAGATGAGAAGGTTGAGCAGGATGAATATTTAGTTTTTGATGACAATTTATTGACATAGGGTACAATAGCAAAGGCCACTGGAGTAGAGGAAGATGTCTACCACATGCGCTTATCCAAAGGGAAGAAAATAATTGACAAGGAGAGCACCGGCACATCTAAGATGAGGTCTCCTACTCCAGCAATCCTTACGGATGACGTCGAGGATGAAGAAGAAGATGAGTTTAATGAAGAAGGAATATTATAGTGAAGAAGAAGAAGAAGTGATTCAGACGATGAGTAATTAATATTTAATGATGATGAGGCCGAGAAAAAATTGAAAAACTACGTGAATCTGGTGTTATTTTCTTGCACATTAGTTTAGACTTTAGAGTTTATGATTGATGACTTGGTAGTTTATGTTGATTTTTGGTGCGAAACATTGCAATGTTGACTTGGTAGTTTATGTTTGTTTGGCTTAATATTAATTAAGTTTATGATTGCTTACATGTTTATGTTTGTTTGTTTGTTTGTTTGTTTGGTAGGAGTCCTATATAGATCAGAGGTATTACATTACTTCTGGCTCATGTTCTGATTTCACCGAAGAGCCCTAGATCCAAGGCTGCAAATGATCATGGGGTGTATGATGTCTTTTTTTATTCTATTTTAAAAAATCTATGGAAAATTGATGTCCAGGTCGAATGATCTAGAGATCAGGTGACCTTAATTGATTGGGGCATGAGTAGGGAGCAGGATGAAGTGACTCTTGGACTTGTTCAACACCATTAATTTGGAGACTGGGTGCTGCTTCTGTTGGTCGTCGCTAGCTAAGGTATTGGTGCCCTTTGGAAATTACAAGGTATTTGGTCATTCCATGTTATCATTTTTGTTCAATTAGATTACACTTTTCCATTTATTTTTAATCTCTGCGGTAAATTTTTGTTGGTCATTAATACGGAGGTTAAGGGTAGAACTGTCTTCATTGCTTGCTCTAGGTAAATGAATAAAGTTTCTATCCATTGCTTGCACATGAAAACCTATCTTTATGGCATTGTTTAATCTGTATGGCATTGTGTTTTGTATGACAATGTGTAATATTTTTGCATGTCGAATTCACTGGTTTTCAATGAATTGGGCGTCCAATTGACTGATTTTCAGTGAATCGCCCAATTGACTGATTTTCAGTGAATTGCGCGCTCAATTCACTTATTTTTAGTGAATTGGGCACCCAATTCACTGATTTTCAATGAATTGGGAGCCCAATTGACAGATTTTCAGTGAATTGGGTGCACAATTCACTTATTTTATTTTATTTTTCATTTTTGCATCTCAAGTGCCTCGGGAGCGGGCCTGCGCTTTGCGCCTAGGCTCCGGGACCCATTTGCACCTCGGTGCGCCTTGCGCCTTCAATAACATAGCCAGACAGTAGCTCGGTCAAGTCCATCCAAAGTCTCGGTGACCAAAATGTGGAGCGGTTAGAGAGGAGAAGTCGCACAGTCATGGTGACAACACACCAGCGGCAAGGAAGATGTCGCGACCAACATGCGGAGCCCGCAGCAAAGAGGAGAAGCTGTAGCGATTAAATAAGTCACAGCGACCAAGCAGCGAAGAAACCGCGCAGGAAGTCTGCACGGTCACGGTGAGAACACACCAGCAGCAAGGAAAGATGTCGCGACCAAGATGCGGAGCCCGCAGCGGTTAGGGAAGCCGCGGCGACTAAGAGAAATCGCAGTGAGAATAGAGTGGCGGCAAGGCGAGTAGACAAGGAGACCACAGCGAGTAGAAAGGGAGCGGGTAGACGGGAAGAAACCGCGCAATTAGATGGGGAAAGAGAAATGGCCCCACTTGACAGAGAAAGAGTTATAAAAGGGCCAAGAGGAAGAGGAAGGAGGTGAGGTGGAAGCCACGAGAGAGAGCAGGAGGAGCGGTTAGAGATGACTTAACCGCGCGGGAAGCAGCGGTTCGAGACGGGCTTAACCGCACGGGAAGCAGCAGTTAGAAAAAGAGTTAACCGCACGGAGGACCTGTTCCCTCTGATACCATGTGGAGAAAACCTCAAACTTCTATATACTTTCTCAAAAATCAAATAGAAGGTATGAATACACATTTATAGGAGGGAGAAAGAGAGAAGAGATCTTTATACATGATGTGGGACTAAAGAGGAGAGAAGAAGAAACATAAACAAATGGGCTTCATCATGGGCCTCTATACATGGGCTTTTCCAACAAAAACAAACTTATTACGAGTATTGTTGATACTACTCTTTTCATTCATATGTAGATCATTATAAAATTATAATACGGGTAGTGATGATACTACGATTGTCTTTATTATTTTTTATTAAAAACAAATTTATTACGGGTAGTGTTGAACTGTTGATACTACTCTTTTCATTAATATGTAGATCATGATCAAATTATAATACATGATATCGTATTTGGCTCTACTAATGAAACACTATACAAGAACTTTGTTCAACCTATGTAGGATGAATTTGAAATAAATTTGGTGGGATAATGTACATAACTTAGGATTGGATCGTAGACACAGATTTTTATTTTGATTGTTATGATACATCTGAAGAGTTTCGTGTTAGACTTGCTAAGATGAAGCTTTGAGATCTGGATAAGGATTATTGGATTGGCTTAGAACATAGGATAGAGCACGATGGTCTTCCCCCTGTATTCTGATGGGAAAAGATGAAGCAAGAGTTCAGGAAGAATATCTTTTTACATCTTATAAATGTCAGCTTCCGGATCAGCTATATATCCAACAGCAAGGGAGTCTGTCTCTTACACATTATATAACAACGATCTTGTTCTGAGGAGAGATATTAAGGAGCTCGTCGAGGCCACCTCCCGGTTTCAATTTGGGCTCCGCACAAAGATTTGTCGAGAGCCGACACTCCATTTAGAGTCTGTTGAACTGATATTTCTCCTTGATCTATATTATGAGCATTATCTAAGAGTCGGGAAACAGAGACGAGGTGACCCGCAATTTTAGCTAACCTTCATGTTGATCCCTCTAGACACGAGAGGTATGACACCTCACTATGATTCATCCCATCCAGATGAGATTACGGGCTAAATGAGTAGTATACACCTGATTATAGGATTGAATCCGGTCATGGCTTTGCAACACAAATTGAGAGTGATATTGTTGAAACTAGTGAGTACGGTCAAAAAAAGGTGGTTATAAGCAACCCAATGGTAGTGGTGTTTCTCTCTCCTACCCCTTGTAGGGACCTGGTCATTGTTTCACCCATAGATCCACCTTCAAGTGCAGGTTCCTTCGATCCTCACCATGTAGTAGTGCCTGGTCATTCCCCGAGTGAGTCGAGTGTTGATCTTATAGTGATTATCTTGCATGCCTCTGAGGACATTACCATCATTGATGGCGCTCATCTATGATGGGATTTTTGGTCTTCCGCAGCTCGGAATTCCTATAAATTGAACCTCATATCATTCGCCCCCCAAGTTCTCGGAGTACGTGGTCGGAGCAAGAGGTGTGCGGGAACTTTTTACCATTTGAGTGCGTGGATGGTTTGTCGTGGCCATGTCAGAGCTAAACAGAGTTAGAATGGGAGTTCGCAGAAGTGTATGGCGGCCGCGGTCATACTACGCGCTTGTGCGCGGGAGTGGGGCTGCCCCGCGTGCTTAGGCACGATAGTGCCGCAAGCTTGCGCGTGATTGTGTTGCGCACTTGTGCGTGCACCCCGCGCAAGGGCGGAGCACGTGGTCGCGCCCATGCGCTTGCGCGCGGGCATGCAGTTGCGCTGACGCGGATCTTTTGATTCTTAAGTCATATCCTCGATTTCTCCCCAAAGTGAGGATCATGGGTCTAGCCTTAAGTACGTAAAGTTTGCTCATAAGCTTGAGGACGCTCACAATGCGGAACAAACGTGTCATCCTGAAGTGTTGGGAGACCTTCAGCACGTCAAGGATCATACCCTAGTGTCAAAGTATCATGGTCATTTAGAAGTTTGTCGCAAACTTAACGAATACTTTTGCATTCCAACCCAAAAAGCTCCTGATATGCGACCCCTTTTGGAGGCATTCCACGTGTTGTGAGACCACCCCTGGAGAGTGTAGAGTATGTTGGTCTTCATTTGCACAATGTTCATGAGTCTTTTGAATGTTTTGTTTGTTATTTGCATGAGTCTGATCGGCCTTTTGTTCATTTTTTGCAAGAGTCTATTAAGTTCATTGTCTGTCATTTGCATGAGTGAGTTATTAAAGGTGCAAGGCGCACCAAGGCGCAAAGGGGTCTTGGAGCCTAGGCGCAGACGCGCGCCTGACGAAAGCAAGACGCAACCATATCCATTTTAAATAATCAGCATCAAACAACATTTCTGTTTCTCAATCAAATTTTTCATCTAGTCTACTAATTAATCATTCATTACTATCATTTATATCTCTTAAAAAATAGAATCAATATGGTCACTTATATCATATCTAAGCCTCAACGCACAATTATCTTTCACAAACACTAAATCAATAAAAAATTATTGAGTTATTGCATTATTTTTTTCTTAGTTTTTGAAGAAATAAATTTACAACAAAAATTTCACTCAGACGCGTCTTTTATACCCTAAAGGCGCAAAAAAGGCGCACAGAGGAGCAAACCTCTGAGCCTGGTGAGCCTGGATCCTTAGGCGCGCCTGAGGCGCGCCTGAGGCGCGCCTGAGGCGCGCCTGAGGCGCGCCTTTAATAACATAGGGGATGACTCGATCTGATGTAAAATTACTTCAATAAATGAAATGTATAAAACTTGTGCAAACTTGTGTAAATAGACACAAGTAGAAACCAATTTTTTGAAAAGGTGAACAGATGATCGCTCAAATATGTGTGGAGACGCTCACTAAGGAGCTTGTAAAATAGTTAAATATCAAATGAATGGGTCGCTACAGAGTCATGAGAAGGATCAGAATAAACGCCTACAAGCTCAACATCCTTATAAGTATGTGTATCCACCCCATATTTAGGACCGGTTTAACTATGGCAGTTGCATGCCACTGGTTCCCCAAAATGTCTGCCAAAGAGATGAAAATGTAGCAAACGG
Organism: Platanthera zijinensis; assembly: GCA_039513925.1. Lineage (NCBI taxonomy): Eukaryota > Viridiplantae > Streptophyta > Magnoliopsida > Asparagales > Orchidaceae > Platanthera > Platanthera zijinensis. Next base: position 44,410,670 of record CM077098.1, on the reverse strand, counting down.
TGGCTACAGCCACCGTAAAAATCAACAATGTGACGTAATTTACCTATTGTGGGTCAGAACCAATGACCAGAAAAGAGAAGCCGCAATGGCTTTCTTTTCATGCAATACATGCTTGTATAAAATGTTGTTTATTGCGAATTCATGCAATAAACATTGTTTATTGTTGTTTGCCTATAATAAATATTGTTTGATATAATATTTTACTATATAAATTTTGTTTGTTGTTTAATATATAATAACTTATATAAAAATAATGTTGATAAAATGAAAATCTAGCCGGAGGAGATGTATTGGGTCTCCTTAGCTCCCATTTGCCGTCGTGGATAGAGGACGACCAGCCTAACAGTGTTATAGTTCTTTTTAAAATATTTTTTTGAATTGTATTTATTTTAACACATATTTCCACTAAAATTATTATTTTAATTTATTGCACTAATTTAACATAATTAGATAATCATATTAAAGTATTATAATTAAAATTATATTTATTATTTTAATAAATAATTGTCACATTTCTTTCTAGAAATATATAATTGTTTTAAAATTTTGTAATGATTAACATATCCCTCAAGCATAAATTGTTTCATGGCGTCGCCAGCGGACCGACGGGTACCACCAACACAGCAGTTGACTTTGGAGAGCATATAACAGCCTTTCGAGACCATTGAAGACATCGCAGCCCACGAGTTTATGGCTACACCAAACGGAAACATATTGAGATATTTAGTTCACTAGAGAGGATGAACATTTGCAAACGACACTTGGGTGGCATCCGATGAGGTATGTTAATTCTTACCTGACTTGCACCAAGGGAATACTCATCTTCATTCATCAGGAGATGAATTCTTTCAAGACAAGGAGATCAAGGGGGTTATTCATGATTGTTCTGTCACTTGCCATTTTTGGCATCAGCAGATATACAATCTCAGAATGCAGTCATGTCATGAGTGACGTTTCAATATTTCTTATACTCTTTCTTTATTTTGTCTTATTTAGTGAGATCAAAGAACTATCATGCATGGTCGATCATAGTCGTTCAGGCATGCTTTATTATAAAGAGAAGAGAGGCTGATTTTGCATGCTATTGCAAATTTTGTAGAGTTTCTTCCCGGAATTTGATGCTCTTATTGTGATACCGACTCCAAGAGGCCTTAGTTGACGACTCCTCTTTTCCCCATACCACTGGCCAACCACCCTAGTGCATTCTAGTTCTAGCCCCTACCCAAATCAACCCAAGTTCCGCCATCTGCTGCAACCACCTTACAGCCACCCACCCTAAACCCCCTCCAAAAAGCTACACACTCATACAGCCATCTTCTTCTAAGCTTCCCCCTCGCAACGTCAGCATGCTGCCTGCCTCTACAACAGTTGTTGGCCCTCTCCCTCCCCTCTCAGCATCGGCCAACCACCACCGCACTACAACCACGCCCACTAGCCACCATATAGTCCCTTGATGAGCCCTCTATATCACCCACACCCATCAAAATCAATCGACATAAAGTCCATACCCACTCCAATCAGCCACTATACAACATTCTTAATCACTCTGGGCAACCGCTTCTCAGATTACCAGATCTACTACTTCACCACAGACCCTTTCATGAGTTTTAATATTTGGTTTTATTGTTTTCAGCATTACTGCTGTATTTTATGGATGTGTATCCATGTTAGTTTTTTTGTGATAAACAATGATTTGCAGTGTCCATTTATTAGCATTTAAACTAACGGCCCTCCAATCAAAAGGAGACCTAATTTGCATGCATATTAAAATTGCATATCGCTTGCATGTTAAATGCTAATGTTTTGTGGTATTCTTATTTGTGATTTAATGTGGGATTCTTCAATGCATTGGGTATTATCCTAGGATTAGATATGGTTTAATTCCCGGATACTATATCTAGGGTTTGCATTATCGAAATACTACAGGCCTACGCTTGCTCAGTATTAGTAAAAAGAGCAAAACAAGGAGGCACAAAGTCAAAATAAATACAATGATACGCAAAGGAATTTAAACCAACTCAGTACTAAAAATAAATTTGACTTAGAAAATTGTATTGCCTCATAACATCTTCATCTAAAATGGAAGTAAAAACAAAGTTGTACAGTAATAATAGGGCTTTTTTGTAGTTGTGTTAGTAAAATTTGAAAAGTAACGTAACTTCTAGAGTGTTGCAATGAAACTCATGATTAAGGTTAAAGTGCATTAATCCATTCATACACCCGTACGCAACTATTATTGAACTGACACAACTGCACGACTAGTTCAAAAAAAATAAAATATGTAATAAGAAAATTTCAACTAGTACCTTCACACCGAATATTCATAATATTTAAACATATTAAAGAAAAAAGTAGTTATGCCGGAATCAGTAAAAGAACAAGTGACTAGTTGTGAAAAATAACTTTATGATTAGCTACTTGTTTTAGTTTCTGATTACGAGAATATAAATTCATACAAAAGCAAACTCTAAATTTCATTATCAAATCATTTCTGGGCTCTCCCCATACCTCAGTAATAACATCATTAACCAATTGCTTCGCCGATTCAATCTGTTCTTTCGTGCCATCTATGTGTACAGTCCGTTCTGTTAATGTTTCTCCAGGAGGTAGATGCAATGGAATGACCTGAAATACGTGATCAAATAGGTAAAAACTATTAACAACAAAAAATATGATCACAAGTTGGCATGGCAAAAGGAATAATAATTTGTACAAAGAAAAGTAGTGGATCCCCCATCCATACGTTTAAAAAATAATTCAGTATTATTAGCATTTTTCAATAAAGGATTTATATTACTATTACAGAAATTAATTTTTTTTATTGAGTTGATCCGTGGAGAGTCAAAGCCATCCCATCATCATCACATCCTATTCAAACTATTCTGTGTGGCTTTATTAATCCTCGGTTTACATTATTGTGAAATTTTGTATGAGATGTTAAACCTAAAAGTTGAAAAACATTTAAACTAGTTTCTGTACATGCCACAATTGTTCTGGTTTAGCTTCTTCCTGACAATATTATTTTACTTGTAGTCTAATGGGTGCACTTCGTAAACTTATATATATAGAAAGATATATATACACACACACGAGCATCTTCGCACGGGCTACGCCCGTGCTCGATTCTCTCGGGCGGCCTTCGGTCGCCTTTAAGCAGGCTTTCCACGCCTCCGCACGGGCTTCGCGCGTGCTTGATTCTCCGAGAGGCCTTCAGCCGCATAGAAGCGGGTTTTGCCTGCTTCCACGCAATCCACCAGCTCGGCGCCGCACCCACCACACGCGGCCCCTTAGATCCCTATGATTTTTGTTTGATTTTGCATTACACTCTGTGGGGCCGCAAGTGGCTGGTGCGGCGCCGAGCTGGTGGAATGTGTGGAAGCGGACGAAGCTTGCTTCTATGCGATCAAAGGCCGTTCAGAGCATCAAGCACGGGCGAAGCCCGTGAGAAGGCGGGCGAAGCCCTCCTAGAGGCGGCCAAAGGCTGCTCGAGAGTATCGAGCACGAGCGTAGCCTGTGAGAAGATTAAAGAAGACAATTTCTCCATTTTCCTGCCCCAGAATTTATTTAGTTCTTGTATATCGGATTTATTTATTTTTCAAATATCAGATTTATTTATTTTTGTATATGATTTTGTATTTACAATTTTGTATATTAATAATTTTATTTTTTTAGTTTTTAATTTTAATTGAATACTTATTATATTTTATTTATTTATCTTACTTTTATATGCATTATTTATTTTTATTTATTTTACTTTTATAATTATTATTTTATTATTTATTTTTTATATACGAAAAACTGAAAATTAAAAATTAAAAAAAAAACGTTTCTGCCTGACGGCGATGAAGCCACCGACGGCCTAACCGGACCCCACTGCCGAGTTTTTCGTCGGACGTCGTCAACCCCGACGAGGGTAGGCCAGAGGCGGTCCGGCAAGGTCACAGTCGGCGGTGGACCTGACCGTGACCGCCTGTTTTGAAGTTCACAATCAGGGACACCTCCAGCGGTGACCCTACCGGACCGCCCCCGGATTTACACAAGTCAGGGTGCCGCCGGTTCCGCCGGCGGCGGTGGCCTCCACCATGAGAAGTCAATTTGTTTCTTTATAAAAATGGCGACACCAACGCCATCATGTTTGCGACGGAAAGGGAGTATTGTAGCTAGGCATAAAAAATTTATTAATAGTATATATATATATATGACACTGACAATTTTATAATTTGGTTCTTGTAATCTTTAGCAACAGACAAACAACACATTATTCATATATCTAGAGTGGATTTAGGCAAGCGAGTGATTTAGGCAAGCGAGTGATTTAGGCAAGCGAGTGAGATTTCATACAAATTAAGCTATTAATATATTCATTACTTTAAAAAATATTATTTTGAAGGGGAATTTCTAAAGTCATTTCATCTTTTAGAGTAGACACCAAGAGTCGTATTTATTTATCTTCATTTATTCCCCAATTAATATTTGATCAAAAGATAAGTTGCAAGTTGAAACCCCCTCTTTAATTCCTACAGCCGGCCTATGCAACTTAAGCCCCCCCCCCCCCCCCCCGTCCTACAGCCGACCTCATTTTAAACCCCCTATTAAAAACCATTGATTAAATATAACCTAAAATATCTTTTTAAACCTATCCGGTAAAAAAGAGGCTGGAGAAAAACGGAAAGAACAGAGACAAACCTCTAATCTTTTTGTAACTCCCAACCGACGCCCGCCTGTTTCCAATTCCGGAAGCCCGACGTCATCTTCCCGCCCCTCGCCAGCCAGCGCCACCGCCGCGGAGCCCTTCCAAGGCTCCGGCGACAAGTCCACCGTCTGCAGCCTGGGGCTACGATTTCGCCACCAGCTCTTCCCACCCGGTCTGACGATATCACTCTTCCTGGGTGCCGCCTGCTGGGTCGACTTCGAAGGAGTGTCCTGAGGGCCCTTCTGCCTCCGGCAAATCTTCCTCCAGCACCCACCGGCGGTGCAAGCCGTCAGCTTCTGTGCGGCAAGCTCGCAAGCCACCTGTGAAATTCTCATCGGCCTCCTAGAGCCCGATTCAATTTCCTACTGCTGCCCGAAACTCCCACAGGCTCTACCAACCAATTCCTTGATTTGTCTCTTGCAGAAGTTGAAGGTATATCGTTTCTTCTGGTCTCTTGCTCGTGATTGCTAGTATAATAATATGCTTAGTTGTAATCAATCATAAAAAATCAAAGCTTTCTTGCCTGGGTTAACATTTTCCTGTTTGCCGTTAAAATTTTATCTCTTTGCTTTTATTTCCTCCATGCGACACCTGAGGAAGAAATAATCAAAAGTTGAATACGTACAAACGTTAATTCTCGTTTGCGCGTATGTGAACCCTAGGTCGGTTATTAATTGGGAATATTCGAGATAATCTGCCGGCACCGCCTTATTTTGAAAGACGACTCACAAATTTATCTTTCTAAAATCAATTACAGATTTAGGTACGCATCAATTTGATATCAGAGGATAGGTCTAATTCACTTCTATTGTGAATCGGTGATCTTGATCTAACCGGTTTACAAATTTTGTTTAGTAAAAAAAATTCTTTATAAAAACCCGTCATTTTTGTTTTCCCTAAACAAAAATCAGTGACTTTTGTTTATTAAAAAAAGTATATCACTAAAAATTTAAAAAAAAAACTAATTTCAAATGAAGAGTCGCATAGACACCAGCATAGGCGACTTAGCCAACCGAATGGGTGAACTAATGAAGACGGTAGAAGCACTCAGTGCCAACGTGAGGGGCACAAACCACGTCGTAAACAGCTTAAGGACCTCCGTTAATAACTTAGAAGTTGAACGACACCTAGAACTAAATCAACCACCTCGCCAAAATCCTAGGCAAGAGAAAAAAAAAATCCTAGACCCCCAGAACCTACACGGCCTGAACTTGGATTTTGTCGCCAACCCCATTGGGATGGAGTAAAGCATGATGTAGGTGATTTTGAGGGTCACGTGGAATCGGAGAAACGCCTCGATTGGTGTGAGCGCGTGGAAAGATTCATGGCATAGAAGCAAATGCCTATGAATCGACAGGTTGAACATGTCCTTCGGCTTAAGGGACCAGCACTAGTCTGGTGGGTTCAACTAGAGCGCACCTGATTCACCTTAGTCCTAGCACCTATTACCACGTGGGTTGAGTTTAAGTTACAACTGCGAAAGCGATGTCCCCTTGGACTATCTACAAACTCTTTATCGTAGGTTCCACAACCTTCATCAGGACAAGCTTTTCGTGGACGAGTATACTCGCGGGTTGTTAGTGTTGAAGTCTAGGCTAGACCTGCACAAGGAGGACGATATGACAGTGTTCTGTTATCTGAACGGGCTTCGTTATGCTATTAGGGACAAGCTAGAGTTGCACGACTTTAGAGATTTGGGCGAAGTATCTAACAGAGTCCGAAGTGTAGAGGCCTCACTTCAGAAGAGGACTTCTGGGCATAGGTCTGTTGATCACTCTCCTGTCACTACTGGGACCCCAGCTCCTCTCACTGGCCCTCCTGGGGTAAGGAGCTCATAGGATCCAAGCCCAACACTGGAGTATTTTGATACTTCAAGTGTATGGAGTCTAGGCACAAATCTTCTAAGTGTTCGCAACGCCACTTCATCGCAATTATCGATTTTACTGATGGGCATGAGCCAAAATAGGGAGTCTTTCATAGTGACTCCAAGCCCGAGCCCGAGACTGATAGCGTTATTTAGGTCGAAGGAGAGTAAGCTGAGCATTTGGTTTGGGTCCTTCGTTATAGTTTGATTTCCCCTAGTGGTAGCGTGATTTCAGAGACATGAGATTTCCTGCACTACTGCATGTATTCAGGGACATTTTTGTTTCATCATCATTGACAGCGGTAGCATGAAAAATTTTGTTTCCCAACGTATGGATGAGAAGCTAGGACTCAAGACACAACCCTTGGAGTGATCCTACCACTTATTTGGGGTTAATAGTCACTTGACTATGTCTGTTACTAATCGTTGTCTCGTAGAGTTCTCTACCGGGGACATGTATCAGGATTCTGTTTTGTGTGATGTCGCCTCCATCGATGTCTGTCATATTCTATTAGGTAGAACTTGGCAGTATCGTAAGACATTTACGATCGTGACGGTGCTAGAAATCGTTCTCATCGTATGATCACCGAGGAAAAGATTTGATCTTCTTCTTATGAGCGGATCTGAGACGAGCACGAGCTTTAGGATCGTTAGGATGTTTGGTGACTTATCATATATAGTGTGCCCGGATCGACGATCAACTCCGCAGATGTGTCCGGATCCGCGTTAAGTGGTCTCTGCCCGGAATCAGTGATGATCGCGATTCCGACAGATTGACGAAAATCGCTTTCGATCGTTGCGAGACGATCAAACTCAGATTAATCGTTCATCGTTAGGATATTTTTTTACTTCATTGGTGAACTTGCTGGCTGCAGAAGAGGACTTGAGTTTTTGTAATGGTAAGTTTTGTATCTAAATTATTACATATTTCTCATCTCTACACCGGATCGTTGATAGGGACGTCGATTGATAGGGATGTGCTGTCTTACTGCTTGTTTTATTAAAATCTCGATCTTCACAACATCCTTGAAGGATGACAAGGGATTCCCGATTTTGGAAACACAATTAGTCAAAGGCTGATCTCTGTCATTTACAGAATATCCAAACACAACATCAATCTCACATCACGTCGTTGATCCCCTAGGTGACGACTCCTAGGTTGGTTTGTCTTCCCCAAACCCTTCCCTAGCCTAGCCTTCGATTTCCACCCTCAACCCTTCGTCCAGCTGCTGCCAGCCCCCAAAACAAACCCTAATCCCGGCGGCCTGCTTTTCCCAGCACCATGGAGCTGTCGGCCTCCAGGAAGCCCACGACCGCCTGAACCCCACCGCCGCCAGCGTCCAGGACGCCACCTTCCTTTCCCCCCTCTTCACGGCCACCCAGGCCTCTCTCACACACCGCGACCCTCCCTCAGCCACCGCCTCCCTCCCACGCCCCATCTACAGCCGCATCCCCCTCCCTACCACCGACCGCACCTCCTCCCCTACTCTTCGTGGAATCACCTCCAAATCGCCCTAATTCTCTAGATTCATTCAGATCTGAGATTTTTCAGTCTCTGATCCATTATTTACACCACCCACCGCCTTTCCCTAGCCCGGATCCGACCCAAATTAGCGGATCCACCCTCCCCCAGCCCGGATCTACTTGTGCGTGGCCGGATTTACCCATTTCTCGTCTGATCTCATCATTTACCGCCGAGGACAGTCACCGTCATCATTTACACGCCGTCGGTTCCATCTTCGATCGCTGATCTACACATCCGACCCATAATCGTTAGTGCTATGGTTCAGCCCGCTACTTTGTGAGTTCTCTTGTGGTATTGGTTTATGTGATTTGACATCTATCATTGGTGAACTATTATATGTTGCTTTGATTCTTGCTAGTGGAAGTTTGTTTTCAATACACTACTAACTTGCAGGGGGAATTATTAGCCGTGCGCTTGGCCTTGGCCCTCCGAGCGGAGGACCGCCATATAAAATTGCTATATTGAATAATCATTTTCACTCTTAATTATTTGTGTGGTGCTGAAAATCATCATTGCTCAATTTATTTGTTGTCACTTTCGACAGTTTCATTGCATGTAGCTTAGGACTAGCGCGTCACATTTGCATTTCACCCCAGGAGCCTAGGTTTTGTGCACCTCGTAGCCTACCCTACATCACTTTCCCAGGAGAATAGTCTTGTCCTTAGGCTTCTGGGAGGACCTCACCAGCATCTATCTCATCTGCCTTAGTTAACACTACACCACTTTTATTCAGTGTCGCGCTTCTGTCTGGACCCCTACTCCAGGAAGCAGCACTTGACTCTAGTGAGTCATTCTTCTTGGATGTTGCTCACACTTTTGGCGATCCCACTTTTGGTTCACCTTATATAGATTTTGTTTTTTTGTGATAGCACTTTTAGTTCACCGCACTACCCTACAGTTATGAGTGAGCTTGATTTCAAACTTTCTAGGCTAAGTCGTAGTAGGAGAATTGACTCAATCCCTAGACTTTTTCTTCCTACTAGGGACTCGCGTTTTTAAGGATTCCTCTGGTTATTTTTAAAGGGTAAATTTGTGAACAGTTTTAAAATTTGTCGTGCTAGTCAGATTCTCGCGAGTGTTATAATTGCGATGATTGGTCTGGGTTTTGTAGACCAAGACGATAACGGTTTGCGAGCAACTTTGGAAAACTACAACTCCATGTCTGGTTTTATCACTGGGAGTTGTCTTTTTCTAATGGAGATGGTTTCCTGTGAATTTCAGGAAAGAGGGTATATCATCAGTTGATGCGCAAGAACGACAGGTCATTCCTTTATTCCACTTTCTGCGATAATAGGGAAATCGCAATGTACTTTCTCGTCTTGACGATTGGATGTTTCAGTGGCAGGTTTTATCATATTCTCAACGGGGTCGAACTCTCTCAACACCAGGGGAATTGATGCAACCTGAGGTTGCGTCTTACTTTATTATTTTAAAAATTTGTCGCAATTGTGTAGTGCACGTCTATATTGTGCATGTTTTTATTTTTCGTGCTCGATGTAAGTCTTTTGTTTTATCGTGCACGTTGTATCTCGTACGTTGTTCGGCTTATTGGTGTGACCAACCGATAAGACCTTATATGAAAAGATCCGTCAAATTAGGAGTGGTGTTTATTTAGGCAAGCAAGTGAGATTTCATACAAATTAAGCTATTAATATATTCATTACTTTCAAAGTTATTATTTTGATGGAGAATTTCTAAAGCCATTTCATCGTTTAGAGTGGACACCAAGAGCCATCTTTATTTTTCTCCATTTATTACCCAATCAATATTTGATCAAAATATTAGTTGAAACCCCCTCTTTAATTCCTACAGTCAGTCGGCCTATGCAAGTTGAACTCCCACCCACCAATTTAATTCCTACAGCCAACCTCAATTGAAACCCCCAATTAAAAACCATTGATTAAATATAACCTAAAATATGTTTACAAACCTATCCATTCTCCCGTCAAAAAGAAGCCGGAGAAAAACGGAAAGAACGGAGACAGATCTCTGATCTTTTCGTAACTCCCAGCTGACGCCCACCTGGTTCCAATTCCGGACGCCCAACGCCATCTTCCCGCCCCTCGCCAGCCAGCGCCACCGCGGTCAGAGTCCTTCCAAGGATCCGGAGACTAGTCCTCCACCGTCTACAGCCTAGGGTTACGATTCCGCCGCCAGCTCTTCCCACCCGGTCCGATTATATCACTCCTAGGCGCCGCCTGCTCGGTCGACTTTGAAGGAGTGTCCTGAGGGCCCTTCTGCCTCCGACAAAACTTCCTCAAGTAGCCTCCGGCGGTGACGAGCCGCCAGCTTCTGTGCGGCAAGCTAGCGTCACCGCAGGACACCCGACGCCATCTTCTCGCCCCTCTCCAGCCAGCGCCACCGCAGACGGAGTCCTTCCAAGGGTCCGGATACCAGTCCTCCGCCGTCTGCAGCCTAGGGTTACGATTCCGCCGCCAGCTCTTCACACCCAGTCCGACGATATCACTCCTCCTGAATGCCGCCTGCTCGGTCGACTTTGAAGGAGTGTCCTGAGGGCCCTTCTACCTACGGCAAATCTTCCTCCAGCATCCCTCGGCGGTGCCGAGCCGCCAGCTTCTGTGCGGCACGCTCGGAAGCCTCCTGTGAAATCCTCATCAGCCTCCCAAATCCCGATTCAGTTTCGTGTTGCTGCCCGAAACTCCTCCAGGCTATGCCAACCAATTCCTTGATCTGTCTCTTGCAGAAGCTGAAGGTATATCTTTTCTTCTGGTCTCTTGCTCGTGATTGCTAGTATAATAATATGCTTAGTAGTAATCGATCAAAAAAATAAGAGCTTGCTTGCCAAGGTTAACATTTCCTGTTTGCCGTTAAAATTTCATCTCTTTGTTTTTATTTTCTCCTTGTGACACTTGTGGAAGAAAATTATCAAAAGTTGAATACGTATGAACGTTAATTCTCGTTTGCGCGTACATGAACCCTAGGTCGGTTATCAATTGGGAATATTCAAGATAATCTGTTGGCACTGCCTTATTTTGAAAGACGAATCACAAATTTATCTTTTAAAATAAATTTCAGATTTAGGTATGCAACATTTTAGTAACAGACAAACTGATGCGGAGCAGAGACAAACACGAGCTTTGGGCCCGTTAGGGGCTGATTTGGCGACTTACCATATATTGCGTGCCCGGATCGACGATCGGACTCCGCGGTTGCGTCCGGCACGTCGTCGCGAGTCAAAAACATATATTAGTTTATTTTTTTGAGTTTATTTTCATGTATTTAGTAGCTCATCCATCCGGCCAATCATAGTCATTGATGGTGAAGCCCTAATTTATTCTCTTCTTATAAATATTGGTCTAAGTGGCTGAACCAAAGCATTGCAGAATTTGGAGAACTCTAATCCCGGATTCCAGCGATCACTCCCCGGTGCCGACGCAGTGGAACCCTAGGTGACGACTCCTAAGCCGCCAAACTCCTCCCCAAGGTAATCCCTACCTCCACCTTCGTTTTCACAACCTCGAACCCTCCATCCACCACCCGGAATCACCTCTACAGCCCGTTGAAAACCACACTTCCTATTTCAGTTACTATTCACAAATTAATAATATTGTTCATTTCCTAAGTTCTTGATCTTTCATGTGCCTTCCGCCTCCCCTCTTTGCTACAGGCCAGCGGACCGCTCTCCGCTCCCTTTCAGCCAGCCGACCACCCCCACCTCCCTTCCCACCGCCCGGAATTCTGCATAAACCTAGCCGGCCACTCCTTTAAATTCCTTCTGTGGATCCACCATCCTAGTAACCCTAAAATTCTAGATCAGTCCAGATCTAGAATTATAGCCCCCGATCCGTTATTTCCACCGCTCATACTTCCATTTTTGCCTGGATCCGCCCCTAAATAGCGGATCTTCTCATTCCCGTCCCGGATCTACTTATTTGTAGTCGGATCTACCGTTTTATTGCCCGTTCTCACCGTTTTCTGCCAAGGACAGCCACCGTCACTGTCTCCACGCCACCGGTTTCACCTTCGATCGCCGATCTACACATCCGGCCCTCCCAATCTTCAGTGCCTCGGTTCAGCATTTTACTTTGTGAGTTCTTTTGTAGTATTGTACACTTTGATTCAGCATGTTCACTTGGTGATTTATTATATTTTGTCGCGATTTCTGTTGGTAGAATTTTGTTTTGGTACTCTAATAATTTGCAGGAGGAAGCATTCGCCGCGTGCTTTGCTTGGGTCCTCCGAGCGGTGAAAAGCCATTAAAATATTGCCTAAAATAAATATTTGCTTGTTCTATTTTAATATCTGCGTGGCGTTAAATTTTCATTGTTTATATTCATTCGTCGAAACATTGATCGCATCGCATATAAGTTTGGATTGGCGTGTCACCCGTGCACTCACACCTAGCATTGTAGATTTGTGCACCATTAGCCTACCCTATATCATTTTGGTATCGGAGGTCAAGGTTAAGCTATTTGCATGCTTTGTATTGGTAGGTCATATAAAGTCTTTAGGTTCATTCATGACTAATTATCGTCGTCGTTCCTCTCCTCTCTTGGGAGATCCTGGGCCCGTCTATACCCAATCTCATAGAGCGTCTTCAGAGAAATCCTCACGTTATCATGATGATTATTATCGTCTGCGACACACCACTTCCCGAGATCGTGTCGACCCACCGACACAACCTCACTATGTGAGAGACAATCAGTATGATGATTGTCGTCGTTCATATCCTTGCACGCGAGCGGGTCGTGTTGACCCTTCGACTCGACCTGATTACCTTAAGGATGACTATTATGAGAATCGTCATTTTGAGGAAGATCTTGAGAGTCAGTTTCGTACAGTTTCCTCTTTCTTTGACGGCTCATCGAGTCCCGAGTCTTTCAGTTATTGGCTCGTGGATATTGAGTATTATCTTGATCATTTTCAGTTATTCGGTGAGCGTCGCGTTAAGTTTGCGAAACTTAGACTTTTAGATCAGGCGAGGGCATATTGGGCTAGCGTTGAGAGGCACAGCGAGCGAGACCGTCTTCGTCGCATAACTAGTTGGGTGGACATGAAGCGTACATTGTGTCAGAGGTATCTGCCTTCATCATATCGGAGTCGCTTGCTCGACCAATTATTTTCCCTTCAGCAAAAATCCATGTTTGTCGCTGAGTACATGGATTGCTTTGATGAGTTAGTAGTGAGGAGTGATATCCGGGAGGACTCAGCCATGACCACTTGCAGATTTCGGTCTGGACTTCGATTTGACATCCGTACTAAGGTGGTTTATCATAGCTCGAAGTCCCTCGAGCATAAATATCAGTTTGCCCTTCATTACGAACAGTTTTTGAGATTCGCCAGAGCTGGTCGGTTGGACCCTCATCTTGACCTCCGCAGTACAAGTCCTTCTCATACTGAGGTCACCACGATGTCTACCACTGTCCTATCACCCACGACGGAAGTGATACTGTTACGGGTCCTCCATTGGTTATCTTATATTATTATTAGTTTATTATTATTATGAGTCAAGTCGTTGTATCGAGTCAGGTAGCATTTAGGTGTTTTAAATAATTGTTTTATGTTGGTGTTATTTATTATTATGTCATCGGCACCTATATGGGGGCCTTTTGGGGGTCATGTAACTCTTATACAAAATATTAATGAAGGTTCTCTTTCTCTCTCAAGATTCTCTCTCTCTCTAGTTCTTCTCATCTCCTCCCTCATTCTAGGGTTTACCCCCTAATATCTACGCCTCCTTCCCCCACAATTACCAGCACGTAACAACTTGGTATCAGAGGGACTTTCCTCCCCTCTGGGCGTCGTTCCCGCTGATCGCAGCCACACCCGTAACATCCCGCAAGCAGCGCGATAGATCAAAAAAAGAGAGAGAGAAGGTTGCACTATCACTGCTCGCAGCCACGGCCGTCGACGCAGCAACGCAGCTTCTTCCAAGCCCTATCCGCTCCGCTCCACCATTTCTGCGCTCGAATTGGACGGAAATAGTCCCGATCGGCCTTTCCCGGCCGATCCATCCACCAGCACTCCTCTTCCTTGCTCGCAGCAATCGACGACCTCCGTCGTGGCTCCGACTATCGGGGACGCAGGCACTTGCGTGAATACAGCAGCCGGTCGTTTTTTCAGCCCTTGCGGCAGAGAAGCCCCATTCCAGTCCGCCGCCTGCAACAGCACCTCCAACCATCTTCTTCTCTGATTCCGTCCGGGAACAGCACCGCAGCCACCCTCGTCGACACAGCCCGCTCCTCTTGATTCCTCGAGCCCCCCGCAGCACAGCCCACTCCTTTTCATTCCTCGAGCCCCCCGCAGCACAGCCCGCTCCTTTTCATCCCCGACCCATTACTCCCTGGATACCAAAAAAATTTTGATACTTATTTTTAATTTATTAATCAAATTATTTTAATTAATTTATTAATATAAAATCAGATTTTGATTTTATGGATGCACCATTAAGCGCTGTCGAGGCGGCCCCCGCTCGTGCATCTCTTGAGAAACTTGAGGCGACCCTCGCCGCCAACACCACGTTTTCTGGAGGATCACGCTCGACTTTTCGGGTACCCTCTTTCCCTGAATTCGCCGTCATCCTCACTTCCGGGCTCTGTTATCAACCTTTTGACGCAGCCTCCACCCCCACCAACTCCTCTCGAGCAGTCGCCACCACCACCCTCTACTTTTGTGGCCATCATTCTGCAGTTACTAGCCTCGGCCACCGCGCTGCCTCTTCGGTCGGTTATTACTCTATCAGCTCCACAAGCCGCGCTTCCACCTCCACTTCGGACCTCAGCTTTGCCGCCTCCGGACACATCGTCGGCTCTTGCTCCGTCGGCCCCTGCCATGCCAATCCCACCGGTCGCTTCGTCGCCTCAACCACCGGCACTTGCTCCACCGACCCCGACGGATCCATTCCTGTCGCCGCTTGTGGGCCCTCCGACTTCTGCGTGGTTGCTGCTATCAGCCCCTCCAGCAGGCCAGACAATGACATTCCATCTTCCACCCGTTTTACTGATGGCGTCACCACTCATCGCCGACGTCACTGCCACAGCTACATGTTACCGCGCTTTATTCTGGAGGGAGATCAAGATACCTGATAATCTGGCCACCAGCATGGTGCACGAGCTTAAGGACAAGCTTGTTTTGAAGGACGGATGGAGTGTTACGGGTCCTCCATTGGTTATCTTATATTATTATTAGTTTATTATTATTATGAGTCGAGTCGTTGTATCGAGTCAGGTAGCATTTAGGTGTTTTAAATAATTGTTTTATGTTTGTGTTATTTACTATTATGTCATCGGCGCCTATATGGGGGCCTTTGGTGGGTCATGTAACTCTTATGCAAAATATTAATGAAGGTTCTCTTTTTCTCTTAAGATTCTCTCTCTCTCTAGTTCTTCTCATCTCCTCCCTCATTCTAGGGTTTACCCTCTTGTATCTCCGCCTCCTTCCCCCACAATTATCGGCACGTAACAGATACCTAATACAGATTGCTCTCACCCCAGCGAGATGCTTAGCCCCTTGAGTGACCTATCTCTTGTTTCTGACCCGTCTCTTGTGACTCCAACGGAGGGTGAGCCTGAGCGACCTATTGAGTCTGTAGTGTTGTGTCCCTCACCCACACCTCCACTTTTGGCATGTCTGGGATTGATTAACACTCATACCCTAGACTCATGTCTTGACACCCCACCCGCAGACCCATTCTTGAGCATAGGTCTATGTCGCTTTTCCCTTGGCGTTACCCTGAGCCACGTTACGACCGGGAGCTCAGAGCCTGGTGTTGATCTCGTAGTGGCTATGTCACCCATGCACGGGGGCACTACCCCTTTCGATGGTCCTCATCGGGAGGACTTTGACCTTATTGACGAGCCCCCTGTTGAGCCTTCTGATGATCCGCCACATCTTGGTGAGGATGAGACTCGGGTGAGCCCCTCAGGTATGACGCCTTTTTCATTATCATCTTTGGCCTTACCCCAGAGAAGGGACCTTGAGTGGAGCATGACATGTGTAGAGCTTACCTTGAGTCCACTTGAGCATACTCATATTGTGAGGACATACCTTATGACACCTCACAGTCTGAATGAGTTTTGGGACACGCCACCTGCTGAACAACCCGATGAGTTCTTTCTTGTCTGGGACACTCACCATATTCTAGAGTCACGAATTCTAGTCTGTGTGCACAGTTTTCACCTAGGTGGTCGTCTTATCCGCGATGACTTCTCGTAGACACCTCCTCGTGAGCCCCCTGATGTGTTACGTTCCCTGAGAGACACCTGGCTCGTTACGAGCTTGTATTTGAGTATAGTTGTCTTTCAAGATCATTTGAGCACTCGTCTCACACTAGATGAATATTTTTATATTCCACTGAAATAACCTCCTGATAGGCCACCACATTTTAGAGACATCTCAGACATTATTAGATTTTCCTATAAGGAGTGTATCGTGTTTGTCGTGTTGTCTTTGCATCATTTGCATTACCTGCATGAGTCTGCTGAGTCTTTTACATGACATTTGCATGAGTTGCATGAGTCGGTCCACCGACGAATAATAACAAGCAATGAAAATTATAAATCTCATGCAGATAAGCGAAGACGAGAACGAATATTTAATGAAGGCGAAAGGGTGATGGTACGAATCTGCCCTGAGAGGCTCCCTTCGGGGCCTGCCAAGAAGTTAAGCGCTAGGTGAATGGGTATGTACTTTGTTAATAGTCGCATTGAGACAAATGCCTAACGGCTCGATATCTCGGCTAGTATGGAAATTCACCAGGTGCTTAATGTTGAGGATCTGACTTCATACTACGAACTTCACGAGTATGTGGACCCGAGCAGTGGAGATACTCAGCCACCCCCACCCCCACTGTCGTTACCTTACCACCCTCATACGTCACCACCATCTGATGGCCACCCCAGTCCACCCATTGTTGACATCCACCCACCTGGGGACTCGTCTTCTCTGATTTCACCACCGGCACCACCGATAGCACTGGGACCCACCTTTCGAGAGATGAGAGATGAGAGCATCACAGAGTTCAGATTCCACCAGCTTGTTCCTACTTCAGATGGGTCGTGTTGTCGCTACTTGGTACATTGGCGGGGCAGCCCCGACGCAGTTGACGCTTGGATAGTTGCAGCAGAGCTAGATCGATTCACCCCTGAACTT
Source organism: Platanthera zijinensis (assembly GCA_039513925.1). NCBI lineage: Eukaryota > Viridiplantae > Streptophyta > Magnoliopsida > Asparagales > Orchidaceae > Platanthera > Platanthera zijinensis. The sequence continues at coordinate 44,393,477 of CM077098.1, read as the reverse complement.
CGACTTCGGCATGGCCATCTCCATTCACCGGAGATGGCAGCTTTTCATTCAGGGGGAGTTGATTAGCGAGGACACTCTTCCGCCGACGACACTTTGACGACTTTTGATGGAACTCTTCGAGCTGTACCTGGCGATCAGCGAGAGAATTCTGATCCCAATTCATCGGGAGATGAATTCTTTCAAGCCGGGGAGATTGATGCGGAGCAGAGACGAGCAAGAACTTTAGGCCTGTTAGGGGCAGATTTGGCGACTTACCATATATAGCGTGCCCGGATCGACGATCGGACTCCGCTGTTGCGTCCGGCACGTCGCCGTGAGTCAAAAACATATATGAGTTTATTTTTTTGAGTTTATTTTCATGTATTTAGTGGCCGATCCCACCGGTCAATCATATTCGTTGATGGTGAAGCCCTAATTTATTATCTTCTTATAAATATTAATCTTAGGCTCTATTTTGTTTGGGCGTTTCGATGCTCGGTTTTGGGGCAAACGCCGCCGGAAGGAGGGTTAAACAAATGTACCGCCGGTGTCGTTTTGCTCCGTTTCCACACGCCGCCTTGAGAAACGCCCCAAAAAGCTCCGTTTGGTGGCAGCACCTCCCCCCTCCGATTCGAACACTCTGTTTTCAACCCGCCGGATCGACCCTCCACCGCCGAACCAAATGGAGCCTAAGTGGCTGAACCAAAGCATTGCATAATTTGGAGAACTCTAATCCCGGATTCCAGCGATCCCTCTCTGGTGCCGACGTCGTAGAACCCTAGGTGACGACTCCTAGGCCGTCAAACTCCTCCCAAAGTAATCCCTACCTCCACCTCGTTTTCCCACCTCGAACCCTCCATCCAACACCCGAAATCACCTCTACAGCCCACTGAAAACCACACTTCCTGTTTCAGTTACTATTCACTAATTACTAATATTGTTCATTTCCTAAGTTTTTAATCTTTCCTGTGCCTTCCGCCTCCCCTCTTTGCTACAGGCCAGCGGACCACTCTCCGCTGCATTTCAGCCAACCGACCACCCCCACCTCCCTTCCCACCGCCCAGAATTCTGCATAAACCCTAGCCGGCCACTCCTTTAAATTCCCTCTGTGGATCCATCATCCTAGTAACCCTAAAAATTCTAGATCAATCCAGATCTAGAATTAGAGCCCCCGATCCGTTATTTCCACTGCTCATACTTTCCATTTTTACCAGATCCGCCCCTAAATAGCGGATTTTCTCATCCCCGACCCGGATTTACTTATTCGTAGTCGGATCTACCGTTTTATTGCCCGTTCTCATCGTTTTCCGCCAAGGACAGCCACTATCACTGACGCCTCGCAACTGGTTTCACCTCGATCGCGGATCTACACATCCGGCCATCCCAATCTTCAGTGCCTCGGTTCAGCCTTCTACTTTGTGAGTTCTTTTGTAGTATTGTACTCTTTGATTCAGCATGTTCACTTGGTGATTTATTATAGTTTGCCGCATTCCTGTTGGTAGAATTTTTTTTTGGTACTCTAATAATTTGCAGGAGGAAGCATTCGCCGCGCGCTTCGCTTGGGTCCTCCGAGCGGAGGAAAGCCATTAAAATATTGCCTAAAATAATATTTGTTTGTTCTATTTTAATATCTGTGTGGCGCAAAATTTTCATTGTTTTATATTCATTCGTCGAAACATTGATCATCGCATCGCATATAGGTTTGAATTAGTGTGTCACCGTGCATTCACACCTAGCGTTGTAGGTTTGTGCACCACTAGCCTACCCCTACATCACAAAAACATTATTCATATATCTAGCTAGTATAGCATAATGCAGCACCTACTTTAATTTATTCCCAGACGAGGGGACAGGCACGGGGCTACACCCCTACGCCAACTACGACAGTACCTCAACCACGATAGTGCACGAGAGGTCACAGCATTGTCTAAGCATGACGACGCTCCCGCCGCTCGCAAACCCTTGAGTGTTATACTCTGCTAGTCGCTCATTTTGCAGTGTGCATGAGGGTTTTCGAGCGGCGGAGAGAACACATTTTTATTGTAGGTATAGAGTTTTGTTTATATGAGAGCATATTTATTATAAAAAAACCCATAAATTTTAAAAATTGGACTTTTTTTAATTAAGAAGGGTAAAATCGGAAAGTGAATGTTTAACCAAAGAATGTTTTCCTTATATAGTATAGATAAAGACTGTGGCATCATCTGACAGTATATATGCATTTTTTCTATTGTAATTTTAACTCTAGTGGCTGAGTGTGTAGGAAAAGCTAGGCTCATATATTATATATATATATATATATATATATATGCTCTCTCTTCTCCTTCTCTCTTCTCCCCGTTCTTTCTCCTCTCTTGATGTAAACTCAAATTAAGATTTTATAAATTATATAGTTTTTAGCAAAAAAATATTTTATTTGTAATAAAATAAGATTACGAACTTTAAAATTTAAGTGTATTTTAATTTTAAAGGCCGAGAGTGCCCAAAAATGAGTTTGAGCGCAACAATCATCACTTTCCAACGTTGAAATTTCGTGAAGCCGTTAATCGTTATTCAGAAAACATTCCACGGTATTTATTGAGTTGAATCGTCGCGAGATTTGTACGTCCACATGCAAGTACACAAGAAATAACTTATGAAATAATGATAATCACAGTAATGAGAACGCTCGGGGAGAGCCTTAAATTATTCAAATTATGCATAAAATTAAAACTAATCACGAACAGAGAAATCGGGTGAGGTTACCACCAAAGGTTAGTCGATCCAATCGGCAGGCGCGGAGGAGGGCAATAGCATTCAGCCGCTTGCTGGAGGGATGCGCCGGAGTCGACAACAATCGGCGAGGGGAGGGACTGTCGGGCCACCGGAGGTTGGAACTGGACAGGCGGCCGACCGTTTGCTGGACAAATGAGTCGGAGTCGACAGCAAGGGCGCGGGACGGGACCTGGTTGGTCGCTGACGTGAGGCGGGTGGGACCTCCTACCGGCGTTGGCTGCTGGAGAATGTCGTCCGTCAAATCTGGTGAGGGTCGTCGGCAGACATGGAGGCAGTGGTGGACGTTGGTTTGCGACGGTGGTTGTGGCTGGAGCAGCGGCAGGCTTAATGGCCTGCGGCGGTGATTGTGGCTGGAGTGACGGCAGACTTATGGGCCTGCGGCGGTGGATGACGGAAAGGAGCGGCCGGCCGAAATGTTTTGCATGGGTGACAGGTACCGGCAATACAGAGAAATTGAATAGAAAATTCAATTTCTCTGTTGTCCGGGGTTGTCTTTTCAGCAGAGAAGGGCATGCCCTTTTATAATGAATGAGAATTTATGGAATTGAATATCAATTCCATAGCTTACCAACAAAAAAAGAACCAGCCACTTTATTTCCAAATTATAAAGTTTCGAAAGGCATTGGTCGGTCATATATTACCTTTTATTTTATTTTATTTTTATAAAAGAGTTTTCACCAATTTTGAACATGATCGCAAAAATATTCTATCTTTTGAGTTTTGAAATTTAAATTTATGCATTTTAAATAACTTTAAGTTTGTCTGTTACGTCCTAACTACTAAAATTACTGAACTTATTTATTTAAGGTCCCATCAGACGGTCAACCCGAAGAGCCGAAAAATTTCAAATAAAAGCAGGTGCGCGAAAGAAATACACGATAATAAATAAATGTTGAAAAATTCAAATGCGTGACTTAGGATGCGGTGAAGGTTGCATCATCTCTCTTTCTCTGTAACTGCCACTCTCTCCCTCTCTCTCCCCCGCCCTTCTCTCCCCCTTCCCTCTCTCTCTTTTCTTCTCTCTCTCTCTTTCATCCGTCAGCCCCTCCCTCTCCTCTCCCTCTCTCGTCTCCCTCTCTCATCTCTTTCTCTTTGGCTTTTTCTCCTCCGTTATTTGCAAAGACACCAGACACTATTCATAGTTATAAAAAATTTCATCACGACTATATATAGAGAGAGAGACATTGTGTATTAAGGCAATCTACTAAATTGACAACATTTTCTTTCCAATTTTGCTCATGCTACTTCAATATAATAACACATTTTTAATCTAAATATTTAATACTTATTTTATTAGGAATACAAATAACTATATAAAATGAAATTTAGATATTAAATATAATTGTTATCTAGGAATACAAATAATTATAGAATATAACTCTTAATCTATATTTATATTATATATCAAACTTCATACCCTAATATTTTCACTACAAATGAAAATAAGTATACAACATGATTATAAATAAAATAATATATAAATTATTAAACTAGTGAAATGTGGAGTAGTTTGCGTAGGTGCATCTATGTGTGCAATCCATCTGTTAATGGAGTGACCTGAAATATGTGATCAACAACAACACTCAAGCATTTATCCCACTATGAGGGGGTCGGCTATATGGATCCTTTGTCGTCATTGTGTCTAATCTTTAATCATAATCTCACTAATGCCTAAGTACATAATATCTTTCCATATAGTTTCATTCCAAGTATTTATTGGTCTCCCCCGTTTAACATGCTTAGTGCTAAACTCTCACAACGCCTAACATGTGCCTCTAATGGTCTCCTTTGTACGTGTCCAAACCATTTTAGTTGAGCTTCTTGCATCTTCTCTGCAATTGGTGTCACTCCTATCTTATCATTAATACATTTATTTCTAATTTTATTTAGTCTAGTGTGTCCACACATATTCATAAGGGTGACTAAATTTTACGTTGGATGTCTACCTTGGTGTTTATTGTTTGCAGATGACATCGTTTTGGTTGATGAGACGTGCGAGGGTGTAAACATAAAACTTAAATCTTGGCGAGATACTTTAGAAAAGAAGGGTTTAGGTTGAGCGGGGAAAAGATGTAGTATATGGAGCTTAAATTTTAGCAGTACAAGAAGACAGATGACTTCGTTATTAAGTTGGGTGATCAAGATATTTCCCGTAGTGAGTGTTTTAAAATATCTTAGATCGGTAGTTCAAAAAGACGAAGGTATTGATAAAGATGTGACACGTAGAATCCAAGCAGGTGCGGGTTGGTTGAAGTGGAGAGGCGTGTCAGGGATCTTATGTGATCGTAAAGTACCACTAAAACTTAAGGGCAAGTTTACCGTACTGCAATTAGACCCGCGATGCTCTATATTTCTGAGTGTTGGGCAGTGAATTGTGTACAGGAGCAAAAAAATGGGAGTTGTGGAGATGATAATGTTTAGGTGGATGTGTGGACACACGAGACTGGACAAAATTATGAATGAAAGTATCAGGGATAAGACAGGGGTAGCACCAATAGCAGAGAAGATGCTAGAAGCTCGTCTAAGATGGTTTGGACACGTACAAAGGAGACCATTAGAGGCCTTTTAGGCATTGTGAGAGTCTAGTCACTAGGCATGTTAAACGAGGGAGGGGTAGACCAATAAAGACTTGGAATGAAACTGTAAGAAAAGACATGATGTACTTAGGCATTAGTGAGATTATGAACAAAAGATAGGGCACAATGGCGACAAAGGATTCATATAGTCGACCCCACTATAGTGGGGATAAAGGCTTGAGTGTTGTTATAGTGTGTCCACACATCTACCTAAGCATTCTCATCTTCGTAACTCCCATTTTTTTCTCATATGCACAATTCGCTGTCAAACACTCAGAACCATAGAACATCGTTCGTCTAATTGCAATGTGGTAAAACTTGTCTTTAAGTTTTAATGGTGGTCTCTGACACGCCTCTCCACTCCAACCAACCTGCTTGGATTCTATATATCAAATCTTTATCAACACCTCTAACTTTTTGAATTATCTATCCGAGATATTTAAGGCACTCGCAGCGAGAAATATCTTGATCACCCAATTTAATAACAAAGTCTTTCATCCATCTTGCACTGCAAAATTTAAGCTTCATATACTCTGTCTTTGCCCTCCTCAATCTAAAACCTTTCTTTTTTAAAGTGTCTCGTCAAGATTCAAATTTCACGTTTACACAATCACGTGTTTCATTGACCAAAAGGATATCATCCGCAAACAATAAACACCAAGGTATTGCTTGTTAGATACGTCTGGTGAGTTCATCTAAGATAAGGGTAAAGAGAATAAGAGATAAGGGCTTAAAACTAACCTTGATGTAACTTGTAAGTCAACAGTGATAGGGAATTCATGTGTTAATCAACCAAATTCCATCACCCTCATCACTGAATTTGTATACATATCATTGATTATGTCAATGTATGATACATTTACACCTTTTTTAAGACTCTCCATAAGATCACGCTTGGACCATATCATAAGCCTTCTCAAGATTATAAACAGCATATGTAATCTTGTTTTCTTTCTCGATAGTTGACAATAAGTCTCCTCAAGAGATGTATAGCTTCCATGGTCGACCGCCTTGGCATGAGTCCAAATTGATTCCCTGAGATGTAAGTCTCTCGTCTTACTCTTCTTTCTACTACTCATTTTCATAGTTTTATGGCATGACTAATTAATTCAATTTCTTTGTAATTAACACAATTTTGTATATCTCATTTGTTCTTATACAAATGTACCAAAATACCTTCTCTCCATTGGACCAACATCATCTTTGACTTCAGTGTCTTATTGTAGAAACATGTAAACCGCAAAATTCATTCTTTCTCTAAACATTCTATACTTTAATGGGTATATCGTACAGCCAAACCGTCTTCTCATTTTTCATCATCATTAAAACATCATTTATCTCTGATACTTAAATTTTATAACAAAACGTTATGTTCATATAATCCTTCGATTTACTTAACTCTTCCAAGTTCAGTTCATTATCTTTTGTTTCATTAGAACTGATAAAAATATCTTTTTAACGCTATTTAATAATCACATCAACTGTCTGAATTATATATGTTTCATCTTTTATTGATGTATACTAAAATCTGAAAAAGATTTTAAAATATATATTCGGGTTCAACTTAAAGTTTAGCAGCGAAATCACGACATCTCGAGTTTTGACATATGAAAATTTAATCAAAAGTTTTGTAAACTCGCATAAGGTGACTAACACTTGCCCGTTTTCAACAATAAATTAAATTCATCCACATGTAACACAACGAGAAATAGACAGTATGTTTAATAAATTAACGCCAAAGAGAATGCAGGTTATTGTTGGGCGAACGAGCTCTAAAATTATTAATTGTTCACATGCATTTCAAGAATATAGGACTAAAAGTAAACAAGATGTGAAATGGGAGGGAGAGTTATATGATGCAAAAGATCACGGCAGTGAACGGTCGCACAAGTAATATAAAATGGGCGAATTTTCTCAAGTATCGATCTCTCAAAGAACACAGTAAGGTGGAGTTAATTTCGAGGAGGACTTGAGATTAAAGTCCTTAGGTCGGAGTTTACGATGGGAATTTTGGTGGTTGCGATAAAATAAAGCAAAAATCTATCAACTACTCCTATGCAACGTCGTTATGCGATGCTTCGCATGGCGGGATGGAAGACTAGCCGGGCCACTATACCGAATCGCTAGGCGGATGGACGAGTAGGCACGCGTAAGAACGGAATTTGAGGGTCGTAAGCACCTCTTCGCAACGCACGCCACTAGCAATCGCTAGTGCGGCCAACAACAAATGGAAGGCGGAAAATGGAAATAGGCGCACCTCAAATATATAAAACGTAAATACACACAATCGCATAGACATGATTAAGCGTAAACGTTAATTACAATAAGCGTTCTTCATCAAATATAAGAGATCAAGCTAAACTATCAACATCAAGAAGAGAAAAGTGTGCGGAATCGACCGGATCCGAAGTCTTGTTGAGGATTCACGGTTGGAATCGCCGGGTTGTCAATCCGCGTCCAAGCTCGGTCCTCAACTGCGTCTGGGGTAGAGGAGGCTGTCACTCACTCCCAATGGACCCGTCTTCTTTGTGTCACGATGCGGAAGAAGATGGCACAAACTTCTCCTTGCTTGGTGGAGAAAGCTCAGTTGAATCTCCTCTTGAAGCTCAAGGATGAAGGAGGAGGCCGAGAGGAAGCTCCGGCTTGGATTTGGCGTTGAATGCTTGCCCGGAGCACCTCCCAACGGTGGAGAGAGAAGAAAACGGCGGACCTCTCCCTGGAGAAGATGGAAATCGCGGGAAAGAAGAATATCATCAGCGGAGAGAAATCTGCGCTTTAAATAGAAAATGTCAGAAAAATAGGCATGCACGATTTGGCGCACGACCGTGCGTTAACCGTGCGTATTTAACTTCCTGAACAAGCCCGATGAAGATGCTGCGTTGACCCGTGCGTTTTACTCGCGCACGGGCGATTCCGCCCGTGCGTGAAGGAAATCGCACGGGTAACGACAGAGCGCTGGAAATAAAGAGAAACAGGGGAACCGTGCGTTTTACTCGCGCACGGGCGCGTTTGCCCGTGCGTGAAGGAAACACACGATTTACCCCAGAATGCAGGAAACCAGAGAAAAATGTGCAGGGCGTGCGATTCCTTCTCGCACGGTTTGGCCTAAACCGTGCGGGAACAAAACGCACGGGTAAAAACATAAGTCCCCAGAATGGTTGTGTGAAACGCACGATTGAACTGGAACCGTGCGCGAAGAAATGCGCACGACCGTGTGTTTTACACAGAATTGAAAATGAACTTCGGGACATCCCGACCACCTACACAGCAATGAAACCAACTGGGGCACCAGCTCCCAGCAACAATACACAGCATAAAATATACAAAAAGAACCATGGGGAGCACCATGTGCTTACCAACAAAAGAATGCGCAATTGCACACCCAAGGGCCAAAATAGTGCACTTAGCGTGAAAAGCAGAATAAATGAAATATCAATGATAACACACTAAAAGTGAAGTGCAAGTGCGAGAAAACAAGCCCAGATGAATCCGAAAAAACCCTATAAATATCGGACTCATCACACCCCCAGACTTAACTGTTTGCGCGTCCCGAGCAAACAAACTCTAAGCAGACAGAAAAATTCATTTAGCTAACATAGAAATTATGATATGAAGTACCATGCGAAGTCGCATGCTCGTACGCGTACAAATATAACAGAAGAAATTTTTAAGTATGCAAAATAGTTTATACTTTTCACAATGCGTATCAAAATTTTATTATTACTCAAAAATGGAATCACGGTGAATCAACCGGTCACGCATAGGACGAAAGTAGGCAGGCCACTAAGGTGGAGTTTTGCCAAAGATCGGGGCTCAGGATCACCTTCAAAGGAATCCACTAATGTCGGGGACCATACGCTTGCCCGTTCACACTCTCCACGGCACTAGTTCAACTCAAGCGTGAATCTGTAGAACTTTAGGATGATCACGGGGCTTAGGTTACGGTGAGGTAAACAATGATAAACGTGAAGGCAACCCAAATGAGCTAGCCTAAAAGAATCCATCCGCTAATCACAATATAAATGAGTACACCACACCCCCAGACTTAACTTTTAACATATGGGTGTGTGCACCGCCTACTCCAAATATAATCACATAACCAATAAGATTTTCAATTAAACTTTTTCTTTTTCTTTTTTTCTTTACAAATATTTTCTTTTTCTTTTTCTTCTTTTTATTTTCACAATATCAGCAAATATAGCTTGGGAGCACTTCCACATTTTTCACAAAGAGTACCACCACATCACATCCCAACATAAAAATTTAAAACACTATAGCTCGACTTGGGTGTGCGACTACGATAGGCTATGAAGCTTTGGTGAAATCATGGTGGAGCTGAATCAAAAAGAAGGTGTAGGCACAACGGGGCTTAGTGAGGATACGACGTTAGGAACGGTACAAAGCTCAACCGGGCCAAAATGATGGCCTACATCACACTCACGCTTAACTAACCATGTACTCATGCTTCGAGAGTAGTTTGGGGCAAGTTATTAGCCACCGAGAAAGATAACCATTCCTCCCGACTCGAGCAAAATGAGTCTAGTGATGGCTACACACATCCCTACACTACTGTTTGATTCACCGGATTCACCAACTTCTGAGTAGAATAAAAAGTATCTTTACGTAAATAGAAAAATACAAAACTATAAGCATACAGAAAAATTAAATCTACTCGAATTTCTAAACGAGACTAGAGCAATTGACTAGAAGCACAGCAAGGTCAACATTTTACTCCGTCTCACAATCCTATGCAGCACAATAATTTCCCCAAATCTAACAAAGATACGAGTTTAACTCGCAGCACGCTAACAGCTAAGCACGCGCTCATGTGGATGTAGTGGTGTGCGATGCAATGAACTAATCAAAATAAAAACAATAAAAGCTTCTAGTATGCACATGAAATGTGCGCGTGCCAAGGTAACAATAACTGGCTCTCCCCAGACTTAAACTAAACACACATCATATGATATCGAAATTTAAATCAAATAGAGCTAGGGAAGAGATTACTCAATGCTCAGCCAGTGAGCATACCAGAAGACGCGTGAAAAACCTGAAGCAGGCCCGTCATACGAAGAATCACAACCCCGCCAATACGTAGTTCTCATGAATACCTGCAGGGGTGAGCTCCGCAAAAACAAAAGAAAAATATACAAAAAGAAATGCTAAAACTAAAATAGACATGAAAATAAAAGTGCAGAAAATGAAAGATAAGTACTGGAGTTATTGTCATCTCAGCACGACTTATTCGATTCTATACAGTTCTAGCTAATGGGCCTATGAAATAAGAAATGCACAGGTAACTGGCCTAATATCCGTTGCGATAACGGGTACCGATACGGAGATAGTGCAGTTACCCCTCTTCCTAAATAATCATACCTGCTCCTAACAGGCAGAGGAAATAGGAAGTAAGATGAGGAGGAGCACAGGTCCTCGCTCATCTCACCACAAAATAAATCTTTGCCCAGCAAGGTATCGTCCACCACAGGTATGCAGGAAGCGATGGCGACGGCATGGGCACCAGGCTTATCGTCATCCCACCGTACCCGTGGAGACTCATCCTGCACATGCTCAGATAAAGAAGGGGGGTCAAGTAATAAAAGAGATGAACTAAAATAATCAGAAAATGGGAGAGTGACTCCGGCTTCACTCTCAGCGAGATCCAAGCATAGCTCATCGTCGGTATCATATGAGTCATAGCGAGGGGGATCTGAGAGCTCGAGGTACTCAGTGGTGGTTTGGACCTCCTCATCAAACAAGGAAGTGTAAACTTCCTCATCAGAAAGGATCTCCTCATTAACACACCTCGGTGTGTCATCATGTTCCAAGACGTAACTCTCCATTGATGAGAATAACGTCCTCGTCACACCATATTGCAACCTAAGACTCCAAATCACCATCGGGCATAACAACATCAACCGACTCACTACAAAGAGGAGTAGCACAATTCGGCAAAAACTGCGCAGGGGCAAGGCTGCTCTCAAAATCAGGCATAGAATGAGTAGTACCCAACGCAAAATCATCCGTCGATAGGAATAATCCCTGCGGGAAAAGAATGAGCAAGGTGCGCTATGTCAGTGAATGGGCCAGGCAACACCCTGGTAGGCCCGTCTACAGCAGTCTTCCGCGAACGGGAGGTAGCTACAGGCACACCCACAGAGGGAGAAGGCTCGCACAAGCGAGGGCAGTCCTTCACCATGTGGCTTATACCTTGACATAGCAAGCATCTCAAACAATCCTCGGCATTCTGAACAGCCATGGCGTCAATGCATCGGCGCAAAGTGTCAATAAGACGGCACTCAGCAACAGAAGACCACGAATAAAAATAATTTGAAGAATTAATGCTACACACAAAAAAAAAACTAGCACGGATCCGCTATCTAAATCAAAAAAACAGAAAGGGGCAAAAAAGAAATAAGCAACAATAAAAATTCTAAAAACTAAAGCAAATAAGAAAATGATATGCACAAATGGAAAAGGGCTTCGATCTACTATCTCCCTCTCCAGCAACTCACACGACTGTGTTCCCCGGCAACGGCGCCAAAAACTTAATGTTAAAGATCATGGCAGTGAACCGGTCGCACAAGTAATATAAAATGGGCGAATTTTCCCAAGTATTGATCTCTCAAGGAACACAGTAAGGTGGAGTTAATTTCGAGGAGGACTTGAGATTGAAGTCCTTAGGTCGGAGTTTACGATGGGGGTTTTGGTGGTTGCGATAAATAAAATAAAGCAAAAATCTATCAACTACTCATATGCAACACCGATATGCGATGCATCGCCAGGCGGGATGGAAGACTAGTCGGGCCGCTATGAACCGAATAGCTAGGCGGATGGACGAGTAGGCACGCGTAAGAACCGGAATTTGAGGGTCGTAAGCACCTCTTTGCAACGCACGCCACTAGCAATTGCTAGTGCGGCCAACAACAAATGGAAGGTGGAAAATGGAAATAGGCGCACCTCAAATATATAAAACGTAAATACACACAATCACATAGACATGATTAAGCATAAACGTTAATTACAATAAGCGTTCTTCATCAAATATAAGAGATCAAGCTAAACTATCAACATCAAGAAGAGAAAAGTGTGCGGAATCAACCGGATCCGAATTCTTGTTGAGGATTCATGGTTGGAATCGTCGGGTTGTCAATCCGCGTCAAAGCTCGGCCTCAACTGCATCCGGGGTAGAGGAGGCTGTCACTCACTCCTAATGGACTCGTCTTCTTCGTGTCACGATGCGGAAGAAGATGGCACAAACTTCTCCTTGCTTGGTGGAGAAAGCTCGGTTGAATCTCCTCTTGAAGCTCAAGGATGAAGGAGGAGGCCGAGAGGAAGCTCCGGCTTGGATTTGGCGTTGAATGCTTGCCCGGAGCACCTCCCAACGGTGGAGAGAGAAGAAAACGGCGGACCTCTCCCTGGAGAAGATGGAAATCGCGGGAAAGAAGAAGATCATCGGCGGAGAGAAATCTGCACTTTAAATAGAAAATGTCAGAAAAATAGGCACGCACGGTTTGGCGCACGACCGTGCGTTAACCGTGCGTATTTAACTTCCTAAACAAGCCCGATGAAGATGTTGTGTTGACCCGTGCGTTTTACTCGCGCGCGGGCGATTACGCCCGTTCGTGAAGGAAATCGCACGGGTAACGACAGAGCGCTGGAAATCAAGAGAAACAGGGGAACCGTGCGTTTTACTCGCGCACGGGCGCGTTTGCCCGTGCGTGAAGGAAACGCACGTTTTACCCCAGAATGCAGGAACCAGAGAAAAAAAATGTGCAAGGCGTGCGATTCCTTCTTGCACGATTTGGCCTAAACCGTGCGGGAACAAAACGCACGGGTAGAAACAGAAGTCCCCAGAATGGCTGTGTGAAACGCACGATTGAACTGGAACCGTGCGCGAAGAAATGCGCACGGCCGTGCGTTTTACACAGAATTGAAAATGAACTTCGGGACATCCCGACTACCTGCACAGCAATGAAACCAAATGGGACACCAGCTCCCAGCAACAATACACAGCATAAAATATACAAAAAGAACCATGGGGAGCACCATGTGCTTACCCCCAACAAAAGAATGCGCAATTGCACACTCAAGGGCCAAAATAGTGCACTTAGCGTGAAAAGCAGAATAAATAAAATATCAACGATAACACACTAAAAGTGAAGTGCAAGTGCGAGAAAACAAGCCCAGATGAGTCCGAAAAACCCTATAAATATCGGACTCATCATCATACCAACATCGTGCGCAACAACGAATTTCAGCAGTGTAGGAGAGGATTTCATGGCAGGGGAATGTTGGCCTGGATTTTGGATAGTTGGGAAGGCTCTGATGGAGGGATCTCAGTTTGGTAGAGTCTCAGCCGAGGACAGAGATGACTGGGGTGGGTTTTCGGCAGCCAGGGAAAGATTTTTCGCTGAAGGAAAATTCTAGAACGGGTTCCGCGGTGGTTGCAGGACCGGAACGAGAAATCTACGGCAGGAACTAGGATACTGCGGCAGGAATCGACAGGAAACGGGGAGAGGGGAGACACTGGACTCATCGACGAGTCACGCGGCGGACTTAGATGTGATCGTCAGGATCGTCTAAAACCTCAGATGGCATCGATGGAGCGAGGAGGTCAAACGTTGGGTGTCGGGAGATGGAAACGGAGAGGCAATCGTGTGCAATATCAAGCAAAGAAGAAGATTTCTCTGCCGGTTTGTCTTGTCTGCCCCCTTTCAAGTGAAAGGGGATTACAAAAGGATTTTAGGTCTATTTTAGGTATTCAATGGCAGGGGGCATCAAAAGCTTATAAAATTAAAGGAATAACAGTAAAGGGGGAGGTTTAATGGTATTTTAGGGCTTACAAAATTAAATGGCCTGCTGTTTTTTCAATAACAATAGAGGGGAGAATTCAAAAGTATTTAGGGGGAATTAAATGGGAATAACGGGAATGCCAAGAGGTTTGAAAAAATCTAAAATTAAATGCAATTATTATCTTAAGATATTAACTTCATATTTAATTAATATTAACAATTTCATTTCTTGCTTGTCCAAAGTTACCATAGCCCTAATTTGACGGTCGGTCACACCAATAAGTCGTACAAATGACGTAATACTGATACGACCCTTTCCCTGTGACCTCGTGACCGGCGGCGGACCTATGGTCGGAGGGGGAGGCGCGATCGGCTTGCGTCGGCGTCGTGCGGGAAGGAGATATCGCGGGATATGTGGCTAGGGTTACTCGCGGGTTTATTCCCGTGAGGGGGTAGAGAGAGAGATAGGAAGGAGAGGATTTTAGAGAGAGGGAGAGATTTTCTTCTAAATTCTTGCTTGCCTCAAATGTCTAACCACACCACATAATATAGGTTCAAAACATGCCCCCCATTTGGGCTTACGACAATGGGTAAAATACGATAAAAAAAACACATATAAAGTAAAGATAACCGGCGTCGTCACGCAACATAACATCGCCGCCCCCGCCCGAACACAGCTTGTCCTCAAGCTGGATCGAAGGGTATTGCAGTGGCGTCACCTCTCGTCGCGTCCTCATCGGGAGGGTCGTCTACTTCCAGCCAGAAAAGGCGTAGGCATCAATGTCCCTTTCCCTGTAACCTCGTGACCGGCGGCAGACCTATGGTCGAAGGGGGAGGCGCGATCGGCTTGCGCCGGCGTCGTGCGGGAAGGAGATGTCGCGGGATATGCGGCTAGGGTTACTCACGGGTTTATTCCCGTGAGGGGGTAGAGAGAGAGATAGGAAGGAGAGGATTTTAGAGAGAGGGAGAGATTTTCTTCTAAATTCTTGCTTGCCTCAAATGTCTAACCACACCACATAATATAGGTTCAAAACATGCCCCCATTTGGACTTACGACAATGGGTAAAATACGATAAAAACACACATATAAGTAAAGATAACCAGCGTCGTTACGCCACATAACAGATACATAATACACCAATACTCGAAAAAATAAAGGACAAACTTGCGCGACTATATGCGCTACAATATATTTAAATAAACGAAGTAAAATAAATATCGAAGCATTCAGGTTGCATCAATTCTCCAGAGGTTGAAGGAATTCGACCCTGTCGAGACTGTGATGGAACCACGGAGTTATAGTTTTCCAAAGTTCCACGAAAATTGCGTCAAAAACCCATGCATGACATGTAATTTTTTGCTGAAAAACCAGAGATGTAAGGAGGTGAGTTCGACAAAGTGGGAAAGAGAGTGGGCAATAAGGCAAAGAAAGAGGCAAAGTCGAAGGGAAGCATGATCAACTTGTGGATTCATTAGAACATATTGCATTATGCGTACATGTGTTAGACATCCACAAGAGTGTACTAAACCAAGATCCATCATCAAAATGTCGTCAGCCCCTGATATCTGACTAGCACTATAACTTTTTAAACTAAGCGCAATTTTTTCAATTAGAGTAAACCACAGAAATCCCTTAGATCTCATGTCTCTATTAGGAGTAAAAATTCTATGAAACGTCTAAATTTTCCTAATAGGATAGACCTAAAAAATTCAAAATTCAGTTGACGTACCCCAAAATGCTCACCAACACTCACAGTGTACAACCTCGGACCCGCGGGAGCAGAAGGCTCAAGGAGAAGAGAGGACTAGGCGAGAGGGACCCAGGAAGCCGGCCACTCGCAAGGCGAGAGGGACCCAGGAAGCGGGCCACTCGCAGGGCGAGAGAGGAGTCGACGAGACGGGTTACTCGCAAGGCGAGAGGGACCCAGGGAGCGGGCCACTCGCAAGGCGAGAGAGGAGTCGCCGAGATGGGTTACTCGCGAAGCCGGATGAGGCAAAAGGGGGAGGAGCTCTCGCCCGCGAGATGTCGTTCTCGCCTAACGCCAGTTCAACGATGGGCCTAACGCTGGTTCGACGATTGGTCGAGCGTCGGTCCAGTTGGAAGGCGGTTTTTACCTTTTTAACCCAGGTGATTTTACTTTTTTGCCCTTGGTAGTCTGCACATAACCCTTCAGAACAGCAGAGTTTGGTTGTTGGTAGACCCAACCCAGGGTATTTTGGTAATTTCAGGTCGGTTCAGTTTGGTTATTGGCAGGTCAAACTCAGAGGCCTATAAATAGACCGATAAGGTTCCTGGAAGAAGGGTGTTTGACCCCTTCTTCATTTACTAAGGCACCTAGCTCAGCACTGGCTAGGGAGGGGAAGAATTTCTAGTTCTTCCGAGTAAGAGGTGGGACCTCCGAGCTAAAGCCCTCGATCTGTTTCTCGTCTTCAAGACTCTCGTCCAGGAAGGAATTCGGGAAGAGTAAGTGTGAGCTGCAACTCTAGATCCGAACTCTAGGTGAAGTCAGGTCTCTGGCTTCAACAATTTTGGTGCGGTGAGCGTGAATCACAGCCTACACAGAAGAATCTTGAACCACTTCATGGCAGGAGATCTTGGCGAAGGAGACGAGGGCAGGTCTTAGAACCCGGGAGGATATGTAGGGAGAGAAGAATTTATGACGCCCATCGGAGACATCATGGACATGCTGCAGGAGATCTCACGGCGAGGCGATTGCTCGACCCCCCTACCGCAGGCATCCAGTCTCGCGCCTCAGGACGGGCTCGTCTCGGCAAGGGTTGGAGAGGATGCGCCAGGGGGGCGACCCGGCAAGGAGAAGGTGGTAGAGGGAGGTTGGCGAGACATAGCGGGTAGGGAGATATTCCCTAGCCCGGCGAGTGTCGTCTCGCCAGGAGATGTCGTTGCGCGAGTGGGGGCGGTGAGACCCATGGCGAGAGGATCACCTTTCTGCGAGTTGATCCTTTCAGCTCCAGTCCCGGAGGGGTTCAGGGAGCCTGAGATGACTTACTATGTGGGGAAAGACGACCCCCTCCAGCACTTGCAATGGTTCGAAAATGCGGTCTCCATCAGGCCAATGACGGACGCATTCAAGTGTCGTCTTTTTGTCATCACCTTGAAAGACAAAGCTACGGACTGGTTCCATCAACTCCCGACGGGATCGATATACAGTTTCGAGGACTTGAGTAGGAGCTTTCAGTTGCGCTTCTCGACCTCGAAGAAAAGGAAGAGGAACCCGGAGTCGGTTTTTCTGATCCGGCAGAAGGCAGATGAGTCCTTAGCCCAGTACGTGGACCGCTTCCAGGAAGAAACCTTGGACATTCAGGAGGTACCAGGATTTGCTCTTCAAATGGCCTTCACAGTTGGGTTGAGGGAGGGTTTCTTTAAGATGAGTTTAACCCGGAAGGCACCGTTGTCATTTGAGGGATTGATGGAGAAAGCCGCGAAAGAGATAGCGATGGAGGCAGCAAACCCGGCGTTTGCTAGAAAGTTGGCAAGACTGACGGAGGTGGAGTCGAGAGAACCGGGAGGAGTAAGGCAGCAAGAAGGAAGGAGGGAAGAGTCGAGGGCTCCGGCATACCAGGAGCTAGGTTGGAGGCAGACAGGAGTCCCGTTCAAGGGCCGAGAAGAGGTTTTCCCCAAGGGGGAAGGAACTACCAAGGAGGACCAGGAAGATTCAACCAGCTGGGGTGGTGACATGGTCCTAGACCACTCCCACCCCCGCCTCAGCAAGCTATGGTCATTGGCCGAGGGAGAGGAAGAGGAAGAGAGCGGGGGAGAGAAGGAGCTGGAGCAGGAAGGAGGAGGAACCACCAGGAGGGGAGACGAGAGGGGGAGGTAGCCTTGTCGTATTGTGACTTCCGCGAGGAAGAGGGTCACGCGACGGCTACCTACCCCGAGTTTCTAAAGATGAAGAGGGTTAGAGGAGCAGGGGAGCAGCAACTACCAGTACGAATAGTGGAGATTTCTGATGGAGGTGGTTGTGGCCGTCACGGAGCGCGAGGTCGTAGAGCGGGAGGCCAGGGACCAGGAGGAGATGCTGAGGGAACAGGAGGGAGAGGAGGAGCCCTCAAGGCTCAATGCGGAGGTCGAGGTGCTGGAGATGGAAATTCTCACCAAGGGAGGAAAGAGAAGATAAAAATCAGTGGGGAGCTCAGCCTCGGGGACCAGGAGGAGATCAGGAAGTGCGTACAGAGGAACATCGACATCTTCGCTTGGAGCGCAGCTGACATGTCAGGGTTTGACGCGGACGTGGCATGTCATCGTCTAAATCTTGACCCCAAGGCTCGTCCAATACAACAGAAGAAGAGAGTCATCGCTTCCAAGATGGTCGGGCCCATCAGGGAAGAGGTGGAGAAGCTGCTCAAGGCGGGATTCATATCTGCAAGCAAGTACCCGGGGTGGGTGAGTAACGTTGTAATTGTAAAAAAGGGAGAGGGAAATGAATAATGTGTGTGAATTTTTCTCTTTTGAATAAAGCGTACCCTAAGGATTGTTATCATCTGCCTCGAATCGACGCGCTGGTTGATTGAGCCGTCGGTTTTTCACTAATGAGTTTTCTAGATGCCTTTTCAGGGTACCATCAGATACGCATGCACCCCCCGGACGTCAAGGATGTTACCTTTGTCACGGAGGATGGGTGCTTCAGCTACAACATGATGCCCTTCGGATTGAAGAACGCGGGGGCAACTTATCAAAGAATGATGGACCGGATATTCCGGGAGCAGAAGGGGCGAAATCTCGAGGTTTATGTGGATGACCTGATGATCAAGAGCTGAGATCTCGGGTCCCACGTCTTGGATCTGGAAGAAACTTTTGGGACCATAAGAAAATACAAGATGAGGCTCAACCCTCTAAAATGCATCTTCGGGGCCAATAGGGGAAAGTTCCTAGGACATCTCCTCACCCCTCAGAAGTGGAGCCCAATCAAGACAAAGTGAAGGCGATCTTGGAATTGGAATCTCCGAGAAGCGCTAAAGAAGTTCAACGTCTCGCCGGCAAGCTGGCCGGGTTGAGTAGGTTCCATCTCCCGGGTTGGAGAGAAGTGTTCGCCCTTCTTCCGAGCACTCGGAGGAGGCAAGAAGTTTGAATGGATCCCCGAGTGCGAAGAAGCCTTCCGATCCCTGAAGCAACAGCTCACCAAAACGCCGCTACTCCAAGGGCCAAGAGAAGGAGAGGGTTTGTTCTTGTATCTGGGAGTGGGGACCGGAGCAGTGAGTTCGGTCCTTGTCTGAGAAGAAGGAAAGAAGCAATTCCCAATCTACTATGTAAGCAGGGCCCTAAAGAAAGCAGAGCTCAGGTACCCCATCCTGGAAAAGTTGGCTTTTGCACTCATCATCTCGGCCAGGAAGCTCAGGTCATACTTTCAGGCTCACTCAATCAAGGTGGTGACAGATCATTCTCTTCGCCGCATCCTGAAAGGGGTGGAGCACTCTGAGAGGTTGGCCAAGTGGTAGATAGAACTCAGTGAGTTCGATCTCACTTTTACTCCTCGGGTAGCTATCAAGGCACAAGCGGTTGCGGATTTCATGGCAGACTATGTGGCCGAGGTCGGAGAAGTCGATGCACCTCTTCTAGCGGTCTGGGAGATGCTAGTAGATGGAGCCTCTGGAAAAAATTCTTTTGGAGAAGGGATGATCTTAATGAGTCCCGAGGGAACCAGAATTGAGCAAGCCCTGAAGATCCATTTCACCATCACTAACAACCAAGCAGAGTACGAGGCAATCATCGCGGGGCTCAAGCTAGCTCGGGAGCTGGACATACAAGCCATCAAAGTCTCCACAGACTCTATGGTGGTAGCAGGACAAATCAATGGAGAGTTTGAAGCAAGGGAGCTTACCCTCCAATTGTATCTAATGAAGGTAAAAGGTGTCATCGGGCAATTCCGCAGCTTTTCCATTCAGCACGTCCCAGAGAAGAGAAGAAAGTGCTCAGGCTGACCTGCTCGCCAAGCACGGCCCTCGAGCTGGAGGAACCGTGACGGAGCTCTTCAGGCCCTCCATAGAAGAGGGAGAATTGATGGAAGTGGACCAGCAATGGTCTTGGATGGACCCCTTCATCACCTTTTTTGACCTCGGGACATCTTCCCGAGAGAGATCTCAATAAGAATCGGATCAGGTATAAATCAACGTACTACCTGGTCAAGGAGGGGACGTTATACCGAAAGACGCTATCGGGTCTGTTGGCTCGATGTGTATCTGAGAGGGAGACCTCGAGAATCCTAGAAGAAATCCATTCAGGAGAATGTGGGAGCCACTCAGGAAGTCGGACCTTGGAAGGAAGGGTGTTGAGGCAAGGCTACTTCTGGCCTACTCTTAGGAAGGATGCTAAAAAATTTGCAAAGAGATGTAGAAAGTGACAGGAGTTTGCCCCCCTTCAACTCATCCTACCCAAAGGTTACACACAATCACGGCTCCCTAGCCCTTTGCAATATGGGGGCTAGATTTGGTGGGCCTGTTCCCCCAAGCCAGTGGTCAGAGGAAGTTCTTGCTAGTCATGGTGGATTACTTTTCAAAGTGACTAGAGGTAAAGGCGTTGGCTAAGGTGACGTCACAGGTGATCAGAAGTTTTGTATGGGGAGAGATAATCTGTCGGCATGGGCTCCCGTTGGCCATAGTCACGGATAATGACCACAGTTCGCTAGCAAAGAATTCGTTGACTTCTATGTCCAGCTGGGCATAAACCTTCGCTTCGCCTCGTTCATCATCCTCGAAGCAACGGGCAGGTGGAAGCGGCGAACAAGGTTATCATGAATCTTTTGAAAAAGGTGGAGAACTTAAGGGAAGTTGGGTAGAGCAGCTCCCTTCCGTTCTCTGGGCTTTGAGGACTACGCCAAACTCAGCCACAAGAGAGACTCCATTCAAACTCTCCCACGGCTCGGAGGTCGTTATACCTATAGAGTTCGAGATTGAATCTCCCAGGGTGGCTGCTGCAAAGAAAGGAGACGAAAGATGGCGAGCAGAGAACGAGGAAGAGCAGAAGCTCTATCTTGACCTTGTGGAGGAGCTCAGGGAATTGGAATCAATCCGGCAAGAAGAAGTCAAGCGCCGAATGGCCAAATATTTTGACAAACATATCAAGATTAGACAGTTCCAGAAGGGTGACTTGGTCCTCAAGAAAGTGGATGCAGCGGGCAGAGGAGCCACAGTGGGAAAGCTTAACCCCAACTGGTAGGGACCCTTTGTAGTGAGGGAGGTCCTAAAGTCAGGAGGGTACCACCTCAAGGATGTTGACGGGGTACCCCTCGATCGCGCCCAGAGCGGCGATGACCTGAAGATATTCTACCCTTGACAATTTATCTTTTCCAATACTTGTAAATTTGTTACGATTTCCTCATATAATGAAATTCCAGGTGTTTTCTTCCATGAAATGAGATTGCGACGGATGAATGGCAAGGCCCCGAGAAGACCCGCTGACCAGGCTCTCATCAAGCTGGAAGGACTGTAGGCTCACTCGGTGGCAAGATGAGTGACAAGGGCCCGAGAAGACCCGCTGACCAAGCTCTCATCAAGCTGGCAGGACTGTAGGCTCACTCGGTGGCAAGATGAGTGGCAAGGCCCCGAGAAGACCCGCTGACCAGGCTCTCATCAAACTGGCAGGACTGTAGGCTCACTCGGTGGCAAGATGAGTGGCAAGGCCCCGATAAGACCCGCTGACCAGGCTCTCATCAAGCTGGCAGGACTGTAGGCTCACTCGGTGGCAAGATGAGTGGTAATGCCCCGAGAAAACCCGCTGACCAGGCTCTCATCAAGATGGCAGGACTGTAGGCTCACTCGGTGGCAGGACGAGTGGCAAGGCCCCGAGAAGACCCGCTGAACAGGCTCTCATCAAGTTGGCAGGATTGTAGGCTCACTCGGTGTCAGGATGAGTGGCAAGGCCCCGAGAAGACCCGCTGACCAGGCTCTCATCAAGCTGGCAGGACTGTACGCTCACTCGGTGGCAGGATGAATAGCAAGACCCTGAGAAGACCCGCTGGCCAGGCTCTCATCAAGCTGGTAGGGTTGTGGGCAAGCTCGATGGCGGGAGTAAGCGGTGAGATCTCTTAAAGAAACATCTATACTAGTCAGTAAACGTGGAAAGTTCACAAAAAGTAGAGAAATGTGGGAGGAAAGAGTTGGAGTAGTGCAAGTGAAGAGGCATTCCCAGCGAGTGCTCCAGGTGAAGGTCTCGCCCATGGCGAGTGGGCACTCGTGAGGGAGGGAAGGCCTGCCTAATAAGGGAGCGGATTGATCCCTGGACGCAACTCGCGCCGGAGGAGCCTTGAGGCGAGACGCGAGGGGGAAGTTAGTTGGTCTCGCGCACAAAAGTGGCGGGGGTGGTCCAATGACTCGCACTTTGAACAAAGCCAACTCCCAAGCGAGGCGGCGAGACGAGGAGTAGCCCCATCTCGCAAGCGTAAGCAAACTAGCAGGCCGTCTCGCAGTAAATGAAAGCAAAGTGAAATAAAAAGAAAGGAAAAATGAGAGGACAGGGCAAAAAATTTATACATTCAGTCATATAATTGTTCATTACAAAAAAAGAGAGGGGGTGCTCTCTTATGAAAGAATATGCTTCCAAGTCTGATCACAAAAAGGACTAAGTAAACATTACATAGAAACAAAAGGTGGAGAGGAGGAGCCCCAGATCCCGCCGGCGTTTCTTCACTCTTCCTCGTTGGAAGATGAGTCCTCGCCCTCCTCGTCGTAGAGTTCTGGCACGAGATCGCGAGCGATGACAGTTTCGGAGTCTTCTTTGACGACCCCCAGCTCCTTCATCATTTTCAGAACGAGCTCGGCCGTCTTAATGTAGCGTCTCGGCAGAGCTTTTCGACCTCTTCATAGGAATAATGAGGAGGAGCCTGGAGGAGTGCTGGGCGAGAGGACGACAGAGCGTTGTCCCGAAGGTGGACGTTCTGGGCCTTCAAATCTTTGATCTCCTCCTTCAGGGCCGCTATGCGCAAGCGCATACGCTCCGCCGTCTCGGCATCCTGCGGGACGCTTATCAGCTAGCAAGGACCACACGGGAGAGAAACTGACCGAGGATAAGATTAAGGCTTACCACACCACCCTGGGCCTTTGCGAGAAGGGTTTCAGCAACAGCCAGCCTCCTTTTGAGATCCCTGACTTCTCGCGCTCCGCCGCCAGGCCTGCCTCAGAGTCCTTTCATTTCCTATTGTTAAAAACCAGGCGGCGCGAGAGGCGGTGCGAAAGCTCCAGGGCGCGCAGCTGGGCGTGAGAGGTCTTCAGTACAAGATCTCGCGAGGTTTCCTTTTCGACGGAATCTGACTCTGGACCCCCATAAAGGCCATAGCCCAAGGAGAAGGTGTGGCTAGTGAGTTGGTCCTGCTCCTTCATGAAGGAAGGGGTGTGGAGATCGATACCCGATTCGCTTCCTTCTCCCACAGTAGAACTGGGTCGCTAACGGCATCTTGTACCAAGGGGCCCATGTTGAAATTTTGATGAGAGGAGGGGGCTGGGCGACTGGAGGAAGCGGCTTCGCGAGATGGAGATCTGGTTGGTTAAATCGAAGTGCTGGCAGGCTAGTCGAGTAGTGTCGTCTCGCGGGTAGGCGAGACGGCCTATCGAGGAGGCGATCGAGGAGATTGAGATTCTCCTACTGAGATGGGGCTCAAGGATCCCGACATATCCTTTTTCTCTTTCTGGGCCCTCTCTTTTTTCCCCTTAGGGAACGTCACAACTTTCTTAATCCTTTTCTTGGGGCTGGACCGAGAGGGAGCGGCGTCATCTGTGAGTCTCTTCTTGAGGGTCGGAGCAGGGATTCTTTCGCCGCCTCGGCCGCCATGCTGGCGAGGGCGAGACCCTTGGGCGGCTTCGCGCTGCTCTTGTAAGGGGGGTGGACTGGGGCATTCCTCTCTCCTAAACAAACAAATTGACGGTTAGAAGGCGAGGTGGACTAACAGGTGCGACACCAAAGAGTGCGAGCGTAGCTTCGCCAGAGAGCACATGAAGGAGTGAGTCTAGGCCCCGTCTCAGGAAATGGACTTCGAAGTTCTTTCCAACAAAGAAGTCGTAGAGGAGCTTATCTGTGCCGCAAACCTGGGGGGACACGTAGAACATCTCGGCAGGCGATACGGGCGCGAGCAGGACACCCCCCAGATTCCCGTGGATGAAGACGAAGCGTGTAAGCCAGTGATGATTTTTGTTAGGCGTCTCGCATACCTTGAGGCCTTGCCCGGTGAAGTAGGAGACGCCATCGTGGACCCGTGGTTGGCATGGTAGATGAACAGCTTGTGGAAGACTGTCAAGCTGAATTCGATGCACTCCCGGCGCATGTAGCTGGCGAAAGCAACTAAAACGAGATGGCATTCGAATTTAGTTGCGCGGGGACTGCCGAAATACTTCAGGACCTGTTTAACCTCCGGCCAGAGGGGAAGTCTCAGCCCCGCCTCAAAGTGCGAGACGGGGAAGGCGAGCTCACCAGGGTAAAAGGTGTTGATCGCCTCGCCGACCTTGGGGGCCGCGATTCAAATCCCTCCACCAAGAACTCGCGGGCGAAGAGGTTGTAATCCTCTTCAAAGATCCTGTGGGGGGGAAGTCATGGTCAGTGAATCTTCTCCCGCATCGGCTGCGCCCCACACCCTCTTCAGTCTTCTTCTTTCCATTATCAGCGAGATGGTCAAAGCAAGAAGCGAGAAGAAGAGATGGCGAGAGCAAGAAGCGAGAAGAAGAAAAGGCGAGAGCAAGAAGCGAGACGGAGGAAGTAAGAGAGCAAGATTTAGGACGTGACGGGGGTAAGAGCGCGGGTGTCATTCCGGTCTGGGGATGGGGATATTTATAGTGGATATGGTAAGTGGAGAAAATGAGCGGGAAAAGCATGGGGGAAGTTGGAGAGTCGGCCGGCGTTTCACGTTCTCTCTCTTGGCCTCGAATCGCGTGGCCCAGTGCGGGCTTGCCCAGCAAGACAGAGCAAAAAATAAGGGCAAAATATAGTATAAAGAAAGAAAAAAGAAATCAATTGAGCCTAGCCATATGGAAATTATTTAGCAGTGAAATTAACAGGATAAGCAATGATTATTAACTGTCTCATTCCGCACGAGGCGGGCATCGCGTTCGCATGGCCTAAATTATAAGCGAGATGGCAGAATAATACATATTACAGAATTATGAATAAAATTAAAGGAGCGGGATTATTAAACAGGCAAGAGAGGAGGAAGGTTTTCAGTTCTTGTGCCAATTCCAGTGCCCTCCAAACCCCGCGCATGGGGCCGGCTAGGGATGTGAAAGGCGCGAACAGCGTCGATACCACGGCGCGCCGGACGAAGTTGCTGGTCGACCTCATTTATAATTGCCTGAGGGTCAGTCTCGTCTATCTCAATTCCAGCGTCAATCTGGAGGACAGGCGAGCGCATTCAATCTCCAGCTAGTCGATTCGCCTGTCGGCGGGTTAATTGTCCTGTTCCATCTCGTGGATAATGCGCATGCATTTCCGAAACATCTCGGCAGTCCTACGCTTCATCACCACCGGATCCAGGGGTCTCCCAGATAATCTTCAATTTTGTCTGGGTGAGGAGGAGGCGAGACGACGAGCTGCCAAGAGAAGTCTTCAGCTTCCCAGAGAAGTCTTCTGCGGCGAGTCGATCGGGGTGCCTGCGCATGAAGGAGCCAAAGGGCAGAATGAGAGGGGTTCTCGCAAGGAGTCTTGGAAGGGGCAAGCGGCACAGAAGAGCGAGAGGAAAGGTCTAGTTCACTTACTGGATTGCGAGAGGTCCGGCGATCTGGGAAGGCTCTTCATTCGTCAAACTCGGAGGGGTAGATGGCTGATGCGAGTCGAGTCTTGGTGGATGACGGTATTACCAAGCGGCTTTGACCTTGTTTGTTTGAGCGAGGGTGCGATATCTGCGACGGAGCGGGTGAAGATGAGAGAGGGGGGCGAGGTATCATATATATAGGTGAGTAAATG